>OX451345.1:13319712-14592661 GCA_949629155.1 Myopa testacea
AACAACAAAAATCACAGACTGTGAATGTAAAATATATATATACATAGTATATAATGTAAGTGTTTATGTTCACACAGCCATATATGTGTGTGTATGTTGTATATTTTAAATTTTATTCTATGGTCGTCTCGTAACTCAAACGCTTCACGTAACTGAAATCGATGATAAACAAAGAAATATTCAAATTATAATATACACAAAAAGAATGCAAAACAACAGCATCAACATCATCATCACCATCAGTATGATCATCAGATGTGTACACTACTACCACGAACAACAACAACAACAACAAATAATAAATACCAAAGCGAAGGGGATTAAAAATATAATCATAGGCTGTGCATTACAAAAATTACACTTAAAAATAACAACAACAACGGCAACGACCATGATGGAAGATGCGGATGAAGATAAAGATGAAGATGGGAATGAAGATGAAGACGAAGATGACGATGAGAACGACAAGAAATGGGAAAACAACAAAACTTATTTATTTATTATTTTTGTTCTATTTTATAACTAAAGAATAAATGCAATATGCAGAGTGATCGAGTGAGAGATCTCACTAGGAGGGGACGAAAGGGACCGGGAGTGGAGGGGAGAAGAAGAGCTGGCAAACGTTGTGCATTCTAAACGCAAACTACTTATACAATATATTCTCGTATAAGGAGGATCATCTACAAGTAAAACTTTATTTCGTTCACAATAAAACAATAGAAATAAAAAACAGCCAAAGCATCAAAAAATAAAAACAAGCACAAAACTTATACTACTACAACAACAACAACAACAACAACAACAGAAACAACAACAATAAGAAAACGTAAAACAAAAAGAATACAGCAACAACAACTATAATCGCATCAATGCAGAGAGAGAAATTTGAAGCTAAGAGCTGGAAAATGAAGCGTATATCAGTGATATTATTTTCAGCAAGATAATTATCCCAAAAACATGGCTCACAACACCAGGATGTACTTGGCGTATAATATTCCACATATGCTCAAAACACCACCACAGGGTCCTGATCTCAACCCCATTGAGTATATGTGGAATATGCTTGAGAAAAGGATCAGGGCGCATCATATTAGCTCAAAGTCTCCACTAAATGATGTTCTTCAGGACGAATGGGTGAAAATCGAACCTCGCTTTGTACAGAAAGTTGTGGAATCGATGCCGGACCTTCTTAAAGCCCTTATTAAGAATATAGGCTACCCCACAAAATATTAAAAAAAAAAGTTCACAGTTTATAAGGAATTTTAGTTACTTTGTTTGTGAGTGTACGAAGACTTTATTGGAACTGATTCAGTGACTTTTTTGCGATTTTAGTTAATAACTTTTAGATTAATTGATGAAATTGGTTTATTTTTTTGTTAAATTGAAGGAAATGGTTTAATAAACAAAGCTGCATTAAATTTTTTTTTAAATTCTTGCCACGCATTACCTTTTTTTATCAATGAAGTTGTGACGAAGTGCTGTACGAAGACTTTAGTGGAACACTGTATGTACTTAAAAACTTAACGAAATTTTGGAGTACTTAATAACGAAATTTCGATTGACGAAAATTTAACAAAATTGCCATCATTGAAGTCCCCAAATCAAAGATCAACAACATTATCATCATATAATAAAATATTCAGAAAATATAATAAAATATTCACAAAATATTATTAAAATATTCACGTATATGTAGATAAGTCAATGAGATAAAGTCACAGTAAACAGCAAATAATTGTAACAAAAACAACAACAACAAATCGCCCAAGTATCAATAAATTTTGTCCTCGTAGTTCAAGGTGATTATCACAGAAGAACGAAGAAGAGTTGATTATAAAAAGCAAAAATCAAGCTTAAAATGAACATTTTATAGCTCTATACTGATTTATATATAAATACATATATACAAACATACATATACTCCTGTATATACATATGTACATACATAAACTTATATATTTTTTATACAGACTACAGTGAACTCTCGAAACGTTCAACATCCGTGTTAAGGTGAAAATCCAATAAGATGAAACATTTTTTCATTGATGTTTCTAAAAATTGATCATAGAATGAAAAAGCAAATCAGTGAATATTCCATTTACTTTAATATTGATTTTGTTCTAATTTAGGGAATCCCCAGTTTGTTGGGGATTCTTCTCTCATTTCTCTGTCGTCCGTTTATTGTTTCCATGTCTGTGTTAATTTTTATCATATCTTTGTTCGCATTTGTATTTATTTCATTTCCACAAGAATTTTCGCCAATCTCAAGCGTTAACAATGACGTAACCGTGAACACTATAGATTCTAGATTCTTATTAGTTCACGGTATCGCGAGTGCACTGTATATCATCTCATCATTATGATAAAATTTATTGCTGTTGTTATACCTTTTTTCGTACAAACAACAACAACAAAAGTGCAACAACAGATAGACACATGACTATATATGTACATAGGTATGGTATATATGTACTCTTAAGGCTAAAGAAATTTAAATAAATGTCAAGGTAACGAAATGAAAAACAACAACAAAGAAACAATTCTACTCTATACGCTAAACAGCAAATAATTGAAAATGTTGTTGATATTGTCACTTGACGATATGACAAATAAATAAATAAATGAATTACGTGCATCAATATAAAAACATTATATATTGTAGATATGAAATTACTTCACTTTATGAATAAATTCAAACATTGAGCAAAAAGGAATTCCTTTAGTTTTTATTAACTTGATTAGGACAAAAAATATATTATGAATTATGATCATAGCAAAAACCAAAACAGAAATAAAATAAATTTCTTAATAAATAAAAAAAAATAAGAAACAAGATAAGAAGGCAGAAAATGTGTAAAACTTGCGAAGTAAGAAAAGATTAAAAATAGATCTCGAAAAAATAAGCATCTTGGAAGAAAGTATTTCTTCTTTTTTTTTAAAACACTGAAAAATTTTTAGTGTTTTAAAATTTTACAAAATAAAACAAATAAACTTGTTATGAATTATAAGCGAATTCAGAGAAAAAAAGCGATAAAATATTGAAATACAAATGATGACTGCTTTTTCCGTAGTATTCTCGTACATATTGTTGAATATTGATTATTTATTGATTGATATTGATTACAGGAGAAGACGACAAAAGAACGAACGAACAAAGAATATTTAAATATTTTTTTTTATAATGATGATAAGATTGAATAACAAAATCATTAGAATTGATGTTTATTAAAATAGATATTCATTTTAATTTAAATTCATTGAAATAGAAATTCATTAAAATTGTAATTTATTAAAATATAATTGGAACTCATTAATTAATAAAAAAACTTAAATTCATTCATTAATTTATAAAAAATTGGAAATATTGTTTTCTTCATTTAAATGATTATTATTAATTTAAGTCATTATTAAAAAAGTTTTTAATAGTTTTTTTTCGCAAGAATCTTTTACTTTCATAGATTCTTTGAATTTTTCTGTTTTTACTTGAATTCTTGCAGCTTTTTTGTTCTATAAAAATTATACAGATATTGCGCTTGATAATTTTTATTTATTTGTCCCACACGAGCACTTGTAGAAAAAAATTGTTTTTTCAATTTGCCAGGAATGACGCAAGACCACCCAACAAAAACAATTTTAATAATAATAATAGCAACAGCAAAACAAATACAACAACAACAACATTCACAAATGCTTATCACAATTGTTTTTTAATTTTTTTGTTACTTTTGTTGTTGTTTTTTCTGCTATTATTTAGCATGAACAGTTCACAGAGTTGCTCTAGTTTCGGCACAAAATAAAACTGGTATTTTTCTATACATATATTGATATGTATTTTTATATATGTATATGTATATCGTCTATGTATGTATTTGTATCTTTTTAGTTATTTAACAAAGTTTTTTTTTTTTTTTTGCAATCAATGAATTCTTAGAAAAATCAACACTACGAGTGAGAGAAGAGATTCGTATCAGAATAAATTTTATAGATTTTCTTTTTTCGGTCGATTTAAGAGTAGAGTAAAAGAGACAAACGGACGGAGTTCGAAGGAGAAGAGCAACAACAATCATACAGTAGGTAGAAAAAATTAATTTCTCTGTCATTGTTGTTGTTGTTGCTTAACCCAAATCTGGCAGCACGGCGGCCACCACCCAAAAGTAATGCATTGAAACTGTAAAAAAGTTGACGTTGTAAAAAGAAGGAGAACAAAAAACAAATAAATAAAGTTTAATGAGTGGAAACAAATTTGGTATCTATGAAAATTTTTGTTAGTATGAATTTAAAGAATGTAGATGATTATAAAAAGAAGTACAAGAATAAATGCGAAATCAAATTCAAGCCAACTGAGCCAAAGAAATCCATAATCAAGAACCATAAAATGTAAAAATATTATATAAAAGCTTGAATATGTGAACAAACATTTTGGACTCGTTAATCTAAAAGAAGCTTAAAGCTATTATTATTAATTGTCTACAAATCGAATAAATAAAAATTAAAAAAATCACCAACATCCAAGAAAGAGAGAAATAAAGAATGATAGATAGAATTAAATAAAGCAAACAAAACTAAGAAAGTAACATGAAAACAATCAACATGAAGTATAAAAGCAAAAGTAAAACAAGTACATACAACATTTTATAGTTTATATTTACTGCTTAAAGTTATTCAGTCTATTTTTAGATGATATTTGAATGGGAACGTAAAAAATATTCTTTCAATTCTATGAAAAGAAAAAACCCACAAAGCACACAACAACAAAAAAATTAAAATAGAGATAAAATTAATTTTGTGTGCTGCCAAAACAAACAAACAACAACAACAGCAGAAGAACCACAGAAGCTCCAGGAATTTTTCTACACCACAATTTCAATTAAATTTATATGCCAACCATTCCATAGTGTATATAATACGATTATATACACAAATCTAATGATAGCAAAGAACCCAACTCATATCATCGCGAAGTGTTTAAAGGTCTTGAAAAAAGAAAGGAAATAACATTGCGTATATACTGTGTTTATAGGATCAAAATTAATTTTAAATTCTATCACTATCACAATTATTTTGTACATTTTTTGTATATTCAACGTTAAGAAGTAAATGTTCAGCATTATTATGAGAAAATATTTTAAAAAACTGCATTTACGCTTTAAAGTAAAGGTTTTTCCAATAAGAGGTGTAATTTTGATATTCAAAGAAAAATGCCATTTTTTGAGACAAATTATCGCATGTTTATTTCGTAATAAAGAGGAAGGTATGCCGTTAATAATGAAAAACAACATCAGCCAAATGGCCACCATGACCACGCTTACAGGACCATAGCTATTCAAAATTACACCTCTGATTGGAAAACCCTATATATTAAACACGGTTGAAACACTTTAAAGTGTTGCCGTTTGGACACATGGTATGTGTGTTTAAGTTGTTTTGTGTTTTTGTATTATTTTAAATATGCGATGCGATCATTATACTTGTTTTTACAACATTTCTATTATTCCTTGTTTACAAATGAACATTCAAAATATGTAATCTTTTTCATGATCAACATTCATTTCTAATTGACACATTTTTCTGAAGCAGAGGACACGTTTCATGTTATGCCAGCGGCAACACTGGCATTAAATATGACTGAATGATTGGACACCTCTATATATCTCTCGCTCTCTCTCTCGCTCTTTATTTGTTTTTCCTTCGATTCAACATCACTGAATCCGAATCGATGAAAAAATAACTTACAAAATGTTAGTTTTTCACGAATGTTTTCTGTTTTTACGGTTTATTGAGTTTATTGATATTGTTGTTGTTTTCAATTCTTTATTGTTTTTATTATTACCCACTGTTTATAAATAATTGTTACTGTTACATGTTGCTGATGGTTGTTATTATTATTAGTTACTTAATTTTTTAATTTTAACTTTTGTGTTTTAATTCAATGTAATTTTTCTTTTGTTGCGATTTTATTTCTATATTTCTTTTGTTGCTTTTTGCAATTTTCTTTGTGTTACTGCATAAACAGTAACAGTTATAACAATAAACATAAAAACAACAACAGCACAACACTTTTCTTTATTAATGAAGCGAGAGAGAGAGAGAGAGAGAGAGAGAGAGATAATAAAATAAACTAACCAAACAACATGAGTGAAGAAATACAGACATCATCATGAAAGGAGAAAAAAAAAGCAAGGAAGGAGAAAGTACACTAGAATATCAAGGAGAGTGCGGGGAGAAGAAAAAAATAGAAAAACTGAAGGAGTGAAGATGAGTGCGGATGGTAAGTGGGGAAGGAGGGGGTGGGGGGCGGGGGGGAAGGAGAGGTGGTTATGGTAAATCACCACAAATTAAATTGGGGCGGCTTATAATTCACATGAACAGCAAGCAAACAAAATGGCTGAAGTTTCGAGGTTTTTAGTTTTTACGGGTCTCGTTGTGTTTGTCGTTGTTGTTGTTGTTGTTATTTCTTCTGTCGTACTCGAGAACATTCGTGTTAAAGTATAGTGTTTTTATATCCCCCTCCTTCCTGTTATTGTTGTTGATGAGAATTTCTGATGATGTTTGTAAATATTTTAGAATAGAGTCTTATGTAAGTATATGATACATAACTACATACATATGTATATGATATACATACATATGCATTGTGAAATAGAAGAAAAACTTATGACAAATAAACAAATCAATAATGATTGTTTATTTATTATAATGAAATGATTCATCAAGAAAAGCGCAGAGACCAAGAATAAAGAAAAAGTTGAAAGGAGAAAGCGAAGAATAAAGAAAAAATAACCTTAAACCTTAAACCTTATATCTTTCATCTGAGCTGATTCTTTACAGATGAAACCAGATAATCTACGAATAATTTTATTAGTAGTATTTTCAGAAGGAAAACAAAATGGCTGTCAACGTCAGTGTCGTAAGTTCGAACACTAGAACTACATTTAAGAACTACGACTTCCTTCTCTTAGAATTTCAATTTAAAAAGTAACACATTCATTTATGAAATCAAGTTAAATTAAATTAAATTAAAGATCAAATCAAATTAAATTAAATTAATGGATTAAAAAAAAATCCATTACATGTACAATGTGAAATCACTTGAAATTCATAAAACAAAATGGCGTCATCGAATGCGTCAAAAGAAAAACAAAAGAAAAACGAAAGAAAATCGTATTCAAACGGGGACAAAGAAAAAAAAAACACACTGCAATTGAGAAACTGTGAAAACAAAGAATTTGGAAAAAAAAAACAACTTACTTCAACTTGTACTGGAAGCAGAGCGTGAATCTGTTTTAAACTTCAAGTCGACTTTAGATGCGCTTGGATCACACAGAAGCTGTATGAAAGAAATGAAAACTAAAACTAAAAAAAAAAAAAGAAACAGAAATGGAATAAACATACGACTGACTTTTTATGGACAAGTATGAATGAACACTTAAGGCTACTCTCGGGGAGGGGGGAAGAAGTGAGTGAAAAGCTTGTACACGTTATCAAGCGTCGCTCGCCGTGGGGTACCCTGAGATACATACAGATATTAATAGGTACCCGGGAAATATTTATACTATATACTCAGATGTATACACTCATCTTTTAATACCTATATTGCATATACACTTATGTATACATATATGTACATCTAACTCTGTATATGCAGCTGTTTAGCTATCGCTTGCTTGTGGCCGCATTTATTTATCTGTGTCTGGAATAATTAAGTGAAAAGATTTTTTTTTTTTTAATTTACAACTTAAATGACGCGCCGCGATCGCTTTTCTAATTTTTGTACACAGGAAAAAATTATAAGAAAGATTGTAATTGAATTTAAAAGATATTTAAATAATAATAAATTTATATAAAATAAATAGTAAAGTAGTTCAACGTTTGACAGCTGTCAAATCCAGTTTGTTTTTGACATTTCTTTCTCTCCATCTCTCCTCTCTCTCTCGCTTATAGGTTTTGCTTATTAGAATGGATCATAATAGAACACAAAAATAAAATTTTCGCTATAGATTTGAATTTAGAAGATAGATTAAAAACAAAAATAAAAAAAAATATTCCTACAAATATAAGAAAAAAACAAAATACGAAAAAAGAACAAGATAAAGAAGAAAGAAATACAGTACAACCTCCCTAATCCGGACAGATATAGTTTCAGCATCTGTCCGGATTAGTGGATCGTCCGGACTAGAGTTAAAATTAAATTTTAAACGCAATACATACATATTTGTACATATATATTATTTATTTTTATTACTGAAAAGAAACATAAGTACTGATAAGAATTCATTTGTATTGAATTAATTTACAGAAACATAAAGGAACTAAAAGTGACCGAAAATTCATTTTGAAAAAAAAGAATTTATTTTTGTTTGAAACAATGTATCTTTATGTAATTTGTCAGCTTTATTTTTAAATTCTTTTAAAAATAAAATATCCTTATCTGTCGCTTTAGTTTGTTCAGCCCATAAAATAGCTTTTGAAAACAGTTCACTTGCCTCTTTATGTGAGACTTTGTTTTGAGCATTTTCAGACTCCTGCAAAGAACTATCAATTGTATCCAATATTTTGCACTTTTCTGCCAACCTTAATGTTTTATGTTGTCCTTTATTTACGGGAGCCATATTTACGTCTTAACTCCACGCAAACTCAAGTAAACTAAAATATTTTACACATTCCTTAATTCTTGCTCATACACAATGCTTATTTTGTCTAGCGGTAAAATAACGAAGAAATTTTACTGAGGAAAAAGAACACTTGTCCGGACTATACAGGAAAAATTTCTAAACTGTCCGAAAAATTTAAATGTCCGGATTACTGGATAGTCCGAATTAGCGAGTGTCCGGATTAGGGAGGTTGTACTGTATGCAAATAAATAGGGGAAAAAATGGAAATTTAAAAAAAAAAACAGCTAACAACTGAATAAATCTGAATATAAAAAGATTGCAAAATTTTTATGTATTGCGTAAGTATTTAGAAAAAAGTCGAACACTTTGCAAAGAAAGATACACAAATACTCACACACACACACACACGCTCAATATAAATAGATACAAACACATACATTATATACTATACACAGATACATTTACTGTAGTGTGAGCTACACATGAATTAAGTGCTTAAAAGTTAGAGTGGAAAATTCCAGCAGCTTCTGCAGAAACAGCGGCTGCAGGACCAAAAGGATGTAGATAGAGAAAACAACAACTACAACAACAACAAAACAAGCATGGAAAAAATTAAAACGTCAGACATACTGATGGAGGTGAAGTGATGAAGAAAGCGAAAAAGAGAGGGGAGGGGTAGGGGTGTAGAGGTTTGACAATGAATGAAAGGTAGAAAGAGAAAATAAAAGAAGGAGAACAGAAGCAATATAAGAAACAGAAGTAAATGCAAAATCCGATGCAGAACATGAAAAGAGGACGATGATGAAAAGAGGACGATGTGAAAAGCTGATTAGAACAGGGACAGAAGAGGATGATAGGGTAAAAGAGGACCAACAACACTAAATGCTGCATACTGAACATGAAAAAAATACTTGAGCAAAGAAAGAAAAACACACAAAAAGGACAAGAAATAATAAATTCATAATATGTAACAAAGAAATTTCAAAATACAATATACATAAATACAAAACGGAAACAGCGACATAGACTTGGTAATACGATGAGAAGGGTTGGGTGTGGGGGGGGGGGGGGGGGGGGCGGGGAGGGGGAGTAATAGATAACCATCAGCATCACCGTAAAACAGGGACAACAACAAAAACAAATTTGTCAAAGCTTCTCATCACTCAACTCATGAAATAATTTGCTCTCCGTTTGATTATCCTTGAACATGTGATGTAATTCAACAGCGATTCCTAAATATAAACTAAACCAAAAACTAACAACTTCTCAAACTATAGAATTTTATTTTTAAATCTTTGTCAAAACATTTTTCTTTCATCTGAAAATTATTCACCGAAAATCAATTTTTTAATATTTTAGTTTTGTCCCTCAAGTCGAGGCCAGAACCTCGAACAACCCCGACAAAGAGTATTCCAAGAACCATCAAAGAAAATTCAACATGTCCAAAAACTCAACACACCCGACGACATGAAGATGACAGAACCTCCCTCATTTCTGTCCAACAGCCAGCTTAAGCTGCAGAATCCGTTGATGCTTTAAGCTGTAGATGTAGAGATGTAGAAGGTTTCTGATTAGAAACTCGTTCGTAATGCACTCGTCTAATATTGGGATAATACTAACGTGTATTCACCACCCGTATTCACCCCTCCAAAATCCACCATTTTAATCTTTTAATTCAACCACATCACTATTTAAATGCCACCAAATCATGACGGACGACGACTTCGTATGATTCAATTTAATTTAAAGCGAATCGCTTTATTATATGCTAGATGTATACAATATACTAGTATCACATGAGATTCGTATAAATATATCAATACATATGTACGTATATTGTATGTAATATTGTAGAGAAAATGTTATTTGGGCTCGTTGGCAGAACACGATGACAAACTTGCATGTTTGACGCATGGAATGAAAGCAAGTATGACGCATTATGTGAAAGGTCAGAAGGAAGGCTGTCAGTGGCTCTACGCAAAAAAAAAAACCACCGTCGTATGAGAAGAACGAAGCGCAGACTTGACAACAGATACTCACCAAACAATCAATGAATCATTCAGTCATTCCGTCAGTAATTTTGTCCAGTCATTTACTCAATCTGAAAACTTAACGTCTAACTCTATGAGTCGATGTAATAATATTAAAATCCAACAGAAAAGATCGATAACTACCGGGGGGCAGAGGGTAAGATTTTGTTTTCGATGTTTATTATTGTTGTGTTTGTAACTGTTGTTGTTGTTTTCGTTGTCCTTGTTGTTATTATACAACCCTTAATTTATTGTAATTGTAGAATTTCCATTAACACGAAATTCTCCTGAACAAGAATTAAAGAAAAATCAATAGAATATAGTAGAGAAGATGAAAATGTCAAGAAATTAAATGTAAAATAATTACACTTTCAGAGATAATTACATGAAATAAACTTGTTAATAAGACGTTTTTAAGGCGATAGCTTGTTATACAAACGAGGTATAGTTTGGATAATTTTTTTGTTGGGATTTATAAAATCATTCTTCAAAGTGTAATTGTAATTAAAACTCCATCTATGTGAAAGACATGAACTTGAATATTGAGAAGACGGAATATAAAAACTATTCCAAAATTTAGAGAAGCTTAAATTAATTAATTAAATCATCGACACTTTTTCATGTTTCGTGAGATATTCATGGCTAATTGTAAATACATATTATTTATATACATTCATATACTATATATTATACATATATATTATACTTACACAATAAAGATACATTTTTGTTCGTTTTTATTGCGACTAATTATAAAAAGTTGTTTTATTGAATTGAAGCCTTACCTGCAATGAAAGAAAGAGAAGAGAAAAACTTTTATATTATATAATATTACAGTGAATACATAAGAAAACGTTACAATTACTAGGAGAAAACCGAACACTTTTGAGACGGAAAACTATTAAATAAGAGAGTGAGTAAAAACAGAGCAGATATGAAAAAAATAACCAAATTTGAACACATACACAACGGTTCGGTTCGGTTCGCCGTCGCTTATATAGTAGAATAGAAGAAAGTTTCAAGAAATAATGTTTCCAAAACTTGGTACTTAATTTTTATAACGAATTTATTTCCTTCCACGCGAGGAGTCAACCTTAAAGTTCACCACGAAAGTAAAAACAATTTCAAAGATGCAGAATGTCGCACAAAGAAACGTTGTGAAAAAAAAACAGGAACAAGTAGCGGCAGCAACAACACATCGTCGGCATGTTATGTTCTATCCTATCGTATACACCACTTTATTGTCCTATCCCAAGCGTTGCGCTGCTACCAAACGGACAGACAAACCATCACCCTCCCAGCCCAGTCAGCAGAGAGACAGGCGTCAACAGTCAGCGCGACGCAGCACGCGCACCACCTCATTTGGTCGCTGTCACACAAATCATTCTCTCTCTCTTCAAAATCATCCTGTCCTCTCTTAACTATCCTCATCACTTATTCACCTCCTACTATCTGACATCACTCTCACTCACACCACCCTCATTCACCCCCACCCTCACTCACACCACCCTCACCCTCACTCACACCACCCTCTCTCATTCCACCCGGTTTACAGTGCAGGAAATGAATTCAAACAGTGTGCATATTGAAGCGATGGCAAAATTACGCTGTTTACATCATCATATTCTCACCAAAAACAGCAGTTGGGGACTTCATAACTCCATACACTCACCTAACACGCCACCCCCACAAGCCTCTTTCCCATAATTCCGGATCCATCACCCTATAGAACACCCAGGAAAACTAAATCATTTACACCAACCCACCCATTAATAAACTCACCCAACTTTACATTTTTTTCACCACTTTAAGTAGATGATTTTATTCAGAGCAAAAGCAGAACCACATCGTCGCTTCCTCTCTGACCTCTGGCACGCTGCCACATGACAACAAATAGACCAAACAACCGACCGACCGAACGAACAACCGGTCGGTTGTGACTGAACCAGAGACCACACGAATAACCGACCGACTCACCGACCGACCGACTATCCAACCACCCACCACATCTCATCTACCCTGAATTCTTGAACCTTCCACTTTATTCACCACAACTCAAAATGTGCTGAAAAATATTAAAAGCTTAAGTATTAAAGCAGAAGAAGAGATAAAAAAGCAGAGTCAAAACAGTGAAATCGATGCCCAACTTTAGTTGATTTCAAGCTACTCATAATAATGTTGTTTCCATCTCCTTCTTCGTCTTCTCCTTCTTTGTCGGTACCTCTTCCCACACTCAACTACACCCTTCTATTCACTTCCGTTCTATCCAACATGTTGGCTAAAGTTGGGTAGGTCGTCGTCGTCGTCCTCGTCGTCGAAACGATACCACCAGGCTGGTCGGGTGGGTGGTGGCCAGCTGTGAGAACGTATGTCCTACATCATGGCAGGGTTTACTGTTCCCCCACTTCAGCACCCGTCGTCGTCTAGTCTATCTATCGTCTAGTGCTCTCGTCCACGTTCACGTCCTAGGTCGATCGGTCGATAGTCGGGTGGTTGTTGCTTAGATGGATGCAGGGTTGAAGAGCATGGCTGGATATGGACGAGCTCGTTGGTGGCTTCGTGTCTCTTACTGTCTCGCTCTCTGTGCTCTCGGGTTGCTTGTGCCATTTATTTTGGTCGTCATTTCATTCTATTCACCACCTCACCACCTCTTCTTCTTCACCTCTTCCTTGTCTTCAAACCTATTTACCATAGACATATACCTCATGCTTTCCCTACCTCACCACGTCAATTCCTCCAACGAACGATAGGAGAAACCGACAACATGTCTGCTACACGACAGTTATACTTTAGCAGATTTTGTATCGCTAAACCGCCCGCCCGCCTTTCTTCGTCCGCTGCGCCCCACCTACTTTTCTTAAAGCCACATTGAAGCCACAATTGTTAGCTGAAAACTTTTGCTACTTCGGTAGTTGTCAGTAGCTGGCACTCGCCTCGTCGTCGTCGTGTTCTGTTGGGACTCGCCGCCAGACGCCCTCTTTTTAGATATTATTTTTATGTAACCGGAACAGTAGCGGAAAACGAATGCCACACAAAATTCACCTCATTCACCACGTTCGCTTTTAGCTGGATGGTTGGATGGAAGGAGGAATGGCGCATGAATGACGATGAGTGTACGTTGATGTCTGTGAGTCTGGGTGAACAACTGTTTAAAGGGTCTCTAAAATAACATAACATCAGAGATTTAATAACACCAACAACAAAGAAAATAACGAAAACAGAGTATGGCGAAAGGGCGTATGATGAGGTGTGTGACGAGGAAGTAATGGAAATTAGTACCACCCCTCCCACCCTACTTTGAACAAGGAGCTATGAGAAAAGTTGGTGTTGGTGAGCAGAGGCGGCTCAAAATATTTCCAAAAAAAAAAAAGGTTGAGGTTGAAGTTGAGGTCGGGAGTTTGAGGTTGTTAAAGCTGTATTGAGATTGATGTTAGGATTGCTTAAATGCTATAATAAGCCTTAGAAACTAAGGCTATAATAAGCCTTAGAAACTTGAAGCTGCTAAAGACAATTTTGAAGAAAATTACGTCTTCTCCACATATACACATATATACAAAAATACACACACATACATACTACTTTGAATATTTTGATAGTCTATATGTATACAGTACAGGATAAGTATAAATAAACTTTATAGAAAAGGATGAGAACTAAAAAAGAATTCGCGTGAAAATTTGTGATACCGCCACTGAAATGGTTTTTATTTATTTATTTTTTTTTTTCAATGTTGATATACACCACAAAGTAGAGGCGATATGAAGTAATCTTGTGTTAATTGCAGGCAACAGAACAAAAAAGGGTAAACAGAGAGAAACCGGCGAGAGAAAGAGAGAGAGAAAGAGAGAGAGAGAGAGAGAGAGAGAGAGAAAGAGAGAGAGAGAGAGGCAAGGAGAGAGAAGAAGTATACGACTGAGAAAAGCAACAACTATAAAAGGGGAGAAAAACAAAGGAAATGTACGCAGGAGAGTATGAGAGAGTATCGTTTAAGGGAAATGAAAAAAGTACCTAAATGCATACATAAGTACATGGTTTTGTGTTATAAACGACAGCAAGAGAAGAAGGAGGAGAAGGAGGAGGAGAAGAAGGAGGAACAACGAAATAGAAAAATATACGAGTATATGGGGTGAAATTTTATGAGATTCTTATAAAGATTTGAAGCTCAAACAAATGGTTTAATTAAATTTCACTTACTTGAGAGGGCAGAACCAATTAAGTATCGAATAACCAACAAACAACCAGCGCGGTATTCAAAGTGGATGTAAAGAAATTTACACCACGATAATAGCAGGAGACCTGGAAAGGAGGAAGAGTAGAGGGACAGCCGCTTTTACATGAAATTGGGAACTCAAGATTGTGAGAAAAAGGAGGGTCGAGTGAAGGAGAGACGTAAACAGATGAGAAGGGACAAGGGAAGGGAAGGGAAAAGAAGAGAAGGGAAAAGAATGAAGTAAAGTAAGCACAAATTTATCACTTCACGAAGGATATAAAGAAAGGGATCTAAGAACAGTAGATAGAAGAAAGCGTTTTCGAGTAACGTATCCTTAAGGAGGCTGTCTGTCTGCCAAGAATTTGTATGTGTTGAGAAGAAGAAGACAAAAAACAAGAGGGATAAGTAAATCAGATGAATAACAAGAAGCGGAAGAAAGGCAAAACTCGTGACATAAGCTATAAAATCCCCAGAAGGAATATAAGAAGCAAAAAGTATTATAAGGATAATAAAAAAAAATAACAAAAACAAAAGAGGAAGAAAAATTAAATATGTACATAAAAAAAATCAAAATAACAGCCACACCCAACAAGGATTCTGAAGGATTTAACACTCAATTTTGTACTTGTGTGTGTTGTCTTCGACGCTGACGTTTTCAACTCCCTCTCATTCCTGTTTCTTCCTTTGCTCATCCGCTTATACTCTTCTTTCGACTGTTTCTTTCCCTTCCCTTCCTTCCTTCCTTTTGCTCTTCCTCTTTGGATTGTGTTTCTTTTCTTTCTTTTGTGTACGTACATGAATCACTTTAAGAGGCGGAAAGGAGCAGCTGTGTGTAAAAAGTATGAACTTAAAATAGGTGCAGGACTTGCTGCACCAACAGCAACACCATCGACATCGACATCAACATCAACACCATCGACACCAACATCAACACCATCGACCGACATCAACACTATTACATGAAAAATAACAAGCGATCGAATGCGTTGTGTTATATTGCAAGATATTTTATTGGTATATGGTGCATATATAAATTAATTTTCCACAGTCTCAGTTTTATATGAATTTCTTTAAAACGCACTACGAAAACAATTACAAAAGCTACAACAATAATAACGACAGCGATACCGACACCGAGAACTACGATGGCGATGGTGACAAATATTTTAGTAAAGCTCAACAACGCAAGCAAGCGGTTAACATGTGTTTGTGAGCGGGATGGAAACAGAGAGAGAGAGAGAGACGGAGAAAACCCACGAAAGCGCGCTCGAACCTCCAACTGAAGCGATGCAAAACGACGAATGAGTGTCCTTCGATGAAAGCAACGAGCATGACAAATAAGACGTGAGGCGGCGGACGATGTCAACGCGAGTGGTGAGAGGTGTGGTGAGAGGTGAGGTGAGAGGAGTGGTGAGAGGTGAGGTGAGAGGTGTGGTGAGAGGTGAGGTGAGAAGCGGTAATGCGAGTGATATTAGGTGGGCGGTGGCGACGACGACAGCAACACCGACGACGATAACCCGACAGGATTGCTTACACATGGACGACGCTCGGTGGCCGCGGCGAAGTAGTTGTATCGACGAAGTTCGAGGAAAGTAAATATTAAAACGAAGGACGAGACAACACGCGAAATACTAACGCGAGAAAAAAATCACGAGGAGTCCAACGAAACCAACCAACGAATAAAAAATGTCAATTTTGTGGTAGCAACGGAACACAACCGGGCAACATCAAGGATTACATTTTATATTTGTACATATTTATGCTATTTTTTCATCAACCCATCGACCAATAACAAAATTTGCGGAACACACAAGAAGTATACAAAAATTTGTACATTTGTATTCACAGTAAATATCAGTAAAGGACAATGGAAAAAAACAGGGATGGCTACCGGCGGCCACGATGGATTCGACGAGAATGTTAACTGAAAAACTTGAATATTCAGCTCTAAAGTGAAAAAGTAAAGGAATAAAAGAAAAGAAAGAGAGAGAGAAAGGAAAAAAATTGACCAAAAAAAGGAATTAAAGAGGAAACAAACACACACGCCATTCGCAATGGGGCCGAACTGCGTCAGGCCGGTCGTTTGGATTCGATTGTGACACCAAAGGAACGCAGCAGCAGTCGTCGACGTCGGCGGTGAAGTCCTCCGCAGTCAACGATGCTGATGACATGAAGCAACGGAATAGCGGCGGATGCTGGGGCGACTACCGATGATGCTACATTCCTTCATCTACCCGCCACCCACTGATGTTGTTGTTGTTTTTGCTGCCGAGTAGAATATCGCCGAAAATTAACGAAAATGTATCCAAAAACGAAAGGACAACGATGACGATGGTAAAGCATACAAACGATAACAAAACACAAAAGAAAACACTAACAAAAGCAGCAGTAAAAACAACACCAACAACAAAAAACAACAGACCAACTACAGTATTAATAGGAGCAACAACAGAAGTTCCACTAACAACAACAACAACAAGTGCACAACCTCATCGGCAACACAAGGATTTCAACGAACATTTCAACTGCTGACTGATGTTAGGACTAGAAAAAAAATGAATACACAAACATTGGCTCTCTCCACATACACATATACACTCACACACATTTATGCCATATATCATACTTATATATATTCATTATATTACATCATATACACACGTCACGAAATTAAGACAGTAAAAATGTATTAAAAATTTGTCATTTCTGAAGTGAAAGGTTCTCACGTTCCATAAAACTATTAAGTCTACCCTACATTTTAAGGTGGAATAATTTTTTTATGATTTATAATTCCATTGGTAAAACATATTAATAAGAAGAGGCGTGGCAGTTCTGGAAAAATGTGATATAGAAGAATTGCGAAGAAGCTAATCAAATCAGTTCGTTTCATTCAACTGATAGGATGTACAGGATCTACCCTTGATTCGTGATCTACGGAATTCTGGGGGTAGAGTAACCCGAGAGCACAGGAAGTGTTCTTTTGAATACAGAACCTGATTGGATTAGAGTGGATGATGGGTTTCACGCGGAGTTATTCGGCTCTTTAGTCCACGAACAACCCACCATGAAGGAAATCCAAATGGACTACTTGATCCTCTATGTAGGGGCTCTTTTTGAAGCCTCCTAACTTTACTCAAATGACCTCGGTTTCAACTGAAGATTTTACGGTGACTAAATTAATTTCGCAGTCAACAAAATAATCACAATATGTCCAATATTAATATTTTTATGATTCTATTTAAAATTTTAGATATTGTTACTAATATTTAAAAAAACTATTCTCAGATGATTATTAGTAAGAAGAACAAAGCACATACCAACATCTGCTGCTGAGTAGAGTCAACCCCTCGAATCATGTTATGAGTTGAACTGAAAAGAGGGCGGGGGGGGCGGAGGATGGGGGTGGACGGAAGATCTAAAACACAAAGGAGGGGGATGTACATATAAACGAGAAGAAGAAAATGCATTAAATCCCCAGTGATTTCGTTCAGTTCGCGAATACATCGCTGAATACATCCGCAGTTGCAGTCGTTGTTGTTCTTTAGGTGTAGGCGTGTGGGTGGCGGCGATGGATCAAGAACAAGAAAGAGAAGGCAAAATATAGGTGGAGAAGAGATGATGATGGAGCAGCTACAGATTTATAGGATACCCGAAAGTGCAGCGATGTCGGTCGGTCTGTCGCTCGGTCGATGAGTATCAAATAATTGTATAGGTAAAAAGAGAAAAAGAGAGGGAGAGAGAGAGAGAGGGGAAGAGTAGCGCCACGAATGGTAATATAAGTAAATACAATAGATGTATATATGTAGATAGGTATAAAGGTACATAGGTGCTTATTTAGGAGGACAACGTTAACAAACAACAACAATGCAATCCGAAATAGGAGCAGCCCAGGTGTATCCTAGATGCATCCTAGTTTCGTGGTATACATAAACAAGGCGCTCCTGCTGCTGCTGCTGTTGATGCTATTGTTGTTGTTCTTGTTGTTGCCGCTGCGCGATGTTACGTTAGGTAACATTGCATTACGTATTCCGCTGTGTAGCACGCACTCGTGAACTACAAATAAACAGCAGCAACGAAAACAACAAACAACAACAAGTCACTCTCCATCTTTCTCTCTCACTCTTTACCGCTTAGAAGTATAAAATGAAATAATTAATTCAAATCACATAACACAAAAGGATATCGAAAGGAAGAACATAACACAGGAAGGAAGGAAAACGAGGGTGAGAGAGAAGAGGATGAAGGAAAGAGGAAATGAAGAGAATACAAGGAATGGCAGTGGAGGTGGGGGGCTTTGGAAACCAGGGAATATTAGGCCAGCATCAGTTTAGCGTCCCGAAATATATTCTCCATGAGTGTCTATAGACTATGTATAGTATAATACATATGGATTTATGTGTATAATACAATATTTCAATAACACTTTTCTAAACATATAAACATCGATGGATAAACAAAATCAGAGCCTCTCTCCGGTGTTTGTTTGCTTATTTGTCCTAAATACGAACAAGCCCACCAACCAACCAACAAAATTAGTAACAACAACAAGTGAAAATTAATCAAAACATGGCTACCCTGTTCAGAAGGTTCGAAGGTTTCCATATTCAGGTAGGTGCTAAAAACAAATCAGTTAATTATTTTAAAGGTACAATAATAAAACTCAATCATGCCACGCCCTTCCAATAACTCTTTCTAATATGTCCGCAAATATTACGGATTACACTCCCTCCCTCCCTTCCTCATACCATCCCCTCCTCCCTTCCTCACACCCTCCCTTCATCCACCATGAACTGAATGGCCTAGAAAAAAGGCCCCCTCGACACAGAAGTAACTAAGAATATAAACGAACTGAGTTCCAAAGCTTCAATGATTGCTTTTCACCTGTCAGCCGACGCAGCACCTGCACAAAAGTCACCCAAGTTACCAGGCACTCATACAAATATATATATATATAGTATACACGAATTTGCGTGTTTGCCTTTATGTACTATACTCGTATATAGAATTTTACATAAACTCCGCTGTGGTTGCCAACGATTACGTTGAGAAAAGAAAGAACAGCAAAGAAAAAATACAATAAAAGAAACCAACAAATTTCGAAGAGAAAAAAATCTGCCTACCGACCTTCTGTCCCCCTGAATTGGGTGGGAGGGCGGTTGTCTCGTGGTGGTGGTTAAACAACCCAACATGTTCAGACTTTAATGTGTGTTCCTTATAAAATGTTCATCCCAACATTCTTCTGTTTGAATCTTTCTACCTCCGTAACTCTCTACTTCCATATGTCACTCCATCCCCCCACCAACCACAAGCCCCGTCCTCGTTTCCTTTCCATAAAAGTAAAATACACTGAGAAGGTGATTAATTTTTAAATTAATCTTAAAGTATACCATTTATCTTTAGCCTTCCTACTTTTTCACTTCGAGTTATTGAAACACTGGTTATATTATTATTTGGACTGTTGTTTTTTATAATTCATAATAAGTTAATGGTTATATTAGTATAACTACTGTTCTAATAAGAGTATTTCATTTCTTATTCCGCTTTTTATAGAATACGGCTATTTGTTCTGATATATCGGATAATAGCTTTAGTTAAGATTAGATAAAATTACAACATTGTCTGAATGAAAATGAAATCATCAGTTCAAATTTTCCCAATTTTCTTTTGTTCAACTCAGCAATTTATTTGGTTCCATTTTCATTGTTATACACTGCTATATAAAAGAAATAAACACTCTTGTTCTTATCTGCAGCTAAAGTCAAGTGGTAAGAAGAAGTATAAAGAAGGGATGAATTTATTTTTAGTTAGATTACAAAAAAAAAAAAAAAAAATAGCATCCAAACACTATGAAATGGCAAATCAATAAAATCAAAATAGACTAAACGCTGAATGAAACAGTCGCCGATAAACCGCAAAAACATGTCGGTTGCAAGACAGACGAAGAAGAACAAGACTAAGAAAGGATTTCCTAACTTTCTTTCCGTTCTTGTTGTAGACTTGGGATAGTCGTCCGTCTGTCAGATGTGATGGGGAGAAAGATAAGATATGTGAAAGAAGGGGGAGGTTAGGGCGAGAAGGGAAGGCTAGGGTGAGAAGGAGAAGGTTAGGGCGTGAAGGAGAAGGTTAGGGCGAGAAGGGGAGGTTAGAGCGTGAAGGAGAAGGTTAGGGTGAGAAGGGGAAGATTGGGACGAGAAGGATAAGGTTAGGGGGAGTTAAAAAGGGGAGTTAAAAGAATCAGTAACAACAAAAACGAATGCTGTAAATTGAGTGTGTAAGCTAGGAAAAGCTTCAATTTAAGCTAAAGAATTCCATGTACAGACATCACATCTACCTACATACATACATACTCGTATATATTCATGTATACAAATCTATGTATATTTAAGCCTTCATGTACATGTCTTTACACACATATTTCTGAAGTATTATTAAAGTATTTACGTAGAGAGTATATTATACTTGTACATACTCGTCGAAATATATGCGTGGGAAGCAAAGCAAAAAAAAAAGTCGCAAAAAAATACACGTCTGCATGAACGAACATGTATGAATATACATAATGTAATGGTACATATGTATGTATATATGTGTGTACGTCAGTATAACTTATGATTAAATTCAGCGTATAACCTAAAGTAGAACGTGCAAAAGAGATACTCGTAGATACTATTATAGATACACACGTACTCCAACGGCAAGGAGGGGATGGATAAATGTTGCATGGATGGATGCTTCCAGCCGCAACTACAGTCGCAGCCGGTGCAGCATGACCTGCGAAGTGCGAAGGAGCAGCAAAACTGAAATTCCGATGACGACCCCAGTAGCGACAAGTACAAGTAGCTGACGAGTGCCTGGAAATGGGCAGGAGCGACTTAAAAGCTTTCCACAGTTGCTCTAAATTATGAGAGATTAGAATTGAGAAGTGATTTTAGGTGAATTTCAAGGTATATATACATATATACAAATATACTCCTACTTAACCTACTCATACTTACGTACATACTATACTAAGTAGACTTAGGACTATATACTAATAGTCTTAAAACTATATACTACTAGCGTTGGGTTCTTCGGCTCTTTAGTCTTCTTTACAACTCCACCCATGAAGACAATCACAATGGGTGGCCCATAAGCATCTGAGTGGACTTGATGGTCGAATCTAATCTGAAGGATATTCTTTTCTTAAACGGGTCGTTTTTAAAGACGATGCAATCTTTTAAAGAAAAATGTTATTTGAAGCTGAAATTACGCAAAATTCTGAAAGATCTAAAAAATAATGCCAGATGCTGCAAAGGTCAACAATTTTCAGGCACAGGAGATTGTAACAAATACACATTTAGATACACTCTATTCAATAGTCTGTATCTTTATTTTACTTATATTATGTATAGACTCTTTTCTTCTAGAATCTATTTAAGTATTTAAGTCGTAAATACATCAAAATTAAAAGTATTGTTCACTGTTTGTGATTCATCAACAATATCAACATCATCGTCATCATTTCGAGAGTTTCGGGCATATTTTTCCAACTATTAATTCTACAAACAGATAGAAAAACCTATAATCGCCCAGATTGGCACATCGACAAGGTTGCGCGTGATTTCATAGCCATATTTATTTATTTATTTATTTCTTTTAAATGAATTACCTATCGACCAGGCAAACAGCTTGCGAAATCGATGACTTCATAATGTGAAGTCTAACAAAAATGCAATGAAACAAATTTAGCCACAGGCACAAAAGAGTTACACAAAAACAAACAGTGCAAACCTTTAAATATTATATACCTATGTATGTATTGTATATATAGTATATTAGTGTACATATCATGTTGTTTGATTTTTTTTTGCTTATTTTATTTTCGACATTCACAAAATTTAAAATAAAGCCACAGATACTGGTACATATGTTGCTATAGTGAAAAACATCTGCTTTTCTCAATAAACGAATGACGGGTACAATGATGATGTTGATTGTGGTGTTGATGATGATGTTTAGTTGTGAATATTGTGAAGGAGCAGGTAGATAATGGGTTCAATTATAATCAGCAGGTGCAAAAATAATAAAATTAATAAAACTAAACAACAGCAAGATAAGAATGAGAGCAACAGATGAGGGTAGAGAAGAGGGCTGAGGTACGATAGGTAGAAATTTTATTGTATATATACTATATATTATATTTAAATTTAAGAAAATACCCACAAGTTCTAAAAATTATAAAGAAAAAAGAATTCCACGATTCTGAGAAACTCTAGTGATATCTTGATGAACATTGAAACTGTTTAGGATTAATATTGAGCTATATAAATTCTTAAGACCTTATCCAGAATTCTCCAGATCTTATCCGATCTGGAATCTAAAATTAATTCTAAATAACTGTTAAAATTCTTGAATAAAAGCTCGTTTTGTAGATATTTCGAGTTTCTTGTATCCATGACCTTGACCTTGATCTGGGAACAGAGATCAACCATGATAAAGGAAAATAAACTATCCAATCGTCGTTAATCTTTCATTCTTAGACACTAAAGACTTAACGTTTTCAAATAAAAATTAGACACAGAGATCTGTATATTCATTATAATTCATTTGAATATGAGTGAGTTCTGGAAATTAAACCTCAAATCCCTTTTAGAAATAAATCACGTGTTTTTGTTGTTGTTATTTGTACTGCGATACGTGTTATTCTTTCGGTTAATGCTTCTATAACTGTTATTAGTTGAGATATTGTATCTATAACAGTTATTCTTAAGGTTAATGTATTTATAACTGTTATTCTTTAAGTGCAGGTATCCTAAAACTTTTAAAACAAATTAAATTCAGTAGTTGCATCGAACAACCGATAAACTGACTAACACAACAACGATCTAGCCTGCGGACCGACCATCCAACTCATAGTATATATTTTGTTCATTCCGATTTCAATTTTTATCAAAGAGAAGTATTTTTAAATAAAATTTCCCCTTCCATCCTACTTCATCATTCCGCCCACTGATTTTATCTCTTGTTCTTTCACAATACATCTTATTTACAGTTTATTTTCCGTTGCTTTCCATAAATAGAGCAATTATTTTAAGAACTACAAACATGCTATAGATAAAAATATTTATTCATTGGATTTATCTGCTAATTTAATGGTTGTACGAGTACTCGACTACTCGTGTGCATGTACGATGTGAAAATCTGTTTCGGACTTCGAAGTGTATGCATCCTATGAGATCTGTTACCTGTCATCAGATTAACCCAAATGATACAATAGCAACTTTTATTAGCCTGCCTTCAAATTACTCTCGGTTTTAACCGTTAGAGGTCTACAAGTGTCAAACATGTTATTTAAATGGAGTGACAGATGGTATATAAATGATAGAAGAAGAAAAAAAGAAGAAGAAAAAGAGACAGTATTGTATTCTTTTCTCCTAACGAATACAATTCAAAATTCCAGGAAATTGCTTGTGCTTTTGTTTAGAGAATCCTGTTAAAGTAGTCGTCTTCCTTAAAACTTATCATCTTATGCGGATTATATAAGATTTGTTATTTTCAGAGAAAGAAAAACCCTCATTAAAATATCCTCAAAAATTATGGAAACATCCATTTTTCCAAAATCAAATATTTTATCTCTTTAAATAGGTTAATAAATTGAGAGAGCAGGTGTTAAAGAGAGAGAGAGAGAGAAACAGAGAGGGCGGGAAGGAAGAAAAAAAATGAGAGGTATAGAACACTATTATTCATAACTAACAGATGAACATATTTAAAACCAGTTAACAACAAGTTTTGATAGAGAGAAAATTGCAAACTAATTAAGAGTAATGAAAGTATGAAAACACCTTTTAAGCAGTTAAATAAAATAAAGTTACTTATTAATATCTACAAGTTAATTAAAAGTGCTTAAAATGCTGACACTTTTCATGAGAGAAGTGAAAAATATATAGTCTCTGGTAAAATTTCAACGACGTATGGGCAGATATACTTACAAAGTGAAAAACCGATAGATAGACAGACAGAAAGACATAACAGATCGACGGATAGACAAACCGACACAAAGACAGACAAACAGACAGTCATACTGACATATAGTATATGTAGACAGAAACCAATATTACAAGGAAAATACAAAAATTACAGGTAAAGAAATATGTATTTTATAAATCATATGATAGATATTCGAATACAAATCGAAGTGAAGGGTGTCTATCTATCTGCCATGAAAGTATATCTTCACATTGTAAGAGCAGCAAATTAGGAAGCCAACCAGCCAGCTAACTAGCTAAAGCGACACTGACAGCAGCAGCAGCAGTAGCTACAAAAATACAGAAATGAATTTTTGAATGCGGCAATAAATGAAATAATAAAACAGAAATGCAAACAAAAGAAAAGAAAAGACGAAAAAATAAAAAAGAAATAAAATAAAAAACAGTGCATAGATACAAATAACGCAATCAGCAGCAATTATTGCGATATAAGTAAAATGAATGGATGGATAGATACTGTGTGTGCATGTATATAGATAGATAGATACTATATATATATGGGTACATAGGTACATATGGATGATGTAGAGAGACATGTACATCGTATCTGCTGCTGCTGCTGCGACTGCTGCTGGATAGATACTCGTAGTATCTGCGTTTGTTTTTATACGGAATGAACCCATCACGAAGGGAGGAGGGCGGGCAGGCAACGGAGGGAGGAGGACGGGTGACGGAGGGAGGACGGGTAGGCAACGGCGGGAGAAGGACGGGTGAGGGAGGCAGGACGTCAAAGTCGAATAAAGGAACCGACAGATGGCTGGTTGAGAGGCTGGTTTGTTGGACGGCCTGATTGTCTGTCCGTCTGTTTGTCTGACGGTCACTCCGTCGGTCGATTGGTTGGTTGGTTGATATGGGTTAAAATAAGATTATGCTTGGCTGTTATTCAATCGGTTGGGTGGTCGGTCGGTTCGCTGGTTGGTCGGCTAGTCGACTGGCTTGTGGTCTGTGTTTCTGTGACGGCGTGATTCGGCGGCTTCGTGTACCAAAAGTTTTACAAAATTTAGTTAAAACACCACATACACACACACAAACAAAATGGAAGGAAAAAACCTCCAAATTTAAGAGAATAATAATAAAGCAACAACAACAACGCCAGCACCATATCACCATCAAGGAAGCAAAATATGTTTTTAGAAATATCCATGTATCCGGAACCATTTATGTATCTCTTAGATATGTGTACATAGAGATACTTTATGCCGATTTGTAGGTACACAAATCGTATTAAGGTATGAGAGTATCTGCAGAATGTAAAGGAAAAACATTATTGCAATGCAATACAGATGGAAAAAAAAACAACTTAAATAACCGAATGTGTAGCGAGAAAGCGAAAGAGTGAGAGAGAGAGAGAAAAAGAGTGGTCTGTATTCTTGTTGTTGTATTGTAGCTCTGTATAGCTTTGTCTCTACGAGTTGCGTTTCACCACAAATGCTATGCGAAATTTGCAAAAGCATTCATTTTAGAAATCTACACTAAGTAGCAGAAAATCGAAACAACAACAACAATAGCAACAATGAAACACAATAGAAACAAAACGGAGACCGAAAAAAAATGGGGAAAAATTGTTCGAGAAAAATTAAGTACGCGCTGTGTTTGTCGTCATCTTCGTCGACAAAGAGTAGAGTGTATTAGCGACAATACAACAGACAGATAGATACTCAACTCACGCGAATGGACGACGGGAAGGACAGACAGACAAACAGACGAACAAAGAGACAAACAGACAAGCAGACAGACGAAAAATTACACAGATTGTCAGATATAATAAAAGACTAACAGACAGAAGATTATCAGAGAGGCATGCGGTCAAAACAACAGAAAGACAGATGGTAGTTGCGTCAGATAGGCACATAGAGGGACAGACAGACAAGTGTTCAGCGCTACGAGATTCCGACAAAACGGATGAACTGACAGGCAACTTAGTCAAACGGATCGATGGATTGATTCGAACTCGAACTCGAACTCGAGCTGGCAGAGAAACAACTAGAAAAACAACAACGAAAGACAACAAAACGCAACTCATAAACGAGAGGCAGAGAACGAGTAAGAAGACTTTTCTAATCCCCCCCCCCCCCCCCCCCCCTCCTCCCCCCCCCACTAACATTCTTTATACACTTCATTACATTTTTTAAAATTTCTTATTTTTAACTTATGTTTTCTTTTGTGTGCACTTCTCATGCATCTACATAAATATGTATCTATGACTGATACACACATATGCAGACATATAGACTGAGATACTCGTATATATACACCAATAACTACATACAGCGAAGATACAGAATAGTTTTACATGCACTATATTGGTATATTATAAAAAAATAATTCTGAATGAAGTCTTTTTTGGTCATGTTTGGTTGCTGTTCTTGTTAGTATTATTAGTTTTTTGTAATATAAGATACAAGATGCACTATTGTACGTGTGTATATCGTCCTCGTCTGATAGTCTCACTTACGCTGTATACAACGTAGTGCAGCAGCATAAAGTTCACTTCACTATGCATCACTTTAATCCTATCTACAAATCGTATACATATATAAAGTAGAACTCACATTCACACTCACACATTCATTTCTATATACATACATAGAGTATATAACTCTTACCTACCTAAATAAATATGTACATGTTTCTGCTTTCCATATTCATCCAGTTGTACCCACAGATGAACATAAGAGGAACTACAGCGGGACGGGAAAGAAACGGCAAGGAGGTGGTTGGAAGGGTGGGCAAGGAGGGGGGACAGGGAGGGCGAAGGAAAACGAAGTAGAATGGGAGGCTGGGTAGGGACAACAGGCGAAACCGGATCAGACACCGAATCGTGTGATTCTCCTTCAGTGTGTAAATCTTCTAGCGAGAGGTGCGCAGAAGATGTAGTGTAGTGTTGTTGTTGTTGTTATTCTACAATGGTAGAAATCCTTATTATTATTATTATTAATATTGTTGATGATACTGCTTCTTTTAAAATGTTATTCCTCATTATTCCATGTTATTCCTTGTTAAAACCAAACAAAAAACGTAAAAGAAAAAAAAAATCTCCGTTTGTTAATGAAAATTTTCCATCCAAACAACATTCTTTAACTCTTTAAAGATAGAAATATGTATCTATTTATCAAGAAACTCATTATTAAGAGATAAACACACAAGTACGCACACCCAAGTATACAGACACATACACACACACACACACACACACACACACACACAATCTAATCTATTTTGTATACTTTTAAGTATCCAAACAAATTGTATTCTTCTTTTCTCTTTATTAATTCTACGTCTTCAGTTATTTCAGTCCCTATTTATTGCTCATGTTTCTATTTGTCTATTCTTGATCTTTTTTTAATTTTATTTTTTATCGATCGATCTTTTATTTTTTCTTTTTATCTTCATTCCCCAGATAATCAATTTCTTGTCAATGAATTTTACAATCGTTTTTTAATCACATCATTAACACCGTACGTGAAGTCAGTATGATCAACCCTTAAAATACCATCATCATCCCTGAAATCACGATCATTATGATTATCCATTAAACCATAATAATCATCATTACCATTATCATTATCGTTTTCAATACTTCATCCAATATAAATACGGATTCTCTTCAATTTCCTTACATAATAGATTTATATTAAATAACGAATATGATTTAAAAGTGGTAATCTTCGCCCGCCACGCCTTTTTCTTGAGTGAATTACAAATATAGTATATCTATCTATAGACTATCTATCAAATATAGTCTAGAAATGAAGTTACACATCGAATATCTGAGATCATACCAAATCTACTCCATTTATTCTAAAAACGAGTATCTAAATTTACAATATTTACAATAAATCAATGAAGGTGACGATAATAATGAGTACAATCTTCATGAATATGATAATGTTGATGATAATGATGATGATAATGTTGATGATAATTATGATAATGAGTATAATAATGATGATGATGATCATAATGATGATTAAGAATACAAATTGTTTCATTTGAGAAAAAACGAAACACAAAACAAAGCAAAAAAATGGAACATTTTGAATATATTATAATGAGTAGAAAAAAATACAAATTAAGAATGCAAAAAAAAAAGATTTTTAAAGATCGTGTTAAAACAAGAAGCAACAACAACTACTAGTAAACTACATTAAGTACATGTACAAAACAAGATCAAAAACAACGTTTTAGTAGCTTGTTGTTTACTCCACCATTAAAAACCTTCAGTTTAGTAAAAATTAAAACGAAAATGAAAAAAAAATGTGGCATAAAGAGGAGGGTTACAAAAATCTACAACGCAAAAAAATGTCGGTTTTTTTTTGTAGTTGGACGACCGACATGAAAGAATGAAAGAGAATTAATTACGCATTAAAAAATAAGATTGAAAAATAAGACGACGGAGGAGAGAAAAAATCGGAAGAAGCAGAGAACGAAGAAGAAAAACATAAAAGAAATACAAATGAGTGAAGAGAGAGAAGAAGAGAGAAAAAGAAAAACAGAAAGATAAGAATATAGAGCGATGTTTTAGAGATGGATTTCGAAGATCAAATACAGTGAGACGAGAGGGAAAACAACTCAAAACTATTCATTGAACTGTATTTAAAACTGAACGAATGATATGTAAAAAAGAAACGCCGTGAGGGATCATAATAATACCAACAACAAGGCGATAATTTATATAAAACATTCCATTCATGAAATGAAGAGGAACAACAACAACAACAACCATTCTTCTTCTTTTTCGGTTCCTTGAGGAAAAAAAAACCCCCCCAAAAATTTGTGATGTGATTTGTTAAAAATTAAAAATAAAATTGAAGTTAAATATTTCGTTGAAGTTTTTAACTTTCGTTAAGTTTCTGGAATTTCGTAATATTTGTGAAATTGCAGTAAATTATCAAAATACCGTCATGTTTTATTAAATTAAATGAAACGACATTTCCTCAAAAATTATTTACAAATTCAGGGTAAACAAGGGTTAAATAAGATTCGCTGTAAAGGAGAGTGTTAAATTGGTCGCTCAACAGGGGTAACATTAATAATGACAACAGCAATAACAACAACAATCAAGAGTATCAAACAAGGAACTGACGCATAAATGGATACATATAATGTCAACACGATGCTTAAAGAAGAAGAAGAACAAGAGTCAAAAACGAACCCGACGCAGCAGGAATTTATTGATTGTTACAAATGAAATTCAGAATAGAGAAGGTGGAAACAAATTCAGCAATTTAAACATTTAATCGATTTGTACAAAGCAAAGAGAAGCAGAAGCAGCAAGAAAGGGGGAAGAGAGGGAGAAAGAGAAGAAAAAAAGGGGAGAAAAGAAGACAGAAAAAAGGGGAGAAAAGAAGACAGAAAAAAGGTCAGAAGAGAAGACAGAAGAAAGGTCAGAAGAGAAACAGAGGAAAGGTCAGAAGAAGGCAGAAAACAGGCAGAGCGAGAAGGATGCGTAAAGAGAGAGAAATAATGAAGAACGGAGGGCGAGAAACGAAATACGCGAGGTTTTTCGTTGGTGGTTCGGGTCGAGTTGGCCGGCCGATCGGGTACCTGATGAAATATTGTAATAAATTTCATTAGCAGCTGTCATGATATAGAAAAATAATTGTTTCACCCTCTAATCGTTGCACTCTAATAATTATTTCAATTTCTCCCTCTCTCCCTCACTCTCTCTCTCCCCTTCCATCTCTCTTCCTTTATTCTAATTAAAGTCATTCGGTTATTAGAACACTGTTAAAAACCAAAATAAATCAGCTGTCAAGAAGAAAAACGATTCTAATTTTTGTGTTTAATCTAAAAATTGACAAATCATGGCGCCTGAATATAAAAGCGAGCATCGTCGATGAGAAGAGGTTGAAAAAAACTAGAAATTAGTTTGTGTGAAGCGTTTCGTGTACAATGAAACCAACCAACCGACCTTCCAACCGACTGACAGAGCAGCCATCTAAAAAAACCGAATCGATTCAATTTTGTTCTTCGTTTCAAGCAAAAAGCAAAAACAAATAAAAAACGAACATGAGAGACGAACAATTAGATTTCTCGTGTTTGAGGATGTTGCTGCTGTTGTTGTTGTTGAGGTTGATGCTGTTGTTGTTATTTCTATTGTTGTTGTTGCTATTCTTGTTGTTGTTGTTGTATTCATATTTAAGATTCACTTAAAATTTCATGGAAAAATACTGGCAGCTGTCACCAAAAACAAGCAGCAACACGAATAAACAACCCCAAATACAGGGTGTAAACGTGAAGATTGAATGCACTGAAGCACTGTCGGAATCACGTAATTATTTCAAATAATTTCAAAATTATTTTTATTTAGAAAATGTAGAAAAAAGTAAAGGAACTTGAATGGAAAACTTACATTAAAGTCTTTGTAAAATAAATAATAAATTCCATCATTATTTACATTATAGTTTTTATAGGTATCGTTGTTGTTGTTGTTGCTATTATTATTATTAGTATTGTTATTCTGATTGTTGTATAAAATTTGGTTGTTGTTGTCCGTTGTAGCAGCAACAATCGCATAGTTGTCAATGTTAAACAAATTCTGTTGTTGTTGTTGTTGTTGTAACTGCTGATGGTGCTGCTGCTGATGATGAGGGTGGTGATAGTGATAAACCGTTTGTTGCCAATTTTGCATCGCTTTTGTTGTTGTTTTTATTGTTATTGCTATTTAATAGCAAGAACAAAATAAAATTTTTAAAACTAAACAAAAAACACACAAAATAATTTTATTTTTTTAAGAACAAATAAAAAAATTTAATTTGAAGGGTTGAAAGAGAGAGAGAGAGAGAGAGAGAGGGGGGATAACATGAAAAACACTGCTTTTAAAATATTCATTAAAATTTTATTCGTTAATTCAATTAATTAAAATTTAATTTAAACGATTATTATTATGCTTGTTATTTTTATTAATTTATTGCGTTTTTGCCCTCATTATAAGTCTCTCTCTTTCTCTCTCTCTCTCTCACTCTTTCTTTCCACAATAAAAACATTACATTTGTTGTTTTTCTGTATTATTTTCACACATACATTATTACAATATTATTATTGTTGCTGTTGTTGTTGTTGTTTTTTCATACACTTCTAAATAACATTTTTTCTGGATCGTGTGCTAAATTCTTCTCCTTTTCAATGATAATTTCTACTTTTTTTATTAATACACTCTGTACAAATGTAAGTCTATATATTTTTCAATCTAATGCATTTCAATTATGTATTTTTTTATAAATCTTTATTTTCTTTTACTTTTCATTCTTCACTATCGTCACTTCACTTGTTTTCTTCGCCCATTAAATGTTACATTGGAACGCGTTGCAATAACAAAAATACTACGTCTGTGTTATTCGGCGTTGTATTCAACACTTAAATAATACTACTAATTTATAGGTACACATAATTAGATGTGCGTTAATATTGCTGAACAACTGTTTTGCTTTGGCTTTTCTGCTCTCTGACTGACCTGAACGAACGTCTGAATGAATGAATAACAAACCGACGACAACACGACGCGCTCAACTCGCGCTCTCAAGTGACAAAATTATTAAAAGAAAAACAACAAAAACCACGACGAAAACATATCTGACGCTCTCCAAATGGAAAAAGAAACAAAATTGCGACTGCGACGACGACGCTGACGACGGCTGCAACGAACAAAACCGACAACGGAAGAAAATCGACGAGTGTGTTAAACGAATGTAATACTACTTAAGAGTGAGAAGGGGAGGGGGAACAAAAAGAATGGTGAACAAACCATCGTCAGGCTGGCTGAATGGCTGGTTGGTTGGTTTGTCGGTTGGATCGATGGCAGGAAGGAAGGAAGGAAGGGAAAAACGAAAAGATGCTAGAAACCGCGTATCAAACAAGGTATTAAATTCGACTCGTTGCTGCTTCGACTGACACAACTGCTGCTGCTGCTTCTGTTGCTGCTCAGTCGACTTTCCGGTCAACCCCTCAAAAGTGAACGAAAAAAAAAATATAAAGCAAAAGTAATACAAGACTAAATGCAGAAATATTTGAATGGCTGGTTGAGTTACCGAGCTGCTGCTCTTCTTTCCGGAAGGTACGATAAACGAATAAACAGCAACAACAGCAACAACAACAACAGCAACAACATAATCAACAACAACACCAGCAGCATCAAGAATACACGAAAAAATGTCCAACAACAAAACAGAATGCATTCATATGTATGTATATGTGAATATTTTATTATAATAATGATGAAGAGGATAATAACGAAGATGGTTATGGCGATGATGATAATGATAAAGTTAATAATAAAAACTGAAATGTTGCCATAAAGAGGAGTGAGTAGTCAACCTTTAAAGAAAACAAACAACCTCCAAAGGAACAGACTCGAAAAACGCAATAAAAAAACGAGACATAAAAAGAAAAAGAGGAACAACGATAAGTAACGAGTAAATACATTTATATATGTATAAGTATGTAAAAAAGAGAGAGAAACGGTGTAACAGAGGAACAGAAAAATTGAGGAAATGAGCATGTAAACGCTTCTATAAACGAATGTATACATACTTATATGCATGGATACATATGTATGTACACATACATAGCATGTATAAACAAAAGTCAATTATAAAAAAAAAGTAATTGTAATAAAATAAAAAGAGTAGAAAAATAATAAAAAGTCAAAGAATTCTAAATTAACCAAGGACATGACGAAGGCAACAAAAAAAAGAACGAAAGCGGCAGAAAAAAAGAACGAAGGCAAGAAGGAAACCAACAACGAACAGCGCGATGGCGACAGCACGACATCAACAACAACAACGTCAAGTAGCAACAACAACAACGACATCAAGTAGCAACAACAACAACAACGACGTCAAGTAGCAACAACATCGACAGAGTCAGTTGCTCTCCGTAAAAACACTCGAAGCGCTCGCGGCGTGGAACAACCAACGCCCGTTAATCCACCAGAACCACCTCATGACCCGAAATCATCATCTGCTCACCCCCTGCGCACCCACAAGCGAAACGATTACTCACACTCACGGTTTTTTTTCTCAGTAGCCGATTCGTGCTCACTGACTCACTGTTGCACTTTCTGGTTGTGCCTCTGTCGCTAACTCTGTTACTCTGTATATCTGTCTCCATGTATATCTGTATACCTGTCTCCCTGTATTGTTGTATATCTGTCTCCATTGTTTGTTTGTCACTCTAGCTTTCATTCGGTCTGTTTGTCACTCTACATGTTTGTTCTGTCTCTCAGTCTCATTATTTGTCTGTCACTCTGTTGTTGGTCACAGGATCTGTTGTTGGATCTTGTTTATTTTTTATTTTATCTGTTTGTCTGTCTTTTTGTCTGTCTGTTTGTCTGTCTTTTTGTCTGTCTGTTTGTCTTTCTGTCTGTCTGTTTGTCTTTTTGTCTGTCTGTTTATCTCTCTATTACATTATGTATCCAGATAAACCAGTAACTCGAAGTCTATCAGTGAGATCTCCTTAGATAACCTATAATTTCATCCGTCTCCAAATTCATATCACTACATCAGCTACATATAGTTATATAATAGGCGTGATGGGCGTGTTTTTCCCCCAATCTTATGTTATTTCAATGATTACAAAAGAATTGATATTTATACAAATTATGGTCGATCGGGAAACGTACAAATGATGGAATTGATGAACAGCTTCGCCAATGATCTCGTCTTGCTTTGGAAGCTGTACGAAAATGTGGGCGTGGTCATCCTGCTTTGTTTGGGGATCAACTGTATTGATTATAAATAAATAAACTCGAGCCTGAAGAACATTCTTCCCTCAGACTCTCTTTCAATACGAAAATCTATACAAGAATTCGTGTTTTAGAGGATATTTAAACTTTCAACATGTTGAACATACACACTTTAGGAGGGTGGTTTTATAACCGCCTCAATAGCTTAAGCAATATTAAAATAATTCAACAACCCGTAAACAACTAAAAACAATTCATTTAAGAAGGATTTTATGCTCGGTTGCTTTGAATTGAATTCCTTTTTAGAGTGATTGAAAAATGATTTCAGATTATGTAATATATGCATATAAAACTCTCGACCGTGTAGTCAGTCAACTCATCACATTTAATTAGGAACATGGACGTAGAGCCGGGAGGATGGACCACCCTTTGAGTGAGGTGGGAGGGAGGCGATGTGAAAATAAGTAATGAGGAAATTATTCCAGAGGGTTAATAATACATAATAATCTAAAATATTATACACAGTTATTCATATTGTATCTATTCATGGCAGAAATCCAATTATATGCCTTGTACAAGTATACAGGGCACGAATATTGAGGGTGTCTCTTGACCTCCTGACAGGAGGGTTGCAAAAACAATCACTTCAATTCGCTTGAAGTTGATGATAATGAGTTCAGTTAACTTCACTTTACTTTATGTTCTTTGATTTAATTTCGTGGGAGAGACAATCGATGAAGATAAATCGATATGGATGAGGATAGATCGATATGGATGAAGATAGGTCGATATGGATGAAGATACAGCGATACAGATGAAGATAGATCGATACAGATGAAGATAGATCGATATGGATGAATACGGATCGATATGGATGAAGATAGATCGATATGGATGAAGATAGATCGAGATGGATGAAGATATATCGATCTAAATGAAGATAGACCGGTACAGATGAGGATAGATCGATACAGATGAAGATAGATCGATATGGATGAAGATAGATCGATATGGATGAAGATTGATCGATATGGATGAAGATAGATCGGTACATATGAGGATAGATCGATACAAATGAAGATAGATCGATATGGATGAAGATAGATCGATATGGGTGAAGATAGATCGATATGGATGAAGATAGATCGAGATGGATGAAGATATATCGATCTAAATGAAGATAGATCGGTACAGATGAGGATAGATCGATACAGATGAAGATAGATCGATATGGATGAAGATAGATCGATATGGATGAAGATAGATCGATATGGATGAGTATAGATCGATATGAATGAAGATAAATCGATCTGAATGAAGAAAAAATATCGAATATTTTTTATCAATACTCACGTAAATATAACAAGAAGAAGAAGAAGCAGTAGCGGCAGAGTTCATCATCATTGTTGGCAAACACGGATTTCATCGAATGTTTGTGGCTTGAATGTGGCCAACAGCAGCAACAACAACAAGATAATTATGTTGCTTTTATTTTTTCTGACTTTGTGGTTAATTTTTCCCTTTTATTACGATTTCATGAAAATTATTGTGATTTTTTCACCATTCATTCATTCAATGAATTGAATTGAATGAATTTTTTTATCTTTCTTATGTAAAAGTATCAGTTTTTTACACACATTCGTTTTTTTAATGATATTTTTATTTTGTATTTTTTCGTTTTTCTTTCTATTTTTATATAAGTTTTTTGTTGTCTTTATAATTCTTGTCTTTTTATTTTTCACTTAATTGATTTTCAAGGAATAATTTTTGTTGTTGTAGAGTAAAAATGTCTTTAAACGAAAAATGAACATTATTTCTTTCTTCGATTAATTTAAAATAATCGATTTATAATCAATTGTTTTAAAAACTAGATTAATACTAATTATTTGGTTACTAAATTTTAAGTACATGGATCGATCTTCGTGGTAAAAACCGAAGATAATTTCAGAGATTGCAACCCTGAAGAAACAAATGCTGAGCTTATACAGTGAGGCTACACACACACACACATCCATAAAACAACAGTTCGAATTTAGTTATTAAAAGAGTTCGTGGAAAACCGAAGAAAAATACTAAGAAGAAGAAAAACAGTGCAACAGATTTTAATGAAAATTATTGAGAATGCAAACACGAAGGCGCAACCTCGAGAAAAACACGTACAGAAGAAGTGTTGTGGTGCCGAACGGAGTAGGGGAGGCGGTGAGAAGAGCAGAGGTAAGCAAGGGGTAAGGAGAGTAGTAAGTGTTGGCTGGAAACGTAAGAAGAAGACAAACAGTAGAACGGGGTGAGGAGGGGACGAGGGCCGCGAGTCAAACTGTTCGTCGTTCTTCGTGTTTTTTTAGAGGAACTCCAGCGTACGAGCTTCACAAATGATTTAACGACGAATGAACGATTCTCGCAAATATTTTGACATAAAGATGAACGAACAAACTTAACGAATGACTTTAACGAAAAACTATTCGTCGATGGAGCAGGAGCAGCAGCAATAACAATAACAACAACAACAACACCAAGAACAACAACAACAACAGCTGCAATAAGCTTTGCAGTTTTAACGAGCATGCAAAAGAAGAGCAACAGAGCAAAAAAAAACGGACGCGAAAAACGTTACCTCGTTCGTGCGCATCAAATGCGACTGACGGATGCTCGTGGAACAAACACAACAACAAGCAGCGTACAACCAACCATCAGCGCGACAGAGCCGCAGCAGCAGCAATCGCAGAAAAGCTGCCGCAAAATTCACTATGTTCGCTGCATTTAATTTCGCCTGTCTTATTTGACAGTACACGAGATGGGGCAGGCAACAACAACAACGACAACAACAACAACAACAATAAACAGCTCGCATCCACAATGAGAGTCAAGTTGGTGGCAACAAAACGGCGCAGCTTTAAAAGCGCAGAAACGAAGAAGAAGAAAAAGTAAAGTAAACTTAAATAAAAAAAAAAAAAAAACAAACAAACCGGAGAAAAAAAAGGTTGAGTACAGATTCGCAAATGATGCCGGCAGCGACAACAACAACGGCAACAATGACGATAACAACGACGACGACGAATACGCTTCGCCAGCCCGGTGGGAGCAGCAAAAGAATACGAAGAAGAGAGGAGGAAAGTAAATGAAAAAGAAGAAGAAAAATAAGAATAAACACCAACAACAAGACAACATAAAAGTAGGTACAACAAACAACATACGTAAAATGTACCCAAGATGCAAAAGTGGCAGCACAACTGTACACGACAACAACAACAAAATCTCCACAAACTTTGTATTAAGAAAAATCAATTGGATTGCTCTGCACACAACATGGTCAAAAGGTGGCAACTCTTTCTATTTCTGTCACGGAGAAATACAATTCTCTCTTTCGTTCGTTTCTCTATATCACTGCTTTATCACCCTATCACCACCCTCCACCCCCTCCGCGACTTATAAAAAAAAAGCAAATGAAAAGGAAAAAATCTGCAAAAAGCAAAAACAACAACAACAGCAGCGAGAAAACCACACAGCATTTTTACGCTTTTATAAAGTGCGTTCGTATTAATTGACTTGAACGATTTAACTCTGGGTTGAGTTGCTTTTGCCAAAGAATGTACAGAAAGACAAAAAAAAAACAAACAAACCACCACCACCAACAACAAAAAACAGGTTTTTACAGGCCGGAGCGAGCTACAACCACAATAAACACATTCAGCCATACAACATGTAATAAAAGAGCGTTGAGTTTATCCCAAGCAACAACAACAAAAACAACAAATTACAAAAATAAATAAGTATAAATAGCATAATAAATATAATGCCGCTATCAACAACAACCACAACCAACATTTTATGGACTCTGCAAGTTTTGAAAAATTATAAAGAAGTATTTATGTGGTTTAGTCTGATAAAATAAACTACACAGATAATTCTAACAATTCTAAATTCTTGGTTGAATCACCTTCAGTATAAAAATAGACAAGAGCAAAAAAAAACAGAAAGGTTTCAGACATGTGACATGGGCCATCAAATCAGCGTGAATGATGCACGCATCGTTATGAGACGTGTGACACCGGCCAAATACTACAAGAAATCCACCAACAACCACTATAAACCGAATCATCTTGATGTCTTGCTTGAAAGAGCAACAACCACACCTTTAATTAGCCTCACTATAAGTACATCCTCTCTTCCTTTCTCTCTCAAAACCATTGAAACTGTTTGAAATTTCATTTACAGTAACAAAACCAACAAAAAATGCCAAATATTAACAACATCAAAGCAATAACAGCACGAACAGTAATAGGTCCTTCCTTCCAGTTACAACAAAAATAATAACACTTTCAATAAAAAGTCCCAAAAAAAGCAACAACAAACTCATCGTGTTTATATTGTATATGTACATGAAACATAACTACAACAACAATAATAATTCCAACCACAAAACTACTTGAGCCCCAAAAAGCAACTGCTAAAGCCAATAAAAATATCATCACCAAAAGAAATCACAACAACAGCGGGAAGCATTACGAATCTCCAGCAAGAACAGAGACAGCAACAGCAACAACAACAACAACTAGAAGAAGCTGGGAGCACACAGCGAGAACCTGCTATTGCGCCAGTCTGCCCGCCGGATAATCGTTAAGAATTCACGCTACGCCACACCATGTCAAGGAATGCATAAGAAAACATAATAAAAACGTAACCGTGTAACGTGTACTACGCAGCGTAAAGTAACGAGACGTAACGATAAGTAATGCAAGTAACACGTATTCAAATCTTGTTGTTGCTTTAAAATCTTGCGGTGAAGTAGCGTGAAGTAGCAACTTATGTTCGATGGCTGAATAGCTGACTGGCTTACTGGCGGTTCAGCTGACAACCAACGCCAACAACGAAAATCAAGAAAAGAAACATCAGGCCATCAGAACTACTAACAGCGTTACTCTCTTCTCCCTCTGACTCACACACCCACTCCAACGAACTCTCACCCACCCCCTGACTGTAAGAACCTCTCCCTGACACAATCATCCGCTCTCCCCTTCACAATTATTTCAAAATACATTCGTTTTTAGTTGTGGCACTTCGCTAAAAATTTGTTTTCTGTTTGTTTGCGCGTGAATAGGTTTTTTTTATAATAGAAAAAGCGAAAGAGAGAGAATGAGAGAGTGAGAGACATAACCAGGGCAGACAGATTCATTTAGCAACGATACACATTAGAGTTCTGACAAATTTTCTTTCCAGATGCAACCCTTCAAATAATATTTACATCGCTAAAGTTTACAAACGTCAAAACAAAGCCCGCTAGCGTAATCATCTAATCGCATCCCACACCACGTAAAACAACAACAAAATAAAGAGAGTGAATAAAACACAAAAATTTATGTTTATCGGACAGCTTTAATTATCGTATGAGTGAGCAGATGAAAAAACCGACAAAAATCGACCCCTGCTGTTGCTCTTTTGATTTCCAAACATCATCGTTCTCAAATTTTTACGTAAGACTTAAAGACTATGAGTAGAGTAGAGTAGAGTTCAGTTCTCTTCACTTCTTTCAATGAGCATCCAACCCATCCACCCACTTGGAGAGTAAATAACCACAAGTATCACACCATCATCACTAGCGTACTCATTCACTCCCGTTATTACAATTTTTTTTAAAATTCTTTTATTTTTTATTATTGTAATTTTTTCTTTATACTTTTTGTTGTTGCTTCATTTCAACTCGCACACGATTGCAGTCGGAAAGAATTAATTTGTATAAATCAAAACATTCCATTCCATTCCATTCATTCCAACACTTCACATTCTGGGCTCGAATCAGACCAGAGTATGCAACACTCACATTTTATTATCCTCACAAATCAGCTGAGTTGTCGGTATCTGGCCTGAAAGTTGACAGCCGCAACAGTAGCAAGTCAATCAGGCAGTCAGCCCAACCAGAGTTGCCATTGGGTTGGAATTTCGTACAAAACTGTTGCCTCGTTGCAAACAAAAACGCTTGGCAAAACAAAATACGTTTGTATGGTAAATCAGAATACGTAAAAGACGTGAAATTTAGGTTGGAGGATTTAAAAATGTATTGAAAATTCAACCTGTCAAAATGCAGATCAGAATACATGTCAACTCTTAACTACTCATCGTAGACACAATATTATTTCAAATTTCTTTCCTATCACTCCCAACCACTTCTAGCGAGCTCCCAGCTGAGCAAAAACCTTGCCACCTGGCAACCCTGTTTCCGCAACAAACGGCATCAAGAGCGTGCAGTGTTTGCAACTTGAAAAGGGAACCAAACTCAGCTGGATATTCATTGATACAGAAATCAAGTGTGAACGAACGAACGGCCGGCCGACCGTCGAACTAAACCAACGCAACCGAACCGAACCGAACAACTCTCTCCTGCCCAAAACTGCCTCTCTTTCAACAGACACCATTAAATGCAGTGCGAGAGAGAGAGCGTTACCAACTTTTCTCATTTATTTCTCTTTCTATCCGCCACCCCCATGCAATACGCAAAGCATGTTGCCATCATACATGAACGACCAGACATCAGATGCTTACAACAAGTTTGTTGATAAGCCAAAAACAAACTTAGTATCGGCCGACGTCTGGCAGCTAAAAATAACCGAACCGACAAACAGCCCGCAAACGAGAGAACGATTAAAATTCGCAGATACGAAGACGAGACGAAATGGACGACGTCAACGGCACGAATAACCGACCGTCAACCGAAAACTTTGATTACAACAAGTTTAGCCTAATAAATGTGTGTGTGTGTGTGTGTGTGTGTGTGTGTGTGTGTGTGTGGAGCAGCGACCTTCCGCGCAGTGACAGAGAGTTAAACTTGATTAAAAGAGAGAGGAAAAGAGACAAGGAAAGAGAAAGAGTGAGATCAACGGGTGAGAGAGAACACACTTCAACCAAATCGACCGCAATAAAAACAACAACAAAATAAGAGTACGAGAAAAAAGAGAAGAGATACGGATGTTGTTGTTCTTCCTTTTTCCTTGTTTCGTTCTGTTCTCATCGTCACTGGGTGGTTTACTAGGCTAATCATCATCTGGTCTGGTTTTCGATGTTGTTGCTTTCATTCAGCGCGAACCAAGGCGCTAAATACATCAGATCAGATGAGAGCGATATGTTGTTGTTGCTTAATTCCTTGTCAGCTGCACTACACGGCTGCTAAATTTCAGGATTGAAATTCAACACAGCACAGCAGTCGCCACACATGTTTCACACAAAAAAAAGGCAGGGATTGCAGAAAGAGCGCAGTGCGCAAGATAACTCAGTTGTTGACTTGACTGATTACACGAGAGCGGCAAATAGATTTAAAGAGCGCGCCATCAAGTGACTGTTTGTGTAAGCAGCATGAAACACGAGCGTCGTAGGAGGGTGAGGGCGCGTCCGTGTCGTCGTTAATGGGGCTTCTCATAGAGTGCGCTCAGCGTGTCAGGGTGCGGCGCGCCGCTGACAAACTGACTGCTTGTCAACGAGTAGCTGCTATTAACGTCAGATGGCATTTGAAGCTCCTTGCCAAAGGAGGACGATGTGACGGATCTAACAGTGCAAAATGGAGCAATGAACGAAGGCGAGAGAGAGAGAAAGAGAGAGCTACAATTCGAAAGAGACGTTAAGTTTGCGTAAGAGAGGGGAGTGGAACAGCATACATCACTGTTGTCAGCTGTTTATTTTTTGTTTTTTTTTAATTGGGGTTGTTTGCATTTTAATCACTGAGAAATTTTAAATGATTTAACATCGAAAAATTGTGCGACGACGACAACAACCGACCACAACAACATCTCGACTGACATTAGTTGATATTAATTCCGATGGAATGAATGAACGAGTGATTGTTTGCCGGCTGGGTTCAGTTGGTTGGTTCGTTGATTAGTTGGTCGGTCGGTTGTTTAGTTGGATGGTTCGTTGGTTGCTTGCTTGACGATTGTCTGGTTGCGTCTGAGAGCAAACTTAAACGAGTGACGTGACGGGAAGACCGACTGACTAATTCGGTTCGGTCTGGCCACAGATAATTTTCGCCAAGCACAACACAGATATTTATTATTTATTTATATATGCATCTTACTTACTTACATTCAACCAACGCGTCGGCGATGAGCCAGAATTGATTTGGGAAAAATCAACAACAACAACAAAGGGGGGAAAATTTATTGTAATGTATATTAAAAGCTCGAAAAAACTTCGCTGACGACCGATCGGCCCAACCGGTGGACAGATGAATGGACGGACAGCTACGATAATCCAAAAATCTCATCGAAATCGAGATTCGATATTCGAGGGAAAGAACAGGAGAACAGCGAAAGAAGCAAGCGGTTGCAACGGCGACAAACGAACACGTAGAAATAACAACAACAACACGAGCACAAATAACACCAGCTGTAGAGACTCGTTCGTACTCGAGCCAACAACAACAACAGTTCAAGCAGGTTCTTCGCTCGTTCGCAGATACCGACAGCCACAGACGGCGCCAGTACGTAAAACGTGCAAAGGAATGAATGACTTTGGGAGAGAAAGAGAGAGAGAACAGCATAGAGTGTGACACGGAGAGGGTGACAAATAGAGCGAAGAGAGAATAACTCGGAACAGATACAGAAAATTATTGTTGTTGTGTTGACAGAAGGAATGCGCAACACAGCTGGTCACTGCCGCTGAACTGACAGCACGAAATCATGTATATTTAATCCTTCTTCGTCACGTATCTCTGCTCAAGGAAACACATCATCCTTAACAACAACAACGGCTGAAAATAAGCACGAGCGCAAGCACTTGCTGCCTTCTGCCAGAGCTGCAGTTGCCGTTGCGGCTTGCAAACTGATGCGGCGTTGATGAATGACCGCTGGTGAGCAGAGTGAGAAAGAGTTAGCAAGAGCGACAGGGAGCGCGATTATATTCTTTCAGATACGTTGTTGGTACGGCGGCGACAAACCGCCAATGTAACAGGCACACAGAAATCAGAAGACAGCGAAGTCAAGCAATGCCATGTTGTTGTTGTCGCTCTTGTTGTCGTTGTTGTTGTTGTTGTTCATAGCAACGGCGGCGAAGACTTCGAAGTATCAACGAGTGGCGGCGCTGCTGCATAAACAATATAACGAATTAACGAACGAGAGAACGAGAGAAAGGAACGAATTTTAATTGTATTGTGTGTATTGTAAAGTAAAATTAAAGCAGAATGAATGAAGAGTGTACAGAGCTAGAGAGAGTGACTAAGCTTTGTATTTGGAATTTTATGTGGTTGAAAGAGCGAAATTTCAGCAACTGACGAACAAACCCGACCAAACTCGCGCTCGCAGCAAAATGAATCGTTTAAATAAAGCGGGGCAGCGAGCGAATCGCGATATTCACTGAATGAACGAGCAACTTGCTCCCCGGCATTCACAATTGCAACACCGCCGAGTCAAAAAGAGACCAACAACAATAACGAAAACAACAACTTTCAAGTGTCGAATGGACGGACGAACGAACCCGATGCGATTATATGAATTCGTTCGTTCGCTTCGCTCGTTCATTGTTTGGTTGGGATTTGTTGCGGTTCGTTGTTGCTTTCTTTGTTGTTCTGGGAGTCCTGTTGTCCCCGGAAGTGTCTCTATCAAGCAGCTCGCTGTCGTTTATTCTGCTGCTTCTACTTCTGAGGTTAAAAACGAGTTAAATTCGGGTTGTTGTTTATATTTATCTGGTCCGAAGATGAGCGAGTGCTCCGAAATCCTTCTCCTGATGGGTGTGGCAATTGCGAAGTACGAGTGTTGGGCGAAGTGTAGAAACAAGAGAAAGGAAAATCGTTGATGGAGGTGAGAGGATTAGAGCATTAAAATGCTTATAAATTAATTGCGGATAATGGAACACGGCCAGAATGACAACAATGAGAACCAGCTAAAAGCACTCAATATACTGACAACAAAAACAACAACGACACTCTTTTGTTAGATAGAAATAAAAAAACGATTTAATAATATAAAAAAGTTTGGGGGTGGGGGGAGAAAAATTGCTGAAAATGCTTTTTTATTATTTCACGAAAGATTTGTTGCGAGTCTCGAATGTCAGCTGCTCGGCTGGAAGGAAAACAAAGAAGGTGCCTTTTTTGCTGCCACCAAACAAAGCTTAAAGTAGCTGCTAAACAGTTGTTGTTGTTTCGATTGTTGTTGTAGTTGTAGTTGTAGTCAATGCAACAGCAGTAAAATATTATTATGGCTCTTCTTGATGTTAACCAAAATACATATTTGCTATTTGCTAAAATTTCTCGAAGAAGCTTTTGAAGGAGAATGAGAATGAGAGAGTCGGAGAAAGACAGAAATTGAGGGAAAGAGAGCGTGACAGAGAGCATAACATTAAATAAGTACTAAATCAGGCCCAAGAGAACACTCATGAAAGAGAGGAAAATAGTAAGTGTCAATGAAACATGAGATAGGGAAACAAAAGGAGGCAGACTGAGAGAAAAGTTGTCTCAACATTTTATTAGTCTAATAAACCATGTTTATTGAAATATTTCCCACTTAATTAACACATTTTAAACAAGAAAATAAAAAGAAGAAGTGTTTAGAAAAGTAATTTATTATAACAGCCAATAAATGCAAGAAAACGCAATTAAATGTTACTTGGTAAGCATTTATTTTGAAAATGTATAATATATAAATGTCTCGTTTGTGTGCAAGGATGGCAACCCTGGCAACGACATGGTTACTCTCTGACATAACATTTAATTAAACGTGAAACAGTAAGCAAAACATGTTTGTGCAAATGTATGAAGAAGTATGAATGTTTGTATGTATGTTTGTATGTATGAATGTTTGTATGTATGTTTGTATGTATGTATTTATGCATGAATTTTGTACATGTATTAGAAAGCAACAACAAACAAACTACCGGTGGTTAAATGATGATAACAGAGGGTGGAATGAAGGGCGAGAGGGTAACAAGGCCGCCACCGCCGTCAGGTCCCTTTGAGTGGTTGCTTGGATTGTGTCGGAAGGTAAACAAAAAACGACAATACGACGTGAGAAGAAACAACAACAACATGACAATAATAATAATAATAAAACATTTCAAACAATAAAAACCAGCAGCAGCGAAACACTTCTATGATTGGATTAAATTTAGCGAGCCAGCAGATAAGCAAACAAACAAATAATACAGAAACTTTCACGTAAATTTAATGCTAAGAAAATGTATTAAATATGTGTGAGTTTTTATTTTATTTTTGATTTCTATAAAAGGAGAGCATTGAGAAGATGTCGTCGATAGCGTCGTCGCGTCGCCGTCGTTGTTTGTGGTTAGCAGTGTGCATGACACGAAATGACACGAAGTCCACGACGAATGGATGGATCAATGATGAGGTCTACAAAATCTACTAGGATCCCAGAAATCGATTGTATAAGCGCACAAAACTCAAGATATTTTAGTGAAGCAACAGCGAAATAATAACAACAAGAACAGTGAGAAGATTCGCCTTGCATGGATGATGATATTGAAGATTAGTATAGCAGGAAGAGAGAAGGGGAGGGCAACAACAAAACAGTGGCGCTTTGGCGCAAGCTAATAGACAGACAGCCAGAAAGAGAGACAGGAAGACTGAGAGATAGAAAAACTACAGAGAGACTTGGAGACAGAAAGACAAGTAAAAAGAAACAACACTTTAACATACATAAATATACAATATGTACTCTTTTAAAGAAAGTCATACATACAAAGCTCACAATGCATTAATATTTAATTAAATCCACATACATACATACAATAAAAAAACATACAAGTATTTTATGTAAATGCATGTATGTGTGTATGTATGTAGCTCTAATTTTGCACTACAGATTTCATGTGAGTCAAGATGTTTGTCGACTTTTATTACTTGATATAGAAAAACAGAAAAAGAAAAACAAACACAAACAACACAGTTTTCATCTATTGCAAATGGTTGCTGTTGTTGTTGTTGTTCGAAATTTTAAATATGGCCGTCTGAAACATGGCGAAATTGGAAAAGTTACCAGATTGTTCGAGTGCGTGTTAACCGAAAGAAAGAGAAACGAAAGAGGAGACAAAACGGGTTCGTATTCATTGTAAAATGAAGAATAGATAAAATTCAATTTTAATTTATTTTTTCAGTAAATTATTTCAGAATTTAAATTAAAAATTAAAATCAATCAATTCAATCATCAATTAAGAACATTTGTGAAATTTTATTAATTTTATTAAAATAAATTGAGTGTGTTTCAATAAAAACTTGAGAAGAATACAGAGCATTAAAAAAACTTCCGAGGAACTCGAAAATAAAAGAAACACGAGTGTAAGGAAGGAGGGAAGGAAGGAAGAAAGGGTTGAAGGAGTTACGGAAGTAAGGAAGAATGGAAGGAAGTAAGGAAGAATGTAAGGAGTCAAGGAAGGATGGAAGGAATGAAACTTTATATATTATATCGATTATTAAAACCAACATCAACATCGCCCACCGACCACCGCCTACTGGAGCAAACACGCCTGCTCGACTTGGGTTGCGGAAACCAACACCTTTAATTTAAAAGCTTGGAAAAAGTTTAAAAAATAAAAAGAAAAACCATCCCAACCCAGGCAGAAAAATTCAAAGGGTAGCAAAAATGGTACATATTAAAAAAGAATTAAAAAGCAACAAAAAATCTCTTTACAACAACAGCAACAAAAAACAAACGAATAACAAACGACTAGAGGCAGAAACAACAACAACAACACGAACAACACCGCGAAGGAGTAAAAGTAACAACAAATTGGAGGAAGAATGAAGGGTGAAGGGGCCTAAAGGACGGGTTGAGTGAAATAGAGAGGGATAAAAATAGAAGGAGAAGGACAGCGAAAGAGAGAGAGAGAAAGAGAGAGAGAGAGAGACAGATGGATAGAGGGTGAGAGGAGAAAAGTTGTGAACTGCGTGTTCGGAATTTGAAAGGCTTTCAAAGTTGAAGACGCAACAACGCATAAAATAGAGGCTGCTGCAAGTGCGTTGTAAAATATGTGGTGGATGCGGCGAAGCGGTGGATGGGGCGAAGAGCCGAGGTGAGGCTCTGATGATGGGTGATGGTGAGGTTGAGATATGTACTTATGCTCAACTTTTGTAGGTTGCGATTTTCTAGTGTTGAATCGGTTGAATCGCCTGAATCGGGCTGTGAACAGGTAGGCGTTGAATCGTTCACTACTGAGACGATGCACTCTACGGTCGGGCGATGCATATTACAGTATGGAAGCATCTGTTCGATGGCGCATTTATGTATTTATATGTTCGTGTATGTATGTGTGTGTAGGTACACTGCCGAAATAGTGCCCCAAAAACAGTCCAATCAGCTCAGCCGCACCCGACCTGGTCAAGTCAGAGGAAGCAACATAGCGCATTCTTAATGTATGTACGAGTATATCGATTTATTTTTAGCTGCGAAAATTTTATTCGACGAAAATAAGAATTCATAGAATTCAAATGGACAAAATTTCATACACAACACTTAACTGTACACAGCTCACAATCACGACACAACTCCCTCTACTCAACTCTTCATCTACTCAGCCCATTCGCACTTAACACACTTTAGTCAACTCCCTCCGTACTCAACTCCCTCTACTGAACTCACCTCACATTCACCACCCTCCGTACTCAACTCACTCCATACTCAACTCCCTCTACTCAACCCACTCACTCGACTCACCTCCTCGCTGCATCGACTGCAGCTTCATCCGTTGCAAAAATATTTTCAGTCAGTCGACTGCTGGCGGGAGATGACTGTGTCCATGTCCACATTCCACTCCGGATGTTTTGCATACTCACCATGTGCATAACAAATATTTTTTATATTCTTTTTGTTTTCTCAACGGATTTTTGTTTTTCTTTCAGTTTTTAATTTCTTTTTTCCGATTGTTCAATATAAAAAATTGCAGTTTTCTTTTCAACACATTTCTGCTTTAAACAACCCTGGTTTCTGTCGTTGTTGTTGTTGCTCAGCTTCTTACTTCTTCGCTTGTATAACAAATTCACATAAATTTAGAAGTTTTTTATTTATAGATTGTTTTTTACTTGATAGTTAAATTTATTGTCTATACTTCGATTTTTGTTCGTTGCTTCTTATTGTTATTTTTCATATTCTTCTTGTTGTTGTTTTTTTTTTTTTTTGTCTTTTTTTTCTGGTTCTTTTTTCCGTAATCGTTGTAGTCTTATTATTAGATTGCTGTCTTGAGTTAATTCACTCGCTACTCAGTTCTGCTACTCTGTCTACTCTCTTTAGCATTAACTATCTTTACTGTTGCTGTTGGTTTCTATACTTCAATTTCATCTTCATCGTTATACTCTTCATCTTTATCTATCCATATCTATGATATCAACTCACTCACTCAAGTTTTCACTGCATCTGTTAAAAAAGTATGCTTAAAAATTGCACTGCAATGTTGCCACCACCAGAAACAAAAACTTCGAATCTACTACAACAACACCATCGTCATTGCCATCGCCAACAATAATGTATCGTATCGTGGAGCTCTCAATGCACACAAAACCATCACTTCCGGAGGCGCTACCAGAACTGCGACCGAGACGGAGATTTTAAAATAAAAACAATGAACGTAGGTAGCGTTTTGTATGTATGACAACAACAACAACAACGAAGTACCGACAGCAGCCTCCACAACGATGACGACTCCGAGACGTCGACATCAACAGCAACAGCCACAATATCAGGAGTACCAACAACAACAATATTCACAGTACCATCATCAGCAGCAACAACAACAAAAGCAACAACAACCGTATCATCATAGGACTTCGATGTTGTGTCGAGGTGCAAGTTTGAGGTTATGTTCAACTCGATTCCACTTGCTTTTCTTTATAACTTGGAACATTTTTGTGCCCGATTTGTGTGTGCAAATTTTATGTTATACCTCACTTACCACTGTAGTTACTTACCATCGTCATCGTCATCATCATCCACTTTCAAGTTCTACGTCGGAATTGAAATGGAACAGTGACACAGTGGAGTGAAATGATTAAAGCTACTATTTATGGACATTTTCATGATATCCATCGTCACTTTTACTTTGATACAATCAATATCCTTCTCCTCATCACCATCGTCTTCTCTACCATCATACGCATCTTTCCATCATTATTCTCATCTTCCTCACCATAATCCCTACCAGCATCTTCTCTAGGATCATAATAATTAAGGTCATTATTCACATCCTAGCTGTAATCATCATCAATATTGGCTTATATCATCATCATCCTCAGCTTCTCCATCACCATCACCCTCTTCTCTGTCACCATCTCCACCATCATCATCTCTCTGATCATCTTCATTCATATCATCATCACCGACATTACACAAAGAAAAAAATAATGTCTAGAGATAAATACTTTTGAAGTATGAGATGAAGAAATCATTAATGTAAGGACAAATAAAACTGTGGTAACTCTGGAAGCAACAACAACAACAACAATAAACATAACGCACTTCACTACTAACTGAATTGAACCGAATCGAACCGAACCGAACCTAACTAGACTGAACTCAACTCAACTCAACGGAGATGAGTTTGAACGAAGTACGAGTTACGAACAGATAAATATTAGCAAAGCAGGATAGAGCAAACTAGATCCCACAACGGCCAACGCCGACGTCAAGCCCAACTTTGGACCAACAACAATACTAACAAGCAACTGGAAAAGCAGCCAACCCAACAACCCACCGACCGATCCACCAAATGTCAGCCCAGGTTTTATGTCCGTCTGTTTCATGAACGAATTCCACCTCAGCAACTACAACGATGGCGACGACCAAACAATCAACCAACCAATCTGCAAGTCAACAATACGACCCACCATTAAACACCCGATAGCCAGAGTATTCCACAGCCTCATTGCTCCCTCGCAACGAATCTCTCACTCTCTCAGAGCATATCCTCTCTCTCTCTTCCTCGTCCTCTTTCTGTTGCTCTTTCACTCCCTTCAGCGCTGCTACTAGTGGGTTAAAGTGTTATTAATTCTAAAGGAATGGAGCCTAACTTCGACGAGGAAAAACAAACCGAACAAATGACAAAAATACACTGCAAAAAAAGAAGGAACCTAAAAAGAAATGCCGTTTTAGTTCTGGAAAGAGGGAATCTTAGATGGAGGAATCTTAGGATCTGGAAGGAGGGAAGAATCTTAGGATCTGGAAGGAGGGAATCTTAGAGGGAAGAATCTTAGGATCTGGAAAAGTGGTAAGTTGGTCAATTTTCCTGGCAGATTTGGATAGATTGTACCCGTAGTTGTTTATTTTTTATTCGAAGCGAAGTATTCGTCCATATAAGGACTCATGAGTAGCGCCAGAGAAAGGAATTTGTTTCAGTGTAAAATAAGAATATTTATGCAGGTAAAATAGAAAATCGAGACAAAAACCGAGACCTTGTGCAGGAATAGACAACCACAACAGACAGACAGACGAAAAAGATGTCGACGATGCGGTGATTTTTTCTTGAATCTTTAGGTTTCTTTGGTTTTTGGGTTCCTCTCCTCTGAGAGCTTATTTTATTGTATAACGCAGCACCATTTCAGGGATAATAGAAAGACATCAAGTGGGGACGATGGCCTTTATCTAAGATACAGACAGAGACAAAGAGAAGAGAGAGAGATTGCTGAACGTGGTAAAGTACGAGTTGATAAAATGTGAGTATTAACTAAATACAAGAAGTTGAAAGAACGGGTACATGTCATAAACATGTCGAAGTTGTTTTAATTGGAAAAGTTAAACTTATGAAATAAACTAAAGTAAATTATCTATAAAATTTCTCATCTTTGGAAACTAAGCAACTATATACGTCGCATCGCATCTGTTTTGGTGTTTTCATGTAGACTCGTAATAGATACAGACTTATATATGTACATATATGTTAGCGACGCACTATGGTGCAAAATGTTAGCACCACCCCATCCCTGCCTAGCTACCCTAGCCCACTTTAGCAATCACTATCTACCCTTCCCCTCCTCCAGTAGCCACGAAATCGAAATGTTTTTCCCGAATGCATTTCCCGAAATTATATCGTTTATTTTCTGCGTGAAGTGTCCTGGGAGAAGCTTTTGCGTAGAACCTACCAAATAACAAGAACAAAGAGCACACCGAGGACAACGACAAGAGGAACAGCATAAATGAAAACAGCATCAGCAACAAGAACAGCAACAGAGACGACGATAACGCAGAAATAGAAACAGAACCAGCAACAGCAACAAAATGCATTTTGCGCATTGCATCTCAATAGAAGTCCCGGCGAAAAACTTTTACAACAACAACCGAATAAACTAACAACAAAACCAACAGCAGCATAAGCATTAACATCAGTAACTGTATCAGCAGCAGGAACTCCAACAATACCTCGAATACGAATGCTCTAGAGAGCGAAAGAGATGATATGTAGATCTCCAGAAGCAACATGAAAATTTCGGCAATATTCGCCGTCACCGTCACAGCCACCATCACCATCAGCATCACTACCAACGCCATCATGCGCCAAAAAAGCTTACATGCGTCGACAGATGGCACTGCAACACATCCCCGGAAAAAATACCCAACCCAACGCAAACCAATCAAAATCCATCCAAACTTAAAAGAAAGGAAGAAACGGAACAAAACACCAAAACTACGCGTCTTTAAAAAAATATACGTTATACGTGAAACGTAACGAGAAAATCTGATGGGGAAAAAGTAACGAATAAAGTAGTAGTAATAGAATCCGGAAGATTTCTGACTGAATGCCAAGAAACAGAATGCCACCGACACAAAAGCAAAAACTCAAAAATAATAACTGAACAAATTCAATTTACTGTCAAAATATTTCTTTCTTGGACAATACAAAGGCGAAATATAGTATATAGCAAAGTACAATACAAAATATACAGTTGAAAGGCGGTGTATTCCTTTTCCATTTCTTTCGCGTCCGCCTTTTCGCTCCTCTTTATCATCCGTCTTTACCAAAATCACCCCGCATTTAATTAGTAATATAAATTATACTTAAAATCAGTTAAGAGTTTCTACAAATAACAACATGAATTAGAGAACATAAGCAAAAAGAAAAGAAGAAAATAGGTATTAACAGCTTGCGTCTTACGTGCCAAGGAATGACACTGCTGTGAAAGGAGTTAAATTTTTTGAGGACTTTAACATTTTGACCAACGACAAAGAATCATTTTTTGTAGAAGTTGTAGAAGAAGAGCATTTTTGGAAAAATTTAGAGGGTGTGGTGAAATCTAGGACATATGTACTTTTTTTCATACAATCATGAGCCACCCTAATATACATACATATACGTAAATATTAAACTAACTCACTCAAGAAATATGTATAAATTTATGAAAGAATCAAGGAAAAAACGAAATGAGAGGAAAAATAAAAATTTTTTAAAAATGTAGGCAAAGAGAAGCCTTTAAGTTTTTTCATCTGATGCCACCAGATGGCGTTTTCAGAAAAGAAGAAATAAGAAGCAAAAGGTACTGTAATTGGTGGTGTTTTAATTTTTGTTGTTGCTGCTGCTGTAGTGTACTGTATCCTGTACTGTACTTTACTGCTTTTTAATTTATTTTCTTCATTCTCTCCTTTTTAACTTTATACCTCTTCTCATCACCCAAACAAAACAATTGATGATGACTCTTTTGGTGCTAGAAAACGAATGGAGTCCATCTTATTTCCCATTCCTATTCTTCCTCCTCATTCTCCTTGTTTACCACCTCATAGACCACACTTCTACTTCTTTTCTTTCTCTCCTTGCCTTTTGCTAGTGTGTATGTGTGCTTTTGAGTGTCCGTGGAAGCAGAAAACTTGTACTTGTTGTCAAGGAGCAAAAGCAGCAGCTTACAGTCAAACGTAAACAACAGCAACAACAACAAACGAACGAAAACTTTTCATTTACATTTTTAGCTCGTTTTCCTTATTTTTTCCTTTTTTTATTTTTTTTTTATTTTTCTTATTCGTTACGTGTTCTTATTATTGTTGGAACATTTTTTTTATTGTTACTTTCTTAGTGTTGTCGTTGTTTTTATTGTTGTTGCTTATTTTATTGTTAGTGTATTTATTGTTCGCTGTTCATGTGGTTGTTGTTGTTGATGGTGTTGTAATTTTATACCTCTTTAATATGTAAAAACATTTGCTCGTTACTCTTGTCAATTTTTTCCCCTCCTCTTTAGTTGAAATATTCATTTCTTCTTCGGTTTATTAACAGTTCTCTTCTTTTCTTTTTCGAATCTGTTTTCTTATTCCTCCGATTCCAACTCGTTCTTCTTCTTGCTATCATTGTTCTTATTATTATAATTTATTTTTCTCCTTCTCTTATTCTTCTTCTTTTTCCTTCATGTGAATGTTGAGACAATTTCTGAGTTTGTAGGGTACTCGCTGATGTTTTTTTTATAGTTGTTGTAATCATTGTTCAAAGCTTCATCATTATCACCATCGTGATGATCTTTGTCAGCATCGTAGTTGTCATCGTCTTTATTTGGTGAACCACGCATTTCTGACGCAAACCGCCACTTTAATTATTTTGCGAACACGCCTACCTGCCTTACAGCCTGGTTATTTTCCCGATCCCCCTACCCACCCCTTCAAACCACCAATCTTCCGACCAGCAGCAGGAACTGTCCGCCATTTTGTGTCACAGTTTACAGTTTCTTTTTCTTTTCATTTATTTTCAGTTTGATTTTAAACTTTTGCATATTTCTATACTTTATTTTTAACCTTAAAAGGTGCTTTTATATTCTCCGTTTTATTCTTTGTCCTCTTCTTCGTCTACTGCTTCATTGAACTGCAACAAACTGCTGCCAGAGCGACAGAACGAAAGCAGAACGACAGCAGAAGTGTTGAAAAAACGCAGCAGCATCGTTTGTGTTTTGTTGGTTTTTTTTTCTTAATTTTTGTTCTTTTTCATTCTTAATAATTCTATTTTTGGGCGAGGCATAGCATATAATGTTTTGTATACCCTACACACGAAGTGAATAGGGCATGTTCACTTACTGCTTCCGTTTGTAACGCATTAAAGGAGGCGTGACAGGTATAGAAAAGTATATATATTCTTGATCAGCGTGACCTCCTGAGTCGATTTAGCCATGTCCATCCGTCTGTGGAAATCACGATTACAAGAGAACGAATAGAGATATCTTCTTTAAACTTGGCACGAATATTGTCTATCATTACAAACTCATCAGTATTGAAAATGGGCAAAATCGAACCATTACCACGCCTACTTTTTATGGTGAATGTAAATTCATCCATGCTTATTGCTCAATTTGCCAGCTTGTAAAACGAATTTGGGGTTGAAATTTTGTCCAGAAGTACGCTGTCTCTGAAAAAAAGACTACCAAAAATGGGCGTGATCCGCCCACTAGTTAAATAAAACTCGATTACAGGAGAACGAATAGAGATATTTTCATCAAGTTTGGCACGAATATTCTCTGTCATCACTGGCTATTTGAGATTGAAAAGGGAAAAAAATAAACCATTGCCACGCCTAATTTTTAAGTAAACGTGTGTAGGGTATACGAACTTCGGCCAGGCCGAAGTTAACACTCTTTCTGGTTTTCTTTTCTGCTTCACAATGCGTTTCTGTTTTGCTTTTCGCACAATTTCTAGAAATGCTTCATTTTCCTATTTGATGTTTTTGTTTTTAAATTATGTTTTATATTAAATGATGTTTTTTATTAAATGATGTTTTTTATTAAATGATGTTTTTTATTAAATTCTTTTCTTAGTCGGTTGTTATAAATTCTTTAATATCTGCTTTTTTGCTTCTGTTTTTTATGTTTTCTTTTTGTGTCTGTTTTCTTTTTCTCTGAAATGGATTTTCCACAAGAATTTTCATTTTCGCCTTTGCTCATCTTCTCTTCTTGTTTTCTGTTTTATACAAAAATTTGCATTTTATAAATGAAATTTTATATATCCATTTCTTTGTTTGTTTAAATGGAAATGCACGCTACATTGAGCATTGAATGTAAAGAGTAACGTGTACAGATCATCAGAACAAAGGAAAGGGAGAGAGAAAGAGAGAGAGAGAGTGGACCGGGAAGGAAGAAGGAAAGAAAGTCGGAAAGAAATAAGGACTTTTTCATGCCCAATTCATTGTTTATTTTTCTCCATTCGTACATCGAAGTATCGAACTGGTGATTTTTTTTGTTTTTAAGAAATAACCTCTACTCGTGTCGTCTCTTGTGTTCTCTTATTTTTCTACTCTTCTCTACCCTTCTCTCTTCTCATTTCATTTCGTCCTACGCATTATATACATACGTAAGTAAGTAGTTTCTGTTACTCATTCCTCCTGTTCGTCGCTTTGGTTATCCTTTTACTCCCCCACCTCCTCTTCTTTTCCCACTCCTTCCTGCTTCTCATCTTCAAGTTGATCTTTTCTGATGTAAGCTGCTGTGTTTCATATTCGATTTTTTATACTCAGATTAACCCCCAGAGTTCCATGACAAAAACCCCATCCATTTACCTCCCCATCCTTCATCTACCTCACTCACTCCACCAACAGCGTCCACTGCACTGCACTCATATATACCCACTACTCTTCCCCACCGATGTTCTGTCACCCATCATCACAGCTACTCGCTCTTTCTCTCTCTCTCACTTTCCCTACATCTTTCTCCTACTTTTTCTCTCATCATCTTCTCAACCTTGTTTTTAAACATGAATAGAAATGTTTGTATATCGCATACGCAACACTTGTGAGTTGTTGTATTGTTGTTGTACTTCTGTTGTTGTTGTTGTTTTACTTGGATCGGAGAATATATAGAGTATGTACATATTTTAATCATCATTCGTCGGTAGGTTGGTTGGTGGGTCGTTCGGTGGGTCGTCAGTCGGTTGGTTTGTATGAATGTTTGTCTGTTTCTGAATGCATTTGTATGATTGTGTGTGTGTGTGTATTTCTGCGTGTGTATGTATGATTGATGCAATTTAAGGTGGGGCAACAGCTTTTCGTCGTAGGCAGCAACCATGGAATAATCATTATCATCACCGTCATCATCATCATCATGGTAAATTTCTCGAACCGACGCCGAGACATGCGTTATACGTCGCGAAAGTTTTCACCTAATGTTGTTGTTGTCGTTGTTGCAGCCCCACAATTCATGTTGTTGCTTTCAGTTAAATTTTCAGTTTCCTATTTTTCTTTAAAATCTCCCTCTCACTCTACGATGCATATATCCTTTCTCTACCAAGGATAATATCTGTCCAAAATTTTAACGATGGGTGGGTCATAAATTCTGTTAATATTACACTCTCTCATCTGTTGAACATACTATTTTCTTTTGTAGTACATATTTATATATTACAGTGTATACTATAGTATTCAATTACATATATTGTATGTACAGCTGCAGCAAGAAAAATAGCACTAAGGTAAAATGTATATCATCACGGAGGAAGAAAACTAAATTAATAAATTTTAATAATTCTTAAATATATTACAAAACATTAGTAACGTTATATAAGTGGTTGTGTTCAGTTCATCAGTGAAAACTTACAAAATGGGGCGGTGAAAAAATATCACTGTTATTCATATTGCATTTGAAAACTAAAAAACTTGGATTTATTATGTTCTGAATTTTTATTAATGTCAAATGTGACATTTCAGTTACTCTTTTTATGAATTTCTATAACGATGTCGTGTAACTTACCTGAAAAGAAAACAAAAAAAATATTTATTACAAAGAATTATTATAAAGAATTGTTATATTGTTAAAACAAGGTTTGTATATTGAAATTTTTATATATATGTATTTATATACGCATATATGTATGTATATTTAATTATATACATATATTAAAAATTTGAGACAATCATTGAAATCTGATTAGAGAAAAGATTGTGAAAATGTTGTTTAACCAAATTTAACTACAAAATCGTAAGGAACAACAACAAGAACAACTACACCAACAAAAACAACATCGAATGCAGCAAAATCGTGTCGTCGTAGCAAATCACAAAAACGATGAAGAAAAATAAAATCGATGAGTAAAAAAAAATGTCTCAAGTAGAAGACTCAGTCAATCAACCACATATACATACATATACAAGAGATACATATATTGTGCAATACGCATACATATTGCTATTATTATTATTATGTATTTGTGTATAGTATTTGTAACTATAAATAAGTTAGTATCTCTAATAAGTTCGTACAGCATAAACGTAGGTATCTGAATAGGTTGAATGACCTGTAATGAGAATATGAACCTAGTATTAATAACAACAACGAGAACAGCATTAAAGCCTCACTTCACTCTATCGTAAAAACCAACGCAACTGAGCTTCAGTGAAACACTCACAGAAAAAAGCACAAAAAGATAAGAAACTGTAAGAAGAAGCTAACTTAGATATTGGAATGGGAAAAATATTTTGTTCCACCAAAGAGATGATACGGGACAGGGGGTGATTGCTACAGAAGCATGAACACGAGCCCAGATGAAACACTGACATATCCATCAATCAGAAAGACCCATAGAGAGATCGAAAGAAAGATCGATATTGAGACTGACAGACAAATCAATAGAGAGATCGACAGAGTGACTGACAGGAAGATCGACAGAGGGAATGAGAAAGTGACCGATAGACAGATCGTCCAAGAGATCGATAAAGAGACCAACAGAGAAATCGATGAAGAGACCAACAGAGAAACTGACAGACAGAGCAATAAACATATAAACACAATTATAGGTAAACATACGGAGAAAGAGAGAGACAGATATGTAAATTGACCGACTTATACCAAAAGAGTTTAAGACTCTCTGAAGTGTCTATAAATTGTAGCTTCATTAAATTCATCGAATTCATTTGAAATCAATGCATCCTTCTGAAAGAATAAAATTTAAAGAAATGAAAAAAATACCTGTTAAATACGAGTATGTTGAGGAAAATGAAAAAATCAAAGTCAATCGATGGCAACGATGACGGCGTATAGAAAAACTAATCCAACCAGTTTTCAATTTGAACTAAAATAATACCTTATATAAACTTAAATAAAATTGCAAATAAATAAAGCAAGAAAACAGAAGCTAACAACTTTAAAATGGCGTCTAAGAAATTGTGGACAAATGGTTTTGGATGGATGGTTGGTCGGTCGATGGGTTATGATCATTGTTTCTAGGAAAAACTTCATCGGTGATCATAATGAGAATAAATGAAGAGCAGGGACATTATGATAATGATGACGAGCATTATGATCAGGATAATGACGAGCTTTACGATCATGATGATGGTTATCGCAGTAGTGATGATAGTTTCAATTGAAAATAAAAAGAAGCGTGTCCGATAATGAAGAGTACTGTACTCAGTAAGATCAGGATGATGTTCATAATAATGATAACGAAGGAGATGAAAGCGATAATGACACCAATTACACAAGATACTCCAGACGATCTTAATAAGATACTGTAGTGAACTGTGATGATAAATATCAGGAAGATTCGGTTTATGTTGAGGATTCAAGAGGTTGTTGTAAGGAAAACGATCGTAATTGATCGTAATAATCTGTTTATTAATGATGATTTTTTCATGATGTGAGTACATTATAATAGTGATTACAACGATTTCGATGGACATGCTACTGCTGTGGAAAAATAATCCATTGTTGATAATGAAAACACCATCGCGATTATGATGATGATGACGATGATTAACTAGCTCCCGCTTTAAACCGCTTCAAGGTATTTCAACGGATTTTTTTTCAATTTCTGAGTATGCTTTATTTTTAATTCAACACCGAATATACAGCAAGATACAGGATCGCGGTACACCAACAACAACAACAACAAATGGCGCTGAAATTTCTGCGATTCTACAGTTTTTTTCCCCCCAACGCATTTTTTAGAAAAAGCAGGACAAAGAGATGAAAGAGACACAAGTACGGGGTAATGCGAAAGCTGTTTGGCGAAGAATGTGATCTGGTGAATGTGATGGCGACGACGGCGACGATGCTAACGATGACTGTAGCGATTACAGACCAAGATTGGAAAAAGTGGACCGAGTAAGAGTAAAACACAAACAAAAATTGACAGCATCGAACGAATCCAAGCAAGAGCAATGAACTACTCGGAGCGATGGATGTAATACACCAAAAGCAGAGGAAGCATAGTAATAGAAGTAGTAGAAGTTATTTTTTTATACTCTTCTTACTAACCACTAATTCCAAATAATTTCTTCCTCATTATATTGAGCTCAGCTTTTAAAAAAAATTATTTTTGATTTTTCATTTTACTTCAAAAGTGGTGATACTGATAAAATCCGAAACCGAAGATTTCAAATGGAACTCTCTTTCACTTATTTTAGACAACTTTTTACTACACAACTTTTTACCATACAATCGTATATATGTACATGTATATATATATTTGTATATATATATATTTATGTGTTTGTATATATTTATGTGTATATATGTATATATATTTTTGTAGGTATTTTTTTTATTTACAACATTTTACTTATACTCGATCAAAATTTGAATGCGTTTCGTTTGTTGCACTTCATTAGATCTCACTTGGAATACAACAGACAGCATAAACAGCCATAAAAACAACAACAACCACAACAACAACCATAGCAACAACAACAACCATAGCAACAACAAGCAAAAGTCGTCTATGAACATGATCTCTCTGTCGGTGTGCGTGTTAAACACCAAAAAAAAATGTGGCTGAAAAGTTGAAAAACCAGTGTTGAGTTTATTTATTGCATTTATTAGGTGCAGTGTTGTTGTTGTTGTAGTTGTGGTATTTTTTGTTGTTGCTTTTTAGTTGTTGTTTTTTAGTTGTTATTATTTTTTTACAGTTGTTGTTGTTGTTGGTTTGTGCGCGCACTACAATTATTATTATTATTGCACGGCGTCGTGTGCACGCATTTATTTCGCATAAACTCGCGTAACCCCTCCTTCCTTCACCATCCCCCCCACCAAACGACTAAATTTATTTTCCTTACTCGCGTTCTGCGTTAAAGCGTTCGCTTTACAATCGCTTTACATTCTTGGTTTCTTATGTATGCATTCGCACACTCGTTATTTCATTACAATACTTTTTATTTTATTTTATATTTATTATTATTAAGTATTTGTTGAGTTTTTTGTTGCTGTTTTCATTTTTGTATCTTGCGACTTTTGCGACTATTTGTAGTTGTTGCAGTTGTGGTTCGTATTGGCTTCGATATTTTTATTACATGTGTTTGTGTTTGCGTGTGCGTGTGTGTGTCTGTGTCTGTGATCAAGATAAGAGTCATTGATCCCAACGAAAAATCAGCACGATTTCACAATAGTTTTTTTTTTTTGTAGCTCCTATTGTTGTTGTTGCAATTGTTTCTATGTTGCTGCTGGTGGTTATAATTTTAATTTCTATTATTATTATTATTCTTGGTACTATTTTTCTTATTTCCCTAACGCATTAAACACAAGAAATATTTTCTTTTTTGAAGTATCTTTTTTTTTTGTTTGAACTATAAAGCCATTTGGCTTATTTAAGCCCTGAATAAATGCCACTAAAATAAAAAAATAAAAAGAATAAAAGCATGAATTTTATTTACAGATCTTGAAAATCTGTATAAAAAAGATAAAAACCAAAAATAATTATCATGGCCCAAAGGAGTCCGATGCAGCCACAGTGTGAACGCTTGTTTTAAATATAATATTTTATGCATCTGTGTATTCGTACTCAGAATAAATGTTGAACATGTCTTCATCGCTCCACGGTTCCAAGTTCTCATCAACCAGACGATTTTAAATGACAACACTTTATAATTGAATTCGAAATTGAAAACGTGCAGCCATCATATAAAAAGTCGAGTGCAAGGAAATCCGAGATAAGGAAGGAATAAGAAGAGACGAGAAGGATGATAAGGGGGGAAAAAGAAAGAAAAAGGGAGAATTTCGAAATATAGATAAGTATTTATGTAACTTAACAAAAAAGGAAGAAAAATTGTGATAATAAGGAAGATGAGGACAGTTCAGTCAAGAGATGGCTATCTTAATTCTGGAGATCCTTGAGAATTCCTGGAGAATACACCGCCTCGGAGGTTCTCGAAGTCACTGAAAGTGACTGAAAAAATATAGCACAATATTTAACATTAAAGTATGGCACAATACATATGTATCTTTATCTGAATTTCTCACTTTTTTCCTTCGATTATTCGTTGGTTTGTTTGCTCTTTGGTTTGTTTGTTCGTTCCTTTACTCGTTCATTTGTTCGTGTGTTCCTTCATTTGTTTGTTCGTTTTTCGTTGATCTGTTCGTTTGTTTGTTAATTTTTCGGTGATCCGTTCGTTTGTTTGTTCGTTCTTCTGTTTGTTTGTTCGTTGAATCCTTCCTTTGTTTGTTGATTTGTTTCATTATTTATTTATTTATTCGTTGATTAGTTCGCTTCATTTTTTGTTCTTTGATTCGTTTGATCCTTGGTTTTCATTTTTTCATAGGTACATACATATATCGATAAGTCGCGAATTTTAATTTGAATGATTGTATGTGTAGTGGGGAAAAAAAAGCGAATTTTTTTGAGTTGGCGGAGTTGTGCGTAGGTGCGTCGCTGGCGATGAATGCAGCATGCAGCAAATAAACGATTGAATAAGCAGCCAGCAGCAGTGACAACAACAACAAGTAATCTGAAGCTAAGAGTGCGTTTTTCCACACTTAATATATAAATACTATAGGCACCTCTACTCGTGTGTACATACGTTTGAATGATTGCAACTACATGTACTACGTTCCTTTGGAGTATGTACTGTAGTATATGCAGGCATATATCAGTATATGTATGTGTATATGTATGTGAATGCAGAATTCGCTATGAAAGGTACGAATGTTGTTCGCTTAAAGGCTTCGGCGAATGTAGTGAACTCGCTGCAGTCAGGTTCGTGTTATAGTTAGCAATAGTTATGGTTCGTTGTTGTTGTTATAGATTGTTGTTGTTGTTAGTGGTGTCGTTGTTGTTGTTGTTGTTGTTAGTGGTGTCGTTGGCGATGCAGTTGTTTCTAACGATGATGGTGTGTTGCTCCTGCGGCAGCTGTTGCTGTTGTTGTTGTTGTAGTTATTGTAATGCTGTTCTAATCATGGAGGAGCAGCTGCTGCAGCATTCAAACATTCCGCTTTCTTTCCCTTTTCTCCCCTTTTCATCTGTCGTTTTTGCCACCTCTTCCTACTCACCTCCTCACAAGTTAAGAGAGAGAGCGAGTGAGAGAGAACTCTCACAATATTTCATTACAAACTCAACCAAAGCTAAGCAAAAGAAAAACTTTAGTAAAACTGTACATTTGGGATGAGCTTGAAATATAGAAGTATGCACAAACACATGTACACACACACACACACACACACACACACACAACCAGCACACACACAACCAACACACACACGCACACACCTACATGTCACTCGTGTGAATATTTGTTTATTGTTGACTGTTTTTAGAAGTGTGTTGTTGTTCTTTGGTTGCCGTGTCAATCGGTTGGTCGGCTGGTTGGTCGGTCGGTGGGTTGTTCGGTACGAGTGCCCATCTGAAAAGCGACCCCAGTTATTTCAAAGCATTTCCGAGATGCACTTCAAGAGTTTCTCGCTCGCACTCGCAGTCGAACTCGCGGCTGTCATTCAAAACGACGAATGTGACTACAAGTGCAGCCAACGCTATATTCTTGTGCAAACACACACACCTAAAGGTACATCAGACACAGAGACAGACGGATCGAAAGACGTACAGATATGCACATAAGTATGAGTGAAATATATAAATACATACACATGTAAATACATGGACGGTTCACTCACTCACTCACTCTCCCGAACACTTTCGAAATCCAGCCAGCAACGGACAAGCAAGTGGCCAACATGTCCCGATATACCAGGTTAGCTTGATTGCCATAGCAGCGGCCTAAATCCTGCATGCATGCAGCAGGCACACACACGCATGAACGCATGCGGAATGCTGGCAGGCATGAAGGAAGCTGGCCACCTCACCGGGCACCGTGCACCGGCCATCGGCCATCGGATCACCAGAGCCCCGGAAAGTCGCTTTATGAATGTGAATTGAATTCTTGCTCGTATCTCGTGTGTGTGTGTGTGTATGTATGCAAGTGCATTTGTGTGTGTGTGTATATTTATTATCCGAATTCTAGAATCTAAACTGTGAACAAAGTGAAGCCAACCAGCCACCGCCAGCGCCTGCCTGAACATCAACTTGTTTTCCGGTCGGATGACCTGCGTTGCCAACCATCGCGCATGATGCACCTACATACCTCCATGTATGTATGTATGTGTATGGGACCCATATTCGTATGTGTGTGTGTGTGTCTATGTTGTGGGAATCTCACGAAACTACGCAAAATCCTCGACGCATTTCCTCATGAGCTCTGTTTATTGTTTGTCATTGGATTTTGTTGTTGGATTTTTTTCTCTCCAACATTCTCACGAGTTGACCGAAAGGCTGAGCTAATTAAGTCACCAGAGAACAACCTACGCCCACACAATACAAACGAATGAACACACAAACTTGCATACATACTCACATAAACACGGTTTCTTTTTTCTTTTCTGTTGGTTTTTTCTTAATTAACAACTAAACATTTATTAATACTAAGTGACATTTACTAGTATGCTAATTAATACTAAGTACTTTTATTAATAGAAACGATCAACTGATATTTTATACAGTGTAACGTCAGAATGCAACAAGGAAAAATCAAGAAATCCATCAAATCGCAGAATTCTACTTGGCACTTTGCTCTGCTGTATTCTCTATTCGAGGCACCACGGTGGTCGGTGGACATGGTGACAGTGATGATGGTGGTGAGCTGGTGATCCGTGCATTCGTAGTTCGCGAAAACTGACGCCCTTGTCAACTACAGTATACACACAACGACTATAAAACGACAACAACAACGACGACGTGGAAGCAGACCGACAGCCACAACAGCATCGGAATCAGCCTCATCATCCACCGGCAGCACCTAGCATCAGCCGGGCCGCAGCCACCACATACAACAAAGAAACCAACAAAAAAAACTGTGTCGTGTCGAAGCCTGAATATTTTGTTGGAGGTATGAGCAGCACTCTTCAAATGTTGGTTGGTGGCACTCGCATAAGCAAGCAAGCCAACCAACAATCCTTCCTACCTACAGGCATCTGTAGTTATATCTCGAGTATATACCACTGTATGTACTCTCTTCAAACGTGTAAAATTTCGATACGAATTTCTGAGCTCTGATGGTGATGCTGATGCTGAGGGTTCATGTTGCCGGGACGCATCTCACTGGTGGGCCAAGGAAAACTATACGCACCTACTTAAGTCTATATTTATATATGTACATATATATATAAGTATGTTGTATATACATGCAATATCAATGACTATAAACTTAGTATACTGGTATACATTCATATGCACTTCAAACGCCAGAGAACGCACTTCAAATAACGATATATTGTATAACGCTTGCACTAAGTCTACCGTTATTATATAAGCTCTTTGAAAGACACCGCAACGCAACGTTACATAACCCGAAATATGACACCAAACACCGTGTGAACTGTTATGGTAAACGTTGTTATATCAGTATTGAATCATTTTATGACCAATTTTTCAGTTCCTTAAAGATTCATCACTTTATAAAGATTAGATTTTATCAAAGATTATCTACAGGAGTCAATATTCCGTGAAATGCTCACAGGAGAGGAAAGACAACTAAAATAGAAGAAAAGAGACGAAGGTAGCATGATTAACTTGAAGTTAGGTTAGGTTTACATGGAAACTTAAACCGTTGTCCATTGTACTACCACGGAAACCCACAAGGCCCCGTTTGTCACCCCAAGTAAGTTCCAAACCATTTGGAACCTTCGTCAAACTTCTCCAGATGCGTCATCTTTTTGTGTATTGTTGTTCGTTCCTCAATTTTACTTCAACAGTGATCAAATATATTAGTTCTAAAGTGTCTGTGCCTATAACGTGTCTATAAGCGTCGTTAAATCACAAAAGCGTCGTCATGCGTCGCAAACTCAAAGAAGACAACGAAATTCAGCGTCGCTAGCGCACAATCAAGCGTCATGCGTCGCGCACATCTTAAAAGTGGCTTTGAACACGACAGTATCTTGACCTTGATTACTTCTGTCAACTATCATTGAGGAAAGAGAAGAAGACGGTTGGGTTGGATGGTTGGGTTGGTTGAGTTGGTTGGTTGGGTTGGATGGTTGGGTTGGTTGAGTTGGTTGGTTGGGTTGGTTGGATGCTTGGGTTGGTTGGTTGGTTGGTTGGATGCTTGGGTTGGTTGGTTGGTTGGTTGGGTTGGTTGGATGCTTGGGTTGGTTGGTTGGTTTGTTAGGTTGGTTGGTTCAGTTGGTTGGTTGGTTGGGTTAGTCGGTTGTTTGGTTGGTTGGATTGGTTGGTTGGTAAGTCGTTTGGTTGCTCGATTGAATTGTTTTGGTTGATCATTCGGTTCACTTTTTCCTAGTAATATCATCATTAACCGAAGATGAGACTGGTAACCTGTGGACCGGTCCAACCGGTTTGTGTGGCAGGAGCACCATCTTCTGCACCAACATGTTACATGTAACATAACATAAGATGAACGCTCGAATGTTAGGCGTACTTTTAACGAGCAGCTTAGCGGCATTTAAAATAATTACAGATGAGAAACGTGTAGAAAAAAATCTTCACATGAAATTGCTATAAAAATTCTATGGTATCATAAAGTACGATGAATAATTCTTTGGAAAATAATGAATGTAAAACAAAACCATTCATCTCATACAGGAACATTATTAAAAAACAACAACAAAAATAAAGGAGATGGCGTGTGACGGTCACTGAGTTGTCAAATTAACTGTCAGTTTAAATGTCAAAATTTAAAATGTGGAGTGATGATGAGATTTGTGAGTATCGAAGAGATTTTTAGGAATGGACTTAGGTATCCATCTTCTTGACATACTTGGGTCGGAAATGAAGAGAGTACTCTTTTGGAGTTGGAAAGCCGATCATTTAATAGGTTGGTAAGTCGATCGTACAAAGAGTTGGTTGGTCGATAATTCAAAAAGTTGGTTGGTCGATCGTTCGATGAATTGGTTGGTCGATTGTTATGTTGTCGGTGGGTTGGTTGGTTGGTTGGTTGGTCAATCGACGATGCTTATCATGTCATGCGCAATACTTTGGTCCATAAGCTTATAAAATTCTACAACTAAAAATGCATCGGATTTTCAACTAAATTCAGCATAGCGTTGCACTCATCACACACACACACAAACATACACTTCGGTAGGCTCTTCTGTATAACAGTATGGTCCAATAGGGGATGATTTTTGAGTGTGGGGGGCGGTGGTGAATACGCTTGTTGGTGCGAAGCATTTTCAATGCATTCCTGTGGACTTTCCGGACTTCTCACTAAAATGCCTGAAGCTGATGTTTCGTAATCGTCGTCGTCGTCATTGTCGTCGACGATGTTGTTGTTGTTTTTATTGTTTGGCATTTCAGTAGGTACACAGTTACTTATGTATGTGGAACAGCAAATTGTATATAGTACTATACAAGTGCAATAAACGTAGAATATGCGGCATGGAACATGGCAACAGGAACAAAAAATTTCCAAGAAGAGCACAAAAAAAAAGGACACATTCATACTTTAAAGAAAAAAGAAACGATAGCGTATAAAGAATATCCGGAGAGTCTTTAGGGGTTGTTTATCATATACTGACAGATAGAAGAGTAGGAGGAGGGGTTGGTGGGCGATCGATATTACCGAAGTATCACCATAAATTTAAATACTTGTATAATAAAATAATATACTGTGATTCTCCTGCTGTTGATTGTATTGTGACAGTTTATTATTCCTTTCATTATTTACATAGTCTTCATATTTTTAAGGAATTCTTTCTATTAAATATGTTTCAAATAAATGCGTTCAAATATCTTCTAACCACAATAACTCAACTGACCTAATAAATAATTCTAAAACTCGAACTCTTTTTTGACCAATTATATTCTGTGATAATGTCTTAAAATCATTCAATTAACCAACGAATCCATCAATCAATCCATCAACCAACCAACCAATCAACCAACCAACTGTCATTTCTTCATGGATACGCGCAAGCATTCGTTTTGGTTCGCCTACGAAGCAGCTGCTGCTTCGGCAGCCAAACCAGTTATAAGGAAATAAGCTCGCGTTCTTGAAGTTGTTTTTGTTGTAGTTGTTGCCATTGTTATGCGAAAAAGTATACCGTTACTACACGTTCCGAGTTGCATTGCGACTACACTACAAAACGCAGCTTCCCAAAATGCAAAGCTTCTACAAATGAACAGCAACAACGACAACAACAACCTGACATCAACACCACTGAAACCTGCTTCTATTTCTCCATCTTTCATTCTTATCGTCCGTCTTTCTCAACCTTCTCCAACCAACATAACCCCAAAATACGTTTGTTGTAAATCGATTTTTCGTCAAAATGTAGCGTCAAATTTGATGATGTAACACAAAGCAAATTGAAACTTTATTTGAATTAAGGAAAAACAAGTAAGAATGCCTGACCGAAGCTCATACACCCTACACCCGTATCAAAGATTTATAGTTCAATTAAATAGGCGAGTCACGCCCTTTTTCTAGTGCCGATTTGCTTAAATTCGGGAATAGAATTTCAAGTTACTATGGATGAGGTTCCATACAATTTGGAGGGCAATCAGAATGAGCCCGGTGGACGTGGGCCCTACCTAACCCTACCCTACCCTAACCTAAAAACTTTTATTAAATAGAAAAAACTTACTTAATTTAATAAGAAACCCACTCACTTTTACTATGCAAAGTTACGAGAAATTAGTCACTACCGACCAACGAAACGAACCCTTCAACATCCAACCACAACAACCGAACCATCAACATTTCAACATTATAGTAAAGTAGATTTTTCAGGGTTCAGGTTCAACCGAGAATGCGGAAAGCATTTTTGATTCTGGTACAAAATATTTGTATGTACATATGTATGGATGAACTCGTATTTACTCTACACAATACACATCACGAGTAACATCGGCTGTCAGTCACTCGGTTTTTGTTTTTTAGAAGAGGGTGGGTGGAAAAAGTATCAAAACCATGAAGAATTCGTGGTCTGTGGAGAGTCAAAGCTTCTGGAAAACTCGAAGATTTTCAATGAGTTTCTCTTTTTGTCTCTCATTCTCTTTCTATCTACCTCTCTTGATCTATTTCGCTCTCTCTCTCTCTCTCTCTTCATCTCCCAATATTTTTCCTCTTTAACAACTTTTCCACTACTTATTTTCCTATGTGGAAAATCAAGATATTCTCTTTGTCTTACTTTGAATTCCTCCCACCGCACCATTTCGGGGCAGCATTGTCTCACTCTCACTCTCTCTCTCTCTCTTCTCTTTTCTGAGAACTTAATTCGTCTTTTTTTTCGATAGAGTGATGCCATCTAATTTTCAAGTAATAATACTATATAATCAAGTACTAAATGCTAATCGTTGATTGAAATTCTATGAAAATCATTCAGACATGAGTCTCGTTCATACAACCATTTAATTTAAATTTTATTTTAACAAAGCTATTGTTATTAAATGCATATTAAGGAACATAAATAAATAATATTAATTCAAATAATTCAACGATAATTATTACTTTTTTCGTAAATTTACCGTACAAATTTTCGTTTTTCTTTATACATATATTTATTTCATCTAAAAAGTTTTTACTTTTCAAATAAAATTTGATTTTAAAATATTGAAATATCTAGCCACCTTTTCTGCAAAGTAAATCCGGTAAAAAAAATCTCCAAATCTCATTGTTAATCCCCAAAACTAAGTGGCAAGCCTTGATTCTGTCTATTTTCCTCTCTCTCTCTCTCTCTCTGGCAAATGCGCATAAAGAGTGTAGCATAGCAGTGAGCACAAAGCTTCTGTAGTTTACACGCTGTTGAATTTGCTCCACATACAAAAAATGAATTTTTGTATTTTAGGTCAGGTCAAATCCATGTAAAGCAACGATAATTCGTTGCGAGTTCAATGAACTTGCGAAAAAATTTTATTTCAAATTATAATAGAGAGGAGAAAGCTTCTATGAGTGAGTGGTATGTGTGTGTATGTGTGTGTGTGTGTGTGTGTGTGTGGAAGCGAGCATGTGTTTCAGTGTATTTTACTTTAGTGAAATGCGTTGGAATTGTATTAGATTTGCATTTGTACTTTCCAATTGTTTTGTATATTTTTAATTTTTTCGATTGCTGTATAACACATAATTTGTTTTTTTTGTGCTAAAAGTTGGTAAAAGATTTTACGTGAGAAGAGAGAATTATAACACTCGATGTGATAAATAGTTTTGTAGAATTTATACAATATATATTACATATGTACCAATAATTATATAATACAATACTAATAATAATTATAAAACCGATAATTAATACAGTTAATAATATTTATTAAATTTAATGTATAATAAATGCGTTGAGTATATTGTTTTTTATAAAAATACATTTTAGTTAAAAACAACTACTATTTAATGTGCATTAACTGCAATTTTATTTGCTTGAATTAGTTTTTCGATTTTCTAAATCGATTTTACGAAACATTTTAAGCTTTTCTTTTAACATCCCTGGCCAAGTAGCATCTCTGAACTTCGGCTGAATGAAGAAAAGTGTACCAAAAAAAAAAGAATTGAATTACCAGCCAACTCTCAAAAGTTCCCAATCAACACTTGCAAGTATTATTTAATTGAAGTTTAAATTTTATTTGTAAACATTTTCATTTGACTCAATTTTTCGTCTATGCTTCGTACTCGTTTTAATGTCTGTATGCATCTTTTTCTTAACTAACGTACACACACACACACACACCAAGCAAGCTCACAGTTAATACGAACCTTATACCGACTCATTTTACGCTGTTTAACGAGAGGCATCACAGGTCGGTCGATGATGCGGCTGTCTCGATTATTCCTCAAAATTACTTCAGCAGAAGAAACTGCTGCACGTTTATTTATTGTTGCTTTTTAAAAATAGTTATATTATTTATGTTTCTTTTGTTTCTTGGAAATTTACATTTTTCAATACTTTTTCTACTATTCATGAAAATACGAAGAAGAAGAGACACACTATCACTATTTAATTCACAATTTATACTTTATTGTAAGTTGGAGTGTTGTTGCTACAAACTGGTGCTGTTGCTAGTGGTTTGCTGTCGTTGTTGTTGTTGCAAATCGATTGCAATGTGGTGTAACAACTACTTATAACAAAACTACTCACACACTTCTACATTTTCACACAATTCACGATTCCTCACTGAAGCGTTGCCACAAACTGCAAGAATCTCACTGTGAAAACTTGATATCGAATGCATGCGCGCCGCAGCAAATCAGACACCACGAAAAAAAAACATCAAACTACTGACTCTGGTACTCGTACTCGTGCTCGTTGTACTCGTGCTCGAAAAAAAAAACCATAACAAGGAGAGTGGAATCACTTGGAGACGAAGACCGAGACGAACGTCCGTCCGAGAAGACGACGAAGAGATGAAGAGGAAGAAGCAGACGCAGCAGTGGCAGAAACCTTGCAAAAATTAGCCTCACTTCGGCAGAATAACCACGACGGTGTTCGTCTCTAGTGTATTTGGAGGTACGTCGTCGGTCGTTGTTTGGGCAATGATGCCTCTCAGAGCGTTTGCTTGTCGGTTACAGCGACGATTTAACTAACCAGCCAATCAACCCACCAACCAGCTAACTAACCACCACCACAGGCAACTACTAGATCTGTCTGTCCATCCGTCCGTCCGTCTGTGCGTTTGTCCATCGCTAAGAGGCCGGGGCCCGAAACAAACCAACAACTCAGCAACTCTTTCGTTTGGGCCAACAGCGAGCAAACCCGACTTGAAACGAATTCAGAGACTGTCAATCAATTTGAGTCCAACAACTCATAGAGCAGAGTAGCTGCAGTTGGTGGACTAGAAACGGCTGCGGCTGCTGCTGTTGCTGCTCCACTCACTCGGTCGGTCCACGCGCTCCACCGTGCAATTCTACTCTACTTGGGTACTCTACTCTACTTACTTCACTCAGCTTCGCTCAGAGCTGCACTGAATTGCAATGTGCAGGATGCAAAGCTGGCGAAGTCGTCTCTAGGTGCGGCGTCGTAGTTGTTGTCGTCGATAGAATAAATATTATGTGGCCCACTAGGAGGCAGCGACAGAAGTAGCAACACATTCGCGGCATTCGATGCCGGATTACAAACAAATATCACAACAACAACAGCAGCAACATTAAGAGCAGAAACAGAAACAACAACAGACGAGCAGCAACGAAAAGTATGTAAAACAAAAACAAAAACAAAAACAATAAACTCTTAGACGATGCGAACACAAAATAGCACTACAACAACAGAGTACAACTACAACAACAGAGAGTACGATATAACAACAACAACAGAGAGTAAAACGATGAAAAAAAAACAACAACCAACACCAAAAGTTTTCATGATTAAAGGGAAAAGCGTTCACCGTTTGTATTCCATCTCTTTCACTCACGCTATCATGGCCACAGCCACCGTTCTTGTGTTTTGTCGCCTAACGCGTTGGGTTGGTCGTCGGTTGCAAGGTAAATAAATATATTATATAACACGTTAGTAGATTGGTATCGTGTACTTCGGTGTCGTATTTTGTTCGTTTCGTCTAGGATCCAACTTCGTCGCCTGTCGGGTGGCTGGTGTTTTTTGGGTGGTCTACAACTACAACTACAACTGCAACTACATCATGCACATCATGCAACGGATTCCTAAATAGATTTCCTGTAACTGTGAACAGTTGCGCGAAATACCAACAACACTAACTGACAACCAAGAAGATGAAAATGAACATAAAGAAGACAACGACTACCATAACCACAACCACCATCACCATCACCACCACCATCACCATCATCACCATCGACTGTGGTTCATCGGACGTTACTAACTCAAAACTTTACTCAAAACTGTGAATCCATCTCTATGCATTCATGCATGCATGCCATGCATGTGTGCCAATATGTGTGACGTGCTTCTGATAAGTACGAGTACAAATAATATAAGTTAAGTCCATCTATCCAAGCATTAGTACGATTTTTCTTTCGTTTTTCTTATCTATCCAAGTATGATTATTCCTCAGTTTTTCCTTGTGATCTTTTATTTTGTACCAAAGAAAAGGAAAAAAATAACCGGTTAGCGGTTTTCAAACTCCTAACGAATGATGCGAAAAATGAAAAATCATCTCGCACGAGAGATGCTAATAAAATGGCAGACAATGACGACTGTAGAGTGAGTGAATGAATGGTTGGTCTACATGGCTAGAGTTGCCTACAGCAGTCTGATACAGTGGCCGGATGTGGTCTAATTCCATTCCGGGTCTTCACTTTTCTGACCGAATCTTTTATAGTATGTGGCACATTAGGAAGTTTCTTCTGTAGTAAATCCGCAATCAATTGAACAAACTTCAGGCTTCAAATACTTACAACCCTAAATCCATCCTCTCTCTCTCTCTCTCTCTCCCTCTCTCTCGCTCTCCCTCTCTCTTTAAGCTTAGATACTTAGCATTGAGTGCAAATAACTAAGTTTAAAAACCGAGTTTATTTCGGCGCACGCAAGTGTACCTTTTTTTTTTATTTCTTCTACTAATTTGTCAGCTCTGGCATTCTTTACTCGCTTCTACTTTAGCAATTTCATTTCCATAACCCTTTCTCACTATCTTATACTCTCTCACTCACTCACACCCTCTCTTTCTTTCCCTTTCTTGCTCTATCATTCAACTAACCCTTTGCTCCGGCTACTCTCGTCGTTTATAAGCTTAAAATCAACAACTTTTCAGTACCTGACCATGGAAAGCGAGGAAATTCTAACGGAATAAGAGAAAAATTTAAGGAAAGGGAAACGAAGTGCAAATAAATAAATACATAATACGTATTTAATTAAATCTTCAACTCAGCTGATAAAACATTTTTGACCTTCATAATAAATGTGATTTTTTCAAGTGATAATAAAGTATTTTAATCTATGAAAAGTACAAAATGCAAAGTCTAATCGACTTCAAATTTTGGATAAGAAAATCTTATCTAGAAATGTATTTTCACAAAACTGATCAGTTTAAAAATTACGAAAAGAATAAATACTAAATTAATAAATTACCAACATCATTTACCACGCTCTAAATAAATAAATAATCTAATTATAAGGGACTCTACAAAAGTGAGAATATTATAAATAAGAAGAAAACCCAGAGAAGCAACTTCGTTTAGTTAGCAGCAATTTATTATTATTTACCTAAATGAAGAAGAGAAGGAGGGAAAGAAGGAAGGCACACAGAGAGTGAAAGAGAGATTAAGTAGAAAAAACAAAACCAAAGACATTCGCATATAAGATTCGCATCCACACGCAAGATACAACCAGAAGTTGAAAGTCGGGTTGTCTATCGGATTGTGTCTATAGTCGGGTTGTCTGTCTGTCAGTTCGGGTGTCTGTCTGTCAGTTCGGTTGTCTGTCTGTCAGTTCGGTTGTCTCTCACTTCGGTTATCTGCCTGTAAGTCGAGTTGGCAGCCGTCACATCGACGATGTTGAGCAGTTCTTCTGTTTGTCCGTCCAGCAGTCAGGGGTTTCTTTGTTGTTTCCTTTGCCTGACTCTTTTGTTTGTCGAACCGCTGCCAAAACTGCCAAGAGCTCAGAAACAAGTAACAACAAATTCCACAACGTTTCATGGAACGCCTCATGGAACAGAGTGGAGCTCCAACGAAGCCACCAGAAAAGATTAGAAGATAAAAACACGAAATACTCGTAGAACGACGACGAAAGACGCGCGGGGCGGCCAATAAAATAAGCACTGAACCGCTAACAACAACAACAGCAGCTGTTCCATTACCGAACAAGTGTACAACACTGAACTCAACAACGACCTACGACTACACTGCAAGAGACCGAGAAACAGCGAGCCGAAAAGACAACCAGCGGCGGCGACCCCAACGTTAAAGTAACTTCAACAAAAAAAAAAAAAAAAAGAAAAACACAATCTTTGGAATGACAGCGAACCGAACCGAGTCGAGCCGAGCTTTTCCACAAAAATCAGGGAAACAGAAAAGCAAAACAAAAAGCAGCACTACTATCAAGCAACAACAATGAAAAGCTAAAGCAACTTAGCCTCTCCTTTGGAGCTCCACTTTGGAACTTGATATCAATTCCAACAGACGCAGTAACAACCAACGTATCGCACTCTCCGTTCAACGTACAACTCGTTGCTCCTGGAGTTACTCCGACTCCGTCTCCGGCTCCTCCTCTTACTCGCCAAGGAATCCAAGTTCAAATTTAAATATTAACCAACGGTTCGAGTACAAGCTGGTTACCTCAAAATACAACCATCACCACCTTTGCTCTCACATGGAACCAGCCGAAACAGCAACAACTACAGAAACCATCGAAGATTGGAGGACCTTCAGCACGGGGAACAAACAATACAGAGAAAAATCCAAGCAAAACCAGAGAATTCTTGCAACGAATTCTCGCAAAGAGTGGAAAAGAGATTGAAAGCAGAACGAACAGCACATGAGACTGTCATGATGAGAGCCAGCAACAAAAGCAACAACAAACCATTCAATGAGGGGCAAGAAACCAGGCGAGAGACAAGCGAGATTTGTGAGCAGCGTCGGCCGCAACACGCTGCGAGAGTCGGAAGTGAGTAAATCAGTGAACGAGGCAACAATTACTGTAATCGGCGCTGTCATCATCGGCAAGCTGTCAGCTTATAGTATGTTGTTAACACAATCGATTTAGCTGTGTAAATATACAGCCAGAGTATGTTAATTTTTGGCTTAATTGTGAGATTAAAAACGAGATTTTTGATGAAACAAAAAACGGGCTCGAATTAAATATAAACTGAAAGAGAGATATTATTAAGCAACGAAACCACACTAAAGCAAACCACGCCCATTTTCGACATAACGGTCATTTTTAAGGTAGTACGTAGGCTTGAGCGATTTGGGAAACTTCGGGGCTGGTATTATGTCTGGTAAGGATATCCATTGACCGAATAATACGAAATTCTCCGAGTTGTTCGTACTGTAGTCATGTCTGGTTTATTACCATAAATGGCCAGACTTTAGTGATCATAAATGTCAAAAATTGTTAGCAGAATGAATGATGAGTTGGCGACACAGTTAACCTTATCGTAAATTCATTTCTTTATCGTAAATTAATTCCCTTATCTAAGTATAAAAAAGTATTTGTATATTTTTTAAAAAGGGGAACGAATTTGACGGATTAATCCGGAGAAGAAGCAATCAAGTTTTGGAATTATAAATATTTATTTATACTAATATTATTTATAGTATTTATTTATACTATTAGGATTTATTAACTATACAGCGAAGTTATGATTGAAAACTGTTAACTAACAACCTTCTGCAAGATTAACATCGTTTGAACTGAACAAGTGGCTAAACTCACCTACTCACTCTTCTACAGCGATTGTATGAGGCGCCCATGAAGTACTAAAAACGTAGCAGCGCAACACAGCACAGAAAACAACTTGGTCAACACTGGCAGACACTCGGCAGACAAGAGACAAAGAAAGAGCCACTTGAGCGTAGCGAAGCAAAAAAAAAGAGAAGCCAAACAGGAAAAATTTTTAGTGAGAATTACAAAAATAAAACAAGGAGGGACAAGAAACCAGGCGAGAGACAAGCGATCCATTTATCCATAGATGTATTTTTTATATATTATTATTATATCATGTAATATACAGAAATAACTATATATGTATCTATAAAAATTATGATGGTTAAGATTTCTATATAAATATTATACATTTTATTAAATCACATACTAAATTATTGTATTATATTATTTACTTTATATTACAAAAAAACCAAAGAAACCACAAACCAAAACAGAAACACAAAACAGAAAGCAGAGAAACACAATAAAAGAGAGAGGAAAAACCGGCAAAATAATGTTAGAAAAACCACTAAAGAGTAACTAAAGAGTAAAACCACACAATGCAACAGAGAGCGAGCTTTCTTTCTACAATGTAAAATAGAGAGAAAGCGAGAGAGGTAAGAAAGCGAGAATAATTATAGAACGAGAGAGGTGAGAGAGCTGGTGAGGTGAGATAGCGAGAGAAATGAAAGAGTGAGAGAGAAGAAGACAAAAAAGAGGCAAATTTTATGAGCAAAAAAACACGTATACGTTACGATGTCCCGTGAACTGCCGTGAAACTGGTTTGTTTGCGAATCAGCTGTGCGCATCATGGCGGAGAATCATTAACAACAAAAAAGAACAACAACAACGACAAACAAATGAGAATGTGTTTGATATGGAAGAATCAGCAAATGAACTGCTGTTGCCAATAAAATGTGATACTAAAATAATTTACTTGCTATTTATAAACACTACTAAAATATACATACATATGAGAACGAGAAACTATTTTCTACTACTAAAATACTTCAAAATAAAAATAGCGTAAAACTAATGAGAGAAATAGTAGTAAAAAGAAGAAGAAGAAGAAGGAAACGACTGTTTCTGTTCGTAACATCGTCTTTCATGAATGAAGTGTTTTCATTTTAGTCTACTCGTAGCTGCTGAAGGTGAGGGACGTTCGTCTGGGTTGGTTGGCTGCAATAACAACAACAAACAAACAAGCAAACACGACAACAACAATTTCTATCTCTGTTATGCTAACGTAGCTGGTTTTTGGATCCGTTTTTTTTTGCTGTTCTCTTTTCTACACGCGACTGACTATACAAAAGATTAAATAACAGATTTTTTTTTATTTTAATAACAGCAACAACAACGACGAGGTGATTTATATATAGACATCGATTGTCGTGCTAAACTGAAATTAAATTATAAATAAAAATTTTCAATAGTAAATAAAAAAAAATTACGAATAAAAAAATGATTTGAAGAATTTCAGAATGTTTTTTATTCTAAGTTGTTTTTTATTCATCCCGTATTATATAAACAACGAATTAATTAAAAAACATTAAATAACCAACTGAAAAAATTTTAAATTTTTAAAAAAAAAAACAAAAAAAAATAAAATAAATAAAAATAAATAAATATGTACATACTTTAAAATGTAATCAAATTAGATTAAAATGCAGCAAAAGTAAATTAAAATTAAATAAAAATGCAATAAAATCAAATCAAAATATCGCCACATTCAAGTAAAAATATAGGGTGGGCCATCAGTTTGTTTCTTTTCGAATTAAATAAATAATTTAAAAATAATTAATTTAAATTGAAATATAAATAATTCAAAAAGAAACCAGACGATGGTCGACCCTTTATAATGAAGAAAGTATTTCGAATTCCGTTCAGTGATGAGGAACGCATTCCTTCAGCACTGAAGGCATACTAAAAAAATTACGTATTTGAAATTCGTTAGGTTACTCTACTCGTTTTTAAAATGGCTTACTTGATTAACAGACTGACAAACGGACTGATGGACAAACAGACGGATGGATAAACAGACGGATGGACAAACAGACGGACGAAAAAAGTGCATATATCAAAGCTCGAAGCTACTTTATAACTTAACTCCGGCGAATGTTTTTTAATTAAAGCTGCTGCTGTTATTATTATTAATATTGTTATTATTGTTATTATTATGTTATATTATTATTATGTTATATTATTATTATGTTATATTATTATTATGTTATATTATTGTTATGTTATCTTATTATTGTTATATTATTATTATTATTTTCGTTGTTGGTTTTGTTGCCATGAGCAATCGAATGTGTAAAGTATCATTATTTCATTTTTGTTTTACTACGTCTTCGTTTTTATTGTCTTTATTTGTAATGTCTTTTATATGCACTTTTCTTCAATATGCTTTTATTTCATTTAATTATTTTTTCTTTCTACAAGTAGTATTTTTGCGATATTATAATATACAATATATACATTAATGATAAACATATGTACATACTATAATATGTATGAGTATATTATGTCATGTAATTTTAACGCTTTGTCTCTAGAAATTCGAAATTTGTTTCTAGAATTTTATACACAAAGTGGATAAAAGAAGCAATGAAGTGAGCTCATAATAGAGACCATAAAAGAGAAGAGAATGCAAAACCTAAAAAAGAGAAACGTTTTAAAGGAACAAATTGCTCATATGTTCTCATATGTACTAATTTCTAAAGCAATGAAACTGAAGCAACTTACATAAATTGAAATTTTTATTGGCTTTATAAATAATTAATTTGAATATTATTAAATTTAATTAAATAATTTAAAGAGAAACCTTCGATGGTCCACCCTAGTATAATGATTTCATTATTGTATTGTATTAAACTAGAGTGATGATGTGTTTAAATTATGATTTCAGATAGAAATTCTTAAGGCAGAAATTCTGCAATAAAAGGATTACGTGAGTCAGTTTTCCCCAAAATTCTCTTTATAATTTCCAGAGAAAAGGCTTCACATAGAAAGGATTTGTATTATATAGCTTCTGAGTTCAAGTTCAATTCAACTTCACGTTTAATTTTCTGAAAAACTGTTTGACATAGAAACCTAATTTTTAAAAAAAGTTAAGGAGCAAATATTTGCAGAAGTAGTAAGAAGAAATCACTTAAGTATTTCCGTTATTTTTTGCGATTTCCCTTCCGATTTTAAGTCGTGTTTTTAGAAAACGTCTTCTACCGCCTAAAAAAGTGGAAGTTGACCTCCACCCATACGAGTTTTTCTGGTCTCGACTCAAGCAACAGTTTTTTCTAGCTTTCTGTCGCAACATATGCGAATCACGCTTTATACAATATATTATAAAATTACACTAAAGACCTGTTTTCTATAAACACATCGATTTTAGATCATAAGTGGTTGTTTTTCTCCAACAATATCAAAATTTTTACGGTTTATAATATAAGCAAATCTCTTTAATAAAAAAGGTTTAACTATTTTATATTTTTACATATGTATGTTTATACTGAATATCGTATATCTACATACACTTACCCTTGCTCCAATAAAACGCGCCTCTAATAATTCCTGTTTCCGTGGATCCAAAGCAGCATGAAAATGGTCCATTCTAAGCAACCAGAATATAGAAAAAAATAGACGTAATTAATAAAGAAAGAAATTTAGAAATTACTTCTTACCTTTTTTGGTGTTTGTTTTTTCTTTTTAGTAAAATATGTTTTTACAATTCTTTTTCTTTTGGGTGAATTCTAGTAGTTTTTCCGATTTGAAAACGTTTTTTGTTTTTGGTATTACGTATTATTTTATTTTATTTGCCTTTAGTTTCAAATTTGTATTCTATTTATCTATATGCACAGCTATATGACATCTGAAAAGACAAAGAAATTTTTGAAATACAAAAATTCTACAATAGATTTAAAGTAAAGTAAAAAAAATTGTAATAACTTTCGTCGTTAGTTAAAATTGTAAATTGTCGTTCGTTTTCGTTTAAAGAAAACTATAATCTTATAAATTTTTTATTATAAAGACATAGACAATGTTATCAACCACTGAATTTCGATCGGAGTAAAGCGAAGTCTTCACGCGTTGTGTGGCGTGGCTCCGTCTGGTTGAAAATAAACAGTGCCTTAAAGCCTTTCATCCTGAGAAACTTTTCATTCCTTCTACTTTAGATAGGACGGTTTTCAGTGTAGATGAAGATTGATATACAATAAATAATACATCATATATACATATACACATACATACGAATACATCTTCCACGAAAGCAAATCTAATCAGAATGAAAAAATGTCTCATGAAAGTGTAGACACAACAAAAACAAAGGAAATCCAGTTTTCCCCTAATATACCCTAAATATGGGCTCTTTGCAATTTAAAATCCAATTGACGATGCGTAATTCATAAAAAGGAGAGGCGAAGGACGACGTACGGTGTCAACAGGGATGTTTCTTAGCTTCGCTCATCATATATCAATAAAAAGCGTATTTATTTTCCATTTTCTACATGGCACACAAGCGTTCATGGACTTTTAATTTCATGTTAACGGAATGGACACACTACGAAATGTGATTAGTAATAAATCACCGACTCCGCTTTCAAGGTTAACGTGTTACATATGTACATTAATTATGTAAATTGTTTACTATTGAAGAAAAAGATCTCACGAGAAATCTTTGCATAGAGAAATAGAAACTAATACGATAATTATTGCATCCAAAAGTAAACACAAGCAAGACGTCACAATTCTAGTTTTACGCAAATATGTATATCGTAAAACATTACGTATTATTTTTCTGACGTTGACCTGCTGCTCTACTGCAGTACATACTAGTAAGATATTAATTTCTGTTATTTCTATAAATTACAAACTATTTATAAGCGTTTATTATTTTAATGGATATTTTGTTTTTTTATATGACATCCGGACTAATACGCTAATTGGCAAGAATACGAATGCTATCAAAGCTTAAACTGGCAAACACACAGCCACATACATACATTCATTTTGTCTTTTATACCGTTTTTAATATTTTATATATATTATTTATCTTGTATAGTATTTATATAAATTCTAATTTATCTAAAATTTAAATTCAAATAAAATTTAAATTAAACGCATCTTTCTTTCGCAATTATTTTTTGTTATTCTCACTTTCTCATTTGTTGAACTTTTGCAGAAAGAATGGGAAAAATTCCACCGACAAAATCACTCCCACAACTTTTACACAACATAAACACATGATTATTTGCGATGTATATTATGTTAGTTGCAATATTTTATTGAATTATTAGGTTCAATTAAAATTTTTCCTTCTTCCGATTTGATAATTGATTAAAAACTTGATTTAATAAAGTACATATTTGTCCACTTTGGTAATTCGTAAAAGAAGTCTTTCTAAAACCAAAGGAATATTGCGAATGAGAGAAGTAAAAAAAAACGTGAGAAAGGCGAATCGATAAAGGAATTCGCATAATAGAGCAGCTGTCAGAGGTGAAAGTGAAGATAGCATTCAAGTTATAAATAAAGAAACGACCACAGGTTGATGCAGAGCCGAAAAACTATTTATTTAAATTTCCTTGTTTTGGGTTTTATTAGGGTCGGTTTTGGTTTAAACTTCCTTTAACTAACCGTTGGTTAAAATTTAACTGAAGTTAACTGGCGAAACTATTTCAATTATTTATTGTTTATTTTAAACAAATATCTTTAATTTTTATATATCTCATTTACATGTGGCAACACCTCCCAATGTTTTCATTTTTAAAAACAAATGAGATTAATTGCTGACTGTTTTGTAACACGCAAGAATTTGGAAAATGATGAAATTTTAGTTACTCAAATTATGAATTCCTAATGGTAGTTAATGTCAATGAAAGAATATCTGACGAAGGTGTGTCTATAATTTCTTGCATCAGTTACTGCATGAAGATGTTAAAGACCAAGCGAAAAATGAATATTTTTTGTAATTCAGTAATTGCGAGCAACTTTTAAATCTATATTCTTATTGTAATCTAATCTTATTGTAACAAATGAAACAAGAACATTTGTGCAAGGCACACGTAATGGCAAGGAAATACATATATATTTATAACTCTGTATTAACATTTTATATACGAGTAATATATTAAATACACAATTTGTAATATTAAATTCCATTATTACACTTTGGTCATATTAAGAATATTTAGTTTTGTGGACTAAATTTTGATATTGGTTTTCCATTACATCAGTTAATAGTAAAATAAATATACTTATATACATATTTCTTTATAAAATTATAGGAAATGCATCTTTTGATACATTATATCTTCAGTACTAAAAAAATATTTCTTCCGAATTCATATTTAAAAGCAATGAGAATTGTAAAGAAAAAAAAAATACATATCAATAAAACATTTAAATGTATTCATGATTAGTTTTAATGATTCGATTATTATTCATTACTTTATATTAATTATAATATAACTCAAGCTTTCGACGTCATTCCTTTTTTCCATTGAAGGTATTTGATCAAAGCAGTCAATTTTTCCTTTAATTCTGTTCCTTATTTCATATAAAAACTGTGATAAGATCTGAAAGCCGATCACATGTGATGATGATTTTCCTCTTCGTCATGCTGCTGTAGCTCCTGTTCCAGAATATACTGTGCAATATGCATTTTTGTTAGAATTTGCCGTCTGGCTGAAAGCGTTTTAATTGTCTTCGCAAATCCCAGAAACAGATGCTCAGTAGCGTCCAGTGACGGTTGAAGATGGTGATGGTGGTGGGCTGTATTCAAGGGCGGACTGTAAACGGCTTCGGCAAAATGCGATCGGTTAGGCAAGAATTCGCCAACCACTTTTTGGCACACTCCTTCTTCGGTATGAAATCGATTGTTGCTTTGCTGAACGTTGTGGGACGGAGGATTTGTTGTTGTCATTTCATATGTTGTCACCGACGACGAAGCAGGTTCTGATACAACGCCAGCCGTGAGCCCATTCGCTGTAATCCATTCTGCTTCTGCGTCCTCAGGTTCGTATTTGATAAACACAGCGGACGTTTTATCAACATGGTCATGATCCTGGTCTGCGGAATCTCCTCCGGCTGCAACTGTTGCCGGTTGGAGAGCAGAAGACTGGCGCGCTTTCTTCACCCAACGTTCCAACGTAGTCTTGGGCAATGAGAAGGTACGTGAAGCTAAGGAGAATCCCATTTTGCCTGCTAAAACGGTCGCAACAGCCTGTGACATATCAGCTTTAGACCACTTTTTATTGGTGGTCTTGCGTTTATACGAGCGAACCATTCTAGAGTACGAATGAAAGAGAAATAATTACGGACAAAAATAAAGAGCAAGACAGACGAATGAGAGAATTCTGAAAACACACAAACTACTGCGTGTTTGTTAAAATGGACTTTAATAAAGTAGATATGCAAGTGTGTAATATATACATATGCACTTTTTACTTGGATGTGTGCTCAACAAAAATAACTACATATACTCATGTCATTTATATTTCGTAACATCCCATCTTGCCTCCGCGTGTCAAATGAAGGAATGCAAGCAACGTCATTTCTTTCGGACCGAATCGAATACGTTGGAGTTCTATTACTAAATCGGGGGAAACTCAAAAATGTCTCTCACCTTTTTCATACCTCACGAAATGTTAGTAGAATGAGCGATATATTTATCAAATTTGAGTAAAATCTTGTATTTTGGCGCAAGAACACGTCCGCGTTCTCCTATCACCGAAACACTTGAGCAACTGACAGCCACAACAGACCACACTCGACTGAGCCACTCAGTTATTTCGTCTTCATTTATTTTCAATGTGCTCGTATATTTTTTGACAACCCCGTCTTGCCCCATATAGAAAAATTCATCATGACCAAACAGTTTTGAAGTGGTGTTAATTGGAAACAGGAATATAAAAATAAATATGATTGAAAAATATTCTAATATCTACCAAAATGTAATATTCTAAAAAGTACTTTCAGCATATGTACATTCCTATACTAACTTAATTTATATTGCTAATTGGGAACCTATATTTTGTATAAGCTTACATATGTATATATTTCAAGTTAAAAAGAGGCCACCCCTTTCTCAAGTGTCGTCCTCTCCTCCCATCGTTTATTGGCATACTTAAGAGCATCTTACATAAGCATGTGCTTACAAGTAAGAAAAAAAGAAGTAAAATAAAACTTAAATTTCAAATATTAATGTTTGTAAATATCTAATAGCTAATATAAAAACTATTATAGAAGTCCAAGTCCAGATTGGTGCTGGAGGTATTCCACATGCTCAATGAGTGTGCCCAACAGAGTTCGGCAACACTCAGCTAGGCAGAGGGTATGAGATAGCAGACTCTCTTGCTAAAGAGGGAGTTGCGAAGAATTTTTGTAGGCCCGAGCCGAAAGTCGCTCTAAGTGATGGGAAGTTTAGGGCCTTAGTGGACGAGTGGTAATACCCTGAGCACTCGCGTAGATGGCCCTACATGTCGACAGCCGAAGTTGTTTATTAAACAACCGCTATAGAAGAGATAGTCTTAGCTAGCTTACTTCTCAGATTATGGCTTACGGTATTTTCAGGTATCATCTCCAACAGGTTAGATTTTGCGGAGAACGATACCACCAAGTAGTGCCTAGAAGATTTGGAGACGGCGTATTACATTGTGAATCATTGTCCCGTAATGGCACCCAGACCAGACCTGGTTCTGGTCTGCTTCGATTATTCCCACACTTTCGGTGAATTTTTAAGTGATGTTAGTGTGTATAAAAGTATTTCCTACCTCCATAAATAAAAAACAGACTAGATTTTGCCTGTTTGATCTACAAAATGTTGATTGAAAATTTTCTTTAAATGTACAGTACACTCGCGAAACGATGAACACTTAATTAATATGGTGCACATTTTCTGCCACTGACTACTCTCAAAGATGAAGCGAGCATAAGAACGCAAAAACATGATCAAAAATTCCAAGAAGCCTTCATTCCGTTTAACAGTGTTGTAGTTTAGGAAATCCCAAGTTTTATTGTCTCTTCTCTTTCATCTGCCAATTATTGTCATCTCTGCGTCCGTATTTGTATTTCTTTCATTTCGGCTAACATGTGTTCGATGTAAAAAGGATGTTAGTGAAAGGCCCAAAGTTTTTAACTTTAAAAGGAATCCTAAGAAGCACTTAAGCATTTATTGCCGAGTTACAGGTTTATCAAAAAAGTATGGCGTGGATTTTGTGTATATTTTTATTGGATATCTGGGGAAAGACTCATTTTAGTTAGTCTTTTATTAATTTTAATCAATTAATTACACAAAACAAACAAACAATTCTTTTTACTAATATTCAGCATGTTATTTTTTTATCATGACTCTCTATCTTCTTCCTTTGCACTTTCTAAAAAAATGTTAGACTTTTGAAATCAATTGAAAATTTGTTTCCATATATTTTTCCAATAATTCAATTGAAGCATTTTTACATAAATATTTGGTTATTTATATGTAATTTTAAAAATCGTTTAAATTAATTAAACCAAAATAAAACAAAAGAACACAAACTATGTATTTTCAATGGTGTTCAAATCCAGTTCAATCTTGGTACTATGAATTGTGTCACCATTATATTAACGTATACTTATAATTATACTCCTCCCCTTACTTCTCCTCGCACCATTCGTTCTCCTTGCGCACCTGCTCCTCCTCGGCAGGTGTAAAATCATTCTTGATATTAAATGTTTTGCGTATCTCCTCCGGAGTCTTACCTTTGATCATATTTGCAACCGTCTTGCATGTCACATCTAGCAATCCTTTGATGTCCAAATAGTTGGCAGCTAAAATGAGTTCGAACAGAGTACCCTGGTCGACTTTTAGAAAATCAGCATCCCACGAAGAAATGTCGTCGGTACGCTTCTCCTTGTTTTCATCATCCTCGGTCGGTTGTGGGTCGTCTTTGTGATAGTTGGCCCAGTGCAGAACTTTTCGAAGAATAGCCGAGTTAACATTCGGCAAAGGCACCACCGCATTATCTCCATCTTCCATGCCGCAGTCCTCCAACATGGTCTTGATGGTACCAGAGCACTTGGCGATCTGGACATCGGTGTCAAATATTTCGTTGTCGGACGATTGCAACTTGATGTTCGGCATTTTGTTTATCAATTACTTTAAAATAAACGTAGTTACAAATTAGAAACAGAGATTTTCCTCTAGTGTGATATTTTTTCATGCATAGCTGCTTTTGACGCCATTGTGTTCAAGCGTTAAAATGGAGAAAAAAAAAATTACTTACATATTACTTGGCGGATCGAACTATTCTGGATTTTAGGTGCTAATTTAGAGGTGTCTCCTTTTATTTGTTACGACAGTTATTTGTTCTAAGCAACGAATTTGTAAAACTTGGTAGGTTAAAATTTCTCACGATTTTCCTTGCCAGTCTAGCTATAATAATAACTCTTGCCTACTTGCCTCTGCGAAATTCAATATTTGATTATTTTTATCTTTTACGTTGCCAACTAATGACAAGGAATGTTACCCACATGGAGGTGTTTAGAAAGCAATCGAAAAGGTTTATACAGATCAAAATTTAAACGAAAATTTTATACATTACTAGTCAATATTACTGCGGTTTTGAACTGAACAAAATTCGAGTTCAAGTAATTTTTATTTTAGGAAAATGTTTTTTGAAACTCGCTCCACTTTTGTTGTAGTTTTTGAGGCTGATTACAACGATCTTGGCTTAAATTTACTTCTGTACAAAATACCCACGAAACGAATTCTGTCAATATTTCTTAGCTACACATTATTAGAATCCAATATAGGAGAATACAGATAGCATTCGAATGCTATGTAACCACAGGACTAAATGGAATATTTTTAATGCGCGTGGAACACCGTCGCTATGACCCTCTATATAAATTTCATACTAAAAATATTAAAAGTGTTCTAAAGTGTTTGCATTCTTTTTATTTTCTCACAGTAAATGATCAAAATATATGTGTGGATATGCTGTTAGTGGTTAAACAGTACACACATTTAGTACGAAACAGTGCAGTCGTCATAGGTCCAGAAGAAGGTAGAAACGCACGCTCCATTACCATAAGAGCGGGCTTTGTTGTAACGTCTCGCTGCCCACACACCGTAAGCAGTCAGTACGAATAATACAGTTATGCAGGCCAAGATGACTTGATAGAATTTCGTCATTTTTTTATACCTTTCAACGAAAATATTTACATTACTTTGAAAGGAACAAATTTAAGCCTCACCAACACAATTTAGATTGAGCCACCTTGATGCGCGATTTATGGCCACATTCGCAACAATTAACGGTACTTAATGTACGAACTAAATCGATTTTTTGTTTTTCTTTATATTTGCAAAATATATCACGTATTTCATCGGAAATTTCTTCTACTTCGGCCATAGCCTGTGAGTTTGACGGCTTTTTGGTTTTTTTAATGTTTCTAATAGGCGTTAAGAAAACATAATTTGTATATTTTGTAATTCGATTGATTGACGTTTAAAATATTGCCACTTCGTTGAATAGTTAGCCTACTTAAGAATCTTACTTTATTCGGATTTCTACAATTATATGTTGGCTATTCTCTTTCAAATGTGGGATTTACTAATTTGTATGTTATATTCCGATCAAAACATGTACGAGAGATATTCATTGACTGATAAATATTTCACCTTTAATAACGCTCTGTTTTCTTTTCTCACTTAAAAATTGTACACTCATCGAGTAAAGAATTTTGTATGGCATTTTATTTCCTCGCAAAAAAATTGTACATTCATCGAGTGCAGAATATTTGAAATCCTGAACAGCACTGCTTTCAGCTGAAGCTCTGGGCCCTGGCCGCTTGGATTTCCCGATTACGTTCCAAATCTATTCATTTATATGCATTCTGACTATGGCGGAGACCATCGTCCTTAGATCATCATTTCTGCGTTCTTCCAACAGACCAAGATTTTCTCGTCTTCCTTTTTCGCTGGTATAAATGCAGTAGGGGTTCAGATCGACGTTATTTTATTGGATACTAGCTTGTACCCTCCTATATCTAAGCATGTTAAAAAGTATTCACAATCGCGTTTAGTTTAGGAGTTATAGGGTTTTAAAATTAAAAAATTTGAGCAATTTAAAGATCGATATCTCTTTTAAATAGAGAGTACGATATATGTGTCATTACAATGGTTATTTAAAGGCTTTTCTTTTATGTTATAATAATTTTGACTATTGTTGTAATAATTTTTTACATATACAAATATTTCTTAATTTCTTTTTACATATACAAATATTTAATTTCATTTCTCTTAAGTGATGATTAAGGTATAAATTAAGGGCCGTATTCAGAGAGTCACGACGACGACGTTATCGGGTGACCGTGTTTATGCTTTTCGTCGATTACAAAAACAAAGACATTAGAATATGTCAAAGTTGACGAAAATCACAAAGAGGATCACCCGATAACGTCGTTATCGTGACTCTCTGAATGAGGCCCTACATGTAAGTTTTGAATACCTTCAGATCTCACCTTCCCATTTGAGAGTTCTCTTCCTATAAAGATAATTAATATAATAGTAACTGTAATGTATTACTACTATAGGGTCCGCCAAATAACTTTTTTTTATTTGAAAATGCGAGTGTAGCTTCGGCTGTGTGGCACGTAGCGCCGTCCTGTTGAAACCAAATGTTGCCAATATCTTCAACATGGCCCGATAACGATCGCCATTGACTGTAACGGCCACTCCTTGCTCATTTTCGAAGAAAAATGGCCCTCTGGACCAAAATCCGCACCAAACAGTGACTCGTTTTGGGTGCACCGGCTTTTCAATGTATGCGTTCGGGTTTTCTGTGCCCCAAATGCGACAATTTTGCTTGTTTACAAACCCGCCAAGATCAAAATGAGCTTCATCTGAAAAGATGATTTTTTTGGCAAAATCGGCATCGGATTTGCAAAGCAATGTCGCAATATTTCCCTGCGTTATTCAAGCGTATACACAGTTTAACGACATCGGCTACCCATCCACCGCTGACTAGTATAATTTTTATATGTATACATAATTGGGTGTGAGTGTGTGATATTGGTTTTTATGTACCATTTGAAAGAGAGGAAGCTATGAGGGTAAGTATTTCGAACTTCGAATCAGGGTTTTGAACTCGTTAATCTTGAATTCGTATCATATTTATCCTAAACCCAGAATAATTTCAATGCAACAAAACCTGCGTTTTTTTAATGAACTGAAAATCTAGTTCATTAAAAGAACGTCGAGGGAAATTTCGCTAAAAACGCCCCCAACTTCATTGTATAATCTTTCATACGTAGAGTGATAGTAATCGAGTTTTTTTGAATGAGCTATACAGGTCCGCATACAAAATTGTGTTTCAATTTTATTCTCTGACGTTTTTCTGAATGCGCGAAGTTGGCTACATTAAAAAAAAGGGAAATTTTAAAATTTTGCTATAACCCAGATAGAGATGTGGATAAAACCTGAGTTTCAGTTATATGGCGAAGATGTATACAGTTCATTAAAAAAACGCAGCTAAACCCTGTTTTGAGGATAGATTTAACTTCTAAATTTGACTAAAAATTTGCCTACACCCAACTAAATAAGTTTTATGTAAATAAGCTACTATATCGACCTAATGCTTCGGTGAAGTTGGAATATATCTATCACATGTATGTAGATATGTGTGTGTACGTAGATGAAAATTCACAAGTTATTATTAAAAACAATAATTGATTTGAATTTAATTGACCAGAATTTTTGATTTTCCGTACGATACCGAGCAACCCTGATAATCGAGGTTCAACTGTATATCAAAAATTATATTGCCAACGACGATTTTTTTGTATTGTTGGCAACAATACAACTTGTCAAATGTTTTCAACGTTTTCGTAGAAAAAAAGGATTTTCTCGGAGACGGAAAAAAGTGCTTCACTTTAAAAATCAATTTCCGCACCAAGAAAGAATTTGAACGATTATTACATGGAGAAAATGTACGCAACAAAGCAGGCGTAACGAAAAATAAGAAAGCAAACGAATTTTTTTGAGTTCTATAAAAAGTATAGAAACAACTCACTGGAAAAGTAGCTCGACTGTTCATACAGCGTCGTCGATGAAAAAACTGTGCGTGTACAAATCGGTCATGAAGCAGTGAAGGAAGGAATGAGTTGGAAGCATTCACAAAGAAAAGATCGGATTATCGGAGCATCGCATTATCAGACCGAGGAGGAAACATACGGAGCAGCTTCGAACAATTTAGAGTCGGGTAAATTAATTTTTATAAACGCATCAACCTATCTGAACATTCGCTAGGTTTACGTAGTGTACGAGAATTAATTTTTAAATTTGATAAAAAAGGAGAGGAATCGCCCAGACAAAAATACGACCTCACTGGACGGACGCCGCCATTTTTTGCTCTGCTTCTCTAGCTTGAGTACGTTTTTCTTCATATGCCTTAGATAGAGACAGCAAGAGAATTATTTGGCCTATGCAATATGCGGTAATAAGGGAGAAAACAATGTATGGCAATTTTGTTGATTTTTTAGATTTCCTCTTTAATGACATTTTCTTTTCAATCGAATTTTTTTGTGGCGAATATTACACCAGCAAGTAATTTTCGCCTGCTGTCGTCGTCGTGGGCAAATTGCATATTGCAAACATCAAAAACAGCTGTCCGACGGGAAATGAATGCAGGGGAAAAAAGAATGAAAAGAACAGATGAAATAAGACGTGCAACACGCTACAAGCGGTGTGGTTCGGTTTTAAATAAAAAAGATTTTGATTATAGAGAATTTCAAAGCAAGGGATTGAAGAAGAATTGAATTGTATTTTATTGGGTTGACATTGAGACTTTATTGGTACTTCTTTGAAAACTAATGATAGAAATCTGATGATAAGGAATGATAATGATACAAATCTTATCAAATTGGCCTTAAATCAAATTGTTTGCTGCGTAGCCGGCGTTAGACATACTAAGGGTTATAATCAAAAAATGTAGGAGGACGAAGGTTTATCCTTCTTACCCCCTAAACCGAAGTTGTTCCAAAAGGGGACGAATGGTTATATCTCCGGAAATAGACGAGAGCGGTTTCAGCGTCGAAACAAAAAACAACAACACAGAGCATTTTGTACGGTGCCTGATCTGTTCCTCAAAATGTTATAACTCGCCATATTTCTCATATGGCCATATAATATTATATATACATATTTCTGTAGATTATGTATACATATTTAAAAGAACTGTATTACGAGGCTATTTCCCTTCATTATATGCCGACTGTAATTAATTCTCTCGACCTACGTTGAAATAGCAATGAAGCAATCATTGTTGCTGTATAGCTACATACTATATGCAATGGTTTGTAAAATATATATTTCATATGAAATATTGCACTTTATTTTCAGTGTTACTTTTTAATTATAATATAATCTTATTCTTTCTCATTTTTCTTTGCTTTGTATTTGATGATTCTCCTTTTAAAGTTGATTGCTGTAATTGGTCCTTATTAACTATTTTCCACTTATTTTGCAAATTAAAAAAAGCTTAATTCAAGCATGAAATAATTAAAACATAAATAATAAATATATCAACGTTTTTTTTTGTAATACAAAATATGTTTTCAGCAGGAAGCCATAAAAATAAGATTTCTCCTATTCAAATAATAAGCAAGGTCAATATTGCGAAATCTTTTATGCTTCCATTCTTTTATTTCTGTGTAAATAGTTTGCACATAGTATATGTATCTTGCCAACTTCGTGGTTAGGTTCTTCTTCCTCTTTCTCCAGTAATTCTATGAAGTTCTTACAAACCAACAGTTATATTTTACATATCTTGCTTAATTTAAGGTTTCATATGTGTTGCTCAACTGAAGGTAAACTATTTTGCTCTCTCTCTCTCTCTCTCTCTCTCTTTTTCTTTTGCTTCGTTGGTGATTACAGAGACTTCAGGGTTGTAGTGTGGTGAATATAGACAGAATATTTTTTGTAATCAACGAACAACAATGCGGAAGTGAAAATATGTTTTTTAATACATGATAAAGTTATCAGATAACTCAAGAATAGAAAGTAATCAACAATAGTTGAAGAAAAATATGGAAAGAAAGTAATAGTGTTTAGATATTAAATCATTTATATTTAAAACAGAATTGACCTAACATAAGGTAGTAATTCTATATTTAAGTTATATACAATAACTAAAAATATGTATTAAAAAAATGTTTAAAAATGTTATTATTTAACATTTTCCTTTTCCTTCAATTTTTACAGTAACTGTTAAGAAGAAATGGTTGTTGGATCGAATAACAGCCGCCGTGGTGAAACTATCAGCAGCATCAGACACACAAACAACTCTACATCCACCACAGCTGCTTCAAAATCGCATTCGATGTCATCAGCAGGAAGCGTCGGTGGTGGATGCAGTGAATACAATAATAATAGCAATAACAACAATGGTAACAATTATCAATCGAGAAATGGTTATCACTTTGGTGGCATTATTAGCGGTTCGAATGGTTCTTCAAGTTCCATTGTGGGTCGCCTGTCACAATCCACGGGCATGACTCCAAAAGAACTCTCCGAAAATGATGATTTAGCCACCTCGTTGATATTGGATCCACATTTGGGATTTCAAACTCATAAAATGAACATTCGTTACCGTCCGCTAAAAGTCGATACTGTGCAGTTGACTTCGATTGTTGAGGAATTCGTACAGACTCAGAACTACGATGTTGCTGTTAAACGGATATTCACCGGTCCATGGATACCACGCAGTGTCAAGAGTCGAAATAAAGTTTCACTAAAACGCTTACATGATCATGTAAGTTTTTACTTAATTTCCCTGAATTTTGCTAATGAAGGTTTTTTGATTTTTAACACCTGTTTAAAATTGTTGTCCGATTACCGATTTATTTAATATTTTCTAGATAATTCGTTATTTGCGTGTATTCGATAAAGACAGCGGATTCCTTATTGAAGCTTGTCACCGTTATTCGCTCGAGGATCAGATCGGTGCCAAAATCAGTTCAACCAAACGCTGGACGAAAAATGATAAAATCGAATGTCTCGTTGGTTGCATAGCAGAGCTGACCGAAGCCGAGGAAGCTGCTCTCTTGCACACGGGTAAAAATGATTTCTCTGTGATGTACAGCTGCCGTAAGAATTGTGCTCAGCTGTGGCTTGGGCCGGCTGCTTATATAAATCATGATTGTCGTGCGAATTGCAAGTTTGTGGCCACAGGACGAGATACCGCTTGTGTTAAAGTCCTTCGTGATATCGAGGTGGGTGAGGAGATTACGTGTTTTTACGGTGAGGATTTTTTCGGTGATGGAAACTGTTATTGTGAGTGCGAGACATGTGAACGACGCGGAAGAGGATCCTTTGTTGATAAGAATAGCAACGATCCAACGAATACCACCGAAGCAGGTCTCGTTGTGGGGCTCGGTGCTTGCATGGTTGGCATTGATCCCACAGCAGGAACAGGCTATCATTTGAGAGAGACTGATAATCGTATAAATCGCATTAAAAGTCGTGCAAATTCTATCAACTCAACGAATACTGATTCGAATTTGGAAAATAATGTTGCCCAAAATAATGCTAATCTAAGAACAGATTCTTCTTCCTCATCCTCCACCTCGTCAGGTGGAAATGTCGCCTCTGCCGCTGGTGCTGCTACTGCTGCGAAGACCCCATCCTCTTCAAGTACAGCCAAGAAATCGACTGCGGTTGTCGTCACTCCGCTGACCATGCAGGAGCTACGGCAGAAGGGCATGACGAAGTACGATGCTGAGATGATTATGGCCAATACGTTTAGTCACCACCACAACCACCACCATCACCATCCGTCGCAGCATGTGCATACTACGACAGAACCTGCTTGTCAAACGCAAAAACTGCTGGTGGACTCCGCGAAAGGAAACTTCAATGTGAGTCGGGAGTCTTTGCGTAAATCAGCACGCGTTAATAGCACCAGCAGTACGATTTCTTCGACATCGACTGAGGAATTTGGTGCGCAAGCAGTGAGAGGCAAAGCAGTAGCAACCACGACTGCTTCAGATGACTCAACAAAGCAGAAAGATGTGACTGTAACAAGCGTAAACGGAAGACAACTGCGACGAGGAACTGTTGCACAAAAACAATCGAACGAACTGCAGAAACTACCGACAAGCTTCAGAGGTGGCCGTCTTACACGATCGAACACCAACAGTAGGACCGCCGTTGCTGCCACCGATGGTGGTAACAACGGCGGCGTATGTGCCGATGTCATCGTTCTGGAATCTGATCAGGAGCAACAGGAAGAAGATGTCGAACAGAGCAATGCCAGTGATGCTGATACGGATTACATCGGTAGTGATGCGCAGCCATTCAAGGGTTTTGTCTTTCATGAACGGCATGAAAGTGCTGCTGATGTCGCCAACTCTGGCAGTTCAAGCGGCAGCAGTCGCGCACCCAGCGACGAGAACAGCTTAAAAGCTGCAAATGCTCTACATCAGCGCATCACTCGCAACGGCATGGCGAGGCATCATGTCGGCAGTGCCACGTACGGCGGCGTTAACAGTAGCGCAGCAGAAGGTCGAGTGCTGCGAAACCACATTAGTGCGGCGGCTTCTAGGGAGGCGGAAAAAGTGCATTCAACAAATGCTGCCACAAACAATAGTAATAATAATAATAATAATAGTTGTAGCTTAAGTAGTAGTAATAATAACCAATCGAAGGGCGGTTTCGGCTGCTTGTCGCCAGACAAGCGTAATGCAACCGTCGTCAGTGTCGCGGCGCAGCAACAAATTTCAACACCGAATTTCAAAGCTTGCGGCAGTGTTGACGGCGGCAGCAGTAGCTACGGCAGTAATCTAAGTATCTTAAGTAATTGTAGTAGTTCCCTTAGTAAAAGGTCCTCTTCCTCCTCCAGCGTCGCCACCATCCCTGGCAGTGGCTGTAAGCTTAATCATAATGTTAATAGTTACAGTAGTAGTTTAGTTAATGCCGGTTATAGGAAAAATTTAATTGATTCCTTTGAGGAAGCAGCCAAAGCATCTCATGAAGATGCTGCTACAGTTGATTCTCAAGATGTTGTCGATGCACCTGTGTTGTGTGGTTCACAATTGCAACCGCTGCAGCGTTTACGCCGTAGCAATACGCAGCATTTATTCCATCCACAAGAAGGGGGGATCTTTGATGCAAAGCCGATGTCGGAGTCATCATCGGCCAGCGCTGGCGCCAACCTACGCAAACGCGTGCAAATGACAAGCGAACTTAGCGGCAAATTGACTGCCACGGTTGTGGAACCTTTACTGAAAACGCCAGAAAGACGCTTGAAATTAACACTTCGCATGAAGCGTTCTCCCATTTTGGATGAAGTGATTGAGTCTGGCACAAGTTTGAGTGACGAGAGCAGTAGTTTCAATGGTTCAACAAGCGTTGCCTCCTCTTCCTGCGCCTATTCGGAGCCTGTGGAATACGAAATTTTACGCATGGAAGGCATTTCGGAGCATGGTGTCGATTCTTATGAAGAAATACCACAGAAACGCAAAAAGCGACACAAATCAAAGGAACATCGTCATCGCCATCGTCGACGCCACAAGAAAGAGTTGGCGGCAGCAGCAGTGGCGACGGTGGTTGCATCTTCATCTAGTTCAGCTGCTGCCGCAGATTCGCATTCCATAACCACCGTCGCCGCCATTGAAGCCGCTCCGAAACTCACTCCACAAAAGAAACGCTTACGTTTAATTTTTGGGAATGAATCCCACACTATCGACATTCCACCAACTGCCTGCACCGATTCACCAGCCAACAGTGACACCTTTTCGTCGCACAACACTTCTATGAACTCATCAGGTTGTTCGACAGACGCAGCTGCTACGACAGCGACACTTTCAAGTCCAACGACGAATTCATCGTTTGGGTCTACCGCGCCTGCTGCTTGTACACCGACATCGTTTGCATGCAAACCGCCAGCCGATGATGGCAAGCCGCCTGTAGCTTGTACGCCATTAAATCTATCCTTTAACGCAGCATCTGCGTCACCACATCCTATCGCCATCCCTCCAACCTCATGCTTAGCGTTACACAAGCCATTCGCTGCGGTTCAAGCATCTCTGTCTCATCTGAGGCATGCTCCCGGTGCTGCGTCGACATCATGTATCGCCTCTTCCAGTATCGGCACTATCCCAACAGCGACTACGCTGTTTCTTTCGCAATCCATGCCGACGCATACATTCGGCTCCTGTGCTCTGGTAGCACCTTCGTTTGCTCGAAACATGCCCATCACAAATGGGGGAAGCAACAACACATCGTCGTTAGCCAATGCAATGAGCGTCGCTACAGCAGGAACATCTGCCGCATCCTCAGCTTTGCGTCTGCATCTGACCCCTTCAACGGTGGCGACATCAGCAGCGTCGACAACAAACCTAGCAACTGCAAACGCAAGTTCAAAAAATCCGACTGATCTCCTGACGAATTGACTTTCATTGTTAGTTACCCCGTTAAGCTAATGCTAGTGAAGAGTCACATATTTTTTTAAGTCCACTAAAAAACCTGTTGGAATTTATTTAACATATTTAAACATAAAAATCCTTTTCAGACGGCAGAATCAATCAGTGAATACTTTAATTATCTTCATTAAAATACACAGAATTAAATTAAATTAATTGCATACATATTTAATTCCATTTAATACAATATTTAAATGACAATAGAAAGTGTCAATAAGTGAGAATAGTCATTCAGTTGGTTAAATCGAATAAATTGCTGGAATGGCTTTTTTTAATTCGAATTTAAATTGCTATATCAATGTTGCAATTAATTTTATGTTAACAAATTTCATTTAAAATCCTTTTTCAAAATTTATATCCTAAAATTTTTTTAATATTTAAATATTCGCTTTGTTTCGATTTTTAATAAAATTTCAAAAAATAGAAGCTTAGAAAAAGAAACTTATATTGTTTTTGTAATCGAATGTTAACTTTGAGCTGAATTCCAAATTTAATTCTGTGTTTAAAGGAAAAAAATACTTATTGAAAAAAAGTAATGCAAACAAATCGACAACGTTTTTTACTTTGAAATACCTTCAAATTTTGTTCAGAAGCCTTTTAAGAAGTATTATTAAATTGAAATTATTATTTGCTATAATGTTATATTTATTTGATCAGATTTACGTTAATTTTTGTTGTACAAGCTTTACAATTAAATTAAATGTAATTTATTACAAGATAAAAGACTGAGTAGTCAAAACATTTTACATTTATAAAAATAAAGAAAGAAAAAAAGACGTTGTCGATTTGCCCAAAAAGTACGGGTCAAAAAAGGCTTTTTTAACTGCTGGACTGGAATTTAAAAAAAAATATTTAACTTAATATCGAAATGTTTCCGAAAGAATAGAGTCGAAACTATATGACTTTTACGATACTTGATTATAGAAAAATTATAATAAAAAAATAAACACAATTATAAATTATTGCAAAATAATAATTTGCAAGAAAACTAATTAATATTGTTAATAATTAGAAACGAAGACTTCTCCATGTTTTTTTGTTTTTGTTTTGTATGAAGACAGAAGATGAATGGATCCCAAAATCTTCGAGACTAAAAGCGTTTTATGTTATATACTTTTTTTTCAAAGGAGATTCTCTTATACTTTTTATATATAGACTTTGATTAAATTTATTGCTGCCAGGTTTTATTTACAATATAATGATTTATTACACATTGTGGATTATAAACAGTTTCAGATAGAAATCAGTCTTTCTTTCTTCAATATAATTTTTATATGTATATAAATTCTTGTAAAAATGATGGCTGTTGATGAAAAGAAGGAAGACACTCTTTCACTTCTTTACTCTCCCACAAAAAAACCAAAAAAGATATCTACATATATATATATATATACTAGTATATTTATATTTTCTTTACTAAAATGAAATTAGTAATCCTCACCTCTTCTCTTCTCTCTTCGTTTCTTCTTCTTCTGCATTTCAGATGGAAATTTTAAACATAGAAATAAAGAAGCAAGAAATCTTAACCAATTGACTTCTAATAAGTTAACGAATGTTAGAAAACATGATTGCAACAACAATAACAGCCAAGATATAACAATTAAAAAACTAAAAATAGAATTAAATAGAATCAAATTTATGTACAGTTAAATGTTTCGATTTAATTAATACAATATTTATTCATAAATTATTATATACATAATAATAAATATCTATATACATATATAAATATGCATTAAAAACAGTAAACAAAAAAAAAATAGAAACTTAAATGAAACACTCTGTAATGGTTAAAAAAATTTAATTGAGCAAAAAATTTCATTTCATGCAGAGTAAAAAACTTAGATTAAATCTAGATTAATAAAATTTAAATTAAAATATTCTATAAAATGAAGTGAAATGATTGAATATTGCTGCACGATTATCGATTTTTATTACAATTTCACTATTTAATTTTGTAAATACATAAATGAATATGTTAGTTTATTCGTGTACAATAATTTAGTGAATTAGATTATTATTAGTATAAACTAAATTATGCATTAATTTTAACTTAATTATTAGTAGGATTCTTTTTGTTTGCAATTATTTTTAATAAAATTATTTATTAATCAGATTATGTTATTTAAAATCTTAGTTTACATTCATACGAAGAATTGTTATCATACGATAGATCACAAGAAGAAGCATAAATGAATTAATCGAGTTTCAATAATAAAAACCAACATTTAAATAGTTGTTAAATGCTTTGCAAATTAAAAGTTTTGTTGTTCGTCATCACCTGAGCTGTTGTCGCTGTTATTGTTTCTTTGCTGGATATATTTGTAAAATTATCCTTAAGAAATTGTATCCTAATGGTTCTCTTTTTTCAATTCAGTATTCTTCTTTGAAACGCTCGAGATGCTATTTTGTGCTTCATTCACTACTTCATTTCTTCTGATTAATAACTGCATTTCATACATGGGTTAATTTTTTACATTGTTATATTTTGGTTTTATAAATAAATAAATTCATTTGATTTTACATAAATGGTTCTGTCTCGTTATTGAATACAAAATTTGGTTTATAGTTTTTACATAAAGCAACAATATAATTTAAAAACACGGAATTAAGCCATAAATCACCGGGAAACCGCTATCGTGCTCTGACAGTGTGTGTTAATTAATTCAGCCTCAATTCGGTGTTTACAATTTTATAATTATTGCTTTAAAATTCTTTAAATATACGTATTTCAATATTTCAAACAAACCAAATAGTATTATATTTAATCATAAACGAAACTGTGTATTACATACACTGCAAAAAACTACCAAACACAAAAATGCTGTACTATTTTTCTCCTCATTTTTTTCCCCCAATCTATATACAAAGAAAAGAAAAACAGCTACTTGTGTGTTTTTGCATTTTATAAAACACAAAATCAAATATAATTGCTAATATTTACCGATTAATTATGCTGCCACAAATCATTCATAAGTGAAATAAAAATACAATGATGAATTTGCAAAATATTGTATATATGTACGTATTATTATTATATTAAACTACATTCAATTCAATATACTCAATTCCGTTTTAAAACTAATTTTAATTGGTTTCAATGATGCAGTAAAAAAAGAAAAAAAAAGGATATTTTCTGATTTTGATAACGTGTGATATTGTCCGAAGTATTTGAGAAACTGTTTTCGACGTTTCAACTCACAAATTAATTTTTCCTTAAGTTGTATTTAATAAATCATGTATGCATTTCTTATAAATTTTAGATTTTTTAAATGCTTCGAAAATTCTGATTTACGGTGATTTATTAAAACTCTATTGAAGTTCTTTTTCTTTAGTCCATTTTAGAATACATTCAGACATCTTTGGACTCATATCTATATTGTTTATATTGTCCATATTGTTGATAGACTCAAAATAAACGTAATATGATTGTCGAGTAGTAGTAACACGAGTTTTAAAAAACCTACAATCAACGGATAAAACCGCAATCATTCCATCTATTCTCCGAAAATAATGCTTGAGATTTCTTCATGTATTAATCAAGTTTAGATATTTTATTTGTGTTGTGGATTAGTGGTTACAATAAACAGAAGAAAAAGGTTTTTGTTTACATGAAGCACAATTATTAGATGTAGTGATCAAACATAAATATAAAAAAACGTCAGTCGCGGCAAGGGACATCAAGGTCAACATCGCTCAGCTCAGCACAGTGCGTATACCAAAGCTAGTGACCATATTTCTGGAAATCCCACTCCCTGTTGTCGAGCGGGCACACTTGACGCGTCTTCAACCAACGTGAAATGCAATGAAAGTGGAAAGCATGATTACACACACCCCAGGCGACGGTGCATTCTTCGCTGGTAGCCGAAGCCTGATTGGCCTGGCATTCGATACAGAGATCCATGATGTGATTGCGACATATAGCGCAGTTGTCGACAACAATATCTATAAAAATGAGACGGAAATGATATAAACGATTACAATTAACAAATTATTTTGTTTTTTTTGGTTTGTTGGTTATTTCCTGCAGAGCTGAGCTGGCCAATGTTTTGGCCAATCCAGTGGATTATAACGCCATCAAATAACTAACAAATTAAATAAGTACCAACATTGGTAATTTTAAGGTTAGGTACTCGCGACCCTAACAAAGTACTCTTGATTCAGTGTCTAGAGCACAGTAACGCAGATGATGATAACTTACCCCAAGCCCATAGCGCTACTGCATTCCACTGAAAATATTTATGAAACAATTTTAATAAATTATATTATTATTTGTAATATGAAACATCGAACCTTTTTCACTTCAAAGCGTTTCTTTTCGCCTTTGCTGCTGGATGATGGGACTTCGAATTCTTCGTCATCCACTTCCATTTCCACGTTTGCTATCGTTATAGAGTTTTGGAGAAAATAAAAATATAATTGATTACGAATTTAGAGTTAAACACACCACTCAAAGAAATGGAATTGCTCTTGATTTTTTATATATTCTTCTCGAGCAGAGTGCCCGAAAATGACAGAAATGACTTTCCGAAGTTGTATGCAGAATTATAAAAACAAAAATTATCATAGGAGAGTTGGCTGTGTTTAAGGCTGTTTTTCTTATTATGTACATACACTAAATTTAGCGTGTACAAGAATCTTTATTCTAATAAAATTTGTTTTTTTTTGTTAGCGCTATTTCTCTGCTCTACGTTGGCATTATCCCAAGTTCAATATTTATATTTAAATTTATTTTATTTTGGATTTGGAGCATTTAGTAATTACTAATATTAAATTAATATAATATTAAATACAAGTGAAATATTAAAATTTAAATTAACCAAATACACAAACCCTCCAGCGTTGTACACCAATTTTAGAAAAATTACAGACGATATTGGATCTACACCTCTTCCACTTGTAAATCAGAAAGCGTCAATTTTAAATCAGAAAGCTTCACTTGTACATAATTCAAAATAGTCATTTGAAAATCAGAAAGAATCATTTGTAGATGAGAAAGCGTAATTTTTAAAACACAAAGTGTCAGTTGTAATTCAGAAAAAGTTACCATTAACAGATAAAAGATGTGGGTGTTAAATACACATAAATTAATTCCATTATTTTTAATTTTGCAATAGCACTGCAACCCCAGTTGGTGTTGTTATTTTTGTTATACTTGTATAGACTATTGTCGATGGAAAGCTTATTGAAACACAACGACGATGACATGCTGCCAAGGCATTTAAGCGTCAAACTTAAGGTTGTAGCGTGACGAAGAGAATGTAAATTTTTGAAATGTAGGTTTTATTGTTTATGTATTGCAACTTTTGTTGTTGTTGGTCAGGAAGTTTCTCTACGTAAGTTTCCCTAAAGGCATTTCGAATCCTATTTTGTTCACAAATTTCACCAATTTTTTTAGCTTAACAAAAGTCAAACTTTGCTATTTAAAATTGGACAGCTAATTTTTGGAGAAGAGTTTTCACTAACTTTGCATTATTATATGAGTTGTATTTGTATTCTATATATGCATGTAAGTATCTATGTATGTATGTAATTATGGACGTGAATGAAACTCAGGTACTCAACAGTTTTTTAGATTTTCATCCTATTTTGTCTTCTTTTGTTTGACATCTTGAGAAGAGTTTTTGTTCTTATTTTTCTTGCATGTTACACGCTCCAATTAATTGCAAATAGAGACATAATTCTCGAGCTCATCTTTGCGCGTCTAAAGAGTTTTCAATTTCTTTGCTGTTTGTCTTGATGCTCTGTTGTATGTTGTTATTGTTGTTGTTCGCAGTTCATCACATAATTAAAGTTTTTGGCATAAATTAAAATTAATTCCTCACAGATCTTCTTACATAAGAGCTCATGAAATTGAAAATGCAATTTACAATGTTAAGAATTTTTGAGAAAACTCTGAAGGATTTCATTTAAATTTGACTAATTTGAAGGAAGGGACGGTTGAAAAGACAGAGACGACCATCTTTTAATTTTAAAAAGCCAAGGACCATATGACTTGCAAATGCCAGCATGAGCAAAACGACCGGCAAATCATAGCAGCAAATTGTATTTTTTTCTCGTTTCCCATAAGAGTCCATGTAATTTTGACAGTTGATAAATGAAGTTGCATCTTGCTACTATTGTTTTTTGTTTCAGCTATTATTATTTATTATAAGGAGAGTTTAATTTTGTTTGCTACTCTAAAAAATATATTAAATCTTAAATAGTGGAACTTGGAAAACTTGCAAAAGTTGTCAGTGAATTTGAAAATGTATTATCTTTAAGCATTCATGTGAAAATTCAATTACCAAATATGTGCATAGTATTTGTTTTTATTTAATTTTTTTCATTGTCCACAATTTATTTTTTAAACATGTCTGCATATGAGATATACATAAGTTTATCTTTCGTATTTAAATACTGGCGCGAACAGCGAAAATGAAAGTACATACATACATATTTTTTCATTTAACTCGTTTTTATCTTGGGAGCATGTCGGGGACGCTGACGCAGTTCCGATTTGTTGTTGTTGTTATTTTTCACGGAGACTCCATCAGTTTGGCCCGCTCTCACCTGGTTTCGGAGTTATAGTCCTTTAAAGTTGGAAAATTTCGAACCTATATCTCCGTGACTATAATGTTGTGGGCATGATTGATTTTAGTCGCTCAAACGCATGCAAATGTCAGTGAAAAATATTTGTGCAATGCATCAAAGTACACATAAGGTTGTTAATAAAGTACAAAAGATTTGACTTATCTACTCACAGCTGTGAATATTTTGTTTCCTGTATTCTAGATGGTGAGCGAATGGAAATGCCCTTGCAAAGAAAGTCGATCAAGTGACAGCAACTTGATATATGTACTTCTGTTCAAGAATGTAGCTCGTAATTACATATGTATGTACAAGTAGCTCTTGAAGGCTTTTATTTTTGGTAAATTTTAATCCTATCAAAGATTACTTATGCTCTTAAATAGACAGCAAATTAAAATACAAAAAATTTTAGGAAATATTCAATCGTTGGGCATGCATTGAAGAACGAAGGTCAAGTGTGACCAAAGGATGCAGCATCAAAAGTTTCAATGAATTTGTTGACAGTGAAAAACTGCACGCATACAAATTTTGGTTTTTATAATTAAACCATTGGTGAAAGTTATTTATGTAAAGACATCTTCCTTGACCTTGGTTCCAACCTTGGCTCTCTACTCTCAAGTTGCACTAATTATAATCTCCTTTAAATTTTCTTATTTCGCAAAGAAATGATCTCCAAAATTTTCCGTTAACTTTCGGTTGACATTCCTCTTTGTTTTGTCTTTATTGAATTCTGTTTGAATTTTTTATTGCCATGCTATTACAATCCTCTCAACAGCTTCGTTCTCCTCTCTCTTCGATTTCGTTTTTCTCCCATCACAAAGAATTCTTTCAATGCTTGACCATTTTCAAAAGAATTGTAAATTTTATCAGGTTTTCAAATATATATTTAGCTAAATATTTATATACAGATTCAGATTTATATACATTCTTGTGTTTGAACTACATTTAATTTCAATTCAATTTCGAGCTTCAATTTGTTTTTGAATAAAAAAACGGAAAGAAACAAGTTTTTTCTTGTTACAAGCATTTCTACAATTGTTTTATTACTTTCATTATATAGCCTTGAAATATATGTCAAAGTATTCAAAATTAGTTTCGCTTGCTCTCGAATAGCAAAACGATTTCCGTTCAAAATTTGCGAGGATTGCACTTGAAATGCTTTTAATTAAAATAATAAATTAATTTAAAGGAAAACAAATCCAATAATAAAATTTGTGTTATGTGTAGGTTCATATTTTGATAGTCCACTATATTTTGTGTGTTACTTTGATCATCTGCACAGAAAATGTATGATTGGTAAGCAAACACAACTGATCGACGGCGTTAAGAGAAGAAGAAGCGAGGAGATGTGGCCAGAAAAGTAATTTGCCGTATAAATTTATAATTGTGCAATATATTTTGAAAAATAATGTAATTCAAAATAAGAATATTGTACGTGCTTCGAAAGAAGGTCATTCTAATGAATGAATTTTATGTGAAAGCGATTGAATGGAAGCTTCTCCTTTACTTCCCAGTAGTTCTTGCCTTGTTCTTGAAGAACTACAGGGTTCTTCTCTTCTTATACCAACAACTTATACACAATACATACATATAATATAACATGTATACATAGACACATACTATAAATAAACTCTTTACAGGAACGGAGTAATTCAAAGAAAACTTTTGCGGTGAAGACGAAAGCATTGAGCTTTAACGTATGTCTATTTTCAAAGACAAACAGTGCTTCAAAACTTATATCGCAGGTATTGAAAGCAACCTTTAACTTAGTTTAGCTTAAGACTTTCTTCAACTCGAATTGATTTGTTCGCTTTATCGCTTCCCCACATACATACACACGTATACAAACATAATAGATATGTGCATATGTATTTACGTGTAGAATAATAGCTCTACTAGTTCTAATTTTAGCTCGTCTGCGCAATTTTACAATTCGAACTGAAGTTTTACAATTTGAAATTAGAAGTTTCGAAAGCAAATGAAAGATTTCTTTACCAATCTTGGCCATTTATATACGCTTTAATTACTCCTGTGGAACCAACTAACTAACTGATTCATTCTATTCCATTCTCGTTGCATACTTCATATTTTAGATACATTGCTTTCCTTTCTTGCAAGTTTCGTTCCTTGTTTTTCGCTGCAAAATGAATGAAGTGATTACTTAAGTATTCGCGGCACAAAATTCTTTTCTCCTCTTCTTTTGATGATGGTTGGCCATTTCTAATCAAGAAATCATGTTGATGTCTGGCATCAGTGGAAAAATAACCATCCATTCTAGAAATAAGAAATCGACAAAAAAAAAAAAAAAAATAGGTCGGTTCACATGAGGACAAGTATAACGAAAAGTCATATGCGATTAATAATTAAATAGGTATTGGAAAATTTTTACAACTTCCACAATCGTATTTAATTACTAAAGCATCCATAGTTTAATAATCGTACGAGGTTAACTAAAGGGTTTTGTAATTATTTTCATGGCTAGGAAACTTGAGAAAAAATGTCCTAACAACTTGTTTTTCTATTATTGCGAATAATTTCGCATTTGTAATTACCGTTGAATAATCTTAATATTAATTTTAACGTAATTATTTATGTACTTCAACTAATCAAACAAGTACAGTTGGGACAATGGTATAAGGTTATTTGCAGATGTACTTTTTGCTAAACAAAACAAAACAAAAAACAAAAATAAACAATTTAAGTTTGAAATAATTAAAGAGACAAAGAGCAATTCTTCAAGAGAAAATGCTCAATTTTTGCACAACATATTCCTTTACAGCATCCACATTAGAAAATTCAACTCGCTTCCCCAATATATAAAATATATAATGTTTTTGGAATAAAGGTGAATGAAAAGAAAGATTTACGTATTTGATTAAACAGTTTTATAGCGATTTACTTACTGTAAACATATCCATAATTCGGACTGGTGTCCTAATATTTTATACAAGCTTATCTATAACTGCAATGGATTACCTATAATATATTATGTGCCTGTGCTAAAAGACTTCCGATTTCGATTTCTCTAGCGAGTACACAAACAAAGCTTTCGTTTCTGTGTGCTCTTCTGTTTTTTCGCAGAAAGAAGAATATAATAAATAATGAAACAATATTTAACTATAATTATAATAAAAAAATTATTTATCACGAAAACTTTGTATGATGTCAATAAGATTTTCGCAATTGGAACATTCTTCACAAAAGCAACTTATAGGATTAGGATTAACTCATTTAAACAACGTTATATTAATTTATATACTCTTTTACTAGGCTTGGCTTATTTAAATGTTAGTGCTTTAAACACAATTATTTGAAATTGAAACGGAATTATTATGAAGAAGTTATTTTATTTTAAAAACCATATTTTATATTTTAAAAACCGAATTTTATTCGAAATTGAAAGCTGTCGAACAAAATACATTTGTGATCATCTAAATTACTCGTTAAACAGAAACGTTTAACAGCGTCGTTAAAAGTACAACAAATGACAACTTTGACGTTTACGTTTTATTCTGGAAGGAAAACTGTAAACGTCAGAGCAACGATTGATTTTTTCCTATTTGTTTGAATTCTTCCCAGAGTTTTTGCTTCTCGTCAAAAGTGTTTCGCAAATAAACAAAGTCGATTGCTTGTTGTGAAGTTTGCTTTTAAACTGCTGCCCTAACAATGGCCGATAAAACTCCAACTCTTCCACCAGCTTCAGAACCATTTCCAGGCAATTATTTCCGATCACTTTCTCTTGTCGTCTTTCAACAGTTTTGTGTCATCGTCTTCAAAAATTATAGGTTCACGTACACCCGGATGGAACGATCCGCCGACTTTGCAATATAATCCATTAACACCGCCCGCAGCTGTTGGCGGCCGTCCCAAGTTGAACCTAAACAAACGTGTTGCTTTTCCCCTGCAGGGAATGGGTGGAGAGCCCAGCGTCAAACCAACTGCCATAGTGCAACCAACCAATCAAATTGCGATGTTGCCCCCGACCATGCCGTTAACTACAGCACCTGCTGGCAATAGCAATCAACTCGTTGCTGTGGTACATCCAATGCCTCAAATGGGGTATCTACTCTCACCTACGGAAGGGAGTAGAGATGCTACGATACCTAACGATATACAGGACTGTACATTTCAGTGGTTACGCGATCAAGTGGCTCAGGTGCCGGAATCGTTGAATGTGCGACGCGACGAGATCGAACGTCGTTTAGGATTCATGGAGCAATTGTGGCAGACGGGAAATTTAAGTGTAGAAATTCAGCACAAAATTTATCAACTTGCAAAGGGTAAAGATTGGAATAATTACTTCTTAGTTAGACATTTTTTAATCCTAAACATATTGCTTTCAGCCGTTGCTGAGAAATCGTTTAGAGAGGCCATGGATGCATACACAGTACTGGCGGTAAATCATTCAAATGAGTGCGCCACATGGGCGATTGCTTTGCGCCATATTGTTCTTACTGTGCAGCCTCCTAGCGGTGGAGCAGACCCAGATCCTTCTGTGACAATGATAATGGCCGGTGAGAGCCTCGTACCGGCCGTTTTTGTACCCGCAATGCCACGTGCAACAAATGTCGGCGATGAAACGTTCACAACAGCAACATCCTACATACATGTAGATAATAATGTACAATCTGCGGTGCAGCATATTTGATTATAATGCATCGACGAGTTACTATGGCCTATTTCGGTGCTGAAGGCTTAAAATTTTCAATTTTCAAAATGCGCTGACCAACAACAACTCAATAGCTACAATTCAATTGCATATATACGACACATGCATGTGGACTAGAAATTCTGATTAAATGAATGCAGTATTTCATCTCTCAATACATTTTACATGGATATGTAATGAGATTGCATTTAATTCGTATTTTATAGAAAATATTTTATTGCGTAAACAATGTATGCGTTCCAGAAACGTAATCCATAAGAACAAGTGGAGCAAACTTCTTAATTCTTATTATGTATTCTCTTTTTCGTTTGTTTGTTTTTTTTTTCTTCTAAATGATGTAATTCAATAATGATGATGTAACGTATATGAAATTATTTGTATTATCTCGGAATGAATTTTTATGCAGCAGACTGTAATGGTTTTTGCGCTTCGCTTGTACAAGGAATTGAGTTCTATGTTTATTATACTGTGTTTATATTATATGAACTGTATAAATAACTAATTAAAAATATATCTTTTTTTTTTTTAATGCTATAAAAATGTGCCGCAATTCTATTTAACAATACATATATGTATACTTTATTTAACATTGTTTGGATACCAAAAGGAGACCAGAAAAAATTCACCAAGGCAACTTTATACCATCGTATTGATAGAAACCACCGTTATGGTTTTCGTTGAAGCACAAAATAGTTTCAACAATTTTAGAGCTGCTTGTCCCGACGTCGAGTGGAGCATTCGAGCCACCCATATCCGTGCGCACCCAACCGGGATGTATGCTGGCGCATAGAATGCGATTGGGATATAAATCAATGCTAAGCGATTTGGTAGCTGCATTTAAAGCGGCCTAAAATGATGAAATCGTTACTTAGATAACAATAAGAAAGTGTTAAAATGATGTCAACCTTGGATGTACGATATGCATACAGCCCACCATCAGTATTGGACTCAATGGATCCTAATATGGAACTCATATTAATGATAGCTGCACGTTGTAGACACATACCCAGGTTTTCGTTGGCTTTCGACGCTTTCTTAAGCAATGGCAAACACGCCTGTGGAAAGAGTGTGCAGCAGTTTATTAATTTTATTTTGAGCACCTGAGCTCTGAAACAGAAACACTATTAAATATATTGTGCAATAAGATTGATTAACCTTCGAATATCTTTAAAATTAAAGTAAAACTTTCAATAATTGTTCAAAGGATTGTTCGCAAATTTTGAATTTCTATATAAATATTGTAAAATTTATTATTTATTATTTTTTTCGTACTGGTTCAAATCCCAAGCACTTCTTTTTTATTAACTCCAACTTATGGAACGGGTAGAACAGCTGAGGGGAAGAAGCTTCCTTACCTTAGCAAGCATAATCGGCACAATTGTGTTTGTCTCCAGTGTATCCGTTAAATCTTGCTGTCGAACAGCAGTAAGTCGTGTTGATTTCGGAGCTATGCCGGCGTTGTTGAAAAGCACGTTTAGACCGTCATCCTTAACAATTTCATCGATTTGTGACACTAGTTTTTCATGGTTCTCGAAGTGGCATAAATCTGTTCGCATGTTAAATTAAATTAGAGGACATTTCATGAAAAACGATTTTAGTACCGGCTTCCAAAATGTGAATGTTGCTATGTATAGCAGCCAAAGCTGTCAATTCCTAAAGTTATAAAAATATTAATATTATTATGAAGATTTTATTGAAAAAATAAACTTTATGAATAAACTTAATCGAAAGCAATAACAGGCTTTCCGCCTAACATATATAATAATTATATTTGGCTGTAGATTTTGAGCTGCTGGTTTTTTACTGCAGCATTGCATGCATATTATATGCTTAAATGTTAGTGTGTTTCTTCCTTCAGTGATCAGCTGATTAGAAATCCACCACACTTTTCACATGGCAATTCCACTGGAAACGATTAGAATTTCCCGAAAAGTGAATGAAACAAGAGATAAAAAAGCTATAAAAAATAAAATCCCAACCGCTGCTGCGTTTTTCTTCATTCGTCGTTCCTCTTGAGAATTGTTGGCAAGGAAAGTCGCTGCTATCCAGTCGATTGTTTATTCAAATTGAGTTTTGTTTTTCAGATAATCAAATAATTACACCAATAAAATAATCCTAATTTTCTTATTTGTTCAAAATAATTGTGATATTCATCTTTTCATTAATAATTCAAACATTAGACGAAGTGTATAAAATGGCGCCCATCGACGGTAAGTGAAATAATCTATTAGTAGTACTTCATGCATATTAATGTGGCAGAAAACCAGAATGTGATTCAAAGCTTCGATTTTCACATTCTCCACTACTAACCTTCGCGGCGGCCACATTCCTGCATGTTGCAAAAAGGTGCTTGGGCGGTTTCGGCAATTCAATTAAGGATTTCACTAGACCAAGTCCGAGGCCACGATTGCAGCCGGTGATTAAAATAGACTGCATTTCGAAAACTTGAGCACTTCGATTTCGTCACAAATTACATGTACCAGTTGCAGCAGCACTTCAAGTTCGCACGAAGTAACGTAATCAATAATCACTACACTGCTATGATGCTTCGTGCTGTTTAAAAACGTTGGATATGTATTAGTTCAAATAACTAATCGTGCTTCTAGAATTATACTTCGTTGTTGGTTACGCTTATAGCTCTGCTAAGTTCGTTTTTGCAAACTGCTTAATCATTCCCCAGCCGATTGTAATTGCTTTTCCGATGGGGGAACATGCTATATACTCCAAAAGCTGTTCTTTAAGGTTCTTCTATAGAAAAGTACATTTGTGGTCGCTATAAACGTGCAGTATATCTCTGGTTAAGAGAAAAAAGTTCCAATAACTAGCTAAAGCAATGCAATTTTTATCGAATTACATTACATACATTATCCATTATATGACTCGCTTTAACACAAACAACAAATTCTATAAATATTCGAGCTTTACGACTTGGGTTTTCTAAGAACGGATTTCTATCCGTTAAAGTTATAAGAAAAAATGTCATAATATAGTAATTAGCTGCAAATAATTTGAAGTTTTAATAAAACTAATCATAAATACGTATAAAGTTCTGAACAAACATTTTTTGCAAATTTCGAAAGCAATAAACCTTTTTTAAACCTGAATATTTCTGTACACAAAGCCTAATTCTACTCAATCCAATACGTATGAATGCCGTCATTGCGGGCTTTGTTTTTATACCATTCGTTCACCGTGTATGTCAAATTGACATTTGCTGATTTCGTTTTGTTGCTGTTCTTCCGTGACGTGCGGATTTTCTAGCATGCAGTCTGCGGCTAAAAATTTAGCAAATACTTTTAAATTGAAAAACAATTTCCCGCAGTACGACAGCATCGAAAATGTCAATTCTAGTATTATGGAATTCTAGAATCTCTATTAATTTCGTGCGATGTAATAATGTGAATCAGAAACTTTTCCACACTGTGCGGAGATATTTCAGTGCAAAGAAAGTCAGTCGTAAGTAAACGAAATAGAAAATGAATTCAGTAGTAAAGAAAAAATTTTGATTAGAAAAAGGCTTGAAAATTTCATGTGAGAAAATTTGTTGGGAATATTATTTATAAGCCGCTTATCTCTTTCGAAGCTAACGCGTGTGTGTTTCGAGAATTCCACAAGTTTTGACTTGCGTGCTGCTGCTAGTGTTGATCCGTATTTTAAATGCAGACCCAAAAGCTCAACGAAAGTAATTATAATTAAAATTCCATTTGCTAACAATAGTTATAAAAAGGTATTTGATATTTTGCTTTATCTCATTACGTAATTATAATTTTTATAAAATGTAACGAAGCGCGTAATTCAACAAGTTAGACGGACAAGCAAGCAATGCACCACCCCTGCAACGAATATAACCACTTTTCTAGGGTCCCTTTTGCGTATTTATTGTGGTTGTTTTTTTATATAAATTGTAAATTTTTAAGGCAAGTATAAGGCAAAAGCAATGGTTCTCTATTAATGGTTAGCTATTAAAAGTGATTAAAAGATTTAAACGTTAGAGTAAATATTTTATTAAACAATGTTTTTCGAATTTTTTGACAGCACTTTTGTTTACGAAGTGGAAAAAATGGAAAATAGAAAGGTGTTGACCTTATAAAAAAATCTCAGATCTGGTGCTTCCATATATATTTTTCTTGTGTGTTTCTAAATTGGCTTTCACATTAAATTCTTAGTGTGGTAGTGCAGAGAATTAAAAGCGGTTAATTAGACTATTATTTTATTTCTGTTATTCCATAATTGTTTTTCTTTTGTGAAAACTTTCACCAATTCGTTACTTTACTTTCAAAGTTGAAACCAACCAAACCAGAAATACAAAAAAATAAGTGACCAATTATAATTTCATCAAGTGCCACAAACTTCAAAAAATGCACGAAGCTATAGATTTTCTATTGACCAAATCATGGCCCTCTTCACTAAGTTTTTCTACCAAGATATCGTTTGTTGCCAAGCAGTCACTGATTATCAGTTGTGTTTAATGACCAACTTGTTTCGATCAAGTCAATGAATGAAACAATCAACACGCTTACATGTTTTTCAGCATTCTTATCAATCATCGACTAGATTTTAGTGAAGTGTAGATTTTGCTTATAGTTAAAATTAAAAAAATAGATAGATATTTATATGTAGTTTCTCTTATCATTAACAACACTATACTTAGATTTGATTGATAACCGACTAAAGAATGCTTATTAAAATCCAATAACATTATAATTGTAATTTATAACCAAAAATAATACTGCCGTATGTTGCTTTTTATTAAGTCTTTCTGAATATTTTCTTCTTACCTTTTGGTAAAACTTAGTGATAAATTATCTTCATTTGAGTTTGAAATATCCAGTCATTCGTTGGTTGGTTAGTTCTTTACAACTTAAATGCGTTTGCTGGAATTTATTCCCGCATCAGAGGCAAAGAGAATTGAACAAAATCAATACAGATCCATTTATAAATCCGATTACGTCGATGTACGTCTTAGAATACAGAGATGTTGTGGTGAGAATGCAATTACAAATAAATTATTATTATATATAGTAAAATGTTTCAATTGATTATGAAATTATGCTTCACTTTTCAGTTTATCATTCATTTTAATTGCTTATTAAATTAATAAATGAATAAAATTAAATTCAACGATTGTGTTATTAAATACAAATAAACGCGAATGAAGTAATGGAAAAATGCTTCATCATCTTCATATTCATCATTCATATGATAATAATCTCAGTTCATTTATTATGATGATAGTCTTGAAGGAAGGGAATCAATGATATATTTATGACTCATCTAATTTCCGCGTTGTTTTAAGAAATATTAGATTAAATTCAAACAATTAGTGCGAGTATTTATTTCTTTTCTTGTTGGTTTGGCTTATTAATGATTTTAATTCATCAGATGATGATGTCATAAGTTTTTTTTTAATATTATCTGAAGTGTGTGTATTTGTGTGTGGGTGAAGCACATAAAGTGATGCGATGAGGATTTTATAACACCCAGAAACTACTAATATATATAAAAATATGTAGGTTGGCTGGCTTTTTCATTACTTGAATAATTCATGAATTCAGGTTTTGTAATTAAATCTCTTCTCTCTATTCTACAGTTTCATACGATTATGATTTAATTGTCATTGGTGGTGGCTCCGCAGGACTCGCCTGTGCCAAAGAAGCAGTTTCCTTTGGTGCCAAAGTGGCTTGCTTAGATTACGTAACACCCTCACCCGCTGGTTCGAAATGGGGCATCGGTGGCACTTGTGTGAATGTCGGTTGCATTCCCAAGAAGCTTATGCATCAAGCAGCTTTACTGGGCGAATCGTTACATGTACGTAATAGAATAACCAAAGAATAAAATAAAAAAAAAATATATTATTTAAAGATAATAATACAATGATTGATTGAATTCTAGGAAGCTGTTGCTTATGGTTGGCAAGTTCCAGATCATGACAAGCTGAAACCTGACTGGAACAAATTGGTACAATCCGTGCAGAATCATATTAAATCGGTCAATTGGGTAACTCGCGTGGATCTGAGAGACAAGTAAGTATATTCATTATAACATTTTATTTGTTTATGTGTTAGTAATGCGTTCTCCCTCTATTTTCGTTTTTTGTTTTCCTATTATTTTTGATTAATAGGAAAGTTGAGTATATCAATGGCTTGGGTTACTTCAAGGATCCGCACACCATCGTGGCCAAGATGAGGAACGACACTGAACGCAGTATCTCAGCTGAGCATATTGTGATCGCAGTCGGTGGTCGTCCACGTTACCCTGATATACCCGGCGCCGAGTTGGGAATCACCAGTGATGACATCTTTAGTTTAGATCGGGAGCCCGGCAAGACACTGATTGTTGGAGCTGGCTGTAAGTTTAAGAAGTTACATTGCATTTATTTATGTAATTTCATTTGGATTTTGTAACTTTTACATGCATTATATTCATGATTTATATCTGCATGTATATTGAATATGATTACTATCTTAGATATTGGCCTTGAGTGCGCCGGCTTCTTGAAGGGTCTTGGCTATAATGCGACTGTAATGGTACGATCGATTGTGCTGCGTGGCTTTGATCAGCAGATGGCCAATATTGTTGCCGACTCCATGGTCGAGCGTGGTATTCCATTTCTGCATACAACAATCCCGCTATCCGTCGAGAAAACCGCTGAAGGCCGTCTGCTGGTGAAGTATGTGAATACGGACACCAAACAGGAGGGTAGCGATGTTTACGACACTGTTCTGTGGGCCATCGGTCGCAAGGGTTTGGTCAACGATCTGAATCTTACCGCTGTTGGTGTTAAATACAAGGACGACAAGATTCCCGTCAATGAGATGGAACAAACAAATGTTCCAAATATCTATGCTGTCGGTGATATTATCAAAGGCAGGCCGGAGTTGACGCCGGTAGCGATTCATGCCGGTCGCTTGCTGGCTCGACGCCTGTTTAGCGACTCAACTCAGTTGATGGATTACACCGATATCGCTACAACGGTTTTCTCTCCTCTCGAATACGCTTGCGTTGGCTTGGGCGAGGAAGATGCCGCGAAGAGATTTGGCGAAGACAATCTGGAGGTGTTTCATGGTTTCTACAAGCCCACCGAATTTTTTATTCCTCAAAAAAGTGTACGTTACTGCTACTTGAAAGCCGTGGCCGAGCGCGGTGGCGATCAGAAGGTATTGGGTTTGCACTATGTTGGTCCAGTGGCTGGAGAAATTATTCAAGGATTCGCTGCTGCAATTAAGTAAGTGGAGAAGTAAAGAATTTAACTTTTATTTCAATGTTGTTAATTGTCTTGCTCATTGCACCTTCAGATCTGGACTTACTATGAAGATACTCATGAACACTGTTGGCATTCATCCAACCACAGCTGAAGAATTCACACGTCTCTCAATCACAAAGCGTTCCGGCTTGGATCCTACGCCAGCAACGTGCTGCAGTTAGAGATGTTCATCATCGGCTCTGTTATGCAGGCGGACAGTCAACGTATTCTCTATGAAATGACAAACTTAATGCTGATGATAATATGATTTGTAGAACCTTGTCTAAAAACTCAATCCAAGCACGCTCTAATGCACTCCAACTTTTTTACCACGTATACAAAATTTAGCGTTGCACTCATTTCTGCCCGCCCTCTATCAGTTATACTGGAATGGGTGGGTGTTCGCATTTGCAACATTATTTTTCAGGGAAATTAAATTTCCCTGTTGATATCTAATCTAACCAGCTAAGCTTAAACATTGTTGTTTAGTTAAAAAATATCTTTTTAAATATAGTTGAAGCAAATAATTACACCGCGTGCCGTGTATCCAGTATTTAAGGCTTGGTACTTTATTATTGATTTAATACTATTGTAATTTAGAAACAAATTAAATTAATCTGTCATTATATGGAAGGCGATAAAGCATAAAATAAATAAATGTTTTCAACAATAAATAATAAGTGCTGTTGTTAATTTTTCCCAGTTTCCAGAAAAATACGAAGTGACTTTTTCATTGTTTTGTTGTAATATTGTAATAAACAATTCAATACATAGCAAATCAAAATCAGACCCTAGATTGATTAGCGATCTGGCGCTCAGAATTAAAACAAGCGATTTTGAATAATGTTTGGTTTCCATGGTTTTGATTAGTTTTTTGTAGGCAATAATTTTTAGGCGTAGACGTGATGAGTCTATTACCTTTGCACTGATAAATACTAAATGGTTTTATAATTCTTTCCAGATTCCAGGGGACTGGAATTACATAACAAATGAAAACTGATTCTGCGATCAGGCGCTCAGAATTAATAAAGCCAGTGATTTTGAATAATTTTTCAATATGTTTCCATGTGTAAAAGATTTAAAATAATTTATTAAAAAGATCAAAAATGAATAGACAATTTATTCAAAGCTTATTTCGTTAACTTCCCCCAGTCCTGCCCTGCCAAGCAAAAACTGACAACTCGATCCCAGATACTGCCGTTCGAATACCGGGCAGTCATTTTCTTGACAACTCGGCCTCTCCTGGCCCATCGTCACTCTGAGACGATTCGTCGTCACCGACATCGATTTCCTCTAGACCTAAAGTACACCATGAATTCATGTGATCACATGACATATGTAAGTCCTACGTAACGTAACGCTTCCGTGTTCGTGGAACGTCCGGTGGATCCTCAACAACATATCTGTCGATGCTAAGAACCTTGTTCACCACAAAAGGACCTTTGTAGTGGGGATCCAACTTATGCGAAGTTCCGGTTGCAGTTGGCACATAGTCAACAACAATTAAATAGCCTTTAGCATATTGTTGCGGTCTGTGGTGTTTTGCAGCACTTCCAGCTCATTACTCACGTACTTTTACTCAGCATCGCTACATTTCCGACTGTAATAGAAAACAGGCTTTAGAAATTCGTTCTCCATTTGAAATAGTACCCCTGAGAGTCCTAGTCCACTGGCATCGGTGTGACTTCATGTTGCGCATTAGCATCAACCAACCAGCGTTAAAATTGGTTGCGAAGTAATGGCTTCCTTCAATTTCATGAATGCATCCTCCTGTTGCCGTTTCCTTGCTAGTAACTTGCTTCTTCAATAGTGCAGTTAAAGTGCAAATCTACTATTGACATTAAATACTGTTTCTTAACTCTAACAGAATTCAAAGCGCGGTACTCAACGCACATATAGCTTTCCCCGTTTGCCTTCTTTGCTACGAGTACCGATGCTGCGTGAGGTGATTTGGTGACTCGGCCGTATAATGTTATTCTGCTGTAAGTTTAGCAAAAGTTCCGATAACTTGGCACGCTGTGGAACTTGAAAGGGAACTTGATATCGTTTCCCGATTATCGGCTTGTTACTATCGATTTCAATTTTCATTGCCTCTGTGTTGCACCTGCCCAGTTCGTGCAATTCTTCTGCAAAGTTCGCCTTAAATTTGGTTATAAGCTGTAGCACTTGTCGTTGCTCGTTTTTAGAGATCTCATCACCCACGTTAAAACCTTTGTCATCCATTGAGTGCAGCTTTAGTACCCCTGACTCCACCACCATCCGAAAGTCGCTCCTGCAAAGTACATCTCGACCAAGAAGCATTTTGTGCGAAAGTGTACCATCAGGCACTATATATATAGCGTTGCATCGATAGTATGTCTGTCCATTTCGATGGTTGCTTGTATTTTCTGTGTTGCCTCCAGTTCGCCTCCTCCAAACCCAATCAAACGCTTCGATTTTGCATGACGTTCCAACTCAGGTGCTGCAGAATCTTGAATAAGGAAGAGATCACTGCCAGTATCTGCAAACGCAGACAACAACCGGTGCTCTAATTTTATTAATTTCGTTACTGGCGGCGTCAGCACCTGAGATGAAAGCCCTTATTCAACCTTGGTTACATTAGACTAGCAAGCGTTTGGCAATTTTTCGCTTCATGGCCTACCTTCAAACATTTAGCTGAGGTGCAAGATGTTGATGGCCTACACCATCATGTGTATCGCACACAGCCCACTTGACTTGCTGATGAACTGCTAGCTACGTCGTCATTGTATCGTTGCAATGTTGTTTGCCTTGGCAAAACATCCACTCCTATCGTTAATGACGAATTCCTTGAGGTTTCCTCTTGCTCGTCACAGATTTCCTCGCTGCCCGCTAGCAGATTTTGTGCATTTGTCGTGTGCACCGTTCCTGCATCCTGCTCGTTGCGATTCCCGTCATTAATTGCACATCCTCGTGGTGCAGTAATTACAGCATCGCTTTGTTGTGAGTTTGCTGCCATTGCACCTACAGTTCTGGCCAAATTTAAGACCACATCGCGCAGCTCGTCCATCTGTCGTTGGAATGTTGATGTTCCGTCATCTGCAATCAGCTCCTTCTCATCGATTTCATCTGATCCATAATTTTCAGCTTAGCTATTTTGTGAGCTTTGTTTCCAGAAACTGACAAGCCACTTCCTGGTATCTGGAAAAAATTATTATAAATCCAATTACTTTTTATGAGTATAAATTTAACAAAGTAGACGTGGTTAAGGTCAAAAGTAAAAGTATTGAAAAATTATTCAAAATCACTGGCTCATTAATTCTGAGCGCCGGATCTCAAAATCGACTTTTATTTGTTATGTAATTCCAGTTCCCTGGAACCTCGAAAAAATTATTACAAATCCACTAAGTTTTTATCAGTGTAAATTTAACAGAGTAGTCATGGCTAAGGTCAAAAGTAAAAGTATTGAAAAATTATTCAAAATCACTGGCTTATAATTCTGAGCGCCGGATCTCAAAATCGACTTTTATTTGTTTTGTAATTCCAGTTCCCTGGAATCTGGAAAAAATTATTATAAATCCACTTAGTTTTTATCAGTCTAAATTTAACAGAGTAGTCGTGGCAACGGTCAAAAGTAAAAGTATTGAAAAATTATTCAAAATCACTGGCTCTTTAATTCTGAGCGCCGGATCTCATAGTTGAATTTTATTTGTTATGTAATTTCAGTTCCCTGGAGTCTGGAAAAAATTATTACAAATCCACTAAGTTTTTATCAGTGTAAATTTAACAGAGTAGTCGTGGCTAAGGTCAAAAGTAAAAGTATTCAAAAATTATTCAAAATCACTGGCTTATAATTCTGAGCGCCGGATCTCAAAATCGACTTTTATTTGTTTTGTAATTCCAGTTCCCTGGAATCTGGAAAAAATTATTATAAATCCACTTAGTTTTTATCAGTCTAAATTTAACAGAGTAGTCGTGGCAACGGTCAAAAGTAAAAGTATTGAAAAATTATTCAAAATCGCTGGCTTATTAATTCTGAGCGCCGGATCTCAAAATCGACTTTTATTTGTTATGTAATTCCAGTTCCCTGGAACCTCGAAAAAATTATTACAAATCCACTAAGTTTTTATCAGTGTAAATTTAACAGAGTAGTCGTGGCTAAGGTCAAAAGTAAAAGTATTCAAAAATTATTCAAAATCACTGGCTTATAATTCTGAGCGCCGGATCTCAAAATCGACTTTTATTTGTTTTGTAATTCCAGTTCCCTGGAATCTGGAAAAAATTATTATAAATCCACTTAGGTTTTATCAGTCTAAATTTAACAGAGTAGTCGTGGCAACGGTCAAAAGTAAAAGTATTGAAAAATTATTCAAAATCACTGGCTCTTTAATTCTGAGCGCCGGATCTCATAGTTGAATTTTATTTGTTATGTAATTTCAGTTCCCTGGAGTCTGGAAAAAATTATTATGAATCCACATAGTTTTTGTCAGTCTAAATTTAACAGAGTAGTCGTGGCAAAGGTCAAAAGTAAAAGTATTGAAAAATTATTCAAAATCACTGGCTCTTTAATTCTGATAGCCAGATCTCATAGTTGAATTTTATTTGTTATGTAATTTCAGTTCCCTGGAATCTGGAAAAAATTATTATAAATCCACTTAGTTTATCAGTCTAAATTTAACAGAGTAGTTTTGGCTAAGGTCAAAAGTAAAAGTATTGAAAAATTATTCAAAATCACTGGCTTATTGATCCTGAGCGCCGGATCTCAAAATCGACTTTTATTTGTTATGTAATTCCAGTTCCCTGGAATCTGGAAAAAATTATTATAAATCCACTTAGTTTATCAGTCTAAATTTAACAGAGTAGTTTTGGCTAAGGTCAAAAGTAAAAGTATTGAAAAATTATTCAAAATCACTGGCTTATTGATCCTGAGCGCCGGATCTCAAAATCGACTTTTATTTGTTATGTAATTCCAGTTCCCTGGAACCTCGAAAAAATTATTATAAATCCACTTTTTTTATCAGTGTAAATTTAACAAAGTAGTTGTGGCTAAGGTCAAAAGTAAAAGTATTGAAAAATTATTCAAAATCGCTGGCTTATTAATTCTGAGCGCCTGATCGCACAATCGATTTTCATTTGTTATGTAATTCCAGTTCCCTGGAATCTGGAAAAAAGTATTATAAATCCACTTAGTTTATCAGTCTAAATTTAACAGAGTAGTTTTGGCTAAGGTCAAAAGTAAAAGTATTGAAAAATTATTCAAAATCACTGGCTTATTGATCCTGAGCGCCGGATCTCAAAATCGACTTTTATTTGTTATGTAATTCCAGTTCCCTGGAACCTCGAAAAAATTATTATAAATCCACTTAGTTTTTATCAGTGTAAATTTAACAGAGTAGTCGTGGCTAAGGTCAAAAGTAAAAGTATTGATAAATTATTCAAAATCACTGGCTCTGCAATTCTGAGTGCCGGATCTCAAAATCGACTTTTATTTGTTATGTAATTTCAGTTCCCTGGAACCTGAAAAAAATTATTATAAATCCACTTAATTTTTATCAGTGTAAATTTAACAGAGTAGTCGTGGCTAAGGTCAAAAGTAAAAGTATTGAAAAATTATTCAAAATCAGTGGCTCTTTAATTCTGAGAGCCGGATCTCAAAGGTAAATTTGATTTTTTATGTAATTCCAGTTCCCTGGAATCTGGAAAAAATTATTATAAATCCACTTTTTTTATCAGTGTAAATTTAACAGAGTAGTTTTGGCTAAGGTCAAAAGTAAAAGTATTGAAAAATTATTCAAAATCGCTGGCTTATTAATTCTGAGCGCCTGATCGCACAATCGATTTTCATTTGTTATGTAATTCCAGTTCCCCGGAATCTGGAAAAAATTGTTATAAATTCACTTAGTTTTTATCAGTGTCAATTTAACAGAGTAGTCGTGCCTAAGGTCAAAAGTAAAAGTATTAAAAAAATTATTCAAAATCACTGGCTCATTAATTCTGAGCGCCGGATCTCAAAATCGACTTTTATTTGTTAGTTCCCGGAACCTGGAAAAAATTATTATAAATCCACTTAGTTTTTATCAGTGTAAATTTAACAGAGTAGTCGTGGCAAAGGTCAAAAGTAAAAGTATTGAAAAATTATTCAAAATCGCTGGCTCAATAATTCTGAGCTCCTGATCGCACAACCGAATTTTATTTGTTATGTAATTCCAGTCCCCTGGAACCTGGAAAAAATTACTATAAATCCACTTAGTTTTTATCAGTGTAAATTTAACAGAAGTCGTAGCTAAGGCAAAAGTAAAAGTATTGAAAAATTATTCAAAATCACTGGCTCATTAATTCTGAGAGCCGGATCTCAAAATCGTATTTTTTTGTTATGTAATTCCAGTTCCCTGGAATCTGGAAAAAATTATTATAAATCCACTTAGTTTTTATCAGTGTAAATTTAACAGAGTAGTCGTGGCAAAGGTCAAAAGTAAAAGTATTGAAAAATTATTCAAAATCGCTGACACATTAATTCTGAGCTCCTGATCGCACAATCGATTTTCATTTGTTATGTAATTCCAGTTCCCTGGAATCTGGAAAAAATTATTATAAATCCACTTAGTTTTTATCAGTGTAAATTTAACAGAGTAGTCGTGGCTAAGGTCAAAAGTAAAAGTATTGAAAAATTATTCAAAATCGCTGGCTCATTAATTCTGAGCGCCTGATTGCACAATCGATTTTCATTTGTTATGTAATTTCAGTTCCCTGGAACCTGAAAAAAATTATTATAAATCCACTTAATTTTTATCAGTGTAAATTTAACAGAGTAGTCTTGGCTAAGGTCAAAAGTAAAAGTATTGAAAAATTATTCAAAATCGCTGGCTCATTAATTCTGAGCGCCTGATTGCACAATCGATTTTCATTTGTTATGTAATTCCAGTTCCCTGGAATCTGAAAAATTTATTATAAATCCACCTTTTTTATCAGTGTAAATTTAACAAAGTAGTCGTGGCTAAGGTCAAAAGTAAAAGTATTGAAAAATTATTCAAAATCGCTGGCTCATTAATTCTGAGCGCCTGATTGCACAATCGATTTTCATTTGTTATGTAATTTCAGTTCCCTGGAACCTGAAAAAAATTATTATAAATCCACTTAATTTTTATCAGTGTAAATTTAACAGAGTAGTCGTGGCTAAGGTCAAAAGTAAAAGTATTCAAAAATTATTCAAAATCACTGGCTTATAATTCTGAGCGCCGGATCTCAAAATCGACTTTTATTTGTTTTGTAATTCCAGTTCCCTGGAATCTGGAAAAAATTATTATAAATCCACTTAGTTTTTATCAGTCTAAATTTAACAGAGTAGTCGTGGCAACGGTCAAAAGTAAAAGTATTGAAAAATTATTCAAAATCGCTGGCTTATTAATTCTGAGCGCCGGATCTCAAATTCGACTTTTATTTGTTATGTAATTCCAGTTCCCTGGAACCTCGAAAAAATTATTATAAATCCACTTAGTTTTTATCAGTGTAAATTTAACAGAGTAGTCGTGGCTAAGGTCAAAAGTAAAAGTATTGAAAAATTATTCAAAATCGCTGGCTCATTAATTCTGAGCGCCTGATTGCACAATCGATTTTCATTTGTTATGTAATTCCAGTTCCCTGGAATCTGGAAAAAATCATTATAAATCCACTTAGTTTTTATCAGTCTAAATTTAACAGAGTAGTTGTGGCTAAGGTCAAAAGTAAAAGTATTGAAAGATTATTCAAAACCGCTGGCTCTTTAATTTTGAGCGCCTGATCGCACAATCGATTTTCATTTGTTATGTAATTCCAGTTCCCTGGAATCTGGAAAAAATTATTATAAATCTACTTATAAGTGTAAATTTAACAGAGTAGTCGTGGCTAAGGTCAAAAGTAAAAGTATTGAAAAATTATTCAAAATCGCTGGCTCATTAATTCTGAGCGCCTGATTGCACAATCGATTTTCATTTGTTATGTAATTCCAGTTCCCTGGAATCTGAAAAATTTATTATAAATCCACCTTTTTTATCAGTGTAAATTTAACAAAGTAGTCGTGGCTAAGGTCAAAAGTAAAAGTATTGAAAAATTATTCAAAATCGCTGGCTCATTAATTCTGAGCGCCTGATTGCACAATCGATTTTCATTTGTTATGTAATTCCAGTTCCCTGGAATCTGAAAAATTTATTATAAATCCACTTTTTTTATCAGTGTAAATTTAACAAAGTAGTCGTGGCTAAGGTCAAAAGTAAAAGTATTGAAAAATTATTCAAAATCGCTGGCTCATTAATTCTGAGCGCCTGATTGCACAATCGATTTTCATTTGTTATGTAATTCCAGTTCCCTGGAATCTGAAAAATTTATTATAAATCCACCTTTTTTATCAGTGTAAATTTAACAAAGTAGTCGTGGCAACGGTCAAAAGTAAAAGTATTGAAAAATTATTCAAAATCGCTGGCTCATTAATTCTGAGCGCCTGATCGCACAATCAATTTTCATTTGTTATGTAATTCCAGTTCCCTGGAATCTGAAAAATTTATTATAAATCCACTTTTTTTATCAGTGTAAATTTAACAAAGTAGTCGTGGCTAAGGTCAAAAGTAAAAGTATTGAAAAATTATTCAAATCACTGGCTCTTTAATTCTGATAGCCAGATCTCATAGTTGAATTTTATTTGTTATGTAATTTCAGTTCCCTGGAATCTGGAAAAAATTATTATGAATCCACATAGTTTTTGTCAGTCTAAATTTAACAGAGTAGTCGTGGCAAAGGTCAAAAGTAAAAGTATTGAAAAATTATTCAAAATCACTGGCTTTTAATTCTGAGCGCCGGATCTCATAGTTGAATTTTATTTGTTATGTAATTTCAGTTCCCTGGAACCTGAAAAAAATTATTATAAATCCACTTAATTTTTATCAGTGTAAATTTAACAGAGTAGTCGTGGCAAAGGTCAAAAGTAAAAGTATTGAAAAATTATTCAAAATCACTGGCTCTTTAATTCTGAGCGCCGGATCTCATAGTTGAATTTTATTTGTTATGTAATTTCAGTTCCCTGGAACCTGAAAAAAATTATTATAAATCCACTTAATTTTTATCAGTGTAAATTTAACAGAGTAGTCGTGGCTAAGGTCGAAAGTAAAAGTATTGAAAAATTATTCAAAATCACTGGCTGTTTAATTCTGAGAGCCGGATCTCAAAATCGACTTTTATTTGTTATGTAATTTCAGTTCCCTGGAACCTGAAAAAAATTATTATAAATCCACTTAATTTTTATCAGTGTAAATTTAACAGAGTAGTCGTGGCAAAGGTCAAAAGTAAAAGTATTGAAAAATTATTCAAAATCGCTGGCTTATTAATTCTGAGCGCCTGATCGCACAATCGATTTTCATTTGTTATGTAATTTCAGTTCCCTGGAACCTGAAAAAAATTATTATAAATCCACTTAATTTTTATCAGTGTAAATTTAACAGAGTAGTCGTGGCTAAGGTCAAAAGTAAAAGTATTGCAAAATTATTCAAAATCACTGGCTTATTGATCCTGAGCGCCGGATCTCAAAATCGACTTTTATTTGTTATGTAATTCCAGTTCCCTGGAACCTCGAAAAAATTATTATAAATCCACTTAGTTTTTATCAGTGTAAATTTAACAGAGTAGTCGTGGCTAAGGTCAAAAGTAAAAGTATTGATAAATTATTCAAAATCACTGGCTCTGCAATTCTGAGTGCCGGATCTCAAAATCGACTTTTATTTGTTATGTAATTTCAGTTCCCTGGAACCTGAAAAAAATTATTATAAATCCACTTAATTTTTATCAGTGTAAATTTAACAGAGTAGTCGTGGCTAAGGTCAAAAGTAAAAGTATTGAAAAATTATTCAAAATCAGTGGCTCTTTAATTCTGAGAGCCGGATCTCAAAGGTGAATTTGATTTTTTATGTAATTCCAGTTCCCTGGAATCTGGAAAAAATTATTATAAATCCACTTTTTTTATCAGTGTAAATTTAACAGAGTAGTTTTGGCTAAGGTCAAAAGTAAAAGTATTGAAAAATTATTCAAAATCGCTGGCTTATTAATTCTGAGCGCCTGATCGCACAATCGATTTTCATTTGTTATGTAATTCCAGTTCCCCGGAATCTGGAAAAAATTGTTATAAATTCACTTAGTTTTTATCAGTGTCAATTTAACAGAGTAGTCGTGCCTAAGGTCAAAAGTAAAAGTATTAAAAAAATTATTCAAAATCACTGGCTCATTAATTCTGAGCGCCGGATCTCAAAATCGACTTTTATTTGTTAGTTCCCGGAACCTGGAAAAAATTATTATAAATCCACTTAGTTTTTATCAGTGTAAATTTAACAGAGTAGTCGTGGCAAAGGTCAAAAGTAAAAGTATTGAAAAATTATTCAAAATCGCTGGCTCAATAATTCTGAGCTCCTGATCGCACAACCGAATTTTATTTGTTATGTAATTCCAGTCCCCTGGAACCTGGAAAAAATTACTATAAATCCACTTAGTTTTTATCAGTGTAAATTTAACAGAAGTCGTAGCTAAGGTCAAAAGTAAAAGTATTGAAAAATTATTCAAAATCACTGGCTCATTAATTCTGAGAGCCGGATCTCAAAATCGTATTTTTTTGTTATGTAATTCCAGTTCCCTGGAATCTGGAAAAAATTATTATAAATCCACTTAGTTTTTATCAGTGTAAATTTAACAGAGTAGTCGTGGCAAAGGTCAAAAGTAAAAGTATTGAAAAATTATTCAAAATCGCTGACACATTAATTCTGAGCTCCTGATCGCACAATCGATTTTCATTTGTTATGTAATTCCAGTTCCCTGGAATCTGGAAAAAATTATTATAAATCCACTTAGTTTTTATCAGTGTAAATTTAACAGAGTAGTCGTGGCTAAGGTCAAAAGTAAAAGTATTGAAAAATTATTCAAAATTGCTGGCTCATTAATTCTGAGCGCCTGATTGCACAATCGATTTTCATTTGTTATGTAATTTCAGTTCCCTGGAACCTGAAAAAAATTATTATAAATCCACTTAATTTTTATCAGTGTAAATTTAACAGAGTAGTCTTGGCTAAGGTCAAAAGTAAAAGTATTGAAAAATTATTCAAAATCGCTGGCTCATTAATTCTGAGCGCCTGATTGCACAATCGATTTTCATTTGTTATGTAATTCCAGTTCCCTGGAATCTGAAAAATTTATTATAAATCCACCTTTTTTATCAGTGTAAATTTAACAAAGTAGTCGTGGCTAAGGTCAAAAGTAAAAGTATTGAAAAATTATTCAAAATCGCTGGCTCATTAATTCTGAGCGCCTGATTGCACAATCGATTTTCATTTGTTATGTAATTTCAGTTCCCTGGAACCTGAAAAAAATTATTATAAATCCACTTAATTTTTATCAGTGTAAATTTAACAGAGTAGTCGTGGCTAAGGTCAAAAGTAAAAGTATTCAAAAATTATTCAAAATCACTGGCTTATAATTCTGAGCGCCGGATCTCAAAATCGACTTTTATTTGTTTTGTAATTCCAGTTCCCTGGAATCTGGAAAAAATTATTATAAATCCACTTAGTTTTTATCAGTCTAAATTTAACAGAGTAGTCGTGGCAACGGTCAAAAGTAAAAGTATTGAAAAATTATTCAAAATCGCTGGCTTATTAATTCTGAGCGCCGGATCTCAAAATCGACTTTTATTTGTTATGTAATTCCAGTTCCCTGGAACCTCGAAAAAATTATTATAAATCCACTTAGTTTTTATCAGTCTAAATTTAACAAAGTAGTTGTGGCTAAGGTCAAAAGTAAAAGTATTGAAAGATTATTCAAAACCGCTGGCTCTTTAATTTTGAGCGCCTGATCGCACAATCGATTTTCATTTGTTATGTAATTCCAGTTCCCTGGAATCTGGAAAAAATTATTATAAATCTACTTATAAGTGTAAATTTAACAGAGTAGTCGTGGCTAAGGTCAAAAGTAAAAGTATTGAAAAATTATTCAAAATCGCTGGCTCATTAATTCTGAGCGCCTGATTGCACAATCGATTTTCATTTGTTATGTAATTCCAGTTCCCTGGAATCTGAAAAATTTATTATAAATCCACCTTTTTTATCAGTGTAAATTTAACAAAGTAGTCGTGGCTAAGGTCAAAAGTAAAAGTATTGAAAAATTATTCAAAATCGCTGGCTCATTAATTCTGAGCGCCTGATTGCACAATCGATTTTCATTTGTTATGTAATTCCAGTTCCCTGGAATCTGAAAAATTTATTATAAATCCACTTTTTTTATCAGTGTAAATTTAACAAAGTAGTTGTGGCTAAGGTCAAAAGTAAAAGTATTGAAAAATTATTCAAAATCGCTGGCTCATTAATTCTGAGCGCCTGATCGCACAATCAATTTTCATTTGTTATGTAATTTCAGTTCCCTGGAATCTGAAAAATTTATTATAAATCCACTTTTTTTATCAGTGTAAATTTAACAAAGTAGTCGTGGCTAAGGTCAAAAGTAAAAGTATTGAAAAATTATTCAAATCACTGGCTCTGTAATTCTGATAGCCGGATCTCATAGTTGAATTTTATTTGTTATGTAATTTCAGTTCCCTGGAGTCTGGAAAAAATTATTATGAATCCACATAGTTTTTGTCAGTCTAAATTTAACAGAGTAGTCGTGGCAAAGGTCAAAAGTAAAAGTATTGAAAAATTATTCAAAATCACTGGCTCTTTAATTCTGATAGCCAGATCTCATAGTTGAATTTTATTTGTTATGTAATTTCAGTTCCCTGGAATCTGGAAAAAATTATTATGAATCCACATAGTTTTTGTCAGTCTAAATTTAACAGAGTAGTCGTGGCAAAGGTCAAAAGTAAAAGTATTGAAAAATTATTCAAAATCACTGGCTCTTTAATTCTGAGCGCCGGATCTCATAGTTGAATTTTATTTGTTATGTAATTTCAGTTCCCTGGAACCTGAAAAAAATTATTATAAATCCACTTAATTTTTATCAGTGTAAATTTAACAGAGTAGTCGTGGCAAAGGTCAAAAGTAAAAGTATTGAAAAATTATTCAAAATCACTGGCTCTTTAATTCTGAGCGCCGGATCTCATAGTTGAATTTTATTTGTTATGTAATTTCAGTTCCCTGGAACCTGAAAAAAATTATTATAAATCCACTTAATTTTTATCAGTGTAAATTTAACAGAGTAGTCGTGGCTAAGGTCGAAAGTAAAAGTATTGAAAAATTATTCAAAATCACTGGCTGTTTAATTCTGAGAGCTGGATCTCAAAATCGACTTTTATTTGTTATGTAATTTCAGTTCCCTGGAACCTGGAAAAAATTATTATAAATCCACTTAGTTTTTATCAGTGTAAATTTAACAGAGTAGTCGTGGCTAAGGTCGAAAGTAAAAGTATTGAAAAATTATTCAAAATCACTGGCTGTTTAATTCTGAGAGCCGGATCTCAAAATCGACTTTTATTTGTTATGTAATTTCAGTTCCCTGGAACCTGAAAAAAATTATTATAAATCCACTTAATTTTTATCAGTGTAAATTTAACAGAGTAGTCGTGGCTAAGGTCAAAAGTAAAAGTATTGAAAAATTATTCAAAATCGCTGGCTTATTAATTCTGAGCGCCTGATCGCACAATCGATTTTCATTTGTTATGTAATTTCAGTTCCCTGGAACCTGAAAAAAATTATTATAAATCCACTTAATTTTTATCAGTGTAAATTTAACAGAGTAGTCGTGGCTAAGGTCAAAAGTAAAAGTATTGCAAAATTATTCAAAATCACTGGCTCTTTAGTTCTGAGAGCCGGATCTCAAAGTTGAATTTGATTTTTTATGTAATTCCAGTTCCCTGGAATCTGGAAAAAATTATTATAAATCCACTTAGTTTTTATCAGTGTAAATTTAACAGAGTAGTTTTGGCTAAGGTCAAAAGTAAAAGTATTGAAAAATTATTCAAAATCGCTGGCTTATTAATTCTGAGCGCCTGATCGCACAATCGATTTTCATTTGTTATGTAATTTCAGTTCCCTGGAACCTGAAAAAAATTATTATAAATCCACTTAGTTTTTATCAGTGTAAATTTAACAGAGTAGTCGTGGCTAAGGTCAAAAGTAAAAGTATTGAAAAATTATTCGAAATCACTGGCTCTTTAGTTCTGAGAGCCGGATCTCAAAAGTGAATTTGATTTTTTATGTAATTCCAGTTCCCTGGAATCTGGAAAAAATTATTATAAATCCACTTAGTTTTTATCAGTCTAAATTTAACAGAGTAGTTTTGGCTAAGGTCAAAAGTAAAAGTATTGAAAAATTATTCAAAATCGCTGGCTTATTAATTCTGAGCGCCTGATCGCACAATCGATTTTCATTTGTTATGTAATTTCAGTTCCCTGGAACCTGAAAAAAATTATTATAAATCCACTTAGTTTTTATCAGTGTAAATTTAACAGAGTAGTCGTGGCTAAGATCAAAAGTAAAAGTATTGAAAAATTATTCGAAATCACTGGCTCTTTAGTTCTGAGAGCCGGATCTCAAAAGTGAATTTGATTTTTTATGTAATTCCAGTTCCCTGGAATCTGGAAAAAATTATTATAAATCCACTTAGTTTTTATCAGTGTAAATTTTACAGAGTAGTCGTGGCTAAGGTCAAAAGTAAAAGTATTGCAAAATTATTCAAAATCACTGGCTCTTTAGTTCTGAGAGCCGGATCTCAAAGTTGAATTTGATTTTTTATGTAATTCCAGTTCCCTGGAATCTGGAAAAAATTATTATAAATCCACTTAGTTTTTATCAGTCTAAATTTAACAGAGTAGTTTTGGCTAAGGTCAAAAGTAAAAGTATTGAAAAATTATTCAAAATCGCTGGCTTATTAATTCTGAGCGCCTGATCGCACAATCGATTTTCATTTGTTATGTAATTCCAGTTCCCTGGAATCTGTAAAAAATTATTATAAATCCACTTAGTTTTTATCAGTCTAAATTTAACAGAGTAGTTTTGGCTAAGGTCAAAGGTAAAAGTATTGAAAAATTATTCAATATCACTGGCTCATTAATTCTGAGCGCCGGATCTCAAAGTTGAATTTTATTTTTTATGTAATTCCAGTTCCCTGGAATCTGGAAACAATTATTGTAAATCCACTTAGTTTTTATCAGTGTAAATTTAACAGAGTAGTTTTGGCTAAGGTCAAAAGTAAAAGTATTGAAAAATTATTCAAAATCGCTGGCTTATTAATTCTGAGCGCCTGATTCATCAAAAATTATTCAAAATGTCTGGCTCATTAATTCTGAGCGCCTGATTGCACAATCGATTTTCATTTGTTATGTAATTCCAGTTCTCTGGAATCTGAAAAATTTATTATAAATCCACTTTTTTTATCAGTGTAAATTTAACAAAGTAGTCGTGGCTAAGGTCAAAAGTAAAAGTATTGAAAAATTATTCAAAATCGCTGGCTCATTAATTCTGAGCGCCTGATTGCACAATCGATTTTCATTTGTTATGTAATTCCAGTGCCCTGGAATCTGAAAAATTTATTATAAATCCACTTTTTTTATCAGTGTAAATTTAACAAAGTAGTCGTGGCTAAGGTCAAAAGTAAAAGTATTGAAAAATTATTCAAAATCGCTGGCTCATTAATTCTGAGCGCCTGATCGCACAATCGATTTTCATTTGTTATTTAATTCCAGTTCCCTGGAATCTGGAAAAAATTATTATAAATCCACTTAGCTTTTATCAGTGTAAATTTAACAGAGTAGTCGTGGCTAAGGTCGAAAGTAAAAGTATTGAAAAATTATTCAAAATCGCTGGCTTATTAATTCTGAGCGCCTGATCGCACAATCGATTTTCATTTGTTATGTAATTCCAGTCCAATGGAACCTGGAAAAAATTACTATAAATCCACTTAGTTTTTATCAGTGTAAATTTAACAGAGTAGTTTTGGCTAAGGTCAAAAGTAAAAGTATTGAAAAATTATTCAAAATCACTGGCTCATTAATTCTGTGCGCCGCATCTCAAAATCGATTTTTTTTTTGTTATGTAATTCCAGTTCCATGGAATCTGGAAAAAATTATTATAAATCCACTTAGTTTTTATCAGTGTAAATTTAACAGAGTAGTCGTGGCTAAGGTCAAAAGTAAAAGTATTGAAAAATTATTCAAAATCACTGGCTCATTAATTCTGTGCGCCGCATCTCAAAACCGATTTTTTTTTTGTTATGTAATTCCAGTTCCATGGAATCTGGAAAAAATTATTATAAATCCACTTAGTTTTTATCAGTGTAAATTTAACAGAGTAGTCGTGGCTAAGGTCAAAAGTAAAAGTATTGAAAAATTATTCAAAATCGCTGGCTCATTAATTCTGAGCGCCTGATTGCACAATTGATTTTCATTTGTTATGTAATTCCAGTTCCCTGGAATCTGAAAAATTTATTATAAATCCACTTTTTTTATCAGTGTAAATTTAACAAAGTAGTCGTGGCTAAGGTCAAAAGTAAAAGTATTGAAAAATTATTCAAAATCGCTGGCTCATTAATTCTGAGAGCCGGATCTCAAAATCGTTTTTTTTGTTATGTAATTCCAGTTCCCTGGAATCTGGAAAAAATTATTATAAATCCACTTAGTTTTTATCAGTGTAAATTTAACAGAGTAGTTGTGGCTAAGGTCAAAAGTAAAAGTATTGAAAAATTATTCAAAATCGCTGGCTCATTAATTCTGAGCGCCTGATTGCACAATTGATTTTCATTTGTTATGTAATTCCAGTTCCCTGGAATCTGAAAAATTTATTATAAATCCACTTTTTTTATCAGTGTAAATTTAACAGAGTAGTCGTGGCTAAGGTCAAAAGTAAAAGTATTGAAAAATTATTCAAAATCGCTGGCTCATTAATTCTGAGAGCCGGATCTCAAAATCGACTTTTTTTGTTATGTAATTCCAGTTCCCTGGAATCTGGAAAAAATTATTATAAATCCACTTAATTTTTATCAGTGTAAATTTAACAAAGTAGTTGTGGCTAAGGTCAAAAGTAAAAGTATTGAAAAATTATTCAAAATCGCTGGCTCATTAATTCTGAGCGCCTGATTGCACAATTGATTTTCATTTGTTATGTAATTTCAGTTCCCTGGAATCTGAAAAATTTATTATAAATCCACCTTTTTTATCAGTGTAAATTTAAATTTATCAGTGTAAATTTAACAGAGTAGTTTTGGCTAAGGTCAAAAGTAAAAGTATTGAAAAATTATTCAAAATCGCTGGCTCATTAATTCTGAGCGCCTGATTGCACAATCGATTTTCATTTGTTATGTAATTCCAGTTCCCTGGAATCTGAAAAATTTATTATAAATCCACTTTTTTTATCAGTGTAAATTTAACAAAGTAGTCGTGGCTAAGGTCAAAAGTAAAAGTATTGAAAAATTATTCAAAATCACTGGCTCTTTAATTCTGAGCGCCGGATCTCAAAATCGAATTTTATTTGTTATGTAATTCCAGTTCCCTGGAACCTGGAAAAAATTATTATAAATCCACTTAGTTTTTATCAGTCTAAATTTAACAGAGTAGTCGTGGCTAAGGTGAAAAGTAAAGGTATTGAAAAATTATTCAAAATCACTGGCTCTTTAATTCTGAGCGCCGGATCTCAAAATCGAATTTTATTTGTTATGTAATTCCAGTTCCCTGGAACCTGGAAAAAATTATTATAAATCCACTTAGTTTTTATCAGTCTAAATTTAACAGAGTAGTCGTGGCTAAGGTGAAAAGTAAAGGTATTGAAAAATTATTCAAAATCACTGGCTCTTTAATTCTGAGCGCCGATCTCAAAATCGAATTTTATTTGTTATGTAATTCCAGTTCCCTGGAATCTGGAAAAAATTATTATAAATCCACTTAGTTTTTATCAGTCTAAATTTAACAGAGTAGTCGTGGCTAAGGTGAAAAGTAAAGGTATTGAAAAATTATTCAAAATCACTGGCTCTTTAATTCTGAGCGCCGGATCTCAAAATCGAATTTTATTTGTTATGTAATTCCAGTTCCCTGGAACCTGGAAAAAATTATTATAAATCCACTTAGTTTTTATCAGTCTAAATTTAACAGAGTAGTCGTGGCTAAGGTGAAAAGTAAAGGTATTGAAAAATTATTCAAAATCACTGGCTCTTTAATTCTGAGCGCCGGATCTCAAAATCGAATTTTATTTGTTATGTAATTCCAGTTCCCTGGAACCTGGAAAAAATTATTATAAATCCACTTAGTTTTTATCAGTCTAAATTTAACAGAGTAGTCGTGGCTAAGGTGAAAAGTAAAGGTATTGAAAAATTATTCAAAATCACTGGCTCTTTAATTCTGAGCGCCGGATCTCAAAATCGAATTTTATTTGTTATGTAATTCCAGTTCCCTGGAACCTGGAAAAAATTATTATAAATCCAATTAGTTTTTATCAGTCTAAATTTAACAGAGTAGTCGTGGCTAAGGTCAAAAGTAAAAGTATTGAAAAATTATTCAAAGTCGCTGGCTCATTAATTCTGAGCGCCTGATTGCACAATCGATTTTCATTTGTTATGTAATTCCAGTTCCCTGGAATCTGAAAAATTTATTATAAGTCCACTTTTTTTATCAGTGTAAATTTAACAAAGTAGTCGTGGCTAAGGTCAAAAGTAAAAGTATTGAAAAATTATTCAAAGTCGCTGGCTCATTAATTCTGAGCGCCTGATTGCACAATCGATTTTCATTTGTTATGTAATTCCAGTTCTCTGGAATCTGAAAAATTTATTATAAATCCACTTTTTTTATCAGTGTAAATTTAACAAAGTAGTCGTGGCTAAGGTCAAAAGTAAAAGTATTGAAAAATTATTCAAAATCGCTGGCTCATTAATTCTGAGCGCCTGATTGCACAATCGATTTTCATTTGTTATGTAATTTCAGTTCCCTGGAATCTGAAAAATTTATTATAAATCCACTTTTTTTATCAGTGTAAATTTAACAAAGTAGTCGTGGCTAAGGTCAAAAGTAAAAGTATTGAAAAATTATTCAAAATCGCTGGCTCATTAATTCTGAGAGCCGGATCTCAAAATCGACTTTTTTTGTTATGTAATTCCAGTTCCATGGAATCTGGAAAAAATTATTATAAATCCACTTAATTTTTATCAGTGTAAATTTAACAAAGTAGTCGTGGCTAGGGTCAAAAGTAAAAGTATTGAAAAATTATTCAAAATCGCTGGCTCATTAATTCTGAGCGCCTGATTGCACAATTGATTTTCATTTGTTATGTAATTCCAGTTCCCTGGAATCTGAAAAATTTATTATAAATCCACTTTTTTTATCAGTGTAAATTTAACAAAGTAGTCGTGGCTAAGGTCAAAAGTAAAAGTATTGAAAAATTATTCAAAATCGCTGGCTCATTAATTCTGAGCGCCTGATTGCACAATCGATTTTCATTTGTTATGTAATTTCAGTTCCCTGGAATCTGAAAAATTTATTATAAATCCACTTTTTTTATCAGTGTAAATTTAACAAAGTAGTCGTGGCTAAGGTCAAAAGTAAAAGTATTGAAAAATTATTCAAAATCGCTGGCTCATTAATTCTGAGCGCCTGATTGCACAATCGATTTTCATTTGTTATGTAATTCCAGTTCCCTGGAACCTGGAAAAAATTACTATAAATCCACTTAGTTTTTATCAGTGTAAATTTAACAGAGTAGTTTTGGCTAAGGTCAAAAGTAAAAGTATTGAAAAATTATTCAAAATCACTGGCTCATTAATTCTGTGCGCCTGATTGCACAATCGATTTTCATTTGTTATGTAATTTCAGTTCCCTGGAATCTGAAAAATTTATTATAAATCCACTTTTTTTATCAGTGTAAATTTAACAAAGTAGTCGTGGCTAAGGTCGAAAGTAAAAGTATTGAAAAATTATTCAAAATCGCTGGCTTATTAATTCTGAGCGCCTGATCGCACAATCGATTTTCATTTGTTATGTAATTCCAGTCCCCTGGAACCTGGAAAAAATTACTATAAATCCACTTAGTTTTTATCAGTGTAAATTTAACAGAGTAGTTTTGGCTAAGGTCAAAAGTAAAAGTATTGAAAAATTATTCAAAATCACTGGCTCATTAATTCTGTGCGCCGCATCTCAAAATCGATTTTTTTTTTGTTATGTAATTCCAGTTCCATGGAATCTGGAAAAAATTATTATAAATCCACTTAGTTTTTATCAGTGTAAATTTAACAGAGTAGTCGTGGCTAAGGTCAAAAGTAAAAGTATTGAAAAATTATTCAAAATCACTGGCTCATTAATTCTGTGCGCCGCATCTCAAAATCGATTTTTTTTTGTTATGTAATTCCAGTCCCCTGGAACCTGGAAAAATTACTATAAATCCACTTAGTTTTTATCAGTGTAAATTTAACAGAGTAGTTTTGGCTAAGGTCAAAAGTAAAAGTATTGAAAAATTATTCAAAATCGCTGGCTCATTAATTCTGAGCGCCTGATTGCACAATTGATTTTCATTTGTTATGTAATTCCAGTTCCCTGGAATCTGAAAAATTTATTATAAATCCACTTTTTTTATCAGTGTAAATTTAACAAAGTAGTCGTGGCTAAGGTCAAAAGTAAAAGTATTGAAAAATTATTCAAAATCGCTGGCTCATTAATTCTGAGAGCCGGATCTCAAAATCGACTTTTTTTGTTATGTAATTCCAGTTCCATGGAATCTGGAAAAAATTATTATAAATCCACTTAATTTTTATCAGTGTAAATTTAACAAAGTAGTCGTGGCTAGGGTCAAAAGTAAAAGTATTGAAAAATTATTCAAAATCGCTGGCTCATTAATTCTGAGCGCCTGATTGCACAATTGATTTTCATTTGTTATGTAATTCCAGTTCCCTGGAATCTGAAAAATTTATTATAAATCCACTTTTTTTATCAGTGTAAATTTAACAGAGTAGTCGTGGCTAAGGTCAAAAGTAAAAGTATTGAAAAATTATTCAAAATCGCTGGCTCATTAATTCTGAGAGCCGGATCTCAAAATCGACTTTTTTTGTTATGTAATTCCAGTTCCCTGGAATCTGGAAAAAATTATTATAAATCCACTTAATTTTTATCAGTGTAAATTTAACAAAGTAGTTGTGGCTAAGGTCAAAAGTAAAAGTATTGAAAAATTATTCAAAATCGCTGGCTTATTAATTCTGAGCGCCTGATCGCACAATCGATTTTCATTTGTTATGTAATTCCAGTTCCCTGGAATCTGGAAAAAATTGTTATAAATTCACTTAGTTTTTATCAGTGTCAATTTAACAGAGTAGTCGTGGCTAAGGTCAAAAGTAAAAGTATTGAAAAATTATTCAAAATCACTGGCTCATTAATTCTGAGAGCCGGATCTCAAAATCGACTTTTATTTGTTAGTTTCCGGAACCTGGAAAAAATTATTATAAATCCACTTAGTTTTTATCAGTGTAAATTTAACAGAAGTCGTAGCTAAGGTCAAAAGTAAAAGTATTGAAAAATTATTCAAAATCACTGGCTCATTAATTCTGAGAGCCGGATCTCAAAATCGACTTTTTTGTTATGTAATTCCAGTTCCATGGAATCTGGAAAAAATTATTATAAATCCACTTAGTTTTTCACAGTGTAAATTTAACAGAGTAGTCGTGGCTAAGGTCAAAAGTAAAAGTATTGAAAAATTATTCAAAATCGCTGGTTTATTAATTCTGAGCGCCTGATCGCACAATCGATTTTCATTTGTTTTTAATTCCAGTTCCCTGGAATCTGAAAAATTTATTATAAATCCACTTTTTTTATCAGTGTAAATTTAACAAAGTAGTTGTGGCTAAGGTCAAAAGTAAAAGTATTGAAAAATTATTCAAAATCGTTGGCTCATTAATTCTGAGCGCCTGATTGCACAATCGATTTTCATTTGTTATGTAATTCCAGTTCCCTGGAATCTGAAAAATTTATTATAAATCCAACTTTTTTATCAGTGTAAATTTAACAAAGTAGTTCGTGGCTAAGGTCAAAAGTAAAAGTATTGAAAAATTATTCAAAATCGCTGGCTCATTAATTCTGAGCGCCTGATTGCACAATCGATTTTCATTTGTTATGTAATTCCAGTTCCCTGGAATCTGAAAAATTTATTATAAATCCACTTTTTTTATCAGTGTAAATTTAACAAAGTAGTTGTGGCTAAGGTCAAAAGTAAAAGTATTGAAAAATTATTCAAAATCGCTGACTCATTAATTCTGAGCGCCTGATTGCACAATCGATTTTCATTTGTTATGTAATTCCAGTTCCCTGGAATCTGAAAAATTTATTATAAATCCACTTTTTTTATCAGTGTAAATTTAACAAAGTAGTTGTGGCTAAGGTCAAAAGTAAAAGTATTGAAAAATTATTCAAAATCGCTGACTCATTAATTCTGAGCGCCTGATTGCACAATCGATTTTCATTTGTTATGTAATTCCAGTTCCCTGGAATCTAAAAAATTTATTAAAAATCCACTTTTTTTATCAGTGTAAATTTAACAAAGTAGTCGTGGCTAAGGTCAAAAGTAAAAGTATTGAAAAATTATTCAAAATCGCTGGCTCATTAATTCTGAGCGCCTGATTGCACAATCGATTTTCATTTGTTATGTAATTCCAGTTCCCTGGAATCTGAAAAATTTATTATAAATCCACTTTTTTTATCAGTGTAAATTTAACAAAGTAGTTGTGGCTAAGGTCAAAAGTAAAAGTATTGAAAAATTATTCAAAATCGCTGGCTCATTAATTCTGAGCGCCTGATTGCACAATTGATTTTCATTTGTTATGTAATTCCAGTTCCCTGGAATCTGAAAAATTTATTATAAATCCACTTTTTTTATCAGTGTAAATTTAACAAAGTAGTCGTGGCTAAGGTCAAAAGTAAAAGTATTGAAAAATTATTCAAAATCGCTGGCTCATTAATTCTGAGAGCCGGATCTCAAAATCGTTTTTTTTGTTATGTAATTCCAGTTCCCTGGAATCTGGAAAAAATTATTATAAATCCACTTAATTTTTATCAGTGTAAATTTAACAAAGTAGTCGTGGCTAAGGTCAAAAGTAAAAGTATTGAAAAATTATTCAAAATCGCTGGCTCATTAATTCTGAGCGCCTGATTGCACAATTGATTTTCATTTGTTATGTAATTCCAGTTCCCTGGAATCTGAAAAATTTATTATAAATCCACTTTTTTTATCAGTGTAAATTTAACAGAGTAGTCGTGGCTAAGGTCAAAAGTAAAAGTATTGAAAAATTATTCAAAATCGCTGGCTCATTAATTCTGAGAGCCGGATCTCAAAATCGACTTTTTTTGTTATGTAATTCCAGTTCCCTGGAATCTGGAAAAAATTATTATAAATCCACTTAATTTTTATCAGTGTAAATTTAACAAAGTAGTTGTGGCTAAGGTCAAAAGTAAAAGTATTGAAAAATTATTCAAAATCGCTGGCTCATTAATTCTGAGCGCCTGATTGCACAATTGATTTTCATTTGTTATGTAATTTCAGTTCCCTGGAATCTGAAAAATTTATTATAAATCCACCTTTTTTATCAGTGTAAATTTAAATTTATCAGTGTAAATTTAACAGAGTAGTTTTGGCTAAGGTCAAAAGTAAAAGTATTGAAAAATTATTCAAAATCGCTGGCTCATTAATTCTGAGCGCCTGATTGCACAATCGATTTTCATTTGTTATGTAATTCCAGTTCCCTGGAATCTGAAAAATTTATTATAAATCCACTTTTTTTATCAGTGTAAATTTAACAAAGTAGTCGTGGCTAAGGTCAAAAGTAAAAGTATTGAAAAATTATTCAAAATCGCTGGCTCATTAATTCTGAGAGCCGGATCTCAAAATCGACTTTTTTTGTTATGTAATTCCAGTTCCATGGAATCTGGAAAAAATTATTATAAATCCACTTAATTTTTATCAGTGTAAATTTAACAAAGTAGTCGTGGCTAGGGTCAAAAGTAAAAGTATTGAAAAATTATTCAAAATCGCTGGCTCATTAATTCTGAGCGCCTGATTGCACAATTGATTTTCATTTGTTATGTAATTCCAGTTCCCTGGAATCTGAAAAATTTATTATAAATCCACTTTTTTTATCAGTGTAAATTTAACAGAGTAGTCGTGGCTAAGGTCAAAAGTAAAAGTATTGAAAAATTATTCAAAATCGCTGGCTCATTAATTCTGAGAGCCGGATCTCAAAATCGACTTTTTTTGTTATGTAATTCCAGTTCCCTGGAATCTGGAAAAAATTATTATAAATCCACTTAATTTTTATCAGTGTAAATTTAACAAAGTAGTTGTGGCTAAGGTCAAAAGTAAAAGTATTGAAAAATTATTCAAAATCGCTGGCTTATTAATTCTGAGCGCCTGATCGCACAATCGATTTTCATTTGTTATGTAATTCCAGTTCCCTGGAATCTGGAAAAAATTGTTATAAATTCACTTAGTTTTTATCAGTGTCAATTTAACAGAGTAGTCGTGGCTAAGGTCAAAAGTAAAAGTATTGAAAAATTATTCAAAATCACTGGCTCATTAATTCTGAGAGCCGGATCTCAAAATCGACTTTTATTTGTTAGTTTCCGGAACCTGGAAAAAATTATTATAAATCCACTTAGTTTTTATCAGTGTAAATTTAACAGAAGTCGTAGCTAAGGTCAAAAGTAAAAGTATTGAAAAATTATTCAAAATCACTGGCTCATTAATTCTGAGAGCCGGATCTCAAAATCGACTTTTTTGTTATGTAATTCCAGTTCCATGGAATCTGGAAAAAATTATTATAAATCCACTTAGTTTTTCACAGTGTAAATTTAACAGAGTAGTCGTGGCTAAGGTCAAAAGTAAAAGTATTGAAAAATTATTCAAAATCGCTGGTTTATTAATTCTGAGCGCCTGATCGCACAATCGATTTTCATTTGTTTTTAATTCCAGTTCCCTGGAATCTGAAAAATTTATTATAAATCCACTTTTTTTATCAGTGTAAATTTAACAAAGTAGTTGTGGCTAAGGTCAAAAGTAAAAGTATTGAAAAATTATTCAAAATCGTTGGCTCATTAATTCTGAGCGCCTGATTGCACAATCGATTTTCATTTGTTATGTAATTCCAGTTCCCTGGAATCTGAAAAATTTATTATAAATCCAACTTTTTTATCAGTGTAAATTTAACAAAGTAGTTCGTGGCTAAGGTCAAAAGTAAAAGTATTGAAAAATTATTCAAAATCGCTGGCTCATTAATTCTGAGCGCCTGATTGCACAATCGATTTTCATTTGTTATGTAATTCCAGTTCCCTGGAATCTGAAAAATTTATTATAAATCCACTTTTTTTATCAGTGTAAATTTAACAAAGTAGTTGTGGCTAAGGTCAAAAGTAAAAGTATTGAAAAATTATTCAAAATCGCTGACTCATTAATTCTGAGCGCCTGATTGCACAATCGATTTTCATTTGTTATGTAATTCCAGTTCCCTGGAATCTGAAAAATTTATTATAAATCCACTTTTTTTATCAGTGTAAATTTAACAAAGTAGTTGTGGCTAAGGTCAAAAGTAAAAGTATTGAAAAATTATTCAAAATCGCTGACTCATTAATTCTGAGCGCCTGATTGCACAATCGATTTTCATTTGTTATGTAATTCCAGTTCCCTGGAATCTAAAAAATTTATTAAAAATCCACTTTTTTTATCAGTGTAAATTTAACAAAGTAGTCGTGGCTAAGGTCAAAAGTAAAAGTATTGAAAAATTATTCAAAATCGCTGGCTCATTAATTCTGAGCGCCTGATTGCACAATCGATTTTCATTTGTTATGTAATTCCAGTTCCCTGGAATCTGAAAAATTTATTATAAATCCACTTTTTTTATCAGTGTAAATTTAACAAGGTAGTTGTGGCTAAGGTCAAAAGTAAAAGTATTGAAAAATTATTCAAAATCGCTGGCTCATTAATTCTGAGCGCCTGATTGCACAATTGATTTTCATTTGTTATGTAATTCCAGTTCCCTGGAATCTGAAAAATTTATTATAAATCCACTTTTTTTATCAGTGTAAATTTAACAAAGTAGTCGTGGCTAAGGTCAAAAGTAAAAGTATTGAAAAATTATTCAAAATCGCTGGCTCATTAATTCTGAGAGCCGGATCTCAAAATCGTTTTTTTGTTATGTAATTCCAGTTCCCTGGAATCTGGAAAAAATTATTATAAATCCACTTAATTTTTATCAGTGTAAATTTAACAAAGTAGTCGTGGCTAAGGTCAAAAGTAAAAGTATTGAAAAATTATTCAAAATCGCTGGCTCATTAATTCTGAGCGCCTGATTGCACAATTGATTTTCATTTGTTATGTAATTCCAGTTCCCTGGAATCTGAAAAATTTATTATAAATCCACTTTTTTTATCAGTGTAAATTTAACAGAGTAGTCGTGGCTAAGGTCAAAAGTAAAAGTATTGAAAAATTATTCAAAATCGCTGGCTCATTAATTCTGAGAGCCGGATCTCAAAATCGACTTTTTTTGTTATGTAATTCCAGTTCCCTGGAATCTGGAAAAAATTATTATAAATCCACTTAATTTTTATCAGTGTAAATTTAACAAAGTAGTTGTGGCTAAGGTCAAAAGTAAAAGTATTGAAAAATTATTCAAAATCGCTGGCTCATTAATTCTGAGCGCCTGATTGCACAATTGATTTTCATTTGTTATGTAATTTCAGTTCCCTGGAATCTGAAAAATTTATTATAAATCCACCTTTTTTATCAGTGTAAATTTAAATTTATCAGTGTAAATTTAACAGAGTAGTTTTGGCTAAGGTCAAAAGTAAAAGTATTGAAAAATTATTCAAAATCGCTGGCTCATTAATTCTGAGCGCCTGATTGCACAATCGATTTTCATTTGTTATGTAATTCCAGTTCCCTGGAATCTGAAAAATTTATTATAAATCCACTTTTTTTATCAGTGTAAATTTAACAAAGTAGTCGTGGCTAAGGTCAAAAGTAAAAGTATTGAAAAATTATTCAAAATCACTGGCTCTTTAATTCTGAGCGCCGGATCTCAAAATCGAATTTTATTTGTTATGTAATTCCAGTTCCCTGGAACCTGGAAAAAATTATTATAAATCCACTTAGTTTTTATCAGTCTAAATTTAACAGAGTAGTCGTGGCTAAGGTGAAAAGTAAAGGTATTGAAAAATTATTCAAAATCACTGGCTCTTTAATTCTGAGCGCCGGATCTCAAAATCGAATTTTATTTGTTATGTAATTCCAGTTCCCTGGAACCTGGAAAAAATTATTATAAATCCACTTAGTTTTTATCAGTCTAAATTTAACAGAGTAGTCGTGGCTAAGGTGAAAAGTAAAGGTATTGAAAAATTATTCAAAATCACTGGCTCTTTAATTCTGAGCGCCGATCTCAAAATCGAATTTTATTTGTTATGTAATTCCAGTTCCCTGGAATCTGGAAAAAATTATTATAAATCCACTTAGTTTTTATCAGTCTAAATTTAACAGAGTAGTCGTGGCTAAGGTGAAAAGTAAAGGTATTGAAAAATTATTCAAAATCACTGGCTCTTTAATTCTGAGCGCCGGATCTCAAAATCGAATTTTATTTGTTATGTAATTCCAGTTCCCTGGAATCTGGAAAAAATTATTATAAATCCACTTAGTTTTTATCAGTCTAAATTTAACAGAGTAGTCGTGGCTAAGGTGAAAAGTAAAGGTATTGAAAAATTATTCAAAATCACTGGCTCTTTAATTCTGAGCGCCGGATCTCAAAATCGAATTTTATTTGTTATGTAATTCCAGTTCCCTGGAACCTGGAAAAAATTATTATAAATCCAATTAGTTTTTATCAGTCTAAATTTAACAGAGTAGTCGTGGCTAAGGTCAAAAGTAAAAGTATTGAAAAATTATTCAAAGTCGCTGGCTCATTAATTCTGAGCGCCTGATTGCACAATCGATTTTCATTTGTTATGTAATTCCAGTTCCCTGGAATCTAAAAAATTTATTAAAAATCCACTTTTTTTATCAGTGTAAATTTAACAAAGTAGTCGTGGCTAAGGTCAAAAGTAAAAGTATTGAAAAATTATTCAAAATCGCTGGCTCATTAATTCTGAGCGCCTGATTGCACAATCGATTTTCATTTGTTATGTAATTCCAGTTCCCTGGAATCTGAAAAATTTATTATAAATCCACTTTTTTTATCAGTGTAAATTTAACAAAGTAGTTGTGGCTAAGGTCAAAAGTAAAAGTATTGAAAAATTATTCAAAATCGCTGGCTCATTAATTCTGAGCGCCTGATTGCACAATTGATTTTCATTTGTTATGTAATTCCAGTTCCCTGGAATCTGAAAAATTTATTATAAATCCACTTTTTTTATCAGTGTAAATTTAACAAAGTAGTCGTGGCTAAGGTCAAAAGTAAAAGTATTGAAAAATTATTCAAAATCGCTGGCTCATTAATTCTGAGAGCCGGATCTCAAAATCGTTTTTTTTGTTATGTAATTCCAGTTCCCTGGAATCTGGAAAAAATTATTATAAATCCACTTAATTTTTATCAGTGTAAATTTAACAAAGTAGTCGTGGCTAAGGTCAAAAGTAAAAGTATTGAAAAATTATTCAAAATCGCTGGCTCATTAATTCTGAGCGCCTGATTGCACAATTGATTTTCATTTGTTATGTAATTCCAGTTCCCTGGAATCTGAAAAATTTATTATAAATCCACTTTTTTTATCAGTGTAAATTTAACAGAGTAGTCGTGGCTAAGGTCAAAAGTAAAAGTATTGAAAAATTATTCAAAATCGCTGGCTCATTAATTCTGAGAGCCGGATCTCAAAATCGACTTTTTTTGTTATGTAATTCCAGTTCCCTGGAATCTGGAAAAAATTATTATAAATCCACTTAATTTTTATCAGTGTAAATTTAACAAAGTAGTTGTGGCTAAGGTCAAAAGTAAAAGTATTGAAAAATTATTCAAAATCGCTGGCTCATTAATTCTGAGCGCCTGATTGCACAATTGATTTTCATTTGTTATGTAATTTCAGTTCCCTGGAATCTGAAAAATTTATTATAAATCCACCTTTTTTATCAGTGTAAATTTAAATTTATCAGTGTAAATTTAACAGAGTAGTTTTGGCTAAGGTCAAAAGTAAAAGTATTGAAAAATTATTCAAAATCGCTGGCTCATTAATTCTGAGCGCCTGATTGCACAATCGATTTTCATTTGTTATGTAATTCCAGTTCCCTGGAATCTGAAAAATTTATTATAAATCCACTTTTTTTATCAGTGTAAATTTAACAAAGTAGTCGTGGCTAAGGTCAAAAGTAAAAGTATTGAAAAATTATTCAAAATCGCTGGCTCATTAATTCTGAGAGCCGGATCTCAAAATCGACTTTTTTTGTTATGTAATTCCAGTTCCATGGAATCTGGAAAAAATTATTATAAATCCACTTAATTTTTATCAGTGTAAATTTAACAAAGTAGTCGTGGCTAGGGTCAAAAGTAAAAGTATTGAAAAATTATTCAAAATCGCTGGCTCATTAATTCTGAGCGCCTGATTGCACAATTGATTTTCATTTGTTATGTAATTCCAGTTCCCTGGAATCTGAAAAATTTATTATAAATCCACTTTTTTTATCAGTGTAAATTTAACAGAGTAGTCGTGGCTAAGGTCAAAAGTAAAAGTATTGAAAAATTATTCAAAATCGCTGGCTCATTAATTCTGAGAGCCGGATCTCAAAATCGACTTTTTTTGTTATGTAATTCCAGTTCCCTGGAATCTGGAAAAAATTATTATAAATCCACTTAATTTTTATCAGTGTAAATTTAACAAAGTAGTTGTGGCTAAGGTCAAAAGTAAAAGTATTGAAAAATTATTCAAAATCGCTGGCTTATTAATTCTGAGCGCCTGATCGCACAATCGATTTTCATTTGTTATGTAATTCCAGTTCCCTGGAATCTGGAAAAAATTGTTATAAATTCACTTAGTTTTTATCAGTGTCAATTTAACAGAGTAGTCGTGGCTAAGGTCAAAAGTAAAAGTATTGAAAAATTATTCAAAATCACTGGCTCATTAATTCTGAGAGCCGGATCTCAAAATCGACTTTTATTTGTTAGTTTCCGGAACCTGGAAAAAATTATTATAAATCCACTTAGTTTTTATCAGTGTAAATTTAACAGAAGTCGTAGCTAAGGTCAAAAGTAAAAGTATTGAAAAATTATTCAAAATCACTGGCTCATTAATTCTGAGAGCCGGATCTCAAAATCGACTTTTTTGTTATGTAATTCCAGTTCCATGGAATCTGGAAAAAATTATTATAAATCCACTTAGTTTTTCACAGTGTAAATTTAACAGAGTAGTCGTGGCTAAGGTCAAAAGTAAAAGTATTGAAAAATTATTCAAAATCGCTGGTTTATTAATTCTGAGCGCCTGATCGCACAATCGATTTTCATTTGTTTTTAATTCCAGTTCCCTGGAATCTGAAAAATTTATTATAAATCCACTTTTTTTATCAGTGTAAATTTAACAAAGTAGTTGTGGCTAAGGTCAAAAGTAAAAGTATTGAAAAATTATTCAAAATCGTTGGCTCATTAATTCTGAGCGCCTGATTGCACAATCGATTTTCATTTGTTATGTAATTCCAGTTCCCTGGAATCTGAAAAATTTATTATAAATCCAACTTTTTTATCAGTGTAAATTTAACAAAGTAGTTCGTGGCTAAGGTCAAAAGTAAAAGTATTGAAAAATTATTCAAAATCGCTGGCTCATTAATTCTGAGCGCCTGATTGCACAATCGATTTTCATTTGTTATGTAATTCCAGTTCCCTGGAATCTGAAAAATTTATTATAAATCCACTTTTTTTATCAGTGTAAATTTAACAAAGTAGTTGTGGCTAAGGTCAAAAGTAAAAGTATTGAAAAATTATTCAAAATCGCTGACTCATTAATTCTGAGCGCCTGATTGCACAATCGATTTTCATTTGTTATGTAATTCCAGTTCCCTGGAATCTGAAAAATTTATTATAAATCCACTTTTTTTATCAGTGTAAATTTAACAAAGTAGTTGTGGCTAAGGTCAAAAGTAAAAGTATTGAAAAATTATTCAAAATCGCTGACTCATTAATTCTGAGCGCCTGATTGCACAATCGATTTTCATTTGTTATGTAATTCCAGTTCCCTGGAATCTAAAAAATTTATTAAAAATCCACTTTTTTTATCAGTGTAAATTTAACAAAGTAGTCGTGGCTAAGGTCAAAAGTAAAAGTATTGAAAAATTATTCAAAATCGCTGGCTCATTAATTCTGAGCGCCTGATTGCACAATCGATTTTCATTTGTTATGTAATTCCAGTTCCCTGGAATCTGAAAAATTTATTATAAATCCACTTTTTTTATCAGTGTAAATTTAACAAGGTAGTTGTGGCTAAGGTCAAAAGTAAAAGTATTGAAAAATTATTCAAAATCGCTGGCTCATTAATTCTGAGCGCCTGATTGCACAATTGATTTTCATTTGTTATGTAATTCCAGTTCCCTGGAATCTGAAAAATTTATTATAAATCCACTTTTTTTATCAGTGTAAATTTAACAAAGTAGTCGTGGCTAAGGTCAAAAGTAAAAGTATTGAAAAATTATTCAAAATCGCTGGCTCATTAATTCTGAGAGCCGGATCTCAAAATCGTTTTTTTGTTATGTAATTCCAGTTCCCTGGAATCTGGAAAAAATTATTATAAATCCACTTAATTTTTATCAGTGTAAATTTAACAAAGTAGTCGTGGCTAAGGTCAAAAGTAAAAGTATTGAAAAATTATTCAAAATCGCTGGCTCATTAATTCTGAGCGCCTGATTGCACAATTGATTTTCATTTGTTATGTAATTCCAGTTCCCTGGAATCTGAAAAATTTATTATAAATCCACTTTTTTTATCAGTGTAAATTTAACAGAGTAGTCGTGGCTAAGGTCAAAAGTAAAAGTATTGAAAAATTATTCAAAATCGCTGGCTCATTAATTCTGAGAGCCGGATCTCAAAATCGACTTTTTTTGTTATGTAATTCCAGTTCCCTGGAATCTGGAAAAAATTATTATAAATCCACTTAATTTTTATCAGTGTAAATTTAACAAAGTAGTTGTGGCTAAGGTCAAAAGTAAAAGTATTGAAAAATTATTCAAAATCGCTGGCTCATTAATTCTGAGCGCCTGATTGCACAATTGATTTTCATTTGTTATGTAATTTCAGTTCCCTGGAATCTGAAAAATTTATTATAAATCCACCTTTTTTATCAGTGTAAATTTAAATTTATCAGTGTAAATTTAACAGAGTAGTTTTGGCTAAGGTCAAAAGTAAAAGTATTGAAAAATTATTCAAAATCGCTGGCTCATTAATTCTGAGCGCCTGATTGCACAATCGATTTTCATTTGTTATGTAATTCCAGTTCCCTGGAATCTGAAAAATTTATTATAAATCCACTTTTTTTATCAGTGTAAATTTAACAAAGTAGTCGTGGCTAAGGTCAAAAGTAAAAGTATTGAAAAATTATTCAAAATCACTGGCTCTTTAATTCTGAGCGCCGGATCTCAAAATCGAATTTTATTTGTTATGTAATTCCAGTTCCCTGGAACCTGGAAAAAATTATTATAAATCCACTTAGTTTTTATCAGTCTAAATTTAACAGAGTAGTCGTGGCTAAGGTGAAAAGTAAAGGTATTGAAAAATTATTCAAAATCACTGGCTCTTTAATTCTGAGCGCCGATCTCAAAATCGAATTTTATTTGTTATGTAATTCCAGTTCCCTGGAATCTGGAAAAAATTATTATAAATCCACTTAGTTTTTATCAGTCTAAATTTAACAGAGTAGTCGTGGCTAAGGTGAAAAGTAAAGGTATTGAAAAATTATTCAAAATCACTGGCTCTTTAATTCTGAGCGCCGGATCTCAAAATCGAATTTTATTTGTTATGTAATTCCAGTTCCCTGGAACCTGGAAAAAATTATTATAAATCCAATTAGTTTTTATCAGTCTAAATTTAACAGAGTAGTCGTGGCTAAGGTCAAAAGTAAAAGTATTGAAAAATTATTCAAAGTCGCTGGCTCATTAATTCTGAGCGCCTGATTGCACAATCGATTTTCATTTGTTATGTAATTCCAGTGCCCTGGAATCTGAAAAATTTATTATAAATCCACTTTTTTTATCAGTGTAAATTTAACAAAGTAGTCGTGGCTAAGGTCAAAAGTAAAAGTATTGAAAAATTATTCAAAATCGCTGGCTCATTAATTCTGAGCGCCTGATCGCACAATCGATTTTCATTTGTTATTTAATTCCAGTTCCCTGGAATCTGGAAAAAATTATTATAAATCCACTTAGCTTTTATCAGTGTAAATTTAACAGAGTAGTCGTGGCTAAGGTCGAAAGTAAAAGTATTGAAAAATTATTCAAAATCGCTGGCTTATTAATTCTGAGCGCCTGATCGCACAATCGATTTTCATTTGTTATGTAATTCCAGTCCAATGGAACCTGGAAAAAATTACTATAAATCCACTTAGTTTTTATCAGTGTAAATTTAACAGAGTAGTTTTGGCTAAGGTCAAAAGTAAAAGTATTGAAAAATTATTCAAAATCACTGGCTCATTAATTCTGTGCGCCGCATCTCAAAATCGATTTTTTTTTGTTATGTAATTCCAGTTCCATGGAATCTGGAAAAAATTATTATAAATCCACTTAGTTTTTATCAGTGTAAATTTAACAGAGTAGTCGTGGCTAAGGTCAAAAGTAAAAGTATTGAAAAATTATTCAAAATCACTGGCTCATTAATTCTGTGCGCCGCATCTCAAAACCGATTTTTTTTTTGTTATGTAATTCCAGTTCCATGGAATCTGGAAAAAATTATTATAAATCCACTTAGTTTTTATCAGTGTAAATTTAACAGAGTAGTCGTGGCTAAGGTCAAAAGTAAAAGTATTGAAAAATTATTCAAAATCGCTGGCTCATTAATTCTGAGCGCCTGATTGCACAATTGATTTTCATTTGTTATGTAATTCCAGTTCCCTGGAATCTGAAAAATTTATTATAAATCCACTTTTTTTATCAGTGTAAATTTAACAAAGTAGTCGTGGCTAAGGTCAAAAGTAAAAGTATTGAAAAATTATTCAAAATCGCTGGCTCATTAATTCTGAGAGCCGGATCTCAAAATCGTTTTTTTTGTTATGTAATTCCAGTTCCCTGGAATCTGGAAAAAATTATTATAAATCCACTTAATTTTTATCAGTGTAAATTTAACAAAGTAGTCGTGGCTAAGGTCAAAAGTAAAAGTATTGAAAAATTATTCAAAATCGCTGGCTCATTAATTCTGAGCGCCTGATTGCACAATTGATTTTCATTTGTTATGTAATTCCAGTTCCCTGGAATCTGAAAAATTTATTATAAATCCACTTTTTTTATCAGTGTAAATTTAACAGAGTAGTCGTGGCTAAGGTCAAAAGTAAAAGTATTGAAAAATTATTCAAAATCGCTGGCTCATTAATTCTGAGAGCCGGATCTCAAAATCGACTTTTTTTGTTATGTAATTCCAGTTCCCTGGAATCTGGAAAAAATTATTATAAATCCACTTAATTTTTATCAGTGTAAATTTAACAAAGTAGTTGTGGCTAAGGTCAAAAGTAAAAGTATTGAAAAATTATTCAAAATCGCTGGCTCATTAATTCTGAGCGCCTGATTGCACAATTGATTTTCATTTGTTATGTAATTTCAGTTCCCTGGAATCTGAAAAATTTATTATAAATCCACCTTTTTTATCAGTGTAAATTTAAATTTATCAGTGTAAATTTAACAGAGTAGTTTTGGCTAAGGTCAAAAGTAAAAGTATTGAAAAATTATTCAAAATCGCTGGCTCATTAATTCTGAGCGCCTGATTGCACAATCGATTTTCATTTGTTATGTAATTCCAGTTCCCTGGAATCTGAAAAATTTATTATAAATCCACTTTTTTTATCAGTGTAAATTTAACAAAGTAGTCGTGGCTAAGGTCAAAAGTAAAAGTATTGAAAAATTATTCAAAATCACTGGCTCTTTAATTCTGAGCGCCGGATCTCAAAATCGAATTTTATTTGTTATGTAATTCCAGTTCCCTGGAACCTGGAAAAAATTATTATAAATCCACTTAGTTTTTATCAGTCTAAATTTAACAGAGTAGTCGTGGCTAAGGTGAAAAGTAAAGGTATTGAAAAATTATTCAAAATCACTGGCTCTTTAATTCTGAGCGCCGGATCTCAAAATCGAATTTTATTTGTTATGTAATTCCAGTTCCCTGGAACCTGGAAAAAATTATTATAAATCCACTTAGTTTTTATCAGTCTAAATTTAACAGAGTAGTCGTGGCTAAGGTGAAAAGTAAAGGTATTGAAAAATTATTCAAAATCACTGGCTCTTTAATTCTGAGCGCCGATCTCAAAATCGAATTTTATTTGTTATGTAATTCCAGTTCCCTGGAATCTGGAAAAAATTATTATAAATCCACTTAGTTTTTATCAGTCTAAATTTAACAGAGTAGTCGTGGCTAAGGTGAAAAGTAAAGGTATTGAAAAATTATTCAAAATCACTGGCTCTTTAATTCTGAGCGCCGGATCTCAAAATCGAATTTTATTTGTTATGTAATTCCAGTTCCCTGGAACCTGGAAAAAATTATTATAAATCCAATTAGTTTTTATCAGTCTAAATTTAACAGAGTAGTCGTGGCTAAGGTCAAAAGTAAAAGTATTGAAAAATTATTCAAAGTCGCTGGCTCATTAATTCTGAGCGCCTGATTGCACAATCGATTTTCATTTGTTATGTAATTCCAGTTCCCTGGAATCTGAAAAATTTATTATAAGTCCACTTTTTTTATCAGTGTAAATTTAACAAAGTAGTCGTGGCTAAGGTCAAAAGTAAAAGTATTGAAAAATTATTCAAAGTCGCTGGCTCATTAATTCTGAGCGCCTGATTGCACAATCGATTTTCATTTGTTATGTAATTCCAGTTCTCTGGAATCTGAAAAATTTATTATAAATCCACTTTTTTTATCAGTGTAAATTTAACAAAGTAGTCGTGGCTAAGGTCAAAAGTAAAAGTATTGAAAAATTATTCAAAATCGCTGGCTCATTAATTCTGAGCGCCTGATTGCACAATCGATTTTCATTTGTTATGTAATTTCAGTTCCCTGGAATCTGAAAAATTTATTATAAATCCACTTTTTTTATCAGTGTAAATTTAACAAAGTAGTCGTGGCTAAGGTCAAAAGTAAAAGTATTGAAAAATTATTCAAAATCGCTGGCTCATTAATTCTGAGAGCCGGATCTCAAAATCGACTTTTTTTGTTATGTAATTCCAGTTCCATGGAATCTGGAAAAAATTATTATAAATCCACTTAATTTTTATCAGTGTAAATTTAACAAAGTAGTCGTGGCTAGGGTCAAAAGTAAAAGTATTGAAAAATTATTCAAAATCGCTGGCTCATTAATTCTGAGCGCCTGATTGCACAATTGATTTTCATTTGTTATGTAATTCCAGTTCCCTGGAATCTGAAAAATTTATTATAAATCCACTTTTTTTATCAGTGTAAATTTAACAAAGTAGTCGTGGCTAAGGTCAAAAGTAAAAGTATTGAAAAATTATTCAAAATCGCTGGCTCATTAATTCTGAGCGCCTGATTGCACAATCGATTTTCATTTGTTATGTAATTTCAGTTCCCTGGAATCTGAAAAATTTATTATAAATCCACTTTTTTTATCAGTGTAAATTTAACAAAGTAGTCGTGGCTAAGGTCAAAAGTAAAAGTATTGAAAAATTATTCAAAATCGCTGGCTCATTAATTCTGAGCGCCTGATTGCACAATCGATTTTCATTTGTTATGTAATTCCAGTTCCCTGGAACCTGGAAAAAATTACTATAAATCCACTTAGTTTTTATCAGTGTAAATTTAACAGAGTAGTTTTGGCTAAGGTCAAAAGTAAAAGTATTGAAAAATTATTCAAAATCACTGGCTCATTAATTCTGTGCGCCTGATTGCACAATCGATTTTCATTTGTTATGTAATTTCAGTTCCCTGGAATCTGAAAAATTTATTATAAATCCACTTTTTTTATCAGTGTAAATTTAACAAAGTAGTCGTGGCTAAGGTCGAAAGTAAAAGTATTGAAAAATTATTCAAAATCGCTGGCTTATTAATTCTGAGCGCCTGATCGCACAATCGATTTTCATTTGTTATGTAATTCCAGTCCCCTGGAACCTGGAAAAAATTACTATAAATCCACTTAGTTTTTATCAGTGTAAATTTAACAGAGTAGTTTTGGCTAAGGTCAAAAGTAAAAGTATTGAAAAATTATTCAAAATCACTGGCTCATTAATTCTGTGCGCCGCATCTCAAAATCGATTTTTTTTTTGTTATGTAATTCCAGTTCCATGGAATCTGGAAAAAATTATTATAAATCCACTTAGTTTTTATCAGTGTAAATTTAACAGAGTAGTCGTGGCTAAGGTCAAAAGTAAAAGTATTGAAAAATTATTCAAAATCACTGGCTCATTAATTCTGTGCGCCGCATCTCAAAATCGATTTTTTTTTGTTATGTAATTCCAGTCCCCTGGAACCTGGAAAAATTACTATAAATCCACTTAGTTTTTATCAGTGTAAATTTAACAGAGTAGTTTTGGCTAAGGTCAAAAGTAAAAGTATTGAAAAATTATTCAAAATCGCTGGCTCATTAATTCTGAGCGCCTGATTGCACAATTGATTTTCATTTGTTATGTAATTCCAGTTCCCTGGAATCTGAAAAATTTATTATAAATCCACTTTTTTTATCAGTGTAAATTTAACAAAGTAGTCGTGGCTAAGGTCAAAAGTAAAAGTATTGAAAAATTATTCAAAATCGCTGGCTCATTAATTCTGAGAGCCGGATCTCAAAATCGACTTTTTTTGTTATGTAATTCCAGTTCCATGGAATCTGGAAAAAATTATTATAAATCCACTTAATTTTTATCAGTGTAAATTTAACAAAGTAGTCGTGGCTAGGGTCAAAAGTAAAAGTATTGAAAAATTATTCAAAATCGCTGGCTCATTAATTCTGAGCGCCTGATTGCACAATTGATTTTCATTTGTTATGTAATTCCAGTTCCCTGGAATCTGAAAAATTTATTATAAATCCACTTTTTTTATCAGTGTAAATTTAACAGAGTAGTCGTGGCTAAGGTCAAAAGTAAAAGTATTGAAAAATTATTCAAAATCGCTGGCTCATTAATTCTGAGAGCCGGATCTCAAAATCGACTTTTTTTGTTATGTAATTCCAGTTCCCTGGAATCTGGAAAAAATTATTATAAATTCACTTAGTTTTTATCAGTGTCAATTTAACAGAGTAGTCGTGGCTAAGGTCAAAAGTAAAAGTATTGAAAAATTATTCAAAATCACTGGCTCATTAATTCTGAGAGCCGGATCTCAAAATCGACTTTTTTGTTATGTAATTCCAGTTCCATGGAATCTGGAAAAAATTATTATAAATCCACTTAGTTTTTCACAGTGTAAATTTAACAGAGTAGTCGTGGCTAAGGTCAAAAGTAAAAGTATTGAAAAATTATTCAAAATCGCTGGTTTATTAATTCTGAGCGCCTGATCGCACAATCGATTTTCATTTGTTATGTAATTCCAGTTCCCTGGAATCTGGAAAAAATTGTTATAAATTCACTTAGTTTTTATCAGTGTCAATTTAACAGAGTAGTCGTGGCTAAGGTCAAAAGTAAAAGTATTGAAAAATTATTCAAAATCACTGGCTCATTAATTCTGAGAGCCGGATCTCAAAATCGACTTTTTTGTTATGTAATTCCAGTTCCATGGAATCTGGAAAAAATTATTATAAATCCACTTAGTTTTTCACAGTGTAAATTTAACAGAGTAGTCGTGGCTAAGGTCAAAAGTAAAAGTATTGAAAAATTATTCAAAATCGCTGGCTTATTAATTCTGAGCGCCTGATCGCACAATCGATTTTCATTTGTTATGTAATTCCAGTTCCCTGGAATCTGGAAAAAATTGTTATAAATTCACTTAGTTTTTATCAGTGTCAATTTAACAGAGTAGTCGTGGCTAAGGTCAAAAGTAAAAGTATTGAAAAATTATTCAAAATCACTGGCTCATTAATTCTGAGAGCCGGATCTCAAAATCGACTTTTTTGTTATGTAATTCCAGTTCCATGGAATCTGGAAAAAATTATTATAAATCCACTTAGTTTTTCACAGTGTAAATTTAACAGAGTAGTCGTGGCTAAGGTCAAAAGTAAAAGTATTGAAAAATTATTCAAAATCGCTGGTTTATTAATTCTGAGCGCCTGATCGCACAATCGATTTTCATTTGTTTTTAATTCCAGTTCCCTGGAATCTGAAAAATTTATTATAAATCCACTTTTTTTATCAGTGTAAATTTAACAAAGTAGTTGTGGCTAAGGTCAAAAGTAAAAGTATTGAAAAATTATTCAAAATCGTTGGCTCATTAATTCTGAGCGCCTGATTGCACAATCGATTTTCATTTGTTATGTAATTCCAGTTCCCTGGAATCTGGAAAAAATTGTTATAAATTCACTTAGTTTTTATCAGTGTCAATTTAACAGAGTAGTCGTGGCTAAGGTCAAAAGTAAAAGTATTGAAAAATTATTCAAAATCACTGGCTCATTAATTCTGAGAGCCGGATCTCAAAATCGACTTTTTTGTTATGTAATTCCAGTTCCATGGAATCTGGAAAAAATTATTATAAATCCACTTAGTTTTTCACAGTGTAAATTTAACAGAGTAGTCGTGGCTAAGGTCAAAAGTAAAAGTATTGAAAAATTATTCAAAATCGCTGGTTTATTAATTCTGAGCGCCTGATCGCACAATCGATTTTCATTTGTTTTTAATTCCAGTTCCCTGGAATCTGAAAAATTTATTATAAATCCACTTTTTTTATCAGTGTAAATTTAACAGAGTAGTCGTGGCTAAGGTCAAAAGTAAAAGTATTGAAAAATTATTCAAAATCGCTGGCTTATTAATTCTGAGCGCCTGATCGCACAATCGATTTTCATTTGTTATGTAATTCCAGTTCCCTGGAATCTGGAAAAAATTGTTATAAATTCACTTAGTTTTTATCAGTGTCAATTTAACAGAGTAGTCGTGGCTAAGGTCAAAAGTAAAAGTATTGAAAAATTATTCAAAATCACTGGCTCATTAATTCTGAGAGCCGGATCTCAAAATCGACTTTTTTGTTATGTAATTCCAGTTCCATGGAATCTGGAAAAAATTATTATAAATCCACTTAGTTTTTCACAGTGTAAATTTAACAGAGTAGTCGTGGCTAAGGTCAAAAGTAAAAGTATTGAAAAATTATTCAAAATCGCTGGTTTATTAATTCTGAGCGCCTGATCGCACAATCGATTTTCATTTGTTTTTAATTCCAGTTCCCTGGAATCTGAAAAATTTATTATAAATCCACTTTTTTTATCAGTGTAAATTTAACAAAGTAGTTGTGGCTAAGGTCAAAAGTAAAAGTATTGAAAAATTATTCAAAATCGCTGGTTTATTAATTCTGAGCGCCTGATCGCACAATCGATTTTCATTTGTTTTTAATTCCAGTTCCCTGGAATCTGAAAAATTTATTATAAATCCACTTTTTTTATCAGTGTAAATTTAACAAAGTAGTTGTGGCTAAGGTCAAAAGTAAAAGTATTGAAAAATTATTCAAAATCGTTGGCTCATTAATTCTGAGCGCCTGATTGCACAATCGATTTTCATTTGTTATGTAATTCCAGTTCCCTGGAATCTGAAAAATTTATTATAAATCCAACTTTTTTATCAGTGTAAATTTAACAAAGTAGTTCGTGGCTAAGGTCAAAAGTAAAAGTATTGAAAAATTATTCAAAATCGCTGGCTCATTAATTCTGAGAGCCGGATCTCAAAATCGACTTTTATTTGTTAGTTTCCGGAACCTGGAAAAAATTATTATAAATCCACTTAGTTTTTATCAGTGTAAATTTAACAGAAGTCGTAGCTAAGGTCAAAAGTAAAAGTATTGAAAAATTATTCAAAATCACTGGCTCATTAATTCTGAGAGCCGGATCTCAAAATCGACTTTTTTGTTATGTAATTCCAGTTCCATGGAATCTGGAAAAAATTATTATAAATCCACTTAGTTTTTCACAGTGTAAATTTAACAGAGTAGTCGTGGCTAAGGTCAAAAGTAAAAGTATTGAAAAATTATTCAAAATCGCTGGTTTATTAATTCTGAGCGCCTGATCGCACAATCGATTTTCATTTGTTTTTAATTCCAGTTCCCTGGAATCTGAAAAATTTATTATAAATCCACTTTTTTTATCAGTGTAAATTTAACAAAGTAGTTGTGGCTAAGGTCAAAAGTAAAAGTATTGAAAAATTATTCAAAATCGTTGGCTCATTAATTCTGAGCGCCTGATTGCACAATCGATTTTCATTTGTTATGTAATTCCAGTTCCCTGGAATCTGAAAAATTTATTATAAATCCAACTTTTTTATCAGTGTAAATTTAACAAAGTAGTTCGTGGCTAAGGTCAAAAGTAAAAGTATTGAAAAATTATTCAAAATCGCTGGCTCATTAATTCTGAGCGCCTGATTGCACAATCGATTTTCATTTGTTATGTAATTCCAGTTCCCTGGAATCTGAAAAATTTATTATAAATCCACTTTTTTTATCAGTGTAAATTTAACAAAGTAGTTGTGGCTAAGGTCAAAAGTAAAAGTATTGAAAAATTATTCAAAATCGCTGACTCATTAATTCTGAGCGCCTGATTGCACAATCGATTTTCATTTGTTATGTAATTCCAGTTCCCTGGAATCTGAAAAATTTATTATAAATCCACTTTTTTTATCAGTGTAAATTTAACAAAGTAGTTGTGGCTAAGGTCAAAAGTAAAAGTATTGAAAAATTATTCAAAATCGCTGACTCATTAATTCTGAGCGCCTGATTGCACAATCGATTTTCATTTGTTATGTAATTCCAGTTCCCTGGAATCTAAAAAATTTATTAAAAATCCACTTTTTTTATCAGTGTAAATTTAACAAAGTAGTCGTGGCTAAGGTCAAAAGTAAAAGTATTGAAAAATTATTCAAAATCGCTGGCTCATTAATTCTGAGCGCCTGATTGCACAATCGATTTTCATTTGTTATGTAATTCCAGTTCCCTGGAATCTGAAAAATTTATTATAAATCCACTTTTTTTATCAGTGTAAATTTAACAAAGTAGTTGTGGCTAAGGTCAAAAGTAAAAGTATTGAAAAATTATTCAAAATCGCTGGCTCATTAATTCTGAGCGCCTGATTGCACAATTGATTTTCATTTGTTATGTAATTCCAGTTCCCTGGAATCTGAAAAATTTATTATAAATCCACTTTTTTTATCAGTGTAAATTTAACAAAGTAGTCGTGGCTAAGGTCAAAAGTAAAAGTATTGAAAAATTATTCAAAATCGCTGGCTCATTAATTCTGAGAGCCGGATCTCAAAATCGTTTTTTTTGTTATGTAATTCCAGTTCCCTGGAATCTGGAAAAAATTATTATAAATCCACTTAATTTTTATCAGTGTAAATTTAACAAAGTAGTCGTGGCTAAGGTCAAAAGTAAAAGTATTGAAAAATTATTCAAAATCGCTGGCTCATTAATTCTGAGCGCCTGATTGCACAATTGATTTTCATTTGTTATGTAATTCCAGTTCCCTGGAATCTGAAAAATTTATTATAAATCCACTTTTTTTATCAGTGTAAATTTAACAGAGTAGTCGTGGCTAAGGTCAAAAGTAAAAGTATTGAAAAATTATTCAAAATCGCTGGCTCATTAATTCTGAGAGCCGGATCTCAAAATCGACTTTTTTTGTTATGTAATTCCAGTTCCCTGGAATCTGGAAAAAATTATTATAAATCCACTTAATTTTTATCAGTGTAAATTTAACAAAGTAGTTGTGGCTAAGGTCAAAAGTAAAAGTATTGAAAAATTATTCAAAATCGCTGGCTCATTAATTCTGAGCGCCTGATTGCACAATTGATTTTCATTTGTTATGTAATTTCAGTTCCCTGGAATCTGAAAAATTTATTATAAATCCACCTTTTTTATCAGTGTAAATTTAAATTTATCAGTGTAAATTTAACAGAGTAGTTTTGGCTAAGGTCAAAAGTAAAAGTATTGAAAAATTATTCAAAATCGCTGGCTCATTAATTCTGAGCGCCTGATTGCACAATCGATTTTCATTTGTTATGTAATTCCAGTTCCCTGGAATCTGAAAAATTTATTATAAATCCACTTTTTTTATCAGTGTAAATTTAACAAAGTAGTCGTGGCTAAGGTCAAAAGTAAAAGTATTGAAAAATTATTCAAAATCACTGGCTCTTTAATTCTGAGCGCCGGATCTCAAAATCGAATTTTATTTGTTATGTAATTCCAGTTCCCTGGAACCTGGAAAAAATTATTATAAATCCACTTAGTTTTTATCAGTCTAAATTTAACAGAGTAGTCGTGGCTAAGGTGAAAAGTAAAGGTATTGAAAAATTATTCAAAATCACTGGCTCTTTAATTCTGAGCGCCGGATCTCAAAATCGAATTTTATTTGTTATGTAATTCCAGTTCCCTGGAACCTGGAAAAAATTATTATAAATCCACTTAGTTTTTATCAGTCTAAATTTAACAGAGTAGTCGTGGCTAAGGTGAAAAGTAAAGGTATTGAAAAATTATTCAAAATCACTGGCTCTTTAATTCTGAGCGCCGATCTCAAAATCGAATTTTATTTGTTATGTAATTCCAGTTCCCTGGAATCTGGAAAAAATTATTATAAATCCACTTAGTTTTTATCAGTCTAAATTTAACAGAGTAGTCGTGGCTAAGGTGAAAAGTAAAGGTATTGAAAAATTATTCAAAATCACTGGCTCTTTAATTCTGAGCGCCGGATCTCAAAATCGAATTTTATTTGTTATGTAATTCCAGTTCCCTGGAACCTGGAAAAAATTATTATAAATCCAATTAGTTTTTATCAGTCTAAATTTAACAGAGTAGTCGTGGCTAAGGTCAAAAGTAAAAGTATTGAAAAATTATTCAAAGTCGCTGGCTCATTAATTCTGAGCGCCTGATTGCACAATCGATTTTCATTTGTTATGTAATTCCAGTTCCATGGAATCTGGAAAAAATTATTATAAATCCACTTAATTTTTATCAGTGTAAATTTAACAAAGTAGTCGTGGCTAGGGTCAAAAGTAAAAGTATTGAAAAATTATTCAAAATCGCTGGCTCATTAATTCTGAGCGCCTGATTGCACAATTGATTTTCATTTGTTATGTAATTCCAGTTCCCTGGAATCTGAAAAATTTATTATAAATCCACTTTTTTTATCAGTGTAAATTTAACAAAGTAGTCGTGGCTAAGGTCAAAAGTAAAAGTATTGAAAAATTATTCAAAATCGCTGGCTCATTAATTCTGAGCGCCTGATTGCACAATCGATTTTCATTTGTTATGTAATTTCAGTTCCCTGGAATCTGAAAAATTTATTATAAATCCACTTTTTTTATCAGTGTAAATTTAACAAAGTAGTCGTGGCTAAGGTCAAAAGTAAAAGTATTGAAAAATTATTCAAAATCGCTGGCTCATTAATTCTGAGCGCCTGATTGCACAATCGATTTTCATTTGTTATGTAATTCCAGTTCCCTGGAACCTGGAAAAAATTACTATAAATCCACTTAGTTTTTATCAGTGTAAATTTAACAGAGTAGTTTTGGCTAAGGTCAAAAGTAAAAGTATTGAAAAATTATTCAAAATCACTGGCTCATTAATTCTGTGCGCCTGATTGCACAATCGATTTTCATTTGTTATGTAATTTCAGTTCCCTGGAATCTGAAAAATTTATTATAAATCCACTTTTTTTATCAGTGTAAATTTAACAAAGTAGTCGTGGCTAAGGTCGAAAGTAAAAGTATTGAAAAATTATTCAAAATCGCTGGCTTATTAATTCTGAGCGCCTGATCGCACAATCGATTTTCATTTGTTATGTAATTCCAGTCCCCTGGAACCTGGAAAAAATTACTATAAATCCACTTAGTTTTTATCAGTGTAAATTTAACAGAGTAGTTTTGGCTAAGGTCAAAAGTAAAAGTATTGAAAAATTATTCAAAATCACTGGCTCATTAATTCTGTGCGCCGCATCTCAAAATCGATTTTTTTTTTGTTATGTAATTCCAGTTCCATGGAATCTGGAAAAAATTATTATAAATCCACTTAGTTTTTATCAGTGTAAATTTAACAGAGTAGTCGTGGCTAAGGTCAAAAGTAAAAGTATTGAAAAATTATTCAAAATCACTGGCTCATTAATTCTGTGCGCCGCATCTCAAAATCGATTTTTTTTTGTTATGTAATTCCAGTCCCCTGGAACCTGGAAAAATTACTATAAATCCACTTAGTTTTTATCAGTGTAAATTTAACAGAGTAGTTTTGGCTAAGGTCAAAAGTAAAAGTATTGAAAAATTATTCAAAATCGCTGGCTCATTAATTCTGAGCGCCTGATTGCACAATTGATTTTCATTTGTTATGTAATTCCAGTTCCCTGGAATCTGAAAAATTTATTATAAATCCACTTTTTTTATCAGTGTAAATTTAACAAAGTAGTCGTGGCTAAGGTCAAAAGTAAAAGTATTGAAAAATTATTCAAAATCGCTGGCTCATTAATTCTGAGAGCCGGATCTCAAAATCGACTTTTTTTGTTATGTAATTCCAGTTCCCTGGAATCTGGAAAAAATTATTATAAATCCACTTAACTGTCCAACCACAACGCAACGATGCGACGTCGCAAACGATAACGATTTCTCTCTCTCGAAATATTCGAATGAGTGACATCTGTCGTCATAAATTATTTACATTTTGTTTTAAATAAAAATAATTTGAATAATTTCCTTGTTTGACAATTCCTTTGTCAAATTTATTAACATTTTTTGGGGAATTTGAAGAATTTCATTGAAAAGTAGGGCATACTGTTTTTCAAAAAATGAGAAAATCGGAAGAAGTTGTCAGGAAGTTAGAAAATTTTATGACGACGTGAGAGAGCTCAACGACGTGTTCCATTCCATTTTTCTATAGGAACATCGCAATCGATTGCGACGTCGCATCGTTGTGGTTGGACAGTAATTTTTATCAGTGTAAATTTAACAAAGTAGTTGTGGCTAAGGTCAAAAGTAAAAGTATTGAAAAATTATTCAAAATCGCTGGCTTATTAATTCTGAGCGCCTGATCGCACAATCGATTTTCATTTGTTATGTAATTCCAGTTCCCTGGAATCTGGAAAAAATTGTTATAAATTCACTTAGTTTTTATCAGTGTCAATTTAACAGAGTAGTCGTGGCTAAGGTCAAAAGTAAAAGTATTGAAAAATTATTCAAAATCACTGGCTCATTAATTCTGAGAGCCGGATCTCAAAATCGACTTTTATTTGTTAGTTTCCGGAACCTGGAAAAAATTATTATAAATCCACTTAGTTTTTATCAGTGTAAATTTAACAGAAGTCGTAGCTAAGGTCAAAAGTAAAAGTATTGAAAAATTATTCAAAATCACTGGCTCATTAATTCTGAGAGCCGGATCTCAAAATCGACTTTTTTGTTATGTAATTCCAGTTCCATGGAATCTGGAAAAAATTATTATAAATCCACTTAGTTTTTCACAGTGTAAATTTAACAGAGTAGTCGTGGCTAAGGTCAAAAGTAAAAGTATTGAAAAATTATTCAAAATCGCTGGTTTATTAATTCTGAGCGCCTGATCGCACAATCGATTTTCATTTGTTTTTAATTCCAGTTCCCTGGAATCTGAAAAATTTATTATAAATCCACTTTTTTTATCAGTGTAAATTTAACAAAGTAGTTGTGGCTAAGGTCAAAAGTAAAAGTATTGAAAAATTATTCAAAATCGTTGGCTCATTAATTCTGAGCGCCTGATTGCACAATCGATTTTCATTTGTTATGTAATTCCAGTTCCCTGGAATCTGAAAAATTTATTATAAATCCAACTTTTTTATCAGTGTAAATTTAACAAAGTAGTTCGTGGCTAAGGTCAAAAGTAAAAGTATTGAAAAATTATTCAAAATCGCTGGCTCATTAATTCTGAGCGCCTGATTGCACAATCGATTTTCATTTGTTATGTAATTCCAGTTCCCTGGAATCTGAAAAATTTATTATAAATCCACTTTTTTTATCAGTGTAAATTTAACAAAGTAGTTGTGGCTAAGGTCAAAAGTAAAAGTATTGAAAAATTATTCAAAATCGCTGACTCATTAATTCTGAGCGCCTGATTGCACAATCGATTTTCATTTGTTATGTAATTCCAGTTCCCTGGAATCTGAAAAATTTATTATAAATCCACTTTTTTTATCAGTGTAAATTTAACAAAGTAGTTGTGGCTAAGGTCAAAAGTAAAAGTATTGAAAAATTATTCAAAATCGCTGACTCATTAATTCTGAGCGCCTGATTGCACAATCGATTTTCATTTGTTATGTAATTCCAGTTCCCTGGAATCTAAAAAATTTATTAAAAATCCACTTTTTTTATCAGTGTAAATTTAACAAAGTAGTCGTGGCTAAGGTCAAAAGTAAAAGTATTGAAAAATTATTCAAAATCGCTGGCTCATTAATTCTGAGCGCCTGATTGCACAATCGATTTTCATTTGTTATGTAATTCCAGTTCCCTGGAATCTGAAAAATTTATTATAAATCCACTTTTTTTATCAGTGTAAATTTAACAAAGTAGTTGTGGCTAAGGTCAAAAGTAAAAGTATTGAAAAATTATTCAAAATCGCTGACTCATTAATTCTGAGCGCCTGATTGCACAATCGATTTTCATTTGTTATGTAATTCCAGTTCCCTGGAATTTGAAAAATTTATTATAAATCTACTTTTTTTATCAGTGTAAATTTAACAAAGTAGTCGTGGCTAAGGTCAAAAGTAAAAGTATTGAAAAATTATTCAAAATCGCTGGCTGATTAATTCTGAGCGCCTGATTGCACAATCGATTTTCATTTGTTATGTAATTCCAGTTCCCTGGAATCTGAAAAATTTATTATAAATCCACTTTTTTTATCAGTGTAAATTTAACAAAGTAGTCGTGGCTAAGGTCAAAAGTAAAAGTATTGAAAAATTATTCAAAATCGCTGGCTCATTAATTCTGAGCGCCTGATTGCACAATCGATTTTCATTTGTTATGTAATTCCAGTTCCCTGGAATCTGAAAAATTTATTATAAATCCACTATTTTTATCAGTGTAAATTTAACAAAGTAGTTGTGGCTAAGGTCAAAAGTAAAAGTATTGAAAAATTATTCAAAATCGCTGGCTCATTAATTCTGAGCGCCTGATTGCACAATCGAATTTCATTTGTTATGTAATTTCAGTTCCCTGGAATCTGAAAAATTTATTATAAATCCACTTTTTTTATCAGTGTAAATTTAACAAAGTAGTCGTGGCTAAGGTCAAAAGTAAAAGTATTGAAAAATTATTCAAAATCACTGGCTCATTAATTCTGAGCGCCTGATTGCACAATCGATTTTCATTTGTTATGTAATTCCAGTTCCCTGGAATCTGAAAAAAATTATTATAAATCCACTTTTTTTATCAGTGTAAATTTAACAAAGTAGTCGTGGCTAAGGTCAAAAGTAAAAGTATTGAAAAAGTATTCAAAATCACTGGCTCATTAATTCTGAACGCCTGATTGCACAATCGATTTTCATTTGTTATGTAATTCCAGTTCCCTGGAATCTGAAAAAAAGTTTTATAAATCCACTTTTTTTATCAGTGTAAATTTAACAAAGTAGTCGTGGCTAAGGTCAAAAGTAAAAGTATTGAAAAATTATTCAAAATCGCTGGCTCATTAATTCTGAGCGCCTGATTGCACAATCGATTTTCATTTGTTATGTAATTCCAGTTCCCTGGAATCTGGAAAAAAGTTTTATAAATCCACTTTTTTTATCAGTGTAAATTTAACAAAGTAGTTGTGGCTAAGGTCAAAAGTAAAAGTATTGAAAAATTATTCAAAATCACTGGCTCATTAATTCTGAGTGCCGGATCTCAAAATCGACTTTTATTTGTTATGTAATTTCAGTTCCCTGGAACCTGAAAAAAATTATTATAAATCCACTTAATTTTTATCAGTGTAAATTTAACAGAGTAGTCGTGGCTAAGGTCAAAAGTAAAAGTATTGAAAAATTATTCAAAATCACTGGCTCATTAATTCTGAGTGCCGGATCTCAAAATCGACTTTTATTTGTTATGTAATTTCAGTTCCCTGGAACCTGAAAAAAATTATTATAAATCCACTTAATTTTTATCAGTGTAAATTTAACAGAGTAGTCGTGGCTAAGGTCAAAAGTAAAAGTATTGAAAAATTATTCTAAATCACTGGCTCTTTAATTCTGAGAGCCGGATCTCAAAGGTGAATTTGATTTTGTATGTAATTCCAGTTCCCTGGAATCTGGAAAAAATTATTATAAATCCACTTAGCTTTTATCAGTGTAAATTTAACAGAGTAGTCGTGGCTAAGGTCAAAAGTAAAAGTATTGAAAAATTATTCTAAATCACTGGCTCATTAATTCTGAGCGCCGGATCTCAAAATCGACTTTTATTTGTTATGTAATTTCAGTTCCCTGGAACCTGAAAAAAATTATTATAAATCCACTTAATTTTTATCAGTGTAAATTTAACAGAGTAGTCGTGGCTAAGGTCAAAAGTAAAAGTATTGACAAATTATTCAAAATCACTGGCTCTTTAATTCTGAGAGCCGGATCTCAAAGGTGAATTTGATTTTGTATGTAATTCCAGTTCCCTGGAATCTGGAAAAAATTATTATAAATCCACTTAGCTTTTATCAGTGTAAATTTAACAGAGTAGTCGTGGCTAAGGTCAAAAGTAAAAGTATTGAAAAATTATTCTAAATCACTGGCTCATTAATTCTGAGCGCCGGATCTCAAAATCGACTTTTATTAGTTATGTAATTTCAGTTCCCTGGAACCTGAAAAAAATTATTATAAATCCACTTAATTTTTATCAGTGTAAATTTAACAAAGTAGTCGTGGCTAAGGTCAAAAGTAAAAGTATTGAAAAATTATTCAAAATCGCTGGCTCATTAATTCTGAGCGCCTGATTGCACAATCGATTTTCATTTGTTATGTAATTCCAGTTCCCTGGAATCTGAAAAATTTATTATAAATCCACTTTTTTATCAGTGTAAATTTAACAAAGTAGTTGTGGCTAAGGTCAAAAGTAAAAGTATTGAAAAATTATTCAAAATCGCTGGCTCATTAATTCTGAGCGCCTGATTGCACAATCGATTTTCATTTGTTATGTAATTCCAGTTCCCTGGAATCTGAAAAATTTATATAAATCCACTTAGTTTTTATCAGTGTAAATTTAACAGAGTAGTCGTGGCTAAGGTCAAAAGTAAAAGTATTGAAAAATTATTCTAAATCACTGGCTCATTAATTCTGAGCGCCGGATCTCAAAATCGACTTTTATTAGTTATGTAATTCCAGTTCCCTGGAATCTGAAAAATTTATATAAATCCACTTAATTTTTATCAGTGTAAATTTAACAAAGTAGTCGTGGCTAAGGTCAAAAGTAAAAGTGTTGAAAAAGTATTCAAAATCGCTGGCTCATTAATTCTGAGCGCCTGATTGCACAATCGATTTTCATTTGTTATGTAATTCCAGTTCCCTGGAATCTGGAAAAAATTATTATAAATCCACTTTTTTTATCAGTGTAAATTTAACAAAGTAGTCGTGGCTAAGATCAAAAGTAAAAGTATTGAAAAATTATTCAAAATAGCTGGCTCATTAATTCTGAGCGCCTAATCGCACAATCGATTTTCATTTGTTATGTAATTCCAGTTCCCTGGAATCTGAAAAATTTATTATAAATCCACTTTTTTTATCAGTGTAAATTTAACAAAGTAGTCGTGGCTAAGGTCAAAAGTAAAGGTATTGACAAATTATTCAAAATCACTGGCTCATTAATTCTGAGCGCCTGATTGCACAATCGATTTTCATTTGTTATGTAATTCCAGTTCCCTGGAATCTGAAAAATTTATTATAAATCCACTTTTTTTATCAGTATAAATTTAACAAAGTAGTCGTGGCTAAGGTCAAAAGTAAAGGTATTGACAAATTATTCAAAATCACTGGCTCTTTAATTCTGATAGCCGGATCTTATAGTTGAATTTTATTTGTTATGTAATTTCAGTTCCCTGGAATCTGGAAAAAATTATTATAAATCCACTTAGTTTTTATCAGTCTAAATTTAACAGAGTAGTCGTGGCTAAGGTGAAAAGTAAAGGTATTGACAAATTATTCAAAATCACTGGCTCTTTAATTCTGAGCGCCGGATCTCATAGTTGAATTTTATTTGTTATGTAATTCCAGTTCCCTGGAATCTGGAAAAAATTATTATGAATCCACTTAGTTTTTATCAGTCTAAATTTAACAGAGTAGTCGTGGCAAAGGTCAAAAGTAAAAGTATTGAAAAATTATTCAAAATCACTGGCTCTTTAATTCTGAGCGCCGGATCTCATAGTTGAATTTTATTTGTTATGTAATTCCAGTTCCCTGGAATCTGGAAAAAATTATTATAAATCCACTTAGTTTTTATCAGTCTAAATTTAACAGAGTAGTCGTGGCAAAGGTCAAAAGTAAAAGTATTGAAAAATTATTCAAAATCACTGGCTCTTTAATTCTGAGCGCCTGGTCGCACAATCGATTTTCATTTGTTATGTAATTCCAGTTCCCTGGAATCTAGAAAAAATTATTATAAGTCCACTTAGTTTTTATCAGTGTAAATTTAACAGAGTAGTCGTGGCAAAGGTCAAAAGTAAAAGTATTGAAAAATAATTCAAATTCACTGCCTCTTTAACTCTGAGCGCCGGATCTCAAAGGTGAATTTTATTTGTTATGTAATTCCAGTTCCCTGGAATCTGGAAAAAATCATTATAAATCCACTTAGTTTTTATCACTCTAAATTTAACAGAGTAGTCGTGGCTAAGGTCAAAAGTAAAAGTATTGAAAAATTATTCAAAATCGCTTGCTCATTAATTCTGAGCGCCTGGTCGCACAATCGATTTTCATTTGTTATGTAATTCCAGTTCCCTGGAATCTAGAAAAAATTATTATAAGTCCACTTAGTTTTTATCAGTGTAAATTTAACAGAGTAGTCGTGGCTAAGGTCAAAAGTAAAGGTATTGAAAAATTATTCAAAATCACTGGCTCTTTAATTCTGAGAGCCGGATCTCAAAGGTGAATTTTATTTGTTATGTAATTCCAGTTCCCTGTAATCTGGAAAAAATCATTATAAATCCACTTAGTTTTTATCAGTCTAAATTTAACAGAGTAGTCGTGGCTAAGGTCAAAAGTAAAAGTATTGAAAAATTATTCAAAATCACTGGCTCTTTAATTCTGAGAGCCGGAACTCAAAGGTGAATTTTATATGTTATGTAATTCCAGTTCCCTGTAATCTGGAAAAAATCATTATAAATCCACTTAGTTTTTATCAGTCTAAATTTAACAGAGTAGTCGTGGCTAAGGTCAAAAGTAAAAGTATTGAAAAATTATTCAAAATCGCTTGCTCATTAATTCTGAGCGCCTGGTCGCACAATCGATTTTCATTTGTTATGTAATTCCAGTTCCCTGGAATCTAGAAAAAATTATTATAAGTCCACTTAGTTTTTATCAGTGTAAATTTAACAGAGTAGTCGTGGCTAAGGTCAAAAGTAAAAGTATTGAAAAATTATTCAAAATCACTGGCTCTTTAATTCTGAGAGCCGGAACTCAAAGGTGAATTTTATATGTTATGTAATTCCAGTTCCCTGGAATCTGGAAAAAATCATTATAAATCCACTTAGTTTTTATCAGTCTAAATTTAACAGAGTAGTCGTGGCTAAGGTCAAAAGTAAAAGTATTGAAAAATTATTCAAAATCGCTTGCTCATTAATTCTGAGCGCCTGGTCGCACAATCGATTTTCATTTGTTATGTAATTCCAGTTCCCTGGAATCTGGAAAAAATCATTATAAATCCACTTAGTTTTTATCAGTCTAAATTTAACAGAGTAGTCGTGGCTAAGGTCAAAAGTAAAGGTATTGAAAAATTATTCAAAATCACTGGCTCTTTAATTCTGAGAGCCGGATCTCAAAGGTGAATTTTATTTGTTATGTAATTCCAGTTCCCTGGAATTTGGAAAAAATTGTTATAAATTCACTTAGTTTTTATCAGTGTACATTTAACAGAGTAGTCGTGGCTAAGGTCAAAAGTAAAAGTATTGAAAAATTATTCAAAATCACTGGCTCTTTAATTCTGAGAGCCGGATCTCAAAGGTGAACTTTATTTTTTATGTAATTCCAGTTCCCTGGAATCTGGAAAAAATCATTATAAAACCACTTAGTTTTTATCAGTCTAAATTTAACAGAGTAGTCGTGGCTAAGGTCAAAAGTAAAGGTATTGAAAAATTATTCAAAATCACTGGCTCTTTAATTCTGAGAGCCGGATCTCAAAGGTGAATTTTATTTGTTATGTAATTCCAGTTCCCTGGAATTTGGAAAAAATTGTTATAAATTCACTTAGTTTTTATCAGTGTACATTTAACAGAGTAGTCGTGGCTAAGGTCAAAAGTAAAAGTATTGAAAAATTATTCAAAATCACTGGCTTTTTAATTCTGAGAGCCGGAACTCAAAGGTGAATTTTATATGTTATGTAATTCCAGTTCCCTGTAATCTGGAAAAAATCATTATAAATCCACTTAGTTTTTATCAGTCTAAATTTAACAGAGTAGTCGTGGCTAAGGTCAAAAGTAAAAGTATTGAAAAATTATTCAAAATCACTGGCTCTTTAATTCTGAGAGCCGGAACTCAAAGGTGAATTTTATATGTTATGTAATTCCAGTTCCCTGGAATCTGGAAAAAATCATTATAAATCCACTTAGTTTTTATCAGTCTAAATTTAACAGAGTAGTCGTGGCTAAGGTCAAAAGTAAAAGTATTGAAAAATTATTCAAAATCACTGGCTCTTTAATTCTGAGAGCCGGAACTCAAAGGTGAATTTTATATGTTATGTAATTCCAGTTCCCTGGAATCTGGAAAAAATCATTATAAATCCACTTAGTTTTTATCAGTCTAAATTTAACAGAGTAGTCGTGGCTAAGGTCAAAAGTAAAAGTATTGAAAAATTATTCAAAATCGCTTGCTCATTAATTCTGAGCGCCTGGTCGCACAATCGATTTTCATTTTTATGTAATTCCAGTTCCCTGGAATCTGGAAAAAATCATTATAAATCCACTTAGTTTTTATCAGTCTAAATTTAACAGAGTAGTCGTGGCTAAGGTCAAAAGTAAAGGTATTGAAAAATTATTCAAAATCACTGGCTCTTTAATCCTGAGAGCCGGATCTCAAAGGTGAATTTTATTTGTTATGTAATTCCAGTTCCCTGGAATTTGGAAAAAATTGTTATAAATTCACTTAGTTTTTATCAGTGTACATTTAACAGAGTAGTCGTGGCTAAGGTCAAAAGTAAAAGTATTGAAAAATTATTCAAAATCACTGGCTCTTTAATTCTGAGAGCCGGATCTCAAAGGTGAACTTTATTTTTTATGTAATTCCAGTTCCCTGGAATCTGGAAAAAATCATTATAAAACCACTTAGTTTTTATCAGTCTAAATTTAACAGAGTAGTCGTGGCTAAGGTCAAAAGTAAAGGTATTGAAAAATTATTCAAAATCACTGGCTCTTTAATTCTGAGAGCCGGATCTCAAAGGTGAATTTTATTTGTTATGTAATTCCAGTTCCCTGGAATCTGGAAAAAATCATTATAAATCCACTTAGTTTTTATCAGTCTAAATTTAACAGAGTTGTCGTGGCTAAGGTCAAAAGTAAAAGTAAGGTCAAAAATTGAAAAATTATTCAAAATCGCTGGCTCCTTAATTCTGAGCGCCTGATTGCACAATCGATTTTCATTTTTTTATGTAATTCCAGTTCCGTGGAATCTGGAAAAAATTATTATAAGTCCACTTAGTTTTTATCAGTGTAAATTTAACAGAGTAGTCGTGGCTAAGGTCAAAAGTAAAATTATTGAAAAATTATTCAAAATCGCTGGCTCTTTAATTCTGAGAGCCGGATCTCAAAGGTGAATTTTATTTGTTATGTAATTCCAGTTCCATGGAATCTGGAAAAAATCATTATAAATCCACTTAGTTTTTATCAGTCTAAATTTAACAGAGTTGTCGTGGCTAAGGTCAAAAGTAAAAGTAAGGTCAAAAATTGAAAAATTATTCAAAATCGCTGGCTCCTTAATTCTGAGCGCCTGATTGCACAATCGATTTTCATTTTTTTATGTAATTCCAGTTCCGTGGAATCTGGAAAAAATTATTATAAGACCACTTAGTTTTTATCAGTGTAAATTTAACAGAGTAGTCGTGGCAAAGGTCAAAAGTAAAAGTATTGAAAAATAATTCAAAATCACTGCCTCTTTAACTCTGAGCGCCGGATCTCAAAGGTGAATTTTATTTGTTATGTAATTCCAGTTCCATGGAATCTGGAAAAAATCATTATAAATCCACTTAGTTTTTATCAGTCTAAATTTAACAGAGTAGTCGTGGCTAAGGTCAAAAGTAAAAGTATTGAAAAATTATTCAGAATCGCTGGCTCTTTAATTCTGAGCGCCGGATCTCATAGTTGAATTTTATTTGTTATGTAATTCCAGTTCCCTGGAATCTGGAAAAAATCATTATAAATCCACTTAGTTTTTATCAGTCTAAATTTAACAGAGTAGTCGTGGCTAAGGTCAAAAGTAAAAGTATTAAAAATTATTCAAAATCGCTTGCTCATTAATTCTGAGCGCCTGGTCGCACAATCGATTTTCATTTGTTATGTAATTCCAGTTCCCTGGAATCTAGAAAAAATTATTATAAGTCCACTTAGTTTTTATCAGTGTAAATTTAACAGAGTAGTCGTGGCTAAGGTCAAAAGTAAAAGTATTGAAAAATTATTCAGAATCGCTGGCTCTTTAATTCTGAGCGCCGGATCTCATAGTTGAATTTTATTTGTTATGTAATTCCAGTTCCCTGGAATCTGGAAAAAATCATTATAAATCCACTTAGTTTTTATCAGTCTAAATTTAACAGAGTAGTCGTGGCTAAGGTCAAAAGTAAAGGTATTGAAAAATTATTCAAAATCACTGGCTCTTTAATTCTGAGAGCCGGATCTCAAAGGTGAATTTTATTTGTTATGTAATTCCAGTTCCATTGAATCTGGAAAAAATCATTATAAATCCACTTAGTTTTTATCAGTCTAAATTTAACAGAGTAGTCGTGGCTAAGGTCAAAAGTAAAAGTATTAAAAATTATTCAAAATCGCTTGCTCATTAATTCTGAGCGCCTGGTCGCACAATCGATTTTCATTTGTTATGTAATTCCAGTTCCCTGGAATCTAGAAAAAATTATTATAAGTCCACTTAGTTTTTATCAGTGTAAATTTAACAGAGTAGTCGTGGCTAAGGTCAAAAGTAAAAGTATTGAAAAATTATTCAGAATCGCTGGCTCTTTAATTCTGAGCGCCGGATCTCATAGTTGAATTTTATTTGTTATGTAATTCCAGTTCCCTGGAATCTGGAAAAAATCATTATAAATCCACTTAGTTTTTATCAGTCTAAATTTAACAGAGTAGTCGTGGCTAAGGTCAAAAGTAAAGGTATTGAAAAATTATTCAAAATCACTGGCTCTTTAATTCTGAGAGCCGGATCTCAAAGGTGAATTTTATTTGTTATGTAATTCCAGTTCCATTGAATCTGGAAAAAATCATTATAAATCCACTTAGTTTTTATCAGTCTAAATTTAACAGAGTAGTCGTGGCTAAGGTCAAAAGTAAAGGTATTGAAAAATTATTCAAAATCACTGGCTCTTTAATTCTGAGAGCCGGATCTCAAAGGTGAATTTTATTTGTTATGTAATTCCAGTTCCATGGAATCTGGAAAAAATCATTATAAATCCACTTAGTTTTTATCAGTCTAAATTTAACAGAGTAGTCGTGGCTAAGGTCAAATTAAAAGTATTGAAAAATTATTCAAAATCGCTTGCTCATTAATTCTGAGCTCCTGGTCGCACAATCGATTTTCATTTGTTATGTAATTCCAGTTCCCTGGAATATTGAAAAAATTATTATAAATCCACTTAGTTTTTATCAGTGTAAATATAACAGAGTAGTCGTGGCTAAGGTCAAAAGTAAAAGTATTGAAAAATTATTCAAAATCACTGGCTCTTTAATTCTGAGAGCCGGATCTCAAAGGTGAATTTTATTTGTTATGTAATTCCAGTTCCATGGAATCTGGAAAAAATCATTATAAATCCACTTCGCTTCTATCAGTCTAAATTTAACAGAGTAGTCGTGGCTAAGGTCAAAAGTAAAAGTATTGACAAATTATTCAAATTCGCCCTGGAACATGAAAAAAATTAAAAATTTGCCGTAGAACCTACAAACTTTGCATACTGAAAATCCGTGAAAATAATGCTAGAACCCTGAAACTTCCCACAGTAATTCTACACGCGACCAGCTTTCCAAAACGATAATCATTACTGTTGTACGATGTCTGGTTCTCTCGCAATTCGATCTGAAAGAGAGCAAAACTTTAAACAGCCATAACTTCGCAAGGGAAGGCCGTAGACCCCACAAACTTTGCATACTGAAAATCCGTAAAAATAATGCTTGAAGCATGAAACTTCGAACTGTAATTCTACACGCGACCAGCTTTCCAAAACGATAATCATTACTGTTGTACGATATCTGGTTCTCTCGCAATTCGATCTGAAAGAGAGCAAAACTTTAAACAGCCATAACTTCGCAAGGGAAGGCCGTAGACCCCACAAACTTTGCATACTGAAAATCCGTAAAAATAATGCTAGAAGCGTGAAACTTTGAACTGTAATTCTACACGCGACCAGCTTTCCAAAGCGCTAATCTTTATTGTTGTACGATGTCTGGTTCTCTCGCAATTCGATCTGAAAGAGAGCAAAACTTTAAACAGCCATAACTTCGCAAGGGAAGGCCGTAGACCCCACAAACTTTGCATACTGAAAATCCGTAAAAATAATGCTAGAAGCATGAAACTTCGAACTGTAATTCTACACGCGACCAGCTTTCCAAAGCGCTAATCTTTATTGTTGTACGATGTCTGGTTCTCTCGCAACTCGATCTGAAAGAGAGCAAAACTTTAAACAGCCATAACTTCGCAAGGGAAGGCCGTAGACCCCACAAACTTTGCATACTGAAAATCCGTAAAAATAATGCTAGAAGCGTGAAACTTTGAACTGTAATTCTACACGCGACCAGCTTTCCAAAGCGCTAATCTTTATTGTTGTACGATGTCTGGTTCTCTCGCAATTCGATCTGAAAGAGAGCAAAACTTTAAACAGCCATAACTTCGCAAGGGAAGGCCGTAGACCCCACAAACTTTGCATACTGAAAATCCGTAAAAATAATGCTAGAAGCATGAAACTTCGAACTGTAATTCTACACGCGACCAGCTTTCCAAAGCGCTAATCTTTATTGTTGTACGATGTCTGGTTCTCTCGCAACTCGATCTGAAAGAGAGCAAAACTTTAAACAGCCATAACTTCGCAAGGGAAGGCCGTAGACCCCACAAACTTTGCATACTGAAAATCCGTAAAAATAATGCTAGAAGCGTGAAACTTTGAACTGTAATTCTACACGCGACCAGCTTTCCAAAACGATAATCATTACTGTTGTACGATGTCTGGTTCTCTCGCAATTCGATCTGAAAGAGAGCAAAACTTTAAACAGCCATAACTTCGCAAGGGAAGGCCGTAGACCCCACAAACTTTGCATACTGAAAATCCGTAAAAATAATGCTAGAAGCGTGAAACTTTGAACTGTAATTCTACACGCGACCAGCTTTCCAAAGCGCTAATCTTTATTGTTGTACGATGTCTGGTTCTCTCGCAACTCGATCTGAAAGAGAGCAAAACTTTAAACAGCCATAACTTCGCAAGGGAAGGCCGTAGACCCCACAAACTTTGCATACTGAAAATCCGTAAAAATAATGCTAGAAGCATGAAACTTCGAACTGTAATTCTACACGCGACCAGCTTTCCAAAGCGCTAATCTTTATTGTTGTACAATGTCTGGTTCTCTCGCAATTCGATCTGAAAGAGAGCAAAACTTTAAACAGCCATAACTTCGCAAGGGAAGGCCGTAGACCCCACAAACTTTGCATACTGAAAATCCGTAAAAATAATGCTGGAAGCATGAAACTTCGAACTGTAATTCTACACGCGACCAGCTTTCCAAAGCGCTAATCTTTATTGTTGTACGATGTCTGGTTCTCTCGCAACTCGATCTGAAAGAGAGCAAAACTTTAAACAGCCATAACTTCGCAAGGGAAGGCCGTAGACCCCACAAACTTTGCATACTGAAAATCCGTAAAAATAATGCTAGAAGCATGAAACTTCGAACTGTAATTCTACACGCGACCAGCTTTCCAAAGCGCTAATCTTTATTGTTGTACGATGTCTGGTTCTCTCGCAACTCGATCTGAAAGAGAGCAAAACTTTAAACAGCCATAACTTCGCAAGGGAAGGCCGTAGACCCCACAAACTTTGCATACTGAAAATCCGTAAAAATAATGCTAGAAGCATGAAACTTCGAACTGTAATTCTACACGCGACCAGCTTTCCAAAACGATAATCATTACTGTTGTACGATGTCTGGTTCTCTCGCAATTCGATCTGAAAGAGAGCAAAACTTTAAACAGCCATAACTTCGCAAGGGAAGGCCGTAGACCCCACAAACTTTGCATACTGAAAATCCGTAAAAATAATGCTGGAAGCATGAAACTTCGAACTGTAATTCTACACGCGACCAGCTTTCCAAAGCGCTAATCTTTATTGTTGTACGATGTCTGGTTCTCTCGCAACTCGATCTGAAAGAGAGCAAAACTTTAAACAGCCATAACTTCGCAAGGGAAGGCCGTAGACCCCACAAACTTTGCATACTGAAAATCCGTAAAAATAATGCTAGAAGCATGAAACTTCGAACTGTAATTCTACACGCGACCAGCTTTCCAAAGCGCTAATCTTTATTGTTGTACGATGTCTGGTTCTCTCGCAACTCGATCTGAAAGAGAGCAAAACTTTAAACAGCCATAACTTCGCAAGGGAAGGCCGTAGACCCCACAAACTTTGCATACTGAAAATCCGTAAAAATAATGCTGGAAGCATGAAACTTCGAACTGTAATTCTACACGCGACCAGCTTTCCAAAGCGCTAATCTTCATTGTTGTACGATGTCTGGTTCTCTCGCAATTCGATCTGAAAGAGAGCAAAACTTTAAACAGCCATAACTTCGCAAGGGAAGGCCGTAGACCCCACAAACTTTGCATACTGAAAATCCGTAAAAATAATGCTAGAAGCATGAAACTTCGAACTGTAATTCTACACGCGACCAGCTTTCCAAAGCGCTAATCTTTATTGTTGTACGATGTCTGGTTCTCTCGCAATTCGATCTGAAAGAGAGCAAAACTTTAAACAGCCATAACTTCGCAAGGGAAGGCCGTAGACCCCACAAACTTTGCATACTGAAAATCCGTAAAAATAATGCTAGAAGCATGAAACTTCGAACTGTAATTCTACACGCGACCAGCTTTCCAAAGCGCTAATCTTTATTGTTGTACGATGTCTGGTTCTCTCGCAACTCGATCTGAAAGAGAGCAAAACTTTAAACAGCCATAACTTCGCAAGGGAAGGCCGTAGACCCCACAAACTTTGCATACTGAAAATCCGTAAAAATAATGCTAGAAGCGTGAAACTTTGAACTGTAATTCTACACGCGACCAGCTTTCCAAAGCGCTAATCTTTATTGTTGTACGATGTCTGGTTCTCTCGCAATTCGATCTGAAAGAGAGCAAAACTTTAAACAGCCATAACTTCGCAAGGGAAGGCCGTAGACCCCACAAACTTTGCATACTGAAAATCCGTAAAAATAATGCTAGAAGCATGAAACTTCGAACTGTAATTCTACACGCGACCAGCTTTCCAAAGCGCTAATCTTTATTGTTGTACGATGTCTGGTTCTCTCGCAACTCGATCTGAAAGAGAGCAAAACTTTAAACAGCCATAACTTCGCAAGGGAAGGCCGTAGACCCCACAAACTTTGCATACTGAAAATCCGTAAAAATAATGCTAGAAGCGTGAAACTTTGAACTGTAATTCTACACGCGACCAGCTTTCCAAAGCGCTAATCTTTATTGTTGTACGATGTCTGGTTCTCTCGCAATTCGATCTGAAAGAGAGCAAAACTTTAAACAGCCATAACTTCGCAAAGGAAGGCCGTAGACCCCACAAACTTTGCATACTGAAAATCCGTAAAAATAATGCTAGAAGCATGAAACTTCGAACTGTAATTCTACACGCGACCAGCTTTCCAAAGCGCTAATCTTTATTGTTGTACGATGTCTGGTTCTCTCGCAACTCGATCTGAAAGAGAGCAAAACTTTAAACAGCCATAACTTCGCAAGGGAAGGCCGTAGACCCCACAAACTTTGCATACTGAAAATCCGTAAAAATAATGCTAGAAGCGTGAAACTTTGAACTGTAATTCTACACGCGACCAGCTTTCCAAAACGATAATCATTACTGTTGTACGATGTCTGGTTCTCTCGCAATTCGATCTGAAAGAGAGCAAAACTTTAAACAGCCATAACTTCGCAAGGGAAGGCCGTAGACCCCACAAACTTTGCATACTGAAAATCCGTAAAAATAATGCTAGAAGCATGAAACTTTGAACTGTAATTCTACACGCGACCAGCTTTCCAAAGCGCTAATCTTTATTGTTGTACGATGTCTGGTTCTCTCGCAACTCGATCTGAAAGAGAGCAAAACTTTAAACAGCCATAACTTCGCAAGGGAAGGCCGTAGACCCCACAAACTTTGCATACTGAAAATCCGTAAAAATAATGCTAGAAGCATGAAACTTCGAACTGTAATTCTACACGCGACCAGCTTTCCAAAGCGCTAATCTTTATTGTTGTACAATGTCTGGTTCTCTCGCAATTCGATCTGAAAGAGAGCAAAACTTTAAACAGCCATAACTTCGCAAGGGAAGGCCGTAGACCCCACAAACTTTGCATACTGAAAATCCGTAAAAATAATGCTGGAAGCATGAAACTTCGAACTGTAATTCTACACGCGACCAGCTTTCCAAAGCGCTAATCTTCATTGTTGTACGATGTCTGGTTCTCTCGCAATTCGATCTGAAAGAGAGCAAAACTTTAAACAGCCATAACTTCGCAAGGGAAGGCCGTAGACCCCACAAACTTTGCATACTGAAAATCCGTAAAAATAATGCTAGAAGCATGAAACTTCGAACTGTAATTCTACACGCGACCAGCTTTCCAAAGCGCTAATCTTTATTGTTGTACGATGTCTGGTTCTCTCGCAACTCGATCTGAAAGAGAGCAAAACTTTAAACAGCCATAACTTCGCAAGGGAAGGCCGTAGACCCCACAAACTTTGCATACTGAAAATCCGTAAAAATAATGCTAGAAGCGTGAAACTTTGAACTGTAATTCTACACGCGACCAGCTTTCCAAAGCGCTAATCTTTATTGTTGTACGATGTCTGGTTCTCTCGCAATTCGATCTGAAAGAGAGCAAAACTTTAAACAGCCATAACTTCGCAAGGGAAGGCCGTAGACCCCACAAACTTTGCATACTGAAAATCCGTAAAAATAATGCTAGAAGCATGAAACTTCGAACTGTAATTCTACACGCGACCAGCTTTCCAAAGCGCTAATCTTTATTGTTGTACGATGTCTGGTTCTCTCGCAACTCGATCTGAAAGAGAGCAAAACTTTAAACAGCCATAACTTCGCAAGGGAAGGCCGTAGACCCCACAAACTTTGCATACTGAAAATCCGTAAAAATAATGCTAGAAGCGTGAAACTTTGAACTGTAATTCTACACGCGACCAGCTTTCCAAAGCGCTAATCTTTATTGTTGTACGATGTCTGGTTCTCTCGCAATTCGATCTGAAAGAGAGCAAAACTTTAAACAGCCATAACTTCGCAAAGGAAGGCCGTAGACCCCACAAACTTTGCATACTGAAAATCCGTAAAAATAATGCTAGAAGCATGAAACTTCGAACTGTAATTCTACACGCGACCAGCTTTCCAAAGCGCTAATCTTTATTGTTGTACGATGTCTGGTTCTCTCGCAACTCGATCTGAAAGAGAGCAAAACTTTAAACAGCCATAACTTCGCAAGGGAAGGCCGTAGACCCCACAAACTTTGCATACTGAAAATCCGTAAAAATAATGCTAGAAGCGTGAAACTTTGAACTGTAATTCTACACGCGACCAGCTTTCCAAAACGATAATCATTACTGTTGTACGATGTCTGGTTCTCTCGCAATTCGATCTGAAAGAGAGCAAAACTTTAAACAGCCATAACTTCGCAAGGGAAGGCCGTAGACCCCACAAACTTTGCATACTGAAAATCCGTAAAAATAATGCTAGAAGCATGAAACTTTGAACTGTAATTCTACACGCGACCAGCTTTCCAAAGCGCTAATCTTTATTGTTGTACGATGTCTGGTTCTCTCGCAACTCGATCTGAAAGAGAGCAAAACTTTAAACAGCCATAACTTCGCAAGGGAAGGCCGTAGACCCCACAAACTTTGCATACTGAAAATCCGTAAAAATAATGCTAGAAGCATGAAACTTCGAACTGTAATTCTACACGCGACCAGCTTTCCAAAGCGCTAATCTTTATTGTTGTACAATGTCTGGTTCTCTCGCAATTCGATCTGAAAGAGAGCAAAACTTTAAACAGCCATAACTTCGCAAGGGAAGGCCGTAGACCCCACAAACTTTGCATACTGAAAATCCGTAAAAATAATGCTGGAAGCATGAAACTTCGAACTGTAATTCTACACGCGACCAGCTTTCCAAAGCGCTAATCTTTATTGTTGTACGATGTCTGGTTCTCTCGCAACTCGATCTGAAAGAGAGCAAAACTTTAAACAGCCATAACTTCGCAAGGGAAGGCCGTAGACCCCACAAACTTTGCATACTGAAAATCCGTAAAAATAATGCTGGAAGCATGAAACTTCGAACTGTAATTCTACACGCGACCAGCTTTCCAAAGCGCTAATCTTCATTGTTGTACGATGTCTGGTTCTCTCGCAATTCGATCTGAAAGAGAGCAAAACTTTAAACAGCCATAACTTCGCAAGGGAAGGCCGTAGACCCCACAAACTTTGCATACTGAAAATCCGTAAAAATAATGCTAGAAGCATGAAACTTCGAACTGTAATTCTACACGCGACCAGCTTTCCAAAGCGCTAATCTTTATTGTTGTACGATGTCTGGTTCTCTCGCAATTCGATCTGAAAGAGAGCAAAACTTTAAACAGCCATAACTTCGCAAGGGAAGGCCGTAGACCCCACAAACTTTGCATACTGAAAATCCGTAAAAATAATGCTAGAAGCATGAAACTTCGAACTGTAATTCTACACGCGACCAGCTTTCCAAAGCGCTAATCTTTATTGTTGTACGATGTCTGGTTCTCTCGCAACTCGATCTGAAAGAGAGCAAAACTTTAAACAGCCATAACTTCGCAAGGGAAGGCCGTAGACCCCACAAACTTTGCATACTGAAAATCCGTAAAAATAATGCTAGAAGCATGAAGCTTCGAACTGTAATTCTACACCCGAACAGCTTTCCAAAGCGCTAATCTTTATTGTTGTACGATGTCTGGTTCTCTCGCAACTCGATCTGAAAGAGAGCAAAACTTTAAACAGCCATAACTTCGCAAGGGAAGGCCGTAGATCCCACAAACTTTGCATACTGAAAATCCGTAAAAATAATGCTAGAAGCATGAAGCTTCGAACTGTAATTCTACACCCGACCAGCTTTCCAAAGCGCTAATCTTTATTGTTGTACGATGTCTGGTTCTCTCGCAACTCGATCTGAAAGAGAGCAAAACTTTAAACAGCCATAACTTCGCAAGGGAAGGCCGTAGACCCCACAAACTTTGCATACTGAAAATCCGTAAAAATAATGCTTGAAGCATGAAACTTCGAACTGTAATTCTACACGCGACCAGCTTTCCAAAACGATAACCATTACTGTTGTACGATATCTGGTTCTCTCGCAATTCGATCTGAAAGAGAGCAAAACTTTAAACAGCCATAACTTCGCAAGGGAAGGCCGTAGACCCCACAAACTTTGCATACTGAAAATCCGTAAAAATAATGCTGGAAGCATGAAACTTCGAACTGTAATTCTACACGCGACCAGCTTTCCAAAGCGCTAATAATTATTGTTGTACGATGTCTGGTTCTCTCGCAACTCGATCTGAAAGAGAGCAAAACTTTAAACAGCCATAACTTCGCAAGGGAAGGCCGTAGACCCCACAAACTTTGCATACTGAAAATCCGTAAAAATAATGCTAGAAGCATGAAACTTCGAACTGTAATTCTACACGCGACCAGCTTTCCAAAGCGCTAATCTTTATTGTTGTACGATGTCTGGTTCTCTCGCAACTCGATCTGAAAGAGAGCAAAACTTTAAACAGCCATAACTTCGCAAGGGAAGGCCGTAGATCCCACAAACTTTGCATACTGAAAATCCGTAAAAATAATGCTAGAAGCATGAAACTTCGAACTGTAATTCTACACGCGACCAGCTTTCCAAAGCGCTAATCTTTATTGTTGTACAATGTCTGGTTCTCTCGCAATTCGATCTGAAAGAGAGCAAAACTTTAAACAGCCATAACTTCGCAAGGGAAGGCTGTAGACCCCACAAACTTTGCATACTGAAAATCCGTAAAAATAATGCTAGAAGCATGAAACTTCGAACTGTAATTCTACACGCGACCAGCTTTCCAAAACGATAATCATTACTGTTGTACGATATCTGGTTCTCTCGCAATTCGATCTGAAAGAGAGCAAAACTTTAAACAGCCATAACTTCGCAAGGGAAGGCCGTAGATCCCACAAACTTTGCATACTGAAAATCCGTAAAAATAATGCTAGAAGCATGAAACTTCGAACTGTAATTCTACACGCGACCAGCTTTCCAAAGCGCTAATAATTATTGTTGTACGATGTCTGGTTCTCTCGCAACTCGATCTGAAAGAGAGCAAAACTGTAAACAGCCATAACTTCGCAAGGGAAGGCCGTAGACCCCACAAACTTTGCATACTGAAAATCCGTAAAAATAATGCTAGAAGCATGAAACTTCGAACTGTAATTCTACACGCGACCAGCTTTCCAAAACGATAATCATTACTGTTGTACGATATCTGGTTCTCTCGCAATTCGATCTGAAAGAGAGCAAAACTTTAAACAGCCATAACTTCGCAAGGGAAGGCTGTAGACCCCACAAACTTTGCATACTGAAAATCCGTAAAAATAATGCTAGAAGCATGAAACTTCGAACTGTAATTCTACACGCGACCAGCTTTCCAAAGCGCTAATAATTATTGTTGTACGATGTCTGGTTCTCTCGCAACTCGATCTGAAAGAGAGCAAAACTGTAAACAGCCATAACTTCGCAAGGGAAGGCCGTAGACCCCACAAACTTTGCATACTGAAAATCCGTAAAAATAATGCTAGAAGCATGAAACTTCGAACTGTAATTCTACACGCGACCAGCTTTCCAAAGCGCTAATCTTTATTGTTGTACGATGTCTGGTTCTCTCGCAACTCGATCTGAAAGAGAGCAAAACTTTAAACAGCCATAACTTCGCAAGGGAAGGCCGTAGACCCCACAAACTTTGCATACTGAAAATCCGTAAAAATAATGCTAGAAGCATGAAACTTCGAACTGTAATTCTACACGCGACCAGCTTTCCAAAGCGCTAATCTTTATTGTTGTACAATGTCTGGTTCTCTCGCAATTCGATCTGAAAGAGAGCAAAACTTTAAAAAGCCATAACTTCGCAAGGGAAGGCTGTAGACCCCACAAACTTTGCATACTGAAAATCCGTAAAAATAATGCTAGAAGCATGAAACTTCGAACTGTAATTCTACACGCGACCAGCTTTCCAAAGCGCTAATCTTTATTGTTGTACGATGTCTGGTTCTCTCGCAACTCGATCTGAAAGAGAGCAAAACTTTAAACAGCCATAACTTCGCAAGGGAAGGCCGTAGACCCCACAAACTTTGCATACTGAAAATCCGTAAAAATAATGCTTGAAGCATGAAACTTCGAACTGTAATTCTACACGCGACCAGCTTTCCAAAACGATAACCATTACTGTTGTACGATATCTGGTTCTCTCGCAATTCGATCTGAAAGAGAGCAAAACTTTAAACAGCCACAACTTCGCAAGGGAAGGCCGTAGACCCCACAAACTTTGCATACTGAAAATCCGTAAAAATAATGCTAGAAGCATGAAACTTCGAACTGTAATTCTACACGCGACCAGCTTTCCAAAGCGCTAATCTTTATTGTTGTACGATGTCTGGTTCTCTCGCAACTCGATCTGAAAGAGAGCAAAACTTTAAACAGCCATAACTTCGCAAGGGAAGGCCGTAGACCCCACAAACTTTGCATACTGAAAATCCGTAAAAATAATGCTGGAAGCATGAAACTTCGAACTGTAATTCTACACGCGACCAGCTTTCCAAAGCGCTAATCTTCATTGTTGTACGATGTCTGGTTCTCTCGCAATTCGATCTGAAAGAGAGCAAAACTTTAAACAGCCATAACTTCGCAAGGGAAGGCCGTAGACCCCACAAACTTTGCATACTGAAAATCCGTAAAAATAATGCTTGAAGCATGAAACTTCGAACTGTAATTCTACACGCGACCAGCTTTCCAAAACGATAACCATTACTGTTGTACGATATCTGGTTCTCTCGCAATTCGATCTGAAAGAGAGCAAAACTTTAAACAGCCATAACTTCGCAAGGGAAGGCCGTAGATCCCACAAACTTTGCATACTGAAAATCCGTAAAAATAATGCTAGAAGCATGAAACTTCGAACTGTAATTCTACACGCGACCAGCTTTCCAAAGCGCTAATCTTTATTGTTGTACGATGTCTGGTTCTCTCGCAACTCGATCTGAAAGAGAGCAAAACTTTAAACAGCCATAACTTCGCAAGGGAAGGCCGTAGACCCCACAAACTTTGCATACTGAAAATCCGTAAAAATAATGCTGGAAGCATGAAACTTCGAACTGTAATTCTACACGCGACCAGCTTTCCAAAGCGCTAATCTTCATTGTTGTACGATGTCTGGTTCTCTCGCAATTCGATCTGAAAGAGAGCAAAACTTTAAACAGCCATAACTTCGCAAGGGAAGGCCGTAGACCCCACAAACTTTGCATACTGAAAATCCGTAAAAATAATGCTAGAAGCATGAAACTTCGAACTGTAATTCTACACGCGACCAGCTTTCCAAAGCGCTAATCTTTATTGTTGTACGATGTCTGGTTCTCTCGCAATTCGATCTGAAAGAGAGCAAAACTTTAAACAGCCATAACTTCGCAAGGGAAGGCCGTAGACCCCACAAACTTTGCATACTGAAAATCCGTAAAAATAATGCTAGAAGCATGAAACTTTGAACTGTAATTCTACACGCGACCAGCTTTCCAAAACGATAATCATTACTGTTGTACGATGTCTGGTTCTCTCGCAATTCGATCTGAAAGAGAGCAAAACTTTAAACAGCCATAACTTCGCAAGGGAAGGCCGTAGATCCCACAAACTTTGCATACTGAAAATCCGTAAAAATAATGCTAGAAGCATGAAACTTCGAACTGTAATTCTACACGCGACCAGCTTTCCAAAGCGCTAATCTTTATTGTTGTACAATGTCTGGTTCTCTCGCAATTCGATCTGAAAGAGAGCAAAACTTTAAACAGCCATAACTTCGCAAGGGAAGGCTGTAGACCCCACAAACTTTGCATACTGAAAATCCGTAAAAATAATGCTAGAAGCATGAAACTTCGAACTGTAATTCTACACGCGACCAGCTTTCCAAAGCGCTAATCTTTATTGTTGTACGATGTCTGGTTCTCTCGCAACTCGATCTGAAAGAGAGCAAAACTTTAAACAGCCATAACTTCGCAAGGGAAGGCCGTAGACCCCACAAACTTTGCATACTGAAAATCCGTAAAAATAATGCTAGAAGCATGAAACTTCGAACTGTAATTCTACACGCGACCAGCTTTCCAAAGCGCTAATCTTTATTGTTGTACGATGTCTGGTTCTCTCGCAATTCGATCTGAAAGAGAGCAAAACTTTAAACAGCCATAACTTCGCAAGGGAAGGCCGTAGACCCCACAAACTTTGCATACTGAAAATCCGTAAAAATAATGCTAGAAGCATGAAACTTTGAACTGTAATTCTACACGCGACCAGCTTTCCAAAACGATAATCATTACTGTTGTACGATGTCTGGTTCTCTCGCAATTCGATCTGAAAGAGAGCAAAACTTTAAACAGCCATAACTTCGCAAGGGAAGGCCGTAGACCCCACAAACTTTGCATACTGAAAATCCGTAAAAATAATGCTGGAAGCATGAAACTTCGAACTGTAATTCTACACGCGACCAGCTTTCCAAAGCGCTAATCTTCATTGTTGTACGATGTCTGGTTCTCTCGCAACTCGATCTGAAAGAGAGCAAAACTTTAAACAGCCATAACTTCGCAAGGGAAGGCCGTAGACCCCACAAACTTTGCATACTGAAAATCCGTAAAAATAATGCTAGAAGCATGAAACTTCGAACTGTAATTCTACACGCGACCAGCTTTCCAAAGCGCTAATCTTTATTGTTGTACAATGTCTGGTTCTCTCGCAATTCGATCTGAAAGAGAGCAAAACTTTAAACAGCCATAACTTCGCAAGGGAAGGCTGTAGACCCCACAAACTTTGCATACTGAAAATCCGTAAAAATAATGCTAGAAGCATGAAACTTCGAACTGTAATTCTACACGCGACCAGCTTTCCAAAACGATAATCATTACTGTTGTACGATATCTGGTTCTCTCGCAATTCGATCTGAAAGAGAGCAAAACTTTAAACAGCCATAACTTCGCAAGGGAAGGCCGTAGATCCCACAAACTTTGCATACTGAAAATCCGTAAAAATAATGCTAGAAGCATGAAACTTCGAACTGTAATTCTACACGCGACCAGCTTTCCAAAGCGCTAATCTTTATTGTTGTACAATGTCTGGTTCTCTCGGAATTCGATCTGAAAGAGAGCAAAACTTTAAACAGCCATAACTTCGCAAGGGAAGGCTGTAGACCCCACAAACTTTGCATACTGAAAATCCGTAAAAATAATGCTAGAAGCATGAAACTTCGAACTGTAATTCTACACGCGACCAGCTTTCCAAAGCGCTAATCTTTATTGTTGTACGATGTCTGGTTCTCTCGCAACTCGATCTGAAAGAGAGCAAAACTTTAAACAGCCATAACTTCGCAAGGGAAGGCCGTAGACCCCACAAACTTTGCATACTGAAAATCCGTAAAAATAATGCTTGAAGCATGAAACTTCGAACTGTAATTCTACACGCGACCAGCTTTCCAAAACGATAACCATTACTGTTGTACGATATCTGGTTCTCTCGCAATTCGATCTGAAAGAGAGCAAAACTTTAAACAGCCACAACTTCGCAAGGGAAGGCCGTAGACCCCACAAACTTTGCATACTGAAAATCCGTAAAAATAATGCTGGAAGCATGAAACTTCGAACTGTAATTCTACACGCGACCAGCTTTCCAAAGCGCTAATCTTTATTGTTGTACGATGTCTGGTTCTCTCGCAACTCGATCTGAAAGAGAGCAAAACTTTAAACAGCCATAACTTCGCAAGGGAAGGCCGTAGACCCCACAAACTTTGCATACTGAAAATCCGTAAAAATAATGCTAGAAGCATGAAACTTCGAACTGTAATTCTACACGCGACCAGCTTTCCAAAGCGCTAATCTTTATTGTTGTACGATGTCTGGTTCTCTCGCAACTCGATCTGAAAGAGAGCAAAACTTTAAACAGCCATAACTTCGCAAGGGAAGGCCGTAGATCCCACAAACTTTGCATACTGAAAATCCGTAAAAATAATGCTAGAAGCATGAAACTTCGAACTGTAATTCTACACGCGACCAGCTTTCCAAAGCGCTAATCTTTATTGTTGTACAATGTCTGGTTCTCTCGCAATTCGATCTGAAAGAGAGCAAAACTTTAAACAGCCATAACTTCGCAAGGGAAGGCTGTAGACCCCACAAACTTTGCATACTGAAAATCCGTAAAAATAATGCTAGAAGCATGAAACTTCGAACTGTAATTCTACACGCGACCAGCTTTCCAAAGCGCTAATCTTTATTGTTGTACAATGTCTGGTTCTCTCGCAATTCGATCTGAAAGAGAGCAAAACTTTAAACAGCCATAACTTCGCAAGGGAAGGCTGTAGACCCCACAAACTTTGCATACTGAAAATCCGTAAAAATAATGCTAGAAGCATGAAACTTCGAACTGTAATTCTACACGCGACCAGCTTTCCAAAGCGCTAATCTTTATTGTTGTACAATGTCTGGTTCTCTCGCAATTCGATCTGAAAGAGAGCAAAACTTTAAACAGCCATAACTTCGCAAGGGAAGGCTGTAGACCCCACAAACTTTGCATACTGAAAATCCGTAAAAATAATGCTAGAAGCATGAAACTTCGAACTGTAATTCTACACGCGACCAGCTTTCCAAAGCGCTAATCTTTATTGTTGTACGATGTCTGGTTCTCTCGCAACTCGATCTGAAAGAGAGCAAAACTTTAAACAGCCATAACTTCGCAAGGGAAGGCCGTAGATCCCACAAACTTTGCATACTGAAAATCCGTAAAAATAATGCTAGAAGCATGAAACTTCGAACTGTAATTCTACACGCGACCAGCTTTCCAAAGCGCTAATAATTATTGTTGTACGATGTCTGGTTCTCTCGCAACTCGATCTGAAAGAGAGCAAAACTGTAAACAGCCATAACTTCGCAAGGAAAGGCCGTAGATCCCACAAACTTTGCATACTGAAAATCCGTAAAAATAATGCTAGAAGCATGAAACTTCGAACTGTAATTCTACACGCGACCAGCTTTCCAAAGCGCTAATAATTATTGTTGTACGATGTCTGGTTCTCTCGCAACTCGATCTGAAAGAGAGCAAAACTGTAAACAGCCATAACTTCGCAAGGGAAGGCCGTAGACCCCACAAACTTTGCATACTGAAAATCCGTAAAAATAATGCTAGAAGCATGAAACTTCGAACTGTAATTCTACACGCGACCAGCTTTCCAAAGCGCTAATCTTTATTGTTGTACAATGTCTGGTTCTCTCGCAACTCGATCTGAAAGAGAGCAAAACTTTAAACAGCCATAACTTCGCAAGGGAAGGCCGTAGATCCCACAAACTTTGCATACTGAAAATCCGTAAAAATAATGCTAGAAGCATGAAACTTCGAACTGTAATTCTACACGCGACCAGCTTTCCAAAGCGCTAATCTTTATTGTTGTACAATGTCTGGTTCTCTCGCAACTCGATCTGAAAGAGAGCAAAACTTTAAACAGCCATAACTTCGCAAGGGAAGGCCGTAGAACCCACAAACTTTGCATACTGAAAATCCGTAAAAATAATGCTAGAAGCATGAAACTTCGAACTGTAATTCTACACGCGACCAGCTTTCCAAAGCGCTAATCTTTATTGTTGTACAATGTCTGGTTCTCTCGCAATTCGATCTGAAAGAGAGCAAAACTTTAAACAGCCATAACTTCGCAAGGGAAGGCCGTAGACCCCACAAACTTTGCATACTGAAAATCCGTAAAAATAATGCTAGAAGCATGAAACTTCGAACTGTAATTCTACACGCGACCAGCTTTCCAAAGCGCTAATCTTTATTGTTGTACGATGTCTGGTTCTCTCGCAACTCGATCTGAAAGAGAGCAAAACTTTAAACAGCCATAACTTCGCAAGGGAAGGCTGTAGACCCCACAAACTTTGCATACTGAAAATCCGTAAAAATAATGCTAGAAGCATGAAACTTCGAACTGTAATTCTACACGCGACCAGCTTTCCAAAGCGCTAATCTTTATTGTTGTACAATGTCTGGTTCTCTCGCAATTCGATCTGAAAGAGACCAAAACTTTAAACAGCCATAACTTCGCAAGGGAAGGCTGTAGACCCCACAAACTTTGCATACTGAAAATCCGTAAAAATAATGCTAGAAGCATGAAACTTCGAACTGTAATTCTACACGCGACCAGCTTTCCAAAGCGCTAATCTTTATTGTTGTACAATGTCTGGTTCTCTCGCAATTCGATCTGAAAGAGAGCAAAACTTTAAACAGCCATAACTTCGCAAGGGAAGGCTGTAGACCCCACAAACTTTGCATACTGAAAATCCGTAAAAATAATGCTAGAAGCATGAAACTTCGAACTGTAATTCTACACGCGACCAGCTTTCCAAAGCGCTAATCTTTATTGTTGTACAATGTCTGGTTCTCTCGCAATTCGATCTGAAAGAGAGCAAAACTTTAAACAGCCATAACTTCGCAAGGGAAGGCTGTAGACCCCACAAACTTTGCATACTGAAAATCCGTAAAAATAATGCTAGAAGCATGAAACTTCGAACTGTAATTCTACACGCGACCAGCTTTCCAAAGCGCTAATCTTTATTGTTGTACAATGTCTGGTTCTCTCGCAATTCGATCTGAAAGAGACCAAAACTTTAAACAGCCATAACTTCGCAAGGGAAGGCTGTAGACCCCACAAACTTTGCATACTGAAAATCCGTAAAAATAATGCTAGAAGCATGAAACTTCGAACTGTAATTCTACACGCGACCAGCTTTCCAAAGCGCTAATCTTTATTGTTGTACAATGTCTGGTTCTCTCGCAATTCGATCTGAAAGAGAGCAAAACTTTAAACAGCCATAACTTCGCAAGGGAAGGCTGTAGACCCCACAAACTTTGCATACTGAAAATCCGTAAAAATAATGCTAGAAGCATGAAACTTCGAACTGTAATTCTACACGCGACCAGCTTTCCAAAGCGCTAATCTTTATTGTTGTACAATGTCTGGTTCTCTCGCAATTCGATCTGAAAGAGACCAAAACTTTAAACAGCCATAACTTCGCAAGGGAAGGCTGTAGACCCCACAAACTTTGCATACTGAAAATCCGTAAAAATAATGCTAGAAGCATGAAACTTCGAACTGTAATTCTACACGCGACCAGCTTTCCAAAGCGCTAATCTTTATTGTTGTACGATGTCTGGTTCTCTCGCAACTCGATCTGAAAGAGAGCAAAACTTTAAACAGCCATAACTTCGCAAGGGAAGGCTGTAGACCCCACAAACTTTGCATACTGAAAATCCGTAAAAATAATGCTAGAAGCATGAAACTTCGAACTGTAATTCTACACGCGACCAGCTTTCCAAAGCGCTAATCTTTATTGTTGTACAATGTCTGGTTCTCTCGCAATTCGATCTGAAAGAGACCAAAACTTTAAACAGCCATAACTTCGCAAGGGAAGGCTGTAGACCCCACAAACTTTGCATACTGAAAATCCGTAAAAATAATGCTAGAAGCATGAAACTTCGAACTGTAATTCTACACGCGACCAGCTTTCCAAAGCGCTAATCTTTATTGTTGTACAATGTCTGGTTCTCTCGCAATTCGATCTGAAAGAGAGCAAAACTTTAAACAGCCATAACTTCGCAAGGGAAGGCTGTAGACCCCACAAACTTTGCATACTGAAAATCCGTAAAAATAATGCTAGAAGCATGAAACTTCGAACTGTAATTCTACACGCGACCAGCTTTCCAAAGCGCTAATCTTTATTGTTGTACAATGTCTGGTTCTCTCGCAACTCGATCTGAAAGAGAGCAAAACTTTAAACAGCCATAACTTCGCAAGGGAAGGCTGTAGACCCCACAAACTTTGCATACTGAAAATCCGTAAAAATAATGCTAGAAGCATGAAACTTCGAACTGTAATTCTACACGCGACCAGCTTTCCAAAGCGCTAATCTTTATTGTTGTACAATGTCTGGTTCTCTCGCAATTCGATCTGAAAGAGACCAAAACTTTAAACAGCCATAACTTCGCAAGGGAAGGCTGTAGACCCCACAAACTTTGCATACTGAAAATCCGTAAAAATAATGCTAGAAGCATGAAACTTCGAACTGTAATTCTACACGCGACCAGCTTTCCAAAGCGCTAATCTTTATTGTTGTACAATGTCTGGTTCTCTCGCAATTCGATCTGAAAGAGAGCAAAACTTTAAACAGCCATAACTTCGCAAGGGAAGGCTGTAGACCCCACAAACTTTGCATACTGAAAATCCGTAAAAATAATGCTAGAAGCATGAAACTTCGAACTGTAATTCTACACGCGACCAGCTTTCCAAAGCGCTAATCTTTATTGTTGTACAATGTCTGGTTCTCTCGCAATTCGATCTGAAAGAGAGCAAAACTTTAAACAGCCATAACTTCGCAAGGGAAGGCTGTAGACCCCACAAACTTTGCATACTGAAAATCCGTAAAAATAATGCTAGAAGCATGAAACTTCGAACTGTAATTCTACACGCGACCAGCTTTCCAAAGCGCTAATCTTTATTGTTGTACGATGTCTGGTTCTCTCGCAACTCGATCTGAAAGAGAGCAAAACTTTAAACAGCCATAACTTCGCAAGGGAAGGCTGTAGACCCCACAAACTTTGCATACTGAAAATCCGTAAAAATAATGCTAGAAGCATGAAACTTCGAACTGTAATTCTACACGCGACCAGCTTTCCAAAGCGCTAATCTTTATTGTTGTACAATGTCTGGTTCTCTCGCAATTCGATCTGAAAGAGAGCAAAACTTTAAACAGCCATAACTTCGCAAGGGAAGGCTGTAGACCCCACAAACTTTGCATACTGAAAATCCGTAAAAATAATGCTAGAAGCATGAAACTTCGAACTGTAATTCTACACGCGACCAGCTTTCCAAAGCGCTAATCTTTATTGTTGTACAATGTCTGGTTCTCTCGCAATTCGATCTGAAAGAGAGCAAAACTTTAAACAGCCATAACTTCGCAAGGGAACGCTGTAGACCCCACAAACTTTGCATACTGAAAATCCGTAAAAATAATGCTAGAAGCATGAAACTTCGAACTGTAATTCTACACGCGACCAGCTTTCCAAAGCGCTAATCTTTATTGTTGTACAATGTCTGGTTCTCTCGCAATTCGATCTGAAAGAGAGCAAAACTTTAAACAGCCATAACTTCGCAAGGGAAGGCTGTAGACCCCACAAACTTTGCATACTGAAAATCCGTAAAAATAATGCTAGAAGCATGAAACTTCGAACTGTAATTCTACACGCGACCAGCTTTCCAAAGCGCTAATCTTTATTGTTGTACAATGTCTGGTTCTCTCGCAACTCGATCTGAAAGAGAGCAAAACTGTAAACAGCCATAACTTCGCAAGGGAAGGCCGTAGACCCCACAAACTTTGCATACTGAAAATCCGTAAAAATAATGCTAGAAGCATGAAACTTCGAACTGTAATTCTACACGCGACCAGCTTTCCAAAGCGCTAATCTTTATTGTTGTACGATGTCTGGTTCTCTCGCAACTCGATCTGAAAGAGAGCAAAACTTTAAACAGCCATAACTTCGCAAGGGAAGGCCGTAGATCCCACAAACTTTGCATACTGAAAATCCGTAAAAATAATGCTAGAAGCATGAAACTTCGAACTGTAATTCTACACGCGACCAGCTTTCCAAAGCGCTAATCTTTATTGTTGTACAATGTCTGGTTCTCTCGCAATTCGATCTGAAAGAGAGCAAAACTTTAAACAGCCATAACTTCGCAAGGGAAGGCTGTAGACCCCACAAACTTTGCATACTGAAAATCCGTAAAAATAATGCTAGAAGCATGAAACTTCGAACTGTAATTCTACACGCGACCAGCTTTCCAAAGCGCTAATCTTTATTGTTGTACAATGTCTGGTTCTCTCGCAATTCGATCTGAAAGAGAGCAAAACTTTAAACAGCCATAACTTCGCAAGGGAAGGCTGTAGACCCCACAAACTTTGCATACTGAAAATCCGTAAAAATAATGCTAGAAGCATGAAACTTCGAACTGTAATTCTACACGCGACCAGCTTTCCAAAGCACTAATCTTTATTGTTGTACAATGTCTGGTTCTCTCGCAACTCGATCTGAAAGAGAGCAAAACTTTAAACAGCCATAACTTCGCAAGGGAAGGCCGTAGATCCCACAAACTTTGCATACTGAAAATCCGTAAAAATAATGCTAGAAGCATGAAACTTTGAACTGTAATTCTACACGCGACCAGCTTTCCAAAGCGCTAATAATTATTGTTGTACGATGTCTGGTTCTCTCGCAACTCGATCTGAAAGAGAGCAAAACTGTAAACAGCCATAACTTCGCAAGGGAAGGCCGTAGACCCCACAAACTTTGCATACTGAAAATCCGTAAAAATAATGCTAGAAGCATGAAACTTCGAACTGTAATTCTACACGCGACCAGCTTTCCAAAGCGCTAATCTTTATTGTTGTACAATGTCTGGTTCTCTCGCAATTCGATCTGAAAGAGAGCAAAACTTTAAACAGCCATAACTTCGCAAGGGAAGGCTGTAGACCCCACAAACTTTGCATACTGAAAATCCGTAAAAATAATGCTAGAAGCATGAAACTTCGAACTGTAATTCTACACGCGACCAGCTTTCCAAAGCGCTAATCTTTATTGTTGTACAATGTCTGGTTCTCTCGCAACTCGATCTGAAAGAGAGCAAAACTGTAAACAGCCATAACTTCGCAAGGGAAGGCCGTAGACCCCACAAACTTTGCATACTGAAAATCCGTAAAAATAATGCTAGAAGCATGAAACTTCGAACTGTAATTCTACACGCGACCAGCTTTCCAAAGCGCTAATCTTTATTGTTGTACGATGTCTGGTTCTCTCGCAACTCGATCTGAAAGAGAGCAAAACTTTAAACAGCCATAACTTCGCAAGGGAAGGCCGTAGATCCCACAAACTTTGCATACTGAAAATCCGTAAAAATAATGCTAGAAGCATGAAACTTCGAACTGTAATTCTACACGCCACCAGCTTTCCAAAGCGCTAATAATTATTGTTGTACGATGTCTGGTTCTCTCGCAACTCGATCTGAAAGAGAGCAAAACTTTAAACAGCCATAACTTCGCAAGGGAAGGCCGTAGACCCCACAAACTTTGCATACTGAAAATCCGTAAAAATAATGCTAGAAGCATGAAACTTCGAACTGTAATTCTACACGCGACCAGCTTTCCAAAGCGCTAATCTTTATTGTTGTACAATGTCTGGTTCTCTCGCAATTCGATCTGAAAGAGAGCAAAACTTTAAACAGCCATAACTTCGCAAGGGAAGGCTGTAGACCCCACAAACTTTGCATACTGAAAATCCGTAAAAATAATGCTAGAAGCATGAAACTTCGAACTGTAATTCTACACGCGACCAGCTTTCCAAAGCGCTAATAATTATTGTTGTACGATGTCTGGTTCTCTCGCAACTCGATCTGAAAGAGAGCAAAACTGTAAACAGCCATAACTTCGCAAGGGAAGGCCGTAGACCCCACAAACTTTGCATACTGAAAATCCGTAAAAATAATGCTAGAAGCATGAAACTTCGAACTGTAATTCTACACGCGACCACCTTTCCAAAACGATAATCATTACTGTTGTACGATGTCTGGTTCTCTCGCAATTCGATCTGAAAGAGAGCAAAACTTTAAACAGCCATAACTTCGCAAGGGAAGGCTGTAGACCCCACAAACTTTGCATACTGAAAATCCGTAAAAATAATGCTAGAAGCATGAAACTTCGAACTGTAATTCTACACGCGACCAGCTTTCCAAAGCGCTAATCTTTATTGTTGTACAATGTCTGGTTCTCTCGCAACTCGATCTGAAAGAGAGCAAAACTGTAAACAGCCATAACTTCGCAAGGGAAGGCCGTAGACCCCACAAACTTTGCATACTGAAAATCCGTAAAAATAATGCTAGAAGCATGAAACTTCGAACTGTAATTCTACACGCGACCAGCTTTCCAAAGCGCTAATCTTTATTGTTGTACGATGTCTGGTTCTCTCGCAACTCGATCTGAAAGAGAGCAAAACTTTAAACAGCCATAACTTCGCAAGGGAAGGCCGTAGATCCCACAAACTTTGCATACTGAAAATCCGTAAAAATAATGCTAGAAGCATGAAACTTCGAACTGTAATTCTACACGCGACCAGCTTTCCAAAGCGCTAATCTTTATTGTTGTACAATGTCTGGTTCTCTCGCAATTCGATCTGAAAGAGAGCAAAACTTTAAACAGCCATAACTTCGCAAGGGAAGGCTGTAGACCCCACAAACTTTGCATACTGAAAATCCGTAAAAATAATGCTAGAAGCATGAAACTTCGAACTGTAATTCTACACGCGACCAGCTTTCCAAAGCGCTAATCTTTATTGTTGTACAATGTCTGGTTCTCTCGCAATTCGATCTGAAAGAGAGCAAAACTTTAAACAGCCATAACTTCGCAAGGGAAGGCTGTAGACCCCACAAACTTTGCATACTGAAAATCCGTAAAAATAATGCTAGAAGCATGAAACTTCGAACTGTAATTCTACACGCGACCAGCTTTCCAAAGCACTAATCTTTATTGTTGTACAATGTCTGGTTCTCTCGCAACTCGATCTGAAAGAGAGCAAAACTTTAAACAGCCATAACTTCGCAAGGGAAGGCCGTAGATCCCACAAACTTTGCATACTGAAAATCCGTAAAAATAATGCTAGAAGCATGAAACTTTGAACTGTAATTCTACACGCGACCAGCTTTCCAAAGCGCTAATAATTATTGTTGTACGATGTCTGGTTCTCTCGCAACTCGATCTGAAAGAGAGCAAAACTGTAAACAGCCATAACTTCGCAAGGGAAGGCCGTAGACCCCACAAACTTTGCATACTGAAAATCCGTAAAAATAATGCTAGAAGCATGAAACTTCGAACTGTAATTCTACACGCGACCAGCTTTCCAAAGCGCTAATCTTTATTGTTGTACAATGTCTGGTTCTCTCGCAATTCGATCTGAAAGAGAGCAAAACTTTAAACAGCCATAACTTCGCAAGGGAAGGCTGTAGACCCCACAAACTTTGCATACTGAAAATCCGTAAAAATAATGCTAGAAGCATGAAACTTCGAACTGTAATTCTACACGCGACCAGCTTTCCAAAGCGCTAATCTTTATTGTTGTACAATGTCTGGTTCTCTCGCAACTCGATCTGAAAGAGAGCAAAACTGTAAACAGCCATAACTTCGCAAGGGAAGGCCGTAGACCCCACAAACTTTGCATACTGAAAATCCGTAAAAATAATGCTAGAAGCATGAAACTTCGAACTGTAATTCTACACGCGACCAGCTTTCCAAAGCGCTAATCTTTATTGTTGTACGATGTCTGGTTCTCTCGCAACTCGATCTGAAAGAGAGCAAAACTTTAAACAGCCATAACTTCGCAAGGGAAGGCCGTAGATCCCACAAACTTTGCATACTGAAAATCCGTAAAAATAATGCTAGAAGCATGAAACTTCGAACTGTAATTCTACACGCCACCAGCTTTCCAAAGCGCTAATAATTATTGTTGTACGATGTCTGGTTCTCTCGCAACTCGATCTGAAAGAGAGCAAAACTTTAAACAGCCATAACTTCGCAAGGGAAGGCCGTAGACCCCACAAACTTTGCATACTGAAAATCCGTAAAAATAATGCTAGAAGCATGAAACTTCGAACTGTAATTCTACACGCGACCAGCTTTCCAAAGCGCTAATCTTTATTGTTGTACAATGTCTGGTTCTCTCGCAATTCGATCTGAAAGAGAGCAAAACTTTAAACAGCCATAACTTCGCAAGGGAAGGCTGTAGACCCCACAAACTTTGCATACTGAAAATCCGTAAAAATAATGCTAGAAGCATGAAACTTCGAACTGTAATTCTACACGCGACCAGCTTTCCAAAGCGCTAATAATTATTGTTGTACGATGTCTGGTTCTCTCGCAACTCGATCTGAAAGAGAGCAAAACTGTAAACAGCCATAACTTCGCAAGGGAAGGCCGTAGACCCCACAAACTTTGCATACTGAAAATCCGTAAAAATAATGCTAGAAGCATGAAACTTCGAACTGTAATTCTACACGCGACCACCTTTCCAAAACGATAATCATTACTGTTGTACGATGTCTGGTTCTCTCGCAATTCGATCTGAAAGAGAGCAAAACTTTAAACAGCCATAACTTCGCAAGGGAAGGCTGTAGACCCCACAAACTTTGCATACTGAAAATCCGTAAAAATAATGCTAGAAGCATGAAACTTCGAACTGTAATTCTACACGCGACCAGCTTTCCAAAACGATAATCATTACTGTTGTACGATGTCTGGTTCTCTCGCAATTCGATCTGAAAGAGAGCAAAACTTTAAACAGCCATAACTTCGCAAGGGAAGGCTGTAGACCCCACAAACTTTGCATACTGAAAATCCGTAAAAATAATGCTAGAAGCATGAAACTTCGAACTGTAATTCTACACGCGACCACCTTTCCAAAACGATAATCATTACTGTTGTACGATGTCTGGTTCTCTCGCAATTCGATCTGAAAGAGAGCAAAACTTTAAACAGCCATAACTTCGCAAGGGAAGGCTGTAGACCCCACAAACTTTGCATACTGAAAATCCGTAAAAATAATGCTAGAAGCATGAAACTTTGAACTGTAATTCTACACGCGACCAGCTTTCCAAAACGATAATCATTACTGTTGTACGATGTCTGGTTCTCTCGCAATTCGATCTGAAAGAGAGCAAAACTTTAAACAGCCATAACTTCGCAAGGGAAGGCTGTAGACCCCACAAACTTTGCATACTGAAAATCCGTAAAAATAATGCTAGAAGCATGAAACTTCGAACTGTAATTCTACACGCGACCAGCTTTCCAAAGCGCTAATAATTATTGTTGTACGATGTCTGGTTCTCTCGCAACTCGATCTGAAAGAGAGCAAAACTGTAAACAGCCATAACTTCGCAAGGGAAGGCCGTAGACCCCACAAACTTTGCATACTGAAAATCCGTAAAAATAATGCTAGAAGCATGAAACTTCGAACTGTAATTCTACACGCGACCAGCTTTCCAAAGCGCTAATAATTATTGTTGTACGATGTCTGGTTCTCTCGCAACTCGATCTGAAAGAGAGCAAAACTGTAAACAGCCATAACTTCGCAAGGGAAGGCCGTAGACCCCACAAACTTTGCATACTGAAAATCCGTAAAAATAATGCTAGAAGCATGAAACTTCGAACTGTAATTCTACACGCGACCAGCTTTCCAAAGCGCTAATCTTTATTGTTGTACGATGTCTGGTTCTCTCGCAACTCGATCTGAAAGAGAGCAAAACTTTAAACAGCCATAACTTCGCAAGGGAAGGCCGTAGATCCCACAAACTTTGCATACTGAAAATCCGTAAAAATAATGCTAGAAGCATGAAACTTCGAACTGTAATTCTACACGCGACCAGCTTTCCAAAGCGCTAATCTTTATTGTTGTACAATGTCTGGTTCTCTCGCAATTCGATCTGAAAGAGAGCAAAACTTTAAACAGCCATAACTTCGCAAGGGAAGGCTGTAGACCCCACAAACTTTGCATACTGAAAATCCGTAAAAATAATGCTAGAAGCATGAAACTTCGAACTGTAATTCTACACGCGACCAGCTTTCCAAAGCGCTAATAATTATTGTTGTACGATGTCTGGTTCTCTCGCAACTCGATCTGAAAGAGAGCAAAACTTTAAACAGCCATAACTTCGCAAGGGAAGGCCGTAGACCCCACAAACTTTGCATACTGAAAATCCGTAAAAATAATGCTGGAAGCATGAAACTTCGAACTGTAATTCTACACGCGACCAGCTTTCCAAAGCGCTAATAATTATTGTTGTACGATGTCTGGTTCTCTCGCAACTCGATCTGAAAGAGAGCAAAACTTTAAACAGCCATAACTTCGCAAGGGAAGGCCGTAGACCCCACAAACTTTGCATACTGAAAATCCGTAAAAATAATGCTTGAAGCATGAAACTTCGAACTGTAATTCTACACGCGACCAGCTTTCCAAAGCGCTAATCTTTATTGTTGTACGATGTCTGGTTCTCTCGCAACTCGATCTGAAAGAGAGCAAAACTTTAAACAGCCATAACTTCGCAAGGGAAGGCCGTAGATCCCACAAACTTTGCATACTGAAAATCCGTAAAAATAATGCTAGAAGCATGAAACTTCGAACTGTAATTCTACACGCGACCAGCTTTCCAAAGCGCTAATAATTATTGTTGTACGATGTCTGGTTCTCTCGCAACTCGATCTGAAAGAGAGCAAAACTTTAAACAGCCATAACTTCGCAAGGGAAGGCCGTAGATCCCACAAACTTTGCATACTGAAAATCCGTAAAAATAATGCTAGAAGCATGAAACTTCGAACTGTAATTCTACACGCGACCAGCTTTCCAAAGCGCTAATCTTTATTGTTGTACGATGTCTGGTTCTCTCGCAACTCGATCTGAAAGAGAGCAAAACTTTAAACAGCCATAACTTCGCAAGGGAAGGCCGTAGATCCCACAAACTTTGCATACTGAAAATCCGTAAAAATAATGCTAGAAGCATGAAACTTCGAACTGTAATTCTACACGCGACCAGCTTTCCAAAGCGCTAATAATTATTGTTGTACGATGTCTGGTTCTCTCGCAACTCGATCTGAAAGAGAGCAAAACTTTAAACAGCCATAACTTCGCAAGGGAAGGCCGTAGACCCCACAAACTTTGCATACTGAAAATCCGTAAAAATAATGCTTGAAGCATGAAACTTCGAACTGTAATTCTACACGCGACCAGCTTTCCAAAACGATAACCATTACTGTTGTACGATATCTGGTTCTCTCGCAATTCGATCTGAAAGAGAGCAAAACTTTAAACAGCCATAACTTCGCAAGGGAAGGCCGTAGACCCCACAAACTTTGCATACTGAAAATCCGTAAAAATAATGCTGGAAGCATGAAACTTCGAACTGTAATTCTACACGCGACCAGCTTTCCAAAGCGCTAATCTTTATTGTTGTACGATGTCTGGTTCTCTCGCAACTCGATCTGAAAGAGAGCAAAACTTTAAACAGCCATAACTTCGCAAGGGAAGGCCGTAGATCCCACAAACTTTGCATACTGAAAATCCGTAAAAATAATGCTAGAAGCATGAAACTTCGAACTGTAATTCTACACGCGACCAGCTTTCCAAAGCGCTAATCTTTATTGTTGTACAATGTCTGGTTCTCTCGCAATTCGATCTGAAAGAGAGCAAAACTTTAAACAGCCATAACTTCGCAAGGGAAGGCTGTAGACCCCACAAACTTTGCATACTGAAAATCCGTAAAAATAATGCTAGAAGCATGAAACTTCGAACTGTAATTCTACACGCGACCAGCTTTCCAAAACGATAACCATTACTGTTGTACGATATCTGGTTCTCTCGCAATTCGATCTGAAAGAGAGCAAAACTTTAAACAGCCATAACTTCGCAAGGGAAGGCTGTAGACCCCACAAACTTTGCATACTGAAAATCCGTAAAAATAATGCTGGAAGCATGAAACTTCGAAATGTAATTCTACACGCGACCAGCTTTCCAAAGCGCTAATCTTTATTGTTGTACGATGTCTGGTTCTCTCGCAACTCGATCTGAAAGAGAGCAAAACTTTAAACAGCCATAACTTCGCAAGGGAAGGCCGTAGACCCCACAAACTTTGCATACTGAAAATCCGTAAAAATAATGCTAGAAGCATGAAACTTCGAACTGTAATTCTACACGCGACCAGCTTTCCAAAGCGCTAATAATTATTGTTGTACGATGTCTGGTTCTCTCGCAACTCGATCTGAAAGAGAGCAAAACTTTAAACAGCCATAACTTCGCAAGGGAAGGCCGTAGATCCCACAAACTTTGCATACTGAAAATCCGTAAAAATAATGCTAGAAGCATGAAACTTCGAACTGTAATTCTACACGCGACCAGCTTTCCAAAACGATAACCATTACTGTTGTACGATATCTGGTTCTCTCGCAATTCGATCTGAAAGAGAGCAAAACTTTAAACAGCCATAACTTCGCAAGGGAAGGCCGTAGACCCCACAAACTTTGCATACTGAAAATCCGTAAAAATAATGCTGGAAGCATGAAACTTCGAACTGTAATTCTACACGCGACCAGCTTTCCAAAGCGCTAATCTTTATTGTTGTACGATGTCTGGTTCTCTCGCAACTCGATCTGAAAGAGAGCAAAACTTTAAACAGCCATAACTTCGCAAGGGAAGGCCGTAGATCCCACAAACTTTGCATACTGAAAATCCGTAAAAATAATGCTAGAAGCATGAAACTTCGAACTGTAATTCTACACGCGACCAGCTTTCCAAAGCGCTAATCTTTATTGTTGTACAATGTCTGGTTCTCTCGCAATTCGATCTGAAAGAGAGCAAAACTTTAAACAGCCATAACTTCGCAAGGGAAGGCTGTAGACCCCACAAACCTTGCATACTGAAAATCCGTAAAAATAATGCTAGAAGCATGAAACTTCGAACTGTAATTCTACACGCGACCAGCTTTCCAAAGCGCTAATAATTATTGTTGTACGATGTCTGGTTCTCTCGCAACTCGATCTGAAAGAGAGCAAAACTGTAAACAGCCATAACTTCGCAAGGGAAGGCCGTAGACCCCACAAACTTTGCATACTGAAAATCCGTAAAAATAATGCTAGAAGCATGAAACTTCGAACTGTAATTCTACACGCGACCAGCTTTCCAAAACGATAATCATTACTGTTGTACGATATCTGGTTCTCTCGCAATTCGATCTGAAAGAGAGCAAAACTTTAAACAGCCATAACTTCGCAAGGGAAGGCCGTAGATCCCACAAACTTTGCATACTGAAAATCCGTAAAAATAATGCTAGAAGCATGAAACTTCGAACTGTAATTCTACACGCGACCAGCTTTCCAAAGCGCTAATCTTTATTGTTGTACGATGTCTGGTTCTCTCGCAACTCGATCTGAAAGAGAGCAAAACTTTAAACAGCCATAACTTCGCAAGGGAAGGCCGTAGACCCCACAAACTTTGCATACTGAAAATCCGTAAAAATAATGCTAGAAGCATGAAACTTCGAACTGTAATTCTACACGCGACCAGCTTTCCAAAGCGCTAATCTTTATTGTTGTACGATGTCTGGTTCTCTCGCAACTCGATCTGAAAGAGAGCAAAACTGTAAACAGCCATAACTTCGCAAGGGAAGGCCGAAGACCCCACAAACTTTGCATACTGAAAATCCGTAAAAATAATGCTAGAAGCATGAAACTTCGAACTGTAATTCTACACGCGACCAGCTTTCCAAAGCGCTAATCTTTACTGTTGTACGATGTCTGGTTCTCTCGCAACTCGATCTGAAAGAGAGCAAAACTGTAAACAGCCATAACTTCGCAAGGGAAGGCCGTAGATCCCACAAACTTTGCATACTGAAAATCCGTAAAAATAATGCTAGAAGCATGAAACTTCGAACTGTAATTCTACACGCGACCAGCTTTCCAAAGCGCTAATCTTTATTGTTGTACAATGTCTGGTTCTCTCGCAATTCGATCTGAAAGAGAGTAAAACTTTAAACAGCCATAACTTCGCAAGGGAAGGCCGTAGACCCCACAAACTTTGCATACTGAAAATCCGTAAAAATAATGCTAGAAGCATGAAACTTCGAACTGTAATTCTACACGCGACCAGCTTTCCAAAGCGCTAATCTTTATTGTTGTACGATGTCTGGTTCTCTCGCAACTCGATCTGAAAGAGAGCAAAACTGTAAACAGCCATAACTTCGCAAGGGAAGGCCGTAGACCCCACAAACTTTGCATACTGAAAATCCGTAAAAATAATGCTAGAAGCATGAAACTTCGAACTGTAATTCTACACGCGACCAGCTTTCCAAAGCGCTAATCTTTACTGTTGTACGATGTCTGGTTCTCTCGCAACTCGATCTGAAAGAGAGCAAAACTGTAAACAGCCATAACTTCGCAAGGGAAGGCCGTAGATCCCACAAACTTTGCATACTGAAAATCCGTAAAAATAATGCTAGAAGCATGAAACTTCGAACTGTAATTCTACACGCGACCAGCTTTCCAAAGCGCTAATCTTTACTGTTGTACGATGTCTGGTTCTCTCGCAACTCGATCTGAAAGAGAGCAAAACTGTAAACAGCCATAACTTCGCAAGGGAAGGCCGTAGATCCCACAAACTTTGCATACTGAAAATCCGTAAAAATAATGCTAGAAGCATGAAACTTCGAACTGTAATTCTACACGCGACCAGCTTTCCAAAGCGCTAATAATTATTGTTGTACGATGTCTGGTTCTCTCGCAACTCGATCTGAAAGAGAGCAAAACTGTAAACAGCCATAACTTCGCAAGGGAAGGCCGTAGATCCCACAAACTTTGCATACTGAAAATCCGTAAAAATAATGCTAGAAGCATGAAACTTCGAACTGTAATTCTACACGCGACCAGCTTTCCAAAGCGCTAATCTTTATTGTTGTACGATGTCTGGTTCTCTCGCAACTCGATCTGAAAGAGAGCAAAACTGTAAACAGCCATAACTTCGCAAGGGAAGGCCGTAGACCCCACAAACTTTGCATACTGAAAATCCGTAAAAATAATGCTAGAAGCATGAAACTTCGAACTGTAATTCTACACGCGACCAGCTTTCCAAAGCGCTAATAATTATTGTTGTACGATGTCTGGTTCTCTCGCAACTCGATCTGAAAGAGAGCAAAACTTTAAACAGCCATAACTTCGCAAGGGAAGGCCGTAGATCCCACAAACTTTGCATACTGAAAATCCGTAAAAATAATGCTAGAAGCATGAAACTTCGAACTGTAATTCTACACGCGACCAGCTTTCCAAAGCGCTAATCTTTATTGTTGTACAATGTCTGGTTCTCTCGCAACTCGATCTGAAAGAGAGCAAAACTTTAAACAGCCATAACTTCGCAAGGGAAGGCCGTAGAACCCACAAACTTTGCATACTAAAAATCCGTAAAAATAATGCTAGAAGCATGAAACTTCGAACTGTAATTCTACACGCGACCAGCTTTCCAAAGCGCTAATCTTTACTGTTGTACGATGTCTGGTTCTCTCGCAACTCGATCTGAAAGAGAGCAAAACTTTAAACAGCCATAACTTCGCAAGGGAAGGCCGTAGACCCCACAAACTTTGCATACTGAAAATCCGTAAAAATAATGCTAGAAGCATGAAACTTCGAACTGTAATTCTACACGCGACCAGCTTTCCAAAGCGCTAATCTTTATTGTTGTACGATGTCTGGTTCTCTCGCAACTCGATCTGAAAGAGAGCAAAACTTTAAACAGCCATAACTTCGCAAGGGAAGGCCGTAGACCCCACAAACTTTGCATACTGAAAATCCGTAAAAATAATGCTAGAAGCATGAAACTTTGAACTGTAATTCTACACGCGACCAGCTTTCCAAAACGATAATCATTACTGTTGTACGATGTCTGGTTCTCTCGCAACTCGATCTGAAAGAGAGCAAAACTTTAAACAGCCATAACTTCGCAAGGGAAGGCCGTAGACCCCACAAACTTTGCATACTGAAAATCCGTAAAAATAATGCTAGAAGCATGAAACTTTGAACTGTAATTCTACACGCGACCAGCTTTCCAAAACGATAATCATTACTGTTGTACGATGTCTGGTTCTCTCGCAACTCGATCTGAAAGAGAGCAAAACTGTAAACAGCCATAACTTCGCAAGGGAAGGCCGTAGACCCCACAAACTTTGCATACTGAAAATCCGTAAAAATAATGCTAGAAGCATGAAACTTCGAACTGTAATTCTACACGCGACCAGCTTTCCAAAACGATAATCATTACTGTTGTACGATATCTGGTTCTCTCGCAATTCGATCTGAAAGAGAGCAAAACTTTAAACAGCCATAACTTCGCAAGGGAAGGCCGTAGATCCCACAAACTTTGCATACTGAAAATCCGTAAAAATAATGCTAGAAGCATGAAACTTCGAACTGTAATTCTACACGCGACCAGCTTTCCAAAGCGCTAATCTTTATTGTTGTACGATGTCTGGTTCTCTCGCAACTCGATCTGAAAGAGAGCAAAACTTTAAACAGCCATAACTTCGCAAGGGAAGGCCGTAGACCCCACAAACTTTGCATACTGAAAATCCGTAAAAATAATGCTAGAAGCATGAAACTTTGAACTGTAATTCTACACGCGACCAGCTTTCCAAAACGATAATCATTACTGTTGTACGATGTCTGGTTCTCTCGCAACTCGATCTGAAAGAGAGCAAAACTGTAAACAGCCATAACTTCGCAAGGGAAGGCCGAAGACCCCACAAACTTTGCATACTGAAAATCCGTAAAAATAATGCTAGAAGCATGAAACTTCGAACTGTAATTCTACACGCGACCAGCTTTCCAAAGCGCTAATCTTTACTGTTGTACGATGTCTGGTTCTCTCGCAACTCGATCTGAAAGAGAGCAAAACTGTAAACAGCCATAACTTCGCAAGGGAAGGCCGTAGATCCCACAAACTTTGCATACTGAAAATCCGTAAAAATAATGCTAGAAGCATGAAACTTCGAACTGTAATTCTACACGCGACCAGCTTTCCAAAGCGCTAATCTTTATTGTTGTACAATGTCTGGTTCTCTCGCAATTCGATCTGAAAGAGAGTAAAACTTTAAACAGCCATAACTTCGCAAGGGAAGGCCGTAGACCCCACAAACTTTGCATACTGAAAATCCGTAAAAATAATGCTAGAAGCATGAAACTTCGAACTGTAATTCTACACGCGACCAGCTTTCCAAAGCGCTAATCTTTATTGTTGTACGATGTCTGGTTCTCTCGCAACTCGATCTGAAAGAGAGCAAAACTGTAAACAGCCATAACTTCGCAAGGGAAGGCCGTAGACCCCACAAACTTTGCATACTGAAAATCCGTAAAAATAATGCTAGAAGCATGAAACTTCGAACTGTAATTCTACACGCGACCAGCTTTCCAAAGCGCTAATCTTTATTGTTGTACGATGTCTGGTTCTCTCGCAACTCGATCTGAAAGAGAGCAAAACTGTAAACAGCCATAACTTCGCAAGGGAAGGCCGTAGACCCCACAAACTTTGCATACTGAAAATCCGTAAAAATAATGCTAGAAGCATGAAACTTCGAACTGTAATTCTACACGCGACCAGCTTTCCAAAGCGCTAATCTTTATTGTTGTACAATGTCTGGTTCTCTCGCAACTCGATCTGAAAGAGAGCAAAACTGTAAACAGCCATAACTTCGCAAGGGAAGGCCGTAGACCCCACAAACTTTGCATACTGAAAATCCGTAAAAATAATGCTAGAAGCATGAAACTTCGAACTGTAATTCTACACGCGACCAGCTTTCCAAAGCGCTAATCTTTACTGTTGTACGATGTCTGGTTCTCTCGCAACTCGATCTGAAAGAGAGCAAAACTTTAAACAGCCATAACTTCGCAAGGGAAGGCCGTAGACCCCACAAACTTTGCATACTGAAAATCCGTAAAAATAATGCTAGAAGCATGAAACTTCGAACTGTAATTCTACACGCGACCAGCTTTCCAAAACGATAATCATTACTGTTGTACGATGTCTGGTTCTCTCGCAATTCGATCTGAAAGAGAGCAAAACTTTAAACAGCCATAACTTCGCAAGGGAAGGCCGTAGACCCCACAAACTTTGCATACTGAAAATCCGTAAAAATAATGCTAGAAGCATGAAACTTCGAACTGTAATTCTACACGCGACCAGCTTTCCAAAGCGCTAATCTTTATTGTTGTACAATGTCTGGTTCTCTCGCAACTCGATCTGAAAGAGAGCAAAACTGTAAACAGCCATAACTTCGCAAGGGAAGGCCGTAGATCCCACAAACTTTGCATACTGAAAATCCGTAAAAATAATGCTAGAAGCATGAAACTTCGAACTGTAATTCTACACGCGACCAGCTTTCCAAAGCGCTAATCTTTATTGTTGTACAATGTCTGGTTCTCTCGCAACTCGATCTGAAAGAGAGCAAAACTTTAAACAGCCATAACTTCGCAAGGGAAGGCCGTAGATCCCACAAACTTTGCATACTGAAAATCCGTAAAAATAATGCTAGAAGCATGAAACTTCGAACTGTAATTCTACACGCGACCAGCTTTCCAAAGCGCTAATCTTTATTGTTGTACAATGTCTGGTTCTCTCGCAACTCGATCTGAAAGAGAGCAAAACTGTAAACAGCCATAACTTCGCAAGGGAAGGCCGTAGACCCCACAAACTTTGCATACTGAAAATCCGTAAAAATAATGCTAGAAGCATGAAACTTCGAACTGTAATTCTACACGCGACCAGCTTTCCAAAGCGCTAATCTTTATTGTTGTACAATGTCTGGTTCTCTCGCAACTCGATCTGAAAGAGAGCAAAACTTTAAACAGCCATAACTTCGCAAGGGAAGGCCGTAGATCCCACAAACTTTGCATACTGAAAATCCGTAAAAATAATGCTAGAAGCATGAAACTTCGAACTGTAATTCTACACGCGACCAGCTTTCCAAAGCGCTAATCTTTATTGTTGTACAATGTCTGGTTCTCTCGCAACTCGATCTGAAAGAGAGCAAAACTTTAAACAGCCATAACTTCGCAAGGGAAGGCCGTAGAACCCACAAACTTTGCATACTGAAAATCCGTAAAAATAATGCTAGAAGCATGAAACTTCGAACTGTAATTCTACACGCGACCAGCTTTCCAAAACGATAATCATTACTGTTGTACGATGTCTGGTTCTCTCGCAATTCGATCTGAAAGAGAGCAAAACTTTAAACAGCCATAACTTCGCAAGGGAAGGCCGTAGACCCCACAAACTTTGCATACTGAAAATCCGTAAAAATAATGCTAGAAGCATGAAACTTCGAACTGTAATTCTACACGCGACCAGCTTTCCAAAACGATAATCATTACTGTTGTACGATGTCTGGTTCTCTCGCAATTCGATCTGAAAGAGAGCAAAACTTTAAACAGCCATAACTTCGCAAGGGAAGGCCGTAGACCCCACAAACTTTGCATACTGAAAATCCGTAAAAATAATGCTAGAAGCATGAAACTTCGAACTGTAATTCTACACGCGACCAGCTTTCCAAAGCGCTAATCTTTACTGTTGTACGATGTCTGGTTCTCTCGCAACTCGATCTGAAAGAGAGCAAAACTTTAAACAGCCATAACTTCGCAAGGGAAGGCCGTAGACCCCACAAACTTTGCATACTGAAAATCCGTAAAAATAATGCTAGAAGCATGAAACTTCGAACTGTAATTCTACACGCGACCAGCTTTCCAAAGCGCTAATCTTTATTGTTGTACGATGTCTGGTTCTCTCGCAACTCGATCTGAAAGAGAGCAAAACTTTAAACAGCCATAACTTCGCAAGGGAAGGCCGTAGACCCCACAAACTTTGCATACTGAAAATCCGTAAAAATAATGCTTGTTATTGTTGTACTATGTCTGGTTCTCTCTACAAAAAATAAAACTTTACTAATGAACTAAGAATTGCTTATGGGATCCACATTTTTTTACTGAATCTGTTTTTAATTAGTTTTTTTAAAATTTAAACTTAAAAACATTAACATTAAAAATAGGAAATTCAGTATAATCTCAATCGAGTGAAAGAAAAAACAGAATCATCAGTAAAAAAGTAAACCAAAACAAAACAAAACAACGGAATCTCGGAATGTCCACGTCGTTGCCAATTTATTTTGACTCCTAACGATTCCGGCTCTGAATCCGATTTATTTTTATTAAAATGTGAAAACAAATTATTTTGCACATACACACACACATGATTGGATATCCGCTGGTTGCTGCATTAGGACATCCGCTACAACAACAAAAACCAGCCGAAATGAAAACAACACCGATACGGTTAACGTTGGCCTCGACATGTTGGCCTCGGACATCGATTGCAGTGCGAAGTCGCCGAGAGATGAATACGAGTGTCTGCATGTCGCAGCCAGTTTTGTGGAAGTAGTTTTATCGATCTCAATTAATCTGAAAACACAAACACACAGCAGTGAGAGAGACAGAGAGAGAGAGAGAGAGAGAGAGGGCGATATTGACCCATAGAGCTCGTACATAAATAATCCCCGTTTGCGACACCAAACAACAACAACACCAACAGCTTAAAACATGAAAAGCAATGACATAAGCTTCGATTTTCATCTTTTTCACTTTTTAACAAATTACCAATCTATACAAAAAGGACACACAGACACACACACACCCACCCACATACACAGACACTTTCGTTCATGTCTGGTTTATAAAGAAAAAGTCATCATTAATCTCTGTTGTTACGTTGTGTTGTTGGATGTCGCTTCGCAGTCGCCTCGAACTCGCGTCTGCTTTGTTTGAGCGATGCGACGCCATTCGACATCTCTTTCGTCTCGCCGTCTCTTGCCATTTATACTCAGTTTTTGTTGCTGCTTTTCTCGACTTAATACGGTTCGATGATTCTACTTAATACCGGCGGACACCTTCACAGTTGTTGTTGTTGTTTTTTTTTATTTTTACAAAAGACAACGTATTCGATATGTTGACGACGTCGATATGTTGTTCTTAGACAAAAAAAAAAGAACATTTAAAAATTAAATACAAAGGTCTGTCTTGTTCTTATTCATGTTCTGCTTGTTCCTCTTACTTGTCGTTTATTCTGTTTTTTCCACGATCCAGGATTTTTTTTGTTCTAGGAACAAAATTGGATTTATCATAAATCGAGCTTAATCGACTTTATTTCAATCCCAATTTGAGTCCTTCCTCATGATCTTTCTTCTCCTTCTTCTCCACCGTCATCAACTCCTTCTCCTCCACCGTCATCAACTCTTTCTCCGCCTCCGGATTACGCACCCTCATCCACCACCTTCTCGCCCACCTTCTCTTCTGCATCCTCTTCCCCCCACCCTCAAGTGTTTATGTCAAGAGGTTGTCTAATGTAAAACATGAAAACTGCTCTTCTTCTTCTTCTTCTTCTCCTTCTTCTTCTTCTCCTTCTTCTTCTTCTTTTCCTTTTCCTTTTCTTTTTTCAGCTCACCCCATCCAAAATCAGCCTCTTTTTATTATCTGTCAGAAGGAAAGAAACAAAAAAGTACCGTTATTAAACTTTATCGTTTATCTAAACTTGTCGTTCCATTAATCGATTCTCTCTTCCTCTCACCATTCGATTGCCCTCTCTTCATCCTTGCATTGTGTCAGAAATCCAGTCATAAATCGTTTAAATCTGTTAACGTATATGAAAAACTTGTAACTTTTTCTCAAGATTTTCGTAGTCGCAACTCGGCTTTGTGAAAAAACAGAACGAACGAGAAAAACCAAAGAAAATATGGAAAAAATGCCAATTTTGCACTTTAGAATATCGCAGTAGAGTGTGCAGAGCAGGACGGAGTGGAGTGGAGTGGAGTAGAGTGGAGTGCAGGAGAATGGAGTGGAGTGGAGGAGAGTAGAGTAGAGTAGAGTAGAGTAGAGGAGCGCGTAGTTGAGTAGAATGGAGTTCAGTTCAGTGGAGAAAAATACGAATATCAACTCAGATCAACTGAATGATTCAACAAGAAGGCGGTGTTGATAGAGAGAGAGAAGGTGTATGAGAAAGGGGAGGAAGAGGAGGAGAAAGAGGAGCAGAAGAAGAAGGAGGACTCGTAAGGGCGGGCGAGTTGGAACAGATGATGATGCTAGAAAATTAAACTAAACCAGCTGCTTCAGTGTTGTTGAAATCAGAGCCAAATTTTGTATTCAGTCTTTTTATTTCAGATTTTCTTATGGTTAAATATTTTCTTTTTTCTCAAGTTTTTCCCCCCTCTATATTTTGTACGTATATATTTTGTTTGGAGACGAAAAATCCCCCAAAGACAACAGAAAGCAACATATTTTTAAGGCTCAGTGTGTGTATGTAAGACACTTTTTTTGGGAGTGACAGAGAGCGAGAGGGAATGAGAGAAAAAGGAGAGAGAGAGAGAGAAAGAAAGAAAAAGAAAGAAAGATAGAGTGGAAGCAGACAGTAAAAATCACTTCGCGTTGGTACTCAAAGCGTTTTTAAGAACTGAATACTGCGGCGAAGTGTTAAAAACTTTTTATCCCTAAACGAAAAATGAAGTGAAGAGAAACGAAATGAAAAATGGCGAATAAAGAAAAGAAAAACGTGTTGCTTCCAGTTGTTTTACGTACAGTTCTAAGTTATTTATTCAGTACAATATGAAGATAATAAAATTGAAAATACTGAAGCTGAGTATCTTAGAACTTTTATGACAATTTTTATAAAATCGTTAAGATTTCTTAAATCATCGTTTAAATCATCTTTTGAAATTATAATTTAAATGAAGAAACATCTACAAAAGTCAGCAGGTTAAAGAAGACAGTGAACTCAGTTGAAAAACAACACTAGGCGACACTTTGTTGCGGCAACATTGTGTCTGCAACTTTAATGTTGCAAGGTACGAGTACTTGCAAAAACATAAAACCAACCAATTTGTTGTTGTTTACCATGCACCAGTCAGTGTTTCTAAGACTCTTATATTTAAATAAACATGTACTTTCATTAAATAATTTAATTTTATATAATTTTTTAAGAGATTTAAGGTAATATAGTTTTTTTTTAAATATAAAACATCAAAGAGAATGAAAGCTCTACATCAGTTTTATAGTCTGTCATCAACTTGAGAACAGCTACGAATTTACAGTTTTGCGGAAGAAGAAGAAGAAGAAGGAGAAGAAAACGAAGAAGATGACAAAAATAAAAGAGTCGGACAAGAATAAAGATTGATGGTAGAAAAAGACGCTCTTTCGTTTCAATCTTCAATCTTATGCAGCAATAAAAAACTTTTCACTCAAGTGGCACTCTTCTTAAAAGTGAAATAAGTAAAAAAGCAGATTTAATTAACAGTTTTGCGTCAATTTAAATCCTCTAATTAGTGAGAGAATCTTCCAGCTGCAAGTGCATTCGTATCTGCATCGTCTTCCTCATCCTCATCCTCATCCTCATCCTCATCCTCATCCTGATTATCATCATCAGTATATTTTTTCTTATTTAATTTTCTCCCTCTTCTTCATCTTCTCCTCCATCTTCAGTTGCTATTATATCATGTGACAACTTGGCCAAAGTTCATCGACAGGAGCCGCCGCCGAGAACTATGAATCCTTGCAAATAACAGAGGACACAATAATTAAACTTAAGTTTCAGAGTTGAGATGGCCAATTAAGAGCACGCCAGGGATTTATTGTCTGTCAGTACGAAGACGTGGAAAGCGAAGATGGAGAACAACAACGATTGAAACACACAACGCAGTGAGATGCGTGCTCATGGAAGTTCACGCCCACCTCGTGAACGTCCAAAGCTGTCCTTAACGCTTGAGGGTGTGTAGATGGGGACTTGATTTGATTTCGGTTCAGTTGAATTAATGTTATTCTCACAAACAAACAAGCAATCATTAACGGGGCGACAGCCTGACCTTTTAACGCCCTCCTGACCTGTACTAGTGACAGAGTTATTGACAGCGTTCATCTGCAGTGAACTGTTGATTTAACTAATTGCTGAGTTATTGCTTTCATATGATAGACGTTATTTCGGCGTAGTTATTTCTATCGTTTTCCCTCACTCGCCTATCTTTCCCCAACTTCATTTTATTTCATCTCATTTCCTTCTCTTCCTCTGAAATCACATCCTCCCATCGTCGTTTACATCCCTATCATCTTCTGCCTTTCTATCCGCCCACATTCATTCTTTTCTCTTCAACTTTAGATTTATTCTTACCACGGTTTCCATTCTTCATCCATCATCTCCTTCTTCTTCTTCTTCTTCTTCTTCTTCGTCTTTCTATTCTTCAATCCTCCTTCTTTGACTTTAATTTCTTCACTTCCCATCACTTTACGGTTTACAACTTCAACATCTCTCTGAATCCCTGATTCTATCCATCTCCATAGTGATTTCTTTCCTTCCCTTCTTCTTCATCTTCTTAAAAGGACAGTCAGGTCCTTCTCCCCCATCTTCATCTTCATCTTCTTCGTCTTCCCAATTCTCATTAAGATTCTGTCTGTGACTTGAATAATTGTTGCGTAAATGTTGTCTGTAAATCATGTCTTTGATTCGTGCTTATCATGTGACAAGCGTAACCAACTCCATGGACTTTGCCTTGGTACACTGATATACAGGAGAGAGACGGAGAGAGAGAGAGAGGGCTCCCAAGTTCCCCTTCTCTTTTTCGTTCTTTGCCTTTCTCTTTCTTACTTCAATAGTCTTGTTTCCAATCCCTTCCCGATGGACCTGCGACTTCTCTTTATGACTGGCGGCGATTCTCCGACAGAGCGTTTATTCAGAATTGGCTCTCGAGTGTCCTGCGGTTTCCTGCGGCTCGATTCATGTCGACTCATGCCGACATTCAGTGTTGCCAACACTTCGTTCTGAAAATGAATGCAATAAATTTGAATGAGTATCAAACGTTTGAAAAGACAGACAAAAAAAGGAGCAAAAAAGAAGAGGAAGAACTGAAATTGGAGCATTTCTCACCGCGTTACCGCTTTTTTTTTGGTCGCCGCGCTGACGAGCTGTTAAAATTGAAAATGAAAATGATGAAAATTTAATAGTTCCGCAGTGAAGAGAGGCACATGATGATGATGATGATACAATGAATGAATGAATGAGCGAGTATATCACGCCCACTCACTATCCATTCTACCTAAAGAATCAACCACCCACCACCACCACAACAACAACAAATTATTCGAACCAGTACTAGCAAAATAATAAAAATAACGCAATAAAGCATTCCTAGAGATATAGCACTGTTCGGAAATACAAATAGATCATGGAATCTTCAACAACCACGCCCATTTCTTAAAACAAAAAAAAAGCTATCGAATTAAGCTGTGAAACCCAAAAATGGATGAAAACTGTTAGAGTTTCTTCGGTCTATCAAACATTCCTAAATTTCTGATATCTTTTGTTGTAATGTCATGTAATATCTCAATAGATGCCCACTAAATAACCATTATCAGATATTATACTCTGATTTTGAGAATTATATTAGATTCAGAATTAAACTTCACGCCTATATTTATTGGTCTATATTCTAATATTTTATTGATCTATATTTTTAGTAACTCTAAAAAAATTTAAAACTATTTTGATGACAAAATAATTGCTTTCGATGAGTTGAAATAGCTTTTTTGGAAAACTCTTTAGTAAAAACTTAAATCTGAACACGAGTTTTACTTTTTTTTTCCTCCCATTCGTTGTTGTTGTTGTTCTTGTTGTTACGGTTATTGTTTTATTTGCGTTGTCTCCTTTCCTACTTCGGTTGTAACCAATTACTTCGTTATTGTTGTTTTTTTTTAGTCCAACATAAGCTTCAGACGAGTTTAATATGCACGAGTTTTATGGCTCTTTTTACGGTTGAATGAGTTTAACTTTCCCACTTTCTTTGTCTCTCTCTCTCTCTCTCTCTCTCTCCGTCTCTTGCTCGTTTTCTTTCTCTCTCCGTATCTTCCTCTATCCTCTTAATACAGCTATTATTTTTGTGTATAGGTACGTTCTTCCTGGAATCGTCCTTTAACCGGGGGAATCATGGCGTGTAAATGTGACTTTGTGTGTGTGTGTGTGTGTGTGTGTGTGTGGATAAGTATTAATATCAGTTCTATCTACTGAATTTACTCGGAAATTTCGTTTCTCCGTCTCTCATTCTCAAGCTTGGTTTAAGCAAACGTTTTTTTTTTATTATTTTATGTTTTTCTTCTTTAGTGTTCCTTCTCGAAGGTGATTATTTTCAGAAAATTAATTTTAAGCACATAAACAATTTGTACGAGGATTTAATGATGTTATTTAAGGTGTTGCGAAGGGAGAGAAATATAAGAGTATGGGTGAGTGTGTGTATGAGTCTTCACAAGTATTGGTTTAAGTCATTAGGTTTCACAGCTGATTGCGTGTTTAAGTTGCAGATTGGAGACTTAGAGTTAAAACAGCTTCCATAAAGATAAAAGTAAAGATAATTATGTTAAAATTAGTAAATTCATTAAAAATTATACAGTTTTCGGACCTAATAAAATATTATTTTGATTTCTGTATTTAATATAAAATGTTCTCTTCTCTTTTCTCGCTTTGCTCTGCTCTGCTGTTATGTAATGTGCTCTTTTCTGCTCCTGTTCTGCTTCAACTTCGTCCGTTTCTTCTTCTTCTTTTCCCATTTGACCAGAGTAGTAGTCACAGCTGTTTTCTTGCACTACGAGCAGATCGCATTTAAATTGGAATATTAATTAGAGAACTTGCAGGACACACAACACAGGACAGAAGAGAGGACAGCACAGCAGCGTCCGTGGTTAGTGGGTCTGCAGTAGAGTTACTCTCTTCCCCTCCTTCCCATCATACGTCGCCAGCGTTCCACTTTTTCTCGAAATTACAAACTCACCGCAGTCGAGGCAAACAAATTGATAAAGTTTTTATTGAAAATAAGAATCGCTGCAGTCGCAAAACCAAGCAACCGAAAAATTTAGTGACCAGAACGTGACGTGATGAAGGAGTGGAAAGGGGAGTAAAAAGGAAGGTGAAGAGACGAGGTAGACTTTGCGAAGAACAGAAAATAGACGAGGGAGAAGATTTAAAGGTTAGGTTAGAACTCAGTCATTATAACCACAGAATGTGAAGGAATGAAATACGGATGAAAAAATTTAGAGAGGATGGTGAGGAGAGGAGAAGGGAGGATAGGAGAGTAGAGGAGAGGAAAGGAGAGGAGAGGTGAGGAGAGGAGAGGACAGTAGAAGAGAGGAAGGGAAAAGAGAAGAGAGGAGAGGAGTGGAGAACGAAGATTATTTGTTGTATCCTTTTTTATTAATTCAAATTTTCTTGTTATTTGTGTTTTCTAAAATATTGTTTTTGCTTAGCCTTTTATTTCGGTTTTTTTGTTGTTATTTGAATTCCAATTTTAGTTTTTTTTTCTGCTTTTTACTTCTTTGTCTTTTCTGTGGTTTAATTGTGATTTCTGCCTTTTTTTATCCTCCCCTCCTTTTGTGCATTGTTTTATGGCAACCGGTTGAAAGTTTTGCTGTTCAATTTGCAGTGCTTCTTCCATCATGTTGTTGTTGTTGTTTTTCTTGTTGGATTTTTGTTGCTGCTGTTTGCTCAAATAATTAAATGGAAGCTTTTTAAAAATTATTCTCCTTTCAGTCGTTGTTGTTGTTCTTTTCTTTTTATTACCGTTGTTCTTGTTGTTGTTATTGTTTGATTAGAGTTCTAAAAAGTTTGCACTTCGAGTGGTTTTTATTTGTGAACTCAAAAAAGAACACAAAATGAAAACACAAATAAAAACTGCATGTTTTTGTGGCGTTTGTAAAAAACTTCAACAAAAACAAATGGAACAACGAGGGAGGGCGGGAGGCGGGGAAGCCGGAAAAATGTGGTCGATAGTAATCAAAACTGAACATCAAAAAATAACTAAAAATGAATCCTTGCTAAAAAAGCAGTCAAGCATCAACTTCAAACACCAGCATCATTTAATAATTTTTCTTTATTAAGGAGATTTTTAATGCCAAAAATAAGAAAGTAAATTAAATTTAATTGAAATTAATTGGGTCGCTTTATTTTTAGAGTGAATGCTTTCATTTAAGAAATCTTTTTGGCATTTAAATTTAGCTTTCAATTTAATAAACTGTGACTGAGAGAGAAGGATAGAATGAGAGTGAGAGAGCAGCTGCTGGTGTTTACGGTCGGTCGATTTGCTGCAGATTCAAGAGGTCGCTGTTTGTTGTTGTTGTTTGTTAGTGTGTATCGTTGCTGTTGTTATTGTTGTTGTTGCTCTATGTCGGTATTGCAGCTGCTCATTTGTATAAACCCCACACAATACCCAAAATCATGTTGAAACAAGAAAGGGTATTAAGGGAGTAGGATGATAGACGGGGGGGAGGGTGCAGGGGGCGACTACGGAAAGACAGGTGTACCAATCGTATGTACAGTTAACCTCTTAAGTTGGCTGCAGATGCTACAGTTTCAGGACTTCGAACAATCTAATAAAATGTCGGTGTGTCGTCTATACGAAAGCCAATCAAAAGCTACTTGAAATCAGAGCTGAAATTCTCTCAATAATGGAATCAATTATAGAATAAAGAATACGAAATGAGGGAATGAATGAATGAATGAGTGACTGAATGAGTGACTGAATGAGTGACTGAATGAGTGAATGAATGAGTGAGTGACTGAATGAATGTGTGACTGAATGAATTCAAGACTGACTAATTAACTTTGCTTTAAAGTTTAAATTTGAAAGTTCGCTTTGTTAGAGCGATTGTTTTCGTTTATTTATTTATTCAGTTAAAATTAAAATAAACAAAACATTCTTTTCAATTCCGTTTTTTCTCTCCTCTTGTTTTTTGCTTCTTCCATCTCCCATCAAAACATCTGCGGTTTAGCGGTTGCCTCTGTCAATAATTGTTTGTGTTTGTTGTGTACGTGTGTGAATGCATGAATGAACACGAGTGCAATAATTGATGGTCGTTGTTGTTGTTGTTGCTGTTGTTGTTATTAAAGCTGCTTCAGTTCGTTACAGTTGCCGATGCACTCATTAACCGCAAACGCGTCCAACCAAATGTATTAATAACAAAAAACAACAACAACAACAACGACCCAACATAGTATTAAAGAGAGAAAAAAAAACCAACATCTTTCTTTCTTTTTTTCTCTTTCGCTCTCAGACAGAGAAACTCTCTCCGATGGCAACAAAATGACAGTTCGTATTTGACACAGAGCGAGAGAAAGAGAGAGAGAGAGAGATAGTAGCAGCATGCATTTTAATTAATTTATTTTGTTGTTCATGTTGTTGGTTTTTGTGTGTTTTTCACTCCATTCTTTTTTAATTTATTCAATATTCACGGTTTCTTGGTTCGCCTGATAGACAACCTTTTTTTTGCAAAGTTGTTTGTCATGAATATGCACATGTATTTGTATAGTAATTTGTGTGTATGTGTGTGTGTGTGCGTGTCATTGCGTAGCCACGCTTGATTGCATGCGTGTGCGTTTATGAATAAAAAAATCTCTGAACAACTTCTGAAAAAGGCTCCTGAAAACCCTCTCAAATGAAAATGAAATTCCTTTGAAGTGCAGAGAGTTGAAACATTCGTGGTTAATATGAAACAATAACAACAATAACAACAACAGAATAACCCAGTTTAAAAATCAGGTACATCATCCAATCGAGTACAAAAAAATTCAAAATTTCATCCTTTAAAGTTCATCCTTTGAAGAGCATTTAAGGACCATAATATTAATCAATACATTTTAATTTTTTTGTAAAGAGGGGAATGGGTAGAAGAAGACGAGAAGGAAAAAGAAGAAGAAGACAAGATATCTGTTAGCTTCATTATTTTTCCTGACCTCAGTACTTTTTGCTTAATTCACATTCTCCATTTCTTAACTAAATCTAATTTCTTTAACTGGATGTTGTTAGAAGAAGATACGAGAAGAGACGAGAAGACGTCTTTTTATTGCCTTCCTTCGTTACTTGTGGTTGTTGTTGTTATCATTATTACACCGAAATTGCTGAAAATGGCTTTATACACTCCCCACATCCTCTCTCTCCCTCTTTCGCACTCTCTTTCTTCCCTCAATCCCTCTTTCTCTCTCTCGCTCTCTTTATAAATCAACCAGTTTATTAAATCAACGAGCTTCTTCTTTGTTCGGAAATTTGTTAAAATAAACTGAACATTCAACCTGGAGTTAACTGGACGAAAGGTGATGAAAAAGGGGAGAAGAGAGACAGTGAGAGAGAGTGAGACAGAAGAAGAGAGAGTGAGTAATGAAGTGAGAGAGAATGATAAAATGCGAGAGAAAGAAAAAAATTCCAATTTCCTGCATTTTCTCTGGACTCAGCTTAGATCAGGTGATGATGGATGAGCTGGAATAGAGTCCAATTAAATTTACAATGACAAGGGACAATCTACAACAACAACAATAATTTTTATGTTATTGTTGTTGTGTTGTAGATACCCACTCAAGCATCGTTAACATCATTATCATCTACAAGGATAACAGAAACAACAACAACAACAGCTTTTTGCATGATACTGGGAACCACTTTTTTTGGCTGGTATAAAAGCATTTCAAGAATTTTCATTGCAGGGTTGCAAAAACCATAGAGATTTTAAGGTGGTTGGACAATCTTTATTCTAGAATATAGAAAAAGCAATAACAACAACAACAACACCAAGTATACTATACTCTACACTCTGACTCTTGACTTTTCTGTAATTTTGAATTATATGTTATTCAATGACTCTTCAGAGACTCTTTTCGACACATTATTTGAATTAAGAAAGGTTTTTTACTACCCAAAGCTGTTTTTATAGTTCTCATATCCTTCCAAGGATTCACTGATGTATCGAAATACATAATTTTATTAGAACCATAACAGAAGTTGGTAAGAGCACGAAAACCAACCCAAGTTGAAGCACGAAAACCAAGTTACAAAGTGTAAAGCATCGCATCGTAACTCAAAAATAATCTAATCACGTCAGAGAGAAAGGGAGGGGGGGGGGGGGGAGAGAGAGAGAGGGAGATAGTGAAGATCCACACGTAGATTGAATGCTTTTAATGTGATTTTCACGAATGTCCTCAGAGAAAAGTACTTAGAAAGAAAAACAAAGTCACGTTAAAGTTTTATAAGTTCTTTTTTACCCTAACTAACCCCCCTGCTCGCCCTCCCCTTCAAGAATTTCTCAGGGTCTTCACTTGACTTCAGTACCCAAAGAGTACGAGCGAACAGACGGAGCTGATATCGGAGAGTCATCGGTCGAGGACCTGTCAGAGTCAACAGCGACCATCATCAGCCCCGAAACGAAACTTCAACGAATGATTGAAAGCATCGAGCGAACGCATACAAATCTGAAAAGAACAACAACAACAACGACGATAACTCATTCTTACATTCTTTCATTCATTCACAAAACTCGAAAATCGTTCGGAGAGAGAGAGAAGCTCTACAGTTTGGTTTATTATTGTTGTTGTTGTTGTTGTTGTTGTTATTGTTTTTCTTCTTTTTATTATTAAGGTTCGTTTCGTTCATCGTTCGTTGTTGGAATTTTGATGAGCTTAACGAGCCACGTGACTTGCACGCTGATGACTCAACTGAAGCTCGTTGTGACCCTGTGTCTGTCCTTGTCTGTTATCGCTCTCCGTCTCTCGCTCTCTCCCTTTCTTTTTCTGCTTCGCTCACTTATTCTTTGACATGAAACGGGAAGCAGACAGACAGTGAGTGAAAAGTAAGTAAGGAGTGAGTAGTGAGTGAATGTGTAGTGAATGAGTATTGAATGAGTACTGAGTGAGTAGCGAATGACTGGTGAGTGGAGCAGCATTTAAAATGGTGTGCAGTTGCTTGGCTTTAGTTTTTATTTCTTTTAAAACTTGTCAAGTACCATGTTCCTTCATTGACCCCACCAATCAGCACAACGAAAGACTCTCATCCCTCACCACTTCCCACCCCCCTCCATCACCTTGTTTATTACTTCACTTTTATTCTTGTTGTCTGTTTATCTGTCATTCATTATCATTTAAACTTTGTAAAATTGTTCACCTTCTATTAACTTAAGATTTGATTAGTTTCAAACACGAGCTCATCAACTGAAATGAACGACGTAATTGAGTAGGGTGCTGAACAGTGGCGGTGGAGATGGAAGAGTGAGAGGGGGGGGGGGGGAGTGAGGTTGTTGAAACATTGAATAGAATCTCAATTAAAGGCTCTCAAACTAATTTAATATAATTTTCAGGTGCAAATTGAAGGTAAAGAAAGATTCAACTGAGAAAACTTAACTTTAAATCGTTCTCATTAAAAGAATTCAGCTGAATGAAAGATTTTTCTCTGAAGGACTCAAGAAATCTTCATTAAAATCAATCTGAGGGACACAAAAAATCTTCATTAAAATCAAGCCGATGGAAGAAATATTCCAAAAAATAGAATTTATATGAATGGTTTAAATCGTTTGTTCCTTATTTTCAATGAAAAAGATTGATATAAAAAAAGAAGCTTGCTTAAAAGACAACATAAACAAAGAAATACAAACAACAATATCAACAATAAATAAAAACAACAAATTATAAAGAGACTGTTATTTGTTTAACAGAACAACAAAAGACCATAAAAATTGGGCAGATAAAAACAACAACAAAAGCATCATGAACCAAACCGTTAAGTTGTTAAATAAAACAACAACAACAAGGAAGCTTTTTTACCAAAATTGTAGCAAAATAATAATAAAAGTGGCAAAAAGGGAAGAAATGTTCCTTCGTTTTCGATGTTCACTTTGCTGTTATTGTTGTTGTAAAAAATGTTATTATAAATAAATAAATAAAAGAGGATCATGGGGAAAATAAATAACTGTAAATAAATAAAAATAAAATATAAAGCTAAAAGCATTTTAAACCAGAAACGAGGCGAAAATATTTGAAAGGAGGAAGTATTTTTTAACAAATTCTTGACTCCGTGTCCTTTGAAGTCCCACGAGAGGAACGAAGAATGCCGAAGGGATGAGAGGCGAGTGAGCGGTGGGAGGGTGTGTCACCAATGCACCATGGATACTCTTAACAAAACATGGATACACGGTACACAAAAAAGAAATCGAAAATCTGTGCCTCAGACGGACGGGATGATATCCGGAGTCGTTTGTTGTTGTTGTTTTTTTTTTTGATTCCTGAGTTTATTTCAATATTAAAATGAAAACTTTAAGAAAACCTTAAAAAAGTCCAAAGGAACATGAAGAAATCTTTTTATGTATTATATTTTACACATTTTTATTTAAATATTTTTTAATATTTTTCTTATAAGTTCTTTATATTTTATTCTTATTATTAATAATATTTATGGCTCGTTAGTTTAAAGAACTTCTAACGATGGATAAAATACTTTGCATCTTAGATTAGAAAACAAACTTATCGGATGTTAGTTCGCATCCTCCTTTAAACCCCCTCTCCTGCCCCCTCTCCGTACATTGTCTCGCAAACCCCATCTCTCATTCATAAATAATGTATAGTCAAGTAAAAATGTGAAAATAGAAAATATTTTAAAGACAAAGAGAAAGAAAGAGAGAGAGATAGAGTAACCTTTGACCTCGCTTGTATTGCGTGGCTTCAGAGAATAGCGAATAATCGATTTTAACATCGATGCATTCGTCCTTTAACAGGTTCATCAATATAAAGTACCGTATTACGAACAGCAGCAACAACAACAGCTAAAATATGGTGAAAACCCGGCAACAGAAGGAGGAAGAATAACAACAACAACAACGTTAACAACAACGAATAATAAGAAAACAGATGTAGAAAAACAACAACAACAACAGCATTAAAAATAACATCCTTAAAATCGAAAAAACTTAAAACAAAAAATATACAGAAAAACACAAAAAAAAACCCTAACTTGAAATAAAAAATAAAGAGGGAAAATAAAGGAATAGACCATTACACCATCTTCTGTCTCAATCTCTCTCTCTCCCTCTCTCTCTCTCTCTCTCTCTCTCTCTGTTCCCTCGCTTCTTCTCTCATTTCACTTCACTTTGCTGCCATTAAAGTCAATTGAACGATGCTGTTATTTTTTCCCTTTTATGCATCCGATGTATTTCTCTTAAGTGAAATAATATAACAATCAACAACAACAACCAACGAAGACCGCCAGAAATAACACAAGAAACAACAACAAAAAGCAACACCAGTTCGAGCTTCAAAACCATTCTGCAGCACAACGATTTAAAAGGATGTTTTAAAAGGACTTACTTACATTTCACTTGGATCTCTCAATTTTTCAGCATTCTTACTCCATTTTTTACGAACAACGAACAGGGAAAAGAAACCAAAAAAAGAAAAAACAAAACAGAAAACGAAACCGAATAACAAGAAACGGAAAATAACATGGAACAAATGTCGGACACCGCAAAATGGACAACGACACCGATTGACGTCTGAAAGGATGTTCGTCTGAATGGATGACTTTGTTGGAGTGTGTCTTTGTATGGTACTCGTGTATATGGCACGGTACTCTCCACCTCTCTCTCTCTCTCTCTCTCTCTCTCTTTCTTCCTCTTTCCTCCTCTTGTATAAAGCAGCATTTCTTGCCTTGACGCTTGCTGCAGCTCGCCTGCGATGCCCAGCCAAGTGGCCAGCGCCTCGCCATGAACGAGATTGATTTTCGGTATTTCGTTCAGCACTCAGCCACGAATGTAGTGCCACTTATTTGCCTCGACTGCTTCTTTTTATTGCTGTATTTTAGTGCTATTGTTTGGAGTTTTGTTTTCTTTGTCTTTTCTTTAAAAGCTCAGAAAAAGTTTACATGTTCTTCTTGTTTTGTTGTTGTTTTTGTTGTTATTTTTCTGTTTCTACTTGTAGTTTGTTATTCCGTTACTTTTAGATGACGATGATTTTAAAGATTTTTCATTGAAATTCTTTTTTCTTTCTTCGTTTATTCTTGTTATCGTATATTATTTATTTTGGGCTTTTTTCTGTTATTTCTGTCATGAATGATCACTCGTTTAAGTGGCTGATGTCCTAAATGGTTGCCCGGGACATTTGTGAGCTTTGCCAAGTTTATAAATTATTAAAGAATAGTACAGAAGTGCTTTAGTGCTTCCTATCTTTTTTTGTTTTTCTTAAATAAATGGAAATAATCTGCAGAGGTAGAAATTGGAATACAGAATGTAGAGATGAGGTTAGAAAATAACAGAAATAGAGTAGAATAGATGGGTAATGATGAATTGGAATCGATAGAGATGGCTAAAGATGTATAGACGGTTAAGAGAATATAGAGGAATCAACGGAGATGGAGTTACGATGAGTAAAGATGTATTAAGATGAACAAAGAGATGTATAAAAACCTTAAAATATAAAATAATATTTATTTAGTTATATAAAGGAAAAGAAAAGAAAAGGAAACCCTTTCCAAACATAATCAACCGAGCGAAAATAAATCGGAAACTAAAACAAAACTATCTTCAGCTGAAAAGGAAGCCCGAATACGAAATAAAAATAAATAAAAAAATATACAAAAATGAGTGACTGACGCTATTCAGACATGCGAAGGAAAATCTGACAGATGAACAGATTTGTGCAGGACAAAAAAAAATTACAGGCAAGACAACACGAAAACAGAAACAGACACAAACTTAGAAACAAGTAGAAACAACAGAAGAAGGAACAATGAAAAAGAAAACAATATTAAAAAAATATTTGAAAGCACAGCTGACGTGAAACAACAGCAACAGAGAACAACAGAGTACAAGTGAAAAGGAAGAGTGAGAGGGAGAGATGGGGAGAGGGGGAGAATCTAGAACAATACAATGCGAATAGAAACAATTCAAAAACACTTCTCTGAAAATGAAAAGAAAACAAAGACAGAGATAAAAAAATTAAAAAGAATCCACTTTATGTAAAAGAATCATAAAAATTATAAAAAATAAACACAAACATTAGAAAAACACAATATATGAAAACATTAAAAATCAACAGACAAAAAATAAAAACTTTCTCTTAAAATGAAAAACAAACAAGAGATGAAGCGGCCTTGAGAGAGACAACAACAAAATAGAGAAACAATGAAGCGGAGAGCGAAAGGCAAAGAGAGAGAAAGAGAGAGAGAGAAAGAGAGAGAGAGAGAGAGGGGAATGATTTTCTCTCTTATTTCTGGTTGAATTGAGAGAAAACGAGAGACTCTAATGCAATTCGCCGCAACTTTGGCAAATAATTTGACGAAAGCTTTCACTGAACCTCTTCTGGCTTTTATAAGGATAACGCAAGTGGCATATCCTGTTAGATTAACACGGACATCGGACGCGTACGCTTCTCAACGGGAGCGAAACCTGACAGAGAGAGAGAGAGAAAAACTAAGTGTTTCTCAGTTATTAGAAAAGGAAAAAAAGCAAAAACAAAACAATAATAAAAACCAGAATAATAAGATAATAATAAAGTGTTTTTTTGTTGTGTGATATATGAAAAAAATCTCAAAGGACTAAAAGAATTTTGCTCTGAGAAGAATATATTGAAGAAAATAACTTTTTAAAATACTGATATAATCAATCAAACGTTGCTTGTTTATCTGGTGACTCTGACAATCGTTTTGTTTTTTGTGATCTTTTTTTTTGTGAATCTTTCTTTTGTTGCATCCTGAACATCCTTCAAAATGGCTCTGCGAAAGTCCTTGGAAGTTTCGACGGTTTTCTTTCTCGGATTACTTTATATTAGCATCGAGTGCGATGCACGTGCGGTGAGTTTTGCGAAAGTCCTCTGTTTTTCTTGCAATATTATTGTATTTTTCTACTTTTTATTCATGATATAAAACTTAAACAAAGTTTATTCAATCAATCACTCGTTAAATAAATATCAAAATTTATAAATTAAGTTTATTCAATAAATCAATCAGTCATCAAATAAATGTCAGTAAATCTAAATTAGTTCCTGTAATAAAATTACGACCAAATCATGAACAATAAATTGTTGCATACTTTTAGGAAATACTATTTTTAAGTTTTCTTTCATAGAATGCTGTTTATTTATAAACACTAAATTTTATGTTACCAAATGAAGAAAGGACAAATGAAAAATGGAAAACAAACAAGGAGATTAAATATAGTTCGAGTATAAGAGAAAGATTACAATTTATAAACATTCTGGTAATTTTAATAGCCATTTTTCACTACTTTCCATGCAGATGATATGGCAAAAAATGTTGCCGGTATATTTTTTGTTACTTCAACGCAAAATTTTCGTGGTTGCAACGAACTTTCGTCGTAGTCAAACATAAAAGCAACACAAAATGGGGAAAAACTAATATAAAAACCAAAATAAAAAGCAAATTAAAACCCTCTGCAAGTGTAAAACACGAGTAAAAAAGTTGAATCGTGATCTAGAAAAATTAAATGCTAAACAAAGTGCATGAACCACGGTAGATAGAAAGCAGAGTGGAAAGGAGAGTGAATGGAGAGTATCGAGAGAAGGATACGGAGAGCAGAGTGAATTATAGTCGAACTGAATTGAAGGGAATAAAAAACTATTTTAAACAGGACGGGAAAAGGACGTTTCCAAGTATTGCTTTAATAATTTAAAGATATGTATATTACCTCTATTATCAGTAACAGCGTCCACTCTTGCACTATATTCCCAAAATGGGATCCGAGTTGAACGGTTCGGAGTAAACTAGAAAGTCAAAATTTAATATCTGCTCTGGCCAAAGATGGGCGTAGTATATGGGCGCCCAATTTATATAATATTATACACCTATAAAACATTCAGATCTAGAAAGGTTTTTCAATGTTTCACACTTATTATGAAAGCGTACGACGACAAACATGCATGAATGCAAGCAGGTTGGAAATCAGACACTAAAGAAGACATAAATTTATAGTCTCCTACATTATTTTAATTAATTCTGGAATTCTTAAAGTTTTGCATTCATTTCGAAGTAGCGAACCTGAATTTTAATTAGTACACCATCAACGCAACGGTATCATTAATTAGTGGAAAATATTACAAAGTAAGAACATAGTAACGTAAATTAACGAACGAAACTATAAAGAAGAAAGAGCGTAAAAGTTTCTGGCGTCTGTCAGAACCTAGAAAAGCATCTGAATATTATTTATGATCTTCGCCGCTGTTATCTGCCGTCTACACGCTTTTAATTATTACGAATTTCATACATTAGCAAAGAGTAAGTTTTCGCAAAAAGGGACATAATGCTTGTTATTATCAAAAGCAGGCAGGAAGACCAAAAAAGCAGGCAGGAAGACTAAAAAAGCAGGCGAGACGCACACAAACAGCCACAAAGGCTGCTAATTTAGTCGAGCGAACTGACTGACAATGAAGCTGGTAGACTGGCAGGCAAGCAAGCAGGCAGACAGACAGACAGATGGTTAGACTAATAAACGAACCGGCTGACACACAGATTCTTTTTGCGTAGACTGCTAAACAGTAACTCAGTCGAATAGAAGAGCAGGCAAGAAAACAATAAATATTCAGCCGACATTCGAGGCAGGAAGGAAGCAGATATTCAAGCTGGTTGTATGAAGAGAAACTTTACAGCCAAGAAGAAAATCAAGCTTGTTGTATGCAGGGAAAAAATCTCCTCTACTAACACACACCCGCACACACACACACACACACATCTAAATGCCTCATAATTCATCTCAGATTCACGAGGTTTCATGTTCTTCATCTTCTTCCATCAAAAAATAATTAATGATGTGTAAATTTTTGTTAGCCGAAAATCAAGTAACTTAAAAATATTGTTGAACCTAATTCTTGGGCTCTGAGAGTATTGAAAGAAACTCAGGAAAATAAAGGAGAGAAATTTTTCAGGTTCAATTAATTTAAATGGATTTTTAATCCAACTGAAATTTGATAATGCTTTAAAATGGTTAAAATGGGTTTTTACAAAAATTTCTGGAGTTCTTCCCCACACACTTTCCGTTAATGTTTTTAGTTTATATTTTTTAAAATGTTTTTCTATTTGTCTTTGTTTTTATAAAGATGTTTTTTTATTAATCACTCAGTTGGTGTCAATTTTCTTTCCTCTTCTTTTCTATTGCATTTCGCGTTTGTCGCGTTTGTTTTTTCTTTCTTTTTTTATTTGTTATTCCCTTTGAATCACTCTGTCTTTCTTTCCCTCTTTCTCTGTCTCTCTCTCTCTCTCACAACCGGCTCGTCACAACCCGTTCCTTCCTCTCTCTCTGTTTCTTCGTAATTTAATCCTATTAATAACAAAATATCGTACGCCCACACGTCACGCCCATTTCGTGAATGTATTTAAGTCTGCGCTTCATTTAATTTTGTTGTTTTTGCTGACGTTTTTGTCGAGTTCTCTACCATTCATTCATGTCCTCGATGGGCGGATGTCCTGAATATCTAAATCAGTTTTCTCCCTGGTGTCATGTTTATTTTGTTGTTGTTGTTGTTTCTTTTTTGTTGTTTACTGCTTTCCGCATTTCAGTATTAATTTTCTATTTATTCGTGTATAATTCCTGGTACGGTTAGTATTCAGTTTGGTTCGGTTCGGTTCCATTCTATATAACTGAATTCTGCTTTATTTATGGTTTTTGTTTGTATTTTTTGTGGCTTTTCTTGTACGTGGCACTTGTATTTGTTTTCTTGCATCCCTCCTCACTTTTGTGGCTCTTGTTTATGTTCGTTTTCAGGGTTTGTGTTTCATTTCCTGAATTCTTGATTGCTTTCTGTTTATTTTTCCCCCATTTAATTTCTTTTAAATTTCTTTTTATTATCGCTTGTTAATTGAATATTCAAACAGAATTACAAAATTTATTCTGTTTTTCAAATTGCTTTCCAATTATATACATTATACATGCATATTATTATTTATTTTATTTTATTTCTTTTAATTAGTGTATCGTTAAATTAAATTGATTTTGAATTCAATGATTAAAATTATCCCAAAAGAATTTTAAAAGAACAAAATAACGAAAAAGTTATTACAAAGTATAAACAGCTAATTTAATATTTTATTTTCGCATTCTTTCATCCACGATTCAGTGTGGAAAAAAGTGTTGCACGAAATTGTTTCAGGAATTTAAGCGATGTTTGCGTTCGAGATTCTACACCCGAGGAAAAATTTTCTTTAAAAGAAAAATTCCACAAATACTCGTAGACACAAGAAGAAGGAAAAATATGAAGAAGATGTGAGATGAATTATTTAAATATCAGTAAATAATTTTCAATCTTCAGATTGTCTTCATTAATAACAAAATTCGTCGACTTTTATAATATAGTTTCCAGCCGAATATCCAGAAAAGACATTTTCTATTACATTATGAAGAAAAGAAGGAGGGCGATCAAGTTTCTCTGGGCGCCTGAGGAATTTTAATTAAATTATATTGGGTCTCACTTTATTCTGAGTATCACTTCCTCTCAACTTCCCTTCGCTCCACTCTCCGTCTTTCTTCCTTCTTTACACTCATTATTCTCAACCATACAAATAATTTTAAGCTCTCAATCACCGTAGTTACAAATTTTACTCGACAAACTTTTCATCTTGGTTTTCCTTGTTTTTCTTTTTGTTGGCATTTATAAATATCATTTCCCGGAACTTAAATCTGTTAAACCTATATTTCTATATTAGCAAAAACAAGTAAAAGTATCCCAAAGAGATATACACAAAAATATGACAATAACATTGAAGAATAACACGAAGAAGATGAATGATAAGGGGCAGGGGGTGAATGTGAAGGAGACGATATCCTTCAACATCATTAAATCCATTCAAGTCAACTGCAACAGCTGTGCATCCAAAGAAACTGCCTCACGAAGAGTTGCTGCGATGTTTCATTGAATGCGGCATCTGCGACATACAACAACAACAGCAACAACAACAACAACAACAACAACGACAACAGCAACAACAACAACAGCAACAACAACAATTTTAATTCCTGTCTTCAATCTTGTTCACAGCTTCTACAATTTGCTGCGTTCTGCTCTATCCAAACTCTTCTGTTCTTTATTGTATTTGTTGGCCATGGCAAAAGTTTTCCTTCTTCCTCAAGGATCTGGATCTCTTTCAGGATCTGCAACTAACATTTTCGTTTTCAATTAAGCTGTGAAACTTCAGCCATTTTGTGGTGTTGACGATGGTGGCCGATACGTTTTCATCGCCCCTCTCCCCCTTTTAAGAAAAACAACAACATAGGAAACCTACAACATGATACCTTCCTCTCGTATCTCTTCTCTATCTCTCTCTCTCTCTCTCTCTCTCTCTCTCTCTCTCTCTCTCACTGTCGCTCTCTCTTTCTCTCCCAGATAAAAGAGTGGTAAAAAGCGTTTGTATTCAAGCTTCTGTGGAGCGACCGCCGCTTTCTTCAACTCTTTAATTATTCTTTCTTACTTTTGCAACAAACCTTGTTTTTCGTTTTCTTTATTTTTTTTTCTATTCTTTTAATTTCTTTCCTTTTATTTTCTTTTCTATTTCTTGCTTTTCTTTTATAATACGATCGTATTTCTTTTTTTATTTTGCTTTTCCTAGCGTTCAATTAGTTTTTTCGTCTTACGCTGCTCTACTCTGCTCATGATACTCTCTTCAAATGCAAAATAAGTTGAAGTTGTGCTCGAGTAATTAAATAATGCTTTTCAATGAAGAAAGGATTAAAAATAGAGCAAAGTAGTAACTGAAAGATTAAAGAGAAAAAGGAATAACGAAGAAATATGAAAAAACAATGGTTGCATTGAAGACGATTATTTTTTTCCATTTCTTTGTAAATTTTTTTGCTTCCGCTGAAATTTCCTGTTCCCCGCCACTTCTTCTCCATTTTTGCTTCCATATTGTTTCTGTTGTTCTTGTTTTTATTCAATTTTTGCTTCCGGTTTTTTTTGTTTGGACTTTTAAAATTTTTACTGAATTTTTTCTACACGTTTGGCTGCATTTTTACTGCAGTTTTACAGCCCTTTTTTTATTTGCTTCTTTTCTTCTTTCTTATTTTTGTTGTATTTCCTGGTTTTACTCTTCGGTTCTTTCTCATCATTGCTTCTACTCCGCTCTGCGTCATTCAGCATTGTCAAGTGTCGATGGCACGTGGTCGTCGTTGTGATTGACAGAGAATGTGATCGCTTAAGTGCACCGGCATAATTAAGCTAATGGAAGTCTTCATCATCGTCATCGTCATCATCATCCTCATCTGGTCGACTCTCTTCGGTGACTGGATTCAAAGTGCAGCTCACAAAGCCAGCTGATTGACAGATTGGCTCTTTTATTGCCTTGGCTCATGTCAGAGTGGATCTTCTTTGACATGAAGCAAAATGATCCAAGTACTCTAAGAATTAAAAACATTTTAATCTCGAAATATTATGTAGATAGTTCTTTAATTCTATTGACGCATTTTTTTGCCTTATAAAGCTTTGCGTACATGCTTTACTTTAGTTTACTTTAGTTTATACTATCAACCATCATTACCTATATTTTGTCTACTCACCTAAAATCTATCTCATGAATTCCCTTCTTTCAAGTCGTTTTATTAAGCATTTTCATTTACTGCAATCTTCTTAATCTGTGGAAATAAATTTTCCGTCTAGTTAAGTGATTGATGATGAAAAAATAAATTCATTCAACAAAAAGAATGTAATTTAATTTCCATTCGTGTATCTTGAAATAACACGAAAATGAAATATGTTTATTATACGATTAGTTGTTGTTGATTTTGCTGCTGAATATGTTGAATATTAATCCGAATACCTTCAATGATGTTGTTTGCTAATTATGATAAAAATAAGTAAACATAATGGAATAATTCCGAATGCTCCAGTATTTTTCTGATGTTAATTACAATCCTGAATACGAGGCTGAATATTGAGTATTAATTACAATGCTGAATACGAGGCTGAATATTGAGTATTAATTACAATGCTGAATATTGATATTATACAGATGATTCTACTGATGTCCATTAAAATGCTGAATAGATGCGAATTAGTAAACATACTCGTATGTGGAATGATGTTGATTATTCTGAATTTGATGCTGTACTCATCCACTGTACTTAGTTAACATTTCACTGGAGCTGAATTCTTATACTGACAACATTGATGAGAATTCTGTCCACGGTAATCAATGTGGAAGGTGATACTTATCTTCTGAGGAGAGTTTTTCTATATATAATATAATGCCATGATGTTTTATCGTTGACATATGATATTGTTTATAATGGAGATTAGTTTGAAGTGAAGATTAATTTGAAACTGAATATGATTCTTTATGACGATTATGATGGATCTAAGATCTTGTTTATTGATGTTTTGTAGATTATTATATTTAACAACATGGTGAGTGACTCCAGACTTTGAATAAACAATAATTTGGCTACCATTGATTAACAGTTATTAGCTTTTAAGCAATTTCGGTTGTCTTAATTAAAATTTAATGACGTGTGTTGAAGTGTGGATGTGTTTTCACTTGTGTGTGTGTGTCTATGTTTGTATGCGTGAGGTTCGCCTGAGCTCTAAAGCCGCAACATTCTCAGTTAATGCAAGTTAATTTGTCTGGAGAAGGATTTTAGTGTTTATATCCTGTATATCCTGAATATTTTCTGTAACCTCGTCGTCTCTTCTCTTCGCTTCTCCTTTATATGGAAGTAATGATGTTATTTTGCTGTATTATGTATCGTGTGCTTTCTGAATTTCCGTTGCTTGTTGTATTTGTTGTTGTGGTTCCACGACAGTGTTAAATGTTAAACGTTTCCTCTGCGGTTAGCCAATATATCACTCTGTATATCAGCATGTGTGTGTGTGTGTGTGTGTGTGTGTGTGTTAGTGTGTCCTTTGACATGTGCTACTGACTTCTGATTGCCCGAGATTAGAAATGCAAATTGTTGTTGGTTGCATGTTTCAACCCATTAAAAAGTCGTCGTCGTTCGTTTTGTTCAAAACATGTCCCGCTGTCGCTTAAAAAGTAAAACATGACAGATGCGTGATATGAAAGTTTAAAGTACACTTCGTGTTTGTTATTCATGCAGACTTTCAGCAGAGTGCATAGAAAATACTACCAACTTTAAACTCTTTAAGTTTTCTTCTTTTATGCTTATTAAATCAATGTTCTTTAAGGAAATTCTACATAATAAACCGTAAATACAGAAGGAGCATAACTCATTTGATACTGTTGATAATAACAACAACTACACTAGCGTGGCGAACAACAAAATATCTACTAAATCCTCGTGATGCTCTGAAACTCTAATTAATTATGTATTACTAGCGAAAATCGTATCCATTCAGACGAGATAAAATATTTATTCTGATTTTATTTCATGACCGGATTGTTGCATAAACATTTATTTCGGTCATTGATTCGATTCACAATGTTTGTGCTTCGCTTCGGTTAACAATGAATAATTAAACCGAACTCCATAAAAAAGTCTGCAGAGTTAATAAATAAATCGAAGTAATGAAGTGTTGATAGATTCGTTAGAGGATTTTTTCCAATTATACACTATTATATTATTTAATTAATTAGAGGCTAGAAACTATTTATTTTTATAATCATTAACGCAGTGGAAGCGATTTATTTTGAAGCAGTTAAAATTTAATTAAACGTCACTCATACGCCACGTTGATCGCTCTTTTAGAGAGTGTTCTTTATACTGACAGATATAATAACAAACAACATCACCATCATATTCATATACATCATCTACTTTAAGATTGCATCATATTTGATGCGTCTTTCTTTGAGAAGTTGTTTTATTTTATAAGATTTGTACGATGTGAAACTTTTCAGTCTTCAGTTTTCGGAACTAACAACACAACATAAAGTAGTCTCACAAACTTCAAGAATTGGTAAATGTTGTGGATGAAATTATTCCCTGGCGCCATCATAAAATACAAAATTTATTGATGATGTCATTATAGTTTCACTTTGTAGCACACAGATCAGAAAAAACCCTGGAATGATTCACTGATAGTCTAGTGAAAATAATGTTTTTATTGAAATTATGAATGTTGTAAAGAGTTCTTTATAATTTAAGACAGGTTCATAAATCTTTATAAATTATTATGAAATCCGTCGAACCGGAACCCGATATTCTGATAAATGGAATCAATTCGTTGATGAAATTAATTAATATTGCTTAAAAGTATATCAGAACTCTGTAAATAAATTCGATGTCGGTTTTCCGATATAATCCTTGAATACTCCTCACCAACATGGAGTTATTTGTTGTTGTAAAAAAGGACTATATTAAAATATTCATTATATTTTTCAACATTTATAAAAATCCACTCTTCAGTTATGAAATCTTTTGTTAATTCATTTTTAACTTCATCACGCTTTCGGCTATTATTATATTTTAAATCTACAGTTTCGAAGGAAGTGAAACTAATACCACATAATAAACAGGTCTGGAATCATGTTACTATAATTTTACCGTACAAAGTATGGAAAAGTGATTAAGTCATCCTCCCCGGAGTTTCCAAAGTTTACAAATGCACATAAAAGCACCCAAACATACCCACGCACACACTCACTCCAATTTAGTGAATCTCCATGACTGTCCCATAACTACACCCAGTATATCACCTCAGAAAAGCACTTAAACAGGTGCGAACAGACTTCCAACCGCAAGAGAAACTTTTAAGTGGTCTGAAGAGAACAGAATTTGACGTGGTCTTTATTGATATTGAGGAACCACTAAGCATCTATTTAGCGCTATACAGCACCTGCTTGTGATATAGTATGTTGCTTACTAAAACAATTTCCCCGCTCTTTAACATAGTTTCATAGCATTCAAAAGTACAACACGTGGTATGAGTAACTTTCAATTTAACTACTAAACTACATTGTTCATTGCAACATCTGCTGCACTTTAATTAACGTCGCTTAATGCACACTTCAAGGTCATAGTATCAAGGTTTCCACTTCCGCTAATGACACCGTGACATGGTTTCGCTTCAAAACACAATCTAATGACAGAAAAAATACAACAAAATATTAAAACATGTAAAAAATGAGAGGAAAAATGGTAGAAAATGTAAAAAACATTATCTTTATACGAATATATGTACATATGTAAATGTATGTATATATAAGGCACAACCTGAGTGTGTGTGTGTGCTTTGAACTTTAACATTTTAATGTTCTTCTGTGAAGTCGAAAAAAAGCAGCAGCGATTATTTTCACTACAATAAACACAAACAATAACCAGAGAAACACTTCAATAAACCGGAGAGCAGATACCACATCAGCTAGAACATCATCATTAGAATATTTACTCTCTCTACCGCACTCTCTCTATCTTTCTTTCTCCCTTCTTCTTCCTCTTTCAGATCTGAATTTCAATATTTATTATAACTTTTCGAAACAAAAAAGAAATCTCGAAACAAAACTCTGCCACGCGCCAAAATACGCTCACACACACACACACACACAAACAGCGACACCCACACACACACACGGCTACCCTTAAAGATATCACTCTGACTCCTTTGTGATATTTTATTGAATACCTTGTGGAATAACAATTTTTTTCTACAGCTTTTTCCGGATCTGCGGATTTTCGGGGTAGCATTGACTCACTTAGACAATGACGCAGCATCGTTGCGTCACTTCCGTGCGCCACTCTGCACATCGCTGTCGATGTCTGTCTGCCTGGAAGTCTGCGAGTCTCCATGTTCAGCCAAAAGAGGCGCCATCATAATTCTTGAGCCCAAGATTTATGCACCTGTAAACGATTCAAGTATTCTACATGGAGAGAATAAAATGAAAGGAAAGTGAGACTATTTTTCAGTAGAAATTCCAGTCCTGATCCCGAGTTATGATTAAGAAAACTAATTCCACAAATTAAATTCACTTTCTCATTGTTTTCGACTAAAAAACAATATTATTTTTTGATAAAGTTTATGAAATTAAGTGTTTATTTTATATTTAAGACAGAACAAATGATATTCTTATTAGCTTCAACCTCTTTATTTCTCTGAGTGTAAAAACGATGGCTTGTTGTGTTGACATCACCTCAGGCTTGTTTATTGTGTGTTCTTACTTCCACTTTCGGTGTTGCCTCTGTCAAAGCTTAAGATTTAAAATACAATAATAACCGAAATCCTGATAAAGATAAAAATGCATTAACAAAAGATTTAATAACTGAAGAGTGGATTTTTATAAATGTGGAAAAAGTAGAATGAATATTTTAATATAGACCTTTTTTACAACAACAAATAACTCCATGTTCATGAGGATTATTCAAGGATTATATCGGAAAACCGACAACGGCTTTGTTTACAGAGTTCTGTATTACTTTTAAGCAATATTAATTAACTGCACCAATGAATTGATTCCATTTATCAGAATATCGGGTTCCGGTTCGACGGATTTCATAATAATTTAAAAAGATTTATGAATCTGTCTTAAATTATAAAGAACTCTTTACAACATTCATAATTTTAATAAAAACATTATTTTCACTAGACTATCAGTGAATCATTCCAGGGTTTTTTCTGATCTGTTTGCTACAAAGTGAAACTATAATGACATCATCAATAAATTTTGTATTTTATGATGGCGCCAGGGAAAAATTTCATCCACAACATTTACCAATTCTCGAAGTTTATGAGAATACGAAGTTATTTTGTGTTGTTAGTTCCGAAAACTGAAGACTGAAAAGTTTCACAACGTACAAATCTTATAAAATAAAGCAACTTCTCAAAGGAAGAAGTTATTTTAGAATATGAAGCAATCTTAAAGCAGATGATGTATGTGAAAATGTTGTTGTTGTTGTTTGTTATTATATCTGTCAGTATAAAGAACACGCTCGAAAACAGCGATCAACGTGGCGTATGAGTGACATTTAATTAAATTTTAACTGCTTCAAAATGAATCGCTTCCACTGCGTTAATGATTCTAGAAATAAATATTTTTTAGCCTCTAATTAATTAAATAATATAATAGTGTGTAATTGGAATAACAATATAATAATTGGAAAAAATCCTCTAACGAACCTGTTAACACTTCATTAATTCGATTTATTTATTAACTCTGCAGACTTTTTTATGGTGTTCAATTAAATTATTCATTGTTAACCGATGCAAAGCACAAACATTATCAATCGAATCACTGATGAAAACAAGTATTTATGCAAAACTCCGGTCATGAAATAAAATCAGCATAAATATTTTATCTCGCCTGAATGGATAAACTTGATAAAAAAAGTGATGCATAAAAAATACAGGTTCAGTCAATCCGGAGGGGGGACATGCATGAGGCAGTGATAGAAACAGCACGAGGATTCAACCTCCTGGACATCCAGCTGGCAGTGTCATTTTTTGCAGCCTTTTCATGGACAACAGAGCAAATAATAACTCATTAAAACTGCAATAGCAGCAGTTGTTGGCCGCAACAACAGCAACTGATTAATGCAGTTATTTAAAAATTCCGCAACGAAACCATGAAGCGAAATGCGATTTTATTCTATAATAATAATTTATAATAAACGCATATATTTTAGTCTCTAGAAAAATAAAAAAAAATACATTTTTCGTAGTTTGATAATAATTAAACAAAAATGTTATGAAATGCTGTCTTTTTAATGGATTATTTTTCCTTCTTGCAAATTATTCATCAAGAACCCTTCAAGAACAGGACTTTATATATCCATCATCCTTTTTTTGCCAACAAACTTCACAAGAAAAGAATATTAATTTAGTAGTCAGCAGAAGTTTTCGTCTCTCGACAGTTTCTGCTGTTGAGTAGAATTACTCGAACTTCGAACATGAAGAAGTTCGGGAAGAATTAAAGTATGCCGAGAACACGCACACAGAATAGCAAAGGACCAGAAAAACATGCTGTTGTGGTGATTTATTAGCAAAGGAAGTGAATCGCTTCAGGTTAAAGAAGTCAATAAAATAAGGAAAACCAAAGAGGATATCAATTCCAATGAATACTTAATATTGTTCTGTTGTATTTGCTTTCTTTTAATACAGTTTTGGTCTGGATGCCGAGTTCTTTAGTAGAATTAAAGTATGAGTTTCTTAGTTAAACGTTTAATAGTTTTACCGCTACTGAAATTGATTACTTTGAACTTTTTTACGATTCTCATGACTATAAATACAAATTATTAAGTTTTGTTCTCATATTGTGTTTAACTGAACTAATTTTAAGACGGATTACAGTTGAGTTGAATTCAAATTGACTACGATTTCATTTAATGACTGCAGCTGACTGTAAATCATTTCAAATTAACTATTTTTAAAACTTTGTTATTTCTTTTTTTTTTCTTTTATCAACAACTACATCAACTGAACAAAACTTTCTTCAAAAACAAAAAACTTATAAAAACGCACTCGAGTGCGCTTCACCAAAAATAAGCAGCTTAATTTTGTGTATTAAACGCTATTAAAAATATGCTACAGCAACAAAGAAGCAAACGAATGGTTTTAATTTTGCTTGGCTTGAGTTTCACTTCGCGGTGAGGAGAACCACGTAAACCGCTACACCAGAAGCAGCCGAACCACAGGCAACATCAACACCAGCTTCTTTCACACCCTCTCCGAGGACTCGACTTGTTTTGCATCGAGGATTCTAGCATTGGACTGAGTAGCATGAAGCAGAGGGTCCTCATACAGACCCCTAAACAAATTATGCAATCGTAAGAGGAGGAGAAGAACCAAGGAAGAAACTACAACTAAAAGCGAGTTGCTGCTAAGAAAAACTCGCTCAAGATGTTGACACGCGTGATTTTCGCTGCTAGGATTTTTGTACATATTCCGAGGTGAACATGTTTTACACGTGTTTCTGCTTCCGAATCTTCTAAAATTATGTATGTATGTTTTTCCTTTTTTGTTTATGGTTGTCTTGGTTTTGGTTTTATAATTTTGCTATTTTGTAATTTAAAATTTCCACAATGAAAGTTGACACTTCTTCAGCTTGAACTTTCTTGGGTTCGTGCTTCCACAAGGACGACCATGAAATGTATGCGTAACTAACATGGCTCTCCTTCTTGTTTTTCTTTGTAAACTCGTAGTTAATGAATTCGTAGATTCTGTCTGTTTTCCTGTAAACAATCATGACAGAGGTGAAGTTTTTCAAAAGTTAAGAGTTCTGATGTTGCTTAACACAAATCAGGGTTGGCTTATTTTATCTGACGAAAAGAGAAACGATCATGTGATGTATGCATGTTTTTTAGTTCAATATTAACGATATTTTATTTTAGACAGGTTCACTAAATATGTATATTTTCATTCGCCATTATGATTGCAATATTCAGTTACGATAATCAAAATAGAAATCAAATTAAATCAGATCGTTCTTTGAAGGTATTTAATATAAGTATGTAGTACATCGGCTTTATATACAATAAATTATGTAAATCATCATAGAAACTGTCTCCGCCCTTCGGCTTTGTATAAATTGATGTGCTGAATAATAAATTTACAAGTCAGAGCAACAAATCTGGCCCGCAGTCATGTTAGAGTGGCAACCAGACAAGTTAACCATGGAACAAAGACACCAACACACACACACACTCATAATTACACTCACGCTTTGTCTCCCTCCCTTCGTCCCGCTTTACAGTGTTTTGTCTCTGATTGCATGCCGGGGGCAGTGCGAGTGATAGCGTTATTTAAACAGTCAGCTTCGGGGTGCATACAAAATCTGTGACAACTTCAGAGGGAACCTCAAATCACGAAGCCATAAAAAAGCAACCTCAAACGTAATCAACCTCAACTTGTTCCCAGCGGCAAACAAGATTATGAACCGCGATGTCAGCAAACATTTCAGTGCCGCATTCAGCAGCGTTCAGCACATGAATGAAGATGCAATAAAAAATAAAATTAAAACAAAAGTAATCATCATCATCTGCGGCATCAGCGACATCAGCAGCATCATCAACATCATTATCAACATCAGCAGCACCATCATCATCACCATCATCAGCATCACTGACAACAACACAAACAGCTGCAACTCGAAACCTCAGCGTTGAGAGTTGAGAGTAACGTGTACAAAACGACCATAATTTCAGTGTATGTGTGTGTGTGTGTGCGTGTGTATGTGTGTGTTTTCGGTTTTATATCTCAGTACAATTTTAACACAGCAGAATTTGCATAAAACCAAAACTTTAAATTATTCACTTGTGTCTCAATTGAAGTGCAAATTTGACTCAACTTCCGGCTTGAATCCTTTCTGCTGAATTAACTACTCGAAACTCTCGAGTTCGAGAGAGACGAATGTACTCTAAAGAAGATGATTTTATCAAAAATAATTTCACTATAATTTTTTTACATTTTTAATATATGCTTGAAACTTTTTTAATGAACTTCGCTCAACAAATTCGGGTTCCTCTTGAGATATTATAAAAAATTATTCATACGTCGCTTGTTGTACAAATATATAAAATCAACCCCTGTTTTTCTTTAAGCAACATCAGAAATCTTAACTTTTGAAAAACTTCACCTCTGTCATGTTTGTTTACAGGAAAACAGACAGAATCCACGAATTTATTAACTACGAGTTTACAAAGAAAAACAAGAAGGAGAGGCACGAAGTTACGCATACACTTCATGGTCGTCCTTGTGGAAGCACGAACCCAAGAAAGTTCAAGCTGAAGAAGTGTCAACTTTCATTGTGGAAATTTTAAATTACAAAATAGCAAAATTATAAAACCAAAACCAAGACAACCATAAACAAAAAAGGAAAAACATACATACATAATTTTAGAAGATTCGGAAGCAGAAACACGTGTAAAACATGTTCACCTCGGAATATGTACAAAAATCCTAGCAGCGAAAATCACGCGTGTCAACATCGTGTACGAGTCTTTCATAGCAGCAACTCGCTTTTAGTTGTAGTTGCTTCCTTGGTTCTTCTCCTCCTCTTATGATTGCATAATTTGTTTAGGGGTCTGTACGAGGACCCTCTGCTTCATGCTACTCAGTCCAATGCTAGAATCCTCGATGCAAAACAAGTCGAGTCCTCGGAGAGGGTGTGAAAGAAGCTGGTGTTGATGTTGCCTGTGGTTCGGCTGCTTCTGGTGTAGCGGTTTACGTGGTTCTCCTCACCGCGAAGTGAAACTCAAGCCAAACAAAATTAAAATCATTCGTTTGCTTCTTTGTTGCTGTAGCATATTTTTGTAGAATTTGCGTATTGTTTGTACTTTTTTTACAGCGTTTAATACACAAAATTAAGCTGCTTATTGTTGGTGAAGCGAACTCGAGTGCGGTTTTATAAGTTTTTTGTTTTTGAAGAAAGTTTTGTTCAGTTGATGTAGTTGTTGATAAAAGAAAAAAAAAAGAAATAACAAAGTTTTAAAAATAGTTAATTTGAAATGAGTTACAGTCAGCTGCAGTCATTAATTAAAATCGTAGTCAATTTGAATTCAACTCAACTGTAATCCGTCTTAAAATTAGTTCAGTTAAACACAATATGAGAAAAAAACTTAATATGTTGTATTTATAGTCATGAGAATCGTAAAAAAGTTCAAAGTAATCAATTTCAGTAGCGGTAAAACTATTAAACGTTTAACTAAGAAACTCATACTTTTATTCTACTAAAGAACTCGGCATCCAGACCAAAACTGTATTAAAAGAAAGCAAATACAACAGAACAATATTAAGTATTCATTGGAATTGATATCAGTGGCCACTTCTTTGGGTTTCCCTATTTTATTAACTTCTTTAACCTGGAGCGATTCACTTCCTTTGGTAATAAATCACCACAACAGCATGTTTTTCTAGTCCTTTATTATTCTTTGTGCGTGTTCTCAGCTTACTTTAATTCTTCCCGAACTTCTTCATGTTCGAAGTTCGAGTAATTCTACTCAACAGCAGAAACTGTCGAGAGACGAAAACTTCTGCTGACTACTAAATTAATATTCTTCTTTTTGCACAGCTTGTAGACAGAGCTGAGGATATCTGGGGAGAAAAAGAAGGATCCTGTTCTTGAAGGGTCTGAGATGAATAGATTGCAATAATAAAACTTGTAAACAGTACAAGTTTTCGGTAAAAATATTGCGTTTGATTGTCGTTCTTATTTTGGGCTACACGACGTATGAGAAACATTTAATTAAAAAATTATCTTGTTTATTTTGTTAAAACTAAATAAAAAAGGATTTTCAAAAGAAATTTGATATACATATCTGAAAGTGAAATTTAATTAAGAATTTTAAATAATTACCTACTTAAGTTGCTTTTTCAATTTTAAGTGTTAATTCATGGTATATTTTTAGGAGTACATTTCGAAAGTATTTTAAAATGCAAGTTTTTCAATATAGAAAAGCTTAACTACATTAACTGAATTAATTTGAGTTATATACAGAATTAAAATTATTGAAGCCTGGGAAAATATGCTGTAGAAAGTCGTGGTTCGGGCGGGATGGGGAGGTGGGTTTTTGTGGGTATCTTCTTCAATGTGAATAGAAGTGCAGATGAATAGATTAGATTTTAAATTCCTTATAAACCACAGAATATATTAGCGAAAACTTGGCTGGAGTTCTTTCTGATAAACCAAATCTAAGGACATAAAATAATCACTGTAATTTTATGCAGACTTTCGTTCAGCTTCTGAAGCGAGACGAACGAAGATAAGACGACAATAATTTAAGGCAAGTCTTAAGGCGGTACAAAAAAAGATGCCTATTTTATTAAATGATTAAATGCTTAAAGAATTTCTTTATTAAATGATGGAAGAAGGAATCAGGAAGGAAGGAAAGGGAGAAGATGATTATTTTTCTTAACCTTTTTGCAAAAAATTTTATGGAACATGCAATCTAGTTGAGAATTAAGTAAATATTTACAAAGCTTAAATAAAAATATATGTTATTATTATTAATATTTATGTATTTCTTTGAGTTGCAAGGAAAACAACTTTAATATATAATTTTGGTTGAATTTCTTGAATTTTATTTCGTATCTTTTGTCCTCTATTTAAATTCTATTTAATTTTGCTGTCACTATAAGAATCACAGCGAATCTTTCTGTCACTCACTTTTGTGATTATTACTTGAAGCATCCCCGCACCCCGCCCCCTCACCGGCATTCACCCCTCTACTGTTCTACTCTGCCACTCCCACTGAGTTGGCTACTTTAAAAAATACGATCTGTCGCTTTGTTTTTTTTTTAAAAAGCTGTCTGCTGCGCTGTTGTTATCGCTGCATCCTGATCCGTTTTTCTCTTTCCCTCTCTGTTCTTCTTTCTTTCTTCCCTTTCTTCTTCTCTCTTCTTCTTCTAACACACACACACATCCAACCGTCGTGACGCCAAGCATTCATCTCGTTAGCATGCAAATTTATTTCCGTCAATTTTGCTGCATTCCTTCGTTGCTGTTATTGTTGTTGTTGTTGTTATTGTTGTTGTTGTTGTTACTATTTTTGTTGTTGCTGTTGTTGCTGCTGTCGTTGTTGTTGTTGTTGTTGTTTCTGTCGTTGCTGTTGTTGTTCCTGTAGTTGTTGCTGCTGTCGTTGTTGTTGTTATTGTTGTTGTTGTTGCTGCTCTCGTTGTTCTTGTTGTTGTTGTTGCTGTTGTTGTTGTTGTTGCTATTCTTCCCGTGGTTACTGTTTTCGGTACTTTTTTCTTCTTGCCAAAGAAATATCTTTGTTCTTTTTCGCTGTGTATTGTTTTTATTTTTGTTTCTTCTTTTAACTCGACTTCTTTCGTCTTGGTTGTTGCTTTAATGTTCTTGTTGTTGTTGTTGTTGTTATTGTTAGTGATTGGGTTTTTTTCTACTTTCCTGTAATACTAGCCTGAGTACCGTTATTTAATGTTGGTTGGCTGTATTTGAATGATTCTCTGTTTTTTGTTTTTTTGGGTTTCTTCGGTTTTTGTTGAAGCGAAACATTTTGTTTCCTTAATTTTTTAAATTCTAATTCCCTTGAGATTTTTCTCCTTTCCTAAATTTTTGCTTTAGAATCTTTTATTTTTGTTCCTCTTTTTAAGTTTTATTTTTCTTTTTTGCTATATCGTGTGAAAATATGCTGTTGACTTCTGTTGAAGAACTTTAGTCAGAGTGAAGGAAAAATAATAATAAGAAGGAGAAGATGATGTTATATAAGAAGAAGAAGAAGAAAGAAGAACCAAATCGGGAAGAGAATTCCTTCCAATATTTTAGTGTTAATAAATTACATTTTATATTAAGCATTTGGGAGAAAGATAAACCAGAGAAAGCGAGAAGGAGTGAGTGAAAAAGAGATGAAATGTAAACTACATTTTTATTTTAATCAAAAACTGTTTTAGTTTTTATATTTTTTTTGTACATTTTAATAAAGGTTTTCATATTCGTATGTACAAAAATATTTTTGGGAAGAAAGATAGATAGAGAGAGAGAGGGAAGGAGAAGGGAAAGAGAGAGAGAGCGGCCCCAGAGATTGAATGTTTAATATTATTTCCTTCTTTTAATATTTCTTTCCTCTTTCTATGGCAAGGATTTTATTTCGAATTTATTTAGATTTCTTTCCTTTTCTTATTACTTCACACTTTTTATGTTAAACTGAAAGGATTTAAATGCACTTTATTTAGCATAACGGTGCTTCGCTGAGTGCATTCCATTTTACATCTCTTCAGTTTTGACAACCCACTGATGGTCACTTCGAGTGGTCATTTCAGGACATCATCAACAGCATACGAAAAGGTTTTTAGGGTGCCATTAACTTTAACTAAAGTTACTTACTTAAAGCAATAAGAATTATTATAAATGTTCCACAAAGACCTCTTTATTAATTATAATAAAGCCGGAAAAACAAAACTCAAGACGTTCATTAAATGGTCTTTAAAAATGTTACTTAATTCAATGAATTTTAAATGAATTGTCTTCTCTATGTTACTCTTAAGCTAATTCAATGTTTCTCTCTTTTCTCTGTTTCTCTCTTCCTCTGTTGTTTCAGGTTAACATCAGCAACACATGGACCATGCCGCAGGAGGGTCTGAATGTATTCTATCGATTCTTCCGCGATCGAATATCCTGGTTCGAAGCCGATGCTGTCTGTCAGTTTCATCATGCTAACTTGGTGACAGGTAAGAAAGAGATGGAATGAGGGGAAGAAGGGGAGGAAGAAGAAGAGGAAGGAGAGGAAGGAAGGCAGGAAGGAAGGAAGGATAGAGGAGTGAGGAAGGAGGGAGAGAAAATATTTGCATTGCTGAGCACTCAACAAAATGCTCACTCTATTCAAGTCCACATTCAACCAGAGTAACGGAAAAAACAAAAACAAATCAAATACAAGAAAACACAAAAAATGAAACAAAAAAAGAAGAAAATGAGAAGCATAAAAAAAGGTGGCAGCACCAGGAAAAAAGTTCAAACATTTGCATGACCAGCAGCTGTGTTTACATGCAGACAAATGCACATGAATACATATTTAAACACTTACTCATACAAACAAACGCATACAAATACATACACACATATACACACATACACACATACATATATTATGTATATACATATGTTCAAACACAGACATATGCACAAAAAGCTGTCTGCATCGCTTTTAACGCTTGTCTACGAAGAATTTTATTGTCCGTGAGTTTCACCGTGTGTCGGTGTGTCGGTGTGTCGGTGTGTCGGTGTGTCGGTGAGTCGGTGTGTCGGTGTGTCGGTGTGCCTGTGTGTCGGTGTGTCTGTGTAGCTGTGTGTCGGTGTGTAATTTTATAGAGCTCTGGACCTTAACGAGAACCTGTCATGAAAACAACGTGTGTGGGGTGAAAGGAAGAGCGAAAGGAAGGCACAAAAGAAGGCAGAAGAAGTACAAGAAAGCCTCGAGGAGATTTTATCACTTGAAAATGTCAAAGAGATAGAAAACTGTTCGACACGAAACAATGTTGTAGACAAACGAAAAGGATTTCTGTCTGAAAGGGACGAAGAAGAACGAAGAAAGAAGAAAGAAGATTTCCATCCATTTGAATTGATGCGACAGAAGCAGCTGTTATTTCTATAGTTGTTGTTGTTGTTGTTGTTGTTGTATTTGTATTTGTTGTTGCTGTTATCGTTGTTATTGTTATCGCTGTTGCCTGTCTGACAAACAAATGAATGGACAGCCTGTCACTCGACAGAAAAAGAAGAAGAAGAAAAATTCTACATACAAATAAAAGAAATAAATAGAACAATAAAAAAGGAGGAGGAGGTTGACAACCAGTTGAAGGGTGAGTGAAGGAGGAGGAGATTCAAGTAGAATAAGCCACCGAGTTGTACTGTTAAGAAGACTCTTAGACGCCGTTGAGACGTAATCGACAGTAGCGAAAGCAACAACAACCACTCAATAACGAAAATAACAACAACAACACAATAGTGATAACAATGACAACAACAATGAAAACAACAACAACGAAAACAACAAACCACTCTGCTAAACAGCATGCAAAACTATACAAAGAAACAAAGAAAAACAATAACAATAATAAGCCGAATATTATCAAGAAAGAGACAAAGAAACCGACAAGTTAAATAACATAAATAAGAAAATTAAATTATAAGTAACAAAAAAAAGAGTGACATAGAAACATCAAAGAAACAAGTTAAACAGAACAGAATAAATACTCGTATAAACATAAATATAAAGAAACTGGACAAATCTATGGAAAAATATACAATATTAAAATAGAAATAAAAAGATTTAATAGAGAATAGATTGATAAATAGACTGAAATAAAAATAAAAGCCAAAAATCAAACGAACATAAGTATAAATAAAAACAATGAAAAACTTATAATAAAAGTATGCAAAGTAATTTTTAAAATAAAGATCATAAAGAATATAAAATTGTACAAGAAATAAACAAATTTTTCAATAAACATGTCAGAACTTTAAATTAAAATAAATAAATATATTAACTTCAAAGAAAGAAGGCTATTTTTCAGTATTAAGTAAAACTAAAGCTAAAGAAAGAAGATAAATCATGAAAAAAATATATATAAAGAAATATGAAAAAATATAGAGAGAGAGAGAGAAAGAGAGAGAGAGTAAAAGAGTTAGTTAGAAAAAGATTTAAAGAGAATAAATCATACAGAAACTGAAGAACTACCGAAAAGTCATCTCCATCTTTGACATGACATGAATCCATGATATGTTTATCTCTTTAGAATAAAAATTATAATACAATATTTGAAAAACTTGTGTTTGAAAAGGAAATCGTTCAACATTATTCCAGCTTTATAACAATAACAAGTACAACAACAACAACAACAGCAGTGACACTGAACCACTAAAAAAATAGAAGAAGCTCCAAAATCTGCACTCATTTGAATATCTTTGTTTCAAAAATAATCTGCTGGTGACGTTGTTTCGTTTTTCTTCCTTTTTATAATCAAATTCGTTTTTTTATCTTAAAACAAAATCTTTTATTTATGAAAACCTTTTTTATTTGATGTTTTACACAACATCTGTGAAGAAAAACTGAGCCTTAAAAATGGTTGCGAAAACCAGACCCTGATTACTGAATCCTGTTTAAAAGGTCCTTCTTAAGGTCCTCTTCAAGATGGTAACTTTTTTTCTATCTAAACGAAATTTTGAGCTATTTAAAGAGCTGTTAAATTAAAATTTCACATAATTTAGACTTAGGACGGTAAAAGATCTTTTAACTGTCTCTCTTGTCTGTTTGTCTCTCTCTGGCTGTCTGTCCCTCTGAGAAATTTGACAGATAAATAAAGAGATCAGCTAAAAGTTGTTTACGTAGATTTCCAACTTCAACAACCATCACTAATAATGAGCATAGTTTAGCATGAAAAAAGATTTTCTACTCAAGTGGAATGTTCTTAAAATACGTTCCTTGGCATTTCAGCAATAATGCTATTTATGAATCCTTTCTATCTTTCTATCTTTCTATCCATTTAATACTTATTTGTCCGGGTTAAATGCCAGGTTGCTTCCGGCTGATAGATTCAAACTCGCCTTCGCTCTTCCCTTCCGGCTGCCTGCTTCGTGGCATCTGCTGCTGCTGCTTGTCCGAGTGTCGTTGAGTTGCTTCGAGTGTCTTCGAGTGTGTGTCCCGGATATCCTGATCCTTGCTCAGTTTACATCCTGATTATATTTTGTTGACATCGAAATGCGATTTTCTTTCATCCTCTTCAACTCGAAATCCAAACAAAATAAAGCCACCCTTATGTTTATATGGCTGTGTGATGTTTTATAATAAAATGTTGAAACATTTAAAAAGCTTTCTTATATATTTTGCTGTTCTTCGAATTTCATTCTTCAATCTTTAAAGTTCGACAACTCTTTGCTGTGGGTTGTTGTTCTTGTTGTTGTTGCATTTTAATCGATTAGCTTTTGCAACTGTCGCTGTCGTTGGCAAATCGTTACAAATACAATGGCTGATGTCAGAGTATGCCTCTTGATGGCGGCATCACTCGCGCTGATTGGTTGATTCGTGACATGCGAAATGGGCCAAGCAATTAGCGTGAGCGATGCCAGTCTCAAGGGGCCGAATGTGACATCAGCCAAATGAGAACGAGTGCGACTATGAATCGTATACATTGTTGTTGTTTGTTTTTTTCCTCTCTGCTGCTGCTTCTTATTTAATGTAACAACAAAATAACAGTGATAACAAAAATAAACGTGATTGTTTTTCTTGCAAAGTTTACTATCCCCCCCTTCCTCAACCCCCGCCTTCCCCACCTCATCTGCTCAGCTAGAATACCAGCACCCACCACAACAACAACAACAGCCACTGCAGTTGTACGAGTGACACCATCAACTGGTGTAGTTCACCTGAGAGAACTGTGATTATAGAGTTGCTAGTGTTGTTGTTGTTGTTTACTTACATTCTCCTTGTTGATGTTGTTATTCGTTTGCATTGTTATTGTATTTGTTTGTTTTTTTTCTGCATTTCATTACAGTCGACAACAGTTTTCAATTCGATGCAACTCGAGACCTTTTAAGAGAATTGGACGTCAATGACATCGTTTGGATTGGACTCATGAGACCCCAGAGTTCGGAACGTTTCATGTGGTCGTAAGTCTAAAAAAAATGAAGAAGAAAATGAAGAAGAAGAAGCATTTTTCCAATATTAAATTAAGATTTATTGCTTGCATAATTAATATTCTTAGAATGGTTACTATTATTAGACTTAATTATTTGTTGTATAAATAATAAAGATTAATTAAATTTACTACATAATTTAACATTAAAGTAGAGAGGATTATTTAAAAATTTATTTTATTTCAAATTTGTTTTTTTTTATACAATAACTTCATTAGACAATTCATAACTTCATGTTAACATAACTTCATTTTTATACTTTTTTGTATTTTTATAACGTTTTACCGTTTCTCCGATTTGATCCGTCATTTTTTCCTATCTTTTAACCATATTCTTTCATATATTTTATTTTTATTCTATTTTCTTTCTTACTTTTTCTTTTCTCTCTCCCCTTCACCCTCTTTCTTTATTTTTTTATTCACTTTACTAAATATTTACAAAACTCTTGGAATTGAAAGAGTTTCAGTGACAGAATAAATATTGCACTGTAGTTACTCGTAGATTACACAAACTTAAACACACACACTATACACACACTCTATACACACACACACATATATACACACACTCTATACACACACACACATACTCTATACACATCTACACGTATTACAAGTCACTTCGACAGACACACGTGATGCTTCAGCTGTGATTCTCATCGATTTGAATATTGAAATTATTTGTTTGCATTAAAAAAGCATGCAAAATGCAGATGCACACATACACAGAAAGAGAGAAAGAGATAGAAATAGAGAACTAGAGAGAAAAAGAGGGATGGCAAGATAGAAAAAAAGCGATAGACAGAGACACTTACATAAAAAGAGAAAGAAAACTGAATGACTGACAAAAAGTTGAAAAAAACAGAAACGAATTGAAAAATATCAACGTTAATCGGGTGTGAAAGACACGGAGAATAATGAAAAATGTATCGAAGCTATTTTTCAGAACAACGACTGAATCATTTGTATTGAAATCGTGAGAAGAAATACGATTCATATACAAGCCAGAACACTTTCTGAACATTTCCTAAAATCAAGTGTGGACCTTTCTTTGTTCTTTTTTTTAAATGTCCTTCTTTATTTTTTGCTTTTATACAAACATTTCTATGAGTTCTATGGAACTATACTGTGAACTATACTATTATTCGATATTAATTTGAAAATTCGTAATATCGTAAATTTTGATTTTTCTGCTCGAAGTTTAGCATAAATTCTTATTTTCACATCGTTATTTTTCATTAATTTTGAAACTTTTTGAATATTGTTTTTATGAACCGGAAGCTGAAAACAACGCTTAATAATCATTGATGCATTCGCTCAGTTTTCCTCATCCTCCCAATCAAATCTTATCAGCTACAAAAACAGTTACAACAACAACAACAACAATAACTGCATATATATATACACATACATTTACATTTAATTTCGAAGTCGAAAACCGTCCGATTTTTCCTGTATTTTTTTGTTGTTTGTGTTCAACATAAAATAAAGTATAAAAAGATTTTTCACAGCAGAATTCAAATCTCAGAACTCATTTCAACTCAAGAGAATCATCTCATGCATGCATAAAGAGAATCTTCTGAATGACATGCACGAAGACAGACAGACAGGCGGACAGACAAATACAAAAAATAAGGAAGGAAAGAAAGAAGATATAAAAATATGTGAAGTGAAACGAAAGAAAATTTGAATAAAATATGAATCATTTGGCTACTTCGGTCGCTTTTATTAGTGATGAAAAAGCAGGGTGAGAAGAGGAGGACAGGGAGGGAAGAAGAAGAAGAAGAGAAGAAGAAGAAAACAAGGAGAAAGGATGGAAGGGGGGGGGGGAGGGGAGGTTTAAAGTCTAGACATCAGTTTATTTAAAGAATAGGAAAGCGCTTTTTTTTAATGTTCTGTTTTTGAATTCACAAGCATCTGAAAGATAAATAAATGAATTCTTAAAGAGTTTCCTTTCCTTTTCGCACATTTTATTGATTATTTCCTCTCTCTCACACTGCCTCCCGCTCTGTCTTTCTCTCATCCTCTCTCTCACTGTCTCTCTCTCTCTCTCTCTCTCTCTCTCTCCACAGAAACTCGCGTCCCCTGGCTGCGGACACCGGTTACTGGGCCGAATCGCTCCCTCTGATGGATGCTCCGCTTTGTGCCGTTATCGATCCGATTCGAGATTATCGCTGGCATGCGTTGCGTTGCGGCGGACCAGAGACGGCCTCGTTTCTCTGCGAGATGCCAGGTAAGTGAAGTGGAAATAAACCCCTACCTACACTACCCCCCTCCTCCTACCTTCCTTCCCACTCCGTCCATCCACTTCGCACATCCTACTCATATTTCTAACTCCACTTTCTGCGGTTTCCACTTGAAGTGCCAGCCTGGGCGGATGCTTGCATCATCAAGGACCTTCCTTCGGTGACCATGCAGTACATGGCGGATACGGCGAGCATCGAGCTGATCCGAAACTGCGGCGAAGAGGGTCTACTGCGGCAATCCTGCCGGGTTAAAGAGGTATTATTTTTAACTATCAAAGCGATTTAATTCACTGAATCGAGAGAAACTGCAAGGAACCAAATTTAAAGAGGAACAAACTTTAAAGGAGAATAAAGTTTAAAAAAGAACAACCAGATAAAACATCTCAATTTGAAGACGCGTCTTGAAATTCACTCTGAAAACTTAGAACCTCATCTTAAATTTTAGACAGAAAGAGAAGATCGACTTTTAAAGAGAATAGAGACATTTTTTTTTAAGGTTCCGAGCTCATGTCAGATGGAATTCAGTGATTAATACTCATTCTCTCGTTATTTTTTCTTTTTATATCCCACATCATGATTCTTTCTCATTTTCTCAACCGTATTCTTCTTCTTTTCTCTTCTTCTCTTCTTCTCTTCTTCTCTTCTTCTCTTCTTCTCTTCTTCTCTTCTTCTCTTCTTCTCTTCTTCCCTTTTCTCTTCTTCTCTTTTCTCTTCTTCTCTTTTCTCCTCTTCTCTTCTCTTTTCTCAACCTCAACATGGACACGAATCTTTCAGGATCGCGAGCGGGTCATCAACGACCTGATCTGTCCCAAGGAACGTTACGAAGCACAACGCATCAACGACATGACGAGTTCTCACTTCCGCTCACTGCAGCTGATCAACAGCATTCCGAGTGACAACAATGAGAACAACGACATCGAATTGTTGCCGATGCCGAGCAACAGCGCCCTCCTCTTCTCCAGCGACGACTTCAACGAGCCTTCGATGGAGACGCAAACGCAAACGCAAACGGAGAAAAATACAGTCCAGCGTCTGATCGAACAATTTAATGTCGACGAATTGATGCAGGCCGATCAGGCTGCGTCCAGCTCACGACTCTCGGGCTTTCACATCCCGGGTGAGATACCGAAACCGGTGAAAAAGATGGCCGAACAGATGAGCGAACAAGCCAACAATCGGGTGACCATGGGCACCAACGGGGCGAGGGAGCGTCTCTCCGGATTCCGTATTCGCGATGAGATCCCAAAGCCGGTGAAGAAGATAACCGAGCAGATGGAAGATGGGCAGGTTTTCGTATCACAAAAACGTCTCTCCGGGTTTCACATCCCCGGCGAGATACCGAAACCGGTGAAGAAAATGGCTAAAAAAGTGATCACTGTGCTGCCGCAGATGGAGGAAAAGAAGCAGAAGATCCCAAAATATTCGGAGCAGCAGCATATCCAAAAAGAACAACAACAACACCATCAAAAGCAAGAACAACAACAATTTAAACACGCAACTACGACGCTTGATGAAATGATGATGGGTGATCAGCCAGCAGAAGCAGCGGCAGCGGCAGCGGCAGAAGAATCACAGGACGATCACAAGGATGAGGTTAACGAGACCTCAAATGAAATCGAGCAACCGTTGCCACATACAAAGAAAGTGTTGCCGCAGGATTTGAAGAAAAAGATGCCGTTCCTCGGAAGAGGGGAGGAACTGCTGGAAAAGAAACAACAACAACAACAGCAGATGACGATTAAGAAAAATGCGGCTGCAGAGATCACCAGCACAACAACAACAACCACAACGACAACAGCAACATCGGACCCTTCAACTGTCGCAACAACCGAAGAGGCACCAACCACAACAACAGCAACGTCGGAGGTACCACTCACTACAACTGAGGCGGCAACTACAACAAAATCGATAACAACAACAACAACAGTAGAGTGCTTAAGTACCACCGTAAATGCGGCAGTGGATGCAACAACAACTACAACTACAATTGCTGCAGTTGTTGCAACAGCATCAGCAACAATGCAACCGTTAACAATTGCACATCCAATGCATCCACAACAACAACAACAACAACAACACAGCATCACCATGACTGAAAGAATACAACAACAACCGCATCAGCAACACCAACAACAACAACAACACGTACACATGTTGAAAGAGTCGACCGACAGCAGCCACTTCATACCTCCGATGTTGCTGGTGAAGTCGCATTACGTGCCACCAGCAAAACACGACATGCATGAACATGAACTTAAGCTGCAACAACAACAACAACAACAGGGACACTCAACAACAGCAACTGACGATGAGCAACAAAAGCCAACGCTGGAGGCTGCGTCTGCAAACGACGAACGGCAACTAGTTCTAGCAACAACAACAACAACACAGCAACCAACAACAACAACATCACAACCAACAACAACAAATGCAGACAGCACAACAGTAACAGCAACAGCAACACCCGCTGTGACAACAACAAAATATTTCGATGTCGATGTTGCTGCATCTGGGGCTGTTTTTGAAGAAACTAAAAAAAACTCGAATACGATGGCGATGCTGGTGACAACCAGCAACACAGAAGAATTGGAAGCAAGGACAACGACAACAACAACTGATGCTGCTACCAGTGAAAATGTTGATGATGCTGGAAACAAAGTTGCTGAATTTATAACGTTGATTGAGAGCGAAAAAAAGGACATCGGAGAGGAAAAGCAACAACAATCGCACAAACAACCCATTTCAATGGCTAGAAATAATACGGTAGCAGCGACCAAGATCACAACAACAACAACAACAATGGGAATAACTGAAGAGGCAGAGACGGTGGCAGAGGAAGACGAAATGAAGCAACAACAACATGAAACTAATAACGATGAAGAGATGACAAGTGTATCAGAAACGCCAACAACAACAACAACACCAGGAACAACAATAATAAAGCATAAAGTGTCACAAGCAACAACAACAACAACCAATGAAGCAAATATAAAAATGAAGCCTTCCGTTGATGACGCTGCAGAGAAACGTAAGGAAGCCATAATAACACAAACAGCAACAAAGCCAGCAACTACAACTGTTGCAACTCCCTCAAGTAGCATCAGTACTACCACCACAACAACAACAACAACCACAACACCCACAGAAACTTTCACAGCAACATCAGAAGTTCGAGCAACGACATTACAAGAAACAAACAACTCGAGTATAAAAACGATTCTTTCTACAACAACAGCAACTACAACAACAACAACAGCAACACCAACTGTTGATCCATCACCAACATCATCGGAACGGAATTTTTTAAAAGTGGTTACGGAAGCACCGTTTAAACCCAATCGAAGGCGTTCACTAATGAAACCAGAAACATCGAGTTACATCAAAAAAATGCTGGGCTAAAAAAGAAGAACAACCGAAGCGATTGAACAAAAAAGAAATCAATTTATTAGGAAATAAGAGCGAAAAAGAGAAACGCACACGGAGAAAGGGAGAGAGACGGAGAGGGAAAGAGAGAGAGAGAGAGCAAAAATTGTGCAATTATTCAATAATTGAAATAGAAAAGAAGTAGCAACAATAAAGAAAACACAGATTTTGGTTTTTCAAGTTTTGTGGTTGAGTTCAGCGCGATGGAGTTTTTCTGATCGTACGAGCAGCAACAACAACAACAATAAACAGGGGAAACAATGGAGTCCAGAAAATCAAAGAAAAATGCCAAAATAATTTTACGATCAACTGGGAAAAAACCAGAAGAAGAAGAAACAGAAGAAAAAGAAACAGAAGAACAACAACAGAAAAAAAAATAAAAAAGAATTTTAAATTCAGACAAAATAATGTGACAAATTTTTTAGTGACAAAGAAAAACGGAAGCAAATCATTATAGAGAACTAATAATAAAAACAAATTTACAAAAATTATTAAAAACGGACAGAAAATATTGATTAAAAAAAATATACTGGCAAAAATTTATAAATGAAAAGATATTCACAAAAATCTACCAATAAAAATATGGAAATATTGACAGAAATACTGACGAAATTTTGAAAGATATTGAGGAAAATATTGACAGAAATTTTAAAATTACTGGGGAAAGTATTAACTTTCGTTAATATTGTCAAAAATACTGAAAAAGATAGTGAAAAGACGATACTGACGATAATATTAATGAAAATATTGCCAAAAATACTGAAAGATAGTAAAAACATGTTGACAAAAATATTAAAAACAATATTGACGATAATATTGGCGAAAATATTGATAGGAACTTACGATGGATAGGCAAATATTGACAAAGTGAGTATTGATAGGAAAGAATGACTTACCTACGTCCCCGTTCAACTCAAATACGTATTTATGTAGATTTTCTTTTTCTTTATGGTTCTAAAACAAAATTTTTCACGTCAAAAGTTTTCTGTGTAAAATCACAGAAGAAATTAAAAGAATTAAATTACCTAGCATAAAATTAAAATGTAGCTAATGATTTAAGTGTAGCGGCAAAAAAAAAGAGTGTAGTGTTGCATTGAAGTCGTTTATTTATTTACAAAAATAATAAAAATCAAAAAGTTTCCAAGAAAGCAGACAAAACAGCAACAATTAAAGCAACAACAACAAATGCACATAAATTGTTTATGCCACAAACAACATGATAAAACAGCAAAAACAAAAAAAGACAACACAAAACCAAATAAACAAAGAACATAAATTAAATTGATATAAAAAAAATTTGAATATATTAAATAAAATTCAGTAAAAATGTATGTATTTAAAGTGTTTTATTTCATACAATATATAAAGGTAAAGAGTTATTCAAAAGTACCTTCAGGAAAGGAAGACGAAAGTCAAAGAAGAAGTACTAGTTTAGTACCAAGTTTGGTCTAAAGAAGTACCCGGTTCATTTAATAATTGATAATTAACTAAAAGAACCAATAAAATCTTAAAAAGTATGCTTTTTATTTAAATAAAACTTCCTGTAGTCTTTTTTGGATAACTCAATGTATTTCTGTATACGAGTGTAAAATAATGTACATTTGTGATAAAACATATAGCGAATCTAACGAAAAACGGATTATTTAATACCACTTTAAAAAAACGATGGTAATACCACGCCCACTTCTCATTATTGTACTATATATTAGATAATACTTTATAAAAACTTATACGTAATTCATTTTCTGTTTTCATAACCCTCATCAATACCCTGATTAACACTAAATGGGTCGGTTTCTACTAATTTTCTCTTCTATAAAAGAAATTCGTTAGAATAACATTTGTTTCTCATTATTTTTATCAATGTCAATGTAAGTGTCCCGATAAAGTCAAGCCTCCTTAATGCCCTCATCATCCTCAACTCATTCTCACTAAAAAAATGCAAATAAAAGATAATCTGATTAAATTGGTTCCACTCAGCCTCCACAAGGACTACCCACCTACAAACATCGACCGATGACATCTGATTTAAATCCCGTTAAATCACCCGTATCAGAGATGAACGTCTAAGAGTAGGAGGAACAAAAATCTCACTGGAACCTAGAGAAGGAAGGTACGACGTAGAAAGGATAAAAGATGGGTGGGTGGGTGACATATGAATGGGTCACTAGTGGGTCGGTGACAGCTGAGCGGGTTGATAAGGGAGTTAAAGGGAGTTGAGCACGATTTACGTACCGAACTTACGAATTAAATCCACAGAATGAACAAACACTTGAGCACTGATTTATATCTCGTTCCGTTTCGCTTCCTCTCTCATTGTTTTCCACCACTCGTTGTTGGTGTACATGAGGTCTATTCTAGAGTTGTTGTTTTTCTCTTCTTTCTTTCTGTTCAAAGGATTGCAATTTTAATGCTTCTTTTGTGTGGATTTCTGTCTACAACCCGAACATTCTGCGTTACATCTGACATTTTGCCCCTTTTCTGCCTTTCACTGTTCCTTGCTATCTCTCTCTTTTTCTCTCGGTCGCTCTCCCTCTCTCCCACACTTCCTTTGACTTTGTTGAGAGTCGTCTCTTTCCGAATAGAAGAATCGCAATCATTCTTTGTGATCGTAAATGGCTTGTTTCATTCTCATTCTCATTTCTTTTTATTTATTGTCGCTTTTGTAGTCTTTTATTGTATTTTAGCTTAATTTGGCATTCATGAAATTTGTTGTTCCTCGGTGGGTAATAAAAGCCTTGGATGAATTCGGTCTGCGTTGGAGTTACAGCTGTATTGTTGAGTTTTTTTTGTTTTGTTTGTATTTCCGTTTGTTTGGAGATGGACAAAAAAAACCTTCGTCCCTCATGGATGGTACCAGGTCTCGGATCGGTTGGATTGGTTTGTTGAGCTGGCTGAATGGTTTGTTTTGGGTGAATATATTGTGTTTTTGTTGGATCGGAGTTCCACTTTCTGCTTTGCCGAATTATTCGGTGACTTGGTTTCGGTTTCCGTATCGGAATTGTTTTAGTGAATGGTGAATAGATTTAAAGTTTGGCAAATAGATTTCAATTGGTGTAGATTTGGTTGAATTGGTTTGCAGAACGGAGTTTTTATTGGTTGCTTAAGTGAATGAGTTGCTTTGCTGAGTGTATTCGATTAGTTGCTCGAAAAGGTTGCCTCATTACGGGAGCTCAACACATTACAAGCTTTTTTATACACAAGAAATCTGAAAACCAACATCAAAGAATCGAAATTAGAACCAAAAATAAAACCAAATCCTGAAAATAACTCTTCTTGAAATACCAACAGCAACGACAGTAATAACAACAACGATAAAGTAATTGTTAATAACCTCTCAAAACCCCTTAATTTTCAGCACTTTTTTTAAATTATTTCTCGCCGTCTCTTTAAATCGCTTTCATTCAGTACAGCAAATAATTCAACAAAGAAAATATTGCCAATGCTAACAACAGGAGCGGCACATAAATTAGCCTAATTAAGTGATGCACTTGCGACCTGCAAAATACCAAAAAGCACTCGCTCGTGAGCGTTTCCACCGCACGCGAACCGTCCCGCGAATCAACGCAAAGTACGCCATCACCGCAAACGCACAACCAAGCGCAGTATTGAGCATCGCTGAAGGGAGCCCATTCAACAGCGTAGACGGAAACACTTCTGGAAGAAAAGCAGCAGGAGCAAAGAAAAAAGTTTTTCAAAGGTTTGAAGTACGAAGTCATGATATTTACTGTGGCCAAAAGTGAATTTCAGTTGGTGGCGATGGTGTTGATTTTGGGCGGGTTACTCGGTTGGTCGCTTCGTTGGTTGGTCTGCATTGCGTCTGATTATAAAGATAATTCATGCTAAATGAGTACCACTTTCGTGCCCCTTACCGCAGGGCACAATTAATGGGGCAAAATAAACACTAAAGTGACACTAAAATGTGTCTCAAAGCGCCTCAAAGCTTTCAGGTTTTTATGACTCAAACAAACTAGAAACTAGAACAATACTAAAACTAAACAAATAGTTAACCTAAAAAGAATTGAGTTTTGAGAAGGAGGAGATTCAGTTGAATACATAATAAAACCCATTCTTTTATTTTTCTGAAAGATGAGTCGTAAGTAGCTCATTGGTCAGTTTCGATGAGCCACTTGATTATTTAGTGAGACACTCAAACAATCGTCAGAATGTGAATGAATCATTTCATCAGTCATTTCATTTAAATATTATTCAGTGATTAAGATGTCATAGAAGGTATATATTGATTTTTAAATCAAATAAAAGAGTTTCAATTTAACTGATTTGAATTAGAGTGAAATTAATGAATCACTACTTTTGAATCATTTGAAGTTCAATATCATTATCAAGTTCAATTTCTGTATAAAAACGAAACACTTTCTTCCGCAAAACTGTACTTTTTTCTACTTTTTAATGTATTTTTTGAAATTTATAAAAATTGACATGCAATTTTACAGGATATAAAAAAATCCTGCCACTTTCACTGTAAACAAAGTGAGCAAAAAAGAAGAACTTATAAAATCCTGCTGATTTAGAAAACTAACGGGAAAAAACCAAAAACAAAACTAATAAAAAGAAAAAGGTGAAAAATAAAAAAAACAAAAAAAAACAATTTACATTCATACAATATAGAAAAAAGCAAACTGCGAAAACATTCACTCATTTTTACATACAATTGTTGTTGTAAAAAACACGTTTTCGTTGTTGTTGCTGTTTCGCTGGTGTTTTGTTGGTGTTTCGTTGGTGTTGTTGTTGTTTTTTGTTCTTACTGTTGTTGTTGTCAAATTGAATGCATAAAAATTTCCACGCCTTTTCAGAGAATGAATTCAGCAACAGATCTCGAACACGTCTTTATTTTTATATATTTACACATAACTAGAGTTTAATATACACGTATACGTACATATGTATGTTTAATTTAAATATACATCTACACATACATATGTATTTTACACGCACATACTCCATAATATATACCATAAAATATAAGTACTTTATTTTGTATTTTTTTTTTTGTCCGTTTAAATTTTTAATTTCAATCAGAGAGAAAAATAAAAAGTGAAAGAAAGAGTGAGAAAGAGAAAGACTCTGAGAGAGAGAGAGATGGAGGGTAGCGTAGACGCAAGCGGATACACATACACAACATACACACACATACACAACATACTCCTGTGTTTGTGTGCGTTGATGCTGAAGCTGGCATTTCAAAGCGCGTGGATGCATGTTTAATAAAAAAAAACACTGATTTTTTTATCCTTCATAACTGTTTCATAAGCGCCGTTATAGAAGAGAAGAGCATTTGTATGTGTGCGTGTGTGTGTGTGTCTGCGTTTCAACGCGGCGAGTGTGTTTTATTGTCGCCTTTTAAAAACACGCGTAGATTTACTGTTATTTTTCTGTTAATATAATAAACAAAATAAATACAAATTTTAGAACTTTTAAAAATGCTGAAAAATTTAGAGAAATATTTAAAATTATTAAAAATAACTTCAAATTTTAACAGTTGCGTGACATTTTAAAACTTTAAGAAATGTTCAGAAACTGTAAGGAAGCATTTTAAAGGAAGCATTTTAAGAAATTTTAAAAACTATTCAACAGTTTTTATTAATTTAATAATAAATGTTTTTCGAAATCCAACCAATTTTTGAAGTTTCTAGAATTTATTCCGAGCTACGAAAGAATTTCATTAAATCACTTTCGAACGAAGTTAAAAAAGCTGACCAAGCAGCTGATTCGCGGCAGACGTCGAAACGGCACTCAACGACGTTTTGTCATCGTCGATTGTTTGCAGCGTTTTCAGTGTTGCCATCGCAGTCAAATCATTTGCCAAAAACCACTAATGACACTTAAGCAGACAGACACACACACACACAATCTTACACAATCACTTACACTCATTTACATTCACCAACACATACACACACAAACTACAAACTGATTGTTGATAAATTTGTATGCATGCACAAACGAAGCTGCATGCGTGATGATGCAGCATTCATGTCTGTCATCATGGAGCACCACAATTTTGCGTAATTTTGTCGCATCGCCGCATCGCTGCACCGCGTAGTTAAGGTTGACGCCACGCTTTGTCGCTATGCGGCCAACGCTGAGCGTTGAACGCTGAACGAGTCGCGGTGACTAACAACCGCTTTAGGATGGCTTTTCGATTAAATATCTTTCTCGGTTTCGTTGCTTCATTAAAAAGACAGATAAAATGGTTTGTTTGCTTCACTGACAGAATGAATGAGTGACTGATTGACTGTGGGACTGACTAATTGACTAACTTATTGAGTGAGTCAATAGTATTGTTGTTGTTAAAACATATGCAACAAGGTGCTTGTCATTTTAGCGGAAGAATGAAACTACGAGCAGCAACAGAGAAACAGTCAGCAATACAGTCCACGTCTCCTGCCACATTCGGCCATTTCTTCCCTTCCATTCACTGTCCACACCTTCACCCTCCATCCACTCCTTTATTCAACATCCACCCCTTCAGTCAACATCCACCCCTTCAGTCAACATCCACCCCTTCACCCTTAAACTTCTTTACCACGTCCACTTCATGTATTCCCAAAATATCTCGTTTACATTTGCAACATCTGTTGGTTTCCTTCATCTGCTACACCCCGCCCCTCCCCCCCCCCCCCCACTCCTCCCATTCAAACTTAACCACAAACACACAGTGCGGGAAGAAGAGGGCGAAAGAGAAAGAGACGGACAAACTGACAGCGGAAGCGGATTTTGTTATGCGGTTGTGTTTCTGCCGTCATTTAAATGTGACGCGTCGCCACAAAAACGAGAACGACGATGACGATAACGACCATGACGACAACAACAACAACGATGAGTACGAGTGCAATAATAATAGTGACAATAATAATAGTAACAACAACAGCAACAACAACACCGAAGTGACTTCAAGAGTCACTTAAAATTGCTGCAAAAGTACTCATCGTTGATTATGATCAGGATCTGAATCCGGATCCGGATCACACGCAGAAGTTGCGAAAACAGGACCACGAACACAACCGCAGAATGTCGATGATGAGACGCAAAATGCTAAAAAAAGAAGATTAGAAGATAAAAGGGATGAGGAAGGAAATGCAGAGGGTGGAGTAGAGGGTGGAGTAGAGTACAGAGGGGCAGAGATAACAGAGAAGTAGCAAAGCCGAAGTAGCAAACATTTACAAACCGAAAATGAAGCTTAAAATACGTGAAGACACGTTGCAAAATATTCAGCTCAGCGTCGATTTCTGTCACCTTCAGAGACGTGGTAAAGTAGATCGTCACAAGGACAACAAAATAAGCAGCTTTCCTCATTATTCAGACAATGAAAGACACGGAGGACTCGTGTTGCAGAGCTGATGGTAAAGCGTTGAGTTGGCAACCCAGCGAAATGCTTTCATGTTTATATATAATCTGTATATAAACCGGATTGAAAGGACGAATCGTGACCATACGATATGATAACGTGGTATAAACAGAATAACGGAAGCTGGGGAGTCATTGAAATCATAAAAAGTGTTTAGGGTTTTAGGTAGAACCTTTATGGGTCGTTATTTACATTAAATAATCTCTACTGTTTTCGAAATTCTATGAAAAACTAACAGAAGCAGCAGGATTCAGTTGAAAGCCGAGAGAGTAGCGGAGTGAGTAGCCGGTGTGGACCTCCTGGGAACCACTTGAGGACCACTTTGGATTGCTTGAGCCTATTTGGGATCAGTTTAGATTACTTTTGATGAATATGGTTCAGTTACAACCAATAACAACTAAACACTATCAACAATTCGAACAACCAACTCGAGTCACTTGTCGCCGTCTGGCGCCAGGTTTGCAACACGTTATGAGGCCTTAATGAGTAAATTAATTAATTATTATTAACTCTGGCATGACAGCAAAAACATACACTAAATATACACACATGTACAGCATTTATAGTATATATACTGCTACAGTCGGAGCACCACAACAACAACAACACTGTTTTAAAACCACCGTCAAACATGCTGTTTAATATGAGTAGCATGCATACTCTGCTGCATGAAGCATGACGCGCGATGCTGTTAGTTTGGATGACTGAAACATTTAGAAAAGCGTAACTGTAATTTCCGGAGTATATGATTATGTAATGAAGATGCATGTATGTGTGTGTGTGTGCTTATTGCGCTCTTCATTTAACGTTACGATACACATTTAGTTCAAATGCAACAACAACGACAACGAAAGGCAACCCAAGAAGCTGGAGAAGCCAGCGGCAAAAACGTATCGCAGATGTAAAATCACCACAACAACAACACCAACAGCAGGTATAACAACAACTACACCAACAACTACAACGACAACTACAACAACTGCAACAACTACAACATCCTAGCAACCGTTTGAAAGTTCATAACTCCGAGTAGAAGCAACAGCAAACATCTGCAGGAGCGCAGGATATTATTTACGATTCCGGATCCTTTGAAATCGTGTTGCGTGCTGTGGCTGTATGTGTCTGTGTGTGTGTGTGTGTGTGTGTGTACAGCTTTAAGTAAGCATTTCCGCTTCCTTAAATGCCAACGATGCAAAAAGTACCGGGGTTTATCGCTTGACTTGTGTGGAGTTGTGTGTAGCTCACAAACACCAGCAACCAGAGTCACAGAAGTCAACGCAAACGATTAGCGATTGTCACATGCAGAGCCGCCGCCTCTAACAGGGTGATATTTCATGAGGGCATTCGACCCCAAGCATCACCCGTCCATCGCTTTTAAAAGCCACTTCTGCCAAAAGTCCAGAAGAGCTCCGAAAAAGAGCTCATATTTTGGAAGCTTCTCAATTCAACTGATATTCAGAACAAACGAAATGACAAAGTACAACATTACAATAGCTCTAAAAATAGCTAAAAGCTACTGCTAGTGGTTCCTCGGGATCTTTCAAAAGCAGCTTCAGGGATCTGTTGGAAAGCTCTACAGAGATCGTTATAAGGTTCATTTCATCAAGTTCATTTCGTAAAACAGTAGTCAATGCCTCACAATCGGGAGCCGTAACTGCTGCCAAGAGTTCCCGATAGGATCTAAAAGCTTTGACTAACTTCCAAGAGCTCAAGAGCCTTCATTACTCAAGAACTTCTCAATAGTGCCCATGAGCATCCAGCATTATACGAAAACTCCACGAAAGCCCCCAGAAAACCCACCGAAAATTCCTCGATAGTTGTCAATACCAGTAGAAAGAGTACCCAAAACATTCCAATATTAGCTCACAACAGCCCCCCTCGATGCCCATCGACCCCCACCAACAGCAAGAGCTCCAAAAAATAGCACTTAACTCATCACTCAACCTCACTCTTCACTCCTTCCTTTCTTTTAGACTGTCACCAATTCTCTGTCACATTCCGCTATTCTCTTTCTCTCTCCGTCTCCTTCTCTCTCCGTCTCTCTCTCTTTCCTTTCTTCTATTCTCTCCACTTGTCATTCAGCATCTCTTCTTTCATCTGAATGACGTTAATGCTTCCGAAATAAACGTTTGCTTTAAAGAAGTTCGCCCGTATTTAAGTCGCCCACGTAACCGAGAAGAGGAGCAGTGAGAAGAAGCGGTGGAGTGCAGAGTGAGGAGGGACGGGGGTGGAAGGATCCAGAACGCGTGCATTCTGAAGAGTTTCTGCTCCAAAAGAAACTCCACAGAAGCAGTCGCTTGAATGCTGAGTGGATTCTTGCCAATGAGTCACGTCACTCGTCACCTCACACTTCACTCCTGACAAAACTAAAACAAGAAAACGAAGCGGATGCTGAAACCGTCACTCTGATGCTTATTCTTCTTCTTATTCTTCTTCGTGTTCATCTTCTTTTTCGTTTTCTTCTGCTTCTGCTTCTGACTCTGTTCATTTGCTGTTTTTGTTACTACGTCAACTTTAACTGTGGGTATCACTTCCGTGGATCCATTTCCGTTTCCGTTTCCATTGGATCATGTACTCGTATGTGTTGCTCTATGGGTGTGTGTGTGTGTATTTGTGTGTGCACGTGTGTGTGTGTGTGTGTGCAGCTGCGTCTCATGTCATATAATTTCCGCTGTCAATTTATTTTATTCGCTGCGCTTTCGGCATCCGGAATCGAAGCCAATAAAATGATGCAGATGATGTGCTCGTGGCTTTTAAATGATTCCAGCGATAAAAGCTACCATTTCAAGGAGTCTCTTTTTTAATCTTCCTCTCTGTCTCTGTCTCTTTCTCTGGGTTTGCTTCTACTGAGCTGCGATGATTTACTTTGAAACTTTTGAAAGAGATCTTTTAAGACTACTTTAAAAAGTTACTTCTTTTGAATAATAATTCCACAGTTTTTAAGACTAAAGAAAGTAGAGAGACTATAGATGAAGAGAGAAGTGATCGCATAAGAGATAAAAGAGAAAAATTAAGAAGAAACAGAAATGAGTGAGGAGAATGAGTGATAAATAAGGATCTAAAAGAGAGAGAGAGTATCAAATACATGATAGTTAAAAGATAAGAGAGATGAAAGAAAAGAGAAGAAATAAAGGAAAGGAAGAGAATAAAGACGAGAGACGATATAATAGAATAGATGATAGAATATAGAAAGAGACAAGAGAAAATAGAAGATAGTACAGAAAAGAGAGAAGAAAGAAGGGAGAAGACAGAAGAGAGAAGAGAAAAGAGAGTAGATAGAAGAGAGTAAGAGACAAGAGTAGCTAAAAGAGAGAGACGTGAGTAGACAAAAGAGAGAAGGAAGAGGATATTCTCATGTAAATTAATATAGAATATTTTCTTAAATTATTTGAATTCTGTAATCTGTAATTTTTTTACATGAAATTTATTTTAAGGTATTTTTTTAAAGGTTTTCATAGAAACTCATGTCACGGGCCGTAACGGGTTAAGAGTCGTGTTGAGTTTCGTATGAATAAACAACTACAACAACAAAACAACAATGACAGTAACGTGCTCTTGTTCTTAAACGCGGTCGTGGTTGTCGTTTTCTGTCAACATAAATTAAAGAAGTTTCAAGGGATTCGTAAAAATCCTTGCTTTCCTCGCTCTCGCTCTCCCACTCTCTCTCTCTCTCTCTCTCTCTCTCTCTCTCTCTCTCTCTCTCTCTCTGTCTCTCTCTCTTCCATTCTTTCTTGTTTATTTTTTTAAACAAACACATGAAAAGTGTCGTTAATTTCACGAGAAGCCAGAGAAGCTTAAAGAAGACGACGTGACTGACTGAAGGAGGTGACCTCGACGATACCGCCGCTGACGACAGCGAAGACGTGGCTGGAGGATGACGTCGGTGGTGCGTCGTCTTCGAAGTCGTTAAAAATACCGCAACATTTTTAATGATCTGATCCACTCTTTCGCAATACGCAGTTGAAATCTGTCCGTCTCTCTCTCGCTCACACACGTTTATACACTTACACATTCCAGTAAAACAACAACAAAACCAAAAGTCATCAGCATCCTAACCGAGTACAGCAGCTATTAAAATGCTTGTACAGTCATTTAATTAATTTAATGTTCCGAGATGTTCGCTTGAATGCGATGCAATTGAATTTAATGCAACACTGAGTGAGTGTGTCATGTGTGACAGAGTGCCAGAGTGCGAGATGAGTGTGTATGTTTTCTGTGCTTTCATCCTTCTCTGGACTGTGAGTAGATTCTACGTTATCCTTGTCATTTATTTGTTAATATGAAAATTTTAACAAAATGAGAAGAATTGAAATTAATTCGATGCTAAGTAAGTGTGAGTGTATGTGTGTGGATGTGCGTGTGAATGTGTGTTTAGGTTTTTTTAGGATTGTTCTTTGTTGTCCAATTAATTATAATTTATTAATAAAACATTTGTTGTTATTATTATATTAATACACATGAATTTATACGAAAATGCATACAGCAATAAATACACTCATGCAACAACACACAGCCACAGACACACACATACACACACTCACACACTCACACACTCACACACAATCGCATAAATCACTATCGTATTGTGTAGTTTATGGCTTTTTATTCGTCGCTTATGGCGACATTCATTAATAATGTGAATGTTGTTGTTATTATAGAATAGTTTCTGGTTTTCTGTTTCATTTTTTTTAGTGTTGTTCAATTATTTCGAAATTCAATTCTATCGTTATTCGTTGACAAAGCTAAAAACAACAACAACAATAACAATAACAACAACAACTTCAAACCAACAATACGGTGTATTATAGTAAACAGGCCACAAAACCAACAAACAACAACAACAACAATTATATTGCCAATAATCATAACGCAAACATTTGAGGTAACGCAATGAAATCAGTTAAAAAAACAACAACAACTACTACAACAAAAACAACCTACTACTGCGATTATTGCAAATTAGTTACACAACAACAACAACAACAACAACAACAACAACAACAGCAACAACTTAATGAAAGCTTAATAAAATAGAATTTTATTTGCAATCAAAACACTGAAATCGCTCGACCGAACATTTTGACAGCTGAAATGAATGCTGGCCCCTGTCTGTGTGTGTGTGTAATACACGTGAATGGGTATGTATGACACACATGAGTGTGGTATGCATGTATATTGTCTATGATTGCGTAATTGCGCGTTAAAATCGTGTCAAAAGTTCAAGTAAACAACTCATAATTTAGCATAATTTATGAAGTCAGCTAAAAAACATTTTCAAAGTATATTACATTGCATTTTACTATAAATATAATACAATATTACATTTTACATAAATACATTTTATAATATAACATTATATTATAATATTTTAGTACAAACATAAACCTAAGCAAAGCCTCAAACCATTGAAAGTGTACTTAAAAATAAGTGCGTGAAGTTAAATTCGTAGCGAACTTAGCACGGACACGAACCACAAAAAATGCACCATTAAATTTTTTCAATCCACCACAGTTCGCTACGTAGCGAACTTTTTATTTTATTAAAATGTCTGCAATAATTACTGAAAATATATTTTTATTAAATTATTATTCAAGGAAATAGTAATTAAAAATATTTTCAATGAACTCTGATTATTTTTTTTGAGTTTTTGAAAATTCATTATTTTAGTAGTGAGTGAGTGGTCAGGATGAAGTGGCCAGTGGCTACCTTGGAGGAGGAGTGCATCGATCAAACCTGAACTATTGGAAACTATTGGTTCTTTTCACAAATACATAATAGAATCTATATATATATAAAAGGCCTGACTCAGTTCCCATTAACGCACAATCTAAACCATTGGAGCTAGAACGATGAAATTCTGCACGGAGGTTTCTTTTATGTTGTATATAAGGATTTTTACTTCTAAGGACTTCAAAAAGAACAAACACATAACTCTTTTGTTAGCCATCAAATATGGATTTTCCTTTTTCACGAAAACATCCCGCGTATAAATGCCTAAAAACTATTTTCAGGATTTTTCAAAATCCATCCTCTAAAGGTCCAAAAAAGGACATAATTTGGTAAAAGTACACCCAATGACATAATAAAATAAAACGAACGCATGTTATGAATTTTTCTCATGAGAAAAATAATAATCTTTGGCCCTTAACACAAAAACTCCACCTTAAGAAAAACATGCGGGTGCATTTAAAGTGGGATGTTTTCGCTGAGCAATTCTACAAACTACTCCTGCAAATAGGAAATGGAGAATATCCGGAAACTGATGGCAAAATTCAAATTCAACCAAATCTTGCCTCAGTTGAAGAACGAATATATCCGGATATCCAAAACCTACACCATAAAACAACAGAGTGGTTGGGCGAACGTGCGATTCTTGCACCTAAGAACTATCAGGCATCAACCATTAATGACACATTGCTGAAGTCATTTGAAGAAAGAGAATATCTGTACAAATCGGTGGACACAGTATTGCACATAGATAACGCTATACACTATCCTGTGAAGTACATAAATACACTTAACACACCTGGTCTACCGTCTCACAAACTTAACTGAAAATAGCAGGAATTAATCTTAGGCAAGACTGCTTTTCACATGCTAGCAACTGATGGCAAAAACTCTAATTTTGTGTATAAAGAGGTACATTAATTAAAACTAAACAGCAATAAGATTAAACAAAACATTTCTAATATTGTACAATCAAAAATTATATAATAAAATTAAAATAAACACATAAAAAACATAAATAAAAACATACCAAATACAATGTAGTATTACAAAATAATATTTTATTTCCCGAGCAATGCCGGGTAGTTAAGCTAGTATAAAATAAAACTAAAAGAAAAATAAAAAATAAACTAAAACAACAAAAACAAAACATTTTGCGAGAAAAGGACGAAAAAGCAAATCCTTCTACATATTTTGCCATTTTTAGTTTTATTGAACAACATACATTTTTATCATACAACATATGAAACATTTGCATTTATTTTTCTTACATCGTTATTATGGAAAAACATAATTTTCGTTATAAGCCAGAATCGATGAACAAAACAAATTCAGCCGGTGAAAAATAAACAATTGCAGCACTGAGTTGGACGTCGAAAATATGTGAAAAACTACAAAGCGACTAGAAAGGCACAAAAATTTCACTGCACAGAAGGGCAGTTTTATAAAAGTTCTAGAAATTAACAGAAAAACGTTAATAAAAATAAAAATCTGCACAAGAGCAGCACACAGTACGAATGCCATTAATATGCCAGTTGAAACTCCATTGCGATTCTTGTTGTCAGTTTAACGCAAAACCAATATACGTACGTACTTTCTGGTTTCCGCAGTTTCCAACCTTCTTTCGAGAATCGAAATACTAGAGCATCTAGCCCTTAGAAGGAGGTAACTATTCTGCAGGAAAACACAGAGCTCTATAGTTTATCAAACTAAAACAAACAATTTTTCTTATTTATTTATTTTTTTTTTTCACGCATCTTTTTTTTTAATTTAAGACAGTGTTGTTTTTTTATCTTTATTTTAAAAGCTTAAAGAGTTTCTTACAAAAGACATATTTTGAATTTTATTTTATAAAAACGGTTATGAACTTCCTAGATATTGTATTTTCCTAAATTTCTTAAAAATGCATTTTAATGTTGTACCACATCATTTAATAGGCATTTCTCGAAGTCCTTGTCTATCTTATCGGTAGCCTGTTTTTCCGTCTTTTTGACACCAGCTTTGCACTCACATTCAGTCGATTTAACACCTGCGATGGCCTGATTCAAAATGCTGTCATACTTCGCTGAATCATCTTTTATACTTTTGAGAGTGTTTATATTTCCTGGGCCCTAAATCAACAACAACAAAAGCGAAAATAAAGACAAATGTTTCCTAATAGCTTTTTCTTCCTCGAAAACTTACTTCGGTCTGCATACAGGTAAAATATCTACTAACGTCCTCCTCAGCTGTACATGCGTTCAATGAATACTGGAGTCTTTTTACTCTGAGATCAACTTTTGAGCGATTCTCCTGCGCGCTCGCCAGAACTTCAATTTGTTGGGCATCCGATTTCTTAATACAAGCTTCCGTTTCCGTTACGCTTCTTTTAGTCACCTCGGTTCTTTGCGCTGTATAAGCTTCAAAACAACTGGTCGTATTTGGGCCGCCGGGACCATGGACCATCATGGTTGCACTTTGGAGCCCGTAGGACTGAATTTTGGCGAACACGTGTTCCGCTTCGACTGGAGACGAATGCGTGAACTAAAAATAGAAAAGAAATATTAAAACCAGTAAGAATATTAATATTCGGCCTGGCCGAATCTTAGATATCCTACACCTAAAAGTTTTGAAAAAATTTAAACTGAAACTAGAGGAAATATGTGGTTATAAGGAAAGCTACCTTATAATCACATTAAATCACAGACGGGTATAAATACAGTGGCGTAGCTAGCGTGGGGCGGGGGTGGCGGTCCACTCTGGGCACAGTGTCGGGAGCGGCAGTTGTGGAAATCAAGTATTGATTGATTGAATTCTAGGAATTTTTGGGGCTGCAAGTTGATTAACCGTCCCAGGCTCCATGAGTCCTAGCTACGCCCCTGTATAAATAGCGTGTTCATTACCTTTTTCAAAGCAAAATAACTAGCTTAGTTGTTTTATTATTGTGTTCAAATTTAAACTTTATTTACGTGGTAATAAATTTTGTTTTCATGAGCTATACTGTATAAGTAGTGTAAAAGTGGGCGGGCCGCGCCCAGTTTTGCTGTTATTGTGTTTTATTGGAACATAAGTTGTTATGTAAAGCTTTATTCAGGAAGTTTATATATTTAACAATATAATCATTTAAGACCCTCTTTTGCTTGTGTAACCTAAAAGTGGGCGGATCACGCCCATATTTGCCATATTAACGGATAATGCTACTCTGTACTAAGGAATGAAATTTTGCTGTCATAACTCAAAAACGAACGCTGATATCACATTTCTAATAAAAAACAGGCGTGGTCGTGGACCGATTTTGCCCATTTTCAATACCAACCTGCACGCCATAAGAAACAATTTTTCTGCAAACTTTCATCACGATATCTTCACCGGTTCTACTGTGATCGTGATTTCAACAGACAGACAGACAGACAGACAGACAGACAGACAGACGGACGGACGGACATGGCTAAATCGACTCAGGAGGTAACGCTGATCATGAATATATATACTTTTCTATTCTATGCGTTACACATTTCGTGACAAAGTGAATATACCCTTAACCTTAAGGTGTAGGATATAAAAAAGTCAGCTTTCAACACTTTGTACAAAGATCTCTCTCGTTCTTTCCTTCTCTCTGTCTTTCTCTCTCTTCCTCTCCCGTTTTCTCTTACCTCCAGGATCGCAATCACGCAACACAAAAGAAGCACGATCTTCATATTTTTAGTAGTTATTTTTTTCAAAATTTTTAACAAAAATGAAAACTTTCTTACTCACAACTCTTAACTCTTTCACAATAATAAACTTTTAAGTTTAGAGCAGCTACTTTTATAGTTCAACAAAAGCAACAAAAGCAAGCAAAGCATAGATAAAAATCATCTTTATTTTTGGTTTTAATAATGGGTCTTATTTATGATGAATGACAGAAACTTATTGATAACAAAAAATGCCACTAAATCGATGAAACCATCAATTTTATTAGAACAAAAAACACTTCAGATTAATTGAGACTTCAAAAAAATTTAGTTTGTATTATAAAATTATTGTTGTTATCTTTGCATGAATGAACTTTCTTAAATGAATGTTTCAATTTTCCAACTGAGTCATATCAGATTAGTTTTTATCAAAATCATAGGAACTTGACACTTCATTAATCGCAACCACTACTTTAGTGGTTAAACAACAAATAACAATAACAAATAAAATACAACAATACAATAAATAAAACTAATAATAAATAAACACTTGCGAATATAAAATATTGAATGACGTCAATGCTGATGGCCACACCAACTGTCAGAGAATGACAGATTGTCCTCATGGCGGGGGGGTTCGTCGCCACCTAAACACGACCACTACGGGGGTTTGGGGTTAAAGCTGTGGGGCTTCCTGGGGCTCCACAGGGGGGAGCGACCAGGAAGCTGGGAGTTGGTAGTACGCTAGGTAGGGGGCTGCGGGTGAGCACGCCTACCTACACGCAGATGTTGCCCGAGAGCACCTATCCGAAGAAGGTGTTTTGGACATAGGGTTGCCCGTAATTCGGCCGGTCCTCGAGTGGCGCGACGGACGTGCAGCTGATCGACAGCACCGGGCTACGTTCCCGTTCCTCGAGGGTAGCGACCATAAGGTCCTGCGTTGCTGGTACCTGTTTCGCATCCGCTGACACCTGGGTGGTCTTAGATAACTCGAGATCCTTGCTGGATGAAGTGAGATCAAAGTCGGAGTCGCTAAACTCCCAGTCGGGTGGTGAGTTTTTTGTGGTTCGTGTCCGTGCTAAGTTCGCTACGAATTTAACTTCACGCACTTCTTAAAAATTGATCTTAGACAACAACAAGCAATAACAATTTCTGTGCATAGCGAATCGAACTGCTTCGGCATGCAGTCGCCGTGCAGTCGTTTTGCAGTTGACAGAGTTTTTTATTTCTTTGAAATGATTTCACTCGTTGTTGTGTTTCGTAATCTACAGTTATACAATCACGAGTATCAACGATGCATGTTTTGTACATTCGTCAATGAGAATGGAAAAACAATCTACGTAAATCATGAACAAAAATCTATAAAACAACAACAGAAATCACCCAACAAAGAGAAAGACAGACAAGGAAACAAAACACTCCACGATTTCCAATGAACGAACAGAATTTAATTGAAAACAGAAGAGAAACATTTTAATTACAGGAATTTATAAAGAATTACATTTTGATTGCTGAAAAAAAAGTAACCTAAAAAAAAGGAAATTGAAATAATAATGAAGTAAATGAATATCAAAACAAATCAATCAATTTTTCGTATTTCCTCCCTCCCCACCCCCTTCCTTCCATCAGTGTTCATACTCATTCACCACATCCAGGCGCCTTCCATCGACTTCTCGAGACACAGAGTGAACCAACCTTCTTTTGATTCACCCTTCACTCTTCCCTCAATCTTCCTCGGAATCTCTTCTTACATGTCCTTCTCCCTTCATCCCTCTTCCTTTCCTTCTTTTTGTCCTTCCTCACAAATCATATTTTATAAAACAATCAACTCTTTCGTAAAGACTTCTTCTCTCTCAACCTCTCTTGCTCAGCACTGCTCTCTCTCTCTCTCTCTCTCTCGTTGTTTTTCTCTCTTCCTCTGTGTCACGTTTTCTTCGCATCCTGCGGCTTTTAATTCACGTTCATTTTAATTTCTGTTCTTCTTCATTCATATTATTAATTAAGGAATCCTTTCTACAGATTTTTTCACTCAATTTTATACTTTTTTCATTTTTTAAAGAAATCTTCTACTTCTTCACTTCACACTAAAGCTATGATTTTTTTTTAATAATATATGTGATGGTTTGTGAGTGTGGTTTGTGAGTGTGTGTGATACTAATTAATAGAAGATTAAAACTGAAATCACTCGAAATACACGATGTTGATTTTAATTTTTCTGTGCCATTGTTTTAAATTCTTAACCGTTTTTTAGCATTTGAAGGGTTTTCTTTTAAATGCTAAATTCAACGAATTCGTCTTTCGTTTTAATTTTATTTCATTTACCTTTTTGTGCTTTCTCAACCAACTTCAATCAATTGCAAGCAACCTCTTAAAAAATACAGAAATTAATAGAATAATAAATTAACACAAACTAGAAAATAGTTTGTATTCTGGTATTTAGAGCTTTTCTGGGAAAAAAGAAAGATTCGCCGATTTTCTGATTTCGCTTTTTACACGTTTTCGGATGCAGCTTCACCCTTACTGCCCCCTCAAAATAACTGTTGTTCTTTGTTGTTCCCTTTCATACCCTCTCTCACTCTCACTCCCTCTCTCACTCTCACCCCCCCCCCCTCTCTGTGACTCTTCAGGGATCGCTTTATTGAGGGTCTCCTGGCGTTTTTGATGCTTCTTTTTTTTCTGGTTTCGTTTTAACGCAGTTTTTAGCCGACTTTTTGCCCTTCTTTGCCCCATTTGAATCATGTTCAGCTGCTTTCTGCTCTTATATACACTTCGGCAAAAGAGCTCCACAGAACATGAAGTGTCCAAGTGTTTAAATGTGTGTGTTTGTAAGTATGTGTTTCAGAGGCAATTGAAAAAGCTTCTCAACGATTCTTCCGTTATTTTCTCGTTAGAGCGTATTTTGCACTGTACAACAAAAACTATAATAAAACAAAAACACCAGCAGCAACAACTATAAAAACACCAACCACAACACCGAGAGCACCGACAACAACAACAACACCGAGAATACCGACAACAACAACAACAACAACAGAAAGAAACAACTACTAAAAAATTCAAGCATGAACAGGAAAAAAAAAACAATTAAGAGGCAGAGCGAAACAAAAAAAAAACACAGAAATAAAAGTAATCCTATCGTCCTGGTTTTCGGAGTGCTTCAATTTGAGTTGGTTTTCGTTGTTGTCCTTCTTTTTTTGTTTTTTTTTTGGTAATTTTTTTCATCGAAAATGTGTTGGAATCTGAATTTTTGGTGTTTAGCAGCAGAGCAACTGAGGAATTCTGTTGGCTTCCGAGAAAATAACCGAAGCATCGTTGAGAAGCTTTTTCAATTGGTTCCGTGTTGTTGTTGTTATTTTAATTGTTGTGGCTTCTGAACAACGGGAATCATTCAACCGGTCGTTACGAGTATTCTTTTTTTTCATCTTTAGTATTTATTTGCATGTGCGTTGTTGTTGTAGTTGTTGTTATTGGTTTTCGCATTCGTATTCGTTTTCGTGTTCCTATTCGTGTTCGTATTCGTGTTTGTTTTCGTGTTCGTGTCTGTTCAGTGCTCATGCTGCCTCTGCTCCTGATTCTGCTACTAACTCTGTTAGTGACTCTACTGATGCCTCTGCTTCTATTGTTCTATAGGCTTCTTCTTCTTCTGCTGCTGCTTCTTCTCCTCCTCCTCCTCCTCTTCATAGTATTATTGTTCCTTTATCATTTGTTGTTCTTATTTCTATTGCTTTTAGTATTGTTGCACACACCAACACACATTTTACACGACTACTCACGCACCCGTCCTTTGATGCTTCTGCTTCTTCTGGTTATGAATTAAAAAAACTCACTTCTAATTATGATGGGTTGTTTCACACGCTGCTGTTCTGCCGCAGACATTTTAGCAGCATTTGTGTGGGTGTTCCATTGAGTGTGCCTGCGTGTGTGTGTGTGTTGTAAAAGCATGCTTTCACATACCTAAATTTTCTGCAGTTGCTTTTAATCCTGGCTACTTTTTGAGGTTTTCGGTCGCTGCTCAACTGCAGTCGTGCACCCGACATCGTTCTCAGCAACGCCATCAGCAGCATCATCATCATCGTGAAGAGCATCATCATCGCCAGCATCGTCGGGCGTCGTCGTTGCTCGTGTTCGAAACTTTAATGCGGCGTCGGCAGCGTGATTTCGCAGCCGAATGACCGCAACCAGAAATGAGTTATGACGATGCAGCAGATTAATGGTGACGGTGACCGAGCTACCAACACGATGTTGAAGCACTAAAAGCAACAACAGCAACAATAACAACAACAACAGCAACAACAACAACAACATAACAACAAGAAGACGACGAAATTTCTGGGTACTTTTGACTTTCTAACAGCAGAGAGACGAGCATCAGCTGCGAGTGAAAGAGAAGGACGAAGAGAAACATTGAAGAATTGAACATTTTCTCGTACTCGTCCATTATTTTTGACCAGACTAATTTTTGGCCACACACGTGACATGATGGTGACTTTTATTTAATGTGCTTAAAAGAGAAACACAACAAAAAAAAACGAACAACCACGACATCGATTTAATTTTTCCGATCACGTTAAATTTTTCACTTTATTTATGAAAGGAGAAAAGGACAAGAGAAACGAAAAAGAAGTAGAGAAGGATGAAGAAAAAAATTCAAAAAAGCAGAACATAAAAATAAATGAAAGAAATAACAAAAAAATGACTAGAATCGATTACTTCGTCCCCATCAAATAAGGTTTTTAATTCAACACCGGAAATTAACTCAATTTTAGTTTCATTCTAAAAGAATAGTAAAAGAAAAGGATTCATTGTGGCATTTTTTGCGAAAAGACCGGAAGAAAGAAAGGAAGAAGAAAAGAAAGAAAGAGAGGGGACACAAGAAAAACCGAAAGAAGAATCGATTGAGAAAGAAATCTTAATATTTCAGATTTAATCACGTGGCCAGAAGCGATGACGAAAAACAGTGAGCAGGGTGCAAAAATAAAGCGTTAATTTTTAGAGGTGGCCAGAAGATTGCAAAAGATTGCAACAAAGAATGGAAGAAAGAATGGAAAAAAGAAAGATTCAAAAACACCGATAAAACTTCTACTCGAAATCGCTTTGGTTCAAAGCGAAAACTTTTCATTCACTAAAAATTAAGATTTTGATTGAAGATTGGAGAAGATGATGATGATGATGATGGTGATGAATATGGTGAAGAATACGAGGTGATGATGATGAAGATGATGAAGTCGATGACGATGGATTTCAGGTGCTGGTGAAAATACACGTTCTTGCATATGATGAGGAATGCTCTTTAATACCTCATTAGTTGTGATAACATAACAACAACAAATTAAATGACAGAAAAACAAAAAAAATCTCAATTCGTATCATGTACGAATAACATTTCCTTGTTGTTGCTGTTGCTGTTATTGTTGTTGTAATTGTTGTTATTGCATGTGTTTTGTGTCTACATCGAAGGAAACTTAAACTTAATAAAAGAATTAAAAAGAAATAAAAAGCAACCACAACAACATAACCAACAACAACAAACACAGGGACATGAAGCAACATGAGAAACAAAATAAACACAAAAACATAAAATAGAAACCACGAAAAAAAAGAAGAAGAAGAAAAAACTATAGTCACTCGATAAAACTTGAGGTCGATAAAGTTTCCGCAGGCCAACTGTCGACAATCGTATAACAACAACAACAACAATAATAACAACAACAGCAATAACAACAACAACAACACCAACAACACCAACAATAATAACAACAACAACAATAACAACAACAACAAGAAGTGTGTTTAACAAAACTGTATCAAACAAAAGAAGCACTTCAAACAATCGATTACACTACACTCGATCATGGACGACATGAATGTGATCGATGATCAAATAATAAACAAGATTTTTTTCAAAATAATTACAAAGACAAAAATGACAAAAGATCATTTTTTGAATAATTTTGATATAAAAAGAAGTATGATTTTAGTATACGCAACTACGCAATAAATAGTGAATAACAGTTAATTTAGAAAAGTAAACAGAATGCTTAAGAATAACTTAAAAGAGTGCAAAAATAGTGAAGGGAAAATTCTAAATAGAGTAACGATCACCATTTTCTAACCTCTTTAAACCCTTTCTATTAAATATCCTTTAATTATCAACTCCTTTTAATTGTATGTTTAAATAAAATTAAATTGTATGTTTATTGTTGATTATTATTGATTTTTGTTAATTTATTGTTTATATAAACAGCTTTAACACAGCTTTTAAACAGCTTATAAACAGTTCAAGTAAACAGCATTCAGTTGGCTTCCCCATCATTGGTAGGGTACCGAAAAAAAGACACAAAAACATAAAAAAAGAGTACTGATCCAAATCGAAGTCGTCACGTAACAACGTCACTTACAAGCGGTTGCTTGGTTGTCAACAGTTGTTGTTGTACACAAAACTGACAGAGTGTAGAGAGAAAGAAGGAGAGAGAGAGAGAGAGATAGAAAGAGAAAGAGAGCGGTAGAGCAGATAGAAGGAGGTTTTGAAGGATGGAGTGACGTCGATCGTGAAGAGCGGAGTTGGCTTCAAATTTTTTTTTGTAGTTTTCCGAATTTCGTTCCCCTTTCTTATCAATTCTATCAGCGAAAAACGTCTCCTATATTTTGTTGGGGGGAAAATGTCGTTCCTCCTCTTCTTTTTTTTGTCAGAATTGAAATCGAATAAATTTCAAGCCTTTAAGGTTGAAAAAGATTCTCCTAACGAATGATTTTCGATCTTTTAATTATAATATCAAAAACACTTAAAAAAACAAAAACAACAACAACAATAGTAGTCGCCAAAGAAATCAAAAAACAAAGAAATTCCTTCTCCAATCTCAATAAATTGCTGAGTATTGTAAATTAACATTGAAAAATAGATTTATTCTTCAGTGTGGCATTCCGAAAAACAACAACAACAAAAGACACAAGGACACATGAGTATAAGACTCAATAAAGTGATGGTTGTTGTTGTTGTTGTTGTATTTCTCGTTGCTTAACAGCACAAAAATATGGAATAGAAAATCAAAGGCACTTTTAAGAACTAATAAAAGCATGCACACAAACACAAACACACACACTCTGCAACGCATAACGCAACAACATACTCTCACATACACACACATACACACACACATACACAAATACAGACAAAGTCACAGACACAGACACGGTAACTTTTAGAGTAGTTCATATGTAGTTAAGGGTGTCCAGATGCTGAAGTAAAGTGAACAAAGTAGTCAAACGCAACGTGAGCCAGAGAAGTATTGAAAGTAAGAACAACAAAAATAATAACAACACCAAGAAGAAGAAGAACAACAACAACAACAAAAGAAACAAAAACAACAGCCATAAAAAGCAACACAACAACAACAAAAACAACATTGAATGAAAGAACATCCGACGGAATTCTTATAAACAGAATGAGTTGAGTACAAGAATGTGTGTGAGTGTATGTGTGAGATGAATTGTGTGAATTATGATGATGTTCTTCATAGTCATGACGATAATAATGATGTTCGTAATGGAGACCACTCTGTTCAGAATGATGATGATGATGATATCCATGACGATAATGTTCATAGAGCGATAATGTTTATGGTAATGATGATAATAATGATATGAATGAAGATGAAGATGGTGATGATAATTATGAACATTCCATGATGATGATGATGAACGTGAGGTGTAGAATCCTGAAAATGTTATCCTTGAGAGATGAGAGTACCGTAGAACAAAAGAAGGAGCAGGAAAAAGAAGGAGAAGAAGAAAAGAAGGAGAACAATGCTGAAGTGGAATAAAGTGAAGGATGTGTAGAATGAAGGAAGAAAGGTACTTAAAACAAAGAGAGGAAATGAAGTAACAAATGATTATGAAGCAGAGAAGCTGAAGTGACTTAAACGATTGTTGCTTAGTTTGTGGTTGGATAAATTGCAACAACTCATTTGCATAATAGACCCCCCCCCCACACACACACACACACACACACACACATATACACCGATACTCACACACAAAAGCTGGTTGCTGGTCTCTCTTGTAAACCGACATCGCTCAATGTTACAACAGAACAGAGTGAAACACGTGAGTTGGTTCTTAAAACAACTCACACACACACACACACACAGTTACTTCAAGCTGATGTCTACAATATATGTATGTATGTGTGTGTGGGTGTTAAATGATTCAATGTTGTTGTTGTTGTTGTTGAAATTACGATGCCTGTGTTAATGATGTCGTTTAAGAACTTCATTAAGCAAAGTGTAGAAACGACAATGTAGTAATTGTTGTATGTGTGTATATGTGCGTGTGTGTATGTGTGTCTGTGGGTGTGAATGCTCCATACATCAGACTGTTTGTGTGTGTGTTACTGCATGACCCAAGTCGATGAGTTCTCAATTTGTGGATGTGAGAAACTGAAAAACATTTCTTTGGCAAGCGATGACAAAAACATGCTCACATCATAAATATTACAGGGAGCCAAAGGGAAAGAAAGAGAAGTGGGAGGGGGCGGAAGGACAGACTGAAGACTTGACATTTGAGAATGACGACCATGAGATTTCATTTACTAATTAAATAATATAACGAAGCAAATACTTAAAGAAAAACTCGTAAATATTGTTAATAACAATGATAGTAATAATAATTATAATAATAATAATAAGCATAATAATAAATATAAAGAAAAAAAGAAAAGGGAAGAAACGAAAAGAAAAGAAAAGGGAAGAAACGAAAAGAAAAGAAAAGAAAAGAAAAGAAAAGAAAAGAAAAGAAAAGAAAAGAAAAGAAAAGAAAAGAAAAGAAAAGAAAAGAAAAGAAAAGAAAAGAAAAGAAAAGAAAAGAAAAGAAAAGAAAAGTAAAGTAAAGGAAAGAAATACTATATGTATGTATAAAGAAAAGATATAATATATCATTCAAAAGTTTTCTTATATTAAATGTATGATCTTTTCTTTATATGTATGTACATATATTAATATAAGAAAACTTTTATTCGATGAAGACTCTTGTTGATAATCTAAAACGATCGAGACACTTAAAGATCTGTCTTCTTCACTGGAAAATCTTTAAATGAAGTTTATGAAGAGAGCTTGAGAGATGTATGAGTGTGTGTGTTTTTTAAGAAACTGTTGTTGTTGTTCTTTTAACTTCTTAATTTATTTAGTATTCATCCTAATTTGCTTGCATTCGCATTGGATCATTTGCCATATCTCATCATAATCTCAAGCATATCTCACGATCCCTCATTTACTGTCTGTGCATTTCTTTCTCTTTATCTTTCTGCCTCTCTCTCTCTCTCTCTCTCTCTCTCTCTCTCTCTCTCTCTCTACCCCCATTCGTCACATTCCCCTGATCAATTACTCTCATGTCCCTTACAGAATTATGCCCCCGCCCTTCCGTCACTCACGCCGTCGCTCACTCACGCAATCACTCATGGAGTCATGCACGTAACGCGCTGCGTGTCGTAGTCAACGAAGTCGTCTTGCATGACAGACACACGCAGGTTGCATGATGATGTACTCGTACATGCGAAGAGCTCCCACTGTAGACACCTCTCAGTTGTTGTTGTTATTGTTACTGTTGCTGCTGATGATGTTCTGTTGGTGTCGGGACTGGAAATTAAAATGGATTTCACTTCAATGTTGCTAATATTGTCGTTGTTCATACTGCTGTTGTTGTTGTTGTTGTTGTTTTTCTTGTTGTTGTTGTTATGCTTACATTGCGAGCACTCACGTAGTTTATTACACAAGTCTCATGCGTGTCAACATCGCCAACGTTCTCTGTCACATCAACCAAGATACATGCTGCAACATACATCCGCCCCCTCCCTCTATCCACCCCACCTGCTCCCCCCTCCCCTCCTCTACTTTTCACTCACAACACTTTTTACCCTTAATGACGACAAATGCACTCAACTGATGGCGAATGAAGAAACTTCTGTGTTTTCATGACGACGACGACGACCCCAACACCGATGTTGATGTCGATGTCAACGCGATGCTGGCATCGTCGCATCCTCCACGATAACTTAACGCGACAGGTAGAAATTATTTACAGGATTACAAGGATTCCCAAGATTTCTTTAAGCAGTTTGTTGTTGACTTTCTAGTTGCTGCTGTTTTTATTGTTGTTTGGTTTGCTGTTCAACTACACAGACGAACTGTTGTATGCACAGCACTGGAGAAATGTTCAATTTTGTTGTTGTTCTTGGTGTTTTTATACGTGCAAAGGCATGTCTTTTTAGACTTCTTATTTATATATATAAATATTATATTTTGACATGTTGAATCTTATATTATATCTTATATCTTAAAGCTTAAGTATTATAGATCTTTATTAAATCTAAATTTTTAAATCTTAAACCTTAAATCTTTAACCTTAAATCTTAAATCTTCAATCTTTAATCTTCAATCTTTAATCTTCAATCTTTAATCTTCAATCTTTAATCTTTAATCTTAAATCTTAATCTTCGTCTTTACTAAACGTGAAAAGCTTCTTTAAAGCTCTGTTCTGAAGCTTTGAAGAAGAAGCTAGGAATTAACTGCTATCGCACTTTATAAACGCATGTGTGTATATTGTATATGTATATGTGTATATTGTATGTGTATGTGTATTGGTATTGTGTGTGTATTGTATGTTTGAATGTGTGTCTGGCTGTTTAAATGACCGTCTCCGCAACAACAAAACCTCGAATCCCTTCAATAGAACTGAACTGACCTGAACTGTGATGAGCTGAACTTTAGCGGAACTCAACTGAACTGAACACCAACTCATTCAATTCAGTTCCTGACCATCGACTGCAGTCGGAATCGTTTTATCTACTATACGATGGTGTTGTTTTTTTCTTCTTCGATTTTTTTGTTGTATGTTGCAATAACGATTGAAACTCAAACAATGCAGAGGCAAACATCTACACAAATACATTACGGAGCATACCTCTTGCTCAAAGACTAATACAACCCCCATCGCCCCCGCCACGCCCCCCGGAATTCTCTTCACACAGATAGAAATGCATTAACTCCATTACAGCCCGAATGCTCCGAGTGCAACAACGAATTAACAACAGGAAGAAACCGAAGCAAAAACTTTCCTTTTTGTGTAGTGTTTGTATTGCAGTCAGTGAATGTCTGGAAAGTTGCAAGTGTAAATCGTGTATGTGAGTGTATTTAAGGAACCATACGGTAATCCTAACTGTTGGCTTCCATGGCCATGAGATGGTGAGAAAAGTAAAGAATGCTAAGAATTTAGCCACAAAATGGAATTGAATTGATTATTGGCTCCAAAGAACTCTATTGAAACGGAGACTCGAGGACAGTATAGAAGACGGATGAAAACAGATGGAATCTGGTATAGAAAAAAGAGCATAATAAGGAAACCAACCCATCTCTGATTCAATTAATCTTCAAAATCGCAATATTGTGGAGATTTTAAACGCCTCCGGTTTCCTGGGTCTTAATCACAAATATATTTCGATATAATAAAGTCTTAAATAGAAAAACTTCTTATATTGATCATCTTTGTCATCATTATTATGATTATCATCATCACATTAACACCAGTCAGCTTCTGTTCGGTGCCAACCTCATCCACCGCGACCACATTTTTGCGATGATGAAGTTTAGTCTACTTCTTCTTCTTCTTTTTTGTCCAACAAATATGGCATCGTAACCATTTCCTGCCTACTTTGAACCAACTCAACATACTTTTTCCAGGTCGGTCGGTTGGTCTGTCGATTTTTTGGTTGGTTGGTCGGTCTGTCGGATGGTTTCTGCCACGTGCACAAAAAATAATTGCATCGGAATGTAATGAAAATGAATGGCTGAAAAATACAAAAACAATGAAAATTATTACAATATTTCGAAGGGAGGATAGAGGAAGGGAAGAACCGTAGAGGCACCAGCAGGAGACTCATTCGAACGGATGAACAGAAGTGGAACACATTTGTATTAAATGTATGAGATGAAGGAGAGAGTGACCAGCAAAGAGAGAGAGAGAGGAAGAGAATGGGATCTGGTAGAGTGATAGTGGAAAAAAGGAGAAGAAAGACAAGAGTATTGATATGATTTGTGTATAAATAGTCTTGAACGTCATTCATGCTGAAATTATTAAATTAATTGTATTTCAATCTGAAATAAAAAACCAAAAACATTTAAAATGGTTGGAAATTCAGCTGGTTAAGGAATTAAGTGGTTAACAGAGACCATAGTGAATGGTTTCAGAATGAAGAAGATGTCTCAGATGTCACTCATAATACTGGTGTACTTCATTCGTGTTCTCATTCAATGTACTTTAATTGTATGTAGAATTGCATATAACTTTAAATTGTGAGTTATTTAAATTTATTACAGTCATTTATTTTTCATATTTAATTCACTCTCAACTCTTCATAATATTAATTCTTATTAAAACCCTTTACTTTTGATTTAATTTCTTTTTTTTCACTTCATCTGCATTTTTAAAGCCATTTAATATATAAAAGTAGATTAATCTTAATTCTTTTTCCTTTTGTTATGCTTTATTTTATTTCTCCTCATTGAAAGACAATAAAATGCGAGTTCAACTTTATTCGCGCAGCCAAACGAGAAACAAGTGAATTTTATTCAGCGAATTTTAATTGCCTCATAAATTTCAGCAAGTGAAATAACAGCGATTCTTATTGTTTTATTATTATATCGTATATGAACCTGGTACGTATTTCTCTACAAATGTATACAGTATGAATTTATTGTGGATATGGAAGGAAGGTGACTGAATCTGAATCTGGAGCATCTGAATGCAATTAAAGACCAAATGGAAATGAAGAAGAGCAATAATAATAATAATAATTACAGTAATAATAGTAACAGGATTCATACTTACTTTATTCCAGGATTGTTTTACCTTCACTGAATATCTTTTAATATTGTGTATTTATTTATTTATATCAAGGAAGTTTCCTTGGATAGTCTTCCTTACTTGGTTCCACTTAAAGTAGACGCACACACACAGATATATACACTCACACTCATATCAATTTACGCCATCCATTCATACGATCCAACATCTGTAAAGGAATCGAAGTTAATTCAATTTTATTTCTTTCGTTTGATTGCATTGAATGGACTCAACGACGTTCACAGGAATGGCAATAATAATGTGTAGCTCTGGCTCAGTGATTGGAAGGTGGATCCTTCGCTTTATCGAGTTTCCGAATTCAAGGGGAATCGAAGACTTTAAGATTATAGTGTATCATTTACTTTACGTGTAGTCTGTTGGATTATTTCTGCATTTATTATTGGTTTCTCATGATAGAAGGGAATATAGAGATTTCTGTAGATAGACTCGTGTAGCTACGAGATTCCCTTTTTTATTGCTCAAGATGAAAGTCACAAGTAATCATCTCACATTCATGAGGACCGTCTTTAAACTATAAAAAAAAATAAATTTAACAAACACTCCTCTCACTTTCTTTGAGGAAAAAAAATCCAAAAACTTAGTTTATTTTCTGGTTTGTCTCTGAATGACTGGACTTTTCACTGCCTTCACCCACTTTTCACTCCGTTTTTAGCCTTTATTTTTAACTTGTGTTAGAAAACGACGACGATGTTTTCCTCGAAAGTTCAAATTCCTCAACGATAAATGTTCTGAATCGATCACATGACCCAGATAAGCAGCTTGACTGGCTTTTCAGAGCAGCCAACAACCGAAAAACATGAGGAAGCACGAGAAGAGTGATAGAGCTGAAGCAATCCGTTAATATTCTGTCTCTCTTTCGTTCTTCCCTTCTTTCTCCTTTCCTTTTTCCTTTCTGAGAGTCTTAATTGAGGCTCTGGCGAAAAATCCCAGAACTCTAATAAACATTTTAAGACAAGCTTAGATGGAGGTCTGCCGAAGCGTGAACACACCGAACCATTCTCACGGTATCTATTCACCAACAACAAATCGTAATCTAGAGAAATCAAGACGAGCAAAAGAAAAAAACTAAAAAAAGAGGAAGAAGACAAACGATGTCCTTTTAAACTGTATCCTGTGGAGTGGGAGAAAAATGTACAATAATCTCCAAAATGTATGAGTTGGAGAGAGAGAAGTTAGCAAAAAGACAGGCTACAGATGGCGAAAGAAGTCATAAAGAGGGACAGGAAGATGTAAAGAAAGGGAAAGAATGGAAAAAGCAACGAATTTGAAACGATTTCGGTTAAAATTTCCATGTTTAGTTCCTTGGGCACCATGGGTTAGATTATGGTACTTCTTTTGGTGTTATTCTTGATATTATCGGGTGTTATATTCTAGATCTGTACCACCTCTTTTATTGCGTTGATTCCCTGTCCATCCGACTGTCTGTCAGTCTGTGGAAATCACGATTATAAGAGAACGAATAAAGGAATCGTCATGAAATTCGGCACGAATATTCTTCCTTGTTTAAATCTCTTCTTCTTGTTGTTATTATTGCCGTCGGCACTATAGTCCTTTTTCCTTCCATAGATTTCTTTCTATTTTTCCTTTATTTTCTTAGTTTTATTTCTATTCTTTATTCAGTATTAATTTTTATTTCTTCTCGCTAAAACTAAATACAGAATTTTTTGTTATCCTTTCAACTTTATAATTCATATATTAATTGTTTCTCCTTATCCCTCCCATCATGTTCCGTTAACGTTACTGATATTCTTCCAGAAAATGAAGAAATGTTCAAGCCTCCTTCTACCACCCTCCCCTACTACTACCCCTACCTACCCCTTTCCCCCTCCATTCCACTTGCGAGTTTTTTAATCTTCATTTTAATTTTTAAACCGCTTTCATTTCTTTATCCTCGTTTAATAGACCGCAGCTGCAAGTTTTCCCAAATTTCTTTACTTACGCTTTATTTTTAATGTTCTTTCTTCTTCACTGCCAAATTCTTTTTTACTACTTCTTTTCATTGCTTTTCCTGCTCGTTTACTTTACGGCGAAATTAATTATTTATGATGTGTACGAGTTTTAAGTGGCTTTTAAAAAGAAAACCAGAGAAAATGCGAAGATCCACGAGAAAACCTCAAAAACAATGCTTTTAAATGGAAAAACGACTGTGATTACGTTAAAAGCGTTGATTGTGGTGCTGCTACTGTTGTTGTTGTTGTTATTAAATCCTAATAATTGGATTAGCGAGAATAATAATTGGTCGAATAATTATTTCTAGAAGCTTAAAATGAAGAATGAATTAATGAATGAATGAATAAATGAAGAGAGAAAAATTAAGTAAAACGACAGAATTAAATAAATGGGAAAAAGTTCAATTTATATTTGCTAACTATTAAATTAAAATGATTTAATTAATAATTTGTTTAATCATTTTACTTTCAAAATAAATATTAGATTAAAATAATCAATTAAATCACACGCAATCGAATAATTTTTAATGAAATAATGAAAGACTTTCTTTTATTTATTTAAAATTCACTTTGTTACTGAAATACTGACAGATGGAGTGGAAACCTCAAGCTTCAATCGCTTCATTAAATCTTCTTGTACTCTTCTTTATTCTACTCTGCTGGGAATACTGAAGTTTTTTATAATCACCGCTCTTAAAAGCCAAGAAAAATGAAAACGAATGCGAAAATTTAGAAGTGGTGAAGAAATTTATGACAAAGAATTTATCATCCATGAGCTTGTAATAATGAGAAAGAAAAAAAACCAGAAGAGAGAAAGAAAAATTTTATAATTTTAATATTAAAAAAAGATAAAGAATAAAAATAAGAGTTGTGACCCGTGAATGAATGAATGAAGATTGAATGAACAAATTTAATAAATGAAATAAAAATTAATAATAAAAATGTTATGAAATGGAATGACAAAAAATTAGTTGCATTTTTCGAGAATAAAGAATCTAGAATAAAAAATAAAGAACTAAATATTAAAGAATAAAAAAAAAATAAAAAGGAAGTACGAAGAATGAAACGAATGAGGAAGGCAAAATGAAAAAATGAAGAATAAAGAATGAAAAAAGTAGGAATGAATAATGAAGAATGAGAAATGAAAAATCTAGAAAGATGAAGTTAGGAACATGATGAGAATATAAATTTTAACAGAAAAAAACTAAAAATTATTAAAAATTAGTCTCAAAAAATTCCTTCACATTTCAAGTGTTAACAAAGCAACGCAATACAAATCAAACACAGAAAACAGAGAGCACAAATCCAAAAAGAACTTGAAATGGATGAAAAACTAGAAGAAGAAGGACAAGAAGCAGAGGCAGACAGCGTGGACATTCTATTCATCCATCCATTCATTCATTCATTCATTCATCCATCATGTGTTGTAGTCAGAAGCGTCAACGTCTATCAGCAGACGATGGCGATTGTTGTTGGGCAGTGATTTCAACAGGATGATCATCATGTTTAACAAGACAAGAGCACAACAAGAACAACAACAACACATTATAAATTGTCTCCTTCAAACACACACACACACACACACACTCACACAGACACAAACAATATAACAACAAAGGAAACAACAATCATGTTGACAGAAGATATGAAAAATCAGTCGAACTTCCTTTACTTGCTTTTGAAAAGCAAAAGATTTGTCCAGCATCAATTTATTTCTAAGATTTATTTACGAGTGAAGATGCTGGTGACTTGAAGTACTGGTGAATGTGTGTTGGTGTGTATCAGTGTTTCTTTCGTTTTTCTGTTGTCGTTCTCTTTGTTTCGTATTTTTCGTAGTTTTTTGCATATAAAATTTTAAAGAGTTGCATTTGTTAGGGTTTTTGTTGTTCTTGCTTTTGTTGTTATTGTTATTTTAAGCCACTTATTATCTCCATTCTCTCGTGCGTTTAGTGAAAAATTAAAAGCTACTCATACGACGCGTTGTCTCTAAGATTTAAATTCTTCTATTAAATCTAGATTTATTAAGTGACTGTACTCGCTCTCAACTCAACTCCGGCATTAAATTTGAATCCATTGTCTGCACTCCATCATCTGTTCTTTCAACCTCAGATTCATCATTCAGCCGGAAAACTTAAACCAAGCATTTTTTTGCACTACGTCGATTTCTCTGCTGGTTTCTCTGCCTTTCAAATGAAGTCGTTCATCAAAATAATCTCGACGATTTGATGATAAATGAAACGTACGCAACATCGCAGAAAATTCTTTGTTGTTTATTGAACAGCAACAACAACAGCAGCCGGCGGCGGAGGGAAACGCAATCAGCAGAAACGATTTCAAAGCATCACCGCCGTCACCCCCGCCGTCACCCCCGCCGTCACACCCGCCGTCACACCCGCCGTCACCCTCGCCGATGCTTTATTAATGTTAGCGAAAATGTGTCCGATGTCACATTCACAGTCACAGTGATTAATGTCGATGCGAGAAGCGTTGAGTTTCGAACGCGCTTCGAATATTTACGCTCTAGATTTGCGATTGGATACGCAGTGATTATTGATTAAGTGAAATCATTTAAAAAACGTTCAAAAGCGATCTCTCTTGAATTGAAGCTAAAGAATTCTGAATTCTTGTTAAATTTAAAAAAAGGAATTAAAATTAAAAACGCACAAAAAATAGGGACAAAGGGAGGAGAGCGAAGGATAGGCGAGAAGAGAAAACAGACAAAAAGAGGCACAGAAAACAGAAACAGTAGAGAAAATATTATAAAGGTTTTTCCAATAAGAGGTGTAATTTTGATATTCAAAGAGAAATGCGAGTTTTTTAGATAAATTATCGCATGTTTATTTCGTAATAAAGGGGAAGGTATGCCGTTAATAATGAAAAACAATATCAGCCAAACGGCCGCCACGACCACGCCTACAGGACCATAGCTATTCAAAATTACACCTCTTATTGGAAAACCCTTTATTACATATGTATATTTAAAAACAGAACCCAAAGTAAATAACATTAAATAAATTTTGTAGTGAAATGAAATAAAATTTTGATCCCTGGCGGCTGCACATGAAGTGATTAGTGACCAAAGAAGACGAAGAAGAGAGTTCATGGAGCGCGGTTCATGGAGCTGGCGGATGGGTCAACATCTGAGCGCCGTTGAATTTGAACTCCTGTAATTAATTTCAACAGACGCAGCCGCAGGATCGAGCGTGTGAAGTGGTCAAAATGATCAAAAATGTTGTTGTTATTTGTTATTTTGTGTGTGTGACTTGTGTTTGTGTATGTGAATGTGTATGTGTATGTGTTGTGTTCGTGTTGTGTATGTGTTGTGTCCGTGTTGTGTTCGTGTTGTGTATGTGTTGTGTCCGTGTTGTGTATGTGTTTGTGTATGTGTTGTGTTCGTGTTCGTATTCTGTTGTTTATGTGCATGCGTTTGTGTTCTGTGTCATGCTCGAGGCCTAACATTCACCTGAACTCACACACGAACCCTCACGAGATGTGGACCATTTTTAATTAGTTGTTGCGGTGGTGTTGCGGCCGAGTCGCGTGTCGCGCTGCTGTCGGGTGTCGCGTCGACCAGCATCTGCTGGGCATCTGCTGGGCCAGCAATATGGCCTTTTTTTTAATATTTCGGTGCATTGAAACTAAAGTGTTTCTGCAGAATGAACACAGTGAACGCATCTGTTTTTGTTGCTTCGTTGTTGTTGTTGTTGTTTGGTTGTTGTTGTAGTTTCGTTGTTGTTGTTGTTGTTTTTTGCTTTCCTTGCATACCGAAGCCGTTAAATTAATTAAACGGCACTCGCAGGCGCCACCGAAAACGCAAACATGTCGCAAACACGCTTCGAAAAGCAGGGATTACGTTGAATTTATTTTCAATTTTAAGTCAGGAAAACAAAATAGTAAAATAAATAATAAATGAAATAAAGCCTGCACAAAAATATGCCGTTATTTAAAAATGCAATGAAAATTCCAAAAACTTAATGAAATCTTAGAAATTTCAAGAAGTTTTAAATATTCTACACAAAATCCATAAACTTTTAATACGTTATAATTTATTAAATTCCGAAGATTCACTTAATTTTAATGAAATTTCAAAAAATTTACCGAAATTTCTAAAGTCAAACATTTTGTTGAGCATGAATGAATTTTGTTGGAACTTCATTACGCACAACAACAACAACAACAACCACAAACACAGTAACAACACAACATCAACCACGACTGTAATTTAACCACATTGTGACTCACTTAAACTCAATATTATGTATGTGAAGTGTAAATAAATTCCATGCAGACAACAGCAACAACAGCAACAACAACAACAACAACAACAACAACAACAACAACAGCAACAACAGCAGCAACGACAACACCAACAACACCAACAACAACAACAACAACAGCAACAACAGCAACAACCACTACATCAAGTGCGGATGATTTATAATTTTATTTCTCAGCTCATCGAATTGAATGCGAATGTAGAATTTTCAAGGATTTTCTATAAAATAACTTCAAGGATCTTCAACTCAAGGATGGAGCTTGAAAGAGGATGAATGAATCGAACTTGCAATAATTTATTTATTCATGAAGTGAACTGAAGTTGACTAGAAACAGCTTCCTTTCCTTCTCTTTCTCCCATCTCCCCTCTGCGTATCTTGCTCCCTCTACTCTCATCTCTCTCCTATCTCCTTCTCTTCTCTCTCTCCTATCTCTCTCTCTCTCCTATCTCTCTCGCTCTCTCTCACACACGCAACACAAAAACTGTGTAGATGTTATTTAAGTTGCTTCGGTGTTGGATTAACAAATCAGTTGCGGAAACTAATAAATAAAAACATACACACATAAATCTACACACATTAACACATACGTCCACACACACGTCTACATACTCACACACATCAGAACCAATCCCTCACATCTTCATCACTCTCCATTTTATCAACCTCAACTTCTCCCCGCTCCGTTCTTCTCCGCTTTTTTTATCATGATGGTTTTTTGTTGATTACAAAGTAAGAATTCAATCAGATTTTTCGGGATTTTTTATTTTGAACTAAAAAGTAAACTTCAAATATTGGAAATTATTAAACATTACATATTAAACATACAATTAAACAATTATTGTTGAGGAACAAATAGAATAAATACTGTAATTAAGAAATGATTTTGCATCGTGTACTTGTTTTTGATTTTAGAATTGTTTGTGATTTTCCAATTATTCTGAGGCAATACTCACCCTTTTGGCACTTAATTCTTTCAAACTACACTGAAAAAAATATGAAGAATTCTTTCCAAAACTTATGAAATGTTGAGCAAATAGAATAAATGTGAATTTATTGAATTTCATTTTTCTTTTTTGGAATAAAAATAATGTTTGTAAAGTTCTTGAGAAAGTTACAAGTTTTTTTTTATTATTTATTAAAGTTTTTATTTATTTATTTATTTTGATTATAGGTTTTTCTTGATTTTAACATTTGTCTTTAATGCTTGGATTATTTATACTGTATTTTTATATTGTTATATTTTTTCCTGTATAAAATGCTTATAAAATGTTCAACTTTTAAAAATGCTTGTGTGATTTGTGTTAATTTTCTTTCTTATATTTTTTATTTTTTGATTTTGTTTATCGATTTTTTATATATACTTTTTTATTTCATTTGGTTTTTATTTTAATTTTTTTTTTTAACTTTTGTTGTTATAATCGTAAAACTGCTGTAATATTTTCCGTTGCTGCATTCATTCGGTTCATCCTCTCGGCTCCTCCACTCTTCAGGTCACTGGTGACCAGTGACCACTCGTGTAGCGGTTCATGTGATTATTGTTGTTGTTGTTGGTGTTGGTGTTGCTGTTGCAGTTTTTGGAACCATGCCCAACTTCATTGTCTGCGCTTTTGTTCGAATTTATACTGCATTCATAAATAAATGGCAACATAAAATGTTTTCGTGTCATTTCGTGTGCATTGTGAAAATTTTACTGCAAAATCTGTGATTGTGTGCTACTCGTACGGATGTGTGTATGTGTATGTGTATGTGTGTGTATGTGTGCTTGTATGATGTCCACTTTAATGCGCACTAAAATTTCAAATAACCATAAAATGGCCAACATTTCACCGATTGTCCTGGATTCTTTTAAGGATTCGCCTAGAATGCTGCTTAATTATGTCCATTCAGAAAGGAATAAAAAAAACAACAACAACAAATTAGTTCTTTATTCAATATTGCTTTGAATATACGGAATTATTTACCGCAATTCGAATTCGGAGTTGGTTTTAGAAAAATACAAAAATACATTCAAAACTTTTGTTTTGGAAAACAATTTTAGTAAAAATTGTAGTAGTAGTTTCCACAAATAGTAGTGTAAGTGTGCTGGAAATGGTACTGAAAGTAGCAGTGAAAATGTAAAAATAAACGCAATAAATGATGCGTCTAAATAATAGTCGAAATATTGTAAAAATATTCAAAATAATGCAAAATAACAAAAGAACTTAGAAAAGTTTTAACTCGCTTTTCTTTCGATTTTAAATAAGTAGAGTTTAAATAACAGTTAATCGAGTGTGTGGATGAGTTCATCAGGTGTGTCATGTCATGTGGACAATAAAAACAATCATCAACTCCACTTAATAAATCCACTTAAAATGAAAAAAGATCAGAGATATTCGAGAAAAGTGCAAATGCGAGAAAATGCAATAAAATCATCACTTTTAATAAAGATGTTAATAAGCACAAAAATCGAGCGGCAACGAAAGTCAATCGAAATTCATAACGGGATCGAGTAATGCTCACGTCATGCTTCACCGTATGGCGCTTAATTATTACAAAAGTCGGCTTTAATTAACATTCAGAACAGAGATACGCACGATAAAGCGAATGAAATCACTTTAATGATGAAATGATATTTTAATTAATAATGATAAGAAATAAAATACAATCAGAAAAAAGATTGTTGATGCATTAAAAGTTATGCATTACATACACGTTTATAAAAAATTCGATTAAAATAATTAATAAATGATAAAAAAATGCACACAAGTTAAACACGCATCGCAAAACAGACAGAGAAAGAGAGAGAGAGATATATTTACAACTCTTTCGCACACACAGACACAAACATACACACATTAACAGACATTTTAACTGCTTTTGAAAGCTTCTCTTTTATTAATCAATACATGGAAAAAAACGCAGATGCACAATTTTCCGAATTAATTAAAAACTTCTGCGAAACACGAAACAAAAAAACCGAGAAACCAGAAATAGTAATTAATTAAATGAAATTAATCACAAGAGATGGACTTCAATAAAAATATTATTAAAATAAAGAAGATTTCAATAACGAGTTTCCGGCAAACTACGATTCATTAAAAACATTTAATAATTAAATAATAACAATTAATTACACTTTTATTGAAAAATAAACATATTGTAGTTATATTAATTAATAAATAACAACAAATAATAATGTTATTCTAGTTAATAAAATAAACTATAATATAATAAAAATATTTACATTTACTATTGAAAAACTATTTCCTTCTTAATGATGGTAGAATTTTTCGGTTGTTTTTTTATTTTTTCGTATTTTTCTGTATTGTAATTAATGAGTTTTTTATTTAGGTTGTTTTTTGTAATGAGTTTGTCTTATTTTTTTAAATTTTTTTATTTTTTCTTCGTTTTTTTTTTAAATTATTTATTTTATTTTATTTATTTCAAATCTTTTCCTATTTTTTATTATTATTTTATTGTTTTATGTTGTTGTATTATTCTGGGTTCGGTTTTTAATAGTTTTTTTAATTACTGGCATTTTTATTTTGCCTTTTTTTAGTTTTCCTTCCTGTATTTTATTTCTTTTTGTCTTTTTACTTGAATGTTTTGTTTTTTATTAAACCTAATTATTGCTGTTCGACTTTCGTTAGTTGTTTGCTGTCTTTTCTCTTTTTTATTACCTCGTTTTTTATTTTATAAGCTTTTAATTTGCGTGTTGTTTTAAAAATTTGTAAAACTTTTCCACGACAACATAATTTAAAGTTAAAACTAACACATCAACGACTATTGTTGTTGTTGATGTTGTTATTGAAGTTGATGTTGTTGCTGATGTTGAAGTTGATGCTGGTGTTTTTGTTGTTGTTGTTGTTGTGTCGTCTTGTTTTGAGTTGTTTTATATAAGTTCATGTGTGCGGATTTTTGTGTGTGTGTATACGAGAGGGGAAGCGGAAATGACGCTTGCATGACGCATGCAAATATTTAAAACTTTTCAGTAATCGCTTTTATTTTGTTTGCTTCTTCATTTTTACTACTTTTATTGTTTTTAATTTGTTTGGATGTTGTTATTATTATTGTTGTTGTTGTTATTGTTGCTTTGACTCTTGTTACTGTTTTCGTTGCTCCTATTGTTGTTGCAGTTGTCATTGTTGTTGTTGTTGTTGTTGTTGTCGTTGTTGTTGTTGTTATTCACAGAACATGAACTTCACTCACCCCGGTTGTCAACCAGTCATTAAACTCGGCTGCCACGCTGCGGCTACGCTAACGTCGCTCGCTTACGTGCTCGCTGAACATCGCCACACTTCGTGAATGCATTCAGTTGTTGTTGCAAAACAATCAACTCAAATAAAGTGAGAATATTCTCTCCTTTGCTGTTGTTGTTGCAGCAACAACACAACACTAAACACAAGTATTTTTTTAGAATCTTTTTATTTAGTTTTTTCTATTTTTGTTTAAGTTTTTTCCCCATTTGTTTCGCTGTTGCAAGTTTAATGAGTTTGTTGACAGGACACGAGAGTGAGAGAGACGGATAGAATTAAAAGTCTCACTGGAAATGAAACTTTTATGAGGCTTTCTTGTTGCTTTTATTTAGTTGTTCGTTGTTGTTGTTGTTCTTGTGGTTTTGTTTCAGGTTTTTTGTTCTGATGTCGTTGTTGCTTCTGGGTTTAGTGAGCCTAAGTGTGTATGTGTGTGTACGTGTGTGTGTTTATATGTATAAAGTTAGATCCTTTTTAAATGTAATGAGCATGAAATCGTTTAAGGACGTGATTAAATTGACTTAAGTGACTTAACGCTACGTTAAACACTTTAATGAGACGGAGAGAGAAGAGGAGAGAGAGAGAGTGAGAGTGTGTGTGTGTATTGTGACAACTATTTTTTTGCTTTTTTCTAAGTATTTCATTCGAATTAATGATGAAATTAAACAGCTTTAAACGAATGAACTTCTCAACAAACTCACTGCGAATTATAATATTTTTCTTTATTTCTCAACTTAACACTTCAACTGTAATAGTTTAATTTGCGCTATTTTATGCTTTGCTTTTCATACAATTTTTTACACTCTGCACTCGTTTCGAGCCCATGAAAAATAAAAAAGTAAAAAAAAAACAGCAACAGTAACTAAAAACTACAGAAAAAAATCAAGTTAAAAGTAAACAAAACAGTGAAGAAAAAATAAGAAACAGATTAAAGAAAAACGTAAAGAAAATCAACAGTCGTTAAACGAAGAGGTTAAACAAAACTTTTTTAAAGGAGTCAACGATGAAAAACACAGATTAAAAAGAGTTCCAGGGAAGAACGAAGCTCCGGGGATTCCCACAGAAACAATCTGATAACCACACAAAATAGTTTCTCTCCGCGGTTCAAGAAAGCACTCAAGAAACACATCGCTGATTTATGCTAAAAGCAAGGGATGATCACAGAAAAACTTTATTACGGTAAATAAATAATTGGAAAAAATAAGAGAGAAACAATTAATAATCTGCATCTCTCTCTGTCTCTCTTCAGCATCCTGAAGATACTTTTTAATAACCCCCCCTCATTTTAATCCTCCCCTCATTTTAATCCTCTTTAATTAGGTTATAAAAACATTTCCTTTACTGTTTAAGATTGCTTTACGCTAGAGTGAGCAACCTTCACACTTTCTTTCTGTCTCTCTCTCTCGCTTCACTTCTTTCTTGCCTCAGTTATTTTACATATGTTCATATAAGTGGAAAATCACCACTCAAAATATTCACCGCAGGTATTTTAATTTTACACCTGTTAAACACCCAACTCAATTTAGAGTAACCTGTAATATTTTCGTCCAGTCGCAGCGGTGTTTATATAATCAAAGTATGTACATACATGCAACAGGATCTGAGTGTGTGTGGGCGTATTTCGCCTTCCACGTGCGTCACTCTGATTTAACTGCATACACACATTCTTGCTCTATCTCTCTCTCTCTAACTTTCGCTATAAGAAATGCACGGAGGCATGGTGTTGTATGGCAAAAGAGCACAAATAAACACACGTCTAAGTTTGTATGACGTGCAAGCTGAGTGTTGTTGTTGTTGGAATGTTGTTCCGTTGCTTGTTCCTTTGTTTCTTTTCGTTCCTGTGCATGAACATGAACACCGCTGTACAAATAAACAACAACAAACCCTGACTGCGGTGTGTAATACATACACACTGTGTATGTCGGATGTGCGTATGTACGTCTGTTAATATTTTGCACGTGCTCTCTCAGCTCATTTTTAATAAATATTCATTTCCAATTTAAACTAACAACACATCGATTCAGTAAAAAAGCAATCCATTTGTGGGTGGATATCCCATCCACTGCCTGTTGTGGAGGAATTTATGTATTTTTTTAGTTGACTGGTTTTGATTTTTTTTCGTATCCGAAGTAAAATAAATTGCCATGATTTTAATGCTGCTTTTTTTACATAATGAAGTTATTTTCTGGTATCCTCTCTGTTGACGTTGCAGGATTTCTACTCTACTTCATCGCTTGCAACCGTTTCATCGTTTTAATTATTTAATTACTTTATTTAAAATGTTTCCAGCTCGAATTCTTGTATCTAAGTTCAATCTACGAGTAACTATCTACGAGTAATTTAATACAACACAACGCGAAACCCCCTCCCCCCCCAAACAACACTTCCGGTGCTTCGAATACCATCCAACTACGGATCTTGTCTTAAGTCGTCTTTATGAACACTTTATAACATTTACGAGAATTCACACGTGACAAATTGCTGTGTTTGTTGTTGCTGTGGTTGCTGTAGTTGTTGGTGTTGTCCTTCTCTTGCTCTTTTCTAGAAAATTTAGCTATTAACAACAAAATTGTTTCATAGAAAGTAGTTTGGGGTGAGAAAGAGGAATGAAAATAAATATAAAAGTAACAAGTAGAGAAAACAAGGTGAAGAGCAAAATTCTACAGCGGTAAACGGTTACACGAAGTCTCTCTGTCTCCCTCTCTCTCAATGGCTTGATATTGTTACTTACGCGGAGTGTGCACACAACAACAACGTGTGAAAGCAGCAACAACAACAATTAGCTGAGGAGGTTGAATTGAAAAACTTAACTGAAGTGAAACAGTTTAAAGAACAACAACAAAAAGAGTGAAAGGAAGCAGTAAAAAGAAGGATAGTAAAAGCAACAACAACAACAACTACTACTACTACTATAGTAGTTGCATAAAAGAAAAACAAGGAAACAACAACAACAACAACTTTCAACCAATATACTAGTAATACTGACGACGCGTGCTTTCGCAAGTGTTACAATTAAGCAGCAACCCATTGAATCGGTGCTGAACCTCATTTTACACTTCAAAGGGTACTCGTCAAAGTATCAAGGAAGACAGGAAGGCAGACAGACAATCAAACAGACATGCAAGCATCCGACTATACTCTATATACTCGTACATACAACCATGAGATGGATGGATGGATGAAATTTGGATGGATAGCTGGGTGTCTGGGCGGGTGGATGGACAGGAGGATGAGGGCTGTGTAGATGTTTCCATGGAGAGATGAATGAATGATGTATGAATGAAGGTGGTAATGAGTATCTAACTTTTGTTTGTAGCACGACTGCAACGTATGCAACTTTGTTAGAAATGCTTCATAAGCAGCCAACAACAAAAATAGCAGCCGCAACAACAAAAACAGTAGCAACAACAAAAACAGCAGCAACAACAATATCAGCAACAACTTTGTGATGCTCTAAAAAGTTAAGCAATTTTCACGAAATGCTGAAACTCTGCATATAAGGGTTTGAATAAAAACAACAAACTTGATCATTTAATCATTGTATTTGCGAAACATCTCCTTCTTCTTCTTATTTTACTACTACTTCTTCTGAATTCTTTAGTATTTTAACATTTCTTCTTTTATTTGAATGCGACTAATTTTCATGTCCTTCATTAAATCATTGAAATACTCGGTTCCTTTCTTCATCTTCGATAACAAGAAATTTCAAGAAACTCATCGAAGTTTGATTAGATTTTTTTCACCCATTTCCACCGTTTTCACCCATTTGCAATCCCAAACAGTGCTACGTGACAAAGTGCTACGTTAATGAGACCATTTAATCCTTCGTCTGTAGGAGAGCCCTTTCATCTTCGTCTGTAGGGTGTAAAAATGAAAGGAAGCACCGTTTTTCACTCTACAGTGTATCCTTTATTAGTATTGCTGCAGATTTCCCCCTCCAGAAGCATTTTAAATACACTCCGCTTTATTTCGCCCGCTGGATGGTCGTCCACGTCCTGATGTTGTTTCTATGAATGCATCCGCGATGTATTCAAGCTTCATTGAAGAGTTAGTAACCTAATTTTTCTTCATATTCCATTCAAATGAACATGCTTTTTATTTGTGTTGTTGTTGTTGTTGTTAGGGGTGTTGGTGGCTGGTTTTTTATGGAGAACATGAACATGGAGAAGTACACACATCAGAGCTTTTAATTGTGAATGAAACTTTTGTTCACTTTGCTTTTCATTTTAAATCCAGGAGCAGCAGCATCAACAAAAACAAGAGCAAGAACAACAACAAGTAAAGCAAACAGCAACTTGCGTTGCTTCATTTCATCCGTCCGTTAAAAGCCCTTAACAAGTAGCCGTCCTTATTTCTGGTCTGCAGCAGCAACTAATTTAGGCCAACTTGTTAATCGTCTAGCAGAATAGATTGCAAGTGTTGTATAGAATAATAGCAACAACAACTACTCGTTGACTCAGTCACGCAGATCGGACGACGGGGCTCAAAGGATTCTCTACTCTGGGGTTTGTGATTCGACTCTTTTTGTGGAACAGTGAACTAAAAGTCATTAAAAGAATGAATACCTTTAAACTCTTTCTAAGTAATGTAGCTCCGGGATACATTTTTTAGTCGAATACAAGTTACATTTTAAACGCTTCTTCATTACTTTGACCTGGTGGCTACTTGTTAAGCTTCGTCGGGTTTGGCCAGAAAACGTTGATTTCGGAACTTAATCACCCGAATTTTGATTCTTATGAGTGTGGTCGCTTCTTAATGCTACCATTGTGAATATGTGTTACATTGTGAATTGTTACCATTGCGAACTTATGAAGAACACTCCGCCTTTCGCCTGTTATTTAAATTAACCCGAGCGCTACCCTTTTTAGTGCGAGTACTCTACGAACGATCACAACGCCTCCGGATCGGTCTCAGACGAGTTCGTCGCCGTCTCTTATGGATAATCATATCCAAACTATTGTACATGTGAGTGATAAACGTATTTTAAGTAATATATTCTTAACTTTCTTTCATATAATTTTATTTCTTTTGCAAAATCTGCTGTCAGGTGATTTTTTCTCTATGAAGCCAAATATATTTAATACAACTTAAGAATTTGAGAATTTTAAGTATACATTAATTCCTGTTCTTGTTTTTTTATTACATAAATTTTTGAATATTTCAATATTTAAAAAAATTAAAATTCTTGTTCCATTAAGTTAACGAGTATAACTAGCAATTAATTAAAGTAACATTGTTATTAGTAAAACAGAAAATAAATTAAAATTAAATAAGTTTTAAGAATATTTTGCACTATAAACGCTATGTAGAAATTTTTCTAAACATATATGATATATTCGTTCAATCGGTTATGCTAACTGACGCTTGGCTCAGTGAGTTTTGACCATATTCGTTTATGCTCTATCATTATTCTTTACTATTCATTCGATCGTTATTTTGTTTAAGTTTTTTTGCTTTTTAACATTTATGTATACGTTTCTTTAATTACTTTAGTAATTTAGTAATTTAATAATTAAATAACTTATGTGTTAATTTTTTCTTACGCTATAAATCGTTGTTTCATACGGAAAGCGCAAAAAAGCCCTGTTTCTTTCCAATTAAATTGAATTTAAATTGTTAGCATCTCTGAACTTCAGCTGAACACAACATTAAATTGATAATCTAACTAAATCTATAAACGCATGATTGCTTAAATAAAACTTAATTAATTCGCGCCATATCGATTATAGTAATAATTTCTTTAATCCAGCATTCAGCTGCTTTGTCAGCGGCTTTTAAGCCATTCAAGCAACTCCGTTATTTCTTGGTGCTACGTTGCTGCTGCCGGTGGATCCGCCTTGGGTGTCGCCGCCCCGGTGGACTGCAGAGGCGGTGCTCGTGGGGGCAGCACTCGACAGGGTGCCCAAATCAGAGCCTATAAAACGATGCATGAACTCATAACATCGCGCGTCATAATTAAGAATCTCTCTTGATCGCTCCGAGCGCAGCAGAACTTTTCCAAGAACCACAGCTGCAAATTCAAAGAAAATGTGTTAAAATAATCCTGTTCCTTTTTTCGCCGCTTTCTAGAATCCAAGTTTTCTATGATCCTCTTCTCCGTCCTTACTTACCCACTTGATTTAAATTGTAGTATCTACGTTTGATACCTTCACACAGAAACATACAAAGATGGACGAAAACATTTCGTTTCGGGGAGCTCAGCAAAGCGATGTACTCCATGGCTTCGCTGGTGGTGGTTGTTTTCAGCAGATCTTCTACATAAGGATCTAGAAGCGGCTTCTCGGGAAGATCCAAGAGCATGAGGAGGGCTTCAGCAGCTGCATGCGGACTGCAGGCTTAAATGAAAATACGATAAATAACAATACAAGGTTGCTGACTTCCTTTTTAAAAATTATTCAACCGTTCAATTTGTATTGATACTTATACTGATCTCGGTATATATTGATCGTGCTATTTATTATACTCATAATAATTATTATCACCTTTATTATGATTGTGATTTGATCATTCGTTCTAATATTAGTTAGCTAATATAAATTAATGTAGAGATCGTGACCAATCTTTTTTAGAAGTAAGATCGTAAATCAATCTTAACCTTGACCTCTGCATTAGTTTTAAATTTCTATTTTGTTTAGTTATTTGATGGGCGATGTCTTTAGTTTTGATATTAATTATAGATCTCGCTTAATCTTGATTTTAATTTCAGACAATTATTCCACACAAAGTCACAAAAGAAAAACTATCATTCATTCATTCATATCAAAGCAAATTTTTTTAGACTTACGAAATTCATTGGTAGACCACGTATCCAGCCAATCGCGCACCTCATTAAACTGCACTTCGCGCGAATGCTTGTAATCCAGTGAAGCAAATGCACCCGCGACATTGTTACCTTGTTTGTGAATATAGTCGATAAGCAGGAAGAATTCACGCGGCATGGTTATCCTGAAGTCGGGCGATTTGTCATTCATCTAGGAAAAATTAACTGCAACATTAACCAGCTCATCACACAATAGTAAAGACAACATAAAAGCTGTATATACCAGGTCTTTAATATGCTCCTGCGTATACTCGCATAGAGGCTTCGTGGTGCGACAGAGCGTCTCCATGGAGAGGCCAAAACAGCTTGGCTTATATTCACCGGTGAGAGTGAGAAAAATATCAGGACCACTTTTCACATGTAAAATAAGGATGTCAAAATCGAATTTCCAGTTGCCAGTGGAGCGTATTTTCTTAAGTAGTCCTCTGATGGAGCTGCTATCCGGTTTTAGCTTCACACGTATGCTGCGAACGCTGTCCGGAGAGAGGCTATCGGATCGTGGCTCCACTTGCAGCCACCGCTCACAGATGTCATTCAGAGGTGGGTCCTTCTTCTTGAACATAAAAGTGACCGCCATGGGACAGTTGTTGGACACAGTGAAATCCCGCACAACTGATTCATTAAATTGCACGACACCGAAATCGATGACCGTTTTTTCAACTGTGATTTGTGGTTGATTTTCATTTTCACGCTTATCGACCAATTTTAAGACTTCTTCATGAATACGTTTATATAGTTTCTCATCTTTGGATTTAATCTGTAAAGACAGAAAAGAAATTCGTTAAAATCGTTCTTATTTCGATTTCTCTTGCTGTACCTTAACATTAAAGCAAGCGTATACAGGCTTATGATCACTTTGTCTGATATCCATGACGCTATCATAAGCAGTCTGCTCAATACGTACACCTTTCCACAGAATACGATCACAATAAGCGGGAGCTCGTTGTTTTTCACTATAAAAATGTATAGAAAATAAAATAAAACAAGAACATATTAAAATCAATATCGTAGTTAAATTAACAAATGATTAAAATGAAAAGCGTTTAAAAAAGCACTCCTGCTCTCTCACCTGCTGTCAAAGTTATCAGTACCGACATCGTATTTATAAGTAGGGCGAAACCGGATCTTGCCCTCTGTGTAGCCACTAAAACAATTGCCTTTTCTCATCTCCATATTGAGTTGATCGTACTTCAGCAACGTCTCATAAGTATTATCAAGAGGCAGACACAACTGCAGACCAGGCGGTTGTTCGATGCGATAATTTAAATCGCCAATCCAAAAAATGTGACTGCAATAATTACATTAAGTGAAATAAAAAATGAGAAAGCGATGTTTAAACTCATTTCCAGAACAACAAACTCACTCATGATCGTTGATACCTCTTCGATGATCATCGTCGAATATTAGTCCTTTAACGATTCCAGCATAATCTTCATTGCGTGCTTCAACGAAACTCGTGTGAGCTGCAAGATGAGAATTGATAAAGCAGATGTTGCCCTCATTCAGCTGCAGACTGACAGCAACGCCTCCTTTATTGCCCACCACATTGAAGACGCCACGAGCGATCGATTTAACGCGACACCGCGCAATGTACGGACGGATCTTTTTACGCACAATGATGGTCAACATCATGCCCACCAAACGCACCGAAGTAAGCTCTTCATATTCAGCACCATTGTGAACACTTTGCAGCATTTTATGACTGCAAGATTATTACGAATATAGTACGAAACGACATTCGATTCATGAAAATAAATAAAGTTTAATATCATATCATAAAAATATGCAAATTATTAGATATTTCCTAAATCAAATCAATAACTTTTCTCATACATCCATACAGCATCCGGTCGATTTTCGCTGAAAGTCAACGCTTTTGCTGATGTATCCAGTTCTTGCAAAGCAATTGCGTAAATATCTGGTGGGTCAGCACAAGCAGCCAACCACAAATGCAATGGACTGTCATGGTAACCTTGGTTGTTTACATTCCAAGTGGCGCAGTAAATTCTAAAAGTAATGAGTAAACAACAGAAAGAAAGATGATAGCATGACAGACGAAAACATGAATAAAACAGAATAACAAAATAATTGCATCATGAAATCTTACTTAAAATCTTTGTAGATAATGTATTCATGTTCGCGTCGCTTGAGCTCTTGCTTCGCTTCACCTATCTGGCGATATTCATTCAACCAACTAAAGCTTAACACGGGATTCAATGTCGTATATGACATGGTCGAGTGAGCTGATAAGAGTTGTGATTGAAACTTCACAAAGTCGACCGCACCGTCAGTTGTGATGTTGGGATAGTAGTAGAAGACGGCGGGACGTTCTTCAGTATTCCGCAGTTCAAATTGCAACTGTGATATGGAGCCTTTAATATCTGTGGCAAATCATTACAACAAACAATCAGAAAATAAGCAACAATCAACTGAAATACGAAGCTTGAGTTGGAGGTCTCAGCTAACCCAAGTTTCGGACGCACCTGTATTGATTCTAAAGCTTTCGTTAAGCGGGAAAACCTTGTCTATCGTCAAATCATTGCTGCTGAGCGGCGGCAGACGAATCGCTGTCATTGAAAAAACAGCATAAGTTCCGCCAGCCACGGACACAACCAAGGCCAGCAAACGACTAGTGTACTCCTGTCCCACAATTTGATAAGCTTCAAATATCTAATGAAAATAATTATGAATCATTTTAAGTCCAAGTTAATGGGGCAACCTTAACATCTTACTGTGAGAACATTTTCGTTATCCTTAAATTTCTGTTGCACCAGCTGCATGGTGGTAAAGCCATTGGCAAGTAGTGGATTTTGTTGGGAAGAGGCTCCTCCTCCGTCTCCTCGACAAACAGCAGCTAAATTGCTACTTGACACCGCTGCCGAAATCGTTGGTATCGCTTCCAGTGTATTTGTAGCAGCTGTCGTATTCTGTGTAGTTGTTGTTCTTGTTGCTCTGCCCCCAACGCTGCCCACATTACCGTTGTTCATTTTGATAAATCGATCCCTTGCCTGTGTTGTTATTGTTGCTTTTTTCCGTCTTTAAGCCTTCAGATTGTTTAATTAATTTTCCATGAATACAAGATGTCATTGATAAAAAGTATCTATTGACATATCTTTGTGTGAGTGTTGATATTGATAGCAGTTGCTTCTTTGGCAATCATTTCTGTCTGATCGATGTTCGATTTTAATACCCGCGAAGTCGTCTTTACAAAGTTTTGCCTTCACTTCGGTTTGAATCATGAGAAATTTCAGATTATGTAAAATAAAGTTACGCTCGTCGAAACTAGTTAAGTACGTTTTGTTCAATTAACTATTGTTTATTTTCTGAACAATTCTCACGGAAACTACGAATAAATATTGTTCCGTTCCGTTTTAAATCAACATCGATAATGACGTCTACAAAAATCAGACAAAAATTAAACAAATAGTGGGGCCTGTCAAATTATTTCATATAAAGACAGAGATGGTGTTTTCAAAATCTACTCATACAGGGTAACCAAAATAAGAACGAATTATTCAAGTACAATTCTTAACGCTATATCTCACAAAATACTAAAGACAACTGTATAGGAAGGGTACGGTTATAAAGGAATTGTAAATACCTCTCATTTATATACATTAATCTTTTATTTAAAAGACATTACTTTTGGATAGTTATGTACAAATATATTAATTTTATCCCAAGGGTAATGTATAATTAACCTACATAATTTTCTTCATTTTAAGAAAACAAAGGCCACTAGCTTTCTAAGCATACCTTTGTCATCAGAAAGGGTGGCGTATTTTACGGATCTTTTTTCTATCCGGATATCTTTAACAGTTTTGAAGAGAAATATTTTCTCATACTTTTCAGTCTACTTTTTTTACCTTTCTACTTTGTGTCAGTCTGTGCTTAGAATAACTACACGTGCGTGTTTCCAGCAGCGCCCGGAGGAAAACTTGATTTCATTTTCTAGATTCCTGGCTTTTATGATAAATTCTGTGACTGTAACAAAACATGTCCTCATCATTCTTCATAAGAAAAGAACCCAAAGGAGATAAAAAACGTAAGGTAGGTACCAATCAATGGATGTTTAAGAGACGTCTTCTCAAGCTTAATTCAGTTCCAGAAGCCCGGTGCAACAGCAGACACCTCTAAAAACAGATCTAAGAAATCAACAGCAACACATCCTCCACCCAAGAAACGTCCACAAAAAAATGATGAAGAAATTGCAAGTGATGAAGAGTTCAACAGCGACATCGACTCTGACCACAAAGTGCCCAATCTTGAATTCTCCTCGGATGATGGCGAAGAGAAGGAGACACCGCAAGATAAACGTCTACGTCTCGCCAAAGAATATCTCAAAGAGATAGAAACCCAAGAGCTAGAGCGAGCAGAAGACCGCAAAGTGTTCGATAATGTTTCACATCGCCTGCAAACAGAGTACCTCGATAGTGTCGGTCGTCTTCGACGATATATAGCGGCTTCCATCGTTGGATACGAGGAGGCGACAATACGTACGTTGAAACACAAGAAACAAAAATTGCCACTGTGTTCGCTGGCTCTGAGCCCTGATGGCAAGTTTCTTTATTCGGGCGCAAAAACACAATACGTACTCAAGTGGAATTTGGAGGAGCACAAGTTGGAGGGCTGCTTTGATGTGCAGCCGCACAATGAGGATCCCGACAATGGAATTCGACGACGTTCCCATGTCATCTCCATCTGTCTGTCCAGCGATATGAAGTTTCTGGCGCTGGCAGAAGGAGGACATAACATTCAGATTTGGTGCCCGCAGCAATTGAAACATTTGAAAACATTTAAGGGACATCGTGATACTGTGACAGCCTTAGTATTTCGCAAGGATACCCATGAATTATATTCGGCAGGGAAGGATCGCTCTGTAAAAATATGGTCTCTGGATGAGATGACATACGTGGAAAGCTTGTTAGTGAAAAGCCCTCTCACAAAAAAGATTAGATATTTATTATATTTTTTCTATGATTACTGAAGGTTTGGCCATCAAGCTGGAGTTACTGACATTGATGCTCTGAGTCGAGAACGCGCCATTACTTCTGGAGGAACCGATTGCTCACTGAGAATATGGAAGATAACCGAAGAGTCGCAGTTAATCTACAACGGACACCGCGGTAGCATTGAATGCGTCAAGTTTATAAATGAGGAACATTTTGTGTCCGGCGGAGATGATGGGTTAGTTTTAATATTTAGATAACAAGTGATTAGGGCGATTTTTTCTTACTTAAGTTATTCTTATTAATTTCCCGAATTATTTATTCGTTGCTCACGATTTCTTTCACTTACAGATCTCTTTGTGTCTGGAGTGCCCTGAAAAAGAAACCCCTGTGTTTCGAATCTTTGGTGCATGGTCTTCAAACGAACGGCGCAGCGAACTGGATCACTGCTCTGACCTGCGTCGTGAACACTGACTTAATAGCTTCAGGTAATAATTGCAAATAAACTTTTAATTTTCTTTATTTAAAATGCTATCCGATTTCCAGGCTCCTGTGATGGTTACATACGTCTCTGGCAATCGGCCGATAACGCGCGTAAACTAAAGAAGATATTAGAAATTCCAATGACTGGTTTTATTAATAGTTTAGCTTTTAATGCTGATGGCTCCAAACTGTACGCAGCCGTCGGTCAGGAACACCGCCTCGGACGTTGGTGGCGCATTAAAGAAGCGAAAAATAAAATTGTAGTTATTAATTTAGTAAGCACGAAAACAAAAGAAAATACATAGTTCAATTAAATGTGAAAAATAACGAAGGTGACTTTATTGCATAGTATAAGAAAGGAGCTCATGAATTTGTGGAGCAAATTCTTGTACTTTTAAGAGTAACCCCTAATAGAAGAATGTAGTTAGATTTTTTAATAAATACTTTTATTAATAGACGCTTATGTAATTCTGATTTACATTGATTCGATCAAGCACTTTATAAATTAGTTTTAAACTTAGATGACTAAAAATTTTCTTCGCCCACTACATCCGCTATGGTCGCCACTAAGCGACGCGAATGTTCTGCAGCGCAGGCGGCGGTAACGAGCCCCAGATGAATGCAAAATAACTCGCAGCATTTGATTTTGCCCGGGGAGGTTTTCGGAAAACAAACCTCCACCAGCTGCTGATAATAATCGCCCGCCAACAAGCCAGGCTCTTGTTGTGGCTTCCACGAATTGGCCGCGGATGACTGATAGTGTTGTTGCAGATCGACGGACTTCATGACGCCGCTCGCTTGATCCTCAAACCACAGAAAATATGAGTAGTTGAAAGCTTTATCCTTCCACATGACGGTCGTTTGACCTGTCTTCAAATAGTTGCGCGTAAACTCAATCATGGACCAGAAGTATTTCCTTGGAACAAGTTTGTTTTTCTCAAAATCTGGAGCAACCATCAGACCCGTCGAACGATTGATATAAACGAAATGGATGAGACCTAGTTTCGAAGAAAGGAAAAACTAAAATTTAATTTAATCGAGGAACTGACTGTCGACTCACCAGGGAAGTCTTCCAAATAAGCAGCAACGGTCAGGTTTCGCTCGGCTTTAACGGCCAAAAATTCTGCAAACTCTAGCATACTGCCTTCCACCACAGCAGCCACCTCTGTTAGATGGTCCACTGAAATCGCTGAACTGTCGCAACAGGCCAGCGTAAAGAGCTGCTTCAACTCCTCCACGAACGGCATTAAATTCGATTCGATGCGTACTAATAACTCGCGCTCATACGAACGCAAGTACTCGGAATACATCTTGCGCAAGTTCTCCCATTTGACAGAGAATCTTTTGTGTGACGTCTCAAGTTCCTCACCGCGCAGCTTAGCTCGCTTCAAGGCATCCAAAGTTTGCTTTACAAACGTCTCCAAACTCTCGAAAGTGGGCTTAATGCCATCCAAGTCACCCTGCATCTGCACGCTGATTATCTTTTGCAATACGAAGAACGTGTCGTACATGCTGCTAGCCACCTGCAGGGGCGCATACTCTACCAGTTGGACCAGCATCGCGCCCTTCTCCAGGCGGGTGAACTGAGCGATGCATGGCACACAGCCAGAGTTAGAGTGTTGCTCCTCTCCTTGCAAAAATACCGCAACAGAGCGATTGATGATTTTCTGATTGTTGTTGTGTTGTAGCGTACGCAGCAGTACTGATAGAAAGACCACATCCGTTGGACTCAGAGGCAGAGCTTTCTTTGAGCTTCTCACACTCACAATCTTGTTGGCCACAAACATCAGCGCATGTGTCCGCTGATAGCCGAACTCACGCAAACGCTCCACCGCTGCTGCCAGGGTATTCTGTACAACCCGTTTAAGCTCAGTATTGATAATAATATATGGCAAAGCTTCCAATATTAAAGCTGGATCTTGATCATACAATTCTTCATAGCAACTGATGCACTGTGAGAGCAGTTTATGCTGCACAACGTTGGCTTGCGATGCAAACAAATTCGGACCGTAGAGGTGGCGTGCTAAAGCAATAGAAACACCCAAATGTCGCTTCAGTTGCTCCACTGGACGTTGGCCAATTTTGATAAAAGAGTACCCAAGAAAGTCGCCAAAAGCAAAGTTTAGACCATTGTCACACTGAAACGAGCTGTAAGTATTGTCGAACTGGCAAAACATGATTTTCTGGGAACTAATAATGGGACTGAAGATTTGCAGCAGTATGTTGGAGTCCAGTGAAGGATGCTCGGCGCTAATTAGACCCTGTATCACTGCGATGTCATGCATCTTTGCGGCTAAACTAGTGTTTAGTTGCTGGAATACAAGGTCGTTGGAGCTGTTAAATACAAGCAGGCCATTCATGTTGTTGCTTTTGTAATGCGTTCCTCCAGTGAAAGTTTTAGTAGTTTTTAATATAACAAAACATATTTTTACAACAGAAAATTTGGACCTTTACCCTGCAAGACAGATAACTATTCAAAAACAATACAGAAAGTTGTTCAAAAGTCAATAACATTCTGAACTGTCAAAGCGAAAACTGAGGAGCCGTCCCGAGAGTTTTAATTTCATAATTGTGAATATGGCACAACAGCTGTTCGACTTTACTGTGTAGGACGAAATTTCTACATGAAATAGCAAAGAATTTGCTTAGGAAATGGCAAAACTTGTTCTGGAACACACATTGCAAGGTCATAAAGGCCGAATTTGGAGTATCTCGTGGCATCCGAGAGGCAATGCTTTCACATCTTGCGGCGAGGATAAAACAATACGCATTTGGACTTTATCGGGCAGCACATGGACAACGAAAACTATTCTCTTTGATGGACACAAACGGAATAGTCAATTCAGATTTTTAGAAATGGACTACAGAATAACGACATGGACTTCAGAAAAGTACAGATATATTTCAAAATTTCCGAATTTAAGTTCAGAAATGTTCAAGCGGACTTCCGAATAGTCAATTGTACATCAGATTTTTACAAAATGTTTTTTTAGTATACACACAACAGTTTACACTCTTCTTACGTATTTACGTTAGAAAAGCATATTTTGAAACCAACAGAAGCCGAAGCGGTGTTCCGTTAAGAAGGGGTTGCTTTTTAGCCCTTACTCGTTCGATGTTATTCACTGTTCTTGATGTTAGACGGACTCTAGTTCAATTTTATGTATAGTAGCAGTAGCATGATTTGTGTTTAACATTTTTATATGATCTCTTTCTTTTTGGGAAAATGAAATTTCTTATGAATATTCCTTTTTGAATTTCTTTATTCCATATTATTCTGTCCTCTTTAAAATTTGTATTGATTGGTACAGTGAGTTCGCATCTCGATGGTAAAACAATTTCCATCGATGTGTTTAAATGAAATGGTACAATTATATCGTTTTCATTAAAACTGAATGTAATAGTTAAGGTTTCATAATCCATTTTACAAAAATATATTCTTAATAAATCCCTCCCGATAATTCCATCTGTTAATATAGTAAAATTTTCCTGATTGCTCCATAAATGATTCGGATGTTCTCCCTCAGACCACAATCGAGGATCTCTGATGAAGGTTGATGACTTTTTGAAAAAGAACATTCTTGGAGAAAGTGTTGTATGGAAAGTGTTGTTGCGCAAAATTCACATGCTTTTGGCTCTGTTTGGGAGAAAAGATGAGTAACCAAAAACAGTGGCTTCCCGAGTCATACTCTAGCCAGAGTTATGGACTCCTCGCGTGAAAGATGTTGGTTATAATTTTTTCTTATCGGGGATGGATGGTGCGTCCTCAAGAAGAACTTAGATTTTAACCAGTCATGCTCAAAAGCAGTTTCTTGTATAACTGAAAAACAGGTGCTTATTAATGACATGGCGTTTCAGCCACTAAAGCCAGATTTAAAGCTTCTTTTGCAGCAGTATCAGCTAACTCGTTACCATATATTCCAATATGTCCTGGGATCCAGACTAGTTTTACCGACTCTGTTGGAAGAACCTTAAGTACACTAAGGCTGTCTGAACAGATTAACGTTTTCTTTCTTTCTACAGCTGCGAACTTTAATGCAAAGTGTAATGCAGCGAGCTCAGCATGAAAAATAACAGAGTTCATCGGTAGGAGTCTTTGACACAGAGTCCTTGAATGTTGTGTTTGAGGTTTCTTTTATAACTGCATAGAATGTGACACCATCTCTCATGGATCCGTCGGTGTAAAGAGTGATTTGAGGGCCAAAATTAGAGACTGTGCTTAGAAATAGCTTTTTGTAAATTTCAGGATTAGTGTTGTTTTTTGAATATTGAGATAAATCTGTATCAATATCTATGCTATCAGAAAAGACGGCTCTAATATTAGAAGTTGGTCTATCTGGTATTGGAAGATTATAATTATGTAGAAGTTTTATAGTATTCTTGACACCGCATAATCTGGTACTGGATTTTTTCCTTTCTTCCAAAGCATCGCAAAATATACTGTGCAGGCTTGCAGCTGAGGACGTCAATGATTTAGAAGCGAGTTTAATAGATCTCCTTTCAAGAAGCCAATGAAAATCATGAATTTTGCTTCTACCTGTAAAGCTATAATAGGTGTAGGAGTGAGAATACCAGATGCTGTTCTATAACATTTGTTTAGAGCAGAGTTAATTTTGGTTATATTTCTCTTAGTGGTCCATCCGTATATGGAAATGCAGTATTGAATTGTGCCAGTAGTAAGTGATCTACATATACCAATGGCTGTGTCAATATGTGGACCGTTTTTCCAACAGCATATAACTTTTAGCACGTTGTTGATTATGCTGAGCTTATTGATTATGTTTTTTGAGTGCAAATTCCACAGAAGGTTTCTTGCAAATATTAGTCCCAGTATTCGCATGTTATTTTGTATATGTATGTTAACTTCTCTCAAAAAAAACCATCTGGGACAACATTTATGTTGCCGACATACATGCATTACTTCAGCTTCATTGATAGGAATGTTTGCTCCTCTATGCATTGCCTACTTATTCACTTTGGCGTCTAATTTTTTAAGGCTAATGTTATCTGCGTAGATGCCTATGAAATCAATGTCTTTTGAGTTCCTAGTGGCTCTTATTAGGAGTTAGCATATGCGATGTATAGAAATGCTGACAAAGGTGAGCCCTGTGGGACCCCATTATCAAGCGGAACTTTTCCTGAGATGTGTCCATCAACTCTCACAGAAATTGATCTATTAGTGAGAAAGGATAAAATCAGCTTTAGAAATGATTTTGGCATGCCCCAGCTATGGAGTTCTTTTATTACAAATGTGGAAATAACTCGGTCAAAAGCCTTCTCCAAATCCTCCGATAACACAAGATAGTGCTTTCTTTTATTCAGGTTATCTCTTAGTTGAGTTTCTAGTTTGTGACATAATGTATGATCATCATGATTGCTTCGAAATGCAAGTTGTTCTGCTAAAATTTTATCTTGTGCACATGTCGATAAACGCTTAGTTAAAATTTTCTCAAAGGCTTTGGAAAGAACAGGAAGTAATGATATGGGACGATAACCATCAATATTATAGTGTTTTTTGCCTGGTTTAGGTATAGGAGATAAAACTGCATGTTTCCAGTCGTGTGGAAAAACTCCTGACATCATCATATTTGTATACAGTTTACATAAACGAGTCTTAAGATTTATAGAAGCATTTTTTAAAATTTAGTATGTAATTCTTTCTGTACTCGGAGTAGTGTTCTTAGTATGCTGTACCGCAGAGTTTAACTGTGGGACACTGACGATGTCGATCAAATTTACCATTTCGGGAGTTACAACTGGCAATCTATTAATAGTTAGAGCATGCTTATCACTAATTATATCTAGCCTAAAGGTCTTATTAGAGCTTATCGATTGCCAGTGACTAGAGAATGCGTTGGCTATGTCTTTAGGATGAGAGATGGGATTATTTTCAAGGATGATGGATGGATAGATATCAGTTCGTGCAGTTCTAATGTCATTGACTCTATTCCATAAAAATCTGACGTCCATAATAGGATTAAGAGAATTTAAAAAATTCATCCAGGTGGTTCTTTTTGCTTAATTTTTAAAATATTGTACAGATGAGGGGCTAAAATGGAACCTTGAGGTACACCACAACTTACTTTGCCAAAATTTGACAGATTACCGTTAAAATGAACAAAAAATTTTCTATTAAAATAACTTTTAAACAATTTAATAATTGAGGAATCGAAGCCTATTCGAACCATTTTAAAAAGTATTCCATTATGATATGCGTGTTCAAATGCTTTTTCAATGTCTGAGGTAATTGCCACTGTGCAACGACGATTGCGCAAGTTAGACACTATATCATTTTGGAATTTTAGTAAAGCGTCAACTGACGAGTGGCCTTTTTTAAAACCAAACTGTAAATTTGGAATATAAGATGAGTCTAAACCATTGTCCATCTTTTTGCGGATTATGTTTTCGAAAAGTTTTCCTAGGTTAGACAACAACGGGATTGGTCTCAGGTTATTTATCTTAAAGTTGTTAGTCTTTTTTGGAATGGGAATAATTTTAGAGATTTTCCAAGAGTCAGGAAAATATGAATTGCTCAAGCAATTCTTAAAAATTATCGAAATGTATTAAAAACCTTCATGGGAAAGTACTTAAGTAAGAAATTTTAAAATTTGGCCAATCCAGAGGATTTTTTATTAATCAGATTATTAGCATAAGTAATAACTTCGTCCAAAAATGTCAACTTTGGCGTTCATTAAGTGCTGATGAAATATTACTAAAAATGTAGATGTTTGGTGAAATTTGGGCGAAAAAGCTGGATAATGAATTCTCAATATAAGAAATGTCTCTATTTGGGTGATATCCCTTATAAATATTTGAAAAGTGAACCTGCAGTTTTTGCAATTTCTCTTCGTCATTATCAATAACGACACCGTTAATTGAAAGGTTTTTCATTGAAGATTTTTTCCTACTTCCTATTAAATTATAAATTTGTTTATGAGCCCTAGGCCCAGGAATAATTTTGCTCAACTTATCGTAAAAATTTTGGATTGCTCTATTTCTACTTGTCTTTTGATAATATTATTCAATAACTGAATCTGTTTAGACAGAAGTAGGTAGTCCGGGCTTGAACGGTTCATATTATAGTGGTAAATACGTTTCAGATCTTTCTGCCAACGATACTTGATTTTAAACAAATGTTTGACATTGTCAGAAATAACCATTTTTTGGCCCCAATCAGTTTGGTACAATTTTTTCAGTGTACCGCGCAGATATAATTTTTCCACAAAACAACCTCTCGCAACGCTTCACTCATGCTCATAATATGATTGTATTTTTTCTTTTTTAATTTTTGTAGATATGGACGTGGACAAAATGTAACAAATGGCGACGGAGGAAGACGAGTCCAATATTATGCTCGTTGGCACCGACAACACCAGGTAAGTTTTTTTCAAATTTTTAATTTGACTTAACAATTTGAAATAATGAAAATTTTTTTTACAGAGTTCCGGCGCATCGTATAGTGCTGAAATCAGCTTATGTGCAACTCACAGGCCATGCGTCGGAACTCGCTGTGTCAGCTAGCGGCGATTCTCTCCTCATATTGAGAAAATATTTTTACCGCCAGGAGATCGGCGTTCTCAATTATGAAAACGGTTTGGAGCTGGTTGCTGTGGCGCAGCAATTGCAGCTGCCAAATTTATACGGCATTTGCTGCGTCACATTAATCGATAGCATTTGCCGTAAGAATGCTACGGACTTGCTCCTGTTCGCTGCCGAAAACAACATTCCGCACTTGAAGGAAAAAGCAAAATCTTTTATAGATGCCATATTGGAATCCGTGCCGTAGGTGGAGACGGAGGTGATGCCTGAAGACACGGAGCAGTATAAGGACTTAAGTTCATGGGAAGCAGAAGTATGGGAACAACTAACCCAGGAAGACGTAGTCCAGTCTTCAATAGCGGTCGGGGAACCGGAGTCAATTACCCCAGATGAAACCACTCAAGTAAACCGGGAAGATGTAGTCCAGCCTCCAAAACAGGTAATTAAAAAACACATAGTTTAATGTACATGTGTACTTAATTTTTTTGTTAGGCATCGCCTAAAACAGCGGTCGGGGAACCGGGGTCAATTACCCCAGATGAAAAAATGGGGTAAAAATGAATTTTTTTTTTGCTCTACGCCATGGGTTAACCAGAGATTAAGAGATTGGACACTCTCAAATTCTGTGTACAACACTTGCTTGAATTTCACTAACACAATGATAGATTCCTAGTAGAAAGATTGTTTTCTAGATTCCTAGTAGAAAGTTAGTGTAGTGTTAGTCTAGTATAAAGTTAGTGTTTCATGAGACGCAGGTTTTCTCTTCTCATTGATATATACATATGTATGTGTTTTTTTAATTGTAAACTCATCGAGATATTATTAAACTTTGCCAACATTTCATTTAATTTAGTTGTTGTTTTTTTTATGTTTTATTACTATTAATAACTCCAGAATGGTCGCATTTATATTTTTCCACTTAATTTTCTAATATTTTTGAAAATTGAGTATTGTTAAACATCGTTGATTCACTTGGGGGACCAAACTTCCGCGTGCACCTACCATTTACCCTCTGTAAATTCACCAACTTTGTTTATTAATGGTGAAAATATTAAAGAAATAAGAATTTGAACCTCTTGGGCGCCAGAGTATAATAGGAAAGATCTTGGAAAGGTACTTGGAAAGAATTCCAAGTTGCAGTGAAAATCTGTGATGCATTGCGTTTCAAACGCGTTTGAGTTTGCGTTTGCGTTTAAAAATACATACATGATAAAATTCATGATGTATATGTTTACACAAGGAATATGTAGGAATGTGTTTCGTAGGCATATCAAACTCCTAAAAAATTGTCGACTAGCACTTTTTTCGTTTTCTAAAACAAAACTACTGTGTAAAAAAATAAGAAATCATGAGAAAAATGCATAGAATATTGATAATCTATGAATTGTTAAAAAAATTTTTATAAACGGAATTATATTTTCTTTCTATCTCGTGTTATTTCAAATTCGTAAAAAACATTCGTTTAACCCTATAAAAGGGTTTCCATTAACTTTTTAATGTTACTCGTATAACGTATTCAATGTGTTGATATGCCGACTAAAGTAAATCATCTGCGTATTCAAATTCTTCAACAGCACACTATTCCAGGGTTCGGAAAGCACGCACCGCGAGCAGCACACCCCGACACATTCACAACGATTGTGTTGTCTCGTTTCACTTGCGCTGCCCTTACGGACTGCGCTTCACTTCAATTTCACAACACAATCGACGTGCGACGAGCACGAAACACACTTTCATTATACACCGAGCTCAGCCCCTCTCATGTGTTTCACATTTGCTTCTCTGCACCGACAGCGAGAAAGCAGCGCGAAAATTAGCTCTAGCAGTGTGCTAGCAAAAAGAGCCGAATTGTGCTACGAAAAGAGCCGGATTGCTTCTCTGCACCGACAGCGAGAAAGCAGCGCGAAAATTAGCTCTAGCAGTGTGCTAGCAAAAAGAGCCGAATTGTGCTACGAAAAGAGCACAATTCTTCTTGCTTCTCTGCACCGACAGCGAGAAAGCAGCGCGAAAATTAGCTTTAGCAGTGTGCTAGCAAAAAGAGCCGAATTGTGCTACGAAAAGAGCCGGATTGTGCTAGCAAAAAGTGCCGAATTGTGCTAGCAAAAAGAGCCGGATTGTGCTTTCGAAAAGAGCAGAATCGTGCGTGCTAGATGTGCAGCTAGCCAACACATCCAAGGCAAAGTATTGTACGCAGATAAAGGCATTGAATGAGTGTTTTTTGTGTTTTGAATGCAATATTGGGTCGAGCTAAGAATTTAGAAAAGTATTTTATATCCTTTCATTATTTAATTTCTATAGTATGAGTATATAAGTATATAATGCTTCGGCAAATTGAATGAAATAACATTATTATGATGCGATAATTATTTCAAATAATTTTTGAAATAACCAATTAAAAATTTGATTTTAAATAATTCAAATGAAATGAAAATACATTTGTGTATGGGGTGCTAATTGTTTTCCCTGGCTGGGAAAGAACGATTGTTATGAAATTTTCTTGAATTTTGTTTTTCATGAAATACACATGCTTTAATTAATGCCAATTGAATAATGAAAACGTGTGCCATAGATTGCCAGATGATTCTTGTACAGCTGAGTCGGTCTATGATATAGTAAGGATATTTTGCATTTAAGCACATTATGACTCAGTGTTATCAATGTATCTGCCGTACCCTTTGTCGGCGGTAGGTAGCTACATTGCAGTACAAAAACAACAACCGATTCTTTGGCATTTGTGTAAATACCTGTGTTGTTATTGTTGCGTACGTATTAAGGCATATAAAGGAATTTAAAAAAGGAAGAAACATGCCATCTATTAATGTACAAAAGTATGAAGGAATTAAGAATCTAATTAGTCGCATGCCGCTTTCGACATAGTTAACTCTTAAACGGCTGCACCGATTTCGATGCGGTTTTCGCCGTTGTGTTGGAAATTTCAATGCGGTGCTACATCAACATAAACATTAATCATAATTCATAATTTCCTTAAAATATAAAAAATATTTATTTTAATAAACTGTAAATGTAGTGTAATGGAATGTTACTTAACTGTAAACAGTTAAATCAGTATTTATAAAGTATATACGTATTCAAGGTTTAAGATGGAACCTTGGACCAACTTCTTTCAATTCCAATTCTTTTTTAACATAATTATGTATGATGCCGAAATGATATAAAATCGTCATGGTTTGCAGAAGTTAAAACTCTTTTCGATTCCTCTTTCGGGACTGGGATGAAATGTTTTTTTTTCTTGTTCCCCATAAGGGACAATGTAGTTGCCGCTTGTATCTTGTAGCCTGTAGCTAACTTCCAGTGTTAGCGGCCTGAAGCCAGCATAAAATGTGAAAACGCAAATCTTTTTATATTTAAATTGTAAACTAATACAAAAGAAGAAGAAGAAGCATACCTCCGCCGTCGGAGCAACAGGATACAAGATACATTTTTAGCTTACCAATTTGAACTTACCAATTTTTTTTGGTTTTTTAAAAATTCAGGTTTTTTTTGTTGAAATATAATAAACCACTTCTCTTTTCACTTTTTTTTTCACAAAATTGATTATTATTATTATTAAGTTTTTTTTTGGTGAAATATAGTAAACCACTACTCTTTTCACTTTTTTTCACAAAATTGATTATTATTAATATATCACTTTTTTCTCTTTTTTCACAAAATTGATTAATCATTAAAAAATTTTTTTTCTTTGTTTTCAATTTTATATTTTTCGGTTTTATTTTTCTCTTATAAATTCTGTTCAGTGTTGATGATTTGCTGTTTTCTTATTGAATTGCCATTTGTAAATAATTTTGAATTTGATTATATAGAGGCCAGTAATTCACCTGTAGATGGCTCTGTCGAAATGAAGATATGTGCATGCGTAAAAGCTTTTGCCATCGTGTTTTAATTTTAATAAATGAAAATTATTAACTTAATTATGCAGAATAATGACTCAATTGACAAGTTATTAATCTATATATATATAAAAATGAAAGGCGTGACTCACTTCCCATCAATGCACATGCTAAATCCTTAGATCTAAAAAGGTGAAATTTTGCACAACTTACTTTTATGATGTATACAAGGGAGAAGAAATTATTTTCCGAAATTTTACTTTTAAGGACTTCAAACCAGACAAATGCATAACTTATTTGATAGCCATTAAATTTTTTTTTATTTACTAAAAAAAAGGAAAAAAAAAACATCTCGCGTATTAATGCCTAAAAACCATTTTCAGAATATTTCAAAATTTATCCTCTGAAGGTCCAAAAAAGGACATAATTTGGAAAAGATACACTAAATCACATAATAAAATAAAACGAAGCACGTTATGAATTTTTGTCATGTACCAAAGAATATATGTATTTCAATAATCAAAAGAGAGTGCTACGCTCAAGAGCTATAAATTAATAGTTTGGGATGAAAGAAATGCACAATGTTCCGAGGACATAAAAATGCACAAATTCTCAAATTTCAATAATTTTTTATTTTTCATCTTTATTTCTTATTTGTATAATATTATTATTTGTATATATCTTGTTTCCAGATTTCTTATTTATTTATTGTTTTAGTTTGTATTAAACTTTTCGCTAGTCTTTATTTCTGTTTGTAGCGATATAATAGAATTTAAGTTGTATATTTTAATTTCTACCATAACAATATGTGTGCTGATCAGCTGCGCACGTATATTCTGTCAGTAGCTTTAACATTGCACCAAGCTAGCCACAAGTAACTGTAGCAACTGTGAGTTCCAAGTTCCATCAGTGACTTTTTCCAGTTGGATGAAAAGCTGGCAACCAAAGCTTAACTGCGGTGATCTTGCTTACGTAGCTCATCTATCTGTTCTTTTTCCCAAAAATGCTAACCATCTTACAAACTGTTTGAGGCCACCAAAAAAGGAGGAGCAGTATTTCGTCGACGTAATCAGCACTGCTCACGAAATAGCTACTTGCAATGAGTCCCAATATCTAAGCAAAATAAGAAGAGGATGAATAACTAATATGTCGAAACGAAAACTCCTAGTATGTAGAAATATCTTGACTTACATCTCCGAAGCTTGTGGCACATAAGTTGATATCAGAATACTCATCTCAAGATTTTTCTAAAGTGGAAATTGAATTTCGTTATAAAGTTAGAATTTACCTATAGATTAAAAGTTACCAAATTAGGAAATAATTTAGCAAAACTAGATATATAAATACAACGTATATATTCAATTTAAAATATTTTTAAAAAACTCAAAAGTTAAACTAGTAAAAGGTTATAATAAAGAGGATTGAAATCTCACTGTCATTAGAGTCAATGTTTTTTCCATAATTTGATTGAACAGATCTTGCGCCTTTGTGCCAAGAATACTCTCTGCAGGCATTGTCCACCAGAGTGAAACTGGGGCTCATATGTTTACAACTAGCAGAAAGAAAAGAATTACATAGTTAAATGAAATCTGATCAAATTTCAGACAATTACCCCATTTTTTTGTTGTGCATGAGGAACATTATTATCTTGTTATTTTCCTTTATTAAATACTCCAACTCCAACTAAATGAACTCTTCGGTCGGAACTGTAGCAGTCCATCTTGCAATTCTTGCGATACGTTCTTCCAATTCTGTTTTCTCAGGAGTGTCTTGATATATGCCTGCGACAGGATGCCACAAAAGTTTCCAATCATTGCTAAGTAGATAAGAAATAACTATTAATATACAAATATTTTAATACTATCGAATTTGGTTCACGTTTCTATTACAATTAGCTATTATAAACAAAGAATTTCAATTTACTGAGTTTTACGGAAAAAAACACTTCACACTTGCAGTGATTGTTTACAATGATGTAAACAGAAAAACCCAACTTATATTTCTTATTAAAATATCTTCATTTATGCATGCGATGAGATGAGATATAACCCTTCTTTACCTGTTGTAAGCACTGCAATAGATTTCTTGGAACATGTTTTCATTTGTTTTTTATGAGTAGGGTTCGAACCGCTTCACATATTCTTGGAAACCCAATCATTGGTTGTAATTACCAGTGCTTAACCCTTTAAGCATACAAAAGTAGAGAGGACATTTTATTGCAGGTCAATAAAAAAGAAAAGGAATATTACGGCGATCTCGGTAACGCATGTCCTCAGATGTCAAGTTGTTTATTCTTGTAATGAAACGCAACAATAACAACGCAGGTATTTACACAAATGCCAAAGAATCGGTTTTTGTTTTTGTACGGCAATGTAGCTACCTACCGCCGACAAAGGGTACGGCAGATACATTGATAACACTGAGTCATAATGTGCTTAAATGCAAAATATCCTTACTATATCATAGACCGACTCAGCTGTACAAGAATCATCTGGCAATCTATGGCACACGTTTTCATTATTCAATTGACATTAATTAAAGCATGTGTATTTAATGAAAAACAAAATTCGAGAAAATTTCATAACAATCGTTCTTTTCCAGCCAGGGAAAACAATTAGCACCCCATACACAAATGTATTTTCATTTCATTTGAATTATTTAAAATCAAATTTTTAATTGGTTATTTCAAAAATTATTTGAAATAATTATCGCATCATAATAATGTTATTTCATTCAATTTGCCGAAGCATTATATACTTATATACTCATACTATAGAAATTAAATAAAGAAAGGATATAAAATACTTTTCTAAATTCTTAGCTCGACCCAATATTGCATTCAAAACACAAAAAACACTCATTCAATGCCTTTATCTGCGTACAATACTTTGCCTTGGATGTGTTGGCTAGCTGCACATCTAGCACGCACGATTCTGCTCTTTTCGAAAACACAATCCGGCTCTTTTTGCTAGCACAATTCGGCTCTTTTTGCTAGCACACTGCTAGAGCTAATTTTCGCGCTGCTTTCTCGCTGTCGGTGCAGAGCAGCAAATGTGAAACACATGAGAGGGGCTGAGCTCGGTGTATAATGAAAGTGTGTTTCGTGCTCGTCGCACGTCGATTGTGTTGTGAAATTGAAGTGAAGCGCAGTCGTAAGGTCAGCGCAAGTGAAACGAGACAACACAATCGTTGTGAATGTGCCGGGGTGTGCTGCTCGCGGTGCTGCTTTCCGAACCCTGGAATAGTGTGCTGTTGAAGAATTTGAATACGCAGATGATTTACTTTAGTCGGCATATCAACACATTGAATACGTTATACGAGTAACATTAAAAAGTTAATGGAAACCCTTTTATAGGGTTAAACGAATGTTTTTTACGAATTTGAAATAACACGAGATAGAAAGAAAATATAATTCCGTTTATAAAAATTTTTTTAACAATTCATAAATTATCAATATTCTATGCATTTTTCTCATGATTTCTTATTTTTTTACACAGTAGTTTTGTTTTAGAAAACGAAAAAAGTGCTAGTCGACAATTTTTTAGGAGTTTGATATGCCTACGAAACACATTCCTACATATTCCTTGTGTAAACATATACATCATGAATTTTATCATGTATTTTTAAACGCAAACGCAAACCCAAACGCGTTTGAAACGCAATGCATCACAGATTTTCACTGCAACTTGGAATTCTTTCCAAGATCTTTCTTATTATACTCTGGCGCCCAAGAGGTTCAAATTCTTATTTCTTTAATATTTTCACCATTAATAAACAAAGTTGGTGAATTTACAGAGGGTAAATGGTAGGTGCACGCGGAAGTTTGGTCCCCCAAGTGAATCAACGATGTTTAACAATACTCAATTTTCAAAAATATTAGAAAATTAAGTGGAAAAATATAAATGCGACCATTCTGGAGTTATTAATAGTAATAAAACATAAAAAAAACAACAACTAAATTAAATGAAATGTTGGCAAAGTTTAATAATATCTCGATGAGTTTACAATTAAAAAAACACATACATATGTATATATCAATGAGAAGAGAAAACCTGCGTCTCATGAAACACTAACTTTATACTAGACTAACACTACACTAACTTTCTACTAGGAATCTAGAAAACAATCTTTCTACTAGGAATCTATCATTGTGTTAGTGAAATTCAAGCAAGTGTTGTACACAGAATTTGAGAGTGTCCAATCTCTTAATCTCTGGTTAACCCATGGCGTAGAGCAAAAAAAAAATTCATTTTTACCCCATTTTTTTCATCTGGGGTAATTGACCCCGGTTCCCCGACCGCTGTTTTAGGCGATGCCTAACAAAAAAATCAAGTACACATGTACATTAAACTATGTGTTTTTTAATTACCTGTTTTGGATGCTGGACTACATCTTCCCGGTTTACTTGAGTGGTTTCATCTGGGGTAATTGACTCCGGTTCTCCGACCGCTATTGAAGACTGGACTACGTCTTCCTGGGTTAGTTGTTCCCATATTTCTGCTTCCCATGAACTTAAGTCCTTGTACTGCTCCGTGTCTTCAGGCATCACCCACGTCTTCACCTACGGCACGGATTCCAATATGGCATCTATAAAAGATTTTGCTTTTTCCTTCAAGTGCGGAATGTTGTTTTCGGCAGCGAACAGGAGCAAGTCCGTAGCATTCTTACGGCAAATGCTATCGATTAATGTGACGCAGCAAATGCCGTATAAATTTGGCAGCTGCAATTGCTGCGCCACAGCAACCAGCTCCAAACCGTTTTCATAATTGAGAACGCCGATCTCCTGGCGGTAAAAATATTTTCTCAATATGAGGAGAGAATCGCCGCTAGCTGACACAGCGAGTTCCGACGCATGGCCTGTGAGTTGCACATAAGCTGATTTCAGCACTATACGATGCGCCGGAACTCTGTAAAAAAAATTTTCATTATTTCAAATTGTTAAGTCAAATTAAAAATTTGAAAAAAACTTACCTGGTGTTGTCGGTGCCAACGAGCATAATATTGCACTCGTCTTCCTCCGTCGCCATTTGGTACATTTTGTCCACGTCCATATCTACAAAAATTAAAAAAGAACAAATACAATCATATTATGAGCATGAGTGAAGCGTTGCGAGAGATTGTTTTGTGGAAAATTATATCTGCGCGGTACACTGAAAAAATTTTACCAAACTGATTGGGGCCAAAAAATGATTATTTCTGACAATGTCAAACATTTGTTTAAAATCAAGTATCGTTGGCAGAAAGATCTGAAACGTATTTACCACTATAATATGAACCGTTCAAGCCCGGACTACCTACTTCTGTCTAAACAGACTCAGTTATTGAATAATATTATCAAAAGACAAGTAGAAATAGAGCAATCCAAAATTTTTAGCGATAAGTTGAGCAAAATTATTCCTGGGCCTAGGGCTCATAAACAAATTTATAATTTAATAGGAAGTAGGAAAAAATCTTCAATGAAAAACCTTTCAATTAACGGTGTCGTTATTGATAATGACGAAGAGAAATTGCAAAAACTGTAGGTTCACTTTTCAAATATTTATAAGGGATATCACCCAAATAGAGACATTTCTTATATTGAGAATTCATTATCCAGCTTTTTCGCCCAAATTTCACCAAACATCTACATTTTTAGTAATATTTCATCAGCACTTAATGAACGCCAAAGTTGACATTTTTGGACGAAGTTATTACTTATGCTAATAATCTGATTAATAAAAAATCCTCTGGATTGGCCAAATTTTAAAATTTCTTACTTAAGTACTTTCCCATGAAGGTTTTTAATACATTTCGATAATTTTTAAGAATTGCTTGAGCAATTCATATTTTCCTGACTCTTGGAAAATCTCTAAAATTATTCCCATTCCAAAAAAGACTAACAACTTTGAGATAAATAACCTGAGACCAATCCCGTTGTTGTCTAACCTAGGAAAACTTTTCGAAAACATAATCCGCAAAAAGATGGACAATGGTTTAGACTCATCTTATATTCCAAATTTACAGTTTGGTTTTAAAAAAGGCCACTCGTCAGTTGACGCTTTACTAAAATTCCAAAATGATATAGTGTCTAACTTGCGCAATCGTCGTTGCACAGTGGCAATTACCTCAGACATTGAAAAAGCATTTGAACACGCATATCATAATGGAATACTTTTTAAAATGGTTCGAATAGGCTTCGATTCCTCAATTATTAAATTGTTTAAAAGTTATTTTAATAGAAAATTTTTTGTTCATTTTAACGGTAATCTGTCAAATTTTGGCAAAGTAAGTTGTGGTGTACCTCAAGGTTCCATTTTAGCCCCTCATCTGTACAATATTTAAAAATTAAGCAAAAAGAACCACCTGGATGAATTTTTTAAATTCTCTTAATCCTATTATGGACGTCAGATTTTTATGGAATAGAGTCAATGACATTAGAACTGCACGAACTGATATCTATCCATCCATCATCCTTGAAAATAATCCCATCTCTCATCCTAAAGACATAGCCAACGCATTCTCTAGTCACTGGCAATCGATAAGCTCTAATAAGACCTTTAGGCTAGATATAATTAGTGATAAGCATGCTCTAACTATTAATAGATTGCCAGTTGTAACTCCCGAAATGGTAAATTTGATCGACATCGTCAGTGTCCCACAGTTAAACTCTGCGGTACAGCATACTAAGAACACTACTCCGAGTACAGAAAGAATTACATACTAAATTTTAAAAAATGCTTCTATAAATCTTAAGACTCGTTTATGTAAACTGTATACAAATATGATGATGTCAGGAGTTTTTCCACACGACTGGAAACATGCAGTTTTATCTCCTATACCTAAACCAGGCAAAAAACACTATAATATTGATGGTTATCGTCCCATATCATTACTTCCTGTTCTTTCCAAAGCCTTTGAGAAAATTTTAACTAAGCGTTTATCGACATGTGCACAAGATAAAATTTTAGCAGAACAACTTGCATTTCGAAGCAATCATGATGATCATACATTATGTCACAAACTAGAAACTCAACTAAGAGATAACCTGAATAAAAGAAAGCACTATCTTGTGTTATCGGAGGATTTGGAGAAGGCTTTTGACCGAGTTATTTCCACATTTGTAATAAAAGAACTCCATAGCTGGGGCATGCCAAAATCATTTCTAAAGCTGATTTTATCCTTTCTCACTAATAGATCAATTTCTGTGAGAGTTGATGGACACATCTCAGGAAAAGTTCCGCTTGATAATGGGGTCCCACAGGGCTCACCTTTGTCAGCATTTCTATACATCGCATATGCTAACTCCTAATAAGAGCCACTAGGAACTCAAAAGACATTGATTTCATAGGCATCTACGCAGATAACATTAGCCTTAAAAAATTACACGCCAAAGTGAATAAGTAGGCAATGCATAGAGGATCAAACATTCCTATCAATGAAGCTGAAGTAATGCATGTATGTCGGCAACATAAATGCTTAAATGCAAAATATCCTTACTATACCATAGACCGACTCAGCTGTACAAGAATCATCTGGCAATCTATGGCACACGTTTTCATTATTCAATTGACATTAATTAAAGCATGTGTATTTCATGAAAAACAAAATTCGAGAAAATTTCATAACAATCGTTCTTTCCCAGCCAGGGAAAACAATTAGCACCCCATACACAAATGTATTTTCATTTCATTTGAATTATTTAAAATCAAATTTTTAATTGGTTATTTCAAATAATTATCGCATCATAATAATGTTATTTCATTCAATTTGCCGAAGCATTATATACTCATACTATAGAAATTAAATAAAGAAAGGATATAAAATACTTTTCTAAATTCTTAGCTCGACCCAATATTGCATTCAAAACACAAAAAACACTCATTCAATGCCTTTATCTGCGTACAATACTTTGCCTTGGATGTGTTGGCTAGCTGCACATCTAGCACGCACGATTCTGCTCTTTTCGAAAACACAATCCGGCTCTTTTTGCTAGCACAATTCGGCTCTTTTTGCTAGCACACTGCTAGAGCTAATTTTCGCGCTGCTTTCTCGCTGTCGGTGCAGAGCAGCAAATGTGAAACACATGAGAGGGGCTGAGCTCGGTGTATAATGAAAGTGTGTTTCGTGCTCGTCGCACGTCGATTGTGTTGTGAAATTGAAGTGAAGCGCAGTCGTAAGGGCAGCGCAAGTGAAACGAGACAACACAATCGTTGTGAATGTGCCGGGGTGTGCTGCTCGCGGTGCGTGCTTTCCGAACCCTGGAATAGTGTGCTGTTGAAGAATTTGAATACGCAGATGATTTACTTTAGTCGGCATATCAACACATTGAATACGTTATACGAGTAACATTAAAAAGTTAATGGAAACCCTTTTATAGGGTTAAACGAATGTTTTTTACAAATTTGAAATAACACGAGATAGAAAGAAAATATAATTCCGTTTATAAAAATTTTTTTAACAATTCATAGATTATCAATATTCTATGCATTTTTCTCATGATTTCTTATTTTTTTACACAGTAGTTTTGTTCTAAGTGCTTGGGCATCACACGGTGCTAACCAAAATTGTGTTTGTGTTTTTAAGAGAGCACATTTCCGAACTCTGCACTATTCCCACAACGGAGAACGTGCCAGCTCTTTACAAAGCCTGGACAATGAACAAGAAGCAGAACAAAGCTACGAAGGCAAAATTCCTTCCAAAAACCATAAAATGCAAAATTTAAAACAAATCCAGACGGACGGACGGCTGCACATGGTTTGTTATTGTAAGAGAAGCAAAAGAAGACAAATCGCACCGTTCACATCGCCCGCTGTAAACGATAAATGGATCGATTCTTTCTTTCACACTTTACTTGACATACGAGTGCTGCATCGATTATCTCTTCTTACGCATATTCGTTAGCATTGTTAGTGCAAAATAAAAGACACAAAGTCGATCTTCCGATCCCTTCATACTCATTCGAAAAGATCTTCGACTCTCATATCATGTGTCTTTGTTGGTAGAGTGTGCACTGAACTCGCTCTTTTGATGAAACTTGCCTAACTAATAACAGCAGAGAACTTCGTCGCCCGACAAATTAACAGCGACAAAGCTCTGTTAACCAAATTCTGTTATCCTCCTATTGCTTTCGGCCCGCACCCATAATTCAGATTGCTTCGTTGGGCGACATGCGTATTATATACAGTAATTCAATTCAGTAATATTCTGTAATACAGTAATACTGTTTATTCTGTACAGATAACTATCCAAAAACAATACAGAAAGTTGTTCAAAAGTCAACATTCTGAACTGTCAATGTGAAAACTGGGGAGCCGTCCCGAAAGTTTTAATTTCATAATTGTGAATATGGCACAGCAGCTGTTCGACTTTACTGTGTAGGACGAAATTTCTACATGAAATAGCAAAGAATTTGCTTAGGAAATGGCAAAACTTGTTCTGGAACACACATTGCAAGGTCATAAAGGCCGAATTTGGAGCATCTCGTGGCATCCGAAGGGCAATGCATTTGCATCTTGCGGCGAGGATAAAACAATCCGCATTTGGACTTTATCGGGCAGCACATGGACAACGAAAACGATTCTCTCTGATGGACACAAACGGACCATTCGTGAAACATGCTGGTCTCCGTGTGGGCAATATCTGGCTTCAGCAAGTTTCGATGCCACCACTGCAATTTGGTCCAAAACGTCAGGTGAGTTCGGAGGAAATCATCTGTATTTTGCTCATGTATCAGCCTTTATTTGTCCATTTCCCAGGTGAGTTTGAATGCAGTGCCACCCTCGAAGGACACGAAAATGAAATAAAGAGTGTCAGCTGGTCATCTTCTGGCAGTCTGCTATCCACTTGCTCACGTGACAAGTCGGTGTGGATTTGGGAAGTCGCAGGCGACGATGAATTTGACTGTGCCGCCGTCCTAAACTCACACACACAAGATGTGAAAAAAGTGATCTGGCATCCAAATAAAGATATACTTGCATCTGCCTCTTATGACAATACAATAAAACTGTACGCTGAGAATGCTTTAGACAACGACTGGGAATGTACGGCCACGTTGGAATCGCACACAAGCACAGTTTGGAGCATTTCATTCGATGCCGATGGCGAACGTTTGGCCTCCTGCAGCGACGACAAAACGTTGAAAATCTGGCGCGCATATCATCCTGGCAATGAAGAAGGGATTCCTACACCCGACAAAGAAACTGTCTGGAAGTGCATCTGTACCATTTCGGGGGTTCACAGTCGTGCTGTCTATGATGTTGATTGGTGTAAGCAGACCGGTTTAATTGCCACCGCCTGTGGTGATGATGCATTACGCATTTTTAAAGAAGATGAAAACTCGACGAAGAATGAACCGACCTTCGCGGAGGTCGCATCGAATGACAATGCTCATCAGCAAGACGTCAATGCTGTGAAATGGAATCCACAGCAGCAAGGACAACTGCTGTCATGCAGCGATGATGGTACCATTAAAATATGGAGATATGTAGAATAGTATTAAGTAAAGAAAATATTGCATTATATGGAACAATTTGTAACGAAACATTTTTTATTAAAAAAGTTATATACATACATATTATTTCTTAAAACTATAATTTACTTAGTTAAAAAGGGTTCTTGTAGTGTTTTGTACAACTTTTTGGCTTTGCGTGGCCCCAATCCTACAATTTGTGAGATCCGTTCTTCGCTGGCATTAATTAGATGCTCCAAACTACCAAAATTCTGCAGTAGAGTAACAGCATCGGTTTTGTTTACAGGTTTTATGTTTGTCAAAGCAGAGACTAACTAAAAAAAGGAAGAAACAATAAATCAGATTGAACGATTTTGTACTCGAAAGTAGAAAAAACCTTTTGATGAGGGTTCGATTCTACACGCTCCATGATTAAATCAGGCGAACGTTTTTCGAAGAGTTTATAAGTCTCTATTATTTTGCCAGCTTCCTCCGCATTCCAGGCCAACATAAGCGTCAGATCAGCCAGCAAACTAATGCGCGTTAGATTCTTTAGAGCGCTGTGCGGTTCCTTGGTTTTAAACAATAACAAAATATCAGAGGACAAATAAAAGTAAAAGCAAAAAGGATCTTTCATTTACCTGTGTATCCACTTGCACCAGCAACACTCGCAGCTCATATTGTTTGCCCAACTCCTTGAGACGGTCACAAATGTAGTCCGGATTAAGATTGTGATACTTCAGAGACAGATAGAGCACACAACTAGTGCGTCCAACAACATAGTCGGGTATGATGTCGTCACGAAACTCAATGGGTACATTGGCTATGGACTTGAGGATAGGATTGGCACGTTGCTTAGGATTCACGAGGATACAGTGCGGATTAGCGGCTGTTTTAACAGGAGCAGAGGTGTTTGGAGTAGTTGTGGTGATGGTTGTTATTGTTGTAGATGTTACTGGTTTTGTTGTTGTTGGTCCTGGCTCTGTTGACACCTGGCTTATTCGCGGTACTTTTGGTTCTGTTGGTATTTCAAGTGTAGCCAGCTCTGCATCGAAAGAGTCATCATACATTTTCACCTTGGTTTTTAAAAAACTCAAAATAATCAACTTGTAAACAAAAATACTTGTTTATTATATGAAATTAATTTCGAATTCGCACTGAAACCCTTCAAGACACAATCACAATAGCGATTCAAATTGCAAATTCACAATTTTGTTCCAAAGTTTTCCGAACGTTTCCGAAAGTGTCAAAAAACAATGCATCGAAAGATAATGCTGCATGCATATATACTGAAGTTTATTAGGATGGTTTATCAAGATGGTATTAATTTATGAAAATATTTTAATGTAAGGCAAAAAGTGGAAACAAACCACTTTGAAAAATATGAAAAATAATAAAATGAAGAAATTTTGAATATTATTAATAATTTGTTCCTTCTTCCTCTTTACTATACATATTTAATTTTAATTAATTTAATTCTATATGATGTCTTAAACACAGGCTGCATTCAGTTTTTCTATTTCGAAATCACATTTCTTTGGGAAAACTTTGCAAATTTTCCTAATGGGCTGGTCACCGATGTTCATGTTTTGCCCACCTCTTCAATTTTTTCAATAATGATAAAAAAAAACGATTGTCGACTATCCAGCGGGGTGGACAAGTTAAAAGACACAAACAAGTTAAAGAATACCAGTGACAACTATAACAACAACAACTACTTCAAACGCCTCTCACTTTTTCAAACCAAATACATAAAACTGAAAACACACGTTTGAAAAACCATTTAAGTCTAATTTTTTATAGTATTTAGCAACTGCTGTTGTCATTACATCATCATTTGCAATGATCACAAATAAAAACCGTTCAACTGACCGTTTTTCTAAATATGTTCAACATTAAATAACACAAAATAACACCATATTAATATTTAGGCGAACAATTTCTAAAAAATTCTAAAAGTTCAGTTAAATTATTTGTCAATTAAATGATAGTCTGATGACGATTGTTGTTATTGTTACTAGTATTTATGTAGTTGCTGCTTTTATAAACGCCAACGCAGCAGCATTTGGTCAAATGGCGTTTATTAAAACATTGCAGATTTTTTGATTCAGTTGTTTTTAAGCTTTTAAGCGAATTGAATGAATTTGTAAGCCATCGAAACTCCATGCTCCAAAAATACGAAAGAATCAAAGAACAAAGAAGACAACAAACGGAAAAACATATATAAATAAAAAATTATATGAAAAAAGATTCTATAGAAAGCCTTCAGAAATAATGGCAACTATAAAAACAGAAGCCAAGCAGCAACGCATCCACTGCACTCTGTTTTTTATTACTTTGTTGTTGTTGTTGTTGGTGGTGGATTACTCGCGAGCGTCGCCGATGATGTATAAAAAAAATACCCAAGATAAATATGAAGCAGGTGAACAGCAGAAAAAAGAGACGAATGAAAAGTAGTCAGTAGTAGAGAGAGATAGTGAGAGAAAGAAAGAGAACGATTCACTATTAATTATAACATTTATTAATATTTGGTTTCTTTTTTGATTTTCCTTTGTTTTTTTTGTATTTCTGTGCGTAGATTTGGTGCCTGTGTCATCCACCGTTATACCGCTATCGGTACTTGAGGTTAGCTACGGCTTGGGCGGCAAACCGAGTGAAGAATACAAAATGGCGTACCTGAAGAAATTACGTAAGAAGGTGCTGCACGCCGACGCTCTGCAAGCGGATCAGCCGAGTGCAGAGAAACTGGATACGTTGATCACAAGTGAGAAAAAACTTTAAGATTAAAAACAAAACAACGAAATACAACATAAAAAATAAAAATAAAAAATACGTGACATAAAGTATTGTACTATATAACATTTGAATTATTTACACCGATCGCGTTATTATGGTTATACGTTATTTAGTAATTCGTTATTCGTTAAGTCGACAACTCGTTATAATTACAACAAAAACACACATTTGAAAACTTAACAATTACTGAATACGAAGTTAATGAGTTCGGGTGATTACTGTGGATAAGCTTCAGTTTACATCGTGGGCGTATGAGCGATTTTTGTTGTCCATTCGAATTTCCGTTTAGAGTCTAAACTTTAACTCGAACAAAAAAATTGATGCATTGATTTAAATCAGTTTGATTGACTGTACGGTGACCTCGAATAGCGTGAATAACTTTAAAAAATCCAATTATAAATAATTTTCTAATCGAATATAAATGATTATTAGGCTAATAATAGTTGATGAATAGTATTATTCAACGATTATTGAATTGAGTTAACTTCAATGATTATCTTATTGTTATTATGATAATTTTATTGTAGTATAATAAAATAAATATCGTTATATGTACTTAATTAATATTCTAAGTATCTTTAGCTGAGGATTGTTTAATAATTTCGTCTGGTTTTTTCTTTCTTACATCTTTTCAGTTAAAAACAGCAATAATAAAGCCGACGTTAAGAGCATCTAATAAACTGGCAGCTAATAAATGTGATGACTAAATAAATGTGACCATAAAATTGTTGCTGTTCTTTATACTTTATGTTCATATTATTTATCTATGATGTCAGCATCAGTGGGCGAACAACACAACAACAATAACAAAATATACAAAACAAAAAAGTTAAATAAATTGATCGATCGATCAATCTTTTATAGATTTAAAAAAAAAACAAAAAATTGTCTTTTAATTTATTCATTTCTTAAAAAATTAACTGTTAAAAAAATTAATCAAAAGCAGGTTCTCCCCAAAACACAATATTTATGAGCTTTTCTTAATATTCGACGTTTTATTAAATTGGAATAAATAAGATAAACAAAAAGACAAAACTTGACAGTAAAAAAAACCTTTTTTAGCCCGACAGACCCGAAAAATGTTGCTGATTAAAGAAAATCTCTCAGATTCATGAAACGTTGCTAAAGAAATACAATTCTTTTGTAACAAGATTCACAGAAATGGTTAAAACATTTCTTTGGATTCTCTACATATTATAATAATACAATATATTGGGCATAAGTTCATGTGTGTGTGTGTGTGTGTGTATTTAGGAATTTATTTTATGTAGGTTATATAAGAAGCTCGCAGCAGAAGCACACGAATCCTCAAATAAAGCAATAAAAAGAGGAGCCAGAAAACAACAACAATAGCAACATGAATAAGATAGAGAATAAAATGCCAATAACAACAACCGAGACGACAAGAATGCACGAAAAAATAAGAATTTCGAAATCGTTTAGATACTTAATGAAATTCCACTCCTTTAAAATTACTTCCTCTATCAAATAAGCAACAAGATATAATATATCGACAACAACAACAACAACAACAACAACGACAACACTCAGTAAAAACTCGAAGAAAGTTTAGTAGAAAAAAGAAAGAAAAGGAAACAACAATTGAATGTTGATAGAAGATGCTCGTGTATTGAAACTTTTAGTCGAACTCGTATTCAAGCTCATCCTCGAACTCGTGTACACGTCGCAGTTCTGGAATTCGTACTCGTAAACGTTGTTGTTGTACTTCTGTACAAAATAGTTTCTATACTTCTTTCTTCTTTTCCCACGCATTTCCAACTTACAACATCAGAATTCTTTTATCAAAGGAAAATAAACGCCAAGAGATGAATGTTTCTAAGGACTTCGCTTTAACAGGCGCTTTTATGATACTTGACACTTCATCATCTCGGCGCATCAGTGTGTTGATGATTGGGAAAATACACACTCCTACACATACAAAACAATTAACAACAACAACACTGTTATTCAGTACGAATAACATAGTGATTGACAAACATTTAAAAGGACTCACGACGACACGGACATAAAACAAGAAACTCGATCAGAAAAACGTTTCAGAGGGATATTCAGACAGCAGAACTGACAGGAACAGTGATAGTTATGGTAACAGAATACAAAGTGACAGACGGACAGACTACAATAACAAACAATTATACAACAACACTATACGACAAAGAAATCAACCAAAATAGACTGACCAGAGAAGCATGCGACTTACAGAAAGACTGACTGACACAAGGACAGACAGACTGAAACGGTAAATCGTTTGACAATCACAAAAATAATTAAAAAATAAATTTTATTATAAACGTATCAAGAGAAACAGCAAACGGATGAATGACAGAAGCAAAGGAGAAACCGACCAGAAAGAAGTACCAGAAAAAGTAACTAAAATACCGACTGTCAGATTGACTGAAAGATTGACCAACAGAGTTACTGATATACTAACCGAAATACATATTGTCTGAAAAATCGACTGAAATCGAGATGACATACAGAAGGATCAGCAGTATCGATCCGCCAAAGAGTAGTGGAGAATAAAAACACAGAGCGAGAGATAGAAAGAGAGAGAGAGAGAGAGAGAAAAAAAAGAGAGAGAGAGAGAGAGAGAGAAAGAGACAAAACGAAAGACCGAACTTTCGTAAACGAAGGACGGAGGCAACCAACCCCACCACCACAAAACCGACCCAACCAGCATCCAACCCACCCGGATTTATCAATAGTTAAATAAACAACGGACATAATAAGCAAATAACAGTTACTTTTCGAATTGACTTTATGATGATATTCTATTCGTAAACATATAGAGATATATTTGCATGTGTACATGTACATGTACTTGCGCAAGATGGATGTATGAATTTCCTGTTCTTATTGTGTATGGTTATCATGGCTGCAAAACGTTTCCATATCCTTTTGCTGATTTTGAAGACTGTTTTTTTATTCTGTCAAATATACGTACAGAAGAACAATATGCAAAAAAATGTTTACATTTTGTTCTATGCTTATATTTAACATAACAACTAATGAAATTGATAGATTGAAGTTTTCTTTATTTAGAAGGGAAAAAGAAGATTCTCATAAAACATTACAATATGGTTGGAAACAACACAAATCTTACCCAGTAAACAATGTGGACGTTATGATCTGCAAACCTACTGAAGGATTTCACTGTTAGAAGAGCGTTCAAACACAGCGCAAAGGATTCACAGCGACGAGTTCACACTAAAGCGAAGATAGGAGTAAAGAAAAGGATTCACACTGAAGTGAAAAAGAATCTCAATAAAGTAACTAAGGGTTCACTTTTAAGTATAGAAGAGTTTACACTGAATATTTACACTAAACACACATATCGACATTTTATAATGTTTATTGATCGGTCAAAAATGTACCGAATTTTAGAGGTCTTAATATCTTCTTCTTTCTCATCTTGTTAGCTTTTAATACTATTCAATTCTTCCAAGTACTGTCAATTACTGTCACTAAATGTCAATTCTGCTCAATATTTTTTTTTTTGCTCGAGATATGATTCGAGAAAACTTTTCTGCTCCACAGTGAAATTCCAATCAGAATGTTTTTTATTGTTCTTATATTCGATTTTCTTTCATTGTTTCTTTCCTTTTCCCCCTCCACCCACCACCATACATATGTTTCTAATCAATATTGTCTTTGAAAACAGTTTATTGTCAATATTTATATAGACAATAGACAGCTTTTATTGGATGTATTGCATAGTAACGACTCGTATCTTGACTCTTTTGCGCTAACCAAGTTATTTACTTGGCCAACATTAATTTTTTTCCTCTTTGCTCGTTACTTGAAGTAAATACTTTGAACAATGGAAAGGATGAAAAGAATGAATGTGGCCGGAAGGGGGCGAGGGGGGGAGGGGGGGAGGGACATGTGTACTGGGGGTTTAATACTGTCTGCTGATGTGGTTGGAAGGCAGACCGAACGAGCGAGATTGCTGCCAGCTGATATTGTTATTTAGTGCTGACAAACAATAGTGGCATCTTTTTTAGTTGTTGTTGCTATTGTTGTTGTTGGTGTTTTTTTATTATTATGCTACAATATTGTTTGATCCATAAAACCCAAATGAAATGGAGAGTAGCGCATGTCCATCCGATAAACTCTCACTTTCATTTTCTCCCCTCTCTTTTTAGTGCGTTTTCTCTCCTGAAACCACTCTCTCTCTCTCTCTCTCTCTCTCTCTCTCTCGATATCTTTCTTCTTTCTCTGTATTTTCGTCACATTGACGTAACTTTAATTCACATTAATTCATCGGAACGGAACATTTTGTGGCGAATCTTATGTCTGCAAAACTTCCGTAGTGCGCACATTCAAAACAAATCAACACGTGGTTTTCTCAACGAGGAAGTGTCACCACCTCTTCACCCCCCCCTCCCCCTTCCCAGTTGGAGGTCTGTCGTTGGGGCTGCTGTGCCATTGTTTATCGTGTTGCCCTTCCATTTGTTTTGCTCCACTTTCGCTGCTGTGTGACATGCGCCGTAACCTTGTCGATGCTGCTACTGCTGCTGATGTTCGACGCTGGTCCACGCTGCTTCGGCTCCATCGGCTGCTGCTCCATGCAGAAGTTGTCAGAAGTGTGTTGAAGTTCTGAACAAGACGCTTGAGAGTAGCAAAGCGCTTTACAGAGCGATTTCTCTATTGTAATGTTGATTCAGGGCGTTGGATGTTTTCAAACCCGATACAATGAAATCGAACACTTGTGGGCTCGTCGGCGAGGACGACGTCCGCACGACACGAACGCAACTTGCATGATTCGGAGGATGTGATTACTTCCTTGCTTCGTTTTGTGCCGAATTTTGTGCCGAATTACGCTTTAACAGAGAACCGAATTAAGTTACTCAGAATGGAAAAAAGAAGAACCAAAATCGGACACCACCCAGTTTTTTCGGATGGTTTCAGTAACGCGTTTTACTCAACTTCATTTTCAAATCATTTAAAATAATTCAATTAAAATAGATTTTTAAATTGTATTACATTTTTTAATCTATCTGGATTTAAAGTTTTCAATTTCATGTTTTCAATTAATTGAGGAAAATCTATTCTTTATTATTTTACTATTTTAATTCTTAATTTTTCTCTTTTTTCTTTTATTAACCTTAGTTTAAATATCATTAATTATTTTAATTTTTGCAATTAAATTTTGAGTACACTTTTGATTTCAGAAACTATGTTTTTTATTTAAGTGCCGAGTTCCGATTAAGAAGTACATTTAAAACAATGCTTATAATTAAATGGTCTTTCCCTCTCCTCCCCTCCGCTGTCTCTCTCTCTCTCTTTCTCCGTCTCTCCATGACAACTCTCATTCTTATTTCATCATTCATGCTCGCTCTCCTCTCGCGCTGTCTGCAGGACCGAATGAATGCTGCACAGCATCCTGGTCCACACACCAGATGCGACTTGACTGCGTTGCTTCGACTTCCAGCTCGTGGTCGTGTCTCATTCGTTACGCAGCTCGGAAGCCAGCACAACGCGAAAAGCTCTCCAGCTGCTCCTCCGCCGCCGAGCAGCTTCCAACACAAGCAGGGTGTCTGAATTTTTGGGTGTGGACTCTACTGTTTTTTTTTTCTGGCTTTCACATTTTTTCTCGTGCGTTTTGTTAAACAATCATTTGAATTCATCGGATTTCATCCTGTTCGCGAAGGTTTTCTTACGCTTGTCAGTGACAAAACGTCGACAGTATTGTGTTGTGTTGTTGTGCTTCGAAGGACGTGAACAGGAAAGAAAAGTGTCGGGAAATCGTACCCTTAATTAAACAGAGCACTCAGAGCTGGTTAATTGCATTTGCACCACCACGGATTCGGTGAAGCATCTGAGTTTAGGGAAGAGGCAGGGAATCAGGCAGGCGGACAGCGCCAGAGTCCTTGAAATGTGATGCGTTACAGTTACAGTTACATGAAGCAGTAGCCAGTGTTGAAGAAGCGCAGACAAGTTCGGCGGACGCAGGCAGAGAAGCTCAGCGCTGTCTGGACTAATCGCAAGCACAACTGCGGATAACACGCCCTAGAAAATCCTTCGTCAACGCAGCCATCTTTCGATAGATAAACGACAAAGTTTCGTCGCTAGAAATATTGAGTGAAAACTGTGATGTGATGATTTTACGCTTCCTTTGTAGTGTATACAAATTTTGTTTAGTATAAAAAATAAAGAAAAAACGCTGCAAAGTGCAGACACAAGACACGGGAAAAAGTTGACGTGTGACAGTTAATTGCTGGAATAACGGTTTCAGCACGCGTTTCAGTGCGTTGCCATAAACTGCTGTCTGTGTTAAGGCCAGGTTAAGAGTGTTGCCAGTGATCATTTTTGTAGAGATGTCAAAAGTAATCAAAGAGTGAGAAGGAAAGATATGAGTAACAAGTGAAGTGAAGAAAAGAAGCTGAAAAGAGGTGTGCCAAAAAAGAGACCAGAGTCGTGAAGAGAGAAAAAAAGTCAAGGTTTGTTAGCCAAGAAGTCAATCAGTCAGTCGGTCGGTCCGCCAGTCGGTCAATCAATCACGCAGCCATTAGTTGAGCCTTTCAGATCAATCATTCGGTGATTCAGTAAAGTAAAAAAAAAACTAAATAAATAAAAAACCACTCATTTTTTACCACGGATCGTTTGTATATATCTATATTTGACATCAACATAGAAAACACACCCAACGGACCACCCCACAAACCACCCAACCGCCGAGTTATTGTTGTGGTCCACAAATCGACTTACGAAAGCCTGAATTTGCTTCTTCTTGTTGTTGTGTTTGTTGTCGTCATAACCAGCATTTATCACGAGGAAGGATAAAAATAGAAAAACAAAAACAAAAGAAACCAACACAAAAAAAAGCGAAATTGGGAAGGAGAGCGAGAAGAAGAGAGCCAGAGCGAGAGAACGAGAACGAGAAGAGAGAAAAAGTTTCGAAGAGAAAGTGTATTAAGATAGATAGAGAAGAAGAGGAGTCACCACCACCAACAACATCATCACCCACCAGAGTGACGCCCAACGATAACAACAAACTGCCTCTATTCGAGTTGCCCCCGCCGTGCCCCCCCCACACCCCCTCCACATTCTACAACAAGTCCAAAAGCCAAGCAGTAAAACAAGCAAACAGAAGCAGATAAAAACAAAAAACAAGAATTAAAACAAAATCCAGCAAAAACAAGAGCTGCAATAACAACAACAACAATAACTATAATAACGATAATAATAATTTCAACAACAACAATGATTCATATATGAAGATAATAGCTAAAACTGCTAAAGGATATCTTCCTCAAATTCAGCAACAACAACAACAACAAAAAAACAGTAATATGAGCAACTGAATAGAACATTAAGAAAAGCAACAACAACAAAGAAGGAGGAGAACAAGAAGTGAAAATATATCAAGAGAAATTATTATTGTTATTATTATTATTACAGTGTTTTTTTTATTTCCTTTTTATTTTTGTGGTTCTGAGAACATTTGCTCAGCTTTTGACCACTGTGCGAAATGTAATTAAAAAAGTTTTTTATTTAAGAAAAAACATAAAACGAAGAAGAAGTCATTAAAAACAGTAACAGCAAAGAGAAAGCAACGAGAAAGAAGAAGGGTAAAAAATAGAAAGAGAACGAAAACAGTGTTAGAAGGGGTTAAAAAGGAGAAGAATAAAGAAAGTAAGAAGAAATAAGAAGACAAAAAAAAGCAGAAACCAAGAAACGAGTCAACGACGACATCAGATGATATGATAACCAGTTAATAAGCGGAAAATTGAGAAAAGCTTAAAAGAACACCAGAGATTATAACAACCAGAAGAAGAAGAAGAAGAAGAAGAAGAAGAAGTCTACAAAACAAAACAACACCAACACCAACAAAACTATGAGCAACATTTTATAACAACAACAACATCAACAAAATCAAGAACATGCAACGAGATGAAATTTAAACCTGACATTTGACAGCTCCAATAAGTGTAATCATCGTGATGATCATCATGACGATGTTGTTGACAACAATGATGATGATGTTATTAAATTAAAGTTTGTTCATCCGTGAAAAGCAAAAAAAGAAGAAGAAAATAGGAAAAATTTTGTGAAATAAAATAAGATAACAAGAATAAAACAAAGAAGCAGAAAAAGAAGAACAATAACAAAACACAACAACAACAACATAACGCACACCAAAATGCATGGTTTAAATGTGGCAAATTGTTGCACCATCAGCAACAACATCGACTGCAACAAAAGCAACAACAGACATGAAATTTGGCAAAATTATTACAAAAGCTGGCTTAAAGTGAAAGCAAGGACTGAGCACAACAGCAACAACTCTGTGCTTCATTATAAAACAACTGATATTTTTGACAACCAAACCCACCCACGAGAGACACAAGAGCAGCAGCAACAACAACAACAACAACACTACCACCAGAAACACCGAAACCTACAATTACAACAAAAGCAACAACACCTCAGTGACAGCATCCAACAACAATGCACGTTACAGTCAAAAAGTGCTTCCAAATGTAACCATAGCAACAACAACAACAACAACGAAAGCTGTCATCGTCTCGGAGAAGCTTCGAGAGAGATAATAATTACAACAACAACAATAACACCACCAACATCGCTACACATTCGAAAATTACGATCAACAACAGAAGAAACACCAACAACAGCATCATCGCCGGCAACAGAAGCAAACCAGGAATTTGTTAATCACAATAACACGAAAAGCGTCTCCGCCATTTTGACAACCAGCAACAACACCAGCTTCACAACCGCTACCACAACCGCCATCACAACCAACACCTCAACCAACACCTCAACAACAACAGATAAAAGGACAACAAAAACAATAACTCTAAAAGCAGCAACAACACTAATCACGCCAACACCATTAACCACAACAACAACAATAACTACAACACCTCGCTTCTTCAGCGATTCTTTCATCAATGCCACTGCCACTCCTCACGGTTCCGTTCCTTCACTGTTTCACATGCGGCTCAACGGCTTCGTAACGCCACTGTTCCTGCTGCTGCTGCTGCTCCTGCTAACTTATGCAACACCGTGTGTCGCGTTGCGTCTCACGAATGGCGGCGTAACGAAACCGACGGCCAGCAACAAGGAGCAACTAAATATCGGCCTAATAGCACCACACTCCAACTTCGGCAAACGCGAATACATACGAGCCATTCGCAATACGGTCCAGACGCTGGGGAAGACGCGCGGCGCTAAGTTAACATTCCTCAAGGACTACACATTCGAGGACAGTAACGTTCGCTTTGACATGATGTCGCTGACGCCGAGTCCAACAGGTGAGCGCTTGAGCGAAATGTCGGTCGAAAAATTTACATGACAGCAGAAAGGATTTCATTTGTCATTATTATGAATCTCCATAATTATCCATTTATTTGTTACGTCATACTTACACCCATCATTGCTTACCATTCTTATAATTCTTATTATTCTTCAATTTTATTCTTTCTACAATATTTTCCTCCTACAATGTTTTAATTTAGTCTCCTTCTCTAATCTGCTACCAGCTGCTACTAACTTCATTCGATCCTTCTTCTTCTTCCTTAACTTGAAAACCAGTCGAAAATGTATTTATCTTTTTATGGTATCAATAAATCTATCAATAAATATTTATAGAAATCATAAATATAAATCAAAAATAAATCAGCGTTAATAAAAATCAATCAATAAATAATTGATAAGATTCTTTCGAGATTTATGATACGCTTTCGAGCGAAAGAGGGTACGAGAAACAGAGGAAGAGAGAGGGAGAAAATGAGACTTTGATTAATAACTGTTAAAAGTTATTAAGTTTAACAACTCGGAAAATTCTTCTTCATTGCGGAGAAAGAAAAAGTTCAACACTTAAATATGGTTGTTCTAAAGGAAACTGGAAGTAAAAAGGTCCTTTCTTGCATGTTAGATTTACTCATAACGTTACTTAGTGGACGTCGTATCGGTCACTCGGTAAATCACAGCAGGCGGTGAATCACGTTCCAAACCTATGTAGTTTAATATACGATTTACGATAAGGATAAGTTTCTCCTTTGTATTTTTTATGACTTTTAATGTCATTAAATCGTCGTCTTTCTTGCGTCTTCTCGATGCTCTTCATTTCCTTTATGTAATTGTACATATCTAAATACACACATACCCAAATTAAATAAAAGAAAGGAAATTTTACTTTAATACTATACCTTTAATGGTAAAATATTTGCATTAAAAATGAGATATTGCTAAATTGTTATTTGAAATATTTAAATATTATTGCTAAATTGAAATATTTTGTTATATTCTCGGTAAATACAAATCTATTAATATTCCTTAAGTCCAGATATCAAAAATCAGCTGTTGTCCTTTATCGGTAAATAGGCCCCATACACGGACAAAGCAGTGTCGTAACTGCTTTCCCAGAATATTTTTGTGTATACAGACTTTAAGACTCACTGTGAATAGATTCTTATGTACAATATTACAATATTTTATCTATTATGATAATCTTAGTAAAGTTTTTTATAAGTGTTGAGAGAAAACTGTTGCCAAGTTGAAAAGAGAAGAATAGAAAAAAAAATAAACTAATCAAATTGTCGACGATTCCGTTGGCTATGAATTATAAATGACAAGCGTCGACGACGACAATTTCAATAAAAACTTCTTAAGGTGAAAATGAGACTGTAATTTAGACATGATGCCTGCTAATCGCCCTACTAAATGCTAATTCCCTAAATTCTGATGTCCTTGATGTAAATTGCTCGTAATGTCTTCAATGGAACTTAAGACAAATGGTTGTGATTTCTTTTTTATTCTTCATCTTCTTCATTTTCTTCATTATCTTTATCATCATTATTTGTTTTTACTGCCTTTCATCTCCTTTTTTAGCCATTTAAAGTTTCGTTTAGTGTTACTGATGGATGATAAGGAAAGAAATCGGAACAGTTTTGGGTTTATTTTCGTTATAGTGTTTGAATGCCTCGAAGTTATGCTGGCTTTCTTAACTTGGTCAAAAGCTTCTGCGCGTTGAAGCTGTCATTCAAAGTCGCTGTAGCTTCTGATGTCTGTTGGCGTTTCTTTTGTTCCTGTCGCTGTTGTTGTTGTTGTGTTTATGATCGTTACCGACATCGTTCATTTTGGTTTGTTTCTTTCGTGTTTCTTGTGGTTGTTAAAATTTTAGTTCTGGAATGAGTACTTTTTATTAATGTACTTTTTGTTGTTGTTGTTGTTGTTGTTGTCACTGTCTCTCACAATTTACAGCTACTTTCTTCGGTTACGAGTATAAGTTTAAAACACTTGCTTCTTCTTCTTCCAAGCAACCATGTTCCAGTTCCTTCGATTCTTGTCCTCGTCCACATCTTCGTTTATCCACTTCTAAGCGCGAAATTGTGTATTTTTTCTCCTACGCTTGTTAATTCGTCTGCAGGGTTTTTTTTTGTTTTTGTTGTTTTCCTATGCGAGAAGAGGCACTTCCTTTGGCCAAGTGTTGTTAGTGTTACTGTTGGTGCTGAGAGCTGCTTCTATTTACACGGATTGCATCTTAAATTTAATATTCTCCCTCCATCGTTGACAACGTCGTGATATCTGCGATGGTGACTCTGATTTCATTTCCTTTAACAAGACCATATTTTTTTTTTTCATTTTCTCTTTTTCCTTTTCAGTTTCATTTACATTTTAATTTTTCTTTTCGTTTCACTTTGTTTGCCTTCTATTAAAAACTCTTTGTTGCTTTACTTTTTACTGTAACTGTCAATCTCTCTTTCTCTCTCTTTGTTCATCTCTTTCTATATCTCTTTTTCTATCTCACACATCAAATCTGTTAATTTGATTTAAAACAATCTTAAAACCATCTCTCGATTCTTCTGTTCTCTTATCTGTATGAGTACCTAATAAAACTAAGTATTAAGTCTCAGAAACCAGATCCCCCCGCCCTCCCCCCCCTACCATAGACCCTTTATATAGACCCCCTTATATAGATCTCCCTTATATAGGCCTCCTTTTAGGACCCCCTTTATATAGACCTTTATACAGACCCTATTATAGACCTAATAGGGAAGTCGGACAAATCGAAGTCCAATTGGCCAATTTTTCTTTCAATCTAACATAATATAGTCATATATTTTTACACCTACAAACTACGAGTATATGTCTTTATCGATCATTAAGATTAAACATGTAACTTCAATAATCGTAAAACTAACGAGAAGATTATTTGTCACATGCATGATGATTATTTGTGACATTCATAATAAGAATGACTAAAATATGGACACGTATTATATGCATTTTTTCGCATGTATGAAAATGTATTCATTCATGTATGCTTGACACGTATGTATGTAGATTTGTGCGAATAACATGCAGAGCAACACATCGAGCACGAAAATCGATATTTTCTCTTATTACCAATAATAATCATCTGACACACACACACACGCGCACATCCACACTCTGGTTACATTCGCTTAACATAATGTTAACATGGTCAAAATTGAAACCGTGTCTAAATTCAAATTGAAATTTGAAAAAAAAAACAAACATATCCGCTTTCAACTTCCCCCTCTCTGTCTCGCTCTCCGTCAGTTTATGGTTAAAAATTATAGAAATTATGAAGAATACATCATCGTATGTAGATGTGAGTAATTTTAAGCGATGCTTAGGTAAAATGAGTTGAACTCGGATCCTGAGTTGATGATGATCCTGATGATTCTGATGATGGTGACGTTGATGATGAAGTGACGATATCATGACAATAATGCCAATCATGACAATCATGAAGATGATTCCCCGTGGTGATAATGATTATGATGAACACTCTTCTGGTTTCAAAAGATTATACAAAAATGTTCAATAAAAAGAAAGAAAATGCAACACTAAGCGTAATGCTACATCCATGCTGACATATCACACAATATCACAGCTCGTTTCTTATTCAACGGTAAAATTATCACCTGGTCTCAGACCGCCCCCGCCACCTCCCAAAGGACACATAAAATAAACATGTAAAAGCAACAAGCTTTTCAAAATATATTGTATTCTCATTGAAATAATACAAGAGGTGTGTTGTAAAGTTCTCTTGGTAAAATCAATGACTCAATCCATCATTTAATTAACGATTCAACCAAGCAATCAACCAATCAGCCAATCAATCAACCAATCACTCAACCAATCAATTAATCAGACATACAACACAATACATTCAATTGATAAGTTCGATGATAAAGAAAACTGATAAAAACATTGTTGAGATGAGATGAATTCATTTAATTTATAAAAATTATGATAAAATACGAATGCGTTGAAATTTTCTTCTAATTTTTTTCTGAATTTTTGAATTTCTTTACCAATTGCTATAAAATGTTTACAGTGTGAAAAAAGTTCACGTAACAACAAACTCATCATCAATGATTCATCATCATCATCATCATCATAAACGGGAACTTTATATATGTCACTGAATGAAATTCTTTGAACATCAAATTAAAATGAGCAAATTTTCACTCTACTGAACAAATTGTCACTTGATATGCAATTAAAAATAATAATAATAATAACAACAACAACAACAACGTCTTACTTATTGAATGATTTAATAGGTGATAATAATAAATCTACACGATAATGTGTATATGTGTGCGTATTCTACTCATATGTATGTGTTGCTTTTTCATGCCTTTCGTTTTAAATCTGTTTAATAATTAATTTCATTTCATTTCCTTTCCTTTACTAATTTGTGATTCATCAATGAATGAATCCGTGCGAATGAATGAATCATAAGTATGTATGTATGATTAAATGAATGATTTGAACGATCAATAATGACCACATTCAAATCTCTTCAAAATCACTTTACAAACCCTTTCTTTCGACCATCATTGAAATTCTACTCAGAGATGGGAAAAAAAAAGATTTGTGGAGGTCAGCTTTTACTTAACACTTAACTCACAATCATAGCTCACATGACCGAGTTACAACAAAAACAACATTAAACAAGGTTCAAATGAAAACATTCAAATCCATTTGGAACAGATTGATTCAAATCCTGTGATGGCCAACAGCAGAATGATTTCGGTTGTGGTTTTGCTTTGGATTCCGTTCCTGATGTTGTTCTTATAATGGTTATTTATTGTGTTATTTAAGAATATATACATATGTATGTACTTAAATAAACTTAAATTTAAATAAACCAACAACAAACAACAACGAAAACTACTTAAATAAAACAGCAACTCCTCGGGGCTGTTGCAAAACTTTACTTACGAGTATCCTGTTTGAACGCTTGTTGAGTGGCCCGAAGCAATCGACCCGGAGGTGAACCGTTCAGTGGAGAAGCTTTTAGAAGCAGGCTGGCAACTGAAGGGTGGTGTTCCTGAAGTTATTCCTGAAGTTATTCCTGAACATCTGTTGTAGACTCCGAGTGTTCCGTTTGTTTGTGTAGGTTTATGTGTGTGTTTGTTCCTTTGTTTGTATATTTATGTAATTGTTTGTATGCTTTGATGGTTTTTATAACTTCGGGGCATAAAAAGAAACCCAAATACCCTCTTCATTCAGCTCACTTTTATCCTTACTCACCTACTTAAGTCAACGCTTGAATACAAACGCTTGAACACAGTGTTTCTGGGCCAAAAATTGTGCTTATAAAGTTGGTTATTACGAAATGGAGTTTCAAGTGGTTAATAATAGTGTTGTTGTACTTACCTAGATACTAAAACCTTAGAATAGGCTTGAAATTTGGATACCTTCTAAAGTACCTCATGAAACTTCGTCGTGATGAAAACATTTGACACTTCAAAAAATTATTATGATTATTATTATTGTTCCCATAGTTAATTCTCTTGTACCTCTTTCAAATAATTTACCACAGTCAATTAGTAATGAAATTTTTCAATCAATTCATTTCATTAAATTACAACTTGTTTCAAAGGATTTGTTATTCTCTTTTCTTTTCTTTGAAATTCCACTTCTTCTGCCTTCCGATTCAAATTAAGATCCTCAACTTTATCACTGTGACAGCAAGTTTATTTGAAAAAAAAACATTAGTCCATCACTTCCGAGTGTTTGATGACCACTTCACCTGAACTCACACGCCTCCCAAGAAGGCTACAAACAATAAAGCTCATTCCATTTACCACTCCTTATCTTACCTCCTTTGATCTCATCACACCTCAACACATAACGGAGCACTTTTTTAACACCTGCAGTTTTCATTATACCACAGAACCGCATACATTGTGAATATGTACAAATGTGCGTGTGTTTGTGTGTGCGTGTGTTTGTGTATGTGTGTGTGTGTGTATGTGTGTGTGTGTGTGTGTGTGTTTCTGAGTATGGGTGTGTTTGCTAAGTTTTACAAGTTGACTCGGTCTTTTATTATATACTGTAGGTTCTTTTGTAAGAAGCAGCTCCAGCGTCGTCATCATCATCATCGTGATTGTATCCACCCCATTGAATCCTTCCTTCTTTAATGTCATCATTAGCATCATTCGAGCGCATCATTCAAAAACCAAAAGCAAAGAAACACAGAAAAATCACGACACTCGAACACATGTTGATGTTGTTCTACTCTTTCACTTAATTGGCGCCGCAAGATTACAGGTCAAAAAGAAGGACAGAGAAAGGACGAGTCTTGAACTTGGCCCTCTGCTTTCATTCATAAGCAGCCAGTCATTTATTCATTCTTTCAGCCAGTCAATCAGTCTGTGAGTCAGCCAGTCAGTGAGACAGTCAGACGTTATAGTGTTAATTTATTCAACCCGCCAGTTAGTCAATCAGTTATTCAATAAATAAGTCATTCACATGTTTCAGTCATTGAGGTCGCTTCACTTGCGACGACGGATCCGAACTTTGATGCTTGCTACTTGTTGTTGCTTTTATGGTTCTTCTTGTTATTATTGTTGTTTTTGTTGCTGCTCTATTCTGATATGATGACTAGTTTTCTTGGTCACCTTTTGTGCTGACTGCTGCTGATGCTGTTGCGGCTCCTGTCAACAATTTTCGCTGTCGTCTGCACTGCGCGTCATCTTTTTGTTGTCAGGATCTGTCTGTCGGCGTCACCATCGGTCGTTGTCAGCATTGTTCGGTGTCAGCTCGGTCCCTCGCTGGTTAACTTTTGTTGCTACAGCTTCGTTGGCAACAAACGCATTTTGCACGACTGATTAATGAGAGGATGGAGGTGAGTGTCCAAGCTTTAATTCAGATGCATTTCTCAATGTCAGTGTCGTGATGGAGGAGGGGAAGAAGTAAGATTCATAGGATCCAGAGGGAGAAGCAAAGGCAGCTATGAAGTCAAGTGGAAGAAATTAAATTTTAAATTCAATGTAAATATTTTAAAAGATGAAGTATTTAAGTTCTTCTTTAAATCCTCCCTCCGCGATTTCCTCCCCACTATCCTATCGATGGAGCAGTTTTTTATTATCTCGTCTCGTTTCGTCTGATTCCGTTATCCGATACTATTATCTAACTTCCGCTATTCATGAAATCAGTCAAGTTTGCGCTGGTTACAAATGCGTTCTGATGTAATTAAAGTCGATTTCCTGGTAATCAAACATCATTCAGTCCCCGAATCAGACAGTTCCCTCCCTCCCTCCACCGCGAGGAGCGTCACCTCACCCTTTCTTCACGATTCCTTCGTGATCGAAGTCACCGTCATCGGGTGATAAAAAATCGTTGACTGATCTAATTTCCAGGTCTTGTTAATTCGATATCCGGTTTTGTTGGTCCATCTTCTATACGAATTCTAGGGTGTTCATGTACCCATTCTGTTTTTGCTGTTGGCGTCCTTTTTGCTCATCACTAGCATCAGTTCTGGAGTCGATTTTGTTGCTTCGCTACTGTTTTTTGGATGTAAATTTATTTTATTTTTGTTTCTAGACATTTTTGGCTTCACCATAGTATTTTGATTTATTGATTTCTGATATTGTTGTAGTTGTTGTTGTTGTTGTTGTTGTTGTTGTTGTTGTTGTTGTTGGAAGGGAAGCATCTCCAATACATACACACATTCAAATTTGAGGCAACACAGAATTTGCACTTAATACAGAATATTTAGGTTTATGTATGTATGTGTGTGTTTTTTGTTTCTCTGTGTTTGTGTGTGTGTGTGTGTGTGTAGTTGATACACTCTCTTCACAGGCTTCCAGAATGGGTGTTGGCTGCGCTGTAAAAGATTTCGTCTAAACTTCGATGTCGTTGCTTCTTTCTGGTCACATAAATACACATATACACAGACGGGAACACGCATATTTATTTCGCCTGCATACTTATACACACACAAACTGCTATTTTCGCTGAGTAAGATAAGATATTGAGTGGTTTTTCGCCGGGAAGCTGAACTTAATGGGCGTTTAAATGGCTGCATTCCGACAGCTGAACATCTGCATCACATCACATCACATCACATCACTCCACAAGACATGACATGACAAGACAAGATTTCTGTGTTTGCTTTTTAGGGGCGGTAATGTTTGTGAAACTGTTAATGGTATATTATTATTATTATTATTATTATATTTTTATATCGTACTTTAATATTCCTGACTCCCTCGCTTTCACATCCTCTTTCACGCACTGCTTGATTCCTGAAAACCGCTGAAACTCTTCGGATTTCTTTGAATACTCGTATCAGATGTCGACTCTTCCTTTTATCACTCCTTTGATCCTTTATACTGTTGACATAATTGCAAGTCGGCGAATATTTGACGTGCTTTTGACTCACAGAGACGTCTTAAAATTAAACACGCGCTCATCATTGTTGACTTTTTCGTGCTCTTCTTAATTCTTCCCCTATTTAAGCAGTATAAACTATAGATTATATCTTAAGAAGTATAAACTATAGATTAAACTCGGATTCAATGCATTATTAAATGTTTATTCATCAGGTTTCTTTAATGACTTAACTTACGGTCCCCCCGTTGATCAAACTTCATCTGCGACTCATTGATGCATTTTTTATTTTTTATCTGCGACTCATTGTTGCATTTTTTATCGCTTTACTTTTGCACACGTTACAATAACAACTTCTCAGTAATTCATTTATGAGTCATGGATTTGTGTTGACTTTAACCCGTACTTTCTTATATCATATTCGATTTTAAATGTCTTTACTCAGTTAAGTAAACAAAATAAGCACATTACTAATGATGATATCACTTTTGTCACATTGCTATTAATGATGACTTGTGAATTTGTAGATCTACAACTCTTTAGTGAAAATGCTGACTCCTAAATGAGAAATAAATGAGAACATTTATGATATTTTTGTTCTTCTTCTTCCTCTGCCTATCCTTGTGCTTGTATGTAGATTATTTCAAAGAGGCTTTTCTTTTGTCATCATTGTTTATCTGGTGGTGGCTTAAATCAGCTAAACGCTAACGTATTTCGAGCATTTAATTAACCTACTTTTGTTGGCCTACTTTTAATGAAAATATTTACACGTCTCTTAAATTCTATTATTGAAAGTTGTGCTTCTTGCAGCAACTGTCACGAGTTGATACACTTCAGAAAATTAATATAATTTTATCTACTTATAAATACTATATTTAGTAAGAGTTGAAATGAAGATTGCGTAAATACTTTAAGAAAATCTTAGCAGCTCTTCGGTTCATTCCTGTCGACCATTTTGCCTTCACACCGTATTGAGAATCACATTCATTGAGATTCGCTATAAGTTTTCATGCCAAAAGTTTTAATTGGAAAATTTTAACTTTTGTTTGGTCTCTCATCGCTTTTCTTAAATCTTATCTCTCAATGTCGCTGTTTGTATGACGATGTTAGATGTTCTACTACTATCTGTATGTGTGTCCATGTGTGTCCATGTACATGTGACTGTGTCTGTGTTTGACTGCCTGGATTCTAGATTTTGAAAGAGTTCTAATGAAAGCATATCTTCATAAGTTTCGTAACAGTTCATAAGTATTTCATCTATCTCTTTCCGACGCAATTTCTAATTATATCAACGGATTATGAATTTAGCGTCTCATTGATAAAAATACCATCCGTCTTTCTCTCTCTCTCTGCGGCTCTCTCTCTTAAACAGTGTCTAAGTATATCAGAGGTCTATAAATGTTAGTATTTAAAAACAAAAGAGAAAACTTATGGAATGAACTGCACTCGTTTCTCTAACTTTGCTACTTAATTATAAATTACAATCAACAAAAACTAACATTATAGAATGTAAAGGGTTTTCCAATAAGAGGTGTAATTTTGATATTCAAAGAAAATTGCCATTTTTTGAGATAAATTATCACATGTTTATTTCGTAATAAAGAGGAAGATATGCCGTTAATAATGAAAAACAACATCAGCCAAATGGCCACCACGACCACGCTTACAGGACCATAGATCTTCAAAATTATACCTCTTATTGGACAACCCTTTACTATAAACACCCAGCATACCTACAATGGACGTCGGTGGGCCACCAATTTAATATATATGTATATCTATTAAATTATCCATCCATTCATATGTTTAAGTAGGAAATTTACTGAAAACTCCAATCAATCTGAAAGATTAAGTATTCATCTCTATGAATCATCCCCAAATTTAAGTGACTCTAGGGTAAAAGGTGAGGGACTGTTTCCTCACTTTTAGTGCTTTTTAGAATTCGTCCTTCCGCCCATTTTCGAATTCCTTTGTAGTTTCCGCTGAAATCTGAATTTGACCGGTCAACAGAGTTAAAACGACATGAAGTGCTTTTAGGAAGTTACTTAAACTTGACAATACAGAATTTTATATGTTGATGATGGGGTTAAGAGCGACCTTTTCATTTGCTTGTCATCGACCAAATCCTCTTCAATCTCTGTTTTCTATTTGTTCCTTCTTCTGCTCGTCCATTCTTTCTCTCGCTGTTGTCTATCCAGAAGAGTGTCGATTCCACTGTCTCGGTTGGCAACAGCAGCAGTCTCGATTCAGAGACTAGGGAAGATTTCACTTCATGCACCGAGATTATGGTCCTCTTTAGATTACCCTATCTTTGTAATTTCCTATTCTTGCTCTCTTTTCTCTCCTCCCTTCCACGATGTTTCTTTTCCCCTCACTTCACTACGGAATTTGTTTTGCTTTGCTGAAAATTTTAATTTTCTTTGTTAGACTTTATCTTTTAATCATATGCCACACACATTTTCGTATTTTTATACGTTTACGCATGTTTATCATTTGTATGGTTTATCAACATGAGTCAATCGGTTAGGTTAACATCAATCATATTTATACAATAAAAATTAAGGCAATCTACTATCTTCTATATTCAGTCAATCGTTGTCAATGAACACAACATATTATGTATTTGTGTCGGCAACAAATGGTTACTCGAGTCGCGAGACTTAAGGACGATTTTGCAGAGCTTTCATTCTTTTATGTTCAACACATCGATTTATTGTGAGAAAGTCGAAAGACTCGATTATCCTGGTGGCTTGCTGACTAGCTAGATAGCTGGCATTGTTAATCGAAGGTCGGATGGTTTATCGCTCACTTGACATGTTGCAATACCTCCGTTACTTTAGCCCCTTGGGCATGTATAGCCTTAAAGTACCGCAATTTATTTTATCACCAGCTGATAAAGTTAGTGGACAATAAAATTAGACAGTAGAGAAGAAAAGAGAGGCGAAAAGAATCGAACGTGTCGGTATCAGGTTAAGAATGAACAACACATCGAATTACTTGTAGAATGCAATCAGAACATGGACGATGTTGGGTCTCCAGAGGCTTAGAAGTAGAGTTGAGAACACACGGTTATGGTATTCTACGGGTATGTGTGTGTTAGCCAGATTGATGTAGAAATTGCTGAAATTGTAACGGAATACACCAAAACGTGTCGAAATTTATTTGATTGTTACGTATTTCTCTCCTTCCTCCAAACATTTGCACTTTTTCTATTATTCCATAACCTCTTCTTTATCATCTTCTTCACCCAGCTCTCTGCCAACTTCTTCCCCCCCCCTCCCCCCCTCTCTTCTGTTCTATTTCTCTCCCGCTCTCTTGATCTTCTATAATATTTTTCTCTACTTTCCTAGCTATTCTTAACATTTTATGCAAGGATTTCCTACACTTCAACGTCTCTGCCATTCTTTACATGATGAACAACGAACAGTTCGGCCACAGCACGGCTTCGGCCCAATACTTCCTCCAGCTGGCCGGCTACTTAGGCATCCCGGTGATATCGTGGAATGCCGATAACTCGGGCCTGGAGCGGCGCGTCTCGCAATCGACACTTCAACTTCAGCTAGCTCCAAGTATAGAACATCAAAGTGCTGCCATGTTGAGCATCCTGGAGAGATACAAGTGGCACCAGTTCTCGGTGGTCACCTCTCAGATAGCTGGTCACGATGACTTCGTTCAAGCTGTACGGGAGCGTGTCGCCCAGATGCAGGATCACTTCAAGTTCACCATCTTAAATTCGATAGTGGTGACGCGAACCAGTGATCTGATGGAATTGGTGAACAGTGAGGCGAGAGTAATGCTCCTCTATGCCACACAGAGCGAGGCTATAATTATTCTTAGAGATGCCGAAGAGATGAAGTTGACGGGCGAGAATTACGTGTGGGTGGTCAGTCAGTCGGTGATCGAGAAGAAGGATGCGCATCCTCAGTTTCCGATCGGCATGTTAGGCGTGCACTTCGACACGAGTAGTGCGGCGTTGATCAATGAGATTTCGAATGCGATCAAGATTTATGGTTTCGGCGTGGAATCGTATTTGAAGGATCCGGCGAATCAGGGGCGGAAGCTAACAACGCAGTCGGTGTCGTGTGAGGACGAGGGTCGCGGTCGGTGGGACAATGGCGAAATGTAAGTAACACATTTGAATTATATGATCATTTAGTAGTTAAGAGTAGTTAAGTCCCAACCATCGAATACTATAATGTGCAATCAACCCGTACAACATTTTTATAGTTATATAATAAAAAAAGCGAGTAATTATGTTATTTTATCACCCACAGCTTCTTCAAGTACCTGCGTAATGTGTCCATTGAAGGTGACCTCAACAAGCCTAACATTGAGTTCACTGCAGACGGTGACTTGAAATCGGCTGAGCTAAAAATAATGAATTTGCGACCCAGTGCGAACAACAAGAACCTGGTGTGGGAAGAGGTTTGTCAACTTTGAACCAACCACTTTATATCTCTTTTTCTCTCTTAAGATATTATTCTCTGATTTTCGATGAATTGTCTCTTTTTTCGATATCTGCTTCACTTTACCTTTCTTTCTTCCTACTAAAACGAACTGTTTTGCTTCTTCCCGCATAGATCGGTGTTTGGAAATCTTGGGAGACCCAGAAACTAGATATACGAGACATCGCTTGGCCGGGTAACTCGCACGCCCCACCCCAGGGGGTGCCGGAGAAGTTCCATTTGAAGATCACTTTTCTGGAAGAGGCGCCCTACATCAATCTCTCTCCCGCCGATCCGGTGAGCGGCAAGTGCTTGATGGACCGCGGTGTACTCTGCCGCGTGGCAGCCGACCACGAGATGGCCGCGGACATCGATATGGGTCAAGCGCATCGCAATGAGTCTTTCTATCAGTGCTGCAGCGGTTTCTGTATAGATTTGCTTGTGAAATTCGCCGAGGATCTGGGCTTCACATATGAACTGGTACGCGTTGAAGATGGCAAATGGGGTACGCTGGAAAATGGCAAGTGGAATGGCCTCATAGCCGAGTTGGTCAATCGTAAAACGGATATGGTCTTGACCTCTCTGATGATCAATACCGAACGGGAAGCCGTCGTGGACTTTAGCGAGCCTTTCATGGAGACGGGCATCGCAATTGTGGTGGCCAAACGAACGGGCATCATATCGCCGACTGCTTTTCTCGAACCATTCGATACTGCATCCTGGATGCTGGTAAGTTTCTGAGGAAACAAAACGGATTCGGTTGATCGATCAGTTATTTTATCACCGTCCAAAATCTTTAGGTTGGTATCGTTGCCATTCAGGCAGCTACGTTTATAATCTTCCTCTTCGAATGGTTGTCACCCAGCGGCTACGATATGAAACTCTATCTGCAGAACACGAGCGTATCGCCGTATCGTTTCTCCCTCTTCCGCACCTACTGGCTGGTGTGGGCGGTGCTTTTCCAAGCCGCCGTGCACGTGGACTCCCCGCGCGGCTTCACCTCACGCTTCATGACCAACGTTTGGGCCCTTTTCGCTGTGGTCTTTCTGGCCATCTACACTGCCAACTTGGCAGCCTTCATGATAACACGGTAAGTTGTGCCAACAGCAGTCGAATCAACATGGAGAAAAATACTCATTTCGAAATTAAATACGAACATCATTCACTAGAATGTAAAACTCTTCATACATTTAGATTTCTTTTGGTTTTTGCTGTGTTTGTTTTCGCTCGAAATAATTTATTAAATCCAAAACTGTTTTTTGTTTTCGTAGATTTGAAAAAGCATGAGTTCATATTTTAATTTCATAGATTAGACTAGAATAGAGTAGATGGTCTACTTCAATGCTGGCCTCTAATTCGATTCTCGAACGGTATCGCATGTCTGATTTAGTTAACATATATCGTATATTCAAATATATACACATACATACTCGTATGACTGTCATTATTTTGGCTTCGGTCCAAAAATACTCCAAGTTAAATGGGTCATAAAATTTCACTCGACACATAATCCGCGATGTACACTTATCGATTCCCATAACTGGCCATCGATAGGTGCCAATCAGTCTTTCAAAAATCTTACGTACACCTGATAGATGACAAAGGCACAAAGCTTTCTCAACTTACGTCATCAGACTTTTAACTAACGTCACCCATTCTGAGCAAATTATATTCCACACTCCTCCATTAATTCCTTTAAATCTGTATATCAACTGATCCTCAAAAGATGTGGATCGACGAATTTAGAAGGTAGTGGAATTTTTTTTCATTAAACTACTTCAAACACCTTCCGACAGATTCAATCAACTTTCGAATATCTACTATCACCTTCCGTTTTGCTGACTCTTCATAAACGTCAGGAGATTCTCAGCGTCAGAGATTACTAACTTCTTCATTATCTTAATCATTCTCTTTTAAAAATGTCCAAACCCACCTCAATCAGAATTCTACAAGCTTAATTGTTCACAAATGATTCAACTTTGATGGTCATTGAATTTTGACGCCTATTCAACTTGGACAGCAATTAAATTTGACACCGATTCAATTTTTACGCTGATTCAAATTTGACACCGATTCAATTTTGAAGTCGATTGGACCAACTGCAACGAACAGACCCCCTACGATTTATAATCCCACCCCGCATCATGAGAATGCGTTGCATGCATTATAATCGCTTTATTTCCAAAGAGTTCATTTTTAATTTAAGTATAATACGAGTAACTTCAACATTTATTGAAGTTGTCATTCATGTCATGCATCATTTCACGTCACTTTTCGTTTACAGTGACGAGTAGTCGAATGTTTGTATTTAATTTTAACTTGAATTTTTCACGGTGTACTCTATGTAGATTGTGAGTGTGGTTGTGTTTGTTGCTGTGTGTGTGCGTGTGTGAAAGTTTTGCATTCGATGTGTTTTGTTTGTTTGTCTTTCCAGTGAGGAGTTTCACGAGTTCACCGGACTTAACGACAGCCGTCTGGTGCATCCGCACTCACACAAACCGTCATTCAAGTTCGGCACGATACCCTACAGTCACACCGACTCGACCATCAACAAGTACTACAAGGAGATGCACTACTACATGCTACAGTAAGTAGTCGTTCGTAACTGTTGCCATCGTCACACTGTCGTTCTTCTCTTCCCTTCTCTTCTCCTCGCGGTAGGTACAACAAATCCAGCGTAGCCGAAGGTGTCGCAGCGGTACTCAATGGCAACTTGGACTCTTTTATATACGATGGCACCGTCCTGGACTACCTGGTGGCTCAAGACGAAGACTGTCGACTGATGACGGTGGGCAGTTGGTACGCTATGACAGGTCAGGTGGCTCGTTACTCTGGGCTTACACTCTCTCTCTCTCTCTCTGTCTCTCTCTCTCCTTCCTTACTTCTCATTAGTATCATTATCTTAATAATATTTTAATTTATGGTATATGATATCCATTCCATTCTCTTTGCAGGTTATGGCTTGGCTTTCAGTCGCAACTCCAAATACGTCCAAATGTTCAACAAGCACCTGCTGGAGTTTCGTGCCAACGGCGACCTGGAGCGATTGCGTCGCTACTGGATGACCGGCTCCTGTCGGCCGGGAAAGCAGGAGCACAAAACCTCCGACCCGCTCGCTCTGGAGCAGTTCTTGTCCGCTTTCCTCCTTCTGATGGCTGGCATCCTGCTGGCCGCTCTTCTGCTGCTGCTCGAGCACGTCTATTTCAAGTATATTCGCAAGCGTCTGGCGAAGAAGGATGGCGGTCACTGTTGCGCCCTGATCTCGCTCTCGATGGGCAAATCGTTGACATTCCGCGGAGCCGTCTACGAAGCGACGGAGATACTGAAAAAGCATCGCTGCAACGATCCGATCTGCGACACGCATTTGTGGAAGGTGAAGCATGAGCTGGACATGTCGCGGCTGCGAGTGCGACAGTTGGAAAAAGCATTGGACAAGCATGGCATTAAACCGCCGCAAGTGAGGTGAGTAAAAATCGCAGAATCATAGCAATAAACGCTAATTAAATTCCGAAATAACACGATTTCTAATTATCAAATATTAATTAAAACTTACAGATTAGCCTCGTCGTCGGATCAGCTCAATCACTCGCATCTCAAAGAACGTCCACCCCTGTTGGGAAATCTTAGCTTGGCGGCGAGCGCTCAAGATTTATACAGATGGTGAGTTTTTATGCGACCTTAAAAATGTATGAGACGAAAAGGAAAGAAAAACGTAGTCGATATTGAAAATGGGGGGGATAAGAACCTGGTTGTTTGTTTTAACGAAGTCAAAACAATTACAATATTTTTCCCGTGAATTACAAGCTTTATTACATCTCCAAATAAACGATTAGCGACTCAGCAGCCTCACCTGCCTCCTCGCCCGCCTCACAACACACCATCCTCATTCGCCCTCTCAGACATCGTTTAGACTTTCACCCTTCGTTGTTTTTGTGTCGCAAGCTTGGCGTTAACGGTGTGAGTGAGTTTTTTATGTGTCTGTATTTTACGATTTTACTTTGGTACTTTATAAGGTAGGTTGTATGTAAATCAGCAGCAACCACAGCTTTGGCGTTCTTTTGTACTCGTTTATCTGATTTGGCAACTTTTCACAACATCCTATACAATTTCCTCACTTCCTCTGCTTCGCTTGTTTTTTTTTTTTTTTTTTTGTTTGGCTTCCTCCCTCAACACAGAAGCATCCATTGTTTTGCAAACAAACTCCAGAAATGGTGACACTGAGGGCTCCGCTCCGCTTCACTTCGTTCCACTGAAGGGCCACCCCACAGAATTCAAGATTAGGCTTTACGATATTCTTGTTGTTATTGCTATTGTTGTTGCTAGAAGCTTTACAAAGAAATCCCCAAAAAAAAACAATCAACATTCTTGAAGGTACAACGTGACTCACCGTATAATAAACGAAGAGGGGGATTGGGAGTAGGAGGATGAGGAGGTGGAGGAGTTGGAGGATGAGGAGTTGGAGGTGGAGAAGGAGAAAATCCAACTCCCGATGAAATAAATAGATTATCGAAGAAGGGAGCCTTTTATGTCACAGAAATACTCGATTTAATGTCACAGAAATACTCGATACTCACACAATATTGACGACGGTTGGCGCTGCAGGACTTCATGAAACGACCTCAACACAAGACTACTCGAGACTTCAACCTTTCTCACCATAAAATGGGCCAAAACTTGGTCCGCATTGATTTATAGTGATCCGCAATAAATTATGTAACGATATTTCTTGGCAAACGAATTGGTTTTTTGCTGGTGGGGAAAAATACTTCTCTTAAGTAATTCATCGCTTACATTGTTAACTTAATAATAGAACAACTTAATGAATAAACATACGAATCAATAAATAACACATCTGTTAGAACTTTAATCGAATTCCATAGAATTACAGATTCACTGACCTCTGTTTAAAGATTCTTCTATTCACATCCACCAGTCGCTAGAATCCTGTGGTTTACATCTTTGCTTCTCTTCTATTGTCATCTCTTCTCTTCTATTCTTCTCATAATCGTGTTAATTAAATCACGAACATACTTAATCATGCATGTTATTCAATTTTTTCTTATCTGTTAATCAACTTCTCTCACTTCCTTCTCTTCTCTCTTATTGACGCATGGGAATGAATTCCATTAAATTGATTGATTGAATTACAACAGAAATGCTTGAGAAATGTGTCATTATTTCTTAATAATTAACTCAGTTTCGAAATTCTTAACACTGCAAATTCAGTTTTTTGCCTTAAACTTATTTTATTATTATTGTTATTATTATTATTATTATTAACTAAAACCAAAATCAAACATTTTATTATTTTTTTAAAAAATACACTACCATTTCGATTATATTCAATCAAAGCTTTTATAACTTAAACTATATAAAAATCTAACAAATCTATTCTATTCTATCTATTTATAACAAAATCTAACTTTAATACACAAAATCTAAATTAATTGTTAACTAGACAAAAAATTCTATCTATTTTTCATAAAATCCGCTTAATTTAACAATATTAATTTTTTAATTAGTTTATACAATATGTTGCAACTAAAATTGGTGTATATCTAAAAATAATCTTCCACATTTTGTACAGGAAGTGTGTCTGAATCATATTTTTATTGATTTACATAGGTTTCTATTTAAATGTTTGATGAATCAATAATTATATAATAATAATAATAATGAAAACAGACATATTATATAAACATGATCACATCTAATAAATGGAATCTAATAAATGTTTTGAATGAATACGATATATTTTTATATGTGTAACAATATGAACTCATTACAGAGAATTCTGAATCATACCAAATTCATTTGTTTTTGTATTGTATTGTATTTAAATTGTATTGATTTTTTCGTAATACGTCGCACTCGAAAGCAGTGACGGCGGTTGTTTCTGAAGAGGAATGAAAGAGAAGGAAGGAGTATATGATATGGCAGGTTGTTGTTGTTAAAGGGAAGGATAGGAGAGGAGATGAGAACAAAACTCTCTTCATACAAATTTATATGCATAAGCATTAATTGCTTTTAAACAAACAATATATCGTAGTATGCAAACAAAGACGAACAAACACACGCACACGCACACGCACATACACCCTCTTGAAAGTTTTCTCTCATATGCACATAACTAATATTAGTATTTATACATACATAAATATGTACAATATGTATGTATGTATATAAGTATGTACATATATTTAACTAAAGCAAAAGGACATCACATAGCATTACTCGTACTTATGTTCATTTTATTAGAGAAAAAACCTTACATTGTTTAGTTTTCGGTTTTCAAATCTAGGCCTATAAAATCCTGTTTAATTAAAGGTAATATAATATTATCCTTCGTACTTAGATTGTATTTAATACAGTTATCAAATAGAAAACGAGTGTGGACATGAACATGAACAACGCTATCTCGATTAAAACATCTCTTGGTTCTATAAATAAATCAAACACATGGGATAGAGTCCAATTAATTGTGAATAATATAGTATTTAACTTTAAAATATATCCATTTAACGATTTAATCAACTGCCTCATACAATAGAATAGAAATTTTGGTATATTTCGTAGAGTTTCGATAAAGTTCCACCGGAAACTTTGAAAGAGGGTCTCATTAGAACTCTATTAAAACTAGATTTAAAATCCACTGAAATGACTTCATTTTTATATTCTTGTAATAATTAATGAAACATGACATTATTAACTTACAAATCTAATATTTTTATTCTTTTCGAACAGGTCCTATAAAACCGAAATAGCGGAAATGGAAACAGTACTTTAAGCAGCTTAATTTGTAGAACAAAATGGATGGCCAGTGGATTTTTTGGGGAGAACTTTTATAATTATTATAATCGAAAAGTGAAATAAAAACAACAACAATTGATTAACATTAATTAACATTAAAGCAGCAATAAGTTAACATTGGATAGCAAACAAAAGAAGTAAAAAAGCAGAAGAAGAAAACAAAAGAGAAAACAAATATTTATATGTACGTAAAAATTATGAAGAAAACAAAAAAAATCCTACTATATACTTACATATATACTACGTTCATATGTATAAAATGTGGTAAATGAGGTGAGATGAACGCGACAAGGATTACTAATGAAACCAAATCAAAAATTAACAAAACAAGGATTCCATAAATTTAAGAGAAAATAAAAAAATAAATAAACAGCAACAACAACAACAGCAACAACAACAACAACTACAGCAACTTCAACTTAGTGCAAGTTTTTTGCAGTAAATAGTAAAAGTTTAACTGAACATGAATAAAATAACAAAGATTAAATAATAACACAAATAATACACTTTTTTATCACTGTTTTGATGGGGAAAACCAAAAAATAGGTTACTCAGCGCTACGAAAAGCCGTTAAAAAGGAGGCCAACAACAGAGGAACTTCGGTCGAAGTGACTAACGGCGAATGTGTCCGTTATACGATGGGAAGCTCTCCAACAGCGACAACCCATCAAAATTAACTCTTTGCTATTTACAGCTTAAAGACTGCACATGCTTCGAATTACGTAAGAACTTCATTAAACACAACAAAAGGAAGATGAAAAAAAATATGCAAATTAAAGTCCCGTTGCTGTGTGTCCCGCTGCATCCTCATCCTCGTGTCTTTCACTCATGGAAACACTTTTTTAGTCTAAAGCTGAATACATTAAATTAAAAACATCTTCTATAATTAAATCAAATGCAAATGAGAAGAAAAAATTGCTCAAGAATTTATGAAAAATTTGAAATTAATCGTGTTTAAAGAAACAAAAGAAGACAAACATTTTTAACACTAAAAAAGCGTCAAATTGTTACTCATATGTATATGTACATATACTACATAGAGGTGCATATGTATTGTATATTAAATACATATGTATATGTATTGTTATAAATTAAAAAAAAAAATTCGTTCTTCCCGTTATTTTGTATTCGCTGTCATTTTAATTGAAGGCTTTTTTATATATATCGTAATTTTTAAATTAATTCTTTCACTAGAAAAGAACAAAATATACATACATATGTAAATGTATACGTATGTATGTCGGTAGATGCTTTTTATGTACTCCGTTTGCCTGCTTTTCTCCTTGCAACAACAACAAAAATAACAGAAAATATTAAATAAATGAACGCTTCAAAAACTATAAAATATATAAAATGAAACAAAAAAATTAATTTCTTAAAGAGTCCAATCAAATTAAAAACACCAAATTAATTAAAACAATAAATCAAACAACATTGAATTAAACGATAAAATGAAATAAAACAAAAATTAAACACAATCAATTAAAATAAAATGCAACAAAAGAAGAAATAATAAAACAAAATAAAATTAAAAACTTCAAATTTTAAAATATAAAATTGAAATTTTAAATAATGAATAATATGTTAGTATTTACTAAAATAAAAATTAACCAGTAAAATTAATAAATAATTACATGTTTGTAGTGTCAAAATGAATACGATACATAAATTAAATACACTGAGATTGAATGTCTAAAGTCATATTTAAAGAGATTATATTCATCGAAAGTCAAATATAATATCTAATGAGGAAAAGAAATCGAAATTTAAAAATTGCCACTAAAAATAAAAATTATAAAATCAAGCTTAAATTGCTGCTAACAAAGATTAAAGGAAAACTTGAAAAAATATATGAAATAACTTAAAAATAAAATATTTTAAATGATATTTAATATAAAAATATTTAGTAATTAATACTGAAATTAATACTGATTAAAGAACATTTTATATAATAATTTAAATTTTTACACATAGAATATTTAATGTTATGTTGATATTTGTTTATGGTTGTGTTTCTCTGTCAAATGAAGTCATTAAAAGCATGCTTAAAATGAAAGCAATTGAAGCATGTTTGCACTTTTGATTGTCTTCCTGAAACAAATTAACTATACTTTACAAATGATTCTTCTCCTCCTCAAAATCAGACGATTTTCTTATAGTATTTATTACTTTCATTTCCTGTATTTCATATTGATTACTATGTACAGCATGTTATGTATGTATGTATGTACATATAAGTTACTACTCTTTATCTCTCTTACTATTATCTCAATCAATTCTCTCCTTAATATTCTCTCCTTTAAAGAATTAATTTTTTATATTCACTTAAATTGCAACTGTTTTGTTTTTTACTATCTTTATTATTATATTTATTATCTCATTCATTATTGTATTTATTATTATATTTATTCAACATACAAATTAGTTTTATAATTTTTATATTTTATTATATTTTTATACTTTTTTATAAAAATGCAGTTATATTGACTCAATATTGTTACAGTTATAATATATTGGTCGTTTTTCTTTCTTCTTGAAATTTCAAACAGTTTCTTTATTGCATTTTAATGTTCACGCTTTACAAATTCAAAATCTAAGTAAAACCAAAACCAAATATTAATAAATCTCAAAATTTAATACCTACAAGTAAATATAATAACAATCCGGAATAAATTGTTTTTCTTATACCATGTATACACCAAATGATACAAATCGAAACGATACATGAATATATAAAAATTATATAAAAATGTGTAAAAAATTAATGGAACGGATTTTTTTTTATAAATGCATACATATGTATATATGAGCATATATGGATTTGATTAAGTTTTTGAGTAAAATGATGGTTTTGTTAATATTATAGATTTATATTTACCAATGTGGAAAAATTAAGACACTACAACAAATTTTTAAAACGAAACAGAGACCGAAAATATATTTATATGTAGTTAAATTTTTAATTATATTTGAATTTTCAACCGGGAAATTATATACTTATTTACATACATATATAGACATTCATACATATATAGGAAAAAAGCTTATTATAACTGTATCGTATGTATCGGGCATAAAAAATATACAGTTATACTTTGTGTATTATGTTAGTTATAAAATGTGTTTGGAAAACATTTACATGTAGTATATAAATTTATACATAAACCATTTTTTAATAATAATCTTATTAATAATAGTAAGCTTTCATTGAATCTTGTTCTTAATTAATTATATAAATTATGTTCTATTATTATATTTTAAGTCCACATTTTATGCAATACAAATTTTAGTGATTTTTTTCACTAATTCACATAATTCATTTCATTAAAAAAAGTAAACAATTTTTAAATCACAGCGCTTTAAATGTCAACGTAGTAGAAAGTCGAAATGAATGTCAAATATCAGTTGAGAACATCAACTGAGCCGAACCAACGTGGGTACGACTAAAGCGACGCGATTAACGCAACCCGACCGATGCAACAGATGCTTCACAGTTCATAATCAAATTCATGAGAGCCTCTATTTTTAAGGCACGACTTACGATTAGTCGTGTCGGATGCATCGTTTGATTTAATTTTTCTCCTCTGCTTCAGTTTTAACCTATTTATTTACACATTTAAGCATTCTTTTCGATAGACGATGCGATTTTTTCAACTGTTGCATCAGTCGCATTGCATTAGTCGATAGTTCAGGCTGTAGTTCCACGTACATAAAAAATAGCATCAATCATTTGCATCATTGGCATTCACACTGCCAATTTTGTATGCAAAACTAAGTAAATGCAATTGAAACAAAAAAAACTATCCACATGTAAAATAAAGTAAAACTAAAAGCCGCAGCCAAAAAAGCGAGGAATAAAGATACAGTTTTAGTATTAAATGAGAGAGAATTCATATTTTTAAATAATTACAAATTGAAAACTTATGCATTAATTAAATGAAACCTTGATAATTATTAATTATTTTTATATGCTTATGTTATTTTATATTAACATATACTTATAAATAAAAGTAAATCTAATTTAATTGATATTGTTGTTGTTTTTTAAAAATATAACTATATAGTATATATATATACACGCATTAAAATGTGTTATTATTATAATGAAAGATGTGAAATTATGGACAAATTAAAAAGAAATACAAGTTAACATTACATTATATAAGTAGTTAGTAATTATATCAACAGCAACAGAGAAAAACAACAAAGACGGAATAAGGAGAAATTATTAAGCAGCAAATTTTTATTATTATAATTATTATTGTTAATAATTTTGCTCATAAATTGAATGGGAATTTAAAAATGTGCATATATATATATAATGTGTTTAAAAATGTGTTGAAGGAGAGAAGTTTTATTACGTACTGTATATCGTATTTATTTAAAAACCATTTTTTAAAAAACATGATTTATATTTGATCACACAAATCAAAAGGATTTAAAGCAAAAAATATTACATACAAAACAGTCAACATTGAAAAGCATCCAAAGAGCATTAATCATTGAGCAAAGCGAACAAACTAAACTGTGTAATTGTTTAACGAAAAAGCACTAAAACAAATTTGTGAATCATTAAATTAAACAATGAAATAAAATTTTTAAAAAATACTAATCAAAACGATTACTAAATAAAGCATTCAATGAAAAATATATAAATTGTTGTGGTAGACACTGGAGGCAGTAACATTGCAATAAATGTACACAAAAACAAATAAAATATGTCGTTTTTTTAATATAATCGGCTAATTTTTAAAGAAAAATAAATACAATGAAGCTTTTAGAAGTTTACGAAAAACGTTTGTGACTCGTCTGAACCTTTTTCTCCTCCATTGATAGTAAATGATCTTCAATCTATTACATTTTTCGTTGCTTGAATTGTCCACGTTCGAATACAGGGTGAACATGTTGTCGAGATTGTTAAAAACCAACAAAATTCACATTTAATAAATTGATATTTGCAATTTTTTATTCCATTTATTTATTTCAAACTGAGCCTGGTTACACGACTGCGATAAGAAACGATTGTACAGAAAATAACGGGCGTTAACAAAAGGGTGGGAAAAGTGGGGTATCAGGGATGGACCGCTGTATATAATTATTAATATCGTAACAGGCATAGCATAACCAGCTAATAAGGTGTTTCCATAAAATGGTTTTTCCAGGTTTTTGGAATAAACTGTTTTAAGCCCCAAAACCACTCGTAAACTGTTTTAACTCCCTTGAAATTGTTGTTGCTATTCCAGCGATAAACCAAAATGCGTTTGGTTTTTAGCCTCAGTTATTAGTTTGCAAGTCTGTTTCGAAGTTCGGAATTGCAGACACACTATCTTTCTCCTTTTCTAGTGCTAATAAGTTAGAAAGAGATAATTTATGTCACCAAACTATTCTGCCAAATGTCAAAAAAACTCGACATACTGAGAGGAATTTGTTATTTATGATGTACGATTTTTCGATTCCCAAATTCTGCAAACAAATTGCAAATTTCGTCACCATACCAAAATACATTTCAACAATTTTGAATATTATTGTTATTTTATTCACTGTATTATAAATTAAAGCGATGCACAATTTTAAAAATAGCTGCGTAAATATACAAACAAAACAACAGTTGTTATTTCTTCTTTTCGGTTTGACAGCCCGGACCGGATTATGTATGGAAACACTAGATCAGCTGATCGATTTTCGAACACCTTAACTGGATTAAATATTTTTATGGAAACACGCTATAACTCTACGAATTTTGTAGTTACATGCTTTTACACAGACGTTTTCATAAGTATATCGATCAGCTGAAACTTGAACGAAACCCCTATTAAAAGTCGTTTGTTCTTGTTTAATAGAAAAGCTAGTACTTTTAATTATTGTATATTGGAAGCTTGGAAAAAGTCGCCCTCTTTTTACTGGTTAAAAAGCTAAATTTACTAGACCGTTATCACGTCCAAAATGCTGCGCAAATTTAAAAAGCTTCGGCTACATTTTACATGCCAATTTTTGACATTTCGTTGACGCATTGCTATATTTGAGCAATTCAACAGGTCTAAAAGGTCTCTAAGACTTTATTTGAATACCCTTATTATCCACCTTGAACTTGCAACCCTGATGAGTTGGCCGTCTTTGATATTCGAAGATAGCGGCTTCGACGAATTACGAAACATGTCGAAACTCTGCCATTTTGCTATCACTCCCGTGGCATCGACAACGTAAGTTTTTAACTTGGATCGGAAATCTCACAAAAATTCCAATTAAATATCAAATTTTGTAAAAATTTGTGGCTATAAGAATAATTAAACACAGTAAAAATAAGTCTCGAAATTCGATGGATTTGTTGAAGTTTTTATGCACTGAAAATTGACACGTGTTTACTAAGAGCTTCTTTGGAGCTAGTAGCAAAATGTTTGGTTAAGTTGCAGAATCAATGCATTTCTAAGTTTTTTTTCTAATCATATCTTGCAGGTCTCGTTACTCTTAAAACGTTAAAATGTCGGGAGGTTTGGATATTTTATCCCTCAAGGAGGATGATATCACAAAAATGTTGGTCGCGACCACCCACTTGGGTTCGGAAAACATGAACTTCCAAATGGAGCAGTACGTTTACAAGCGCCGTCAAGACGGTGTAAACATCATTAATCTTGGGAAGACGTGGGAAAAGCTTATGTTGGCCGCGCGTGCCATTGTAGCCATCGAGTACCCACAGGATGTAAGTCCACATGCTTAATGTAGATGTAATTTTGTTTTTAATGATGATATATCTAATCTTTCGGGTCTGAAATGCAATGACGCCAATTTTTAGACTGATTCCATATAAAAATTATAAAGCACTGCATTTGGTTCAACTCTAGAAACTAAACGATTGAAAATTTTATATTTTTGGTTAGGTTTTCGTTATCTCATCTCGTCCCATTGGTCAACGTGCTGTTCTGAAATTTGCCAAGTACACTGACACCACACCAATTGCTGGTCGTTTCACTCCTGGTGCTTTCACCAATCAGATCCAGTCTGCTTTCCGTGAGCCTCGTCTTTTGGTCGTTACCGATCCAATGACTGATCATCAACCCATCATGGAAGCTTCCTACGTGAACATCCCAGTTATTGCTTTCACCAACACCGATTCGCCTCTTCGTTACATCGATATTGCTATTCCTTGCAACAACAAGTCTCCTCATTCCATTGGTTTGATGTGGTGGTTGTTGTCACGTGAAGTCCTTCGTCTGCGCGGCACCATCTCGCGCATGGTTGAATGGCCAGTCGTTGTTGATCTGTTCTTCTACCGCGATCCCGAAGAGGCAGAGAAGGAGGAAGCAGCCGCCAAGGAACTTATTCCACCACCGAAGATCGAACCTGAGGTTGTTGATCATCCGGTTGAAGAGGCTACTAACTGGGCAGATGAAGTTGCTGCTGAAACTGTTGCAGCTGGTGCTGATGAGTGGAGTGATGATGTTGTCAAAACCTCGTGGGGTGGCGACGGTAATTTCTAAAGATAAATTGCATCTCTATCTCTAAAAGATGTCTTGACAAAAGGCAATTTTTACCGAATAAAGAAAAAGTTTGCTTTTAGTATTTCTACAATAGAAATTTTGAGTTGAATGTATTATTAACCTGAAACTGAATTTAGAAAGATTCCTGTCTAGGGGAGAAAATTAATTGAATTGTAAGTATTGACAAAGATCCAAAGGCAAGAGACTTTTTGGGCAAGTTGTGGTTCTTCGCTATTGGAGAAAGCATTGCAATCATAAGTTTCATCCTCAACCTCACCTGCCTCACTAATGCGTTTTTCATGACCCTTTTTATTAAAACAACTCAAGACTTGTGTAAAAAATAATTTATTTTTTTTAATAATTTTATAAATAATATAATGAGTTTTATTCAAATACTCGTAATAATATGCATAACGAATTTGATTTTAAAATATGTAGTGATATAAAAAATAATATTAAATTTACTAAGTATTTAAACATTGTTAGGACGAACGAAACAAAAAACGACGGTATTCAAGTCAGAAAATCAATCAACATTATATTAAGATATTCGTTCATTTATAATTTTTATTCAAAGTCGTTGATTAGTATTTTATTAAAACTTGTAAATCCAAATATAACTTGTTTGATCAGTGTATTTGATGTTTTTTTGTATTTCGAGTAATAGAAAATGTAAAAATTATGCGTTTTTCTTTTGGTATTTTTTTTTTTATACCTTATAACAAATTTATTTGATTTTTTAACAGTGTAAATTTATTGCTTCTTCGGTGCGCAGACCCTTCATTTGATCGCTTGATAAATATACAGAAAAAGACGAGAAAATTTAGACAACGAAATCTTACAGTTAGTTAAAATTAGTAGTTATATTAGTTCGTAGTAAGTTATTGTGGTTGCTATTGTTCTTGATGTATTCTTATTGAGTTATAAGCTAATTTAATTTCGTTTTAATCGAAACGTTTTTTATTTTATTTTCGATTTGAATTTTATATTTAACAAAACATTTTTCTTAACAGGAGTTTGTTGTTATTTCATTATTAATATTAACTTGCAATTTGTGATTCTATGTTGTTAACAATACGAGTATAAGCAATTTCCTCGGTTGTGTTTTCTTTTAAATTCTTTACATAAAAACAAAAATTTTAAATTAACGCTTTAAGATGAATATTTTTTTGTCTATACAATATATATATTTGTTGTTTACAATTATTTTACCTACTTTTCACTGTGTGCCCTCAGATGGTTGTTCGTTTATAAATTTAATTTTATTAATAGTATTTAAATACATAATAAAAAAAAATCAATAAGTATAATAAATATGTAAAAACATTTATTTTCCATAATTTGAGTTGCTCATGCTGTTACAGTGGAAAAAATGTTGTTGCTGCTGCTGCTGTTGTTGTTGATCTTATTGTTGGAGTATACTTTGTTGTTGTTTTCTATTTTGTTGTTGTTATTTCACTTAAAAGGATTTGGTCGAGCTTTAAATGTTGCCAACTTTCTTATTTCTCGAACTTGTTCTTTTTCACGTTTTGCGCGCTCTTCCTCTTCCTATAATTGAAGTATATTATAGATTAATTAATTAATTCACTTTTAATATTAGCTTAATACTTGTACTAATCGTATGTAGAAATAGTATAAACAATTCTTTAAAAAAACAAACATTGGTACTAAAAAATAATAAAATGTTTCATTCAATTAACAAGTCAATATAACAGAATGTTATGTACGCCCCTGCTGCTTATTCCAGGCTATGGGCACCAGTAGTAACCCAACCACTTGGCTCGACTGCCAGCGAAGACTTTAAAATTGGCAAAGCAGACGGTATACCATCTCTTTTAGCCCAGATTAGCTGCACTTCCTGCAGGTTTCGCTGTCAATCTGTCCAAGTCTATAAGCTTGGGCCACGGTGAAGATATTTGCCGGAGTTTGTCCGCCCGTCATCCTAGTGCTTCCACATGATCTTTGAAGATGCGCACATGCGTTTGTGGATCTATAGAGGTTTCCACCTTCAACCTTATTTTGTAATCGTAGTTTGACTCCTGCCTTTGCTAGGATGTCCGCCTCTTCGTTTCCTTCTATTCCTGGTGTGTCCTGGAACCCATTACAAGTGTAGTATTTTGGTCTCCCGCCATATATCCTCATCAAAAGTGACCGTTGGTTTCGCGTTTATATTTACTTCAGTTTAGTTTAGTTTGGTAATATAACAGAATGTATTAAAAGCATTTTTGGTTGCATAAAAGCTATATTTATCCATTTTACAAACTTCTTTTATGATGATCCGATTTCTAACTATTTTTTTTTTTACTAGGTACAAGTTTAACAATGAAGTTTCGCTCATTTAGACCCCGCACACTGCAGACTTTTTCAGCAGCCTTCAGTGATTACAAAATCCCAACTATTTTGAATCATTGTTCACGAGTACATACCATCAAATAATAACTAATCTTGTTTTAAATAAAAAAATGTATAGTATGTACGTATCAATATGAAAATCTCTTTATATTTACTTAAAATAGTCTATAAATAATACTATAAATAAACGTGCAAATTAAGTAATTAATTTGCATTAAATTCAATACAATAAAGAATACACAAAAAGAGCGTGGCGCGCTGATACAAAAAAAAAAATACTCCTATCTCATGCTTGATTCCGAAACTGGCCTACATAGAGAGAGCATGTAAAACACAAAATGCAATGGATTTGACAAAAACAACTTGTGGTGTGTACAATTATTTGCTTCTAAGTCTGTTCTAGTTTGTAATTCGTATTAAGTTATTAATTGAAAAACAACGAAGCTTATATAGCGAATGTTGTACAAAAATAAACACCGACAAAAGGATCGCTGATGAGGAACGTTGGCATGTTCCGAAATAGCTATACGATCTTGCCAGTCAGGTTGCTAGTTCAAATCCCATTGCAAGTGAAACGCTGAAGACGGAAAAATATGGGTGGTGTATGTATTTACATCACGCATATAATGTAATAAATATATTCATAAATAATACCTTCACTATTTTTGCATAAACTTAACTTGAACTTGTAGTTTAAAATATCTGTTTCTTCTTTTGATTTTCTTGCCATATTTTTTAATTAAAAATTTACAATATATGTAAATAAACAATAACATTTATAATGATCATTAAAAAATGCTTCTCGACTTGGTTTGTTTGTTTGACTTACTTACTATATGAGGTGCATGGCAAATTTATATCTATTGTGAGTATGTATGTATATATTTAGGAGTAATTGTAGCGACGTCTATTCATTGAGCTACCTTTAAATTTACTTTTTTACTTTCTTTTGCTGTTTTATTATTTTTTGTCTATTAAGTTACTTGAGCTATTGTTTGTTTATTTTATTGCAACTAAAAACCATTGCATTTCCAACAGTTTGAATTCTGCGAAGTTTAATTAGAAGTTCTTTTAACTTTGTAGACTGTAAGCAAATATAAATTTGAAGTGTTAACTTTCCATTGATAATCTTCATTTGGTTGTATAAATATAAATGACAAAGCAGTATTTACAATTTTTATCAAAATATGAATATTCTCATAAAAATCACTTAACTCACTCGGCTTAATTCATTTATAATGAATATTTCTAATTTTGAATATTTCTATGAAATGGAAAGAAACTGTTATAAAAAGACACACGCACACACACACTTTAATATATAAAAATAGAGTGTTATGAGTGAGCGTACATTCCAAGAAAATATAAAGATTCAGGCGCAGTTGGCAGTAAAATGAGTCAATCATTAAAGTTACTGTGTATTAAGTAAATAAAATAAATCTGTTTGTACACCCCACGACAAATGAATGAAATAATATATAGATTCTGAAATCTGAGCTGAACAATTTATAGGAAAGAAAATATTAAACAAGAACTTTAGTTCTAAATTGTTTTGAGTATAAATATAACTTCAATTATGTATGTTTAAGTAGAGAATTATAGAATTGTTAAAAAACAGGGTTTTAGTTAGTTAATCGCCAACATAGCTTTTCATAAGAAAATATTAATATTCTGAACTTATAATTTTCGCTATAATTAAAGCCGATGCTTTTTAACATCACTGTTCCACGTAGATAATGTCTATATGTATATAGATATATAATCAGCTTCAGTTTCAGCACAACGCTGCAAAGTCAGCCATGCAAAAGAGGCTACTTCGCTTAAGTAGAACCACAGAATAAATAGTATACAGAAGTTGCATCTCGTACAAAGCAAATTTTGTTCTAGGGTTCCAATATTGGCACCCTATCATCGTTTTTCTCTCGGATATTCACATATACACGACAGCACTCGTCGTTTTTTCACACCGACATTAGCGATCGTTCATATAAAGAGCAGTCAGTCGACGTGCAGACATCAAGCAAGCAAGATCGTACCACGCTGTTAAAAAAATGCACTGTGAAAAATGTTTAATAAGGAATGGGAGAATCACTTTTTGTTTTTTGAAAATAATTTAGGCGAAACACAATGTCTGATTTGTTGATCACTATTGACTACAATATCATTCCCATTAATGTTTATGGTTATTTTTCCTTTTTTTTAATTGGTGCGCCGCCGGTGCTCCCATCTTTTCAGTGTACCTCAGAAGGAGATTTCTTTCGCAAAACAAGCTCTCTCGAAGCTTCACACGTTGTTTGGTCTTCCCCTCAGCTGTTCTACCCGTTCCATAAGTTGGAGTTAATAAAAAAGAAGTGCTTGGGATTTCAACCAGTACGAAAAAAATAATATTATTTTGCTATTGGATGAAATGGCGATTAGAAGGGAATTGCGATACAATTCCAAACTAGATTTAGTAGATGGGTTTGAGGAAAATGAGGTTGAAAGGACAAACCAATCAATGTTTTCCAACTGGGCGCATTTAATTATTTTGTTTTCAAAAATAGACTTTCTGCCAATATACTTAAAAAGATCGAAATTTTACATTTTAACAATTTCGAAATATCCTATTTTGTGTATAATGACAGTAAAATTTTCTTTCAAAATGATATACCGCCTCTGGTGATTCAAAGTGCTGGCAATATTTAATTTTTCTCCAGTAATTTTTTACTAGAGCACTACAATTAACCAGTAACTCTTGTTGATACTGCACATAGCTATGCAATGTAAAATATGAAACTTTCAAGGGAAGAAAACCAAAATACAGGAATCAGAAGCTTGAAACAAAATTTTGTCAACACACGTTAATTCACGACGCAGTCTAGCAAAACAGATGTACGCACACATAAACGTTTTATGCTTGCTCTCTCGTTGCTTTTTTTTGTTCACGTTTGCTCTCTCGTTGTTTGATCTCCCCTCAGTTGTTCCGACCGCACCATGAAGCGAAAAATCATCAAAGGCCGAGATGCGACTTCTGTATACTATTTATTCTGTGGTAGAACGCAGTAATAGCATTTTGAATGATAATTGTTGCTGGAGCTTCGTTTGTGCGGAAGGAAACGATGCAGAGTCGATGCGGCGGCTTACGTCAAGTAAAGAAATTTGCTTGTAATTTTATGCATTGTGGAAAAGACTTTAAAAAACTTGTTTACTCGAAGCTGATAAGATTAAACAAAAAACACACAACAAGCAAACAACCAAGTAAAACACTTTCATGCACGGAGTGAATTGTGACGGAACGAGGTTAAAAATAAATAATTATTTAAAGTACTGAAGAATTGAACTAAGCTTTGAATACTTTCTCACCAGCAGAAAAATAATAGTTTCGTTAATCCTTTTCGTTGTTCACGTTTTCTCTGTTGCGTTTTAAGTTGTTTTTGTTGTTGCCTCACCTGGCCATGATCTCCTTTATCATCCAATGCACATGATGTCCCCTCCTCTACCGCCACCACCCCAATTATACCCGCCCTACCACAAAACAGTTGCTTCTGCTGCGACTGCTCTAAACGTGAACGTGAACATCATCAGTTGCTCGACGTATTATTGATCGAATTGTTTGACACCACAGAGTTTGTGCAGTCATCCGTTATCAACGTGTTATCACCGTAAAACCGAGGTTCATCGTGTGTCTCAGCGCCAGCGCCGACCTCTTCGTCGGAATCATCCTCGCCAGAACTATCAGCTAACTTTCCAGTAGCAGCTCGTGGTTCAACTGAATTTTGTGCGCTCGCAACAGCTGCTTTGGCTGATTCTGACTTGACCACTTTGCTAAGTCGCTCATAGCAAGCCGTGCAAACTCGTACCGGCTTCGAGCTCTGCTGAGGTAGCAGAAATTTTTTTGAAGAACAGGCACCGCACACAACTGCACCGCAATTGCGACAGTGATGCCGACGAGCAATCATGGTAAATTGTGTTTTTTTGCAATGCATACAGATGTTGGCTTCATTATCAGGCACCCACACAGCCGCATGGTTTTCCACCGGTTTCTTGCCACTTTTACGCAGCAGATTCTCAACGCACTTGCTAATGTGAGCCATCCATTCTTGCTTCTCGGAGCTGGTAGCTGCGTACACCACAAACGATTTTGTTGTGGTGCGTATGAGCCACCCGTTGCAATAGTGGCCATTATCGTCTAGTGATTCCAAGGATACCTCTTCCAGCGGCATGATGTGCTGTTTATTGTATATTTTCTTGCTAATTACAATGTTACCATAGACCAAAATATCGTTGAACAGAAAGAATTGGCGTGATTTGGGTCGCTTGCGACACATTTTCGTGAGAACACCTTCACCAACCAGGACGCGTCCAGGAACAGCTAACGGCTGGCCAGAACTACCAAAATAATTTTCGACCATGGCTATTCGCCTGGTGTTGGCCTCAGAGTTGACTAAACGATCGACCATTTTGTTGAATTCTTGTTGGGAACAAGTGGCAGCGAAATGAAGTGATGGTGGAAAAACTACGGAAGAGGTTGGCTTTGCTGTTTTTTGCGTAATTTTCGTAAAAATATATGAGTGATAACACGGTGACTGTATGAAATTATTTTAATATTTTTCGCTTTTGACTAATTTCTTTCGGAACTCTTCCTCCTTTGTACTGATACAATCCTACTTTCCTTTCGTAATACTTTTATCAACGAGAGCTGTTATTGCTTGCAGCTGTTATTAGAACATTTATTTTTCATTAAATTGAATATTGCGATTTTAGTTTTTATTTTACACACTCAAATACACCAAAAACCATTCCACAACGTATTCAAAACTTAAGAAAGATCGTCGTCCAACTTGGCTGATTCGCCCTCAATTCACTTTTATTTGTTCCTCTCTGGAGTGAAGCAATTGCAAGTTTTTCATAGACTGTGGCCATATTTTTTTTCAGCACTTTTTCCCTATAGTGTTGCCATCCGATGAGTATATTTAAATTTCATTTAAATCATAACCGGTTATCAAACATTTTTCATGAATGGTTTTTTTTTGCAAAAAACAAAATTAACAATATTAATAAATCACATCGAATAATCCTTTAAATATAAGGATTCCTTAAATATTTAAAATAATTCTTTAAATTCCGCCATAATGCTGTAAACACATAGAATGTAGCTCAGCGACAATGTAGCTGCATTTTGTAAAAATTACACAGGCCCTTATGGAAAACGAGAAAAAAATAAAACGTAGCCGCTGCCTCTGCCGATGACGGCGACAATTTTGGAAAATTTTCCAATTTTGTCGCTGTTGCTGCTCTTGTTCTCCTTCTCTTTATGATTGTTTACATGGTATTCAACATTTGAATTAATATTTTGAGGCAAAATTGTACGGTGTGAGTTTTTATATAATAATTATATTAAATTAAGCTTTATTTATCTATTAGTTTTTATTTTAGAATGGATTTTGCAGATTTGATTTTGTAAAAATTAAACCAGCTGTTCTCTGCGGCGTCCCAGCAGCGCAGATTTTTGACAATTTGCTGAGACTGATGTAGCTGAGCTACATTCTATGTGTTTACAGCATAATTGTTTATTCACATAACACATTTGTTCAATTTAAAAGCAAAGAACAATAGTTTAAAAAATTTCGTTGCAAAGATACAAAAAGTAAAAGATGACAACACTTTATAATAATACCCAATAAAATTATAATTATTCTAAAAAGTTGAAATCGAGTAAGAATTGAATGTGAATCTAAACATCATTTCATCATTTTCCCACAAAAAATCCCCTCATTTACGTAGATTATAAATGGCATATTACATATGGCAACACTGGTCAACATAGGAACATACCAAAGATTTCTCCGCTCAACTTGATTGCAAAATTAAAAGGCTATGACCACATTTAGGTAAAAACACACAAATGGGTAAAAGTTTATTATTGCTTCGCAGCAAAGAGCAAAAATGAACATTTTCTCGAGAGGATTATGAATTCATCCATGGGTAAAATTTAGCACATCAATTTTTAGGAGTCAGTATTCCGTAAACGTTTCATAGTATAGAAGCGTAAGCAAAATGCATAAAGATGCCAAATATGTATGCAATATGTGTGAAGTAATGGGAAACTGAAACCTTAAATTACACAATCCCCCCAACGTGGAACATATGCTCACCCCTACGGTGGGGAAAATCAACAAACGGGAGGTTGGCGGATGTCACACTTGTCATCACGATGCGGACATCATTCACCCTGATTGGTTGACACATGGCACTCAAGTTGAATTTTGAACGTATCGTGATGACAGGTTTGACATCGGCCGTTGATTGGCATGGCTTAGGCCCAGTTTTTCAGTGCTCGTTTAAACGGCGATTAGTTAAACGCCAAACAAAAGTTAACTGAGATTTGAGTCTTACAGTGCGAGTTTAACTTATCTATGATAAAAGTATCTTATCTATATTTCATGCAGAGTTTATCTAAATTCAATGAATATTTAGCGTATAACTAAACCTTTTTTGGCAGCACTTGACAATATTTTCATTTTTACAAAGAGAACAGCTGCTCTGGTGCAAATAAACAAAATTATTAGCATAGTTTTGAACAAAAATAAATGTCTGTACTCGAAGAAACAGCTGTTTCTGTATCTATTAAAAAGATAAATTTACCGGAGTTTAACTCATCAATATCGGCCGGTTAACCTACGTTTAAACGAGCACTGAAAAACACAATGTGTCGTTTAAACGAAGGTTAACTGAGAAACGACGATAACCGAGCACTGAAAAACTGGCACTTAGTAGTTATGAAAAAGCAACACTAGCTATTATTATTTGACAGATCAATTATACAAGTAGCCAAACACCCACAACTAAATAACAACCATAACCATAACTTTAGTTGACTTCTTACATTTTGTACCTGTTTCAGTTTTTCCTCCAGAGCTCGTTGAGCAGATACATCGAATTGCTTGCGCTCCTGCAAACGACGTTCCGATCGCAAGTTAAACGGTCGTGTCTCAATAACAGTTTGTGTCTTCTTTGGTACAAATGGTTCCTCCTTAAGTACATTTGCTTCGCGTGCATGAATTTTAGGTGGTTGCTTTTGAAGTTTTATCTGCTCCAGCTAAAAAGAACATTTTCATAACCATGCGCAAGATAAACCCACATTTCGTTCTAACCCTTCTCTTCCGTTTCTCCTCTGTCTCACGCGACTTTTTCAGTACGTTTGGCGTTAATGGATATGTCACGACATGCATCACCTGTTTTCGAACCATCTGGTGATGATAGTTATTAAAATTTGGCACTGGTCGACTATGAAATTCACGCATTTTCCGCTCTTCTTCAAGTCGCCGAAGCTTTGCTTCTTGTCTTCTTCGTTCATACAAATCCTTGAACTCGTACGCATGCGGCGGTCGCATATTTTTGGCTACAGCGCCGGTACCGCTTTTAGAAACAACACTTTTAGCCGCAATAGGTTTTTGTGTGGACCACATGCACGCAATATTTGGAGGTGCTTTAGTTGGTTTAGCAGATACATCAAGCACTTGTCCAGCATTCTCATTCTTTATATTCTGCGTCGCTTCTTCCAATTCGTTTGTTTCAAGGCACTCAGACTTTACAGCCGTCAGTGCTGGATTCCTATGTAGTTGGAGTGTATTATTTTTTGGACTTCTATTGGGTGATGTGTTCTCTTTGTTTTCGAAATTAAACTCCGTTTTGTCAAATGGGTTGAATTTTTCATCATGCAAACCCGCGCACGCTTTTCAAATGAATTTATACATATATTATAATGCTTTTGGGGTAGAAATCAAGAGGATCGCTTGCTCACTTACCCATATGCTCAGTTATTACCTCCAAATCGTCAAATTTTTCATGTTCGAGATGCTTTTTAGCTAAAGAAGAATGCATTTTTTTAAGTAACGGAATCTATGAAATTTGTTAAAAAGGATAATAAAAGGAGTAGCATACCAAAAAAATTCTCAGAGTGATCGAGGTGGATGTTGCCAACTTCGATGTCGTCCCAGTTAAAACTGCATTGATTTCCATTCACATTTACATTTAAACAATCCATTCCAGAGCTAAATAAACACTTTCTTCAAATTAAACAATAAAATTAAGTCAAATCTCTGCAGGCGCTAAAAATGAAAATAATGCAAATACTATAATCAAACAAAACGTCGGTTTTAAATTCCTTCAAACTTCCAAGGCGTATCAATAAGGAAGTTAGAAAGAGATATACAGTAGAATTCCCTCCACATGCATATGTAAGAATAAGAAAACCATTTTGTTATATTCTTGCAATGTAATAGAATAAAACAGGCTGTTTCAGATGTAATAGAGTAAAACTCTATTAATTTGGAGCATATCAAGATCCGAGCGGAAACGCCAAACGAGTTGTTGTTGTTGTTGTAGAATGAGGAGCAGGCCCCAACAACAACAATTTTATCTTGAGCTCTCCCCTGGTTTCGGAGTTATAGAGCTTTGAAATTTGAATTTATTTGCCTAATATCTCCTTAACTATAGAAATTGTCCGGTATAGATATATATCGTTAAAAAGGTAACTGAAATACCTTTCATTTATGTAAAGTAAGATATTGCTTGCGTTGAAAAACGCATATTTTTGGAGCAAACGCGATTTTAATATTTTTAGTACTCTTTTTCCCCCATTAAGTAAAATATGTAATTAACTGACATCATTTTGCGGAGAACAGGAAACTAGATGGTATTAGCTTTCTATAGCTGTTTTTTTATTGTAATCGGTCCAGTATTTTAGGAGGAAACGCTCTTTGAAACGTATTTAGTTAGTCATTTGTTTTTATTTTATTACTCCGCTTTGTATGAGTTTTACATGCTGTTTTACGCTACTACTTTTGCAATTATGTTCGTGGTAAGTATAAATTTGAAAGTATGGAAGAGGATACCGTTATCCGTTTGAAAGTATGGAAGAGGATACCGTTATCCGTTAAAAATCGCGCGATTTTTATAAAAATTTTTCATTTTCTTAGTGTAGAGATGAATTTGGTATTGCATGAGTGTAGCGCCGCAGGCCAAAAATTTTTATGAAAAATCGCGCGACATATGCCGAATAGCTTTTAGACCAAAAAAAAAAAAAATTAAAACAGGAATAAAAAGAATAATATATGCAAGAAAAATATGTATATGTGTAGATAAAGAAATAATACTCCGGAGGCGGTAAAAAGCCATAGCCCATGCTAACGCTATCTCACGCATGACAGATTATCCCAGAGCAACAATATGGAACGAAGAGCTTGAAAGTTTCTACAAAGATAGGATTTGTGCGATATCAAAGAGTACTTGAATAAACAATGCTAACAGGAATAATAATAATTAGGAAATACCAATGGTTTGAGCGTTGATTGGTCCCAAAGGTAAAACTGAATGCAAAAATTAAATCAAAAGGAAGTGCTATTAAATTAAGCTCTTGAAGAGCGCTTTTACAGTGATTTTACTGAACCAGAATTGGATAAGAAAGTACACGTATGTTTGTAAATTAGGAAAGAATGAAGGAAAATACCCTGATTATATATCGTTACATTGAATGAACCCCTGTTAATTCAGCCAGAGACAGACCCTATTTATTATTTCTTTTTTAACAATATACTTTTACAAGAACAAAGCCTTATGTATATATACAAGAACAAGCACTTTTATAATGCATTTTTATAGTTATTATTATTATTATAGGTATAGTTTTATAGTTATTATTATCTAATTTTACTTCTGGGCTTATAATAAGGACGATTTTAGTCGTGATTTCTGGCGTGCGTGTGTCAAGTAAAAAGTTGTTTGCTCATTTTATTCCTGGCACCATCTTGTCTGATAGGAACATCATATTTGGTTACAGCAACAATATTAGCTTGTAAATTATAAAAACTCTTACAATTGCAAAGCGAAAGCTTTTATATTACTTTTACGTTCTTTCGCTTGTCTTCCGGTGCGCTCCGGCTCTCTCTCTCTCTCTCCCTCTCTGTCTTTCTCCCTCTCCCTCTACCTGTGTGTGTTCCTTCGTTTGGTGCGCTCTCAGTATTTTCATTCATGTCTGCATTTTCAATTACCATCAACTGGTTGTTTTACATTTTGACCCGAGTTGTTGACTCAGTTCATTGATAACAATTCGCATTGCAACAGGTTGTTCGGGTGCCGGGTTTAATGTGAACCCTCCATATTAACAACTTCAATAAACAAGGACACGTTTTCAAGGCGTTTTTAAAAAGTGTGTTACAAATATATACAGGCGATAATATAGTAAAAAAAATTGCATTTTTTTATTTTATAAAATTTTTTTATAATAAAGCAAGAAAATTTTAAACTAAGCTCTGATTTGAGAAAAATTCTGTTCAATCTTTTACTTACACTTTTAAGTAGAAAGTGCAGCCAATTCTGCAAACACAATTAAATAAATGATTAAGTAAATGAAGTGAAACTTCATTTTTAGTTTTTTTTTCATCAAAACTAAATAATTCTCCTGAAAAGTAAGAAAAACTGAAAATATATATATTATATATACGCAGAGAAAATTGTCGATGATAAAATAATAACTAATGTTGTAATAATAATAACGATGTTAACTAATATGAAAAAAACGTTGAAAGCGTTTTGAATGAATTTAAACATGAACCATAAATTTAAACGTGAAACATTTTGATATAAATATGAAGGACAATTTAACATAAATCCATATACACTTAAGTGCTTTTAAGTGTCCTTGTTAATAATTAATTAATTTAATACTGTTCAATTTTTAGCGCTAATATTTAAATTTAACTTTAAATTTGTAGAAATTTGCCCCAAAAATACGATAAAAATACGAATAAATTCTTTATTGAATTTGATTTTAATTAATATTCATTTATTTCATCCATATTTGTTTATTAAAGTATTTTATTTGTTTTAATTAGGTCTTTCTTCATATAACCACTTAAATTATTGTAGTACTTCTAATTATTCATTGTTTTGTGTTTCTTTCTCCGATATGAATTGAAAATAGAAGAAATTAGAATCTTAGTAGCAATGTTTATTTCCTTTCTTCTTTGAAATACATTTGCAAAATATCAGCTGCAATCATTTATTTAATCGAGAGTTCATATATTGGGAATTGTAAAAATACTGAAATTGTAAAGTTGTAGTTTGTTTATATGTAGATGAGTTTTTTTATCGTTCTTATTACATACATAAAAAGTTTATTATGCAGCTTAGTACGAATGTGTTGCTAAAGTGATTTGCCGTTGCCATTGGTTGGTTGCATTTGTCAAGCTCTATACACACACACACACACACACACAAGTACTGTCGTGTAACCAAAAACCATCGCCGCCACAGGGACGAAGATCAGGCAAAAATAATCTGAATAATCGACGTCGAATGTGAAATATTGGCGTAAATTGATAGGGCTCTAGTAGCGCACGCTGAGCAGAATTGTTGCGGTACCGGCAACCCAACATCCTTGAACATTATCAACTTAGTTGGCAACCGAAGCACTAAACATATCATTATTAGATTTAAATTCCTTTGTTTTTGTTTTAAACCGGATTTTTCGTATTATCGCAAACTTAACAAACATTTCTTTCGTGTTTCATTTAATGGGGGACAACAACAACGAACAAGCCAGGGTTATCTCCAGGCGGGGTTACCAACCCACTGCGCAAAGTTAACATAGCGTTAAATAGTAACAATCTTTTAACGTTTCATATTCAGCATACAAAACCGTTGAAACAATTGGAAAACAAGAAGAAGAAGAAGGGGAAGTAGTAAGGGTGGAAGCAGTAAAGAAAAATAAAAATAATTATCTCTCGAGTATTAATACTAGTAAAATTATCGTTCGTGTCAAAATCTCAACAGAAATTGTACACCTCTTCTATTATTATCAGCCACTTTCAACTGATAGAAGACCTGTAATTTCAGCCATCACCATCATTGTCGGTAGAATGGCGACGGTACCCATCACCATCGATTATGATTATTTAATGAAGTTTCTAGCACTCGGTGACTCTGGTGTGGGCAAAACTAGTTTCCTGTATCAATACACAGATGGCGGTTTCCATTCGAAATTTATATCTACAGTTGGCATTGATTTCCGGGAGAAACGAGTGGTAAGTAAATCACGTTTGTTAAGAAAGACCAATGAAGTGACGTGGTAGCAATTTTAATTTATAATCGGGCTAAACTAATACGAGAATAGCAAGAGTTTCAGGCTTATTTTAGGAAACAAATAATTTTAAAGAACTCCTGCGAAAGACTTTGTATTGCTTGCATTATTTACGAGTTATGAAGCTCGGATGGTTTTAAGATATAGAGTAAATTAGATAACAAAAGTCTTCTCATGCTGTTTTCTATGGTTTTCTAGTAGTAACTGGAAGTGTTTCTGGTATTAACTGGATCAGAGACAAGTTATGGCGATTAAGGGTCGCAGAACCAATCGTAGTTGCAACCATAAAATAATCGCCTTCCCTTTTTATTAGATTTACGCCTCACGTGGACAAAATCATCGTATTCATTTGCAGCTTTGGGACACCGCAGGTCAGGAGCGCTTTCGCAGCTTGACCACCGCCTTCTATCGCGATGCTATGGGTTTCCTTCTCATCTTCGATTTAACTAATGAGAAATCCTTTCTGGAGATCACAAACTGGCTGGAACAATTGCGCATGCATTCGTTCTGCGAGAATCCGGTTGTGGTTCTGTGCGGCAACAAATGTGACCTGGATAAATTTAGGCAAGTGAGCTCGCAACAGGCACATACTTTGGCGGAACGCTACAATTTGCCCTACTACGAGACGAGCGCCTACACGGGCTGGAATATCAGCACGGCTGTGGAGCAGCTTGTGGGTCGAGTAATGGAACGCATGGAGCAGGGTTTGATCAACGTGGAGCTCTCCAAAATGCTGAATCAGTCTCGTCACGTCGATGCGGCCAATCTTGCTTTTCGTCTGGGCAAAGCTGTTGCTCTTAATGGAACCGTGGAACTGAAAAGTGAGGAAGAGAAGGAAGGACACACAAGATGCAGCTGCTAGAATGAAAAACTGTATGGAATGTTATGGAAATTGTTATGAAAATATAAAATATTTCTTATTTATGTCTTGTATATTTAAATGTTCATCAAAATGCACAAAAATATGAAGTGTTTTTTTAATGTATAAAGAATTGTTTTCATTTTTAATATAAATTTTTTTTTTTAATTTAAATTTCACTTCTCATCTCACAAAATACACAGAAATTAAAGCTACAACTAAACTTAAACTGCTCCAAACTAAACTCGAGCCCGTATTTTGAGCCTCAATCCATCTGCGATACAGATGCACATCGGAATAAACGCCGGGGTACTTGCGGAGGGCGCATTCCTTTCCCCAGGAAACAATGCCAACAAGGACATTATTATGTACAAGTGGCCCGCCCGAGTCACCTTGGCAGGAATCTGTGCCGCCGCTCCAATTTCCGGCACATATCATTCCGTTTAACAAGTTGTACGATTTGGCACACATCCTGTGAGAAATGATGGAGACGTTGGCCGTTAAAAGTATGGGCGAGAGGGCTTCATTCTGGAAGACACCACAGTTTAAGATGTGGAAACTGTAAGATAGTTTTTACGACTTACTGTACCCGTTTTGCCCCATCCTGTGACTTGGCAAAGTGTGCCTACCGGCAGCGGGCTTCTAGCCAAAACAATGGGAGCCACTGTTAAATGTGTTTTATTCAGTGGCAAATCTTTTTTCAACAACATCACTCCCACATCATCCTGCATGGTGTTCATATTGAAGGTTTTCATGTAAGCAATCGACTTCACTTCGGAGACGACGGTTCCTTTGTTGCGTTTAAAGCGATCCAGGGTACCCATCACAACGATAAATTCACTAGCTTTGCGATAGCGCTTTGTATCATCACTGAACCATTAAAATTATTTAGAGATTACGATTTGACAACTTTTTTAAGATTTTTTAATCATTTCAAATTTACCTATAAAAACAGTGAGCTGCTGTTAGCACTTTCCTGGGTCCAATAAGAGATCCACCGCAGATGTGAGCACTACCAAATCGTTTGTCAAAGCTTTTCAGTCGTATGGACACCTGATGTTTTGTATGGGCGTAATCTGCTGGTCTGCCTCCGACGATGCGAGGACCGGGCAGCGGTCTAACATCGGATTGTTCTGAGTTGCCTACACAAAATCGTAGAACATCATAAAAACTCTGTTTTTATCATATCAAATAGAATGAATGACTCATTAGTCTAACTGGAAATGAAGACGTTGATAACTTCACGTGAATGACGTGTGACTTTAATTTATTACTGTTAAGAATAGTATAGAAATATTTTTGATTATTTTCTGTATAAAAGGAAACATGAAAAGAGCAAACAACTTAATTAAATCATCCAAAAAAGGGGCAACATTTATTGGTAGTGGTACTACAATATAAAGTTAACAGTTAAGATAGTGATAGTGGTAATATATGTATGCCACGCCAAATGCATGCAATCGGATAGACTATAAAATTATCAGTTAAACATAAAATTATCAGTTAAATAAAAATAATCGCTTTAAAATAAAAGTTAGAAGTAATATAAAAAAAAATAAGAGTGTTAATGTCGGTCTATCCGAAACTGATAATTGAGCTTCCGTGCCAAATTTGACTTTAATTTCAAATTTCATACTTTCATTCGGTTTTCCGTAATCGTGATTTTTTTCACCAGTTGGCGGACCACTTCTATTTTTGGGAGTATATTTTGCTCAGCGACGATAGGCTCGGAAATAAATTTGAAAGCCAAAATTCATTCTACATCTATGCAACTATAAGTACAGATATATTCATATTCATTATAAAAAGTAGGCGTGAAACTGGTCCAATTTTTCCCATTTCTAGTCCTAAGTAGCCTACGATCACAGAATATTCATTCCCAATTTCATTATGACTGTTTTTCTATAACTGCCACGCCTCCCCTAATGCGTTACAAAAGGAAAAACAAACTCAATTTACTTTTATCCCTTCGAGGATATTAACAATGACATTTATTGAAAAATTCAAAATATAAAGAATAATAATAAACAAAAAACTTATATCCGTAATACTAGTCTTTAATTTTTTGATAAGTCATCAGATATGTAGGAGTAATTGACGTCATTAATGAAAATACATCTTTAGACAGCATATATTAGGCATTTCTAATCGATTTACCTAACTACATTCCGTCTAAATTGATTCATGTAAAAAAATATCTAATTGGTGGAGCAATCTTTTAAAGAAATATTTTTTTTTTTACACGCGTATTTTTTTTCAACTAGTGCTTATTTCGTGAATGGTATCACTTAGCTCATGTCTGATTTGACAGATAATTAGTTTTATCCTTCCGCTGAACGAATATGGTTGTGTATACGCTTGAACAGTGCTGGGAAATATTGCGACATTACTTTGAAAATCCGATGCCGATTTTGCCAAAAAATCATCTTTTCAGATTTACCTAACTACATTCCGTCTAAATTGATTCATGTAAAAAAATATCTAATTGGTGGAGCAATCTTTTAAAGAAATATTTTTTTTTTTACACGCGTTAAAAGATTTCTAAGGTGTTTTAAAAATTGTTCAGGTTTTCCTTTTATATGCTGTACAGAAAGGCTTCTATGTCGGTCGATGATTGGTGATTGACACAATTTTCCATTGATTGTTTGTTGGATGAAGATGTTTGGTTACGTAGCGTATTTCTAAAGCAATTTTTGGTATAGTTCCACTTAAATTGAGTCATGTCAGAAGTATGTATGTTATAATATAGGGTCCGCTATCTAACGTTTTTTTTTTCAACTAGTGCTTATTTCGTGAATGGTATCACTTAGCTCATGTCTGATTTGACAGATAATTAGTTTTATCCTTCCGCTGAACGAATATGGTTGTGTATACGCTTGAACAGTGCTGGGAAATATTGCGACATTACTTTGAAAATCCGATGCCGATTTTGCCAAAAAATCATCTTTTCAGATGAAGCTCATTTTGATCTTGGCGGGTATGTAAACAAGCAAAATTGTCGCATTAGGGGCACAGAAAACCCGCATTGAAAAGCCGGTGCACCCAAAACGAGTCACTGTTTGGTGCGGATTTTGGTCCAGAGGCATAATTGGGCCATTTTTCTTCGAAAATGAGCAAGGAGTGGCCGTTACAGTCAATGGCGATCGTTATCGGGCCATCTTGAAGAGGAGGATATTGGCAACATTTGGTTTCAACAGGACGGCGCTACGTGCCACACAGCCGAAGCTACACTCGCATTTTCAAAAAAAAAAAAAAGTTATTTGGCGGACCCTATAGAAGTATATAGACTTCTGATACAGATGTCTTTTTCTGCAACTATTAAGTTGTGAGTAGCTTATTTTTTCTCCCCCTCCATTTCTCGCTCTTCTCTATGAAATGATAAATAGAGACTTACGTTCCATATGTACAATATCTGGTATATCCTTTAATTAATGATCCATATTTATATCCACTTTAACTATAAAAGTTATGGAAGTTTTGTTGAATTTTCTATTTGCGCATTTTTTATTTAGTCATTTCAAATATTAATTAAATTCACTACACTTTACTCTTGTGCACCTTCTTTTACCAAACTATGCAGTAGTTCAAAACTAGTTCCAACACAAACTAGTTCTTTTCGAAAGCTAAACAAATTAAGTTTAACAATAAAAGCTAACAAATTATGGTTTAAAAATGGAAAACAATAAAATTTGTATTTATATGTCCAAAACTTTTGATATTACAAGATTTATTTTGTATTATACAATATTAACGTATTTAAACTTGTTAATTAAATATGTATTATTTAGTCTCACACTGAAATATATTCACAACTTACATAGATCTAGTGAAATTCCAATAAAAATAATTGTTAATATTTGGCACTTCATTTTCTTTGTTTTCAAACACTTGTTCCTGGTGAATGAATCTCGTCCTCTAGTTTTAAAGTATACAAGAACATGAACAACCAGCCAACGATCGATCTATACTAAAACATCCAATAGGAAAAAAATTCTATTTTCGCAACCAATACATTTCGGGGGGAAATTTGGTTTTGTTATCGTTTGGCAACAATTGATATTTAAGGGAATTGATAACAATTTCCCGTTCTTAGATTACAACAACATGAAATGGTAGCATGTAGTGCAATAGCTCACCTTGTTACTTCCATAGGTACTCATATGCAGACGGAATCAAGTTTTTATCACAAAATGATAACTGATATCAACATGAAGTCACATTTAATACAATTATTTACAATCATTTCAAGTTCGCGCTGTTTGTAAATTCATGCATGAAAATAACGAAGCTTCAACCGTATATTATTCAATACATCATTGTTTTTGTGCATTGTTTTGGTTCTTTTTAGAAATTAATAGGCCATTCATAAATAATATTTAGAAAAGTTGTTTATGAAGATTATGTCACAAGGTAATAAACAAACATTCAAATGGATTTGATTTATTAAGTTTCTATATTGTGTGTGTGGGCGTGTGTATGTGTTGAATTGTTCTTGCCAATTTTGCGGTTTGTTTGATTGACTGATTGAATGAATTTTGAATCACTACCGTTAACTAGTCAACTTTCTTTAAATTATGTTTAACTTGATTTTAGTTAAGAATATCGGCATAAAAGTAATGTTTTTTTCTTCTTAGTTGCTGTTGTTTAAAGATTTTAAAGATAAATAGATATTGACGATGTTGGTCCTTATGTTGTTTTGCTTATGATTGAAGAGGGAGAAAAAAAATCTCATTTAAAACCTACGGAATTTGGAGTTAACAAACTATTATTAACTATCAAACTATTAGATGACAAAAGTATTAAGTCAAGAAAATTATAACAACTCAACCAAATAACAACAATAGTTTTTATATTTATATATTAAATATATATTTTTATATATTAAATAGTTTTTATATTTCACTTTATATAATTTTCTTATAATGTTACAAAATTGTAATATAATATAATAAAGTTACACCGATTATGGACGGAATATAATGACCTTTATATAAGCATTAACATAGGTATGTGTGTAGACCTCATATAAATACTTATGTAGACTTCAGATAAATATGGATGTAGGCTACATATAAATCTACGCACTTTACATAAATTCTACGTTATTGCAAAATTGCATTTGAACTACGTAGTAGATGGTGAAGGCACTAACAACGATTTATGATAACATGTTTTGTGTGTAAATGTTAAAAAAATGTGGACGGGTTGATACGAGAACCTATACGAATTTTGTATTATATGTATGTATATCATTGGTCACTGTTAAAATATTAACTTAAAGCTATAATAATAAAAAATTGATAGAATGTTTCGTTTGTATCTGTTAAAAACGTTGGATTGGTATAATCACGTGATTTATATGTATCCTTGCAGACTACGCGATTGACTCTGATGATGTCTGGGCGCTTGATAGCCAGGCTCTTGCATTTCCATTTGCATGACCAGATTCTTTTGTTCACCTCGTGTTTCGTAGGCTTGCTTTGATTCACGTCGCAATACCAAAGCCGCAACAGCAAGTACCATAAACGTAACCACAGCCAAAGCATACGACCAGCCGAGAACATTGAACTTGGGATACATCAGCCAGTCGCGACGGTAGGCACAGCCACCGAAAATAGCGACAGCAAGAAACATAAAGAAAGCTACAATGGGAAAAAACTAAATCATTACTGAACTACATATAATACTCTAGGGAAGGAAAACGACAGAAGTATTGAAGGAAGATTAATATTCATTACGAAAGCTTAAAACTTCGAAAACTAAGAACTCACATGAAACTGCAGTGCATAGAAATGAGATGCGGATTAGTATCCATTCGTATTGAAGAACTCCTTTCAACGGTAGCCGGATGATGACAAGCGACAGAATCGCCAAACAGATGAACGTTAAAATAAATGCCATTGAGACGAAACCTTGAACAGCCATTAACCAACCGGGCAGCAGCCACTCCCTTATTACATAGTATTCCTGTAAAAGTGATACAACCACGAACAAACAGAAATGAACACATCTTTTTGTTCTCCATTTCTTCACTACTCACGTGACTGAAAATATTGTGACAACCGGTGAATTTTCTGGACAACTGATAGTAAGGATAAACGTAGTCCTTAAAGCAATACTGCCAAATACCCATGTTCTTGAAGCTGCTGCGTGTGTGCTCGTAGGACTGCAGCCAGTACGGTGAACAGAACGACATCATTAGCACAAAGAATCCCAAAAAAGTAAGAACCGCTCCGAAAACTACGCCATCTAAACAATAAAATCAAAATAAATAAGTATATGCATTAACAAATATTAACAAAAAATAAATAATATAATAAATAAAAATGGTTTAATAAGATGTAGAAATAAAAAAGAGGTGCGGCGTGTCAATAAGACGAGTTATCCACTCACTTGAAGCTCTTGGGTAGTCACTCTTCTCTGTTCCATCGTTCGACTGTTGTTTTGCAAGATTGCGCATTTTGTTCAATCTATTTTTTGTACTTTAAATAATAATTTAATTTAAAATTTCGGCTTAATAAATTTCAAACAAAATTGCTGAAGCAAAAACCAAAGACTACTTTGGCAAAAACTACAATTGATATGAAATAAACAATTCAAGAAGAAACACACCCACCCTGACTACGATTGTGACAAACTGTCAAAATTTTGACATTTCTTGTTGACAGTTAAACAGGTAAGAACCAGTGTTGTTGTTTGGCGTATTTCTGTTGTTGAAATCCTAAAAAAATAGTTCCATGGTACTTTTTGAACGGAGTAGTATGAAAAGAAATTGAACATATTTTTTACGTAAAGAAGAGAAACCTTTTCAAAAGATACTGCGTCTAGCCAAGCTGATTATTATTATTTTCAAGCTCCTGAAACTATGCATATAAAACTTTATAATTTGAGAGCACTTTTGAGAGCAAGAATAAATAATAAATAAAGAAAAACTTCCGACCAGCATAAAAAAATTGATATGCAAGTTTATATTTTTTAAAATTGTAAATACTATAAGTAAATACATTACAAACTACGTTTTTTACTATAAATAATATATAAATATATTACAAAACAAATATACATAAAGAAATAGATCAACTTCTTAAAAATCTAAATTTGTAATCGAATTTTGAAAACATATTATTTTTTAATTGAAAAACTTAACTCCTGTTCATTTATTTCATCATGTTCCAGATGCTTCATATAAGCTAGAAAACAAGTCCAGATCAAGCTACAAACACTAATAAATGGAACGCGATTTCGTTCCGGAATCAGAGTGAAATTTATAGTGGCTACAATTGGCCAAATACTGATAGCAACCTGTCAATGACACAAATAAAATAGGAGAATATGTATATAAATGTTCAAGATATTATACAAATTTGCAAAAACCTTGAAGGTGGGTAAAAATTTCTTTCTAACTTCAGCTGCTGCCTCCTGCAGTGTTTTCAACTCCAATAGAGTCATAATGAAGTAGAAACATGTCATCGCAGCTGGTGTATAGGAGATCGTCTCCACTGCCGCTTTCATGATGCCCGTTCGCAGTGAAGTCTGTGGCCACATTGCACTTGATATCTTAATCCAGCCGTAGAGGGTGGGCGCTACAAATAGACCACCATACAAGCTGAAACGTAGGACTCGCCACCAATCGTAATTTTCTTTAGAAGGAAACATTTTTAAAAGAAAAAGAAACAAAGAAATTTGAAGACAAGAAAGGAACTCTTTTAAAGAAACTTTAAAGAGAAGAACTGTTTGAAAGGTACTTTTCTAAAATAACTCTTTCAAAAGGAATTTTTTAAAGGTACTTTTTTAAACGAACTCTTTTAAAGGAACTTCTTCAAAGGAAATCTTTTAAAGGAAACATATTTAGTTTAAAGTTGGGGAATGTTTTTTTTTAATAATTTTTTATACTTATACTCGTATATCTTACCCCAATGTTTCCCCTCAAAGGTTTGTTGTATCAAACTGCTTGTGGGCCATATTAAACTATACGATATCATTCCACGAACCATAGGATATTTCGTAGTTAGAACTTTAAAACTTTGCACAAAGGAGGCCATTGTTTTTGTTTATCAATTTTATCTTCTTTTTATAAAACTAAAGCTGCGAAATGTTGACTTTTATAACTTCGCATTTTAAGCGTCCTTGATTTTGAACTCAGTTGTTGTGTATAATCGACCTTCTTATTGACCTTTATTTAACAGCCCCTATTTGTTGGTTTTTATTGAGCTCTTATTATTTTAATTAACTGTGCTTTAATTAAATACATTAATTGTACACAACTCTAAATATTTTAATAAGTTGCGTACAATTTTTCTCTGAGCGCTTATCAAACATGGGCTCAGTGGGTAGTGTTGGTCTATTAACCCACATACTATACACATACTCAGAATTCTATAGAAACCATCGGAGTTCTCCTATAAAAGCGTATTTTTAAAGTTCTTGACTTCATTAAGTTTGGGTTTCTTTACCATAAACATACATACTTGAATTGTAGTAAATTGAAAAAATATTGTATTGGAAAATGTTATTAAAACTTCTATTGATTTGTTTAAGTTTGAGCTTAACTGTTTTTGGAGCCGATTATCAGGGTCGTATTGTTAATGGAACCGATGCAGAAAAAGCCGAATTTCCTTTTATAGTGAGTTAAAAGTTCATATATAAAAATTTTGAGACTTTAAGGAACATTAGACTCGAGTAAAACGTTTAAATAGAGGTTTAATGGTAATTTGGAGTTTGGGAAAATGTGTTTTCAGTTTAATATAATATGTATAATATAAGTTTAGTTTAGTTCGTTTAATATAGTACAGTATAGTATAGTATATAGTTTAATATAGTATATAGTTTAATATAGTATATAGTTCAATATAATATAATATAATATATAAAATAGTTGTTAAATCAATCTTTGATCTAAAAACCAATTAATTTAAATATATTCAGTGAAACTGAATAAATATATGAGTGAATCACCCTGTGTGCAAGCATTTAAACGAATTGACCAGTTTGTTTAAGGTTGAACCTCGATCCCCGGTCCCGAGCAACATCCCTAAGCAAATAAGCGAGGTTCAACTGTAGTTAATTAAGAAAAAAGAAATGTTCGAAAAGATGATCTCGATTACATTTTTCCCCTCCCTTTATGCCATGTCCTCCTCATAGGTTTCACTGCGTCGTGTCGCTTCCGGTCGTCACTCCTGTGGCGCTTCCTTACTAAACCGTGGCTGGGTCCTGACTGCGGCCCATTGCGTTGCCCGCGCGCTTCCAACCATGTTGAACATACAATTTGGCACCACTGTAATCATGCCCAACAGCACAGAAAATGTGGCCAACATCTCGAGAATATTTGTGCATGAAGGATACGCGCCGTATAATAAATACATACACGACATCGCTCTGCTGAAGCTCACGGAGCCAATCACCTTCAGCGACCAGGTGCAAGCTGTGAAGTTGCCGGAAGCTTACCAACTGACGCCCGAAAATACGTCGGCCTATTTGATCGGCTGGGGACTGAATGCGGTAAGTTTGAGGAACGAGAATAATGAGTTGAATGAATGCATTTCTCAATGAAGTGTAATTAATGATGTTAAGGAACACAAGACTGTACGAATACGTTTGTTCTTGTTTTAGACTGGAGGTCGAGTGCAGACACAATTGCAGAAGGTATCTCTGCAGATATTTAGCGATGATGAGTGCAGCGAACGTCATCAGACGCAGTTGCACGTGACGAACATTTGCGCTGGCGTTCCTGAGGGTGGCAAGGGACAGTGCAGCGGTGATTCCGGCGGTCCACTCCTAGTGAATGGCTCTCAGGTGGGCATCGTCTCATGGAGTCGGAAACCCTGCGCAATCGCTCCATTTCCGGGTGTCTTTACCGAAGTCTCTGCCTACATCGATTGGATCCTGAATACTATGGCCAGTGAATCGTTAGAACGAAATGAAAACGATGGCGACGATGAATCTTTAAATCAGTTGATGACGGGAAATGTAATTGTTGCACAACGCAAAAAATACGATTTGTTTAAAAGATTTTCTAAAGATTTTCTAAAAAAAGAAGTTAAGCCTTAACATTTATATATCATATTATAATCTGTAATAAATATCATAATATTAAATATCATGTAAAGAACTATAAAATTTGTTTTGTTTTTTCTTACTTATAAATGTTATTAATTTTTAATTTGTATAAATAGTATAATTTTTATAATTGCCCATAATTTTCAAATAGTTCTATATTAGTTCTAAAGTAATTTAGCGATAAAGTAGTTCTATAGTCCTAAGTCCTCTTATATTAGTTCTATTCTAATCTTAATATAATCCCAAGATAATTCTGTAGTAGTAGCCATAGCTCAGGGTAGATCTAGAGTCGGTATAAACTACTTCTAAAGAAGTTCTAATTATTTTTAGTTAGTCGCATCATATCTTTAGATCTACATAGGAATTCTATGGCTTAAACTAGTACTAGAATCGGTTTATAGTCTCCATAAGGATCTGATATACGTATAGTCTAATATGGTTTTGTTTATAATACCTCTAATATTTTCGGTTTAAGAAGGGTTTTAAGTAGTCTCAAAGTAGCACTAATATCGTCTCTTAGAAGTAGTAGGTTTAAGATGGTACTGGAGTCAGTATAAATAACAATATGAAAGTTATAATGTGGTTTCAATGTCGTTATCCAGCCATCTAAGACTTAATGGAGCTTGCCAGAAGGTTTATAGAAGTTTTGGAGTAGTTCCAAGATAGTCTTTTATGATTAGATGAATGAAGAATATATGTATATGAGAATATCTTTGTCGAATATATAACAGAAATGAGATTTGTTTCCTTTTCAGGTATCCTTACGCAAGTCCTCCGATGGTACCCATTTTTGTGCTGGTACCATTATAGCCCCTCGTTGGATACTAACGGCAGCTCATTGTTTTACGTACATTAAAGAGGCTCGTGAATTGTTTATACAATCTGGCAGCATTTCACTGAATCCTCGAAACCCAAATAAATCTCAAGTGACTGAGATAATCCAGCATGAAGGTTACAATCCAACAATAATAATACACGATATCGCGTTGCTTCAACTTGAGAGACCTTTCAATTTTAGTGAAAATCTAGAAAGTATAAAACTACAAGATGGAGTTGAAAGAGGAGGAGAAGAATTGAAAGAAGGCCAAAAAGTCAAATTACTGGGATGGGGATTAAATGAGGTAACGCGGTATTATTTGTACATAGATTACACTTTGAGGATATTTTTTAGAAAGTTTTAAAAAGGTTCTTAATGAAATACATTTTGCGTATGTTTACACAGACTATTGGCTCTCTTCAGGAGATTCTACAGCAGGTCGAATTGGAGTTGGTCGACTTGGTCGATTGTCGTCGACGGTTGAAATCTTTTCTACATGCATCCAATCTCTGTGCGGGTAGTGGGTCTGCCGCTGAAGGAGTGGCTCGGGGTCAGTGCAGCGGTGATTCCGGTGGACCACTTTTGTTGCATCACGACGGAATCGTTTCTCAAATCGGGATCGTTTCGTGGAGCTTAAAACCGTGTGCATTAAAACCGGGTGTTTTTACTAAAGTAGCTGTTTATCAGAAATGGATTCAAGCAAAAATCCAGCATTTCAGATGAAAATATATTCCCAAAGAAGAAAGAAAGAAAAGCACAGTTTTTTGATTGTTGATTGTTATTATTTAGTTTTTAACAAATAAATAAATGCTTTGATTTTTATTATGTAATACGGTACAATATACAATACAATAATCATAACAATAACAATAATTTGTCTAAACTATAAACTATTAAAAAGTGGTCTAAACAAATCCCAGCTGAAAATATTTTTAAATATACAGTTAAAAACTTTGCTTGGTTTTGTTTACTCTTTCCACTGCTTTTACTTTTGTTTTGGGTTCCTAATTTTGTTTGCATTTTTACTTTGGTTCCTTTTACCCTACACAATTCTTTATCCTTATTTACGTTTTACTACAATTTTTTGCTACCATTTTTGGGTTTTTAAAATCAGGTTCCTTTGGTTTATTTCCATTGTTAACTTTTTTTATTAAACGTTTTCTTTTTCCTATTCTTGGTCTTCTTTCATTCTTCTTCTTCCTGCTTCTTCTCTTCACGTTTCTTCGATTTCCTTTTGTTCAATGATTTCACGTCGTTTCATGTAGGCCAAAAAAGTGGTCCACATTAAACTACAAATACTAACGTAGACGACACGATTGGCTTCAGGTACCAAGGAGAAGTTAATCGTCTGTAGGATGGGCCAAACGCAGATACCCACTTTATAGGTGGGTAGAAATTTTTGGCGGGTCTCCTCTATCGCTTGATCGAAAGATTTCGCCTCAAGCAAACTCATTCCCATAAAAAAGCTGGCACAAGCGAAGGGTCCATAAGAAAGCTGTTCGACGAAGGCCTACGAAGTGAAAAGAAGGCAGGAAGGGAGCAGGTGGGGGAGGAGAGGGATGGAGCGGAAAAAAATGTATATTTTTAAGTAACCCTTTTATTTATCGTATTTTGTTTAAATACAATTCAAGTCGTTGTTTTCCTTCGAGTAATTGACTTACTTTAGTTAATCCTACGCGTAGATTCGTTTGTGGCCACATGGAACTGGTCAATCGCACCCAGCAGTACAGGGTAGGTGCTACATACAGGCCCCCAAATATACTAAAACGTAGCGCCCGCATCCAATCGTAGGTTTCTGTGCGATACAAACATGTTGAGAAAATTTTGTTTAGGTAAAAATTTGAATTTTTTCACATCCGTTTAATTTCTCTTCTTTTTCTTCTTCTTCTTTTGTTTTTTCTTCTTTTCTTTAAAAATTGTTAACTTACTGTAATTTTTACCCTCCATCGTTTGTTGTATCAAACTTCCTGTGGGCCATACAATCGCATATGACGTCATGCCTCTGGCTAGCGGATGCAACTGCCGCCATTTTTTAATGAGAAAAGTAATACTTTGAGGCACCACCATATTGTTTTCTGTTTTCTTGATCTATTCCCTTCTTTTCTCTCTCTCTCTCTCTGCTTTTCTCAGTAAGAGTTTTTACAGTGCACTCGAACAGAACCGAACAAAGTTTTCACTGCACTGCATGAAAACGGTTATTAAATTTTATTTGTATACTAGTGTATGTATGTATGTATATATAAACAATATATATTTTATTACAATATATAAACGATGTGATAAATATATGTATATGTATATACGTGTACTAAAATTAATAAAATAGTAATTGAAATATGCACAGAATTATTAGGAAACGACTTTGGAAATTCACCTAACTCACGCAACGATTGGTCAACGTGGATACGACTTGTAATGCGATGCGACTATGATTCCAAACGATAGTCGCATTTGTAGTATTGCATCAGCTTAGCATCACATTAGTATAGAATTACGTATTGATGTGAACATTACACACTCTTAATGAATATGAATAAGAGTATCTTTTCCACGGATTTCCATCTTTTCCAAATAACAAGACTAATCAGGAGACGGAAGTTTACTCATTTCCCCAGAGGATAACGAATTCCACACAATTTGGGGACTTCCCCACGACTTGGCAACACTGCATATGAACAACAAACCAACGGAACAATGTGAAAAAGGGAACGCAACAATAACACAGCGAGAATAGGCAACAAAACATCGGTACAACGAAAACAACAACACAATACAACAACAACAATACTACTACAACGACAACACAAATTGATTAGCGTGCTGCAGTGATTTTTTAAAGTATCACAGACTGATCGGCGACCTTCAAAAACAATTGCTCAATTTTTCAGAAAAATCTTCTCTGCAACATTTTGTAATTTTCAACTGATTATCCAAAGCTATTTAAATACATACAAATGCACTCTCAAGTTCAGAATTTATTTAAATACTACTATAATGAAATAAAATAAATAAATACTAAAGAACACTAAAGAAAGAATACTAAAATTAAAACTGATCTATAGTTATAATTATCATAATTAATTAGAACAACTAATTAAAAATGCAAAGCATTGAATAAATACAAATAAACAACAGCAAAAAAAAATTATTTTCAAATTTATCGTCGTTCAGATGTTTTTCTTTACTTCCGCCAAAAAAAAAATGTTTGATGTATTTACGTATTTAACGATTCTCCACACACTCAGAGAAAAACTGTTCTCGAATACACACACATGTATATATAATTTCAAGCTCAAGGACGCAAATTCTAATTAATTTGAATGCCACAAAAAGTTGTATAAAATCATACAAACTTTTCGATGAAATCACTTCCTAAAAATCACTTCACATAATTTCACTTTTAATGCAGTTTTTCTGATACCGAAAAAGTTGATATTAAAATTGTACGGATTTAATTTTTAAAGATTTTTAAGGATTGTTTAATTTTTTGAGATTGTTTAATTTTTAATTCATGGATTTGTCACTAACTAAATGCCACAAAAGTTGTACGGAAACTGATTTTAGTGAAATAGAATTGAAAAATAAATCGCATAGAAAATGCAAGGAAAGCTCTTTCATGGGGTAAAAGTAAAGAAAGTAAGAGAGAAGAGAAAAGCGAGAGAAAAAGTGGAAGAGAGAAAGAGAAAAAGAGAAAGAAAGAGCAAAGAAAGCATTGATCTTAAAGCGAGAAGATCGCTTTAACAAACCGTTAAGTAAAACGTTAATAAAATAAAATACAGTACAAAAACAAAATGAAATAATATAAAATAAAATACAATTCAATAAAATAATATAAAATACAGTAAAATATATAAAGATAAAAACAATAAAATAAAATAAAACAAAAAATGTAATAAAAACTAAATATGAAAAATAAATATGTAATAAGTAATATAATTAAAAAAATATATAATAAAAGAGTAGTTAAATAATATATTACAATGAAGCCATTCTTCAATTTAAACAATATTATTATGTATACTATAATATTATTATTATATACTATTTATGTACATTAATTATTTAACTTTATTTATTATTAACTCATAATAGTGTTTTTATTATCGCTAAAACAACTTAAGCATTTATATTTTTTTGAATTGAAATCCAAAAAAATTATGTAATCAGACAAAAGATAATACAAAAATGTATCATGATTTTGCCAAGATGCCAACATCTATTCTTAGATTCGTATTTCTTTTTATGACATCACAAAACCTGAGTCTGATTTTTGGCAACAATTCAAATATCGTATAATAATAATAATTAGAATAACAATAACAACAACCACCTATCATAAGAACACCAACAACAACAACAAAAGCAATCAACTAACATTATGATGAACAACAAAATTACTGCAACAATAACAACAACAAACAAATATTTTATGTTTCTAATATAAACAAATGCAGCAACAACAACGGTATGTACATATACTGAAAGCAGAAATATACATAAAAAAAATAGAAATACACATTTTTTAAAAAACCGTTAAAGAAATGCTTCATCTCAACAAGGAAAAAGTAACAATAACACAATTTTAGGCTGAGTGGGTGAATAGAGTGTGTTAATGAATGAATACGACGGGGGAAAAGCGTATTCAATGGCACATGCTACATTGGCCGATGCCGAACTAACCCTCTTGAGGTCGCCTTAAAAACTCGCTGTCACACTACAAAATATTATGCGCGTCCCCAAAAATGTTTTTACCCTTCTTCGGATTCTATATGAATGTATGTATTTGTGTTTGACGCTCGTGAAGCAGCTTAAATTGCTGTGAATCGAAAGTTGTTCCACTTTTGGCAATCAAACAATCCGAGCGAGCAAGTCGGCCTCAGGATTCTAAGTCTGACATGGGCCAGTGAAAAAATATAGATGTAAATGAAAAAAACAACAACAACAATAAAATCCACTACAACAAAACTGCAGCGTGTGTTTCGTTGACTTTGATCTTTGAAAATGTAAACAATGCAAATAATTAGAACCACTAAAATGAGAGAGAGGACAGATAAAACATGTGCTAATGATAGTATGTGTTGATGGAAGGAGTAGCATGGATGGTGAGGCTGGCTGGGAAACCAGCGAATGGTGGTTGGATGGTGGTTGTTTTGGCAATTGCGGTGCTAATGATGTTTAAGTAGTAAACGATGAAAAAACGTAATTGATTTATTGATTGTTGCTATATTTTAAACGAAGGTTGTTTCCAAGGTCGTTTCTTTAACATTACTTTTTGCAAACCACAAAATTTTCCACTCACATTTAAAGTGTAACCTTTTATTTAGTTACTTTAGTTAGCAGTCGTTCCAAGAGAAAAAACCTCTTCAAGTTTTCATAATTTATTAACGATTCGCGCTTCGTGCTACTGGCAGGAAGCTTCTTCTTATTAAACACACTACCACCTTCGTTTGTTTCTAGGTGATCACTGATTTTTTTCTCTCGGCAATGAATAGATGACTCCTTAGAATAAGGGAGAGAAGAAGAGGGAGAAAAAGACTTCAACCACAACAAGTGTTTGAAAATACGGAAGAACAAAAATGTTCCCTCTTCTCGTGTTAAGAAGAACGTCAAAAAAATCGCTAATAACAACAACTAACTTATTTTTAGTCAGCTGTCAAAGCAGCCAACCATACATGACGTCATCAAGCTTTTAGGGCGACGTTTAGTCTATCGAGAGCTTTTCTTTTTGGCGTTGCCACCAATTCGTTGCCAATAATAATTCTCAAAAGTAACTTCTAAACATTTTTAAATAATTTTTTAAAAATATTCTACCGCTTTTTTTTTGTTTCTAAACTGTTTTTAATTATTTTAAATTATTTGTTAAATTTTCGCCATTTAAAAATGTTTTCCAATATTAATTATTTTTTATTTACGTAAATTTTTTATGTCTCGCATTTTTTCATTACCTTTTATTTATCTTTGTCATTATTATTGGCTTTTTTAAGCTTGGATTCAAATTGGACTAAAAGCGGCCTAAAATCGGAATTAATAGCAGAGTAAATGGCATTAAAATAGGACTCAAAGATTAAAACAGATAATATATTTCGGTCGGATCAAACCGAATTAAAATCGGATTCAAAACGGATTAAAATTGTATTAAAATCAATTTAAAATCGAATTTAAATGGGATTAATAAAAGACTTAAATCAATCCAAAAGCGGATTAATATTATTATAGGATTTAAATCGGATTAAAATGGTTTTAAGCATATTATTTAAATCAGATTGGAATCGAATTTAGATCAGGCAGCGTGAGAACTGAAAATAGAGTGTTCGACCCTCGATCTTTCCTCTTCGTCGTACTCTTCCTTTTCTTTCTCCATACTTTCACTAGAATATCGTTTGATTTGTCATACAAAGCAGAGATTACATTAACTGCCTTATAATGTAAGACATAATTTACGTTTATCAAGCGTTTTGTTTTATGCTTTTTCGTATTTTGTTGGTATTTTGTTTGTTAGTAACGTTAAAAATATAAAAAACTACGAAAAGCACAAAACAAAACGGGTGTTAAAAGGAAAAAGCGCTTATCGTTTTTAAGGGCGTTAAACTGTTCTCTTCTTTCTCTTTTATATCACGTTATAAGGTTATTTTCAGTTATCTACTTGCTTCTCTTTTTCTTTGGACTTTTATTCATCGTTTTGCGAAACGGAATCGAATTCATTTTATTTACCACGAATGGTATGAATCGTCCTCTTCTTCTACTTCCCAGTTGGTTGGGAAGCGTTGATCGTTGAACGTTTATTTATAAAATGTTATCTCTATTTTATTTGTACTAGATTTTTAAAATACTTAACCAAAACAATAAGCAAGTTTTTGTATAAAAGTTTACTGAATATATGAAAAAAAAGTTAATAATAATTGTATGAAGTTTTAATTTTAGTAAATATAGTATAACTCGAGAACTAGAAGGATGAATTCTAAAACTCCTATAATTTCTTTCGCTCAATCTAGCAAGTTGTTTATACTTCGTTAGCTATGATTAATTAATTAATTTCTGTTCAATAACTGAATAGACAGAGAGACAAGACGAAGACAGATCTACAGCCAGCAATGTGTTTTTTTCTAATAGATTTCTTGTTCGGTTACTTTAAGCTGTTTTATTTTTTTAAGACGTCGAAATGTGGTCAATAAACTCGATTCCAGATTCATGGAAGCGGATTGGTAATAAAAACATGATGAACGGAAAGTCATCATGATCATGATTGTGGTCGTTATTGTGTGGTAACTTTTTTCTAATAAATACTATTTTCTTATAGATTTACCATTTCTTTATATATTACATTTCTATAAAAGACTTTCTCCAAAAATGGTACACTTTGAAATGAATTAAATTTATTAATCTATACAAAAATAAAGATATACATTAGACATTACATTCGTTTTTTTTTATACATTAGATTTCGGTTCCGGTTTTTGGTTTTAGTTTAAGTATGGCAGGAATCATTCAAGAAATTGTGAGAGTTTCTTATTGAGCGATTTCTCACCATACCGTAAGAGTAACCATCTTTGGACTGTTCGCTTCACAGATGTAGTGGATGGCCTGGTTGCACTGCCAATCGTTCATGGCAAAGCCATTATTATGAGGCCACAGATGAACACAGTTTTCATTGCCTCCGGCGTTGTCAGGTTGACCGGGAGACCAATAAGTATAGCCCATCTCTTTGCCGGTACCCAGCCAGTAGAATTTCGACTCATTGGCCAAATTGTTGCCGGACAACCAAAACCAGCCTTGGTGATTTATTGATTTCAGATAAGAGGAAATCGCATTCAGTTCTTCTTCAGACTCGATGGACGCCAGATGAGCACCCATTCGGCGGCAAAAATGCTGAGCCGCGTACCAATTTAACTGGATTTAAACACAAAAGAGTTGTTTAAATTGTTCTGGTTTTCCGACAGGGTAGTGAAATGATGTATTGTGGAATGATTTTTCATCATCCCGTGTCAAGTTTGGTTTGGAGACAAACCGGTTTCGGCGTTGTCTCCGAACCAAACTTGACACGGGTTCCACAATACAAAAGAATTCTTAAATAAAATAAACTCTTTTCAAACTTTTTTAACTTCAATTCGAACCTTTTCAGTGGTCTCCAGAAAGTAATATTTTTCTCCTAGTTTTTTGAACGGTTGCATGCTGATCTCACCGATCGCGGTGTTAGGAATCGCTTCATGATTAATGGAAATAAAAATTTGTCATTTATGTATATGGAAAAATCACATTGTAGAGTCCCTTTACTAGGCTTTACTTACTATCATAACTTGTCGTTTGTATATTAAAGTGAGCTTCACTCAGACTCAGAAAAGCCACGCAAATCAGCAGACTTACAAAACTTTTGATCATTTTGCTTTAGATTTTAATTTACAGTTTTTTTATAGTTTCCAAGATTCTCCACAAAACTCACTATACTATAATATAATTGAACACAGAATCACTATAGAGTCGGTACAACACGATTAGACATCAATAGCAATCGAATCAACCTGAAACACTGAACATCAGTGCGAATTTGTCTGTGTTTTAAATACTGATTTCCAAAAAAAATGGGATTTTTAATTATAACTACGAGGGAGTGTGTTTATTTCCATTATATATTGTTATTTATGACTGATAAGAAGATATTTACCTTATATTAGCAATCAATTTTAGAAAAAAAATAATACTTCTTTTTTAATTTTTATTCTTACTGATAACATTAATAACCAGAAAGAGTGTTAACTTCGGCCTGGCCGAAGTTCATATACCCTACACACGTTTACTTAAAAATTAGGCGTGGCAATAGTCAACTTTTTTTTCCTTTTCAATCTCAAATAGCCTGTGATGAAAGACAATATTCGTGCCAAATTTGATGAAAATATCTCTATTCGTTCTTCTGTAATCGAATGTTATTTAATTAGTGGGCGGACCACGCCCATTTTTTGTGATCTGTTTTGGTCATGGACAGTGGACTTCTGGACAAAATTTCAACCACAAATTCGTTCTACAAGCTGGGAAATTGAGTTATAAGCATGGATGAATTTATATTAACTATTTTGGTCAGAGACAGTGGACTTCTGGACAAAATTTCACTCCTATTCACTTCGTGTGTAGGGTATAAAAATAAAGTTTATTGATGGTTTAAGTGTGAGAACAGAACTGAATCCGCTTGTGCATAGAAAAGAAAAAACATTTTTATTTATTTTTCTACTCGTTTGATGTATGAAAGACGCCGCTGTTTTAACAGAAAACTTTTTCAAACGAATCTCAAGACGAGGAGACAATAAAAACTTTCGTTATATGAAATTAATTTTAAGTTGATTAGGTTAAGTAAAATTTTTGTTGTTGGGAATGTACTCAAATTTGTTTTAGATGTTGATGCGTTATTTAATTCTAAATTTCTCCATTTTTCAATTTTTACTTTATTTCTTTCTTTCCCTTTGTGAGAAATATTTTGATCACCTATAAGATCTCTTAGCTGACAGATGATAGATATTTAGCTATCTATCACCCATTTTTCACCTCTAATAGGAGCAGGATCTCTTCGGCTGTTGGAAATAATAAGCCTTTTGGAAAGCTGGTCGGGTGTACAATTACTGTGCGAAAGTTTTAGTTGTCCGCGACACTCTGTTACGGAATTATGATCATTTAGAGTTTTGCTATCTTTTATTTAAAGTTTTGCTAATATTTACTAATGTAAATTATGCTGCCATACTTCAGAAAATATTTTCCGAGTATTATCCAACTTCATGTTCATAGTTTCATTCAGCGGTTTGATGGTTCAAGGACAGAGTCTTGACTCCGATCTCTTAAAATGCTTTTATTTACACGTTTTCCTGAGTATTTTCCTCCTTTTTTCACAGTAGCAAGAGAGGAGATACTTTGACGTATATCAACCTTTCGAGTTCATGTACCGGATGTACAATGTGGATGATATACTGCAAATACGAACACTACAAATCTCAGGGATGGATAGTTTAATAACAGCCATGCTTCAGATGTCATTTATTGGCATTATAGACGTCATCTATTACAAATATTTCGAAGATGTCTATTTGAAAAGCTAATATTAAGTTTAAAGTTTTATTGGCAAAAGTAAAACCCGTTTACGCTCCCAAATGTTTACAAAAGAAAAACGGCTCCTGGTTACTCGGACATTTCAATATTGAAGGAAATGGGAAAACTATGAAATAGCACTACCGGAGTCCTCCCTGAATCAAAATAAAGCTGGTCTTTCGATGGAAACCGAATTTAAAAAAATTAAAAAAAATATAGGATTTAAACGAAATATTTTTCTAATTATGAAAATGCATGTGTAAAAACTTAACTTTTATTAAGGCTATGTACATATACCTAGATATAATAATTCAATGTAATCATGATCAAATATTCTGGTTTCTCAATCTTTTTTAATCTACATCGCAAGTTAGTGAAACACAATCAACCTCCTCGTCATTGAGAGATTCCAATAAAATAATCTTAAACTGGGAAACATTAGTAAGTTGCACTTGATGCGCTGAATCCATATGTTTCCGAATTCTAAAAATTAAAGCAATAGCAGAGGTATTTTAATAAAAAAAAAATGCAAACAGTACTCACTTGTAAGGTTTATTGAATCTCTGTGAACAGCGATCACATTGATAGAAAACGTTACTATGCACATCACGTATGTGGCTTAGTAAGCTTTTGCGGTTAAAAAACGCGCTGGGGCAGAATTCACATGGATGATCTCGTACACCTGCATGAATTTTCTGATGGGCCATTAAATGCTGACGCTCTCGAAATTCAGCTCCGCAATTTCCATCATAATCGCATTTGAAAGGTTTAATATTTTTATGCATACGGTCGTGAATAATTAATTGTGATTTTCGTGCAAATGACTTGCCGCATTCTTCACATTTTACGTTCTTTCCAAAATGCAGGGCTTGATGCGTACGCAGGACATTTTTCTGACGAAAGGATTTGCCACACACTTCACAACTGAAGGGTTTAATACCACTGTGGATATTTTCGTGCATATTTAGATCATAGCGACTTGTAAATGTTTTCTCTGTAAAAAAATAAAATTATATTCTATGATATTGAATAATTTTTGAAATTATTTTCGTTTATTTTATTCATGTTTTTATTTTCTTTCGGTTACTTTAGAAATATTTACCACATGATTGACACTGAAAACGTTTCCGTTTTTTTTTGTTAAATTCTTCGGTTTCACTAAGGTATTCAGTGGTTTCCTGCACACTATCCGGTATTGAGGAATTGTCTAATAAATAAAAGTATTAGGCAAATAAATATCGTAACAAGCTGCTAAACAAACTTGTATTAATAAGGCTTTCCGCCTCAGAGAAGTGATCGAATTCTTCATAAATTACCGATTCCCCGTCAGTATTTCCGTTGTTTTCCTCGCTCACTGGCGGTTCAATTGCTTCTTGCTCCATAAAAAACGTATTCTCTTGTACTGTCTCTATAATGCTGTCATCATATTCGTCTTCTTCCCTTAAATATACAAGTTCTTCCGCATCCTCCTGATTAACCGATTCATAGTCATTTGCCAAGATGGTTTCACAACATTCCGCATTCTCAGCTTCTTCATCACTGTGGTTTAAGCTTCTTACTGCATCGGATTCACCTTGCTGTGGGTGTTGCCCATTTAATTTCATTATAAAAAATTCTTCTGAATCGCGACATCGTGCTAAAAATGTTTTTAGTGCGATTATACTCCGATAGCAGTCAAAGCAAACATTTTGCGGCAGTTCTAAATCAGGATGAACTCGTGGTACTCGCTGCAAATGAAGGTCTTCCTCAAGAAAATCATAAATTTTCGTGGATATTGGTACAAATTCAGTGGAAACTTGTTTCAAGCAGGTCCGGCAGCTGGTCAACAAGTTCATTATTTCAAAATTGAAATCTTAAAATTAATCAACAAAAGCGTTTTTACACAATTTTAGTATTTTTATAGTTTTTATACACAAAGTCCGTGATTTTAATTCCGTATGATTTACACCATTATCGAGTGTGTTCATTAATAGACATTTAATTTCACTAAACACCTAGTAGGAAAATCAAAACATTTTGATTAAGATTAATCATTCAAATTATAACTATTATTTAAAATAAAATAAATATATACTTTAAATTAATTGATTGAGTCAAATGTTCCGACATAAATTTTCCGTTCAAAAAACCCTCCGATTTTTGTTTTGTTGTTTGTGGGAACTAAGGAGAGCAAATTTGCTCGCTCTCGCCTGGTTTCCGAGTTATAGGTCTTTGTAGTTTGACGTACATGTTAATTATATATATTGATATCGTCGAAAGGTATTTAAATTGTGTATTATTATATTATTTTTATTGCAAATCAATTATTTTAATTTTAATTTTCTAACGCTGAAAAATATTATATGGTTTTATATCACATTGTATTTGCATAAAAATTCTCCTATCTCATGCTTGATTCTGAAACCGACCTGCATGTTTGTGGTCCAAACAAACTTGTGTTGTGCTTACAACTATTTGCTTCTAAGTCTAGTCAACAGTATATAAATCATAATAAATTTGTTGACAAACGATGTACTTATATAGCGAATGTGGCATGTTGGCATGTTTCGAAATAGCTATCTTTCATTTATTTAGAACAAGATTTTATCCAAAAATGTTTGAAGAAGAATTAGATTTTAGATTTTGATAAGCGTTTGGTCAACGGTAAACCTGTTCCAATGTTTCCTGATTGTTTGTCCAACACAAATATTGTTTGGTAAAATGTAACAGTTTTTAAATTGTAATGCGATAAATATATGTACAATTTATATAAATATGATAAGCCGGGAAAACTTGATAATTTCAGTGTATACAATACATGCATTCACATTTGGAAATAACCCGTTAAGTAGGGAATATGAAACACATAAGGTTAACAAATTAAAATTAGAGTTTAAAAGTTTCACTGAGTGGTAAAAATTTTTAAGATATGAAAGTTCCAGATGATGTAAGTTATCCTTCGTGTTTCTCTTGATATAATAAAATATGTATTTCATTAGGTTATTTGCCAGGTATGTAAAAGAAGTTTCTGTTGTCCGGAATGTCGGTCTAAACATGAAATAAAAAATCATGCAATTGTTGTGCACAACCCGCCGACGATGACCAGAGCATGTAGCAACGGCGACGGTAATGACGACAACGACAGCAGGAATTTTGGTGGTGCTGTCATGGCCAACAATGTCACTATATATTTGTTCTGTCCGATATGTGCTAAAAAACCACTCCTTCTGAAGGAAGCAATGTATTGTGAAATGTTGGAACACATTAAAAATAATCATCTACCGCTAAACTGTCAAAAATGTTCGAAGGTGAATTTAATTGTCCTCAGTAAAATAAGATGGTGATATATAATTTCAAAATTCATTGTTATAGACTTATACTAACGTCGAAGACTTGAAGGAGTTCTCAAAATGTATTCAACCACAAATGCTATGTATGGAGGATAAACCTGTAAAATACATGCCACTGAATGATCTAGAGCTTCAGCAAAATCATGGCAAAGCTATTCACTCAACAATTGCTACGCAAACTTCACCCATGCCACCGCAAATCGATTACAGTATCGGGTCTCATATTACACCCTTTTCGACGCTTAATCTGCATTTAAAAACAAAAAGCACAGTTACTCATGACTTCATAAGCGATAGTGTATCGTCCATTCGGAACATTTCGTCAATTAGCCACTCGTCTTCTGCGCGCAGTATTGGAATTTTGTCAAATGTTGACAACGGTAAACTAGTCCGAACCACATCGACGCCTCTGCAAACCGAAGTTGTTTTCACTAAGCCCAAAGAGCACACGACTTTCAACGCACAGGTATCGAGTATATATAACAGTGAAACGGAGGGTGTACTGGTGCCTAATCCAGCTGTGTAAGTGTAGTGTTAAAATTTGTTACCGTCGGACTGGAGTTTTTACTTCTCACATATCCAAGCCAAATTGAAATGTAGATTGAAAAACTCTATTTTTAAAATTTCCTCATATTCCTTTAGAAGTGCATATTTAAAACTGTTCACTATTATTTTGCTCCTTTAGCACACCCTCACATCGATCGGCAATTGAAGTACATCGTTACCGTAAAGTCGGGGGTCGATCGAAAATGACTGCCGTCACACCGTTGCGTCATGTCATGTCCAAAAGTATACAAAAAGCCATCGCAGAACATGGTAGAGCAGGTCCTGTGCAGGAGGATCAATATCGTAAAAAAAGAATTGAATCAAGTGATCATAATATAGGTATGTTTTAACTAGTCAGGAGGTTTTAAAGTTAAAAAAAATTACCTCATCTACAATATATTTATTAATCTAAATTAACTAAATTAGCTGAACAACAATATGTTAATGGGGCCAATAAACTTTGCAACTCTTCACCTTTGGATTTGCGCTTGTCTCCTGCTCTGCGACGAACTTGTAACGAGGCTCCCAAACCGACGATGACGCAGGACCGTGAGACGGTGCCTCAACAGAGACAAGAAATATTATTATCCTCTAAGAAAACTACCACCCAATCGATAGTCATAACACGGCTGCAAAGCGAGAGTAATAGCATCAACTCAGAAAAACCTGGTACTTATTTTGACGCTACCAACATATCCAGCAGCAGCAGCTCTGCTTCGGCTGCTGGTTCGATCTATCAAACTTGTCATAGTGTCGAAATTATAACATCCACCGAGCTGAACGGAGTAAAAGTGTGCCAGAACAGCTGCTATTCTACCGAAAAGGCGGTTGCAGAGTTTCTTCCAGCTGATCGCCGAAGTGCTTTAACTGTGGAAACGAATTGCCTGGCTCCAATCACACCTCGAGCACGTACGAAAGGAGCTATCATTAAAAAAAATCACATTGTTTTCGAGACACCCACCTTGGAGGAATCCAACCCCCCCAACGAAGCCTTCTTTACGCCCGAAGCAAGTCCAGTGCAACTATCGAGCTTAGCAATGGAATCGACGAATGATGTAGCTTGTAAGACACCTTTAAGACCACGCAAGCTAAGCAATAATTTCTCACCGTATCGACGTCCATCCTTGCATGACTTTCGTATCGAAAACCTTGATGGTAAAAAAGACAACATTGATGACGAAGTTTTCAAATCAGGAAAGGAATTGAATGAAGAAGAAAACAAGAAACCTCAGCCATCTGGTCTATGGTCCTTAATGGCTTCAGTAATGCGATTACCATCCTTTGCGGGGACCCAAACCAATAAAAGTCCAACTTCGCATTCGCTAATCAAACGATGCTCTTCCATTGCAGGTAATTTATTTAATGCTTGGATTGCAATGTTTTTAAATTGATAAAATATTATTGGATTCCAATGTACATTAGGTTCAATTGTGCGTCAAAAGCCTGTGGTTGAAGATGATCGCTTACAAAGCCTTAAACGCAAGCGCACATACACGGCGGATTATAATTCTACATATTTCACGCGCAATCAAAGTTCAGATTCGACAATAATTAGCGACGGTTCGTCTTCGAAGCGTTATCGTATTCATGGTAGAAAGCCTATTGAGCGAATGCGTGCAAATAGCTAAAATCTCATCTTAATATTTAACGGTAAAAAAATTTAGATCATTAAGTCCTTGATTAGTTCATTATTTATTATTTAAAATTAGATTAGGATATCGAATTAGTAACTTTTAAAATTTGTTTACTGGCTTTTGTCAATATTTAATTTATTTTCAACGTAACAACTTCTGGTTTTAATTATTATATAGTATAAACAGTGATTTAGTTAAAAAAAACAAATCATAGAGTATTTTAAGTTGTATTTTTATTTTTTTTATATACATATGTACCACTAGTTTCTATACTTCAACAATGTTGTTTTAAACAAAATTTTTAAATGTTTTATAATTGAAAAACGCTGAACAAGTCAGTTGAATGTTCTAAAATTGCAACACAATAAATTAATAATCGGTTAGCACTTATTTTTTTTAAATGAAAAAAAACTACAGTTGCTTGTGTTCACAACGTCTAATTATGCTATCCCCAAATTTCTACAGGGTGTTTAGAGGGTGTCTGTTATTTCATTTCAATGGCGGTTCACACACGAGAACAATTGTGCATGCACAATTTTTGCTTTCATCGTCAAACACGAGATGAATAAAAGTAGTGTAAAAAATGTATATGTGAACAGTGGCTTGCATGAATTAGTGAACTTTGTGTCATCATATGTAAAATCGTGTATGCATTGGTTTCGTGGTTTGTAGGTCCGATCGTAAAGCCTCAACGAAAATAGACGAATGCAAACGTAGCGTATGAGTACGAATACGTTCTTGAATGACGGAGATTGAGATATACACCTCAACAATGATGTTGAAGCACATCGAACAGCGTTAGAACTTCCGAGCGTCGCAAAAGTCCCGAAAATATAAACGTCAAAATTTGTTAACATCATGTCCGCCATTTCTGATATTCGTGCTTCTTTGTCAGCAAATTTCTTGTGTTGTGCAAAAATATTCTTTGTGGATAATTGTATGAAACTAATTATTACAATGGATTTTAATAAATTATTTCAGTAGAAATACAGAATTCAAAATAATAATTTTTAATTTTTGTTCGGAATTGTGGTTTTCCTTTGTTTGAATATCAAAAATATACTTTTGTTTAAATTTTTTGCAATAATTTGGCACGGCTTCATTATTTTGGAACAATTTTCAATGTTCAAATTCAAATGAGTTGCCGACTCATTTCCGAAAAAAGGTGTTTGCTCGCCGTCAGTGAGAAAATAGAATCTATCCCATCGATGCGTCATGACGCCTAGATGTGCTTCTGCACTTATACTCTATGTACAGTACGAATGAAAGCCACTACTAGCGAACGAAATCACCATTTTTTTCTTTTCGTAATGGTATAACTTTTTTCATCAGTCATTTTATAGAATTTCTACAAAAACGCTTCAAGTAAAAGCAAATAGCATACGGACGTGATTGATTTATTTATTGATTATTTTAACTTAGATAGCCTCTATGTCTTTATCAAGTATTTTGCCAATTCCTACTAATCCCATTTGGGACAGGGAAGATGAGCGTCGAGTGCTGGCTAAAGGTGCTCCCAAAATTGGGGCTCTCGTGTCCGCCAAAATAGCTGCGCCACCTTATGGACAGAGAAAAGATTGGGTGCCTCGCACGGAGGCCGATTTTGGTGACGGTGGCGCATTTCCTGAAATTCATGTGGCACAGTATCCTTTAAGTATGTATACATTATCTCTATATTAATATTAGAATTAGAATTAGATCAAAAAATTGCATTTTTATCTAATTATGTGGTTTTTTAGGTATAGGATGTCCGTCAAATTTGGGCAAGAAATCCAATGCGCTTGCGGTTCGCTTGGATGAGAAGGGAAAAATTAAATATGATGCTATTGCACGTCAGGGACATGGAAAGGACAAGATTGTTTATTCGTCAATATCGCAATTGTTGCCAGCAGAAGTGCTTGCCGAAGACGCAGAGGAACTGCAGCGGCCGGACGCCGAGACAATTGCCGAAACTACAGAGGAGACAAGGAAGGCCCTTGAAAAATTAACGAGTCAGAAAATTGCTTCGGCAATGCCCGTTCGGCACGCTGAGAAATCTCAGCCTGCTCAATACATACGCTACACACCCTCACAGCAGGGTGATGCTTTTAATTCTGGTGCTAAACAGCGTGTCATACGCATGGTGGAGGCGCAGCAAGATCCAATGGAACCGCCAAAATTTCGTATTAACAAAAAAATACCTAGAGGGCCACCTTCGCCGCCAGCGCCAGTCTTGCATTCACCGTCGCGCAAAGTCACTGTGAAAGAGCAAAAAGAGTGGAAGATCCCTCCATGCATTTCCAACTGGAAGAACGCAAAAGGTTTCCAACTACCATAAAAATTACAATTTCATAATTTACTAATGTTACATCCATTTCTTAAGGTTACACCATACCGCTGGACAAACGTCTGGCGGCTGATGGTCGTGGTCTTCAGCAAGTGCACATCAATGAGAAGTTCGCTAAGATGGCCGAGGCGCTTTATATAGCAGATCGTAAAGCTCGTGAGGCTGTGGAAGCGCGTGCACAGCTGGAAAAGAAACTCGCCCAGAAGGAGAAGGAGAAGAAAGAGGATATGCTGCGAATTATGGCGCAAAGGGCACGTGAAGAACGCGCTGGACTAATCCGTAATCCGGAAGATGCGTCGGGCACAAGCGCTGAAGTTCGCGAACGTAATGAGTTGCGCGCTGAGAGGCATAGAGAACGTCAACGCGATCGTAATTTGGCGCGTGCTGCACCAGAGAAGCGTACGAAGTTGCAACGAGAACGTGAACGCGATATATCGGAGCAAATAGCTTTGGGCATGCCAGCGAAGACGTCGACCAACGGCGAAACGCTTTACGATCAACGACTCTTTAATACGACAAAAGGCATGGACTCTGGTTATGCCGACGATGAAGCGTACAATGTTTACGATAAGCCGTGGCGTGAGGGCGCCGCGCTTAGCACACATCTGTATAGGCCCAGTAAGCAGATCGATAATGATGTTTATGGTGATGACTTGGATCGCATTGTGAATACACAACGTTTTGTGCCAGATAAGGAATTTTCAGGCACTACACGAAACGCTTCTGGTGCAACTCAACGTGCTGGACCGGTACAGTTTGAAAAGGAAGAGGATCCATTCGGACTAGATCAGTTCTTGAATATGGCCAAAAAGGCTCCGAAGCGCGGAGAAGACAAATCTGATCGCTCTAATACAGATAAGAAACGTAGAAAAGACTAGATTCAATGAAAATTAAGAAAAGTTTCAGAATGTAAATTTATATATATTTAAAAATTTTTAGCAATAAAAAGATCAGCCCTGTTTTTAAGCCCTAAAGGGTCTATAACAAAGTTAGTTCTTACTCACACAGCTATTTTCCCTTACAAAATTTATAATTTAAAGTCACGCCCTGAGTTTTTGGTCAGGGCAACACTGCCGAAAACGTGCGTGTTGCTGCTGCATAATCGCTACTCAATTATAGAGTAATCACCGGAAATGAAAGTTTTTGTTCCGGTTCGTCACTGCATTTAATTTTATTTACCTGCACAAAATATAAACAAAGAACTTTTTTCTGTTGTTGATTTGTCTACCAACTTTTTAATACTAGAAAAAAAAATTGAAATAATTAAAGTTAATAATTATAAATTATTCCATTAAATTTACAGAGAATAACTCTCTTAGCATGTATCAAAATACTTTAGTTCATTTACCGTTTTATTTACATTTCTTGGTAGTACAATTAATATTAATTCATTAATTATTATTTACCTTATTTGACTTCACTTTATTAAAACTCTGTTAAAACTCTGTTAAAACTGTTAAAGGTTCTTTAGTAAATTTATTAGTTTTTACTAATAGATAACATTTTACAATTAATTTTCTATTTATTTTTTCCTTTTATTTCATACTTATCAGTGTGTTTTAACGTAAAAACTAAATACATTTTTCCTATTTTCAACAGAACTAACCGCGCAGTTCTGTTCAATGCTAATTAAGTACAACATACAAATATCTGTGAGATAATCAAATTGATATTTCTGTTTACAGTCTTAATAATTGTTTTAACTTTGTTTAAGAAAATATATAAATAAAGTAAATGAAAAGCGACCTAATATTCGTTAATATTAACGAATATTCAATTATTATCGTTTTTTTTTTTAATTCACTCAAGAATTTAATTCACTCGATTTGATAGATGTTAAGGATTCTGATTAATTTCAATACCTAATATCCGAATTTAATATTAAATTTGCAAAAAGTCTGGCATCAATTTCATTAGTAATTAAATTAAAATCAAGAAACTTCATTGATGTAAAGCATCTTGTGTCAAAATTACACTAATGATTGTGTGATCGTTTAGTAAATGAAATTCTCGAAGTAAATGTTAAGAATTTACAAATTACCGAATCATATATGCGAATTAAATATGATTAAATTTCTATTTTATTAACATGACTATTGAAGTACATTCAAATGAAATAAAACACCCAAATCATGAATTTCAGCATAGTGATTATATTAAATCTTACACAATGTTAAATACGAAAATTGCCTTCATATACTGTGGATTATATTTTTTCAGGTTTCTTTTATCCACTAATATTGTAGGAAATAAAAATTTAGCATCAGAATTCAATACACTCTACTCTAATCTTAAAAACTAATTTATTTACTATTGTAAGTATTCTAGGTTTAGTAACATCGGTTTCAGTACACTAAAAGACAGAATTAGATTTCAAGAAAAGACAGAAACAAACATAATACTACTATTAAATATCGTTCAATAATTTTTGGATTGAATGAAATATACGAGCATAAATTAGAAAGTTCATATTTGATTTAAAGTTAAATAAATTTCGATTTAAATTGAAACTAAGACTTATTTATTTAGAAACTTGAAATTCTTTAAAATTTCAATTGAAATAAACGTTAATAGAATATAGTAATCTTAGACTAGAAGTGTTACATTATATTAGATTTAAATGAAATTAGATTGTTTTATTATTAATAATTATTAATTTTCTTATTTCGACAATGAATTAAGTAAAAAGCTCTTAAAATTAAATACAAATTATCATTGTTTTTCTAACAATGCTTCTAAATACAATTTGTTTATTATGTTGTAGAAACAAACCAATCTATTGCACATAAAATCTATTGTACAACTTAATCAGCTACAGCCTGAAGAACATGATACTGACATCAATTTAATTACACTTACATGGTTACAATATTAAGTACATAAGTTAATATTCAAGATCCTAATTCAAAGTTTTCAAAGAAATATATTCTGCGTATATTTCTGTAAAATTATCCTGAAATGGTGGCTATAGTGTAATGGAAATTCTTATAAAAAACAAATTATTGTATAATTCTACTATAGTTCAATGATGTTTGCTTTTGAACTTTAGGTTAGTTCTGAAGTTATTCTAAGATATTTTTTCATTGATTCAATTACGTTGTGTAACGCTCGTTTGGGTAAATGCCCGTTGGATAACAATTTCGTACCCCACGTTGGTTCTCTTTGGCTCCACGTTGGGCGCCATTTTTCAACAAATTCAAGACGGCGGAATTCACAAAACAAATATAAAATCAACTATTTGTTCGCTCCTGTCCAATGTTTACGATAAGCCGTGGCGTGAGGGCGCCGCGCTTAGCACACATCTGTATAGGCCCAGTAAGCAGATCGATAATGATGTTTATGGTGATGACTTGGATCGCATTGTGAATACACAACGTTTTGTGCCAGATAAGGAATTTTCAGGCACTACACGAAACGCTTCTGGTGCAACTCAACGTGCTGGACCGGTACAGTTTGAAAAGGAAGAGGATCCATTCGGACTAGATCAGTTCTTGAATATGGCCAAAAAGGCTCCGAAGCGCGGAGAAGACAAATCTGATCGCTCTAATACAGATAAGAAACGTAGAAAAGACTAGATTCAATGAAAATTAAGAAAAGTTTCAGAATGTAAATTTATATATATTTAAAAATTTTTAGCAATAAAAAGATCAGCCCTGTTTTTAAGCCCTAAAGGGTCTATAACAAAGTTAGTTCTTACTCACACAGCTATTTTCCCTTACAAAATTTATAATTTAAAGTCACGCCCTGAGTTTTTGGTCAGGGCAACACTGCCGAAAACGTGCGTGTTGCTGCTGCATAATCGCTACTCAATTATAGAGTAATCACCGGAAATGAAAGTTTTTGTTCCGGTTCGTCACTGCATTTAATTTTATTTACCTGCACAAAATATAAACAAAGAACTTTTTTCTGTTGTTGATTTGTCTACCAACTTTTTAATACTAGAAAAAAAAATTGAAATAATTAAAGTTAATAATTATAAATTATTCCATTAAATTTACAGAGAATAACTCTCTTAGCATGTATCAAAATACTTTAGTTCATTTACCGTTTTATTTACATTTCTTGGTAGTACAATTAATATTAATTCATTAATTATTATTTACCTTATTTGACTTCACTTTATTAAAACTCTGTTAAAACTCTGTTAAAACTGTTAAAGGTTCTTTAGTAAATTTATTAGTTTTTACTAATAGATAACATTTTACAATTAATTTTCTATTTATTTTTTCCTTTTATTTCATACTTATCAGTGTGTTTTAACGTAAAAACTAAATACATTTTTCCTATTTTCAACAGAACTAACCGCGCAGTTCTGTTCAATGCTAATTAAGTACAACATACAAATATCTGTGAGATAATCAAATTGATATTTCTGTTTACAGTCTTAATAATTGTTTTAACTTTGTTTAAGAAAATATATAAATAAAGTAAATGAAAAGCGACCTAATATTCGTTAATATTAACGAATATTCAATTATTATCGTTTTTTTTTTTAATTCACTCAAGAATTTAATTCACTCGATTTGATAGATGTTAAGGATTCTGATTAATTTCAATACCTAATATCCGAATTTAATATTAAATTTGCAAAAAGTCTGGCATCAATTTCATTAGTAATTAAATTAAAATCAAGAAACTTCATTGATGTAAAGCATCTTGTGTCAAAATTACACTAATGATTGTGTGATCGTTTAGTAAATGAAATTCTCGAAGTAAATGTTAAGAATTTACAAATTACCGAATCATATATGCGAATTAAATATGATTAAATTTCTATTTTATTAACATGACTATTGAAGTACATTCAAATGAAATAAAACACCCAAATCATGAATTTCAGCATAGTGATTATATTAAATCTTACACAATGTTAAATACGAAAATTGCCTTCATATACTGTGGATTATATTTTTTCAGGTTTCTTTTATCCACTAATATTGTAGGAAATAAAAATTTAGCATCAGAATTCAATACACTCTACTCTAATCTTAAAAACTAATTTATTTACTATTGTAAGTATTCTAGGTTTAGTAACATCGGTTTCAGTACACTAAAAGACAGAATTAGATTTCAAGAAAAGACAGAAACAAACATAATACTACTATTAAATATCGTTCAATAATTTTTGGATTGAATGAAATATACGAGCATAAATTAGAAAGTTCATATTTGATTTAAAGTTAAATAAATTTCGATTTAAATTGAAACTAAGACTTATTTATTTAGAAACTTGAAATTCTTTAAAATTTCAATTGAAATAAACGTTAATAGAATATAGTAATCTTAGACTAGAAGTGTTACATTATATTAGATTTAAATGAAATTAGATTGTTTTATTATTAATAATTATTAATTTTCTTATTTCGACAATGAATTAAGTAAAAAGCTCTTAAAATTAAATACAAATTATCATTGTTTTTCTAACAATGCTTCTAAATACAATTTGTTTATTATGTTGTAGAAACAAACCAATCTATTGCACATAAAATCTATTGTACAACTTAATCAGCTACAGCCTGAAGAACATGATACTGACATCAATTTAATTACACTTACATGGTTACAATATTAAGTACATAAGTTAATATTCAAGATCCTAATTCAAAGTTTTCAAAGAAATATATTCTGCGTATATTTCTGTAAAATTATCCTGAAATGGTGGCTATAGTGTAATGGAAATTCTTATAAAAAACAAATTATTGTATAATTCTACTATAGTTCAATGATGTTTGCTTTTGAACTTTAGGTTAGTTCTGAAGTTATTCTAAGATATTTTTTCATTGATTCAATTACGTTGTGTAACGCTCGTTTGGGTAAATGCCCGTTGGATAACAATTTCGTACCCCACGTTGGTTCTCTTTGGCTCCACGTTGGGCGCCATTTTTCAACAAATTCAAGACGGCGGAATTCACAAAACAAATATAAAATCAACTATTTGTTCGCTCCTGCTCACTCGTGCTCCTGAAAACAAACGCTCTTTCGAGCGAGCAGGAGCGCATGAAAAATTTTTTTTGTCGCTCCTGCTCGCGAGTGCTCTCGAAAAGAAACGCTCTTTCGAGCTTGAAAGAGCGAGCTAGAGCGAGTATGGCTGCTAGTGGCGTTGGAAACTTGGAGATAATTGAGGAATTTATGGACCACCGTGCATACATCTATATATTGAAGAGAAATTTGAAGCCAAGTGCTGGAAAATTTGCACCAAACCAGCACTCCGCCACCGTCATATTTTACTTTTTTGTTTTGTAAGATTGTATGGGGGTGTATGGCTGCTAGTGTTGGAAACTTGGAGATAATTGAAGAAGCTATGGACCACCGTGCATACATCGATATATTGAAGAGAAATTTGAAGCCAAGTGCTGGAAAATTGGGCGTATATAATGGATATTATTTTCAGCAAGATAATTATCCCAACAACATGGCTCACAACACCAGGATGTACTTGGCGTACAATGTTCCACATATGCTCAAAACACCACCACAGAGTCCTGATCAAAACCCCATTGAGTATATGTGGAATATGCTTGAGAAAAGGATCAGGGCGCATCATATTAGCCCAAACTCTAATTTTTATAAATGATCTTCCAACCGTAATAGAAAATGCTAATGTGTTAATGTTTGTTGATGACGTCAAATTGTTCCTATCGTTTAAGGAAGAATCAGAGTCAATGCTATTACAGTCTGACCTGATGAACATGATTCGATGGTGTAGCACAAATTGCATGACTTTGAATTTAAATAAGTGTAAGCAAATGACATTCTCTCGTTCACGTTCGGCGAATTTGGACTATACTATTAATAATTATACATTGGATAAACTGCAATCGGTCAATGATCTTGGAGTTCTATTGGACCGCAAGCTCCGCTTCCATATGCAAATAAACCACGTCTCCAGCAGAGGTAATAGTATGCTAGGTTTTGTTAAAAGATGGGCAAAAGAATTTAAGGAGCCTTATATTACAAAGCTTTTATATACCACATTAGTTCGTCCGATTCTGGAGTATGTCTCACCAGTTTGGAGCCCAAACTACGCTTGCTATATTTCCGAAGTTGAATCGGTACAGAAGCTGTTTCTACTTTTTACGTAAACTATAAAACATTTTGTTAATGTTTAGTTTCGAAGTTAATAAATAAATAAATGTTGAATACGTTGGCATCTCTGTCGGCTAAAAATACGCGTGGTAGGTTAAAAACAGCTGACTATATTTGTAAAATGAGCAATTTTTATGAATTTTAACTTCGTTTTACTTGCAAAATATTGAATATTGTGCAACTATATAAATTAAAATAGGTTTCATGTACATTTCTAGAAGCATGCGTTGGTTTTAAAACTGTCTCCTTGGTCTTTTTTACGTATTTAAAAATTTATATTTCTGGCTTGTTGCATGAAGAAGAACATGAGTTGCATTCCTCTCTCAAAATATTTTTCTGAATTTTGTAAACAAACTTCTGAGTTGTCAAAATTACATGCGTTTTGTTTTTCTAATCTACACACCCAAGCCTGATTTCACCAACACATTCAAAGGGAAAAAAACACTTTCTAGTCTTGCAGTCTTTGGTGCATACTCGTTGTCGGCAAATGCAGTTAATTTAGAATAGAGTTGTTGTTGCAGATGACGTCAAAGCCAGCAATTTTAATAATTGAACCATTTTTTGGTGGGAGCCATAAGCAGCTGTTGGATACCTTAATCGAATGTTTGTGATTGCTTGAATGCATTCATGCTGTTGCAGAAAATGTGAATGGTTTTATTTTCTTCTTGTTTACTAGGTTTAAATGTCAGTGACTTCGAGATTTATAGTATGGCAGGAAAGAAGTGGCATTGGCGCGCACGAACGGGGGCGCTCTTCTTCTCTCAGGAGATTCCAAAGGACCACGCTTATAAGGTACTGTTTACCAGCTCGGTGCTGAACTTGGCCGAACTTCTAGGCGTGCGTCCGGATTTGGTGAGTTGCCGTAAGATTGTGTACTTTCATGAAAATCAGCTGGTGTATCCTGTGCGCGAAGTAAAGGAACGCGATTGTCAGTACGGGCTGAATCAGATACTCACATGGTAGGAAACACCATTGGCAGGAAAGCATTTGATTATTTCTTGCGTTTGCAGCCTTGCTGCTGACAACATAATCTTCAATTCGAACTTTAATCGGAGCTCCTTTCTGGAAAACGTAATGCCTTTCCTAAACAAACAACCGGACTACAAGCTGAAAAATATACGCGAAGTTATTGAAAAGAAATGTGAGGTTCTTTATTTCCCAATTAAGTTTCACGCCTTCCCAAATAAACGCCTCGTGATTGGCTCGGATCTGACGTTGCCCCCAACGGGCAGTGAAAAAGATTGTCTGCATCTAATTTGGCCGCATCGTTGGGAGCACGACAAAAATCCCAAATTGCTGGTTGAGGTTTTACTGGAATTGAACAAGCGCCAGGTTGATTTTAAGGTGACTATATGTGGCGAGAATTATCAAACCGCGCCTGAGTCCTTCGATGGTATACAGGAAAAGTTGGGAGCCAAGCTGGTCAATTTCGGCTTCTTATCCCGGGACAGATATATCAAGACGCTGCTGAGTGGCGATGTAGTTATATCAACGGCTGGCCACGAATTCTACGGAGTAGCAATGTAAGAACTGTAATTCTATCGAAACATATTAAATAATGTTTTATTTCTTTCGGCGTAGGCTTGAAGCTACATACTGCGGCTGTATGCCTATAGCACCAAACAAACTTGTCTATCCTGAAATCTATCCGAAGGAAAACTTGTATAATACATCCAATCAATTGATTAAAATGCTCTACAATTGGTGCCGCAACCCAGAATTATTTAGAAAACATCGAGATAAGTTTTTCGAATATTTTACATTCGAGCGTTATTCAGCACAACATTTGGTACCAAAATATTTAGAGAAACTGCGAATTTAAATTGTGACTGATCGAAATTGGATTTAATGTTCGACATTTGCAGCTTGCATGGAATAGTTAGTTTAAAAGATAAGATAATTATATCAAAAAAAGTACAATGAAATTGTAACAAATTTTGTAATTCACGACCATTGGTTAAACCATTATATTTGAAAATTAAGTCGACATAATTTAAGCTAAACAAGAAAATATTTTTACTAGTACCATTAGGTATATATTTGTTTATTTTATTATGTGTGTACAACATATTATTGACGTTTAAAATGTTGTTTTCTTAATGATTCTAAAAATTAATATAGTTGAACTATTGTTCTTTTTTTATCATACTTGGGCGTTCTCATTTAGTAGGTAAAGTAAATACAAAATAATTTAATTTCTTTTAATGGTCAACTTTTTAAATACACAAAACACATTCTAAAATAGCAATCGAATTTAGATGTTATTAGTAGAATCATTAAATGCTATTTGCTATTATTAATTATCGCTTTCCGAACTGGTATTTGTTCAAAACATGAGTTTTACTTTTTTAAAAATGGTCCTCTTTAAACTTCGTTGGGACGCAGAAGTCCTCCTTAATATGCTGACGATATTCCTCATCATCATTGTGACATTCACGAAAGCACTGCGCACAAAATAATTCACCTTCACAGCTTTTACAACGGTATACCGCATCCTCATTGCAAATAGTACACCATGGTAGTTCTTCCCTTTCCAGAGACAGTGCGTCATGTGGTAGACTGGACATGAGCTCTTCTTCCAATTCGTTTACTGTGTTCACAGGTTTTTTCGTTAAGTACTGCAAAACCAAAACAATTGGTTAGAAAAAGCTTTTAAAAGTGCGAATATGGACAGTTCACCGTTTCAAATATCTGTTTCAGTACGCTATCTTCGCTTTCTGTATTTTCGGTGGATGAACAGGTTTTTTTGATCTCACTTTCCGGCGGCAAGTCGCGCAGCGCATTTAAACGCCGCTGAATATCCTCTGTGCGTTTCTTCTCTACACTTGCGTCCAACTGTGTCTCGCTCAGGAACTGTTCTAAGATATCATTAACCTTTGTTTGGACATCACGTTGGTCTGTAGATAGCAATAAATCTTTTCTCGAGTAGTCCTTTTCGGGAGGATTGTCCTTAAGATTGGCCAGGCGCGAACGTATCTCATCATCGGTGTACAGCTTGTCACTGCATTTAAGCTTTTTCAATTGTTCAGATATCTTGTAATCAATATTTGCGCCAAACTCATTATCATCGCAATGTGTGGATGTAACAGTGTCAGCATCAGTTGTTTGCGGATTATTGGACTGTGAAATTGGCATCAGAATTTCACCGACATCGGCTGGTGGTTCTGCTCTGTTTTTAGGATTTTCCGAACATTGAACTTTATTTAATTTAATTATGTGTTTAGAATACTATTTACTCCATTATAGCAGCGGCGGCTTCAACTTGCATTTTATCAATTGGATTCCCACCCTTCGAGCTCACGATAACGCCAGGCAACGGATCACAGTCTATTACTTTTTCAATCGATTTCTTGGAAAGCTTGTCATAGCAGATAAGGCAAACATTTTCAACTTTTCCATTATGTTTCGGTACCGAAATCGGGCGCTTCAAACATTTTGCGCAGTATGAGTAACCGCAGTTGGGGCATCCATACTTAGGGTGGGTGGAGTCATTAAGGCATTACAATTGAACCATCTTCGCTTACCTCTTTGCAGAATAGTCCGTATTTTCTACCACAACCAAAGCATTGCATTTTGTGTTCTTAATCTGAAAATAATGTTACTTTTAAGAAGAGGAAGTAAATAAATTCTCAAGTTCAAGTTCTTTATTGAGACAATGCAATTTTCAAATACTTTACAAAATGTTTACAAAACTTATGACTATGTGGTTTGACATATCCAGCGCTGTCATTTTTAATCTTGTGAGACAATTTCGCTACTTTTTTTCAATTCCATTTTTTCAAAAATTTCAGATGTGAGCATAGAAACGTTGAAGTTAGGATTATGATAAATGGTTCGCAGTTTGCGTGATTTCTATCCCGTGCTTCCTCCTGTCCGTGCCCTGAGTAATTTATGTCCTTTGTTTGATTTTGGCCTCAGAGAAAAAATAACTTACTATGTGGTGCGTAAGTAATTATTGAGCGTAGAAAATGGTTACTTTATGGGTCTACAACACTCCGTTTTGTCATCGTACGAAAATAATTTGTTTTTATTAGTATTATTATTATTATTATTTCTTACATTTTTCCTATTATTATAATAAAATTTATGGTTAATTCTTATTGTATTGGTTATTATTATGAAACTTTGAAATATTCAAATTTCTTTGTGATCCATAAATATTAGGTTAGGAAACCTTGTGCAATAATTCGAGAAGTAAAACTACTCGATGATGAGTTGACGTGGAAACTGGACGAGAGTTTCTATCAGTTCGATTTAGCTAAAAACTGCGGTCCATTTTACTGAGCGACGAAGGTAGTGATCATGAGCTATCAGATGCAGAGTGCGGTTCATTAGATGCGAGTGCCAACAAGATATCGCCATTAAGAAGGAAACGCAAACTCGATGACTCCACCACGGAAATGGAAGAGGTTATGGCCAAGGCATTTGCTTGATTTGATTTAATTGAACAGATCGAGACAACGCAGGATCTTGTGCGATCCCAAAAAGTCAGTGTGGACGACACGGATTTCTAGTCTTAAATTAGAAATGAAATGTAATAAACATTACATTACATAGTATTGAAGAGTTGGGTCCTTTTTGATTTAGATTTGGATGATCTGTTGAACATTAAATGGAATTAGCATGTACAATTAATTGTTCGAAATTCAGAGCATATTTTAGTATGTACTTATTTTAAGCATATCTTAAAACCATACGAAAAAAGTTTTTAGCGGAAATTTACACCAAATACACCGTTTGTCTTAAACCGAAGCCTCCGTAGAGCACCCGTTGTTTGTAGCAGTTTTGTAGTTATCCTTGTTATCCAGGATTCGCAGGATAGCAGGGCCTGCTATGTGGTATTAATTTCTTAAAACGTGTTTTGCTATAATTCCTTTCTACTTCGAAAACTGTCGGCGAAGAGTGGTGCTTATTTTATCACATCCCAGCACCACAAAAGAAAAGCTGTTCGAAAAAAATTTAGCGGTAAAGCTTTTTTCGAATTAGTGCTTAGTTTTATATTGTAAATGAAAAGAATATAAAGAAGAATTCTAAAATAAATATAAAGAATAAAGAATATAAAGAGTTTCCTTGATGGAGAAATTGATTAAATTTACACATAACATCAATATTATATCCTTATTACAAATAGTGGGCGGATTACAGTCCAGTTTTTTGTATTCCCCACCCAGATAATGCTGAGATTTTTCACAAGATATCAAGAGACTTTCTTAATCCTTAAACGCGAACTTGTGAAAGTCTTCTCAAAAGCAAATGATTCACTATCACAGACTATGTTATGTCAGTTAGTTATGGTTGTAGTTCTTTCTTCTTCTGAACTTTTTAATTAAAACCAAAATTGGCCATAACTATAAATAAGTCTACGAGCAAATTTATTGCTCAATAGATATTCTGTAGATTATCTAGAGATAAATAACGGAATAGGTTTTGTTTTGTATAATTTTGTTGCTTTCTATACAGCATCATTGTGTCCCCTCTTCCTCTTCACCAACTCCTTCTAAAGACATCCTGAGACCTTAGTTCATTCGCATTCGCGTTCAGTTACATTCTATAATAAAAAGGAAGGTTTAATACTCTCCCCAACAGGATTTCCCACATCCTGTCATTAATTTGAACCAAATGGGGTATAAAATAATCAGTGATGCTTTGCTTTAATGAGCCTATTTGACTGCTTGGGTTCGATTGTGTACGAGGTGTTGAGTGGTCGTTAGAGAGGGGGAGAAAGAGTGAGAAAACGAGAGCAAAAGAGTGTACCAGGTGGACAGAATAGGAGAAGGTAGCAAAGAGTGGGGGATGAGGACGACGACATCAAAAAGCCTTCAAGAGAGTGAAGGAAAGACCATACGATTTCTTGTTAACTACTCGTAGTTACAACTTCGGTGTTTTTCCTTTTGCAGCGCAAACTTTCTCGCTTCGAAATGTTAATCAAGCGTAAAATTAATTCATTAAACTATCGCATATTAAGACAAAAGAGATTGTAATGAACAAGCATAACAGCGATAGACCAGATAACGGCTTGTAACGTGTAACCGAAGCTTCACCACAAACCTTCTTAACGAAGTAACATTCTAGAAACAAAAAAAAAGAATTAATGAAGTAGGATTGCGGTCATAAATATATTGAGTTAAAAAAACTGATAATCTGAGTGTTGTATGTATTGTAATGTGGGGCAGTTTGTTTGGGAGGAAGGGTAGAAAGAAGTTCGTCGTTAATAATTTACTCTTTGGAATGAACTTTGACGTGCTGAGTGTGGATGATTGAAATAATTATTTATTAAGCTTTAAAGAATGTAAAACACTTTACATACACTCACAATTTTGCAGGCTTGTTGTAATTATTAAATCCTTTTTTACCTTTTCTCAACTCGTCTTCTTCCCCCTATTGTTCTTCTTATCCTATCTTCACTTTATTCTTTTTTTAATTTTTTCAAATGTCGTATGCGAAAGTTTTGTGTACTAAAATCATTTGTTTCATGTTTTTAAAGAGACCTGATCCCATGCTTCCTCATGCTCACCCTCGCTACATGTACACGACCTCCCACTTATCACTCATGTGACATGAGTCATGTCACATCACACCGTTAAGCACCTAATGAATGGCGAATTATGGCGGTCAGTCCAACTTCTTTCGTTGGGTCGTCACGCGTCCATTTGCCCGCCCTGATAGTCCATCAAAGTCACTCAAGCCCGATGGCGCGACACATGATGAAGCATGAGCTTTCAAGCCTCCGGCGGATGGCAGATGTCGCTGTCTGTGGAGAAGATGGTAGCGGGTGGTATTTTGGCATGAATGAGCAGCGAACAACAGCGGCTACGGATATCCTTCATACTTGGGGACAGCTCTGGTTTAACTTTCTAATAACTTGGAATTAATGATTGATTCTCATGATGTGAAATCAACGGAAACGGAAGCGGAAGTGGAAGCGGAAGCGGTCGAGAAGGAAGGAATGTTAAATATTACAAGAGTAAACATGTGACCATATGAACGTGGTCCAAATTACAAAATTCTTGGCAATGCATTTAAATGATGCATTAAACGACACACAATGACGTCATATGTATCGAATATGTACATAAATATATGTATAAATACGTGTATAGTTGTAAGAAAAACTCGTTTGGGTAGAATAATAATAAATAAAACTAGAATCCTTTTAAAAACCCGTTAAAAAAGCTACAACTACAGTAATGCATACAGTTGCAAAAACATTTCGATATACAAACCCGAACAAATGACGTAACAAATAGAAGAATAACAGGAGACAATAACAAAAACAACAATGACATCAACAGCTACTCGCAATGATGCATACAATACATACAAACAAGAGTACGTGAGTGTATAATCTACTGACAAAGATGACAATAACAACAACAATAACAATAACAACAACAACAACAACAACAACAACCTCTGTGGGCAAAAACGCAACGACATCGGAAAGAGAAAAAAACAAACTCCAAATTCATACAAACTTTGCTCAAATAACAAATTTTATTTATTTAATAATGTTTGCTTCATACTGCGACGTGTCGATGAGAACAAAGCATCCTGTGTGTGTGTCTGTACGATTACGCTTAAACCTTAGCTGGTCCACCATTAAAAGACGGAGTGTAATTTAGACCCCAAACAATATTGAAATGCAGCGCTTTTGTTATTTAACTAAAATAACATATAGTTTAATTAAGCAGGCTGAAGTATAGCATTGAAAAAGTTACGATACAGTACAGTGTATAAAGATTAAGATAGAATGTAGTCAAAGATATCAATATATATTAGCATCTAATAACACTAACAAAATTGATGTATAGTAGACACTTTCCAGCAGTGTTTATAATAAGAATAAAAAAATTCGTTCTGAAAACAACTCTTCCACGTAATTCATTATCGGTTTATGTAAAACTCAGGTTAATTTGGTATATTTAAGTTATAGACGAAGAGTTCTGACTTTTAACCTCTTGGAAATGTTGTTTTCTACTTGAAATAATTTCGATTTCATACAATTTGAGGAATGTAAGGGTTAAAAAGTGTTTTCAATTCCAACAACAAGGAACACAATTGCAACGAAACCGAGAAAAACGAAACAAGATACTATATAGACAACAACAACAACAACAACAACAATGTGCTTGCGAAACTTTACAATCTCGTTGGCAACACTGTTCAAGCAGCGCATAATGAAAGCTGTGAGTACAAAATTCGGGGTGGTGCTGCAGGGGGGCAGCGAGCGGTCACAAAAACTAATGAAAATTTTAGGGCGACACCACATAAAATACAACAACGAGTACGCAAAATTTTATCGTTTTTGGGATTAAAATTTTGAAAGCACAACGCAAGAAACATAAATTAGTTTTTGTTACGTTGAGAGCGTTTGCAAATTGTTCAGTGGGCGTGGGCGTGGGCCTGGGCGTGGTCGAGCAGAAGGCGTCACTACTAACTGTTTCATTAGTTTTGTATGTGGAAGTGTTGTTTTTGAGTGTTGTTTGTGTTGTTGTGGTTGTTGTTATGTCGCTGCGAGTGAAAACATTTGATGTTTTCAATTATATCTGTTGGAGAGATTAAAAGTTACTATAGTTCAAATGTTGACATTGAAAAATAATTAAATAAAAAAGGGAAATACAAAAAAAACGATATTTTAGAAAATGCTGCATATTGTAGAATGCTGCGTACGAATACAAGAGAGATTGTATTCGTAGAAATTGTCACCAGCTTTTTTTTAAACCGCAACTGCTTTTGTCGATTATTTTTACGGGCCCCCAAATGGGCCAAAGTTTGTTCAGTGAGCCCCCGATTTAAAACCCAACACAGGTCGTTGTTGTGCTGCTCGCTCAGTAGACTCATTTACTCCATCCCTCTCACTCTCCCTCTCTTTATTCCTGTGCCCTTATCTCTCACTCCCTCCCTTTCTCTCTCTCTCTCTGCCGCTTTCGTATCCTTACAACTTTTATTTGCTCATTGTTAATAATTCAATTTCACACTTCTTTCTATTTTTTCATTTCCGTTTCCGCTTCACACTTCTTTATTGTTGCCGCCTCTGCTGCTGCAACACATCGCATCGCGGCACAAATCCTTTCAGCTGCCTACGAGTAAATCCTTTTGTGTTAACGCAGCGAGGATACAATTTAATTATACATCATCGCTGGGGAAAAGCGTGTCCCAGAGTATGTGTGCGTGTGTGTGTCTGTTTCTGTGTTTGTATTTTGTAATTGCTTTTCATTCTTTTGCTAATTTTACACCCGGCTGCAATTATGAGCTCTTTTGTCGGCGTTTGTTTTCTGTGTCAGCGTTGCAAAATGCCAATGTAAGGTATTAAAAAAAAAGAGGTTTGAAAAATACCATAAATTAATGCAAATAAATTCACATACAATGAGAAGAACATAAATCATTTTCAATGTCGAATTTATTAAATAAAAGTTGCCTGTTTTCTGATTAACTTATTTTAAAAGTGTTTTCAAAACTAATTTAAATTTTAAGTAACTTTTATATTTTACATTAAATTATGTTTTCTATGCTTGTATAGTCTCCATATGTATTGTCTTGCCCTGTCTTGTGTGGTCTAGTCTAGCCTACTTTGCCCATGCCCAGTCTTGTCTAAACTATTTTTGTCTTCTTTGGCCTTGTATAGTCTTGTTTTCTTGATCTTCTTATTTATGTATGTAGGCCTAAATACTTCTCTTCCTCTTCTTAGTCACCATAGTCTTCTTCATCTTCTATCTGTTTATTGATTTCCTTCGTCTATTTCTTTATCTTAGTCTTGGTTTTGGTTTTTGTTTTATCCTTGATTATGGATTGTTATAGTTTAGGTATCATCTTCTGTTTATGTCTATTCTTTGTATTCTTATTTTTTGGAATTATATTTTTCTACCAGAATTTTTCTGTTTTCTCTATCTTTTATCTCTCATACATGCTCGTATATATAAATTAAACCATCTTCTCTTTTCTTTGTTTCCTTTTTCTTATCCTGCCTTTTGTTTTTATTAACATCATCGTGACTTAAATTTCGTTGTTTCCACAATGTACTCGATTGAAATCAAATGTTTGTCCCAAGAGTTGCGTATCAATCCACCGATTTAAACATAAAGAAGCAACCAACAAACTCCAATTCTCCCATCTATGACAACAGTGTAAACAAACTAAAAATGGCGAAATAAATAAATAGCAGCTCTACCAAAGGATCATAGAGAATCCGCACGAAAGCAACGGAACCCATGGCTTTGGGAAACTTTATCTAATCCAAGCAATTGAAATCATCCCGCAATCAGTCTGCCAAGAAAATTGACTGCTTTGGTTGAACTTAAAGAGCTTAAGAAGAGAAAGAAAAGAATGACATAGAGAGAGACAGAGAGACAGAGACAGAGAGAGAGAGAGTGAGTGAGTGAATGATGAAGCTCCACTTAAGGACATCGCACATGTAAAGATAACCCAGATCTCCCCCACATTTTCAGTTAATGTTGCAGAAAAATGGAGGAAAAAAATTGATAAAATGAAATAAATACTCTACGACGCTGAGATAAGTGCTAAGACTGTCAGGACTCCGCTTGGCTCAAATGCAATTATCAAGATTGTGGTTCCTTGCTTTCTTCTTTGACTGCCATCCCAAAAGCTTTCCTGTATGTGGCAATAAACGCTGTCAAACTACGTTAGAGAGGGTGGATGTTGGGGGGAAAATGAAATTCAATTTCTAAAATAACGCCACTTATTTAGGGTAATTTTTGGTTACATTACCCAAAGTTACATGGCCTGAATGTAAAGTTTCTGGGAAGAAAATCACTTCAGAAATTTGATTCTTCTTAAACGGTTTTAAAGTTGGCCCAACTAAAGACTGCCCACCCTGACGGCCCCATTATACTCCCCAACAAGTTCAGAAGTGTTGACAGAAGTTTCGATAGAAATTTTCTAACATCCTTTCGAAGAAGGCAAAAGAACGTCTGTTCTCCTATTTGTCCTTGGCATCAGGATTTGTGTCTCAGTTGTATGACTTTCGAAGGCTGTAAGGACAAAGTTGTGCTGCCGACGATGTGTAGAACGTAAATTCGTTTGCATAAAATAATTGGCAATATAATTGGCTCAAAACAATTGAAAAATATACATTTTCAACAGGCAATACTTTGGAAAAGTAAAACTCAATAATATAGAGACATCCCTATAGAATAGATCAGTAATAAGAGGGACATGCAGAGCTTACAACCTATTCAAAGCTTTAATTAAATGGACAGATTAAATTCGATCTTTAAAGCTAAACTTCTGTTAAAAATCATTGTCAATGTTCCGAGAAATAATAAGAGTCAGGATAGTAATAATCTCCGTACAAATCATGCGATTCAATTCGCCACGCCTTCGTAGGTCCACTGAAAGATGCAGTACTGTTATTCGTCTGATATGATTAGCATACTCGTAAATAAATAATGACGTTTCACAGCGCCACGACTAACAAAAGGGTGACCTAGTTTATACTTTGTCATAGAAATAAATATTAAATGAATGCAGACATATTTTTAGGCTTTTAATGTGAAATGTTAAGCCATGTGTGTCAATTTAAGTAATGTGGCTAACGTCGACATTGCTGCTGTTATGACTTTTGTAAATTTTCCATCATCAACATGATAAACCGCAACGACGCACGACAAGAAGCGTGGTGTTTATTATTGTTGTTGTTATTATTGTTGCCAGCTTGTAGTTGAGGGTCATATTTTGTGCCAATATTACCAACAATACAGGGCTGCATTTATTCAAGGTACACTAATGAAATTGGAATGGACATGAGTGAATGTTACTATCGAATTTACAAGAACTTATTCACATAATATAATCTAAAAACGTATTCCTAAGTTTAGCATCTTAGAGTTAAGTAGAGTTGTTTTACAAAATCATATAACTAACTCAGCGATGGGCGAATAGTTTCGTAAAAGGGTCCTCCTTTTTCTTAGGGCCAGAAGATCTTATCTCCTCTTTCTTTCCCAGAACTCAGGCGGACCTTAAACCGAGTTGAATCACAGATGTTTTATTTTTAAGACTATTGCAAAAGGGTCTGGGATTCAGTGGTCTACAAGTTTTAGTTCTATATAGGATTGTACTGTGTCCTTTATTGCGTATTTTTTAAGTACCAAACAATAGTCAATCGGTTAATGAGGACTCTCCCGTCCCGCACGAGGAATTCCCTGGTCTGTTTACGCGGTAAACGCTTTCTGACATGGAAAAACCACTTTCCAAAAGAATGCACCACCACCATAATTGAGTGGTGGTTCAAATATGGAGAGGTTGAGAATATGTTCGAGTATATTCTGCTATATATCGTGCTATAAATATTCCTTAATTGATTAGTTTAATATTGCATGATTGATACTTTAGTTGCGCGCTCTCGTACAGCGTCATAATCGCCCTCGGGTAATTAATCAAACTACCTTCGCAATAAGCGAAACATAAGGATCAACAAAGCCTGGCAGTCGCTGTAACTGGCTGAATCGCATCACTTGGGATTGTGTAGTTAAAATGTTGACATCACGTTCAAATCTTTTAGCTGCAGTTTTCAGCTATCTACTGATATGGTTGGCTTCGTCGCGAGAACTGCTTGAGCCACCATCGCCGCAGGATCATGTGCCATTGGCTGCCTGTGCACTGCAGGTGGCACGCTTTTTCGTCACCAAAAGTAAGACGCTTCTACTGATGGAGAACTGCTTCAACTGTCAGTCGGTGCAGCAAGATTTCAATATTCGTCTGCTGGATTACGTGCTGTTGCACACTACGCAACGCATGTCATATCAGCTTTCCGTAGAGGCATCGGACGAAAAGCCCTGGAACTATAATATATTTATAGTTGACAGTGCTCTGGCTTTTGAGTGAGTGGCGATAGCGTATTATGTTACCAATAATTATGATTAATAATGATGAACTCTTTTTCTTTAACTCCCACTCTTCACTTAAAGACAACTAAGTTTCTATCTTCCCGATACCATGCATGAGCGGAACTTCCACTTTCTCATTGTGCTAACGGACCAGTTTCCAGCTGAGAGCAGACGATATTCGGTCATGCGTCGCATCTTCGAGACCTGCCTAAACTTCAGCGTGCTGAATGTGGTGATCATGTTGGAAGAGAGAGACAGCAGCATTACCTTCTACACCTATAATCTGTACGAGCTGGGCTGTCGTCAGCGTATCACCATCGCCCAGGTGAACCGCTACCGTGATGGTGTCCTGCAGCATGACTATCTATTTCCCCCGCGCCTGGGCGACTTTCATCAGTGTGCACTACGCGTAAGTGGCTATGTTCTGCCGCCAATGTTGACTTTTGAGGGCGATATCAAGAATACGAAGCATTTGCGTGATATGCACCGTCTGTCCGGCATCGAAGGTGAGCTCCTGAAGGTGTTAGCCGAGGCTCTCAATTTTCGCATAAAGCTTAGTTTGAATCGGGAGAAGAGCTTAATTAGCGCCAAACACAACTGGACGGGTTATCTAAAGGAGGTGCGTTAATCTAGACAATCAATAATCTAGACCAAAAGTGCTTTAAAAACAAATCATTACGAATTATGAAGCACTTCATTACAGCTTAACAAAAATGTATGACTGCTTCTTCTTCCTTTCGTTTTCTTCTTCTAGCTGTATTCAGGTAACGCTGACATTGCTATTGGCGGCCTGAGTGCTTCGGATCCGAATCGCTTCATATTCACCGTTTCGACAGCCTACAAACACAGCCCGTTGATTCTGGTCATCTGTAGCCGACCATATTTCGGGCCATTCAGACAGTTAGTCGGAGCCTTCGATACTACCGTCTGGCTCTGTATCGCTCTATGTTTGTTGGTGGCGCTGGGCGTAATTAAAGCGCTTCACGATTGTGGCAACCCTGTAAGCCGTGCCTTCGTCTTAGGCGCCGACAATACAAGTGCACGCACCAACGTGTTCACAACATTTTTCGGTAACCCACTCAGCCGTCTACCACGACGTAATTTCGCACGTTTCTTGATCATTGTGTGGGTATTTAACATGTCGGTGATACGTGAGGCTTACCAGGCCAAGATGTTCCAATTGTTACAGGTCCCTCAAGGCCATCGGTTGCCAAAAGACCCGAACGAGGTCATCGCAAACAACTACTACTTGTTGACATCCAGTTTTCACGATTTCTATCCGAAGAACCGAAGCATTTTGGTGAAGTCCAACTTCTCGCAGCGCTTCGATGTGCTGGAGAAAAGAAACGAGAAGCTTGTCTCGCTGGCGTTGCTGGATAATCTGATATATTATAAGGCACTGAAGCCCAACAGTGCCCTAACTTACGTCAAGAAGCCGGTGTACGTGCAACAGCAGGTCATGTATTTCCGGAAGCATTCGGTACTGAAAGCCATCATCGATCGCAAGCTGATGCAGTTAACGGCTGCTGGAATAACGTCGCACATCGCCAAAAAGCAGTTGAAACGAGAACTGCGAGCGATGAAAGATAACGACGGGATTCAGATGGTGCCCTACATTACGAATGACAATTTGATTGGTTTGTATATTGTTTATATGGTGCTAATGGGTGTGGCAGTACTGTGTTTCGGCCTGGAGTTGTTGTCGGAGCGCTGGAAGAGGTGTACAAGGATAAGAAGTTGTTTGCAGGCGGTACATAGTGATGATTATTAAAAGAAGAAGAAGAAGAAGAATTGTGGGTAGCGATGGCGATCGTATTTAAGATAGGAAGTCCGTTACATATAGGCCAAAGGCGGTCCCTTGTACGTCTTCATAGGAGAGGAAGTGATCGGAAGAGGATTTAGTGTTATGTGTGAGGATTTCGGTTCTTAATCGCTTCTTAACCCTTGTTCAAGAATGTATAAATTAGTGTTTGTAGTCTATTTACCCATTATTAGCGTACCCTGCAATAGGCCGCGCAGTCACAACAAAAATGTTCCAATATTTCTGGTTCTTTCTTTAATCCACCATCCACCACTCTGCACGTATGAACAATTCTCTTCGTCACTTTAAGGAACTCAGCTTATTTCAAGGCAACCTAAAACGAAGTTTGCTGGTAAACTAAATGTTATTGCAAATTTGAATGCAATTTTCATTTAATGTCAGCAATTAGAAACGGCGGCGGCGGCGGCGTCGTCGTCATCCGTGATGGAGCGAAACTTTTGCCAATTATTTTTCAGACGGCAGACATCGACACACGAAGGACGATCAGACCGATTATAGTGGCATGCAAGCCGCGAAGAGTGAAAAGTTTTGCTCGTAATTCCAACTCATTAAAGGCATTTCCTCTGAAATGTTGAAAGGGTACCACGCGGTACTCCAATGAACTCCATATTCAGCACGTGGGTCTTGGCCATTAAAGTAGTGTCTGTAGCGCATTTTTGGATATATTTGAGGTCGGGCTTCAATATGATTATTCGAATTCATAATAATTTGGACATTTCCAAGTTGGTTAATAAGTTGGCTAACTTTTAAAGCCAGTTGTTAAATGAATGGGAAGATTTTCGGAAAGAACTTTGGCTTTTATTTCAGAAAAGGTCTTAACAGCACATAGCATGCAAAATTTGTCTTAATTATGTATGAGTAACTATCTAAAAATTGATTTTAAAAGTGTTTATATTTTATAATAAATAAAAGAAATATTGATTTAAAGTGGTGATAATTCGAAAGCATTTCTTCTTTATTCCTAAGTTAAACGTTCACTAAATCTATTCACCCTTTCGATAAAGAATCCATCTTATAATCCAGAGAAGTCATTCAACGCTAACGAGTCTCAGATGATAATCTTAACCACTTAAATACCTCCACTTTGTTTGATAAACCACAACAACAGCAAAAACCGCAACAACGGCAGCTTGTTTTTTTTTTGTTTTGAAGAGGACAAACGAGACGACAACAACAACGAAAATATGGCTAAACAAAAAGGTCACCCACCACACCTTGAAATATCAATCAAAGTAAAAGAGAGAAGGGATGGGAAGGGAAGGGAAGGAAAGATTTGAGAGTGGACCCCTCCAATTCAATCAACTCCACTTTAAAACACTTTATACCCCACTCTTCAACCTCCTCTACCACCATACATACATACAAACACATAAATAAACTGAAGGACTTTCACGAGGACTTTCCTCCTTCACAGCACATAAGCTGCTATCAGTTATATCCTTAAGCACACAAAAGTCGCTCCACCTCAACGGCTCAAAAGTCAGTCAGTTGTTGTTTTTACTAAAGTTGTTGTTGTTCTTGTTGACCATCAGCCAAGTTTATAAAATAAAGAGCAACTGGAAAAGAAAAAAGAACCTTAAGCAATGTTATATATAAATATAAGCAAAGTAGAAAGTATGTAGTAGGAAAGGTGATAAGAAAAGTAGAAAAGGTAGGGAAAAAACTGGAACGAAAGGAAGCAGACTTAAAAACGTAAACATAAGCGTAAAAAACGACAAAGCTTATAGCGTGATAAAACGGTTCAACTCAACGACGATGATGACGTTCATGCGACGAAGAATGACGGCGTCTAGAGGACGGTGAAGAGGTGGCTGAGGAACAGCAGTCTAGAAGATCTGTCGAGGACGCACCTTTACAATTTGTTGTCGGTTTCGCTGCTTTATTGTTGTGTGCAAAACTTCTGCTCCGGTGTATTAAAGTCAGCGAGACAATCTGTTAAGTAAGTTGACTGGAGTTGAAGGTCGTCGAAAGCGAAGGGAAAATTTGAAAACAACAACCGATTACTTTATAATGGGGATGGCTGACACCTGTTTACATTTATTTGAAGCCCCGTATTGCGGTTACAAAACAGATTGGAATTCATTTTTAAAGCATCCAGATCTTCCCTTAATTTCTTTAAAGTTGTAAAAGTTTTTTCAAGTTTTTCTTTGTATTTCTCTTTCTCTTTCCTTCTTTTCCGTCTAAATTTCCTTGTAGGCAGACCCATATACCCATAAAACGGGACGTTCCTGGGATCGAACGTGCAATTTTTTGTACAGTTATTATGGTTAACAACTAACCACCTACCAATGTTTTTGTTTCTTATCCGTAGACAACGCAATAACGTCATCTTCAACTTATCATCACGTTTTTATTGCTACAGAAGTGTGAAGAAGAAAACATGTATTCTTTAAGAAACAACATCCTTTTTTACTCGGAACTCATGCTGAATTCTTTCCACTCGCAGACGACGTTATCTCAAGACAGGTACCTGTGATGGTCACCTTCTCTAAGAAGCTGGTGGCCTCTTTTTTCGTTACTGCAATCATAGTATTTTTGAAGGAGGAAAAAACCTAGAATCCTGGACATTTTTACAGAGAACCCTTTATTCGGATATCCGTTTTTGTATTTAGTCGGTGGTCTGGTATTTTACTCGTATTGTTGATTTTAGCATGGATTTTATTTGGTTTGTGCTGGTGCTTTCTTCTTAACCTCTCATCTTATCTCTTTCTTGGGTATTTTCTACTTCACTTGGATATTTTGTTGTAGTACAACGTTTTTGTTTGCGTTGACTAGTCGAAGGTCCCGTTTCAACACTGCGTCAATCCCTTCACTCCATCCGTCTGTGTGCTTGTGCTTGTGTTTGCCTGCCTGCTATCCTGCTCTGTTGGCCTGTGGACATTTTCTCAAGTTCTCACATTGTTAAGCAATCCTCGGTATTCATAACCCGAACACGAACAACAACAACAACAACAACTCCGACAGCAGCAACGACGCACAGCGCGCCTTTTTTGTGTCCGTTTGATTTTATGTACTCGTCCATACTTGGCACAGCTTTGTTGGTTCCGTTGACCGACCGGTTGTTGTCTTTGTAATGCAGTTATTGTTACTGTTGTTGTTGTTATGTTGTTGTTGCTTCTGGCAAAGTACCGCTCGAATGTCGCAAGAAGTCCTCGTTCACATGCTTGCAGGTCTTCCGCAAAAATAACTTTGTGATCCTGTGAGAAAATCCTTTCCTGCATCCTGTTTTTCTACTTTATCCATCCTTTGTATTGGTTAACCTTATTTTCCAATGGGTGAAGGGCGATGGTAAACGGGAGAAGGGCGATGGTAGACGGGAGAAGGGCGATGGTAGACGGGAGAAGGGTTTTGGTAGACGGGAGAAGGGCTGAGGGTAGAATACGGAGAATATTTAAATTTTGTTGCTAGTGTTTAAACTCCGTTTCTCCTTGTTGTCTACTCTCGACCCGCCATGTCACCATCGCCATCTTTCAGCTTTTCAATATTTTTATCTCGGTTCACCTCCGCTCCCCTCCCCCTCCGCCTTCCATGTCTTATCTATCTCAGTGTCTCGGTGTTTAAAATAGTTGGTGATACTTTTCGGAACTTGAAAGCTGCTTAGGACGGAGCTGCTTATATTCGGGGTCGTCTGTTTTTGTTTCGTAAGTAGAGAGAGTATATCGCTTTGAAGTGTTAAAAGTTAGCGAGTTCGGAAGGACTTTCGGAAGGAAGCTAAACTAGTTATTAAAACGAAGCTTGAGGTTTGGTACTTTCAAAAGGATAGCATGAACAACGAGAATGAGTACTATTTTCTGAAGTACAAAAGAAAATCCAGAAAAGGAGCAGAGAAAGCAGACCCGTAAAGATTGAACTTTTTAGAGTATTTAAGTATATTAAGTTTACAAAGTTATCGAAATTATTAGCAATTAAAGGGAATTGTGTTTATTTTTTTTATAAAAAGAGAGTGAATGAAAGACACACATCATTGTTAATAAGAGTGCGTTAAAGAAACTAATTTAACCAACAGAAGACCCTGATTAAAATGGCACTCCTTGCTATATCAGGATATACAGTCAGTAAAAAGTAAAAAGTATAGCGATGGTTCTGCTTTCGCTCAACCGAGAATTAAGTCTAAATGACTGAATAAATGACTCACTACATGCTTTGTCTTCCTGTGTCGCCCTCTCTCTGTCTCTTTCGCTCTTTTATTTGTTGCTATTCTTGCATGTGAGTGCGAGTGGCATGTGGATTTATAGGCGTGGCAGTTGCGTGTCACGCGAGGTGTTTAAATTGCGTCCGCTGCGTGTTTCTTTGAGAAACAGATTTAACAATGAACGCGAAATGGTTTCAAAGTAAATAAACCAAGCTATTTAATGAAAACATTAAAACATGACAGCAACACAACACAGGTATTTAGTTTTACATGAAAAATAAACTTCTTCCATTGAAATCAGAGAACAAAAAGAAAAACAAACACTTTAGTGAAAATAATCCTTTAATCAATTAAGTGAAAACAGCAACCGGGAAAAAATTTAGGGTCTTTGATGGGCCTCTTTTAAAGCCTCGTTGAAACTTGGGAAAAATAAATATAATCAAAAGATCAAAAGATGTTATTTTATTCTGAAATGTAATATGTTTTAAATTAATTTCATTTTTAATTCAAAAGCGAAAAATTCAATTAACAAACACTTTATTCGCACAAAAACTGTATTCAAAACACGCAAATTTTCAACTCGTAGCAGCGAAAGTTGAAGGTCACCATCTCGTCCTCTAGTGTTCGGCTATGGTTAGTTAGTTGGCTTGTACAACACTCCTCTCTCCTGTCTTCTCTTTTCTGCATCCACCCAGCCTCCTGCCCCCTTCCTCGGAAAAACCCGGTGGCAACACAGTCATTAAAAATGTTGCATAAGCAAAGAATAAAACGCATTTCCCGTTCACATCAAGTGCGCTCTTATTTTATGCTATCCTAAAGTAGCCAGGGTTGCATTTTCATTCCCTTTTGTTTCGTTTTTTTTCGCTCTTTGTGACCATTTGAAATGTGGTCGGCAACAGAGGCGGAAATGATGCTCTGCATTTGCTTGGAATCGCGTTGTAAACAAGCGACGGGTACAAACTTTAGTTGAAGTCTTCTTTGAAACACTGTACTCAAATATTTTTCCCAGTTGTGTGTTGTTGTTGTTGTATGTAAGTTTTTCATTTCATATTTCATACTAGTTTGTTGTTGTTGTTGTTGTTGTTTTTCGCTTTCACCAAGATTCCCTTTTTATTTGAGGTCATTTGCGCAAAAATGCAACTTTTGCTCTGATAATCGCGATAATGTAAATTTAATGAGCTTGTTGTTGCTGTTGCTCGTCGTATTGTTGTTATTTTTTTTTTTTGTTTTTTTTTCTTTTAAACTTTTATTAATGTTGGTTGCGTTTTTGTTGCTGTTCAAAAGTGCTGAAATGATGTCACCAAAAAAGATGACTTTATTATTAAAATAAAAACATGAAAACATACATTTTTAATTAAGACCTACTGAACACTCCCCCTTCCTTACTCCCCTCAATTTGTGTATATCTCTTTCTCTCTCTGTCTTTTTCTAGTTGGTTCTTCCTTTCCTTTTATAGTTATTTTTATTTTAATTTTTAAAAATCTTCTATTTCAGAATCCCCTTCATCGTCAATCTCCAAATTGAATCCTTATTTTTGCTCTAGTCAACTGCTTTTCTTCGCTTCAGTTCTCCAGCTTCAAGTCCTCAGTGGCACCTTCAATCCTCGATATTATCTTTATTTTTATCTTGATTCTTATCTTTATCAGAGTCAGCCTCAGAAGAATCAGCGTCATCTTAGATCATGATCACGATATCATCAGAATTAACGCCTATATGCTAAAACATCAGCACCGTTTTTATGCACATCATCACATCACCCTTAGTCCTCATCATAATCATCATCATTATCATCATCATCATCATCAACACCATCGTCATCATCATCATCAGCATTTCACTTAAACCTTAAAGATCCGTTTTCTGCTACATACCACCCTTTTTTGTCTCCCTTCCTCCCTGTTTCGCTCCTTTTAAAATAATCTACTCGTAGATAACAGGTGTCAGAAAGTTTCTTGCGGTTGAAACCCCAAAGCAATGCTTTTTTTTTTGTTCTCTACACTCCAGCCAAGCCACATCACAAGTTATGATCTGACCAGAAAGTTTGTTCGTTGAGTAAATCTGACTGTAAAGTGGTTAGTTAAAATTGGCCTTCCAAGCTTAGCTTGTGGCAAAGGTTTCAACATTTTTCACTCAAAACTCGTACGAGCGAAGAAAGTCTCCTTTTTTTCCTACTGAAATTGTTGGATCTTTTCTAAAACACTGTGGAGAGGTGAAGATGTCAGCTGTCAACTGTCAACTGTCAAGTGTCGAGCTCTCATCGCATCGTACGAGCCTCAGAAGCTTTCGTTTCGAGTCAGTGAAAGAGTTGCCTGTTTTTTTTTTATTATTTTAAAATGCATTTACATATTAAGAACATTTTACTAAACTAATTTCTAAAATTCTGTGAGCTTGCCTTTTTTGAGGTGGTGATTAAATTACTTGACGTTGTACTCGACTGCTGATGAAAGTCAGATGGAGCAACATTTTAATATCTGAGAATGAAACAGGTTTCTCTACGAGTCCTTTCCTTAGTACAACTGTGCATCAACGTCAATACGACGAAGTTACTAAACCAACCAACAACAACAACCACAACAACAACCACAAGTCCCAATTACGTACACCCGGAGAACCAACAAGTGGTGAATTAGCAAAACCATTCACGCTCAATTATGTTACAGCGAGTATCGTGTGCTTCATGTTGTATCGCTGTATTGTTTACAGTGTTGTTAACGCAAAGCAAACAATAACGGGAAGCAAGAAAACACTTCGATGATTCCATTGGAATGTGGAGAAATGGTGATGCGAAGTGGGCGTGTGTGGGCGTAAGTGACGGTATGAGTTCTATAGTTGAGTGAGTGTTATAGTTGAGGAGAGATTTGACAAGGTGTATGTGGGCGAGTTATGTAATGTCACAACCAACTGAACATATGTATTTTTATCTAGCTGCGCCATCTAGAAGTGGTGACAAAGCAGAAGACAACCTTTGCAATAAAATCAACAACTTAGATTATTGTTGTTCAGTTGGCTGCTTTGTTTTTTCCTCTCGCTCTCTTTTGTTTCTGATTGCACATATAATAAGTTGTGCTGTTCTTGTGCCTCAAGTTAAATTATAATAAAGAAATAAAACTTGCTGTTCTTTGTTAAATTCTAATAAAGAAATAAAACTTGCTGTTCTTTATTAAGTTATATTAAGAAACAAAACTGGCGACGAGGATGGGATCCTCGATATAAAATAGGATCCTTTTAAGAACCCATTGACGGGAAGAAACTGTTCGCAGAATCAGCGCACGCATTTTCGCGATATGTCATTGAATCTGAGCGACAGTTTGAGGGAAGCGAGAAGCTTACCCTGCTTTAACGGCGAGGATGAATATAAATTACAAAATTTCATCAGAGACACCAACACGGTCTTGGGATTAACCCTAGAATCTAACAAAACTGTCATTAAGGCAATCTTGGCAAACAAACTACAAGGAAAGGCTTTACACTCCATCGAGCAACTCGTGAATCCTTCCTGGGAGGACGCCATCATAAAACTAAGAGAAGACTTCGGAGTAAAACAATCCTACTTCGCATTGAGGGAAGACGCCATGAATGTAAGAGCAAAAAATATTGAGGAATTACATTATAAATTAGGTAAAATACTTCAGCTTATGAATACAAAATATTGTTTAGAGATTAATCAAGATCCTACCTATACTCCAATAAATAATAATAAACTTATATTTAATATATATCTTAATAATTTGCCAGTATATATTAAGGCACTTTTGTTGCAAAATGAAATAAGTTCTATGGATCATGCAAACAAGTATTACATCGAACATAACCTTATCAAAGATATATCTTTAAACACAAGTTTTACAAAGGAATGTAAGGTGGATAGGTTTCAGGCTGGAAGTTCAGATCTTAACAATTTTTCTAGATTCAAGGGCAAAAAGTATTCTCATCCAAATAAATTTAATAATTTTAACAATCAAAATTATAACTTTCCCAATCAATTCCCTACGGTTAATGAAACTAATATTAGCCCCATCAATAACAATAGCGGGAATTTTAGAAGTCAAATTAATAATCACGTACATGCTCAACCTAATAACACTACAAATAATAGCAGAAATTTTACCCGAAATACAAATCCCCCTTATTTTCAACCACCTCCATGGAACCATAATAATTTTTATGGTGAAAGAAATAATCATGTTAATTACCCTGTGGAACCCATGCAAGTTGACTCTTTACAAGTTCAAAATTTTCATTCGCGACCGCAGGAATACGATTACCCATAGTAACCCTAACCATTAATAATGAAAAAGTTAAATGCTTAATTGACAGCGGAGCCGCAATTACACTAGGTGATTATAGAGTATTCGGACATTTAGAATCAATAAAAGCATTAGATACACCTATTCAGTTAAGAACTTTGACAGGTATAACGTATATTCACTTCGAAGCAAAGGTATTTACTCCTTTAGAATTTCAAACAAACGGAAAAACTATGTGTATAAAGATTACTGACTTCGGTAATAAACCATTTGATTGTATTATCGGTAATAATTTACTACAACCTTTAGGAGCCATAATAGATTTCGCAAAAAACTTATTAATTATAAATAATAATAAAATAGAATTTAACCATGAAAAAAATATATGTGAATATCAAGCAAATAATATAAATCCTCTTAAAGAACAAGAATTGAACATTGAAAATGCTGTAAATAGGGATTTAAACCGCGAAGAAAGAAAGGAGCTTTTGTACTTTTTGAAAAGAAATAAACGAGTATTTTACTACGAAGGCCAAGAACTAAAATCAACAAATCATATTAAACATAGAATTATTACGTCAAATAACCAACCAATTTATTCGCGAATTTACAGATATCCGCAAATTTACGAAAAAGAGATTGAACGCCAAATACAGGAAATGTTACAACAGAAAATCATTAGGCCAAGCAATTCACCTTACAATTCACCGTTGTGGATTGTACCGAAGAAAACTGATAATCCTCAAATTAAGAAGTGGCGTTTAGTCATCGATTACAGGAAGTTAAACGCGATCACTGTTGATGACAAATTCCCATTTCCTAATATAGACTCATTATTCGATAAATTGGGGCGTTCCCAATATTTTTCCACTTTAGATTTAACTAAAGGTTTTCACCAAATTTTAATGGATGAAAGCGATATCGAGAAGACTGCATTCTCTACTCCAATGGGTCATTTCGAATTTGTCAGAATGCCATTTGGATTAAAAAATGCACCCTCTACTTTCCAACGAATGATGAATCAAATTCTGAGTGAATATATAAACAAAGTGTGTGTCATTTATATGGACGACATTTTGGTGTTCTCTACGTTTCTCAAAGAGCACTTTGAAAGCCTTCATAAAATAGTCACAACATTAAAAAACAATAATTTAACAATTCAGTTAGACAAATGTAAATTTCTTTGCAAACAAACAGAATTTTTAGGTCACGTGATTACCAAAGACGGTTTGAAACCAAACCCTAATAAAATTGAAGCGATAAATAAAGTCCAACTCCCAAAAACCATAAAGGAAATAAAATCTTTTCTTGGTTTAACTGGATATTATCGTAAATTTATAAAAAATTATTCTCTGATTGCTAGTCCCATAATTAAATTTTTAAAAAACGGTTCGAAAATAAATACAGATGACATTAGTTACATAGAAGCTTTCAATAAACTCAAAGGGTTAATTACTTCTCCACCAATTTTGGCATTTCCTGACTTTTCTAAGAAATTTTTGCTTACAACCGATGCAAGTAATTTCGCAGTAGGCGCCGTCCTCAGTCAGAATGGGAGACCCATATGCTACGCTAGTCGTACACTAAACGGCCACGAACGGAATTACCACACATTGGAAAAGGAACTTTTGTCTATTGTATGGGCTATTAAATATTTTAGGCCTTATCTTTACGGTAGGAAATTCACGGTTCAAACAGATCACCAACCTCTCAAATGGTTACACTCCTTAAAAGAACCTAATTCGCGGATAATTAGATGGAAAATAATGTTAGAAGATTTTGAATTTGACGTGGAGTATATAAAAGGAAAAGATAATAAGGTAGCGGACTTCTTAAGTAGGATCGAAACAAATATCAATAATAAAGACGATAATATTGAAATTAAGTCACTTTTTGAGTTAACAAACGAATCCGACGACACTGTCCATACAAATCAGGAAGACTTGAACGAACATTTTCACATTAGCGAAAGTATAGTTAACAAATACAAAACCCAGATTAGATTACAAAGAAATAAAGAAAATGAAATTGAAATCTTGTATAAGAAGTACAAAATAATATATATTGAAGAAAAAGACTTGAACAATGAACATTATTTGAACGATTTGTTTAGGAAAAACTTAACAAAGGGAACTGTAGGAATATATTCCGAACTCCCTGATAGTAAATATAATCTAATTCAGAACAAACTGATTCAACTATTTTCCAATGATAGTTGTCTGAAATTTACTAAATGCACAAAAAGAGCAATAGATTTAGCTACCGAAGAAGAATTATTAGAAATAATAGAAACCATTCACATAAACACCAATCATAGGGGAATTCTAGAAAACTATGAAGAGATAAGATACGAATACTTCTTTCCAAACCTTTTCAAATATGTAAACAGGTATATTAATAGTTGCAGTATTTGCTCACAAAGCAAGTATGATAGGAAACCTTTCAAAAAATATTTTAATCATACAGCAACCCCAACGAGACCTAATATGGTGGTCCATGCGGACATTTTTCAAGCTCATAAGACAAATTTTTTAACCACAATTGATAAATTTTCTAAACTCGGAAGCGTGCACAAGATTTCAGATAAAAATATGCGTACAATAATGGTAAAACTCACGGAACGAATAGCACTTTTGGGCAAACCAGAACTACTTGTAATGGACAATGAATTTAACAACTCCTTAGTTAAAATGTTTTGCCAGGAAAATAAAATTAGAACTCATTTTACAACTCCCAACTCCCATACGGGAAACGCCGACATCGAAAGATTACATCTGTCCTTATTAGAACATATCAGAGTCCTTAAGATCCGAAATGACACCCAAACCGATGACATAGAGGAGCTTGTAATTCGTGCTATTGGTTTTTATAATAATACCATTCACTGTATGACAAAAATAAAACCAATGGATTTCATTAACAAAAACGATATTAATTTTAAGAAAATTGCAACACAGATGCAAGAAAAAAAGGCGAAAATTATAAATAAAATAAACATAAAACGAGAAAATGTCCCTGATTATAACAATAAACAACTATTCGTGAAAAACCCCAAGGCAAGTAGACAAAAAACAGCCAAAAGATATGTAAAATTTAATGCCAATAACCCAAATAAAGTTGATGTTGCCCAACTTAAAAGACCCCTTAAGATTATTTAAGACATATTATTATTTTTAAAATTACTTAAACAAAAGAAATAATTATTATGATTTATGAAAATTTTATGATTATGAAATTTCTTATCATAATAAACAAATCGACTCGAAAAGGAAATGATTGAGCAGGTGCATTGAAAATTTAGTAAATACTTTAAAATACTTTTAAATGAAGTAAATACTTTAGGAGAATTTTTGAATTGGGATTTTTGAACTTCCTGCTTGCCTAGTTTCAAGCACCTTTTCTGAACAACATAAAATACTGACTAATTTTGATGATGTTATCTTTCATGTTACTGTTTGCAAGTCCAAATTGTTAAGCCATGAGAAAATATTATTTATAATTATATAAGCTGAAAAAATATGAAAATATATGTACATATGTGGGAGTGAAGTGCTCTGTATCTTTGCTGATGTAACGATACTTACCTATCCTAAAATCAAATCGAATTAAAATTAAATTTAAACAATGTGAAAGCGATGAATTTAAACCTATATGAAATTATATAATTGTTTAACTAAAATAAATTTATACAATGAACTACTGTAATAAATATATTATCAATTCAGATATGTATAAGCATATTGCTGAATACAGTTAGTATTAAAATTATAATACGTGTTAATGTAAACTTGGAACTCAACAATATTAGTATTTCTTGTATAATTTCTTGTAATACTTCTACAATAATTGTATTTTTTGTTATATCAAGATTCGAAGAGACTCGAATTTTTTAAGGAGGGGCGAGTTATGTAATGTCACAACCAACTGAACATATGTATTTTTATCTAGCTGCGCCATCTAGAAGTGGTGACAAAGCAGAAGACAACCTTTGCAATAAAATCAACAACTTAGATTATTGTTGTTCAGTTGGCTGCTTTGTTTTTTCCTCTCGCTCTCTTTTGTTTCTGATTGCACATATAATAAGTTGTGCTGTTCTTGTGCCTCAAGTTAAATTATAATAAAGAAATAAAACTTGCTGTTCTTTGTTAAATTCTAATAAAGAAATAAAACTTGCTGTTCTTTATTAAGTTATATTAAGAAACAAAACTGGCGTGTGTGTGTGTGTGTGTGTGTGTGGAACCGCAAGTGTGGTTTGTGGTTATGGCAATCCTGAAGGAAGGAGTTTAGTTGGTAGCTAAGAGTTACTCAAAGGAAGCAGTCGTTAACCGTATTTTAAATGCATTTGAAATAAGATAAAATAATACTAGTGAATGGAAAATTCTGATTCATACTAGCATATAGCGATATTCGGTCATGATTTAACAGTTCCAGACACTAACCATTTCTCATAATTGAAGTTTAAAGCTTATTTAACAAAACTGCCCTTTTATGTTTCTTTAATAACAACAACAAGAAGATTTTCATTAAAAAATTTCACTCAATTGCACCAGATCTACAAAGAAAAGGAGGAAAATAAGACGGCTCACAAACAACAACAGCAACAACAACAACAACAGCGACAACAATCCACCAACACCAACAGTTGGCTGCGTAGTTTTCCACAGAATTTGTTTGTTTGCTTTGTATTTTTTTTTGCATCCTCCTTTTTTCTGCTTCCAAGAAAATCACGTCCTTGATTGCACAATTGAATTGCATTGACGTCGTCGCGACGTGGCGCGAGAACGACTGACGAACGATGAACGACAACAAAATTCGTTCGTCTTTCAGAATGACAAACAAAAAACAACCGTTTTTTTTTTGTCCGCAAAGAAACCGCCGTCAACGAAGCGTGAAGCCGAAGAATAACCGTCAACTAAACAAATAATGCACTGAAAACACTGTTTTTTTGCCCTTTCGCAGTTTCTTACCCCGGAAGCCTCCCTTCCGAGATCTTCGCCATCCTTCTCTTTTATTCAATGTTAGCGTCATTTTAAGGTTTTCCTTTGTTATGCAAGCAAAAGTTTTGCGATACGCTTTAAATGCGTCGCAGAAAAAAAAAAATCAGCGACGACAAAGTGAAAAAAAACAAAGAGAATGAGGACAGAAAAGAAAATAACAACAACAATAACACTGAACGGAAACAAGAAAATGTTATTCAAGTGAAAATCCTTCCGTCTTAAGGACATTCTAAACAAACAGTCAGTCGAACGTCCTTCAGTTCTGGATGCATGAAAGAGAAGCATAGTCGAAAGAGCAGGATGGCCGTCTGGCAGCGAGGAGGGGAAGGAAGAAGAGAGCAGAGAAGTGAGCAGGGTGAAAGCGGTGAGTTCAGTCAAGCTTGAATCAGCCGTCGACTCAAAAAGCTGTCGATGTCTTTTAGGTTGTTTTTTTTATCGCTGCTGCAAATCCTTACAGTTTACCACCTTTACAAAGTCTCGTTCTCCTTCCCCCACTCCTCCTTCCCTCATCCTCCTTTCCTCACCTCCTCTCGCTCTGACTCTTCTTCGTGAAACACGCTACGTCTTGTTTGTTGTCTGGGACGCAGCTCTTGTCGCTTCGTTTGTCGCTTTGTTTGTGTGACAGTATTTTTATTTGTGTGAGTTTCTGTTCCGATATGTTTGCTTTCCCCCTTCGCCACTTCCTCCTCTTGCGCTTCATCTAAGTCTAAGTCGACAGCGGAAGACGGAATTTATACTGGACCATAAATTTTATTCCAATTTTCCGGCGTCGTTGACTTCCGGTTTAAGTTGGTTGCTTTAAAAATGGCTGAAGCCATCGTAACTGTGCATGTGTGTGTGTGTTACTACTGGGTTTCTTATTGTTTTTGTTGTTGAAATTGATAACATTCAAGCTGTTTCATTTTTGAAAAAATATTATAATATTTTTATCACTTCTTGAAAATATGTCCTCATTTATATCTCGATTCGATTCTGGGTCTGGGGCGGAAAGAATATCCATGATGATCCATACGATTTACAATATATTCGTATGTTATAAAGAACTGTCAAAGAATTTAAGTGAAATCAAGATGCCAAGTGTTTAAAACAAAGGAGTCCAGATAAGAAAGGTACCTAAATACCCGAATGAAGTGATCTTTTATAGTAGAAAATGCCAGTAACAGAAGATCTTAGATGTGGTATTCATACAATGTTTCCCATCAGATACACGCTGCTCTGAAAACAGTATAAAAAACTTAAGTTTTTGTTGGTTTCCTCAAAAAGGAAGTACTTCGATTAGCCCCTTTACATAGATTCATGTCACCATTACTATGAATTCAAATCAAAATACTTACGTTATAAATTTCTGGTACATCCCATGATTACACAGAACACGTCTTCCTCCACAACTTTATGCATCTTCCTCGTCGTTTTCCTACAACATCCCTGCTCTCCCCTGGCACCACTCTCATGGTACCAACCTCCATCCCCATCATCCCCTTCCCACCTCTCAATTATAGTTTAAAAGTTCTGAGAAGTTGTCACAAGTTGTCACATAATTAAAAGCTATTAAAACAACATCATTGTTCATGCTTTTCGTGTTGTTTTGTGTAAAATCCACCGCAGTCGAGCACGTCAAGAAGGGGCGCCAACAGGAACTTCGGGAAGGACATCGACGCAAAGTTGTTACTATTGACTGTAGGCTGCCAAGAACGGGAGAACAGAAGCGCAGGGGCGAATTCAGCGAAAACCTGAGAATTCTTTGGGTTCACTTTTGACTATCCTTCGGCAAAGTTTCTTTGTTGGCAGCAACAAGTTTTACCAGCTTTAATTATCCTGTGAGCAAGTGACAAACTGTTTTCATTAAAATATTCTAATTTGTTTTCGTCTCCGATGAGACGAGGAGAATACAACAGATACAACAACAACAACAAGTATAGTGACAGGATCCATTGGAATAACCCAGCGTGAAATATCCTGGGCAAGTTTAATGCGTTGTTAAATTGTTTTGCGGGTTTCTTTCAGTTCAACTTCGAAGTGTTTAGGGAACTTCATCCTTTTAACCCTTTCGCGGTGAAAGTGGAGAATAGAAAAAAGAGAAGAGAAGAGAAGAAAAAAGAAGAATACAAGCAAAAGCAGTGTCACAAAAGCAGTGTCACAAAACGTGACATTATTTTTGTTAAACGCGACACCATGCAGCGGTGAAAAGTTTTTAAATTTAATTAATCGCGAAGGACGATTCCGTGGGTGGGGGTGGGGTGGAAGAGGGTGGGTCGATGTGGTGCTGCCAGTTAAGCATTCGCGGTTGTCGCTGTTCTCATCGGGATTCTCAGCGGCGGATGGAATCTGGGAATCAACTTAATGAACTGTTGTGGCTGTTGATGGGCGACATTAAATTAAGAAATTGGATTTTAGGTGACGCCTTGGTGACAATTAATCTTTGGAATTGCGGAGCTGAATTGAGCTCATGGAGAATGAAGTAAAACTTTGCAGGAAACTCGTTCTTTTAAAGGAACACAGAAAAGACTGTGTTAAAAAGTGTGTAAATTGTTTTCACGGATGATGGCGTTGTCTTTGGTGCATCTACATTGTGTGATTAACCTTATCTACACATCGTCTACTCATTTCACAACCTTATCCATGTTTCAGGTGACTCTTCAGTAACTCATCTTCCGCAAATAGGTCACTTCCAGGCCTATCTGAGTCCCAGAAGGGGTAATTCAGTCCCTGGCTGCTTCCGAGAGATTCACTTCTTCACTTTCACTAAAGAAGTTACCTGAACTCAAGACCAGGAACCGACTCGTTTGTTGTTGTGGAAGAGTCTTGAAGAACCCTTAGTCTTATTATTCTCCATGAGTGCCCACTTTAACTCATGAGAGAAGTACCGTGGCCCATCTCGACTCAATCGACCACGTTGTTATTTCTCAAGTACTACATTAAATCCCGGAAACTGTATCATTTATTCTTGTAAAAAGAATGACTGCTTTCTGTTCTTTCTTTCTTTTCTGTACTAAAACCCAACAACCCCACTCCACCTCATGAACGAGTACATTTTCACTACTTAAGCCTCATAATAAATGACCTCATTATATTTTCTGTCCACTTGAGCTGAAGTATTAAGAGACTTACTACGTGTGAATATCGGTGTGTGTGTGTGTGTGTGTGTGTGTGTGTATGTGACCCTGCGCCTTCTTCAGACCACCATCTAAAACAACTCCAGCCGTAAAGTTTCGCACCCATTATTTTCATTTTAATTATGAAGCTCTAGAAATAAATGTAGCTGTCTCGAAGTCCTACAGAACTAAAAAATGTAGTGCTGTTTAAATGCAACAACAGTTACCGAAACAACGGGGAAGAATTACAACAACAACAACAACAACTCAAGGCAACTACTGAGAAGAACGACCCGTCAAAATGACAAACGACAAAAATAAACGACAAGAATGAATGAACTGAACGCTTTTGTAATTGTGACAGCTGGCAATAAGGACGCTCTTGTAATGCTCTGGAAGGTCCCAAGAAGAGGGACCAACGAGCTAACGAATTGTTGGTGTTAATGAGAATGTTTTACTTATTAAACAATTAATCTTATGTAGGACGTTTATTAAAATACATAAATAAATAAAAAAGGGCAATTAAAAGGAGGATGTGATTTTCACGGATGACAATCGTGGGAACCAAAATTAGGAAATGAAATCAGTTTATTTCCTAATTTCAATTCTACATTGAAGGAAGTTTAATTTAGCCAATTAAATAAACAATCTGAATGAAGTGAGACAAGGAATGAATTAAATCAATTAAATGAAGTGAATCAACAGAATGAACTGAATCACTTGAATGAAGTGAGTCAACAGAATGAACTAAATCAATTGAATGAAGTGAAACAACAGAATGAACTGAATGCACAAAAAAAGTCGAATGAACCATTTATATTCATTTATGATGAGCTGATTAAAATAATTGAAATAACTAAGGTTAGTTTCATTCAAAAGGTTCTCATGGAAAGGACCTTTCATCTTTTATATAATTTTTTTTATAATTAGATTGGGATCACGTTATAACGTGACAGGTTCATGATTTATTTCGTTTTTTCGGATTAAAGATTTACAAATCTGTTCTTTCCTTGATTTTTTATACCCCACATCCGAAGTCACTTCAACTTCAACTTATTTCCAGATTGCGATAAGGGTTGATCTATTTTTATGAATGCGTAATTTTCGGAAAGCGGAAATAACATAATGGAGACCCTACACACGAAAAAGCAGACTTTTGTTTGTCAATAAAGTAAAAAATTAGACCTGCCCATCAAAATTTATAAGTTTTGTTTTTTTATAAAAGGTAATTTGGCCAACTTTGAAGATACGATATTTCATTTCATGATGATAAAAGTTCTATAGAAAAGAATCTAAATAAAAATAAGTTTTTAGATTGATGTGGTGAATGATTATTTTATTCATAATTCAACGGAAATATTTAATAGAATGTGTGTATATATGTATATAAGCATGAATATTACAGTAGATTATCCTTTATGAAGGACACAAGGGACATTCAGAGAAAAGTGTATTGGAAAAGAAAAAGTTTATTGAATGACTTTTACTACGAATATCATATATCAATCCTTTTCCATCATATCAATCCTTTTGAACTCATTGCTTTCCAGGAAAATGTTTTTTAAATTTGTCCTGATTTGACCTGATTCAATATACGATACGAGCATATTTACCACAGTCACCATTGATTCAGTGTGTCCTTTATGCAATATTTAATGGGCACCAACAACAACGAAGAGGGCACTAACGACGGGTCAACACCAGTGCTTAAAGTGTACGTTATTAAAATTATAGTATGGCTCTAAATCAAATTTGAAGTACCTACAAAATACGAGCAAAAAAACAAAAGCAAGAACCAAGTCACTGCAGTCCGAGTGGCACCGTTGTCAATATCATTGTTGTCGTGCCATCAGGAACAGTCAGTTATTCAACACTTACTCAACATATTCAAGGATTTATTGTGGACATTGTCGTCGAGGGTATTGTTAGCGAGTACAATAGTAACTACAACAACAACAACAAAAACAATCCGAAATCCGAATAATAATCATCAGAATACCATCAGAAACCATCCACTTTGTGGTTATCACGTATACGAGTAGGCAAACCACTCAGTTATTCGGTCGATGGGTTGGTGGATGGGGTCGTTCAATGGTACATCACTTTGTCTATCAAACATCTATGCTAAATATATTCGGGGTTATAAAAACATATTTAAAGTCGGATTCAATCTGATCCAATATACGAGAAAAGTTAACAGACGACACGAATCTTGGTTCCAATATTTGAATCCATTTAAATCCACTTAAAATAGAGATGTTCGGTTTCCCCAGTGAACCCAAACTGAGTCCCTCTTGTGTACAACATGTATTCAACATAAAGATGACCCCAAAAGAACTGAACTCAAGCCATTATCACTGTTCCAGCTGAACTAGGAACTTGATCTATGGACTTTTGGGGCCGATAAAGCTGGGCCAAAGTCCATAGATCATGTATTTTTTTGTATTTTGGTTTGAGGTAACATTGTGATCTTACGACGTGTGGACTTTTAAATTAGGCCCGATTCTTAACACTTCAAGTTGTGAATTTTTATCAATTGTTCTTTCTTATTATAGTATATTTTTAGAGAATGCTTTCGGAAACTGAAACAAGATGTGATCGGAAAGTAATTAATATTGTTGTAAGACTAAAATTGCAAATAATACGAATTGTCAATTCAGCAGTTATTAAAAATTGTTGATGGTGCTAATGTTGATGCTGATGATTTTTCGCCTGTTGTTTGTATTGCTTTTGCTGTTATTATTGTGGTTGTTGCTTCTGATCCGATTGTTGTTGTTGTTGTTGTTGTACTATAAGAAGCTCTCCATCATTCGCTTTCGTAGTCTCTGTCACGTTGCTGAGGTTTGACTTCATATTTTGGAACGTGATTTAATAAAAAAGTTCCATCAGTGCGTGTAGCGTGCACAGAAAGCAGAAATCCCAAAAACCAGAACAATGAGTTGGATAAAGCTAACTGTGGAGGATCTCCCTCTCTCTCTCTCTCTCATTTTCTCTCTCTTTCTCTCTGCGTGTGACAGTTGAGTACAAGGCTGTAGCGTAGATGCATACGTATGCGTTGAGTGTACGAGAGTATTTCGAGTATCTTTCAGAGTACGACAGTACGAGTATATAATGGAGTAGTGTATGTGTGGTCGTTTATTACACATACACACACACACCCACACATACATTCATTCAATCATTTACTCATTCAATCATTCATAATCAACTCACCCTCCTTGATGACTTTCAACACGATCCCAACAGTTCACCATTTTGCATTTTACAATCGACATTTGCACTTGACAAATGCATCTGAATTCGTGTGAAAGGGCATAGAAAAGGGCAGGGGCATTTAACAGCAAAATCACAAGGAGTGAAAGAGAGACAAAAGGTGACTGTGACTGAAGTTCGATAGCTGGTTATTCCACAATGCATTTCGAGATGATGTTTGACTCGGGTCTCGAGTTCTGTGTTGATCGATAATGAAGTTGGAAGAGATGTGCACACACACACACACGCAGAACAAACACATGCATACAACAAAACACACATCTTTACATATACAAGAACTCTTCTATGTATGTGTGTGAAGTCATTCATCATCGTGTACATTTTCGCCATTCGCATTCAATGAGGCTTCAACATCAAACGTTGCCTTAAATTTGTTGTAAGTTTGAGCAGCATTGATTTGGTGCATTGTTGTCCTTGTTGTTGTTGTATTCAATGATTTATGATTTGAAATAATTATGCATTTCTTTAATGCGTTGAAGCTTCTAATTTTTGAAGACAAAAAGTTATTAAAATAAGGTTACGTTGTAAACAAAATTGAATAATAATCAATTCAAAAGTCCAGCGACCTGATTTTAAGTCGGCTTTAAATAGTGTTTAAAAAATGTAACAAATTTTAAATTTAAACACATTTTTAAACCCATTTAAGTTTGAAGTTCAGGAAAAACATCCGTCGTTTTTCCTTCAGCCAATCAACCAATCAATCAATCAATCAATTGAACCCAAAATCCAATCCATTTGCCAAATAATCTGGCTAGCAATCAATGCATCATTCAATTAATCAATCAGTCAATCAACAACTCATTCATTTCAATCAATGAACTAAACAATATCACTTGATTGCAATTTTTGTGGAGCGTTTTTTAAAATTTTGCTTTTTTTTACTTTCTTTTTTTATTTTTAACAACAAATAATTTGTTGCATCCACGATTTAATAGTTTTTTCTTCTTCTTTCTTTTGAATTTCTCGTGAATTTAATTTAGAGAACGTGTTTTTCGATGATTGAAAATCTCTTGTCGAAAAAGTATTCCGATTTTTAGATTTGCCCCTGATTTCAGTGACGTTTTTTCTTCGTGGTCCCTGTTGTAGGGACATCACTCTGTTCTTCTTCTGCTTCTGTCAATCCAAAAACTAATCTGCGAATCTGTGAATCAATGAATTCGGTGTTCGAAAAACATCATTCGAGCATCGATGGATAAATAAAGCCAACAACAAAATGAATATTTTTTTAGAAAATCCGCAGTAAAAATTGTAGTGGGAACAAGATTTAGTATTGAAAATCATCCGCGGTAGAGGAGCAGGAGACTATATTTACTATATTTAAGGATATTCAAAAATCTATCCGAGTGATCCATTTTTGGGTGATGGAGTGTAATGCACAGAAGTTTAGGAGTAGTTTAATTATACATTATTACAATTTTAACTGAAAACATATTTCGCTTGCTCATCCTCCTCCTCCTGGTTCTCTTCACTCCACTCCAATCCTCGCCATGGACTCGAATGAACATTGGCTATCTTAGTTCCGGATCCTTTGAATCCTTTCGCATTTCTTTTCTATCCACTGACTTCCTTAGAAATAATCTCAGGCTGCTTAAATTAAATCTCTGTCCAAATCTATGCAGCCAACCAAATCAACTGTATGCATTTCTTCCTCTCTCTCTCTTTCTCTCTCTCTCTTTCTCTCTTCCTCTCTCTCTCTTCCTCTCTCTCTTTCCCTCTCTCACAGCCTCTCTTTCTGCATGTCCTTTGAGCTCATCAACATTCTATACTAACTTAATTTTAAGCATCCGGCGAATTCTCATTCTCGATCCCGTTCTTCTTCTTCTTCTTCTGCGAATTCGTACATTTGCATTCGCCGCATAATATTTGCATTAAAATATGCTGTTGTTGTTGTTGTTGTCCTTGCCGTTGTTGCACAAGCATGAAGGATATCCGGCCAAAGTTGGTTGGTTGTTTTGGTTGCCAGTCGGTTGTCGGTTGGCTGATTTTCTGGTGTGTGTCGGTTGTCTGTCGGTTGTTGTTGTTGTTGTTATTATTATTCTTGTTGTTGTTGTTTTAATTAGAAACTTCAAGCCCAGAAATCAGATTCAAAATCAAAACCAAAAATCAAAACCAAACAAAAGCAAATCAAACAACCAAACACAGAAACAGAAGAAAAATTTTAAATGAAAAGGGAAAACTTTTTCACACAAAAGTTTGAAATCAAAATCGAAATCGAAAGAGAATGCGACGAATTGGAAAAAGATTTGTGGTCCAAGCCAACAGTACAGTAAAAGGAAAACAACAACAACAACAACAACAACAACAAAAACGAATGTATTAAGGATGAAATGCAACTGAATAACCTGATGATGCTGTTGTTGTTGGTATTCTTACTGGTGTTATTGTTGTTTTTGTTATTATTGTTGTTTTTGTTGTTCTCTTCTATATTTTCTCTTCTCTGAATGATTGAATTGAATGGAATCTTTTTTTAAGAGTGACTTAAAGATTTAATAGACAAACATATCTATTATTATTTTGGGATTTTATTTCTTTGTTGTTATTGTTGTTGTTGTATGTTGATATATCTATAAACATATTTGCACACATTCACATCTTCATTCAAAAGAGTGGCAGAAAATAATTCAATTCAATGCGGTGGCCACCCAGAAGAACCAAAGAATGTGTCACTTGATCACACTAGAAGCAAGTCATTGAGCAGCTGATGAGGGGGGTGAGTAGAGGAGTTGATAACAGCAGCAAAAAGCACACTCGAAGGACCCTCAAAACTCGTGCAAAATCGTATTGCGATTCGATACGATTCACAAGCGATCGAAAACACACTCATCTCAGACACAAATCTAAAGCCAGAGAAGCACATTCGGCCGGCATCCATACAGGACAACAACATCGCATTTATTCACATACACCGAGCAACTCCCGCAACATGAACGTGTTCATTATGGCCAACTTGAGTAAGTTGGCTCAATGCAATGGGTTCTTTTATTGCGGTTAACAACTATTTTATCGTCCATTAAGGAATTCCATGGATAGCAATGATATGAAGCAAGGATGGACGTACAAACCGAACACAGACACACATACATACAGAGTTACACACACAAACACTTACATTTACGGTCACATGGTCACACGGTCACAGTCGCAGTCACATCACATCACTCGTTGGAATCCGCTCTCACATTCGCCGAGTGTTCAATAAAACGAACAAAAGCACAAGGAATCCCATCGTGTTGTGGTCGGTCTTGCAGCTTCATGTAGCTGCAGCTTTTGTTGTTGTTGCACCACCAAAACTGTCCACCAGGACTCGAAGTTCCGCCGCATGCCACAGCAATCACAAGTCGCATTCGCACTCATTTCAGTTATTTTTGCACTCTTTATTTTCAGAGTATTCTAGACGCTGGATCACTTTGGTTCATCCTTTCATCAGCGCGCTCCTCACGCTTCGTCCTGCTTGTGTCTCATCTTCATTGTCATCGCCATCGTCGTCGTGTTGGCATTCGTAAGTGTCAATTTAGAAAATTTCATTCTAGAAGCCATTCGGATTCATTTGCCATCCAGAATGTGTTGTAGTCGAGAGTGTATTTAACGGAGAATTTGTTTCCAGCGAAGGTCTGAGGTTCTTTCAGGTCCCTCTGGGGAAGGGTTGGAAGTTTTAGTGCGACGATATCGAAGGACGAGCGATGATTATTTACCACATTAAAAGGAGTGGAAAAAACAACGAGCGCTCATTTATTTCTATTGAATCAAGTGAACTTTTATAAATCGTTTATCTTCGTTTCTTTCCTCTATCCTTATCTATCCCATCCTCCTTTCTCTGCGAACTCTTTCTTTATCCTTCCTTTCTTGCTTGAGTGATTCCTGCAGATTATGTGCGAGTTTACAATACGAGACAACAGAACATTTGTCACATGTCACCTGTCACTGTGATGTGGCAGCTTGGTTCAGACGTAATGAACTGGATTTACTGGATCCTACCGAATCCACAATCGAATGATCACTTTCGGGAATTCTTCCCTTGTCTTATAACCACTTTGCGGATGCGGATATTCTCTGTTTAGGAGATCGTCTTTTGTCTTTAGACGGTTGCTTCGATTTAATTCTGTAGATGCTACCTGATAACATGGAGGCGAAAACTGGAGCCTCATTTTATATTTTAATCGAATATTTAACTTTGGGGTTTTAGAGTTGTTAATGTCTAGATAACTGGCAAGTTGACATCACATTTATTATCATTAATTACCATAAAGTGACTGAAAATCACGACGCCAGGTTGTTGTCTCGGCTAATTTAGTTGTATTATTCTCAATGCAGCCTAAAAGTATGCTATTCTATAAAAATACATGTAATTAGCCACCATTTAGTTTGATTCCGCATATTTTTGTGTATATAATATTATTCATGCAACAAAAGTACCGTTAAATTTGCGTAAACCTGTATCACTGACATTCACCTGATCTGATCCGAAGTTTGGACTAAATGACAGATGACCCTGAAGGGGAATATGAAAGATGAACCTCATAATTATGCAAAAGAGCATCTCGTAATACATCAAAGTTATTGTAAAAATTCTAGAATAATTTTAAAGGAAAAATAATAAATAAAAGAAGAGAGACAAGCAAACCCACAAAAAAAAAGGAAACGGAAGGAAAAGCAGCAAAAAAAATGGAACATGTTTTTATTCAATAAACATGGAAGATTTCTAAAAACAAAGTTTGTGTGTTTATGTAAAAAACTTTGGGAACTGCAAGAGAAAAAATATACACAAAACTAGAAGGGAAAAATACGAATTTCTCAAGAAAACAAATGCGAGGTCCTTCAAAAAACACGAAGACATTAAAAAAATACGAATACATTAAAAAATAACGAAGATATTAAAAATAAGTGAAAGAGAAAAATCTTTAAACAACAAAAAGTGAAGGACATCGTTGAAGTTCAGGTGTATAGTGTCTTCTTATCCTTATTCTTCTTCTTCTTCTGGATGTTTGCGTTTTTCTTCCCACCTCCGTTTAGAAATCGTCCTGTAAATCGTAAAACTTGAGCCTTGAGCTAGTTACCAAAAAAGGGCGGCTCTCTCAGGAACAAAGCCGGAAAACTTTTTCCACCCGCTTCAAAGAAAAAAACAAAAAAAAAGTCGAACATATGTTAGTCACGGAGAGGGTCCTGAGAGTATCACTTTGTTGTTGTTGTTTGTTTGTCTGTCATTTGTAATGACATAAATCATTTAAACATCTTTCTCTCTCTTTCTCCCTCTCTCTCTCTCTCACATACACGGAGTTCTTTAGGAAGGTTTTCTTTTTTCTTCTTTTTTAATATATTTTTTCGTGTTTGTAGATTTTCCATTTTTCTTCTATTTTAATTCCTTATTGTGTTTATTTACCTTTTTGATACCTGATTTTTTTACGTTTCTTTTTTCCTATTTTCGTTTACATTTCTTTGTGAGGCTTTTATTGAATTTTGCTTACTTTGGTTTTAAAGCCATGTTTTTTGTTGGCCCACAAAAATGCACACAAATACAAACACTCCTAAATATACACACACACACACACACACATATGTGTGTATATATATACACATACATACATACATGCAAATGCAAATTCCGCCGCGTCAGACAAATTTTCGTGGAAGTTTTGTGTTTTTGACTTGTGTTGGTTGAACTTCAGGATATAAATTTTCTCCTCTTCAGTTCCGGTGCATCCTGTGTTGTTGTTGTTCTCTTTCTGTTTCCACACTTTTGTGGTCTGAGAGTAAAAAACAAAAAAAAAATCACTGAAAACCATCCAGTCAACAGTTTTGTTGTGTCAGCCATCTACGAGTACTTCGTGGAATAGGTGAGGAAGGGGTTGGAAGGGAAGAAGAGGATGGGAGGGCGGTAGGGCAGCAGGGAGCTAGTAGTTGATAAGATGGTACTTTTGAAAAAAATCAACTTAACAAAAGTCGGAAAACAAAGATTCTTTATTTATTTGTAAAACTGGAAAATTTTGCTGCATATCGTAAAAAAATGAGGTCAAATATTTTTGTGGTTTATTAAGAGCAACTTTTGTTTTGTAATTTTTTGCCTTTTTATCGTTTTGATTTCATTGTCTTCAATTTGCTTTCAGTTTTAAAGTTTTTGCTTTGTTTTTTTGGAATTTAACAATCAATACTTCTTTATTTCAGCTCGGTTTCGATTTCGAATTCGAATTTATCGTGGTTCTGTTGATGAGGTGAAAGTATTCTCCGTTCCCTTTTCCCTCATCTTCTCACCCTCCCTCTCCCACCACTTCCTTCCGTTTTTGTTGTTGTTGGTTGTTCTTCGTCATGTTTTTGCTAATATTTATTTGGTTTAATAGAAATCATCGACATCAAACGTAATTTATACACACACACACACACACAGAGAGACGTACATATACAGCTGCAGGCTACAAGAGTATAGAAGATGGAATACCAAAAAGAAGAAGAAGACGAGCTAACATCTAATGTATATCATTTAAGATGTGACGTCATATCTGAAGTTATTTTGAGATATCTTATTATGGATGTTAAAACGAATTACAGATGCGGACGTATTAATCTTGGTGGAAAAAAGAAGAAGAGGAGGGGGAGAAAAAGACCCAGAAAGTGGAGGGTGATTTTGGGGACAGAACAAAATTTAGCAAAATTATTCATTCTCCATCCAGAAAACGGAACGCGATGCTTGAAATATTAACGTAACCAAACCGCAAACAAAAAAAAAAAAATGTCACCATCATCGTTATTGTACCACTATCATCGTTGCCATAATAATCATCACCATCGTCATCATCATGTTGCCTGGAGCAACTTATTTATTAGCATCGATGTCATGTTCACCGAATCGAATAACGAAGTAAACGAAGTCGAAATCATTTCAAACGAAATCAATTATTTTTTTGTTTGGTTTTTCCTTTTGGTTAACTTGAGGAAGAATAACAAAAATTTAAAATAAAAGCTGATGAAAAATAAAATAAAAGAATTTAATAAAAGCTTTAAAATAGAGAATGGAATAAATAATGTGAAAAATAATATTTTAAAGGAATTGATAAACAAAACCCAGAAAAAGAATCTATACACCAAAAAAAACCGATAAAATTCAAGTAAAATAATAATAATAAATAATAAAATAATAAAAAATATTATAAATAAAATAATGAAAATAAAAAAACACGTTTGGAGGGAAAAAATTAATTATTGAAAACAATATAAAAAGTGTGGTGAAAACAATTGAAAAAACTAATGAATTGATTTCGATTTTGAACTAATTTTGTACACGTTAAAAAGAGTTATTTAAAAAAAAAAAAATACCAGAATTTTTTAAATTTTTAATAAAAAAGTAGGGAAAACCAAAGGGCGAGGTGTCAGGTATAAAAAAAGGGGGGAGGGGGAAATTCAATATTTTAAACAAACCACAAAAACTGTGAATTCAAAGAAGGATTCCATTTGTTTGAGTTTCCGCTTTTTTGTTGTTGTTGTGTTTTTCATTGCTTTCTTGTCGTCGTTTGTGTTGTTGTATTTTTGTTTTTCTTCCTTCTTTACGTCTTCTTTTACTACTTCTTTAATTTTTTTTTTAATTATTTTCGGAGCTTTTTTTAGTTCCTTTCTTTTTACTTCCTTTTTTTATTTTTATTTACTTCCTTTTATTTTCGGTGGATGCACGAAAATAGAAAAGCTTCTTATTATCATCACCCGTACCACTCCACCCACACACCCTCTTTGTGTATGTGTGTGTGTTTTTGTGTGTGTGTTTGTGTGTTCAGAGGACGCGACGATGTTTTTTTCTGTCATCGCCGCGGCGATGGATCAAGTGTTTGTTTACCCTGCGAATAACGGGGCAGCAATGAGTGGTTGTTGTTGTTGTTGTTGCTTTTTTTATTATTATAATTATTATTGTTGTTGTTGGTTGTTGTTGTATTTGCTGTTGTTGTTCTTGACACTTTCTAACGATGTTGATTTAAATTTCGTTAAGTGTTTTTTTCAATTCAGATTTTTTTCTAAATTTGTTCGCTTTTATTTTATTTCTTCTTCTTCTTCGACGTCTTCTTCTTCTTCGTGGACATCTTCTTTGTGGATTTCTTCGTCGAATTTAATTTATCAAATTGACTTCAGTGACATTATTTTTTAAGTTCATTCTGATGGTTGATTTTATCATCGACTTTATTGACAATCGTTTGGCAACGAAACCAAAAGGGAAAAAATTGAGAGGGGCAAAAATTCGAAACAACAACAACGAATAATCAATCTAAATAAATTAAGCGATATTTTGTGACATTGTTTTTTCTTTCCATTTTTTTTGTTCGTTTTATTTATCTATCTTTTTTTCTATAGATTTCAATATTTGAAAGAGGAAGTGTTGCGTTGGCAACACTGTTCGCTGCGAGAGAAGATCTCCTTGATTAATGATTGAACTGAATTGGATTGGATTTGTTTTTAATTCTACTTATTATTTGAATTTCCTAGTTTTTTCCTGCTGCTCTTCGCCAAACCTTCGACTTTTCTTCCGTTTCCTTTTTTTTTGTTTTTAATTCTTTTAATGAAAACATGTTATTAGTTTTCTAGTTAGGATTTCTTCACTTTGCTGGGTCAAAAGTAATCCAAGACTAAACTAAAACTTTAAAGAATCCTCGCTGTGTTTCAAGCAATCAGCAAACCAACCCCACCCTCCACCCGCCTCGCATCCTTGTCAATTTCCTTACTCACTTTTGCATCGCTTTCAATTTCCATCAGTCAATCAATCAATCAATCAATTTATAAAATGTACAACTACTGCAGTACTTCAAAGAGTGAAAAAAACAATAAAAAAAGTAGCGCAACGAAGAGTGGAAAAAGTATTCAAAAAACCATCCAAATAATAAAATAATCGCTGAGCTCAACATAGGTAGGTAGGTAGGTAGGAGGTGGCGCCCACCACCGCTCTCGATAGTGGGCAACAATTAAGGCTAATGAGCCTCGTTTTGATCCACCTAAACATAGCTAAGCAACATAGCAAAGAAGTAAACAAATAAATGAATAAGTATAAAAAACAGAATACAGAAAATTATTTGTAAATACCTACTATTTGTAAGTACTATAAAAATATTAGTAGAAATAGTACTAAAACAATTTGCAGAAGTAGTACAGATAATATTAAAATAGTACTTAAATAGTAGTAGAAATAGTACTAAAAATAGTAGTAGAAATAGTACTAAAAATAGTAGTAGAAATAGTATTAAAAAGAGTTCTAGAAATAGTACTAAGAATAGTGCCAAAACTAGTGCTAGAAATAGTATTAAAAATAGTAGAAGAAGCAAAAATTGTAAATAATTTCTGTACGATGATTTTACCTCTTCTTCTTCTTCTTAGAAGACCCAAACACCACCTACAAGATACCACCACCACCATCCTCTACAGCAAAATTTCCGACATAAGAAAAATTTACCAATATTTGTGCATATTTAATATTTGCACTATTTTTCTTTATACTCGTAGTTTTTTAGTTTTTATAGTGTTTTCCCTCAGTTTTTCTTCTACTTTTCCTCCTTTTTTCATCTCGCTAAATTTCACCATCTGAATTGCAATCGAAGAAGGAAGGAAAGCAGCAAATCGTGCTGCACGAAAACGACTGAAAAGGGGAATAAAAGAGATGATGAGAGCAGGGGTTAAGAAGGGAGGGTAGGGGTGGGTGGGATGGCATGCTTAAGACAGTTTTGTAGATAGAGTGGAAAAAACCTTTTAGCAATATTAAAATTGAAACACACTCGGTTTCAAATGGCTGCCGGTGATGACGACGTCGACGGTGTGCTGCTTCTGAATCCTCGTTGACTCGATTGGCGGCTGCCCTCCGATGATGCGGCTATTTTGTGAATTATATTTACGCTTTCGTTGTTGTTGTTGGGCTTTTTACAGCTGCTTCTCTATTCGAAGAGAGAATTATTGAATTTAAGAATTATTGCAGTTTTATTACTGAGAGCAACAAAGAAAAAAAAAGAGTTCTTCCTGGGATTCACCTTCAAAGAAGGTGAAAATTTTTATTACGCATGCAATTTTATGTACGTTTGCGTTTGCGTTTGCGTTTTCGTTTTCGTTGTTGTTGTTGGTGTTTTTCTTCACACTATACTACATTATTATCTATGCACAATACATACTCTTTTATACTTCGTTGTATTTTTTCTTTATGATGACAAATGATGTCATGCGACATGCTTTTAATTTAATTGTTCAAATTATCGTTCCTGTTGTTGCTATTATTATGATTGTTGTTTTTATTATCCTTTTTCTGTGTCTTCTTTTTGCTGCTCTCATGTAGCTTATCTTTTTACATATTTTTATTCTAGATGTTGTTATTGTTGCCCTTCTTATTGTTGTTGTTGTTATTATTATTGCTATTGTTGTTGTTGTTAATAACCCTGCTGACTCTTTTGTGGCTCACATTCACGCTGCGTTGTCATGTCGCGTTCTCTGTGACCTCGTTACTGATGCTTCAAAAGACATGGCATACATTTAGGCTTCATGCTGGAGGACAAACAGAACTTCAAATTAAGGAACAAATTAGCGAACTTGAAAGGAATCAAGAGATATGGAAGGAAGGAGGGAAGAAAGGAAGGAAGGGAGGACAGAAGAAGAGAAGACAGATTCTAGGGATGTAAGGAAGGACGGTTTTAAGGTGTACTGAAAACAAAATTCTTTGGGTGGCCAAATAAGTGCAAAATTTATAAAAATAATAAAATAGAAATCGCAAATCTCAAGAAAACTAATATTCAATTACTTAATTCATAAAAATAATAATAATGCGAATAATAATAAAGATCATTGAAGCATCGAAGCTGCTGCTTTTACACAGAAAGTTAATTATTTTAAAATATTTATTTTTATGCACGATATATTCGAAGAACGTGAAGCAGCTGCAGCTTTAGAAGTCTGCTTTACAACTCTACTTATTTAAATCACTCCCCTTAACCATGTTCACCCTCTCCCCGCACCGCAGCTTCCTCATCTCAGGCGTCTCTCTCTCTTTCCCCCCCCCCCCCCCCTACCCCTTCATCACCTGGTTGTACACTTACATTTAAACCTGATGTTTGTCTGTTTATCCGTCTCTCTGTCTGTCTATCCTTCTGTTTGTCTGTCTGTCTGTTTGTCTTTCTGCTGCTGGCGGATATTAAATTTATTTACCGTTATTGCAGTTCAGAGGCTGCTGCATCTCTCACTAAATTACATTCAGAGAAACACTGCAAATTCAAGCAGGCGAATGAATGCATCTCATTCACTCACTCACTCACTCATTCATTCATTCATTCATGGTGTGGATGGCATGAAATCGAATCGCATCGAATTGCAGCGAATTGAATCGAATTGAGTGGGATTGAATGAAAGTGCACGGTGCACGGTGTGCGGTCCCGTTATTCTGCGGTGCAGCAGCGCAACAAAACGCAATTCAATTTGTGGCCGCACACAACGCTTCCTCTGAGCTTTGAGCCACTGCCACTACCTGTTGTACAACAACAAAAATAACAATAATAATAATAACAACAACAACAACAATATAACCAACAACCAGCAACCCCAGAATAGCAGCAACAAATAATAATAACAACAACAAGCGTAAAAACGACTTCAAAGAAAAATCGAAATTTAAAACTTATTGAAATATTGAATATCCTAGGGGGAAATATTGATTGATTGAACTGAATGAGTGAAAGAGTGGATGTGTGACATTTGCAATTGCGTCTTCAGCAGTGAGCAACAAATATAAACAACAACAACGAAAACCGTTATTCGTGGCACTTCTCAATGATTGCCGATTGTTTGCGAGTCTTTTCATCGATAACGAGGAAAAACATGATTGAAAAAAAAACACGTACTATTTCCATGTTTGTTAAACTTAGTTAACTTTTTATTAATACACAATAAGTTTATTATTTAATTTTAATATTCAGCGTAATAAAATTCTTCGTCGAACCACAAAAGAAGTTATTTTTTCTTGAAAACAGGAAAAGTTTTTTTTAGGAAATGCAATGAAAAAACCAACTATAGTCCTCTTCTCTTCTCTCACATCGTCTCTTCGTTTCTCTACCAGCAGATTAACAAGATTTTTAGTATGAATGAGGGGAAGGGGGGGGGCGGGGAGGGGGGAAAACATGTTTCGAAACTTTTAATAATACAGAATCTCAAAATTTGCAACTACGTTTTTTCTTCTCTTTTCTGTCCATTCCATCATATTTACAGTGGGTAAGATTCTTTCGAATTCTGCTAAAAATATTATGCAAGTTTCTATATTTTTTATTATAGAATATACATTTACTTTTAGCCGATGATCTAACTTTAAGTCGACTTTAATCAGGCGAATCTGATCGATTTTGAGGGACTCTGACTGAATCTGTATGACTTTTGCAGAATTTTGCAGACTCTTGACAGATTGTGATAGTTTCTAATAGACTCTTGACTGATTAAAGTTAACCTTAACTGTCTTTTCTTGAATCTGGGTGGCTTTATTTGATATTTTATGATTTATATTACTTTGACGACAGATTTTAACCGATTTTGACTGACTTTGAACGATTTTGACCGATTTTGACCGATGTTGAACAACCCTGAATGAAAAAATCCTAGTGATTCCAAGAGACAACTATTTCAAAAATATCATGATCATTATAATCATGATCCACCACTCATTATTAGCACTCTTCATCCTCATACCATCTACAAGACAGTATATTTAATAATCTGAATCGGAATTACAGCAGAAGAAGAAACTTAATAAAAAACACAAAAGCTTCAGTTCAGAAATTGACTTGAATTTTTACCCCCCAATCACTGTATTTTACCCACTGTATGGTTGCCACTGAGTAGTATACGAACTCGACTTCACTTCATAGAATGTACTTCGTATGTAGATATGAAGAAAAGTTTTCAACGATTGCCAAATAAAATGTAATTAGAATAGGAATGTGTAGTTGTTGTTTGTTGTTGTTGTTTGGTATTATTGGTGTTGGCTTTATTATTGTTGTTGTTGATATTATTGTTGTTGTTATTATTGTTGTTGTTATTATTGTTGTTGATATTATTGTTGTTGTTTTTATTATTGTTGTTGTTATTATTGTTATGTCAGATTTAACGAGTCTTTCAACAAGTTGCGTCGAATGTATGCAAAAACTTTTCTGCTGAACATTTCGTTCAACTTCATAGTTTGTATGACTTTTTATGACTTTCTAAGACTTCATACACGAGTTCATACAATATATATAAGTGTTTGTGTGATAGAATGTATGAATGTGTGTGTGTGTGTCTCCGTGTGCGTTTGTTTGCAGAAGGGTGTATCTACGATAAATATTCAAATACATGTGTTGCGTATACGTAACACTTTAAACCTGTAATTAAAATTTAGTTAGGTCACTTAAAAGGTCTTTCACAAATAAAAAGAGGGGGAGAGAGGGAGAGAGAGATAGGCAGAGTGAGAGGGTGAAGAATAGAGTGATACAGAGGTAAAGATTAAAATTTAAATATATTCCAATAATAAACTAGAAGGATTTCTTTTCGATAAAGCTGCTTCTTCTGCTTCTTTCGAGGAAGCTTATTTTCAAAAATATGTCTCTGATTCTGTTGCATAAGAATAACGAGCAGAATAACTCACTAACAATACACAAATACATAGAATTAGATAGTTAAACAAGTGTGATTACACAAGATTACACACTGGCAAATAAATAACCCAAAGAATAATGAAAACAAATGAGGATAAGAATGAGAAGAGAAAAGAAAAGAAGAGAACTTGTAATTGATACATTGTTTTTGTAGCTATTATTAATGTATGCAATGTATTTTTGAGAACAACTTTCTATATGTACATATATACTATTTATATCTGAATAGGTGTATATGTGTATGTGTGTGTGTGTGTGTGTGAGTATGTTGCCTCAAACTTTTATCTCACTTCAGTCCTAACATGGGCATAAATTTCAATTCCTACCTAAAGAAGCAGTTCAATTTATCTGTTGTTATCATTGTTCTTGTTGTATGTTGTTTATTAGTAACACCCTAAAACAAACATCATCATCATCATCACACACACACACACACACACACACACACACACACACTTCCACTTAAATACACGTAAACATTTACACTGTAATTTTCCATCATTTATCAACAACTTAATACTGTAAACAAAATGTTTTACTTTGACGTATGACCGAAAAGAAACCTGATGCGTGGTGTTGAGTTGAGTTGAGTTGAGTGGGTAACCCAAAAATTGTGTGTTTTGTAACGGGGAAAGTTTTGTGGCTGTTTGTTTTACATGCACACACAAACACACATCACACACCTTTATTTCCCTTCACCCCATTGGACCCCCCTTCCCCCCCCCCTCCCTCTTCACTTAAAACGTGGCTACACTTGTATAAACATTCAAATGGCGAGAGTCTATAATTAGGTATGCTAATTTTCTTGGGGTAGGAGGAGGGAATGGGAGAGTGAGACCGAGTGTACCCTGGATTGTATTACATAATTGATTCCATGAAATCATGATCCATGGCAATCAACTAAACGATCTCTGTTACTGTTTCGAGTTTAGTTTTTTTTAATTGTTTTTATGATGATGGAGATGATGATTTTTTTTTTTTTTTTTTTTTTGACGGGTGAGGTTCGTATCATATAACGACCGTTGTCGTTACGTATGTGGTGCTTCCACTAAAAAACCACCTCTTCACTTGGGATCTCTCTCTTCCCTGGGACCGCTCTCGCATTACTTCAAGGTAGAGACCCAAGAGGTCCTATACAGGACTACTCTACTCTCCTGCGTCCATGGAGATGATGATAGTAATGACGACGATGATGTTTATAATGACGATAACGATGGATTGTAATGGTGATAAATATGAGAATTATTATGATGATTGACTTATCTTCTTTTACAATTTTAAAGCCTTTAAAGGGGAAAATGGTACCCAGAATATTGAATCTTATTGTTTTAAAGGTAAATCGACGACCTTCATTGAGGTCAAAGACAGATCGAGTCGATTAAATCTACTAAATAGTATTTTATTTATAGACCCACAACTAGTAATTTATTGGCCGTTAATTCCTGTATCTGTGATGTATTCCTGATGGTTTCCTTCAGATAATCATAATTTAGGTCGGATGATGCAGATTCTTCATTGGTATCTAATCAAGGAAACCTGCGTTGTAATGCAGTCCAGGTTCTGATTGTCAACGGGATAAGTGATGTCTATTTTAAATAGACGCCCTTTATTCTAGGCTCTAGACCTCAGGAAAAAATATTCTCTCCATGCTTATATTTTTGTCATTCTTTCCAGAAGAGCTGCTTTCGACCTACATTATATTAGGCTTTCAAAGTAAAACTTCATTAAGTCTCCTTGTAACCGCTGTAACGCTTATTGGATTAATCATCCGGGGCGGACAGTTTATCTGAACATATTTCTTAATTGTACTATTGTTCGGTATTATTCTATGATTATCTTTATTTTCCTTCTTTAATCGATCTAAAAGATCCAAGCGTCTAAAAAAATCATTGAATGGCGATGTATTTTGAACTGATGATGTTATTGTCGTAGAAAATAAGGCTGAGGAACCGGTTTGTTCTATAACATGGATGATATCGCCATGGATGATTCACCATCAACGGCTATGATTTATTTAATCCAGTAGAATCAGGTTAAATTTATATTTGATCTTACAAAACATTTTGATATTGAGGCTTGATTGATCGCTAAAGATAATCTGCATCTACGATAAAAGTTTCTGATATAGGTTTCCGTCTTCGATTCCGGGAGTTCTGAGATAGTTAATTTCAGCTACTGAATTGGTTACAATACTTATCTATGTGAAGGTCTTCCACACTCCGAATTCTGAGGAAATAAAGTAAATCATGTATTACGTATGTATCTTCATATAATCTCCCAATAAACTCCATATTATTTCATTGCTTATGACTCCGCTGCTGTATTTCTTAGCTTGCCATCATCTTCATTAGTTTGTCGTCTTTATTTTTCGTCAAAGGCGATAAGATTGCCTTGTACAAAAAGATAAGGGGAACGCGGCTTTGTTTGGGCCTTCAAGACAAGCCCCTTATCACGGAGCACGTGGCCGGAACGCTTTGCAATTCGTTCAGAGTCGAATTCGGAATAAGCGTGCGCAATGACGGATGCCGATGAGGGTGATGTGAGGGCAGAGCAGGAGACGAGTCAAAAGAAGGGAATAATTATCAACGACAAAGAAAACAGTATAAGAGAAAGCGAACAGAGAGAACGTGAGAGACAACAGAAGCACTGAATCCTTAAAAAAAGGGAAATTTCGGAACCCGAGAGAGAGAGAGACACTTTCGTGGAACCAGTATTTGCTGAAACCAAACATCTGCTCGAATAACATATCCTCTAGCGTTGAGGACGATTCTGCTTCAGTCTACTGATGGTTTTTGATTCGAAAATACGACGAAGTCAGGCATCACAACGTCAAAAGTGATTAAGAGTTTTTGAAAAGGAAGAGTTTTTGAAGAGTTCAGTACTTCGAAGGAATAAAAAATAAAACAAAAGATTGCAAAAAATTATATATGAATAAAAGAATAACATGAGAATATACGAGTATAAAGAAAAATTTGTGTTTATTTTTAGTTTTTCGTATATTTTTAAGTGCCAATGTGTTAAGTGCTCTCAGTCGTTATGTCAGTCATCATGTCAGCCTGTAGATCGGTCATAAAAGGCTTCCAAATTATTTTAAATAAAGGCCGAAAGTAGGGCAACCTACAAAAAGAGGAGCCTCAAAAGAATTACAGAGACCGAGAGGTGTAAACGTCGAAGAATTCGAAAACGAAAACCGAAACGGAAATTAAAATTTACAAGCTTTTTAAAAGTTTTAAAAAGTCGCGCGTGTGGTTGTTTCTGTTCACCGATTTTTATCTTTTACAATTCATCGATTCAATTCGATTCGATTCGATCCACGCCGAGTGCAAACATTTTACTCGATGGCGGCAAAAAACCAGAAATCGTTGCCATCCTCGCCGTACTCAACCTCTTCCTCAGCAGCGCCAATCGTAACCGCAACAGCGTCATCATCGTCGTCGTCATCGTCGTCGGGTGTCATCAATACTTACTACTGTTGTTGTTGTTGTTGTTGTTGCAGCTCGTGTTAGTGTTTCAGTGCTTCATTGGATCCATATGTAAAAGTGTGGGTGCATGTGCGTGTGTGTGTGTGTGAGTGGATTCACATCACAACTCACATCCCCCGCTGCCCCGCTTCTCCTCATTTTGATCAACGCAACATAAAACATCATCGTCGTCGTCGTCTTCATTTCTACGAATTGAATTGGCAACTCTGCCGAAACTTTGTCACACTTACACACACACACACGCACAAAATCATTGTGCTGTAGTTGTTGTTGTTGTTGCAGTCGGTTGCGGTGTTTCTGGGTGCAGCCGTAGCATGGATCGAACGTCGGGATTTATCGCTTATTCGGCAATAGTTTTGCTCTGCATTTCCGGTAAGTGATTTCGAGCTGGTTCTTAAATTTTGAATTGGTTACTTTATGCATGACAGCGGAGTGGTGACTGCGTGGTAGAAACAAAATTAAAAGAGGCTAGAAGAGGGTAGTGAAGAAGAAGAAGAAGAAGACGCAGCGGTTTCCGATAACTCTGAGAAATCATTGAATTTGCATATCGAGCTAATGTATGTATATACGATTTATTCAAACGGAAATTTGCTATAAATTAAATAAACTTAAATGCGGAATCAATCTATAATCAGTAATAAGATCTTTAATAGTCAAATGTTGATTTAACAAGAGAATTACAACGTTTTAAATCGTATTAAATCGTATCTGTAAGAGTTACTAAAGGTATTTAAATCTTATTAAAGGTACTTAAGTCTTATAAAAGATCTTGAAGTCGTATTAAAGGTCTTGAAGTCTTATTAAAGGTCTTGAAGTCTTATTAAAGGTCCTGAAGCCTTAAAAGTTGTCCTTCTTCTTCTTAAACCATGTTCATCTTCAGAAAGGAAAAAAAGAAGAAGAACCTTAAGAAATCAACTTTATATCAAAGATTTAACTGATTTAACGACTTAGTTTCAGAGTCAGAGATCAAATAATCAATAGAAATGAAACTTGTGAATATTCGTTATACACCGAAGTTGTTTTTATTTAGAAAGTCGAATTCCATGTGGAACCATAAAAATATAATCTTCGAGAAATAATGAGGAAATCTCAAATCAAACATCGTGAATGTATTCAAAATTATCGTCCATATCGTATATTAAATATCATTAAAACGTGTCGGTTCGCTCTTCCAACTTCTGACTATTATTATAGTAATTTTGTCTAGACAAAGACTCTAATCAAAGGCTTTGGGGAGAAGAAGAAGAAGAAAAGGAGAATTACTGAAATCAGAGTTGTTTTAATGACAGCAGAGACGATTGAAGGTTGTACGATAAACGCGATGAAGGTGATGAGGACCCTCGGAGAACCAGTGCTGTGTATGTGGTTAAATAAATAACACACGCGAGTCACACACACACAAACACACACACACACACACACTCTCATGGAGTTTGTTAATTTATATGTTGATATGCATGTAAAGGAACGTACTCGAGGATTGTACTCGATATTCTCAGTCTTAGTTTTGGCATGTTTAGATTTCTTAGTTCATGCTTCTCACTAAAGAAGGCGGAGTTGTTGTTAGTGGAATGCGGATACTGGGTCGAGTAAAATATAATTCGTAGCAATAAAATAAACAGTGTTGAGAACTTAAACAAAGAGACGAATAGAAAGAGGAAGTGATAGAAAGAAAGGGGGAGAAAGATTGACTTCAGATGATTATCACTACAAGGAACGTTAAAGTAAGACGCTTTAAATATTTAAAGGAGAAAGAAAGACACATTTACATAAGTAAAGAAATAAATTTGTGATTCTTCATACTGTTAAGATGAAGAATAGTATGATGAGGAGATGGGGGTAAATTTAACACTTAATTGACTTAACTCTTTGACAAAGTCACCACACATACACACACAACACAGACACAACACGGCCACTACAACAGACACTAACACACGCATTAATATAGAACCTAATATAGATATCCCATCACATACTCAAGTATGTGACAACATACAACTCCGTTGTTTGTCTTGAAAGTCTGAAAAGTGTTCAAACTCAAGATGCGCTCTGTGATGCAATTATTTTGATAGTTTGTCAAAATGCCTGCAAGTCGTGTTACAAGGATCAAGCTCACAAATACATTCAAACACATCCATACACACTCACACACACATAAGCATCCATACACATAAAGACATATAGACAGATAAATGTGTATATTTATACAATAACCCATTAGAAAACCGAAATGAGTGCTATCTTCAGTGTTTATGGTTAATCAATGGTTAATGGTTCAATGGTTAAGCTATCTTCAAAAGCTTAAATACCCTTAAATATATGTAGGTATGGTAGGTATCTGATATATGAAAAAGTGGCCTGACCACGACCATATTATTGAATATTGAATATTATCGATACTAGGATGTAAATATATTAAATCTAACTTCGTAACTATCATAATGTGCAACATATAAATTAAAATCTTCTATAATAATAAAAGCATAATATAAAATAATAATATACAGTATATAGCGTTTATATTAGATATAGATTATAGTTTCTTTATCCTAGAACACACCGATTAGCGTTTATTTCTCTGTAAACTCTTCTTATCTGCAACCATCGAAGGAAAACAAGGTAAAACGTCTTCCTGAAGAAGGTGTGTTGGAATTGCTTCTTTAATCTGATTAATTTTTGACTTTTTTTCTATTGGGACAAAAGCTAAGAATCGAAATCAGTGCTGAAGTGGTTTACACTCTCCTACAGAGTATTTATTTACATTACCACTTAACTTATATACACTTATTGATATCATAATATACAATATACATACACAAGTGTAAGCTCATACATATACATATACGTGTACACTTGTGTATGTCAGTGTGTTTTATGTGTACGTACTTATTTGTGGTTTCTCGCCTGTCTACATTTATTAGTGGTTGTCATCACAGGAAGTCAGTTCTTTGTACACATTTGTTGTTGTATATTTCTTTTCTAAAACTTACCCAAGGGTTTTGCTCTAGGCCTCTCAAAAAAATTGACTTCTTAAATCTCTAATCTTCTTGTAGAGCTTAAAATTAATGCTATTTAGCAAATGATTTCAATGCAGTGCTCAAGGGCAAAAATTTACTGAATCGTCTGAAGGATTAATTCAAATAAACCCTGGAACAATATAATGCGACAATACTATATTCTGAATTCGAGAAACTGGTTCACTAGATCCTCCCTGAAATCGGGAGATATAGAATTTTAATTACATACCTAATTTTTTACCTTTTATTATTCAATCCTTTTAGTTATGTATATTAAAAAAAAACCCAAAAAATCCCACAAATAATAATACTTTTCCAAATTTTACTACTGCTACTTAATTAAAATTTGTAATTATCATTCGAAACTCGTTAAGTGAACTTTTTGTGAAGTTTGCATTAAATGTTGCAAATCGATCGATTTACCAAAATTGCATAAAATGTTTGATTGAATTGGCAACTCGTTACGAGGAGGGGGAAAACTGAACAAATTTGCATCTTTTTTTGCCCTACACTACAACTTTTCATTAAACCACTGAAGGGCAAAGAAGAACAAGCACAAGATACACACACAAAGCTATCGGGTGAAAAAGTTGCATGTGTGTTAAAAAGGCGCCCTCACTGAAATTTCCATGTACTCTTCATCCTTTTATAGTTTAACTTTGTTCTCTAGTGTTTTGTGTGCGTGTGTGTGTGTGTGTGTGTGTGTGTGTGTGTGTGTGAGTCTCACCCTCTCAGCAGGACCTTCTATCTCTCGCTATCTTCCTCTGTGTGTGTGTGTGTGTGTTTGTGTGTGTATGTATGAAACTATGGAAAAAGATGAAATTTGTTAGATTTTCCTAGTTAGATATTTAAATTTGCCAAAGTTTATTTTTTAATAAAACTTTTCCAAACTAACTAAATGAAGGACCCTTCATTAAAGCACCCTGCTTCTCATTCCTTTTCATTCTCTCTCTTTCTCCCTCATTCTCTCTCTGTTTCTCCCTCAGTCTCTCCCTTTTAAGTATACTAATTGACTATGAGTCTCATTTTAATAGAAACCATTTAATCGACTGTTATAAAAGTTTTAAAATATTAAAATCGACAGAATGGTTTCTTTTCAGAAATGATAAATAGAGCCAATTCATAGTATTCAGAAAGAAATCACCCTTTAGATGGTTCTCGAGTTGTCTTTACTTATTCGAGCAGGTTACGTCTTCTAAGGACATTTACAAATTTCTAATAATTTCAATAGTTGAACTAAGAGAGAACTATGAGAGACCTATGGGAGTATGCACCAATATTTCTGGTTAAGGTCAATGTTGTTACTCTTTCGCTGTGGTTACTCTTTACTTAATTAAAACTTTGAGAGCATCTCTTAAACCATATCAGAATTTTTAAATGAGATTTTCTGAGGTTCATCAACTTGAGCTTGAATGGTTTCGGGACTTAGAATGAATGAATATTTAATCAAAGACAGGAGAAGTAGGCTCTCTCTTTCTCCCTCTCTCTCTCTTTCTCCCTCTCTCTCTCTCGCTCATCGGGATCAGCCGACTAACATCAACATCCAGCATTAACACTGACCAAGAGTAACCGACACACTTTCTGCCGTAATTTATTTTGTAATTTATACACGAAGTGAATATTTTTACCATCTCATATTTAAAGGCAAAACTTTACGCTAAAACCAAATATTTTATTTAAATTCTTTTTAATACGCTTAACATTGTTGTTGTTGTTGCTGTTGGTGGTGTTTCCTACTCGTTTCATACTTTTGGCCTTTGACGTTGGAGAATCGGAATCATGCAACAGCACAGCAACAACAACAGAAGCAGAAGCAGAAGAAGCAACATGATTGCGATTGTGGCAAAAAACAGCAAAAACCAGAGAGCCGTATAAACTTGTTCCATGTTGAAAGTGATTCCCGGCTTTTTTGCTCTCGGTTTAGCATTTGTTTTGTACGTTCGTACATTGGTTGGTTTTGTAGTAGTTGTTGTTGTTGTTGTTGTTATTTTGTTGCATTTGATTGTTTTTGTTTCGTTGTATATACGAGTATTTTGTCAGCAGAGTGGTTCCAGGAAGATTGTCCTTCGTCCATCCGTCCGTCTGTCCGACTTCGTCGTCGGTGGTTGTAGACTCTTGTCTGCATTTAAAAAATGGTCACTTAGCGGTCATTTGTGTTCGGTGCACGCTACCGCCATCACCGCCACTGCACATCCTTCGGGGGCTTGATAAAAGTTATAAAGTGTTGCTGCTCTGTTGTGGTTGTTGTTGTTGTTGTTGTGAGATTTAGTTGACTTGACTTGAATTGAGTTCCAAAATAAGTAGTATTAAATTTTGGTTGATAACTTTTCTGAGGCCGCCAAAGATATAAAAACTTTATCTTTCTAACGATGACGATAACGATGACGATAACGATGTCGATGATGATGATGATGATTATGATGATGATGAAGATGATGTTGAAGATGATGTTGAAGATGATGTTGAACGAAGCATATTTGCTGCTCATATTTTCGTAAGTAGAAAGAAAAGGTTGACACCACTTGACTTGATAGCAACTTCATCAACATAGACATCATCATCATCATTATCAACATCGTCATCATCATCTTCAGTATTAAGCAACTGGCAAAAGTTGTCTTTAGTCGTTGAGCTCAAAGTTGAAAAAATGTCAGAGAGAAACGTGTCGCAAATCATTACGTGACATCGTCGTCGATTTTAATGCTTCTGTGGTTGTACTTCCTGTTTCGCATCCCCCTCTCACTCGCACTCTCTGTCCTTCTCACTCTCACTCTCTCTCCTTCTCACTGTCTCTCTCTCTCTCTCACCTTCTCTGGCTTTTATTTTTTTCTTCCATTTTTTACATTGCCACTTGAGAGCAAATAAATTGAAATTAAAACTCTTTATAAAGAGGATTTTAAACGCTTCAATGCCACAACAAGTGACGTCCATGAGGAAGACCAACAACAACAACAACAACAACAATAACAACAACAGTAACAACAACAACAACTGATACAGCAACTGACCCAACACTGACCCAACAACTGGACACACCACCAGTAATTCTATCAACTGTTACAGAGGAAGCTTCATCCATCCATCAGAACTCATTTTCAGTTCTCGTGAATGACGACGGTTCTCGCCATTCGCGAGAGAAGTGAGAAGTATCGCCGGGAGAGAATTACTTCAATCCTAAAAACCAAACAAAAAACTCGATTTCGCTTATTTAGTAATTGGAATTAAATCATCGATTATGGTCTCGAAACCCGAATTGACCGAAATAGTTTCAAATCGTAACCCCGACCGCAGCGATTTACCAATCTAACGAATACGAAACCCTTTGCCCCGAAACCTTCTCTGAAGCACTCCAGTTGATGGGTCTTTTCTCTGAGGATGAGACAAGATGGATGGAACTTAAATACAAAACGGTTCCTAATTGAAGGATCTACTGGAAACTGGCTATGGTGGTGGTGGTGCTGGCTATGGTGATGGTGGTGCTGATGGCGTTGTTGGTCAACGTGACTTGTAGAGGGATATTAAAAACAGGAAGAGCAGAAAAGAAGAAGTAGAAGAATAGTCGCGATGCTGCTCCTTTAATTGCTTTCTTCTTTTCCTATTGCTACTCTTCTTTCGCGTTTGCTACCCCGTTTAGACCATTTTTATTTCACCACTCTTTACATCGGTCATCGGTTGGTCCGGTTGCCTTCGTCCTTCACCCATAAATCCGAGCTTTATTTGGATTTTTGGTTTCGGTTTGCTTTTTCTTTTCGTGGATTGTTTTTTGGAACTTTTTATTACTCTGGATGCTGTCTAGTTTCGTTTTAAGGTTTACGTCTGTTGTGCTATTTGTCTTTCTGTCTGTCTGTCTGTCTGTCTCTCTGTCTGTTTGTCCGACTATTTAGCGATGAGAAACCTCTCAACATTTCCTCCTTCACATGAGTATTAAGCTACCCTCAGTTGGAGTTACTTTATTTGTTTCTAGTACTTTGCTGGTGTATTGTATATAGTTGTATATACAGTCTTTTGTTGGTGTTGTTGGGTTTTTTACAAAACACTGCCCCTTGCAATTTAGTGACCATTAAAAATATTGCATTTGAATGAAATGAGGTCACGTGAACCGTTCCAGCCATCAGCGTACACACACATCTCTTTCTCTCTCTCTCTCTTTCTATAAGTCATCCCTGCTTTATCCCTCACTCAGTCTTTCTCTCTCTCTCTCTCTTTGCCCCATCAAATAGTCGTTTTATCGTTTTAGCCCTGTTAACAGTTTTATTTAGATTTCATTGAATTTTATGTGAGAATCGCAGGTCAAACAGTCGACGGGCGAATTTAGCAAACTCGAACCAGCCAACTGACAAGTTGAAGGTTTCCAATTCTTTTCCATTGTTCTCTTCTTCTTCTTTACTTTCTGTTCTGTTAAAAAATTTAAAATGTATCCAAAACATTGCTGGAAATTTTATTCTCAGTTGAATTTTAATTCTTCCGACTTCAGAACACGAATGGCCTGGTTAACACCGGATTTATTACACGCTATTAATTTACTAGAGTATATTTCCGTAATAAACCGTTTAATTTACACAGCAATCACACAGCATGTGTGGAGAGGAGTGCAGAAGAGAGCAATGAAGGGAAGGTAGGAGAACGGCTTCATTCAGTTAGCTTAATCAGTGATGATTATTAAGTAATTAAATTTCGATTATGCTGCGTGCAGTGAGTGAAATACTTCTAAACTTCTTGACTGCTTTCTCTCCGTCCCTCTCTTTTCTTCCTCGTACAAGCAAACACACACACTCACACATTCATTCACTCACTACTTAGCCATCCTTACACATCCTTTACACATCCTTTATACATCCTTTACACATCCACATCATTTCATTACGGACCCAATAAATTTCCTTATGACGCTTTGACGCCATGTTGCAACACGAAATTGACGCCGTCGCCGCAGTTCGCGCCGCAGTTCGCGTCGCCGAAAATGATATAATAAAAGGGAATCATTTGCTCCGCTTTTTCATCCCCCTCCCCCTCGCCGCCCCACCCTTCAAGCAGACACACACAAAAGGAGTCCCAGAAAATGATGATGAGAACGAAGATGAAGATAGTGACGTTTGTGTGTGCTTCGAAAGCGTACAAATCAAAGAGGCGAGGCTTCACGGACCCTCATAAATCCATCGTAAGCGACACAAGTGACGACAACAAATAATCAGATCCTTAAAATTTATTGCCACATCATAAAATCAACGGCACCGAAACTGATGGGTGACACGGATAGAAAATGACGGAAGTAAATCATTTTATGACAAGATTGTTGTTGTTACTATTGTTGTTGTTGTTATTGTTAGCCTTCTTCTACTTCTTTTCCTTCTTTCACTTGTGTTTCTGATTTGCGAAAGTTGCGTTGATTAAATAGTAACCAGGTGAAGCATAGTATAAGGTGACTTCTTGAGGGGTGGGGGTTGGTTTAGAGGTTGTGGGGAAACAAATGGAACGTCTAAACGTCAATAAAACAATCGCGCATAACAATAAAGTTATATAACCACAAAGCACTCGCACACCACAAATACTCATGCACGCTAACACACCCTCGTATGTGTCATACACACGCACACACACACACACATGTACGAAGAATGAATGCCCGCATGACAGCCGAATATTCATCACTATTCGGCAACCGTACGTTTTCATCGCGTTCACATATTGACATTAGATCAACGGGGCAAGTCTTCAAAATTTATGGCCATCATTTAGATATAATATATGGAACCGTTATGTCATCGATTTTAATTAAACTTCCACACACAAACACACACATACACGTGGTTCACATTATGGAAGAATAGTCGTGAGTATCGCTTCCGAATACATCAACCCCGTGCTTTATCAACAATTAATGATAGCGTTCCATCCGATTCCAGTTCCATCTCCATATGTTGGAGTATATAGATTATATATGCAGATATCTTTATCGTAGCTTTTATTTATCAAGATCTTTCTTTGATTTCTTTTTGTGCTTTAATTTTATATTAATTTAAATGAGTGAGTGATGTGAGAAAGCCGAATATAGTATTGTTGATAATGATGAATCTGATTAAGAAAGGTGAGAAGATGTTGATGATAACGATTGGGAAGAGAAGAGAACAATGATGATGACGACTCCCTGTGATAATTGACGATAACCAGAGCTGTGATGGTGAAGAGTACGTCACTGATGACGAGAAGAATCTTTAATGACTCTTTAATGATTTTGGCGACTTTAACTATCTTAATATCGACTCTCTAGTAATAAATACTGCTATCAAGATGATGACTACTCTGATTATTATCTCTGAGTTGTATTACTCTGAAATATTATGATGATTATTGACGATGACAAGATAACCATGGCGACGATGACAAAATAACGATGACGAAATGACAACGACAGTGACTTTAAGGTTGATGACTCCAGAAACGGTGATGACGGTTGTGATAACGATAACAACAACTTAAAATCCATCATTCCATCTAATGATGGTGGAGTTTCTGATGGAAGTAACAAAGATGACTTTTTACCATGATAACGTGTCTTTTGATAATCACAATGAATCTGTACATGATAATGATAGTGAAGAAGATGATGGATGACGACTTCAATCATTCCGCATTCATGATGACTCCGCAGAAGACGATGACTTCTTGTCATGGCACCTAATGATGGTGATGATGACGATGACGGAATTTATCAGGACCACTGAAATTATATATAAATTAAATATTGATTTAATAAAAAATAACTAAAAATAACTCCAGTAATACTCTGATGTAGAGAAGATGATTACGACGACTCTACCGATCAAAAATATTATAACTACTCGAATGAAGAAAACTCTGATATTTTCACAGATTATAAGGATTCTCACAAAGATGACAACAGGGAAGTCCTTTCAGTGATTCTGAACTCTGAAAATTACGAGATGAGTTTTTTTAATTTACTTATATTATCCTTCATCTTCTACCCGGTGGGCCATTTTTTCGGGATTATTATCTTCATTTCTTCATACTTTCTCTTTCTTCTCTCTTCTCCCAACACTCTCCTCAAATGATCTTTCTTAAACTGTCTCTTTGGAGATTTTGATTTAAAGAAGTATGGGTTTGAATCGAATGATGACAATTAACAATTAAAGCTCATCGTTCTTCTCTCCATTCATTATATTCATCTGTTCTTCTCATATCATCCTCAATAATAATATAATCAATAATCTTAAAGTCTGTGTTACAGTGAAAAGATTTTGTTATCGAGAAATCATCCGAACAGTTTTCATGGTAATAAATTTAAATCCATCGAATTCTTTAAGAGGGACAACAACAACCACGATAGAGAATATAATAAAGAAACAACAGAAATAGAGCTCATTGCATATATTTTCCCCAAATTGTTGGCAACAAAACGGTCTTCAGAGTATACCAAATTCGAACAGAGCGAAATGGAGAAAGAGAGAGTGAAGGAGGGAGAGAGAGAGAGAATGCGACCAGAAATGCACAAGTCTGTAGCGACGTACTGGAGCCGCAATGTCGGTAACCCGAAAAGAAACCATCGCAGCCAAGTCAAATCTGCGTCCACTCCTCTCTCCATCTGCACCCCCGCTGTGGTTAACAACCATCCAGCTACCAACAGCTAAGACTCTGACAATAATAAATAAACACATTGCATTTCTGCCAATTGAAACAACATGATGATATCCAATCCAAATCTCATCCCAATTGAACCCGTTCCCAGTTCGAAATGTTCGCCAACTTTTGGCAACCGAAATGTCGCTTCAAACTGTTTTCTTCTTCCTGTCCTTTTCTTCTGCTTTTCCTTTTCTTCTTTTTCTTGTCTGGTTTTTCTTAAAGAAATTTCTGAAAATGCACCAAATTTTATTACTCTAGTATATTTTTCTAGAATGCTATATAGTAGTTGTTGTTGTTATACTTTATTAGTGGTGTACTAAACTACTACTATTATGGTGTACTATACTACTACTGTTGTTGTTGTTGGAGTTTTTCTTGTTCTCAGTCACTGAGGCGCCTTCTAATAGTTTACTTTTTACTTACTTTCAATGAAAATTTGTTGCCGAAAACGGAATTGCGACATAAAACGAAGAAGAAGAAGTAGAGGAAGTAGAACAGAACAAAAAACGAGGGGTAAATATTTTCGGGAGTAAAACAAAACCGATAAATAAAATTAATAAAAACCCTCATTTCACATCTTTTCTTGGTCCAAACAGAAAAATAAAAATGCTCTTCCCGTTCCTTTTCTCTATCCACTCCTCTTCTCTTCAGTCCTTAAGTCGACTCTGTTGTTGCCTCCCCTCATCTTTTATCTCCTCTTCATGCTCTGTAGCTCTTCTCTGCATCTTTTTAATTCTCTCTGCTTTAAAAGTGGATCCATACTCTTGGCTCCATTCATTTATCCACCCATTCATCCACCCATTTATCCATCCATTTATCCATCCATCCATCCTTCCTTCCTTCCAGCCAAGCAGGAAGCAGAGAACTTTATTGGCACCAGACTGTCTGGCGTCATCAGCTCGTCTGTGAGGGTAGACAATATTTTGAGAGAGGGAATTGATTTTTTTTTTTGTTGTTGTTGTGATGTTTTCCTTCAATTGTTTGTGCTTCTTTTAATTTTATCAGAGGATGTGGTGGTTATCTGGTGGTATTTTTGTTGTTACTGCGATCTGAGTTCAAAGAGCAATTTACGAATAAACAAGTAAACAATAAGGTGGCCACGTGATACCTAATCGGCGAACTGATTTTCTTGTTTGGGTTCAATATTTCTGGTTTTATAACTAAATTGGAATTTTAGTATTCCTCTTCGCCTTTATGATTATATATTTATATATTATATTATTATCTCAAAAAAATGTATCACTTGAATTTATCTGAATTTTTTCAGTCTTTTTACAAACAAAAATCTTGTTATTCTACTATTTATTAGATTTTTATTTACTCACGTGGATGAAATCTCATATTTCAATCAAATTACAATACATAACAATCTTTCTCTCCCTTTCATACTCTTTTTAACATAAACATAAATATTATCGCAGTAACGTATTTTGGTGAATTTATTTCCATAACTTTTTCTAGGACAAGCATATCTACGTTGTTTTGTACATAAATACATATATAGATACATATGTGTGTGTGCATAAGTATATATGTGTGTGTGTACATTTCTGTTAATAAATCATATTTGTGTAAATTTGCAACTTTCATCAACAACAGAAGCGAACAGCAACAATATTGTAAAATATTCGCTGCAATAAAAATTACACAATTTTTTGCCATTTAAATTCCATTGTGTGATGTGAAAATTACAAAAAAATCACACACACACACACATAAAAAAACAACAAAACTGAAACAAAAGTAATAAAAATATAATAATAATGAAAAAACATTTATTTAAATCCTTGTAACTGGTTAAAACATTTAACCGTCTGACATGTGCGGTCATAAATCATTATCATCATCATCATATTCACCATCATCAACATCATCATTATCACTATATTCATTGAATTATTTCTTTATATGAATTTATTATAATTTTTATTATTTTAATATTTTTATTAAATCACTTTTCATTTACTTTTTTATTTTAATATGCTATTTCAATACACTTCATGTGATATTTAAAGTTATTTCATTTAAACTGAAACAAAAGCCGAAATAAATAAAATATTTATAACGAAAATGAAAACTAAAATTAATTCTTTATTTGAACAATAATCGATTTTCAACTGAAACTTTGAAGAGCAACATAAAATTTTAAATATTTTTTGCATGTTCGCTAAAAATAGTCGCATAATGAAAAGCAAACGAATTGCGACAAATGTATACTCGTTACTCGTTGTTCCGGCGTGATAGAGGCATGTTGCTAGCAACATATGCCTCGTGGAATCTATATAGACCTATAAATGTATTGTATATGTACTAGCAACAAAATGTAGAATAAATAAATAGGTTTTCGAATTCAATTTGTTGTTTCAATCTTTGTTAACTATATAGTGTCTCTTTTTCTGAAACGAACCATGATGTAATGGATGCAGGTTCAGGGCCATAAACAGCAACGTCGACAATGCGAGGTTGTTAAATGATTGCACGGGCCGAGCCACTCAGTTGAACACGATCAACTGTCCTCGTGTCCTTGTGAAAACCAATAACTTTTTCTTAAGTTAGATAGAGAACAGCAACAATTAATGATTTTAAGCAATAACTTTAATCCACGTAGTTCACAAGTCGAATGAAGTGCTCGTTCCTTACATCTTTCTTTCCAATTGGAAAAATTAAGTTTTACATTTTTCAACGAAAAAATAAATGGCAGCCAACCTCACACGGATGCTTTTTTACTTCAATTAAGGAAGTGTTCAAAAACGAGTAGTTAAAAGTAACAAATAAAGTGAGAAGGTAGTTTAAATGTAAAGTACTAAAATAATGTAACAGTAAATCAAATACTAAATAAAATAATACAAATGTTGGAATGAACTCCCGTTACAATGTTATTTATTAATGTTTATTTATTATTGTTTATTTATTATTATATTATATACATTTTAATTTATATGCATTTCTTTGTCTTTGCAGGAATTAAAGCCAGTTGGGAGGAATGGTGGACATACGATGGCATTTCCGGTAGGTTTACATCCGGTTCGATTAGATAAAATACCTTATCTAACAAAAGAATATTTTCAGTATATTTACGAGTATTTGTATAAAGAATACTTTTATTTATTATATTTATTTGACTAATTATTCTGCGTATTTATATGCATCTACTTTATTTTATTTATATAATAGAAGTGGTTTTTAATTAATTAAACTAAAAGTCAAACTCTTTATTTTAGCTTCTGTTTATATAGAACCAATATATAGTATAATATTATTTTTTAGTCTAAGTAACTTAACCGTAGACGCACGTTGGGGTCGTTTTCGACCAAAATTCGATTTGAAAATATTATAACTAATAGATTAACGGGAATAAGCAACTGAGACCTTTTGACTTTTAATTTTTTTGGAGTTTAAGCATAAATTTAGTAGTTTTACTTTTTAAGCTTTTTTTAAAAAAAAATAAATCGACAATTACAAATTAAGTATGCTAAGGGTCGTTTTCGACCCCAGTACAATAATATTGATTTTATTTTATTAATTTCAATTAATAAGTAAAATCTTAGAGTTTAATTTGAACTCCATATTTTTTCTGGTCTGCCAGCACACAAAGGCGTTAAAATTTTAAAAATTGAGTTAATTTCAGCTTACGTCAAAATTGTTACCGTTATTGGTTATGCGTAAATCAAGTGGTAGTGTTTAGTTATTGTGTGAAACAACTATGTCGCGTCTAATAGAAGAAGAAATTGCAAAATGATTGCAGAGGAAAGCGAAAGCGATGAATTTAATGAGAGTGATGAAGAATATGAGCCAAGCCAAGAGCAATTAGAACAATACGAGGAAAGTGAAAGCAATTCTTCAGATGAAGGGAACGTGGATCCCCTGCAGTGGATCACCTTTTTACATCAAAATCCTCTTCAGTCAATATCTCTTGAAAGATATAAATCTTACTGTATATTTTTCACAAAACTGGAATCAGGTCGTGCACAGAGCTGTAACGTTTTAAATTTACAACCTGGGGTAACGCGTTACTCAGCTTCACGTGTCAAAAACATCAAAGATTCTTTTGTGCTATTTTTCCCGGCTCCAATTGAAAATATTGTATTACAAAATACTAATGAATAATGCAAATGAAAAATGCAAATAATGCAAATGCGGAGAAAAGCACAGACCAATAGATCGAGATTTACTCCATGCATATTTTGGAGTTATGCTTCTGGCCGGCGTATATACGTAATTCATTGATGAAAATATATACTTCAAAGTATTCAAATTCAATTTCGTAGAGCAAAAACATTGTGAATTTGTTTAATGCAAACTACGGACGTCCAATTTGTATAGAAATATTATGTCGAAAGAAACCTTCTTTCAAATTACGTCTATTTTACGCTTCGACAACCCATTCACCCGCCGCCAGAATATGTCTCTAAACATCAAGTTTGGTCCGTTTCGCACACTTTGGCAGAGATGGGTCGAACTTCTGCCAATGTTCTATAATCCATGCGAATATGTTAAAGTGGATGAGCAATTTGGTTTCAACGGACGATGCTCTTTTCGTCAGTATATTCCAAGCAAGCCCGAAAGATATGGCATTAAGTTTTGGGTGCTGGTTTGCTCAAAAACATTCGTTGTTGTTGAAACACGAAATTTTGCTGCCGAACAAAAATGCTTCAATTTCAATTAAATGCCAAAATGACAAGAAGGACAACAACAACAACAACGAAATAACAACCAGAAAAAACAACGAACACACACATCTACACTTATTATCGAATCACTGTCAGTCGCTGTTGCAAAAGTTCATTCATCATCAAACATGTCAGAACACGTATGAATATCAGTGAAAGAAGAATGACAGTGAAAAAAAGTGCATTTAGCTCACAAACACACGTTCAAATACAAAACAAGCTCCCAACAAAATAAGCAGAAACATAAAACAATGCCAAATACAAAACAAGCACAAATACAAAGACACACACATGCATATACACGTATACATACACATAATAAAAAAGCTCAGATACTCACAAAATCACACAAAAATTTACAGCCATTAATTGAAAAAAGCCAAATAAATACGGTAAAAAAACTTGTTAACGGCTCTGCATGATATTTCTTCTCTTTCCCTCCCTTTTTTCCTCCAGCACTCATACCAATTAAACGCTTCCATCAACAACAATGACAACAACAACACGGTTAACAATTTTTAAATGGTTTTAAAATCGAAAACTGTCAAAAACTATAGAAATCATAGACACCGCAAAGTAAAATTAAATTATACTCAATATAAATAACAACAACAACAAGCACTAAAAGAAACAACGTAACACTCAGTACACAGTTAAATTAAAAGGGGGCGTGGGAGGGGCACAGAAATGTATATCAAAATCAGTTATGAAATGTCAACTGAATCGACTGTCATCCGACTGTTGATCCGAATCATTTTATTTCATTTGACTTCTCGTCCATTCTTTTGACCCGGTTAAAACTGCATGCCACTCCAGTCACATTTTCATTCGTGCTCTCTCTCTCTCTCACTCCCTCTCTCTCTCTCCCTCCCTCTCTCTCTCTCCCTCCCTCTCTCTCTCTCCCTCCCTTTTTTTTTAATTTCCCCGTCACCTCTCTCACTGACCGCGCTCGTTGCTTGTGACATAACTTTTGATGAACATTTTTGATGTTCGGAACATTTGACTGCCGGATTGTCTGTCTCCCTGTTACCCCTCCCAAACACTCCTCCACACTCTCTCTCTCTCTCTCTCTCTCTCTCTCTCTCACTGGCTGTCCATCTGCGTGTCATTTCGAATCTGTCCAACATATTGTTTTATACTCGTTATCAGCTTCACTACATTCTGTCTGCCGAGTTGTCATTGAAATCGAAACAGCAACCGATTTTCTGGTAACTGTTTTTATTTCCGAAAGTGTTTTCACGACATACGGCTAAAAAATTAAGTTCTCATTTAAGATAAAAAAAGAAAATCTATAAAATAAGAAGTTTTATAAGAGGATTTTTATAAGAGAAGTTTTGAAACTTAATTTAATTTTGTGTGTGATTTTTCTCCAATTTTTTCTTTCCTGCAGGACCAAGTTTTTGGGGCCTTATAAATCCACAATGGAACATGTGCAATAAAGGACGTCGTCAGTCACCGATAGACGTGGTACCAGACAAGCTCCTGTTCGATCCTTATCTACGTCCTTTGCATATCGACAAGCATAAGGTACTTTCTTGATTTTTTCTCTTTGTTATCCTTGAATTCATTTTGACAGAATATTTGTTTGGTCTACACTTGTCAGGTTTCTGGTACCCTACACAATACAGGTCAATCGCTAGTCTTCCGGGTCGACAAGGATACAAAGCAACACGTGAACATATCCGGTGGTCCTCTAGCGTATCGATATCAGTTCGAGGAGATCTATATTCATTACGGCACAGAGAATCATCACGGCTCCGAACACTTTATACAAGGCTACAGCTTCCCCGGAGAGGTAAATAGACGCAAAACAATGATCTATTGATGACCACTGTAATGACTGAATGACTATCAGAGGGATTGACTTACCAACAGAATGATTTACTGACTAAATCAATACCTGGGTGACTGACATACTACCGGAATGACTACTAAGGGACTGACTAACCTTCGGAGTGACTAAATGGCCATCAGAGTGACTGAATGACCATCAGAGTGACTGACGTACTATCAGATTGAATGAATGACTAGCAGAGTGACTGACTGATTACTAAAGTGACTGAGTCTATTAACTGACTTGCTTATCACTGCTTCTATTTACTCACTCACTCTCCCGTTTCTCTCCCTCTCTCCCTCACACGCCAACTCCAACAGATTCAAATCTACGGCTTCAACAAGGAGCTGTACCACAACATGTCCGAGGCACAACATAAGTCGCAGGGCATCGTGGGGCTCTCGTTGATGGTGCAAATCGGGGAAACACCGAACCCGGAGCTGAGGATCATAACGAGCACATTTAATAAGGTGCTCTACAGAGGTGAGTGAAGAATGAAGGCGGACTGAAACGATTTTCAGTCAACAGTCGTTCGCAAATTGAGTGCAACAACAACAACAATAACAATAGTCATACTCAACAACAACAACAACAACAACAACACCAATTGCAATGCCAACTCGCATTAAAATGTCAACGACATCCTTGACGTAGCATGTCGTCGTCATCGTCACGGGTCACCGAATCGCCGGATGATGCCGCCTGTGCAAACATGGCCACCGTTAAAGAAAATTAATAATGGGGCATTTCATTTCCGGCCGACGAAATGTTCAAAGAACACGCTTTCTCCCCACAACCTTCGTGTCCCAACCAACAACCAACTCAATATTCGTATTTATTTATTCACTGTTTGACAACATCTCCTAATCTTTAGCCACACTTGTTTTCAGTCTGTCTCTCTCTCGTTTTCTTTCTCTCTGTCTCTCTCTCTCTCTCTCTCTCTCTCTCTTTGTGTAACTCCATCCCGTTTTTGTTACAAAAAAAAGTGTGAGAGATAAATAAAGAGGCGAAAAGTTTATACTTTATATGTCAACTTCATCAACTGCTTGAAGCTGGATTTTCTCCCCACTTCCCCCCCCCCCCCCCCCCCCCTTGCTGTTTTTAATCGGCCAGCTGCTCTTTGCCACCAATCTGTCTTTCTTTACTTCATAAAAATGCAGATTTTTTAAAGAATCCGGGTAACGAGGGATACAACAAAAATGCAGGCAGAAAAAAGAATTTTTGTTAAACCAAAATTCTTCCGCTTATTTTTGTTAACCAATTTTTTACACGGTTTAAGCCATCATCGCGATTGAGTCAAAGAGCACTGATTGGGTTCAGATGCCGGAAGATTGGCTGCGGTTCGATAATTTTTGAATTTTTTCAATTAAACTACATATGTATAATAGTACTTTCGAAAACGTATATTTTATGGCGAAAGATAGAAACAGAAATCTTAAGAAATACCCCAAAATTCTGCAAAGAAATATGAAATAAGTGACTCTCTACAAGGGTCTGAGATACCATAGGTACTGCTTAAAAATCTGTTTAAAAATCTCTTTACTGTTTCCAATATGTCTCTAAAAGTCTCAAATAACTCTTCAAAACAACCTCTTTAGAGATCTCCAGATATCTCTCAGATGTGTACCCGAAGATTTTAAGAATTCCGTGAAAACAAAAATACCTCCATGAACGTCGCAGATACATTTATATAACTTTTAGCCTTGTATGTCTCGTAGAAGATCTCAGACAATTATATGCTTTTTTAGGTGAGGTGTATCTCTTGAATTGTCTGAGATAGAAACACTTGAAATAGTTTAAGATTATGAATACCTCTTCAAAGGTAAATCTTTGTATGTCTTAAACATTAAGTATGTCTTAAAAACCTTTTTAAAGGTAAAGAACCCCTTTGAGGTTTCTTTAAAGATCTCAGATACAACTTTAAAGTTTTATATACGCGCTTAAATGTCTCAATATTTATATAGATCTTTTGAGGTTTTCGATAATCCTGGGATGGTAAAAATATCTTACCTTAAAGGTCACGTACCATTGTCAATTGACCCTTTTAGGTCACGTAAACCGCTTGGAAGATTTCTTATACATACACTAATATTTCCGTAGATGTTATAAATGCTTTATTAAAAAATCTTAGATACTTCTTTAGAGCATTCAAATTATAGAATACTTTTAAAGGCTCAAAACCTTCGAGAAGATTAACGATATTTTCTAACAAAAAGGAAAGAAGATTTTTGAAGATAGCTTTACGTAGATCTCGGAAACCCTACCTACTTAAGATCTAAACTTAACGACTTTAAAGGTCAGTCTAAAAGTTTTGTATGACTTCTTTTTAAGGTCTGAGTCTCGGAAATATTCTGGAAACTAAATGCTATTAAATTATTTAAATCCTCTGAAAAGTTCATTTCTTAACTAAAGAACCCGGAGCCAGAGTCTGTAGCTGACATATTAATACAAGTTTTTTCGTATTTTCGCGTGTTTTTTTTTCCTTAATTATCCAGTTGAACCTTCATCGCTGAATGGTTAAAATGACAGGACCAGAAAAAATATGCAGGCCGCTCAGTCAGCCAAATCGGGTAATCGAGCTGCAATTTTAACGGTAGCAACAGTAGCAGAGGGGGGGGGGGGGTGGCGACGGAAGCGTGGGAAGCAGAAAGAGAAAGCCACATCAGAGGTAAAATAAACAGCTACAGAAGCAGAATTAACAACAACAACAACGTCGAATAGCAACAACAGCAGCAGCAATCAAATTCAACACTTCACGATTTTAAGGGCAACCTGCAGCAGTTGTTGTTGTTGCTGTGGCCAAAAATTGACCATCGCTAGCAGCAAAATTAAAAGGCGCCCAAAAAAGAAAGGAGGAAAAAAAGTATAGACGAACACACACACATAGATATATAGTGTATATGAAAGTGTATAATGTATATATATATATAAATGATGTCCGTGCTGGCGGCTTTGATGACGAAAATTGCAGCACTTCAAAAGTTGTAGCAACAGCAGCAGCAGCAACAACCGAAGAAAAACGAACGAACCCACAAAATCTACAAAGAAAATCAAGAAAATATGAAAAAGTAACCAACGAAAAATAAAAAAAAAAATCCCGAAAAAAAATCTTAGTAACAAAAAACCATCACGTTTTTTGTTTTCCTCCTTTTTTCATACCTGAAGACGAACCGAGTCAGTCGACTTTTCTAGACTTCACTAAACTTCAATGAGCGTGCAACAAATTGCAACGAGTGTGGGGTTGGGGGCGGGTGAGGGGGGATGAGGGGAGATATGAAGACGGTGAGTAGAAGGTTGGGCGAAAACTTTTACATTCTTAATTTAAGCCAGCCAGCCAACCAGCAGCAGCAGCAGCAGCAGCTCCGGAAAAAAGTAGTGTGTAAGTTTGTCATAACGGAGAAGCTGCTGGCGAAACACTGACATCGAAACCCTGGAAATGGAGCGAAAACTGCCGAAACTGAAGCCGAAACGTACCGGCATTCAATAAAAAAAAACATTTCTTTTTAGTTGCTCCAACAAATGATGTGGTCGGTTGCTTAATTATGTGGTTAAGCTGCAAAACAATTTCTCAAGTTAAGTACGAGTCCTCCGTGGAACAATTTTACCTTCAACTCCCACTTTAGAGTCAACTTCCTCCGCTACTCTATCCTCCAGAAGGGGGGGGGGAGGGTTGGAAAGAAGAAGGACTGCATTCAATGATGTGAATTGTTTTTTGCGTGTAAAAATGTAAACGGAAACAAGAACAACAATAAAAAATAATAATTATTATAATAAACATAAAATAGTCTTTGATTTATTTATTTATATTCATAAAATATACATATAAAACAAAATGTTTTGTAGATGAAATTTTTTTATATTATAATATATCAGTAGAACATAAATTTGAAATTACATAAAAAGTAATGCAGCTATCAAAGATATTTCTTTTCCATTTTGAAGGAGATTCTTTGTCATTTCGTATCGGAAAGAAAATATTAAAAATCGACCCGGAACATGTTCTCTGATGTGGATTTTTCCATGAAAATCGAATTTTCATCACTAAATTATGAATCCTCTTTTAATCTTTATTTATTTAGTTTTTTTTCTTACCTATTTATTTACTGAAGTATTTCATGTAATTCCCATTGATTTTTCATATATTTTAAATTGTTTTTTCTTTTATTTTAGGCTTTTCCACCGCAATACGTCACATTTCGGTGCGTTCCTTGTTGCCAAACACCGATCATTACATCACCTACGAAGGATCGACAACGCATCCTGGCTGCTGGGAGAGCACCGTATGGATCATCATCAACAAACCGATCTACATAACGAAACAGGAGGTGAGTGAAAGGATACAATATAAAACACATCACAGCACCTTCTCTCTATCGCTCGGTCTCTCTCTCTCACTTTAAATTCTCTCCATTTTAAAATCCATATAAATTTCACTGCGACTTTCGCTTTGTTGTTATCGTTGTTATTGTTATTGCTTAATATCTGATCGAGATTGAGGTCATATCCCACCTGCTGACCTTCTGACCGCCATCATCATCACTACGATTACCATCGACACCGCATTTAAAAAGCATTTAATTCAATAATGAATTTTAAACGCACAACAACAACAGCAACATCAAATGCCACAAATTAGTAGCAAACAAATAATTTTAAAAAAGTGAATCGCATTAAAATTAATTTAGTTGGTTAAACCGAGTTGCGTTTTTTTTTGTGTTGGCTCATCTAACGATTGAATGCAACCGCTGGAAATCAGTTAGTGTTCAGCTGCTGCTGTTGCGGTGTTTTAATTGCGCTTCTGTGTAAATCGCTCAGCAGAATCACTCGATTTATTTGCTATACACCACATGCCACGCCCACTTCACCCACTCCACACAGCTTTTATTTTTATTTATTTATACAGTCTGGTCTTAATTGTATATAAATCCTAATTGGCATAATAAATGCATGCACAACATGGAATTAATCGCTAATCGTTGTTGTTTCGTTGTCGTTCCGTTACCGTTGTTCAAGATTGAATATATATGTACATGTTGCTATCAACATATTAATAGTGAAATTTGTATATAAATAACAGGCAGTACTTATGTATCAACAACGAGAATACATCATACGAGCTCCTTTCGCTGAACAGTGAACGAAACTTAAACGTCACGCTCTGGTCGGTGACGTTGAATCACGTATACTCGATAAGTTTTCATTTCTATCATATATCGGGTCACAAAAACACTTAAAAGGAAATAAAAATCAAAAGAATTATTTACATTCTACTAAATTTAAAAAAAAAACCCTCGTTTATTTAAAAACATTTCAAATCCTTTTGAGTACAACTTTACTGTTATTATATTTACAGTTATATCAACTCAGACGACTGATGCAGGGCTCGGAGAGTACACCGAAGGCACCGTTAGGAAATAACGCGCGTCCGGTGCAGGCGCTTCACCACAGAACCATGCGGACGAACATCGACTTTAAGCGGACGAAGGTAATAAAAAAAATAAAAAAATGTAGGATTTGTAATAAATAAAAATATGTAGAAACAGAAAAAAGTCGAAATTCGTACATTAAACTATTTTAATTGTGTTTATTTTTAATATTTAATAAAATGTTCTTGTTTCCTTTGAATAGAATCAATATTCGTGTCCTTCGATGTACAAAGATATGTATTACAGAGCGAATCGTTGGTCCCCGGACACGGGACTGTTGATTCGTTGACCCGCTGTTGATCGCAAGCAAATAATGATGAACAACAACAACAACAACAATACGAGCAGAAGAGTTCCTCGAAGCAGCAGAAGCTTCAGCATGAAAAATAACATCAGCAACAGAAGCTTTGGCTTTAGTAACAACATTGTGCCTGGAATTAAAGCAACAACAACAACAACAACAACCATACACAGACGCAACAGTATTAATTTACGTCACTATTTAAATGGTCATGGTACCGGGTCCGCTCTGCTGGCGACTTTTTGCATTTTATAGAGCTGTAGAAACACCAAGAAAAAAACAACAAAAATACGAAACAAAAATTAAACGAAGAAATAAACACCGAACTCTAAAAACTCTGGAATCAATGAGAATTAAAGAGAGCTTGTTATTTATTTAGAAGATTTATTTTCAAAAAAATTACAATACAGTTTACAATTAACTGTAGTAAAATTACAAAAACAGTTACTACATCTTTTACTCTTCAGATTTATTCTTTAAATTAACAGAAAAATCTGTACGCATTCTATATCGGAAATGATTAAAGAATATTTTTTCTAAAATTAGTTTAATTTAAAGAATTTGAAAATCCAAAATTTGTTTATATTTCTGAAGAGCAGGATAACCGATTGAAAAAGCGAGCCGTTAAAAACTTGATGAGTGGACAATAACTACAAAATAATTCACAAAAACTAAACAAATACAAAGCTACTCTATACTATATATAAATACATGCATAAATAATAAATACATACTTACATACTATATATATGTATATAGATATATACGATATATATATACGGACCTAGAGATGCATATATTAGAGATACATACATACGTACGTCTTTAATGAAAAGAAAAAAAAAATACCAAAATAAGGGAAATGTAGAGAAAAATATAAGCAGAGAGAGAGGGAGAGAGAGAGACGATTAGATGGGGAGAGATAGAGAAAGTAAGAGAGACAGAAAAAATAACTACGAAAGAGCAGCATTCAAAAACTAAGCAACCAACTCGATGAAACTATTACACCGTAAGCAAGAAATTGAAAAGAAAGGAGAGGGGAGAAGTGTCTCTCTATCTCTCTCTCTCTCTCTATAACTTTCTATCTGCCGGTTAGAGTCGTATTGTGGTACCGTTATGAGTTTGGTTCTGTTTTGTTTGTTCGTTTGTAGTGAAAATTATTAGATTGGAATTATTATTAGCCAAAAATGTAGAGAATCTAATCTAATAAGAAACCCGCGCGGATTACTCGGTATTCATATTGTACATGATTACTCGTTATCAATACTCTCGATAATATATCAGTACTCGTTATTATTTAACTCATACTTTAGTTGTACATGAGTAAACATTTTTCGTTACTCGTTATTGTTTGGTGATTATTATTGCACTCGTTTTAATCTGTTGTCTCATTATTTATCTACCCGATAGTATACGAGTCCACATTACTAATCTACTCGTTAGAATATGTGTTATTCGTTTACTCGTTCGAATATGAGTTATTTATTTACTCGTTATCATATGAGTTTTTTACTCGTTATCAGTTCCTATTATTAATATAATCGTTAAAATTATTTATCATAATAATGTAATCGCTAGTTTTCTAAATATAATCTACTCGTTAGTGTATTGGTTCTCATTATTCATGTAATCGTTGGTATAACGGTACATTTTCCCTCCTGTAGCATTCATTCTCCGCTCTTCCGCTTTAACCCAAAACTGATGTATTCACTATTATAATGATGTCAATAAAGTTCAAGTTGAGTCATTGAAGTCAATATGTTTTGATATACCGACTTCAATACCGGACTGCAGCCAAGCCAGCGATAGTTTAAGAGATATCAACATAATATTTGTAAAATTGCTAAACGTTGTAAAAAGAAAAAAAATTCACTAATTTTTTTTTCAATAATTTATAAGTTTCTAAAATATTTTGAATTATAAACGTTATAGACCAAGATAACGACGATGAACAATTACTTTAGAGATACTATTATTATTATAATTATTAGAAAAATATATGGAAATATTGTGTTATTATTAATTATAAAGAAGAAGAAGAAAACAAAGACGATTAATGAAAAAGCGAAAATATAAATGAATACAATGCGCTGAAAATGCAAAAATAATAAAGAATAATTATAAAAAAATGTGTGTATGAATTTATTTTAGGGTCGGTGATATTTTCAAGAAAATTAAAGAGAGAAAGAAAGAGAGAGAGAGAAAGGAAGAGAGGAAGAAAGTAAGAGAGTTTTCGTTACGTAGGGGGTATATTTGTTGCATAAGTTCAAAAATTTCAGGAATTTTACACTTAAGTTGAACAAAGCGTCGATCGGTTCCGTGGATCATTAAAACCTTCGCACACTTCGTTTGTACTCTTCGCACACCGCGCCATTACTCAAGATGCAGTCGGCTTCAATTGTATGTAATTTCAAATGATGATGATGATGATATTTACCCAGTACATGTTACACTTATCTAAACATAAACACATACAAATTCACACACCACACTAATACAATTAAAACCTGTAGACTCTCCTGTAGTCATTAAAAAATGGAGTTTGAATTTCATTGACTCCTGCGTAACTACAATAGCTGTATTAAATGTCTCTCTCTCTCACCCTCTGTCTCTTTCTCTCTCTCTCTCTCTCTCTCTCTCTCTCTCTCTCTCTTTCCCCCTCTATTTGTCTCTCGTTTTCTGGTACCTTTCTTTGTATTATACATATTATTTAGTAGCTCCTGCTGCTATAGTAAACATAGTTTTTTATGCGTTGTTTGCATGCATGCGAATTTTCAGAGAGAATGGCAACCCTGTTAGTGTAGTGCGTTAGTTTTGAGTGTAGTTTTGTTCCTTTCTTTGTAGATTTTATTGAGCATGAAATTATACATCCACCTAACTATCTATCCACCTAACTATCTATCTATCCATCTATCTATCTATCTGTCTATCTATCGATGTACGTTCATTCATTTATTATTATTGTTTGTTATTTGCTAGGAGTTATAATTGAAAAATTTCTGCAATGACGAACAACAACAACCAATTAAATTGACATGTAAAATGTTATATTGAATTGTTGTTGCTTTTGTAACTGAACCAACTAAAACCCGGTTGATTTTAAGGAAAATAATGAGAACTTAATTCGTTGTAATTGTGTGCGAGTGTATTTAACGGATTTATGTGATTATTTATATAGTTTTATGTATGTTTCTCACTTTAAGGGGGTGGTACAAACTCTATTATATATAAATATATACAAACATTAGTGTTTGTTACAACAACGTGAAAACAACAACAATTTCAAACTATAATAACAACATGAATAATTTCACTTACTTTTGACAGTTAATGCTGTCCGATGTCCAGCCACTCCTCCTCCTCCACCTTCTCTCCCTTCCCCTCCTTCGCAGCTCCATGACTCTTTAGCTTCATCGCTCTACAGGCGATTAAAATGTTTAATTAAAACTCATTTCTAACGAATCGCTTTGGATTGCCTTCATTTACATACTCGCACATTCAAAAATAAACTACATAATTTTATTTAGTTATTTATTGCTTGAAATTATTATTGTTGTTGTTGCTATTGTGTTTGAATTAGAATTTGCTGCATTTTGTGGTAAAATTAAATCGTAATTAGTTTCCACTCGACTGTTTTAATGTGCATCTGCTGCTGCTGTTGAAACTACACACATTTTGAAGCTATATTTTTGTAGTTTGCGGTTTGTGTTTCTTGTTGTTTGTTGTAAAACACCAACCAAAATTCAGTGATTGATTTTGTTGGTGTTTTCTTGCGGATGCTCCGCGTGGTTTTTAGTGGAGCGGAAATTAAAAAATTCATATTTTATCAGGTGCATGTTTTTTTGTGGGTAGTCATCATTTTTAAATGTGGAAAGGGAAGGAGGGGAGTAACAAACATAAATGAATGCGTTTCGATGCTCATGGCAAATGTTTAGTTTTGAAATACAACCCGGAAGAAAATTTCAACTGTTTGCGGTTGCAGCGTGAACAAAGGCAAAAGCAACTCATCGTAAAAACTGAACTTCTTATATTAAAGGGTTTTCCAATAAGAGGTGTAATTTTGATATTCAAAGAAAAATGCCATTTTTTATATAAATTACCGCATGTTTATTTCGTAATAAGGAGGAAGGTATGCCGAAGGTATTTCGTAATAAGGAGGAAGGTATGTATTTAATAATGAAAAACAACATCAGCCAAATGGCCACCACGACCATGCTTACAGGACCATAGCTCTAAAAAATTGCACCTCTTATTGGAAAACCCTTTATAGTTTTGCATGCATTTACTATAAAATAAAAAATAAATAAATGTTATTTACACAGAATAAAAACAACAATAAAAGAAAAGAATACAATTGTATTTTATACACTTTTATACCGTTTATACATGTCTTTATTTACAGTTGTGTCTGTCGTTTGATGTCAAAGGAATTTATCAATATTAATTTTCTGCATTTTTTGTTATTGCAATTAAAATATCACATTGTTTAACATTATTTTGTCCTCTCTTCTTTGTGTGCATTTTAATGATATCCACTTTCATGTCATTTAAATAAAAGGAGACATTTTTCAAGCTCTTTGGACCTGAAAAATAGTGTCTGTGGATCGTACAAGAAGGATGGATGTTGAAACAACAACAACCACACAGAGAGAGAGAGAGAGAGAGAGAGAGAGAGAGAGAGAGAGAGAGAGAGAGAGAGAGAGACAGAGAGAGAGAGAGAGAGAGACAGACAGAGATAGAGACAAAGAGAGAGAGAGAGGAAGTGAGAACAATAAATGGGAAGAAAAACAAAAACAGAAAATAATACACAGTTTTAAAGAAAAAGAAAATGCATTAAATTCATCACTTAATTTTATTCCTTTTCCTCTTAATCATCATTATCATTTCAATCATTATCTTCAGTATCATTACTATCAATTAATATTATAATTATTTTTAATTTTGATTATTATCATTATTATTTTTATCATTATTTTCAATGCACTTTAATACTTATTTTTATTTTCAATGCATTATTTTCATCCAATCATTATTAGTTTCATTATCATTATTTTCAATGCATACTCAATATTATCTTCATTTTCATTATTTTCAGTTAACATTCTTTTAATTACTGCCATCATTATCATTATCCATCCAATGCAATTCGATCTTTAGCTTTATTCATCATTATCTTTATTACTTTTATCATAATTGCAACATCATTATTATAGTCATCATTATTGTCATCATTATTTTCATCATTTTTATATTCATTCGTATCTTCATCATTATTTCAAGTGCATTATATTTAAATTTGCATGAAAATAACGAATACGAGTACTTTTTGCAGCTATCCAAACAAACATGTGAGTGTACGCATGAGTGAGTATATGTTTGAGTGTGTGTTGGTATGAGTGTGTGTTTGAGTGTATGCATGAGTGTGTGTGTGTGTGTGTTGGTGGCTGCCTGTTCATCTGGCTGCCTCGCTGCAGCTGTATTTGATTTGGAGTCAGCGTCGTTCAACTAATTAAAATGTATTAAAGAGGTGTTAATTTGTGAATTTTTTTCCTCTTTTATTTTATTACATTTTAAATTTTTTTTTATTCTTTTTAATTCGGGTTTTCCTCACAGTAACCCGTTGATGATGGCGAGAACAACGTTTTAATCGAATTTTAAGTTGTTAAATTAAACAATTTCGTGATCTCTGTTAAAATATTGAGTTCGGATGTGAAAAAGAAGCTCCGAGTTCAGAATTATTAATTATAATTATAATAACAATAGCGGTACTAATAATGATAATAATAATAATAATAATAATACCATTAATAAACATAATAAAATAAAAAATATTACATAAATAAATACAATCATAAAATTTGATGAGGATGTAAATTTGTTGATGTGGCAACCTTTGAAAAGCCACATCGTCGTTTTATATCTCAAAAGTGCAACAAAAATAATAAAAACAACAACATTAAACAATAATATTAAAAAAACAACCGCAAAAACATTATCTTCTACAATTTGCACAGCTTAAAAACTCACCTCGTCAAAGCTTCTATCATTATGAATATTTTATTATATCTTGAATTGGGTTGGTTTTATTTTTTTGCCACCCAAACACATTTAAGAACCCCCCCCCCCTCCTGGATGTGGTGGTGGCGTAGGTGTGAAAGAGGGGTGTGGCAGCTAAATTATTTGGTTACTGGAAAATATGGTTTACGTCGAAATGCTGCAAATAAGCATGAAACAGAATGAAAAGCAGGCATGCGAAGAAAGGCAAAGGAGAAGAATGAGAAAGGAGAAGAGTAGGATAGGAGAAGAGAGGAGAGAAGTGAAGAAATGAAAATGAAACTCCGCGAAATTCGGCGAGAAGACGAATTTATTGCCCGTGATTCAGAGAAAAGCGAACGCCGAAGTAAACACTTTTCACCTCACTTCACTCGACGTTGCTCACTGTTTCGATAAAGGAAAACCTCAGAGAAGAACAGAGAAAGAGAAGAACAGAAAACCGAAAGAAGAGGGCGAGGACTGGAAACCTGAAGACCAGAAAAATGAAGTGTGAATGTAGCAAACTTTTAGGCTTAAAGCTCGGTACGAGTATTAAACAGTTTCTGCAACAGATTGAATAACTCAGCTCATTCTGAGGTCACGCCCACACTACGCCCCAAAAACGGGTGTTGAAAAAATACTAAATCAGCTGGCTTCACCTCCGTTAAGTTGGCAACACAAGAAAATCTATTGACTTCCTTTGAGTACGTTTTCGACATGCATAAAATCGAGCCACCAGCCACAGAGACAACGTTTGAAGTAGAAAAAAACAACAATAAAAACAACAACAACACAACCAAAAAAGATCAACAAGAGTGGCAACAGTATGAAGGAAAGAAAGGATGAGGAAAATGAAAGGAAAGAAAGGAAAAAAATCCATTGAAATAATAACGTTGTTAACAACAGCGAGTTCGCGTAATAAATTCGTTTATTGAATCGGCAATAAATACAGCACCCCGTTGGCTGTTTTTTTTTTTGCATTTTGTAGAGGCGCCTACCGGGGACCGCCCACCGACTCCCTGTCTACTTTTCTGTCTGTCTGTCGTGGCAGCTGCTGTTCGAAAAATTGTAAGCGAAAAGTTCGATAAAAAAAGGAAACTTTTAACAATGCCAAAGTAAATACAACAGAACAATAATATAACAGCAACAACGAATTCAAGGGGAAAACCACAGGACGAAAGGATGCATTTTTTTTATTCAACTTCTATGAAATGAATGACATAAAATGTATACAGTTTAAAATCCAGGCAAGTAGAAAGCTTTTACAATTTCCGCCAAAAAGTATTCACGAATGTGAATATTTTTAATGAATGATAATATACGAGTTGTTTTATATCCTTATCTTCATTTCAGTGCGCTTTGACCCTCATCACTTTAACCCCAAAAAAAGACAAAAAAAAGAAACGAAAAAACCGCATCGCATTTTGTGTGGTTCTTTCATTAATACATCATTAAACACAACAGCAGCAACAACAGCAGCAACAACAACATCAACCATTACAACAACCTACAAGCAATTACAACAAATTAACAACAACCAAAATAGCAACAACAACAACAATAAGAACTGCCATCATATAGGAGTTTTGTTGTTGTTGCCACAACCCGATGAAATGCCACGGAAGTTGAGTCCGGAAGTGAAAATCGTACGCATTGGAAAGTCACGTAATACGAATCGGTTGCGATCGTGGGTGGCAGGAAGCGGAGGCGGAAGGAGGGGGGGGGGGCGGCATAAAGTAAAACAAACACAGGGTTGCAAAGAGAGAGAGAGAGAGAGAGAGAGAGGTAACAGATATTAAGGTCCGTTCACATTCTTCATTCTCTCGATTTGTCTCTCTTTTCCCCTCTCTCTCTCTCTCTCTCTCTTTCTCTCTCTCTCGTTCTTTCATAATGAGCACATGATTGGCGAATAGTAAATTAATACCGACATAAATCGACATAAATACTTAAGTAGATAAGCACACCTACACGTAGTTTATACTCGTAGTACTTATGACGTCATTTACTACAAACACAACAGCATCGCAACCTTCAAAAATCTGCAAAGCATGTAGCATGAAATGTCATGTCATGTTAATGTGACCGAACGGTAAACTGGAGGTGAATATTTAAGTAGTCAAAATAGGGCACAAGAGAGAGAGAGAGAAGGAGGGAGGAGAGAGAAGAGAGGACTGAGACTGAAAATATGCCAGAAGTGTGGCCAGATTTGATGTCGGCTTGTCGGCTTCTCTCTCAGTTTGTGTGTGTGTGTATGTGTGTATGTTGTGTGTCTGTTGTGTGTGTTGTGTGTTTGTGTCTGTGTGTGTTGTGTGTGTTACGTGTTTGTGTGTATTCAAGCAACATCACAACATCACGCATCACTCGTACTTCAAGCGTCCTGAAATACTTGCGGATGTATAAACTGCTCGTTGTTGTTGTTGTTGTTGTCATAATTATTAACTTCATTAGCGTCAGAAACATTAATGACAGCAACAACAACAACAACAAGAGCACCAGCAACAACAACAACAACAGCTAGATAATAATTATATAATAATTTATATGATGTTCGCGTGTGTGAGTGTGTTTGTGTGTGTGTTTGTTTGTCTGTGTTAACTACTAAATAATTTGGTGTTCTTACTGTAGTGTGTATTTGCTTGTTTGTGGTGGTTGTATTTGTAGTAGTAGTGGTAGTAGTAGTAGTAGTAGTATTGGTAGCAGTAGTGATTTAGTAGCATCCGTTGTTGTTACTGTTTACGTGCTTGTTACTGCTTTTGTTGTTGCTGTTGTTTACGTATGCATAACGCATGATGAACCACACGAAGCACTTTGATACCTAACGAAGTCTGACGTCTATTCACCCCGAGTCGAATTACTGACAGAGATAGCGATGGAGTCGGTACTACTTTCTATCTTACCCTCTCTCACCCACTCTCCCTCGCTCTCTCTTTCGCTCTTTCACTCACTCCCTCCCTCCCTCACCCTCTCTCTCTTTGCTTTAAGTTCATCCTCATTCCATTTATTGTTAATGTTTGCTTAATTTTCTTTCTTGCTGCTTGTAATGGTTTTTATTTCGTTGCTCTTTTGTTGTTTTTATTATTATGACTCTTATTACCCTAGCTTGTGTAGCCTTTCTTGTTGTTGTTGTTGTTGTGGCAGTTTAATTTGATCACCTTTTTTGAAGCAGCAGCAGCAGCGGCTGCGGCTTAAATAATGAGTTCTCACATTTTCGACTTAATGAAGCGTACGAAAAAGCGTCTAGCATGAAGACGATGTACGTAGTTAAAATAATAATTCATTGCTGTTGTGAGGGCGGTGATGATGGTGAGTGGTCTCCAGTCTGAACTCTTATAAAGACTGTAAAAACACCTAAAAGCAAAAATTAATCAAAAATCCGTGTTAAGCAGATTTAATTTAAGAAATCTAAATATAACAACAACAAGAATAATAAGAAAAACAACAGAAATAACAACAATTTATATTCAAGCGAATTTTGAGCTCTATTTATTATATGAAACGTATCTATAAACGAAAATTGTGAGTACATCGTGACGTATGATTAACAATTAATTCATTAAATTAACTACGAAGAATATTTTTGCTTTTGTTGTTGCTCTTTCTGTTTGTTGTTGTTGGTTGGTTAATTTCTGTTGTTGTTGTAACCGTTAACCAGCCTCCCAACGGCACAAGGATCAAGTGTGTCGTCCTTTCGAGAGGCACACAAACAGCGTGTCTTTTTATTTAAGTTTCTCTTCAAAGGAAGTGAAAATATGCTCGATAATAATGAAGAACAAACATGAGGAGTGAATCATTAGACCGCGCTCCACTTCGATCTCCTTCTTACTCACCTCCCTGGTCTTTTTTTCCATTCACAGCCACGTCAGACTCTGAATCGATGAGTATCGATAAGCGATGGATGAGTAGCGTGTAGAGAGAGAGAGAGAGAGAGAGAGAGAGAGAGAGCAACATAAAATGCATTCATTCATTCATTCAGTTTCACTCATTAAATCACTTCATTCCGTCACTCATTCATTATTATTAATTGAATTAATTTTGTGGCAACAACGATTAATTTTATGCACTCTACGCGTCATGTTGGCAAACACACACATCGATATACACACACATACATACATACAACCTTATAATGATGAAAGCTGTTGTTGTTGTTGTTGTTGTTGTAGCCGCCGATGCTGTTGATGCTGATTTTGTTGTTGTTTCTACTGCTGCGTTGCATAAAAAAACACGAGGACACGAAACTTGAGATTAAAGTCAACGTAAGCAGCACAAAGTGAATGAGATGAATTAATGAGAGAGAAGAAGAGCACGAAGAAGAAGCGGGAGGAAAAAAGAGCAACAACAACAACAACGGTCATGAACGAAAACGATGGGAAGTTAATAGATACAACAACAACGTCTACTTAACATCAAAACCGAATGTAAACAAGAATAATTATAATTTTATATTAAATTCTATAAACAAAACTATACAGGGTGCTTCCTCCAATACTTCCTCTCATTTTCTTCTTCCTCTTCGTCCTCTTCGCCTTCTTCTACTTCTGAACTCTGAATGCAACAAATGAAAAAGGAATCTTTTGCACCCTGTCGAGAAAGTAAACTTACGAGTATCTACTTTTATCTTAATTTTCATCGTTGTCAACAACAACAACAACAACAACAAATATTCTGCGTCGTTATTCTCTTTCGTTCCATTAGTTTTCAATGGTTTTTCAATTGAATGAGCGATCAAACGGAATCCGAAGGAAGGAAGCTGGAAAAAACAAACAAAAAAAAACGCGAACTCGTTCACTTTCTGACTTTCGTGTCTCTTCTCTTCGCTCTTCATCTCTCTCTATCTCTCTCTCTCTCTGTCTCTCTTCCTCTCCCCCTTCGAACCATGACTCTGTTTGTTTACTCTTCATTGCTTCTGTTGACACACGCAACACCAGTTTTTTTCCATTCCTTTGCTTTGCACTCCCTCCCTCTCACCTCTTTTCTCCTCTTCTCTTCTCTTCTCTTCTCTGCTCTTCCTTTGCATTTCATTTCCACTTGAGTTGGAACTTCTTTCCCACTCCTTCTCTCACTCTGTCGCTCTCGCTTCTTGTTTGATCATCATTTTTATCGCTGTCGCTTCATTTCTTCGTCGTCGTGTCGCCTTCTCACTCCGCATTCTCTCTCTTTCTGTCTCTCAGTCGCTTGCATCCCCTGACGAAGCCTTCAATAAAATGTTCCCATTGCAAATCCTCGTTATTCATAATCTTGAGCGCTTCGAGAGCTTTGCTGCGCCTCGCTCCAAAGCGAAGCATTCTTCAGCTTAATCGTTCGCATATCCTTCGAGGTTGCAAGATATATCAAAAGACTAACGGGACAAAAAAAAACACACGCCAGGACGACAAAGAAGACTCTGCTCGCCTTTTTGACTGCTGTAATACGGAGAGAACGAGAGGGAGAGAGGGCGAGAGAACGAGAGGGCGAGAGGGTGAGCAGGAGTGTGAGCGAGAGCGAGAGAATGAGGAGCGCGAAGAATGGCTTTTTGAAGATTTATTCAAATTGAGATTCGTTTTGAACGCATGCTGAAAAGAGAGGAGGTCTGAGAAGGAATGCGGCAGGGGAGGGGGAGGGGGTCAAAGTGTCATAGTATGTCTGCGTGTGTGTGTGTGTGTGTGTGTTTTTAAGAGGCGAAGAAGATTCTGCAAACAACGATAATGACAATAATTCTTAAGGATTTCATGCTCCTGCTCAAAAGAGCATTCGTTGCAGTTGCTCGCAATTAATTTCGAGCTTGAAGCCTAATTAATTGAGAGACAGTTTTATCGCCAAAAACAATCAACTCCTTCGTCTTCTTTTTTGTCTTCTCTTTCGCCTTCTCTTTCCTCTTTTTTTTCGTCTTGTTATTTGTTGCTCTTTTCTATCAGCTACATTTTTGAGAAACTTGAATTTTGTTTCATTTTCCTTACATTACTATCACATTCTTTCATTATTTCGTTTCATTGTTATTATTATTAATTATTATTATTAATTAATAAAGCACACGTGTATAAAAATTAAATAAAACAATTTTAAATATTGTGTACTTTTAAAATAGACAAAAATATTTATTTTTCGAACTCATTCTCAAAATATTTGTTAAAATATGATGAAAATTAATAAAGAACAAAAGCACAATAATAAATAATAAATAAAAAAATACATATATACATAAATAAATAACGGCACAAATAAATAAATAATTATTCATAACTATTTTGTAATATTTTAATACAAAAGCGTCGATTACGATTGAATCAGTCGTTAAACCACGAGTGTGTGTGTATGTGCGTGTATGTGTGTATGTGTGTGTGTGTGTGTGTGTGTGTATGTATGTCTGTGTGTTGCTTAGCTTAATGAATGAATCAATGAATTATTATTTTACAACAAGTTTGCGGTATTTCAAAGCGGTTTAAATTGAAGCAATTAAACCGTAATGGTAAATGATCCACACACACACACACACATAAACACACACATACATGAACATACTCATTAGACAATACCGACAGTCGGTGGCTACAACAGCAACAACAACAACAACTTCGAAACCAACTACAAACATTTCACTCATAAAACTCGAAAAGCTAAACAAATTTAATAAATGTTGCACTCAGTCTGATGGAGGAACTTTACCCCTGACACCCCACCCCTCGTTCACACTTCACCAGCACTCCTGCTTCTCCTCTCCCCCTCCACTTCCTCTTCCTCTCCCCTCCACCATGCACTCTGCTCTACTCTACTCTGTTAACTGTTTGTAAAATGAAATGAAATGAAACCAATTTTTGCCTTAAATTATTATTTTTAGTTTTCTAAAAGTTACGCATCCAAATTTTTGTTGGTGTTCATTGTTGTTGTTGTTGTTGTTTTTTCTTTGTTTTATTCAATATTTCCCACACAATTTGGACAAATTTGAGCTCATAAATTTTACGCGAACTCCATTCAATTAAAAAATTACTTTTTCCCACTTTAAGCTTTAGTTAACTTTTTTGTTTGATTATAAAATATAGAATAACTATTAAAAAAAAAAAACATAGTTTGATAAAGCAACCCAATAAATTGATGCCTATTTTTACGAATAGTATTCATAACTTATATACAATGCTTTAAAGCACACTAAAATTTACACTAAAAATGGAAAAATTAATTGAAATTCAAAGATTTCATTGAAGCTCAACGAATCGGAATGCATTTTAAATAAAACAGAAAACTTTTTTCAACTTTAATAGAAGATAGAAGAATACTTTGAAAAAAAAAGAAGAATACTATGAAGAAGAAGAAGAAGAAATAGAAATCATGCTCCTTAGAATTATCCACCCAGGAACCATCCGTGGAACCATCAAAGAAACCCACAGAAATTAAATATATTCACGCAATTTGCTTGTATTTGAAGGATGTATGAGGACATCCCCCTCCCTCAAACCTTCCCTTGCTCCCTGACAACGTCTTCCCTCAAAACCACAATCAAGATCGAGAAGCGTGTTAAAAAGCTACCAAAATTACTAGTAACTCAGCTCATCGGATGAAATCACAGACGAGTCTTCAACAAGCAGAGTAGCGGAAGGCGGCTTCTTCTGTTCTCCCCCTCTTATTCCCCCCTCTCCTACTCCTTCTCTAACCTACTATGATTCTCTCTTCGTCTCTTTCTCTCTCTCTCTTCAAGCTTCACCTTTGCTAACCTTTGAAATTGAAATTCGAGCTGCTGAAATAATAATCTATGAGATTGTGGCATGCGTTACGTTTACTCACCAGCGACATGAGTGAGACTCACGTGGTAAGTAACAACAATAACAACAACAACAACCACCAGATAATAGAAATATCAAATCCTGGCATCTAATGTCGATGGATGCATTCAATGATTCAACCAAAATAATGAGGAGAACAAATCTATTCACCATCAGTGAATGATTTGCTTCACATCAGTTCGACATGAAAGAAATGAAGGAATGAACGAATGAATGAATGAATGAGTGAACGAGAAAGAAGAAGAAGAAATAAGAAGAAGAAGAAGAAGAAGAAAAGAAGAAGAAGAAGAAAAAAAGAAGAACGAGCAAACAAACGAACAGAGATTTAATAGAAAACCGTAATCCTGGCAGACAGCGAAATGGGACGGGGATAGGATTCAAGCAGAGATGAGGATTCAAGCAGGTAAACAGACAGAAAGACAGACAGATGAATAAGCAGACAGGTTAAGCAGAGGAGGAGGAGGGAAGCAGGCTGGCTGACAGAATGACAGACGCTGTTGATAGACGTTGTATCACGTTTTACGCAAATTGAATGTCAACTGAATGAGGTCAACAAAAATTTAGACGATATGAAGAGAAATTAAGTGAAGATTTCAAATTAATAAGTAAATCGATATTCAAATTCTATGCTGTTCTATGATTAAATAGAATATACAAAAAAATATCAATTAAGCTCTGAATTAAAATAGAAATTTCAACGAATTATAAACGTTAAACAAAATTAAATAAAAAATTTAAAATATTAATAAAAAATACTATGGATAAATTTACTGAAATATTATATACGCACAACCATACACACATAAGCACACACATATATACACATATAAACATACACACACATTAGAGTCCTTCTGTCAAAACAAATTCTGGCATCAACGTTGACGGCCTCAAAAGTTTTGACCGAACGGAATAAAAACGAACCTGTCTCTGGTCTGCCATCTCTCGAGATCCCCCCCCCCCCCCTCTTCTCTGCTGTTTTTCTCTCCGACTTCTGCTCTGCTCCTCGCATGTTCTTTGCATTTAAATTACCCTTTTTTTGCCCAATTTATTTTCCTTCTGAATTTTGTATTTGTTTTTGTTGTTGCTGTTGCTGTTGCTGTTGTTGCTATTACTGTTATTGTTTAAAAGTGCCGTTGTTCCTGTTCTTCTCATCTCTTCTTCTTCTTCTCCCCCTCCTTCTTCTTCTTCTTCTTCTTATATCCCTTTCCAACTCGCATCATAGACATAAGCTGCTGTCAGTCGATTTCATTCTTCGGTTTGGCGTCTGCTGTTGAGTGGTGGTGACACAGAGAAAGCCGGCAACCGCAACCACGCCCACTTTTCCCCAAAAGTTCTGAGCTGCAGTTGCAGTTACTCGCTGCAATTCGTTTTAATGAAGAAATATTCGCATTCGTGTCGGCCTGACTTTCGGGAGCATTCATTAAATGTAATCAGACATACATACATACATATGTACATACAACGGTACTTCGTGGTGAGGTGATGTTGGTCTCTGTTGGCATTGTTATTGCTATTGTTGCTGCTTTGTGGGTGTTGTTGTTGTTGTTGGTGTTGCTGGTGTTTGAAGAGAGTGAGAAAGTGAGAGAGCTGCCTCAAGATCGTAATTTGATAGTGTTTTTGGGTTAGCTGAGTATTTGAATGTTGTTGTTGTTGTTATTTTACTTGTTTGCTCCCAACACCGGAATACTTCCAAATACAATAAAAATACATTTTCAATGTACGAAAAACTTCTCTCTTTTTTTAATAGAAACGAGTGCAGATTGTATCGAAATTATAAAAATGCAGCCAACTTAAGGGACAAGAAATTCTATTTAAGATTGTATCTTTAAAATGTGTCGATTTGTATCTGTACATTTTAAATTAAATTCTTCATTTATTTATATTTATTACTCAATCAATTACTCACTCTCTCACATGCTCACTCAATCATTCTTTGATCCGGTTCCTTTCTCACTAAGGCTCACTTACTTCCGGATATTCTCTGTCTCTCTCTCTCTCTCTCTTTCTCTCCCTCTGTCTCTATTGAAATCCTAGCAGAATAACCATCAAAGTGAAATAAAAGTTTGGTGTTCATCTCATCCGGTTGCCTCGGTCTCCGTCCGTCTGTTTTTAAGTCGGTGGTGTATCCTCTGTCTCTACCTGTCTCTCCTCTCTCTCTCTCTCTCTTTCTCACTCTCTCTCACTCTCTCTCTCTCTCTCTCTCTTTCTCTCTCTCTCTCTCTCACTCTCTCTCTCTCTCTCTCTCTCTCTCTCTCTTTCGCAGCAACGTTCCTGATACGAGATGTTCGCATAAATTTGCATCATGTTGACAATGAAGATGATTTCTTAATTCAATTTCTATTCAAATCACATAATTTAATATTCTACAACATCGCCAACAACAACAACAACAACAACTGTAAAGAGAGAAGATGTCATGTATACGTACCACCCAAGCAACCAAACTGGATCCAAGTCGATTCAGGGTACGAGCAGATTAGCTAAAAAACAACAACTACAACTACAACTCAGTATAGTACACACACACACACACACACACATCATAACCACAACCACCTGACAGCATCAACCGCAAGCACCAGAGTCACCCACCGACGCTGTGATGCCACAACGAATCGCAAAACGGAAGCATGGAAAATTCACCACAAATAAAACAACAACAACGACAACAACAGAATATTATTTGATTCAATTTTGTGTGTAATAAGTTTTGTTTAATTTACATTCGCAGTGACGTGATTTGTGTGTGTAACGTGATTTCATGCTGTTCATTGGCGAGCTTCACAGTTTTTCTCCCTCTCTTTTTCGCTGTCTCTCTGGCTTTCTGTGAATCTTACATTCTTATGTTCCTCAAAATAGGCAAACAAGGTTTTTTTCCATAATTGTAATTAGAGTTCAGTCATTAAAATGCACATCGCAGACACGCAGAGTCACGCAGAGTCACAGAGTGTCACCCGCTTTCGCGAATTCGCTAGCAGTGACCTCGACCACTCTTTCAGTGGTTCTCAATTCCTCTCCCGCTCTGCCATGCTTCTTCCTCTGAGTCCCTACTCACTTCTTATCCATTATCACTAGTTTCCAGCGGTGATTCTCACCACTCAGCTACTCGTTCCAGTCGACCAGTCCCCAGTATCACCCATTCAGCCCCTCACATTCTCATCTCGTCATTCTCTCATCTCGTCACCCTCTCATCTCGTCACCCTCTCATCACGTCACACTCTCATCTCGTTCAGTGGTGTAAAAAATGAGAGCTAGAAACAAAAAACACCTCTAGAATTGTGTAAATCATCATCACCAGCTTCAGTTTCAGTCGGAAGTTCAAATTTTATCTCATGGGCCCAACATGTTTGGGCTAAAATGTTCTACTGTCACTGTCACGTTGTGTGACACTGCTGTCGCCATGCCAGAGAGGTATTAATGCAGTTTCATTGTCACATCCGGTTCGAAATGATTCCACTGATTTTGAGGGTTGCCTCTCGGTCCATCGCGTTGTCGCTCTCGAAATCCTTCAGTCCGTCGTTCGCTGTTTTGTCTGAATAAAGCCTCTTTCCCCTTTCCCAAACCACGAACTGTGCTCGATGTTGAGAGACTACAATAGTAATGAATGAGTGAATGAATGAATGAATGAATGAATGAACGAATGAATGAATGAATGAATGACTAAATGAATATTTGTGTGTGTGTACTGTACATGTGTCCTTTATCTCTATCACGCTACGAGTATCTGCTTCTTTGCTGTGCTCTTCGTCCGTCTCTCTCACTGTCTGTCTGTCTGTCTGCTCGGTCTGTTTGTATGCCTGTTAGTGGTATCTTTCGGTGCCTCTTCTGCAGACGACTTCAAAATATTTCGTGTTTGTATTTAAAAATGCAAATTGTTGGCATTCATTTTCAGATTGTTTTAATTTTCTCCTTATGTTGTCCTTGTTTCTGTCCTTGTTTTTGTCATTGTTAGTGTTGTTATTATTCTTGGTTTTTTGTTATCCTGGTTAACTCGCATCACTGCTCTGCTCGACGCCAGATACCAGCTTCGTACAAGTAATTCCTTTGTTGACTTATACAAAAAGCTGTACTTGGTTGTACTTGAGATTTGAACCTTTAGATTTTAATCTCATAAAATTCTCCAATAAAATAACAAACGATTACGAATAAAAAAAGACAAACCGATTAATAAAAACAGATTAAAATAAAACAGATTTTTATAAAACGAAACGATTTGTTGTCGATAAGCGATTTTTTTTTCTTTCTTCCTTCGTGATTTATAAAGCATGGCAATATTTATAAACGAATACAATGTTTTAAAGCATTTCTTAAACATTTTCGTATGTCTTTTCTTATCAGTGTCTATATTTTCATTATCTGTGTCATTGCTGTTGTTTCTGGTGTCTTTTTAATCTCTGTCCTTAAAGATGGCGGCTGTCATCTTTGCCATCAACAACTGTGTCTGTCTCGATCGCGTCTCTCATCGCTGAATCATATCTATGCTGAGTCTCTTTGGGCGGTGACGCTGACGAAGAACCTGCCAAGCCTCTTCCTGTGCCTTACTAACGGAGGGAAACAAAGGAGGGACGATATACCCTTTTATCTTCGACGGTATGGTATACAAATTACAGCTTAAATTTATCGCTATAATTTTTTAACTTTGAGGGTGTTCAAGTTGGCAACATTGACACTTACAGATTATCGCGAAAATCGATTTCAGTACAGCACCAGAAAGAAAAACCAACATTACACCAACCATCGACAGCAGCATAACTTCTTCCGAAGAAGAACCGACATCTTGAGCGGTCGTGGTTCCCCATCTGAACGCTTAAATGGGAATCAATGTATCAACCACCTCCATCATTCCACCAGACTCGTTCCCTTTCTTTTTCGTCTGTTGTCTCTTCAACTTTCCACTCCTTCCGTTCGCCACCTTTTCTTACGCTATTCCTTCGAATCATTTTACTGCGCTGCCTAACTGTTTTGTGGTGATCTTTATGTTTCCCCCCCCCCACCACTAGCCGCCATCTTGTTCTCTTCCGAAATCGTAACCGCACATTTTTTTTTGCATTTTCAGTTCATGTTGGCAATGAATTTTTATCACACGATTTTCCATGACCGGATTATATAGAATAACTACATATATACAACGCGCACCCGTCCACAAACATACACACACACATGCAAAGTCATGATTATGTTGGCGTCGTTCAATTCATATGTAAAGCGCGATTCTTATCTTCCCCGCCACACTTGATTTTTTTCTAAGTTCTCTTTGCCAGTTTTATGTGCTCCGTTTATAAACTTAACGGTTTACATTTTTTATCAGAATTTTATTAGATTTGTATTTTTCGAAATTTGGAAATATTTTCCGCTTCCTTCGTTTTCATCGTTTTCTTTTTTCGTTGTTCTTTGTAATTTTTAGCGATACTCGAGATACTTATTCTATTCTATATACGAGTATCGTGATAGAATAATATTTTTCGCCGTTATGTAATTTAAAATTTCACTGGAGTCGGTTTCGCTAAATCGAATACAGTTGTTTACAGTTCAGTTCTTTATGATCTCAAGATTTATTCTGATTTTCGTTATCGTTACGTTAGTGTTGTTGAATTTCATATACTCGTATATGTGGGATCAGGAAAACGAATACAAAACAAACATTACTAACACAAAACAATCGAACGTACCCTTTTCCACGAAAATAAAAACAAACGCACCTTTTTTTGACATTTTAGACGATCGCATGGTTTAAGTGAAGGACAACAAAACGAGGACAATTATTGAACGACATAAAGAAAAGTATAATGATTGGAAAGATAGAAGAAACACTGTATTATAGTTTAAGAAGAAACAGAAATAAATAATTAAGGGAAGATAAAAAGTTACCCAGGAATAAATAAAGGTTAGTTTTAATTGTAGTTTTTGTTCTTAGATAAATGTTTCGAATATACTATAGATATATTAGAGTATAGTTTGCTTCGGGATAAGAAAAAGAAATCGAATGGGTGTGGGAGGGAGGTTGAATTTCCTTCGGTTTCGGTGGAGGAGGGAATTTCCTGAAACAACCGCGGCAGTTAGCGTGTATGCGAGCTCGTATAAAATCACAGAAACTCTGTTAGATCCATTATTTGGATCACGTTAAATTAAACCAAACTTAATGATAGGTTACTAAGTAGATGGACAAATGATGGCCAACGCAACTACATACAACGATAACAACACTATTGACATGCAACAGATTGCATGCACCGTCGACTTGTTTGTGGTATAATTGCACGGCCGGTGTTCGTACATTTCAAAGAATTTCAAAACAATACTAAACACCAAAGCGGATCTTCTTTGCGGCACCTCCATATAAAGGTCACAGCTCATCAGCGGACAAAACAGTTGCTCGCCAGACGTGATTGCCACCGGAAGGAACCATGTTTTTCCTGCCTACAAAAAATGGTTGTGCCGAAATGCTGTTGCCGTTACTCATCTGGACATCTGGTCTGGTTTGCAATTTGTCGCTCGCCGCCTACTCGACACACATTCAACTACCCGCGCCTGAGTCACCTGCTGTTTCTGCCCTGCGGCAGCTGATTAGCGATTTTTACGCACGCGACTCAGAGAGCTTCACGATTTCAACGTTCGCCATCGACCGCTGTGCCCGCAGCCGCATCAATGATTTCATGAATGAGCTACTGTTTAATTTCAACAAGCTGAAAGTGACCATCGAATCGCAGCGTGCCGACGGCATGCAGCTGCAAGCGAATCGCAAGTCTAACGTGATTATAATCGATGGATTGGAGTCATTAGAGTGAGTTTAGACAAAGGAAGGAGCAAGTAATTTGTTGGTTGTTGATTTCATTAATGATTGACATCTCGTTAGACTGCTGGATCCGGCGGCACTCACGCAGGACTTCGACATCAACGAACATTATTTTGTGTATCTGCTGCCGGCGTGTGTCACAGCCACCGCCAACCCCAACACCACCTCATCGCCCCGCAACTGCACCGACGTCAGGACGGCTCTGTTGGCATATTTCTGGCAGCACTACATCATCAATGTGAGTCTGCTGCTCGACATACCGGGTGGCACATGTGCGCTGTACACCTTCTTCCCCTTTGCGAGCAACGACAAGTGTAAACGCGTCACTGTCAGGCGCATTAACCGATTTGTGAATGGCCACTGGCTGCATTCCGGTGGACGAGCCATTTTTCCGCCCAAGATAAATAATCTGCAGCGCTGTCCGCTCAAAGTGGCTGTCTGGGACACGCCGCCTTACTTAAGTCTGCATCGCGGTAATGCGAAGGACGACGCTTGGCAGGTGGGAGACTTCGAAGGTACGCTGTTGTTGGAGTTGGCGAAAAAGCTTAATTTCACCGTTGAGCTAGTAATTCCACCAAATAACGAACAGCGCGGTAAACGCTTCCCGAACGGAACCACCACCGGCGCCATAAACATGGTAGGCTGATAATTATTGACTAAAATGTTTACTCCCTCCGCCTCCCCCTCTCGCTCAGTTACAGAATCGGTTGGCTGACTTAAGTCTGGGTTCCTTCCGTTATACGCTGGAACGTGCTCGAATGATGACCGGAGCCTTGCCCTACTACCAGACTTGGCAGGTCTACACCGTTTTGGAAGCAGCTGACGCCTACACATCATTGGAGATCCTCACATTCGCCTTCGACAACCACACCTGGCTCTGTCTTGGTCTGAGTTTGCAACTTGTGGCGCTACTCAGCTCCCTTCTGCACCGATTCCGTCGTCGCTCCCGATTCGCCCGACTCATACTCGGCCAGCCAGCCACGCAGTTTCCAATCGCCAACGCATACGCCAGTTTTTTCGGATACCCCTTGGTCCGGATGCCCTGGAACACTTTCACGCGCTTCGTCCTCATCCTTTGGGTCATTTACGGCGTCCTGCTTCGCATAGCCTACCAGAGCCTGCTGTTGAAGTTGTTACAAACAAATCAGTATCGGAAGCCGCCCGGATCACTTTCCGAACTTCTCGCTGCCCGCTACACGTTGGTGATGACCCAGTCTACAAAGGATAGCGTTTCTATTGTGCCAACCATTCAGGCGGGTCTCATAAATGTGATCGTCATCGAAAGCTCTTCAGAGTTAGCCGCTTTTCCTGTAGTCGATGCTGCACCAGCAGAACTGCCAAAGCTTCTTGCAGTAGTTTCGCCTCTGGACTTTCTCACGTACTATGTGAACAAAGAAAATAAGCGTGGCATATTTCACGTTCTGCCTGAGCACATTTTCACTCAATTCATAACGATGTACTTTACGAAGCACTCGTATCTGATTGAAAGGTTCGAGGAGCTGTTTATGTTCCTGCGGAATCATGGCCTAATTAAGTATTGGGCCCAGCAGAGTCTGGACACGAGCTACATGTGGGACAAGCAAGTTGTGTCAGTGAAAAGTGTTACCTTAACACAGATATCTGGTGTGTTCTTCGTTTGTTTGACACTGCTGGCCGTAGCATTCTGTGTGTTCTGTGTGGAGATTGTATTACGACTATGGAAGGAACGAATGATAAACCAGAAACGAAGGGCTCCAAGGAGGTGCAGAAATAAAAAGGGGCATAGAACACTAATAAATGCAAAATTAAAAACCTTCAACTCTTAAGGACCAGGTTGAGATTGCAGATGAAAAGAGTAACCGTCCACTTGGTTTGTGGACAGAGGAAGGAACCAGGAATTGGAGAAAAAGAATGATCTATGTTTATCTCATTTTACTTTTATTTGATTATGTATTTTAAATATATACTACTAGAGTAACCCTGCCCGCGTTGCTGGACAATACAATAACATACGTTTACGTCTTTGTATTAAAAATTAAATTTTCTAGAAAGAATATACATTTTCCTGAAAAAGAAGTGCAAAATAATATAAATTTTTTAAAGTGAGAACATCAAAAAGAAAAAAATTTATTGCAGAGCTTGGTGGTAAACTTCATTTTTAGTATTGCCATTTTCACAAAAAATGAATAAAGACGACGGCTTCCCAACACGTGAACATGCAACATACAGTTGAACGTGTACATACAGGAAATTCTAAATTTATTCCGCAAACTTGTATTCGTAGAAATTTTTCGATGTTTTTTTTTTATAAACCATCAGTGAAAGTAGACCTTTCCAACGCATGTACTCGTTTGAAAATCGGTTGAGTGGTTCTCGAGTTATAAAATCACGAACATAGGACAACTTATTTTTATATATATAGATAATATATAAATAAATTTCATGTAATAAAGCAACGTCATATAATCAAAATTAATTCTTTTCATCCCAGTCACTCAGTGAGTGTAGTGCTGCCAACAGTAATCAAAAATGGCAGCCAAAATCTGTAACCAACTTTCCTGGCCGGCATAGAGAATAATTAATAATAATAATAAGTAAAATTCGCTGAAATCTTCCTTCTGTGGTTAAGGCCGATATTGCAATGATTGGAAGTGGGCACCTTCAGTGAATGTATGAGAATGGACAGTTATACGGTAAATGGTATGTGTGGACTACATCTATGACTAACACTTCAACATCCTGTCCACTACAGACAAGACTACATTCTTTATGGACTTCATGGAGCAATGGTTCGAACCTCGGCAGTTTTTATTGGATTCGCAAAGAACTGAATGGATGCAATGAATGATTGCAATGTGATGCCTTAGACTCCTTACCAACAGCTTAGAGGTACCAACAGCCTACTAGGAGGCTTCGAATTGGTATCTGAGGCTTCGTTCACCAAAAGGCGTTGGCCAAAGTATTTACAAACATCATTGACCACTGATAATTTAACATAATCCCGTTGATATATCGTGAGACTGTTTATACTCGTATTATTACATATCGTACGGCTGTGACTAAATCTCTGATATCCCGCCACTTTTTCCATTTAAAACTTACCGAAAACTTTGAAAAGATTCGACAATCAATATCTTAAAATATGTTGAATATTAAAACCAAATCATTTCATTAGAATGACTTGTTATCAGTTGATATTCACTAATGCGCATTGATGATGGATTTCGATTTAGTCAAATTAATTAAAAAATTTGTACCATAAAAATTTATACATACAGGCAGGGTTTATGGTTAAGATAATGATACTAATAATAAAAGACGATAAATTGAAAGTTATATGGTAAATTTTATTCAAAAAACTCACCATTAATATACTAAATCTACTAAATTTTGGAACGGTGCGTTTTCAAGCAAGAGTTTTCAGCTGATTGTCAAATATTATAAATTTTAGACCAGAAGATTTTAGAACCAATATTAATGCAATGACTTCTATAAGATTACTTTTTAAAACATTTCTGAATTGACTGTTGTATACAACAGAACAGTTACGAGTCTACTAAGAAAGCGATAAAAGAGTATATATTGTATGTCCTCACGCTGTTCCAAATTATTGTAATTCTAATCATTTCAAAACACTATTAAATTGCAATTAAAATTGTGTGTCATGAAAAACAAAGCCGTTACCAAGCTATAATTAAATTTTAATTATATGTAAATAGAAAACAAAGTGCTGCCATTTGATGTGACAAAATACTGCAAAACACGCTTGAACTTTCTATCCTCTACAAAGCAACATTCATGTACACACGCATGCCTGGACACAAACGAACTTCCGTGTGACGTATTCTCTCAAATCTATCGAAAAAGTGTTCGAAGTATAGAACGCAGTATACGGCAAATTCTACTCCGAACACTTTTCTACATACAAGCTTCACATTTTGACCATCTCACAAGTTTAATTGCTGTCTCAAGACATCTCTATAGTTCACATCATAATAACTACACTTATATAAACATACCTCCTTAAGACCTGTAATCCAGGTAATGCAAGTAATAATATAAATAATACTACAAATTTTTTTTTCGTCTTTCAACTCTGAGTTCCTAAAACCTGATAAACAAATAAACTAAACATAAATAATCAACCATCTTAAATTGTGTTAGAAAATGGCAAATACATTAAGCAATAATTAACCATTATACTCGTATAATTACATAATTAATACATACTATAGATTGATTATAGTATCATCTAGTAACATCTTTCAGTTTTTTAATCAGAAATTCCGCGTCAGTGTAGTAGTGGGGTGGTGATTCAGAGCACCATAACAAATTTATTCCCATGCCTTCTTTGCAGTGTCACTCATTCCAAAGTGAGCATAACCGAAATTAACCGAAAAAGATTTAGTTTATAATTACTTGCTTAATTATCAGTATTTTTGGCCCACTTTTGAAATATTAAACTGACCTTTACTATGAAAAATAATTGTTCGATGTTAAGAAACAAAACTAAGAAAACAGAAGGGAGTGTAATTCAACTCTGACCTCACGTAACCTTCCCTAGCAATCAGTTTACATAATGGTGTCCGCCGTTTCTGCCGAATTCCGCCTCAGTTCTCCTGAACCACCGCCCCGCATACGACACCAGCAGCTCGCACACCAACGTAATTGCGCCCAAACAGCAGCCACAGATAAGAATTACATTCGCTCCATACAGATGACTCATTGTCATGGGTTGCGGCTGCTCATTGCCAGCGACGGCATCGTATGTCTGCGGATCCGTATCCACGAAATCCGCTTCCGCCTTCTTCAACAGACCCACGCTCTTGAAATACGAAATGCGTTGATTGAACCGTGGCAACAAAATGGAATTCTTGCGCATAATCATGCTCAACTGTTGAGTGAAAACACTTTCGGGTACCACATAGAAATCTGCATTGTTAAGGTTGTTGCGTTTGTAATAACCAAAATATTCCAACGGTGTCAATATGGCAACATTGACCGCTGCTCCCTTCGCGTCCTTCAACGTTTCAAAGATTTCGTATTCGGTGCCGTTAAGGATTTTTGGCCGAGCACGTATAAGAGGCAGATCTTTGATAGTAATCCACGTACTATTGGTCATCATGATGCTGTAGTTCTGGGCGGAAATGTCATCTACGCTTTTTGGTAGCGGCATATTGATGTCGGTGCGTATGAAGTAATAAAGAAGGCCTTGATAAGAGCTGCGCAGTACCAAACTGGCGAGGATCCAGAGAAGGAACAGGAAACGGCCAAAATTGCGATGCGGCGAAACCACTACTCCGCCTCCCAGAGCCACCACAAACATATTGTAGATCGGCGTATTGTTGTTATTACCCAAGATGAAGTTCCTCAACGAGGTATTAAGACAACCAGCGACTAGGATGATCATGATACCAACCAGAAATATGATCACCAGCAACAGCCAGAGTTCTCCGAGGAATGGAAAAAGTAACTTGGTGAAGGAACTATAAGGTTTCGCTTTTGAGTTGACAACGAAGTTAAGAGTGCTAGAATAGTGTCCGGTGGTGGCCTCGTATGCATCACTGAGTGAGAAATAACCGCCAAGAGAGAAATTTGCACCTTTGGCGAAAAGCTGCAAAAACAAGAAAATATAAAAATTTGTTACAAACGTACATGTAATGATTCGAAAGAAGTTTCCTTTGAAGAGGACTCTTAAGAAAGATCATGATCTTAATGGTCTAAAGCAAAAATGAAACGTTAAAGAAATCGAAAAATAATGAGAAGAATTTCATTCATAACGGACCCACGAAGTCATTACAAACATGTATATTAATGGACTCACTTTATGAAGTGCTACATCTCCATCATCTTCAAATAATCCATAGAATTCCTCTGGATTTACCCAAAGAATTTCGACATTGAAATTCAAGCTCTCCTTCAAATGCTGCAATACCTTTCCCTCGATGCCGACATACTCTTCCCGTCCGGTCTTCTTATTGATCTCTACCTTAAAATATGGTAACTCTTCCCATGTGGCAAACACCAAAGTACAGCCATGAAAATTTCCTAGTTTGTCAGGAAAGAAATGTTTGTGTTGCCAGCGTCCTAGGATGAACTTATTGGTTATTACAGGCGTTACAGCACCACAATGAAACTGCGTATAAGGAAAACCAGTGAAGAGCAGAACTAAGTCCGGAAGAGCGTGAACCAATATATTGGAATCCACCACGCCCAGCTCCCAGTTCAGTTGCACCGCCTTGTGTAGGTCATCGCTGTAGTGAGTGTGTGGGTTGTATAGCAATATAATATAGTAACCAATTACGTTCAGATGGGACTCCAGAAGTTCCTCATAAAGAAATCTATACAAAATATATATTTGAAATCTATACGAAATATAGGAGGTACTAAGTACCTTAAGGATTCCGCAGAGTCCACTAGCAGGACACTGTAATGTCTATCGTTGTCGCCTTTAATGCGTTGCTGAAACCCAATACGAACTGATATCTGCTCACCCACAGCAAACATCAGCGCATCAATAATATCACCGAAAAACGCCAAATTTTGCGCCTTTGAAGCTTTTACATAGCAATTGAAGACTTTCTCTTGCCTCTCCATTACTATGGAGGTCTGAAGCATTTCTAAAATGGCGGCTGTCAATGTTTGTTCCACTTTTGGGCTCTCAATGCCAAAGTTAAAAGCTACTGAACCCTGCTGACTTTGGCTCACATTTAAAATTATGCACAATAAAAGTGGAAACGCGATTGAATGAATATTAAAATTTAAGGCACCCATGTTGTCACCGCGACTTCTCGAACGTTACTCTCTCGATAACTATTTGAACTTCAACGTACATATGTTATAAAAGTGCAAAATTACACAGCAGCTATTAGATGTTATGGCATGTCAAAAATTATAGTGTGACGTGGTCGTAAATAGCTGTGACACGTCCTACAACCGAGATTTTTATATACGGTGTTAACAAAATAAATGTAGTAAAAAATTTCGAGATTATATATTTCGAGAGGAAGGGAAATAGAGAAGGTGAGAGAGAAATAAAATACGTCTCGAGAAAGAAATAAAAGGAGTGGTTAGAGGTAGAGGGTCGTCATGCCTTATCAATGGGAGCCATAACATTCCGTGCTCACGCGACCCTTGAGACCTTGCATTTAGAAGTAGATTTCCACCGCTTTTCAGCCTCCTCCATTATTTCGATATCACACGGCTAAAGTGAGTTAAATCAATAAGTTCAGCTGTATAGAACAAGTTAGTTATATAAATACCCAAATTCTCGTTCGTTCGGCCACGTCAACTGAAAATATTGTCACAGTGGTTGAGAATGGGGCTGAAAACCCTGGGGTGTCCACACAGAGACGATTACAGGGCTTAGGGATATCACAAGCTAGGTGACATTTTGCATAGAGATCTTTTGTAGTTCACACACAAGAGAGAAGACACAAGATTCTGTTGATTTACAATGACAACTCTTCTTGAAAGAACACCTATGTGATCTCTGGGTCATACTTGAAGACTTGCTGCTATCGCTCCATATCAATGTACAGAAGAGGTCCAAGAATAAAAAATAGATCACAATCAGATCGATGTAAGAATAAAGGAGGTAATAATAAAATCTACGAACAGTTTAGTAGAGAAGGCTAATAAATGTGTCTTCCTGGCATATCCTAAAGAACATTTAACTTATCGACTTTGTATGCAATCAGCCTGGTAATATACAGTAAATGTATTGTTAGAATCAATCGGATAGATCAACCTAGGCAGCAACCTTGGTATGTTGCAAAACACCGTATTTGGGTGGGTTGTTCCTAGAAAGATGGGGTGATTCAGCTACTTGCGGCACTTTTAGCGAATATGACGAGACTACCAGGAAAGCAGCGAACCAACAGCTGCAGGAGAACGTTCTGCGATCACATTTTCTCGACAACATCTTGAAAACTACTGAAGCACGATGCATGGTAAGTTGGACTTCAATCGATTCCTGACATTAGAAAGACGAATGGCTAAAAACCCCAAATTTAGTAGTTCCAACCTTGAGTTGGTGAATGAATATAAGCAGTTAGGGTGCTTGACAGGACTTCCTTCCAGCCGTCTTTGGAAGGATACTTGCTACTTTGTTCCTCATCATTGTGTTATGAGTCATATCTATAATAATAAAATACCAAGGTTGCGGCAATGATATGTACGAGGTTCTGTAAATAAAGTAATGAGACTGGCAACGTCCCTTTCGATCCGGCAATGCTGGAGACGAGAGGCTATGAGCAGCATCAGGTACACATATGATAGGACTCCAGTATGAGTTTGAACTCGCTACAGTCATTTGTTTCTCCGTAGCGTTAGTTTTCGTGAAACAGTTTTTTCTTGTCCGTTCTAAAAATGAGTGGCGTCATCATTCAAATGAGAAACATTTGAAAAACTTTGGCAGCCCTATGGAGAAAGTGTTTTGTCAAGGGCCCAGGTTTTTCGGTGGTTTAAGGCATTTTCAAAAGGAAGAGAGTCGATTGAAGATGAATCACGAAGCGGAAGGCCTTCAGGTGCAAACACCGACGAAAATATCAATAGAGTCCGGGATCTTGTGCGTTCAGATCTACGGTTGACAGTCAGAATGATCGCGGAACAGTTGAATTTGAATCACACCTCCGTTCATCAGATTTTGACCATTGAATTGGAGATGAGGAAAATTTGTGCAAAAATGGTTCCGAAAAACCTTTCCCAAGACCAAAAGGATCTCAGAAAGGAAAGGAATCTTGACTTTCTGGGATCGATTGTGACTTGTGACTTTTTCCTCCTCCCGAGATTGAAAAATCAAGCGAACCAGCTGAAGGCTATTCCACTATCCGAGTCCCAGCAATGCTATGATTATTGGAATGACCGTCTCCAGCGCTGTATGGCATCCCAAGGGACCTATTTTGAAGGAGACAGAATTGCATTGTAATTATATATTATTTGAATAAAAACTTGAACAAAAATCAGTCTCATTACTTTATTTACACCTCGTATTTACTGATGGTTGTGAAAATAGGTATGATCGGTATGTAGGAGTAGGATCGGTATGTAGTAGGAGGTATGTCGCACCCAGCAATCACCAAGCGCAGACGATTGCAGGATTAGAAATGTGTCCGGCACTACTAGGAACTCGATTAACCAAACGAATTTAGCAAGAATCCACCCACTTCTGGATATCCTTACAATGATACTTTAACGATCAATGATCCTTACAATGATCCTTTAACGAAGTTGTTAATGCACATGATACATAAGGAACACAAGCACTGCGATCCAACTACCTTAGTGACACATCAAACAGCGTTTCTGGCCTAAAAAGGTACTTAGCATGGCCAGGTCAATAGTCCACCACTGTATCCGATCTTCTAAGGCACGGCCACAACTTCATCTTTCTCAACTGCTTTCTTATCTTTCTTCTTTTTCTTATTTGCTATCTGTCATTTACTTCTGTCAAATACTTACTTACTTACGTTTGTTGTCGGATTGTGTTATTGTTTTCAGTAAATGAAATGAAATAAAATTTTTTATATCTTTATTGAGAAAAATGCATTAAAAATTCAAAGAAATGCCAAGAAGAAGCAGTCCTAATAATAAAATTACTAGTGCGGATTAAATTTCGCATCACTAGTGTAGTAGTGTTCATTGCGTACTGTTTCTGTTTACCATAAACTTCCTCAAGTACTGGTTTTTTGCAATAGAACTCATCCTTAAGTAAACGTAACCGACTTAACACCCCACATATAATATGTCATTGATTTTATCCACAAATTATCTACAACATTCACACATTACGTAAGTATATAAAAGTGTAACATGCAATGTCATGAATGTCAAACTACGTAAACATACATTCCAGGGTTCCAGGACTAACATCGATCGAAGAGATTCAATTAGTTATTACTTTCTTAATGATCCGTTCTTTTTGCCGACTTTTGAAATATTAAACTGACCTTCACTATGAAAAATAATTATTCGATGTTAAGAAAAAAAACGAAGAAAACAGGAGGGAGTGTAATTCAACTCTGGCCTCACGTGACCTTCCCTAGCAATCAGTTTACATAATGGTGTCCGCCGTTTCTGCCGAATTCCGCCTCAGTTCTCCTGAACCACCGCCCCGCATACGACACCAGCAGCTCGCACACCAACGTAATTGCTCCCAAACAGCAGCCACAGATAAGAATCACATTCGCTCCATACAGATGACTCATTGTCATGGGTTGCGGCTGCTCATTGCCAGCGACGGCATCGTATGTCTGCGGATCCGTATCCACGAAATCCGCTTCCGCCTTCTTCAACAGACCCACGCTCTTGAAATACGAAATGCGTTGATTGAACCGTGGCAACAAAATGGAATTCTTGCGCATATTAATGCTCAACTGTTGAGTGAAAACACTTTCGGGTACCACATAGAAATCTGCATTGTTAAGGTTGTTGCGTTTGTAATAACCGAAATATTCCAACGGTGTCAATATGGCAACATTGGCCGCTGCTCTCTTCGCGTCCTTCAACATATCGAAGCTTTCGTATTCGGTGCCGTTAAGGATTTTTGAGCGAGCACGTAGAAGCGGCAGATCTTCGATAGCCATATACGTGAAGTTGGTCATCATGATGCTGTAGTTCTGGGCGGAAATGTCATCTACGCTTTTAGGTAGCGGCATATTGATGTCGGTGCGTATGAAGTAATAAAGAAGGCCTTGATAAGAGCTGCGCAGTACCAAACTGGCGAGAATCCAGAGAAGGAACAGGAAACGCGCAAAATTGCGATGCGGCGAAACCGCTACTCCGCCTCCCAGAGCCACCACAAACATATTGTAGATCGGCGTATTGTTGTTATTTCCCAAGATGAAATTCCTCAACGAGGCATTAAGACAACCAGCGACCAGGATGATCATGATACCAACCAGAAATATGATCACCAGCAACAGCCAGAGTTCTCCGAGGAATGGAAAAAGTAATTTGGCGAAGGAACTATAAGGTTTTGCTTTTGAGTTGACAACAAAGTTAAAAGTACTGGAATAGTGTCCGGTGGTGGCCTCGTATGCATCACTGAGCGTGAAATAACCGCCAATAAAGAATTCTGCACCTTTGGCGAAAAGCTGCAAAAACAAGAATATATTAAAACTTGTTGCAAATTGTTGTAATGATTCGAAAGAAGTTTCCTTTGAAGAGGACAATTAAGAAAGATCATGATCTTAATGGTCTAAAGCAAAAATGAAACGTTAAAGAAATCGAAAAATAATGAGAAGAATATTTCATTCATAACGGACCCACGAAGTCATTACAAACATGTACATATATTAATGGACTCACTTTATGAAGTGCTACATCTCCATCATCTTCAAATAATCCATAGAATTCCTCTGGAGTTACCCAAAGAATTTCGACATTGAAATTCAAGCTCTCCTTCAAATGCTGCAATACCTTTCCCTCGATGCCGACATACTCTTCCCGTCCGGTCTTCTTATTGATCTCTACCTTAAAATATGGTAACTCTTCCCATGTGGCAAACACCAAAGTACAGCCATGAAGATTTCCTAGTTTGTCAGGGAAGAAATGTTTGTGTTGCCAGCGTCCTAGGACGAACTTATTGGTTATTACAGGCGTTACAGCACCACAATGAAACCGCGTATAAGGAAAACCAGTGAAGAGCAGAACTAAGTCCGGAAGAGCGTGAACCAATATATTGGAATCCACCACGCCCAGCTCCCAGTTCAGTTGCACCGCCTTGTGTAGGTCATCGCTGTAGTGAGTGTGTGGGTTGTATAGCAATATAATATAGTAACCCAATACGTTCAGATGGTACTCCAGAAGTTCCTCATAAAGAAATCTATACAAAATATATATTTGAAATCTATACGAAATATACTTTAGGAGGTACTACGTACCTTAAGGATTCCGCAGAGTCCACTAGCAGGACACTGTAATGTCTATCGTTGTCGCCTTTAATGCGTTGCTGAAACCCAATACGAACTGATATCTGCTCACCCACAGCAAACATCAGCGCATCAATAATATCACCGAAAAACGCCAAATTTTGCGCCTTTGAAGCTTTTACATAGCAATTGAAGACTTTCTCTTGCCTCTCCATTACTATGGAGGTCTGAAGCATTTCTAAAATGGCGGCTGTCAATGTTTGTTCCACTTTTGGGCTCTCAATGCCAAAGTTAAAAGCTACTGAACCCTGCTGACTTTGGCTCACATTTAAAATTATGCACAATAAAAGTGGAAACGCGATTGAATGAATATTAAAATTTAAGGCACCCATGTTGTCACCGCGACTTCTCGAACGTTACTCTCTCGATAACTATTTGAACTTCAACGTACATATGTTATAAAAGTGCAAAATTACACAGCAGCTATTAGATGTTATGGCATGTCAAAAATTATAGTGTGACGTGGTCGTAAATAGCTGTGACACGTCCTACAACCGAGATTTTTATATACGGTGTTAACAAAATAAATGTAGTAAAAAATTTCGAGATTATATATTTCGAGAGGAAGGGAAATAGAGAAGGTGAGAGAGAAATAAAATACGTCTCGAGAAAGAAATAAAAGGAGTGGTTAGAGGTAGAGGGTCGTCATGCCTTATCAATGGGAGCCATAACATTCCGTGCTCACGCGACCCTTGAGACCTTGCATTTAGAAGTAGATTTCCACCGCTTTTCAGCCTCCTCCATTATTTCGATATCACACGGCTAAAGTGAGTTAAATCAATAAGTTCAGCTGTATAGAACAAGTTAGGCCCATATTACATTGCAAACAGTTGTTCGATCGAACAGTCCAAAGAAATGAACTATTTTACTCTCCCGTCAAATCTGTTCGCTTGCTATGTTACATTGCAAACACAACAGTCAAACACTTTCCGTAGTATATATACAAATTTGGAGTTGCTTTGTGCAATTATTTTCACGCAATCCTCCTTTTTCCGATATAAGTGGAGCTTTTTCACTCCAAAACATGCATACTTCTTTATTACACCACACAACAACCCTGTTCTGTTTGTAGTTTGCACTCATCGCCTGCGAACAGAGTATTTGCTATGCGAACAGTTCATCCGTTTCAATTCTCTCATGGATGAACTGAGAGTTGACAGCTTTATACAGAAAACAAAAACAATGTGACTGTTCGATCGAACAACTGTTTGCAATGTAATATGGGCCTTAGTTATATAAATACCCAAATTCTCGTTCGTTCGGCCACGTCAACTGAAAATATTGTCACAGTGGTTGAGAATGGGGCTGAAAACCCTGGGGTGTCCACACAGAGACGATTACAGGGCTTAGGGATATCACAAGCTAGGTGACATTTTGCATAGAGATCTTTTGTAGTTCACACACAAGAGAGAAGACACAAGATTCTGTTGATTTACAATGACAACTCTTCTTGAAAGAACACCTATGTGATCTCTGGGTCATACTTGAAGACTTGCTGCTATCGCTCCATATCAATGTACAGAAGAGGTCCAAGAATAAAAAATAGATCACAATCAGATCGATGTAAGAATAAAGGAGGTAATAATAAAATCTACGAACAGTTTAGTAGAGAAGGCTAATAAATGTGTCTTCCTGGCATATCCTAAAGAACATTTAACTTATCGACTTTGTATGCAATCAGCCTGGTAATATACAGTAAATGTATTGTTAGAATCAATCGGATAGATCAACCTAGGCAGCAACCTTGGTATGTTGCAAAACACCGTATTTGGGTGGGTTGTTCCTAGAAAGATGGGGTGATTCAGCTACTTGCGGCACTTTTAGCGAATATGACGAGACTACCAGGAAAGCAGCGAACCAACAGCTGCAGGAGAACGTTCTGCGATCACATTTTCTCGACAACATCTTGAAAACTACTGAAGCACGATGCATGGTAAGTTGGACTTCAATCGATTCCTGACATTAGAAAGACGAATGGCTAAAAACCCCAAATTTAGTAGTTCCAACCTTGAGTTGGTGAATGAATATAAGCAGTTAGGGTGCTTGACAGGACTTCCTTCCAGCCGTCTTTGGAAGGATACTTGCTACTTTGTTCCTCATCATTGTGTTATGAGTCATATCTATAATAATAAAATACCAAGGTTGCGGCAATGATATGTACGAGGTTCTGTAAATAAAGTAATGAGACTGGCAACGTCCCTTTCGATCCGGCAATGCTGGAGACGAGAGGCTATGAGCAGCATCAGGTACACATATGATAGGACTCCAGTATGAGTTTGAACTCGCTACAGTCATTTGTTTCTCCGTAGCGTTAGTTTTCGTGAAACAGTTTTTTCTTGTCCGTTCTAAAAATGAGTGGCGTCATCATTCAAATGAGAAACATTTGAAAAACTTTGGCAGCCCTATGGAGAAAGTGTTTTGTCAAGGGCCCAGGTTTTTCGGTGGTTTAAGGCATTTTCAAAAGGAAGAGAGTCGATTGAAGATGAATCACGAAGCGGAAGGCCTTCAGGTGCAAACACCGACGAAAATATCAATAGAGTCCGGGATCTTGTGCGTTCAGATCTACGGTTGACAGTCAGAATGATCGCGGAACAGTTGAATTTGAATCACACCTCCGTTCATCAGATTTTGACCATTGAATTGGAGATGAGGAAAATTTGTGCAAAAATGGTTCCGAAAAACCTTTCCCAAGACCAAAAGGATCTCAGAAAGGAAAGGAATCTTGACTTTCTGGGATCGATTGTGACTTGTGACTTTTTCCTCCTCCCGAGATTGAAAAATCAAGCGAACCAGCTGAAGGCTATTCCACTATCCGAGTCCCAGCAATGCTATGATTATTGGAATGACCGTCTCCAGCGCTGTATGGCATCCCAAGGGACCTATTTTGAAGGAGACAGAATTGCATTGTAATTATATATTATTTGAATAAAAACTTGAACAAAAATCAGTCTCATTACTTTATTTACACCTCGTATTTACTGATGGTTGTGAAAATAGGTATGATCGGTATGTAGGAGTAGGATCGGTATGTAGTAGGAGGTATGTCGCACCCAGCAATCACCAAGCGCAGACGATTGCAGGATTAGAAATGTGTTCGGCACTACTAGGAACTCGATTAACCAAACGAATTTAGCAAGAATCCACCCACTTCTGGATATCCTTACAATGATACTTTAACGATCAATGATCCTTACAATGATCCTTTAACGAAGTTGTTAATGCACATGATACATAAGGAACACAAGCACTGCGATCCAACTACCTTAGTGACACATCAAACAGCGTTTCTGGCCTAAAAAGGTACTTAGCATGGCCAGGTCAATAGTCCACCACTGTATCCGATCTTCTAAGGCACGGCCACAACTTCATCTTTCTCAACTGCTTTCTTATCTTTCTTCTTTTTCTTATTTGCTATCTGTCATTTACTTCTGTCAAATACTTACTTACTTACGTTTGTTGTCGGATTGTGTTATTGTTTTCAGTAAATGAAATGAAATAAAATTTTTTATATCTTTATTGAGAAAAATGCATTAAAAATTCAAAGAAATGCCAAGAAGAAGCAGTCCTAATAATAAAATTACTAGTGCGGATTAAATTTCGCATCACTAGTGTAGTAGTGTTCATTGAATGCTGTTCCTGTTTACCATAAACTTCCTCAAGTACTGGTTTTTTGCAATAGAACTCATCCTTAAGTAAACGTAACCGACTTAACACCCCACATATAATATGTCATTGATTTTATCCACAAATTATCTACAACATTCACACATTACGTAAGTATATAAAAGTGTAACATGCAATGTCATGAATGTCAAACTACGTAAACATACATTCCAGGGTTCCAGGACTAACATCGATCGAAGAGATACAATTAATTATTACTTTCTTAATGAAAAAAGTACGGAAGTTTTTGCCCACTTTTGAAATATTAAACTGACCTTCACTATGAATTATAATTGTTCCATGTTAAGAAACAAAACTAAGAAAACAGGAGGGAGTGTAATTCAACTCTGACCTCACGTAACCTTCCCTAGCAATCAGTTTACATAATGGTGTCCGCCGTTTCTGCCGAATTCCGCCTCAGTTCTCCTGAACCACCGCCCCGCATACGACACCAGCAGCTCGCACACCAACGTAATTGCTCCCAAACAGCAGCCACAGATAAGAATCACATTCGCTCCATACAGATGACTCATTGTCATGGGTTGCGGCTGCTCATTGCCAGCGACGGCATCGTATGTCTGCGGATCCGTATCCACGAAATCCGCTTCCGCCTTCTTCAACAGACCCACGCTCTTGAAATACGAAATGCGTTGATTGAACCGTGGCAACAAAATGGAATTCTTGCGCATATTAATGCTCAACTGTTGAGTGAAAACACTTTCGGGTACCACATAGAAATCTGCATTGTTAAGGTTGTTGCGTTTGTAATAACCGAAATATTCCAACGGTGTCAATATGGCAACATTGGCCGCTGCTCTCTTCGCGTCCTTCAACATATCGAAGCTTTCGTATTCGGTGCCGTTAAGGATTTTTGAGCGAGCACGTAGAAGCGGCAGATCTTCGATAGCCATATACGTGAAGTTGGTCATCATGATGCTGTAGTTCTGGGCGGAAATGTCATCTACGCTTTTAGGTAGCGGCATATTGATGTCGGTGCGTATGAAGTAATAAAGAAGGCCTTGATAAGAGCTGCGCAGTACCAAACTGGCGAGAATCCAGAGAAGGAACAGGAAACGCGCAAAATTGCGATGCGGCGAAACCGCTACTCCGCCTCCCAGAGCCACCACAAACATATTGTAGATCGGCGTATTGTTGTTATTTCCCAAGATGAAATTCCTCAACGAGGCATTAAGACAACCAGCGACCAGGATGATCATGATACCAACCAGAAATATGATCACCAGCAACAGCCAGAGTTCTCCGAGGAATGGAAAAAGTAATTTGGCGAAGGAACTATAAGGTTTTGCTTTTGAGTTGACAACAAAGTTAAAAGTACTGGAATAGTGTCCGGTGGTGGCCTCGTATGCATCACTGAGCGTGAAATAACCGCCAATAAAGAATTCTGCACCTTTGGCGAAAAACTGCAAAAACAAGAATATATTAAAACTTGTTGCAAATTGTTGTAATGATTCGAAAGAAGTTTCCTTTGAAGAGGACAATTAAGAAAGATCATGATCTTAATGGTCTAAAGCAAAAATGAAACGTTAAAGAAATCGAAAAATAATGAGAAGAATATTTCATTCATAACGGACCCACGAAGTCATTACAAACATGTACATATATTAATGGACTCACTTTATGAAGTGCTACATCTCCATCATCTTCAAATAATCCATAGAATTCCTCTGGAGTTACCCAAAGAATTTCGACATTGAAATTCAAGCTCTCCTTCAAATGCTGCAATACCTTTCCCTCGATGCCGACATACTCTTCCCGTCCGGTCTTCTTATTGATCTCTACCTTAAAATATGGTAACTCTTCCCATGTGGCAAACACCAAAGTACAGCCATGAAGATTTCCTAGTTTGTCAGGGAAGAAATGTTTGTGTTGCCAGCGTCCTAGGACGAACTTATTGGTTATTACAGGCGTTACAGCACCACAATGAAACCGCGTATAAGGAAAACCAGTGAAGAGCAGAACTAAGTCCGGAAGAGCGTGAACCAATATATTGGAATCCACCACGCCCAGCTCCCAGTTCAGTTGCACCGCCTTGTGTAGGTCATCGCTGTAGTGAGTGTGTGGGTTGTATAGCAATATAATATAGTAACCCAATACGTTCAGATGGTACTCCAGAAGTTCCTCATAAAGAAATCTATACAAAATATATATTTGAAATCTATACGAAATATACTTTAGGAGGTACTACGTACCTTAAGGATTCCGCAGAGTCCACTAGCAGGACACTGTAATGTCTATCGTTGTCGCCTTTAATGCGTTGCTGAAACCCAATACGAACTGATATCTGCTCACCCACAGCAAACATCAGCGCATCAATAATATCACCGAAAAACGCCAAATTTTGCGCCTTTGAAGCTTTTACATAGCAATTGAAGACTTTCTCTTGCCTCTCCATTACTATGGAGGTCTGAAGCATTTCTAAAATGGCGGCTGTCAATGTTTGTTCCACTTTTGGGCTCTCAATGCCAAAGTTAAAAGCTACTGAACCCTGCTGACTTTGGCTCACATTTAAAATTATGCACAATAAAAGTGGAAACGCGATTGAATGAATATTAAAATTTAAGGCACCCATGTTGTCACCGCGACTTCTCGAACGTTACTCTCTCGATAACTATTTGAACTTCAACGTACATATGTTATAAAAGTGCAAAATTACACAGCAGCTATTAGATGTTATGGCATGTCAAAAATTATAGTGTGACGTGGTCGTAAATAGCTGTGACACGTCCTACAACCGAGATTTTTATATACGGTGTTAACAAAATAAATGTAGTAAAAAATTTCGAGATTATATATTTCGAGAGGAAGGGAAATAGAGAAGGTGAGAGAGAAATAAAATACGTCTCGAGAAAGAAATAAAAGGAGTGGTTAGAGGTAGAGGGTCGTCATGCCTTATCAATGGGAGCCATAACATTCCGTGCTCACGCGACCCTTGAGACCTTGCATTTAGAAGTAGATTTCCACCGCTTTTCAGCCTCCTCCATTATTTCGATATCACACGGCTAAAGTGAGTTAAATCAATAAGTTCAGCTGTATAGAACAAGTTAGTTATATAAATACCCAAATTCTCGTTCGTTCGGCCACGTCAACTGAAAATATTGTCACAGTGGTTGAGAATGGGGCTGAAAACCCTGGGGTGTCCACACAGAGACGATTACAGGGCTTAGGGATATCACAAGCTAGGTGACATTTTGCATAGAGATCTTTTGTAGTTCACACACAAGAGAGAAGACACAAGATTCTGTTGATTTACAATGACAACTCTTCTTGAAAGAACACCTATGTGATCTCTGGGTCATACTTGAAGACTTGCTGCTATCGCTCCATATCAATGTACAGAAGAGGTCCAAGAATAAAAAATAGATCACAATCAGATCGATGTAAGAATAAAGGAGGTAATAATAAAATAATAAAATCTACGAACAGTTTAGTAGAGAAGGCTAATAAATGTGTCTTCCTGGCATATCCTAAAGAACATTTAACTTATTGACTTTGTATGCAATCAGCCTGGTAATATACAGTAAATGTATTGTTAGAATCAATCGGATAGATCAACCTAGGCAGCAACCTTGGTATGTTGCAAAACACCGTATTTGGGTGGGTTGTTCCTAGAAAGATGGGGTGATTCAGCTACTTGCGGCACTTTTAGCGAATATGACGAGACTACCAGGAAAGCAGCGAACCAACAGCTGCAGGAGAACGTTCTGCGATCACATTTTCTCGACAACATCTTGAAAACTACTGAAGCACGATGCATGGTAAGTTGGACTTCAATCGATTCCTGACATTAGAAAGACGAATGGCTAAAAACCCCAAATTTAGTAGTTCCAACCTTGAGTTGGTGAATGAATATAAGCAGTTAGGGTGCTTGACAGGACTTCCTTCCAGCCGTCTTTGGAAGGATACTTGCTACTTTGTTCCTCATCATTGTGTTATGAGTCATATCTATAATAAAATAATAGTATCTATCATATCTATAATAAAATAATAATAAAATACCAAGGTTGCGGCAATGATATGTACGAGGTTCTGTAAATAAAGTAATGAGACTGGCAACGTCCCTTTCGATCCGGCAATGCTGGAGACGAGAGGCTATGAGCAGCATCAGGTACACATATGATAGGACTCCAGTATGAGTTTGAACTCGCTACAGTCATTTGTTTCTCCGTAGCGTTAGTTTTCGTGAAACAGTTTTTTCTTGTCCGTTCTAAAAATGAGTGGCGTCATCATTCAAATGAGAAACATTTGAAAAACTTTGGCAGCCCTATGGAGAAAGTGTTTTGTCAAGGGCCCAGGTTTTTCGCTGGTTTAAGGCATTTTCAAAAGGAAGAGAGTCGATTGAAGATGAATCACGAAGCGGAAGGCCTTCAGGTGCAAACACCGACGAAAATGTCAATAGAGTCCGGGATCTTGTGCGTTCAGATCTACGGTTGACAGTCAGAATGATCGCGGAACAGTTGAATTTGAATCACACCTCCGTTCATCAGATTTTGACCATTGAATTGGAGATGAGGAAAATTTGTGCAAAAATGGTTCCGAAAAACCTTTCCCAAGACCAAAAGGATCTCAGAAAGGAAAGGAATCTTGACTTTCTGGGATCGATTGTGACTTGTGACTTTTTCCTCCTCCCAAGATTGAAAAATCAAGCGAACCAGCTGAAGGCTATTCCACTATCCGAGTCCCAGCAATGCTATGATTATTGGAATGACCGTCTCCAGCGCTGTATGGCTTCCCAAGGGACCTATTTTGAGGGAGACAATATTGCATTGTAAATATATATTATTTGAATAAAAACTTGAACAAAAATCAGTCTCATTACTTTATTTACACCTCGTATTTACTGATGGTTGTGAAAATAGGTATGATCGGTATGTAGGAGTAGGATCGGTATGTAGTAGGAGGTATGTCGCACCCAGCAATCACCAAGCGCAGACGATTGCAGGATTAGAAATGTGTTCGGCACTACTAGGAACTCGATTAACCAAACGAATTCAGCAAGAATCCACCCACTTCTGGATATCCTTACAATGATCCTTCAATGATCAATGATCCTTACAATGATCCTTTAACAAAGTTGTTAATGCACATGATACATAAGGAACACAAGCACTGCGATCCAACTACCTTAGTGGCACACATCAAACAGCGTTTCTGACCTAAAAAGGCACATAGCATGGCCAGGTCAATAGTCCACCACTGTATCCGATCTTCTAAGGCACGGCCACAACTTCATCTTTCTCAACTGCTTTCTTATCTTTCTTCTTTTTCTTATTTGCTATCTGTCATTTACTTCTGTCAAATACTTACTTACGTTTGTTGTCGGATTGTGTTATTGTTTTCAGTAAATGAAATGAAATAAAATTTTTTATATCTTTGTTATATCTCAGCATATTTGTGAGAGAATGTCAAGTTGAGTAGACGTGTTTTTGGCGCTCGCGATTAACTTCTATTGATTTCATGATTTAAGTTACCTGGCCTCTGATCACTTTTGCCGTCATTAAAATTGTGTTTTTTGAATAATAATTTCATAAGTACTCGTTTGTTAATTGTTATTAATTGTTAAATATGTCAAATAATAATGTAAAAATTACTCGAAGTGCTGGACGAAAAGTGTTGACTCCTTCAACTCCTCTTTGCACGAAACCGTTATCTGTTGATGACTCATCCTCGGCTTCTGCATTATTGCTCTCGAATTCTAACTTGGACTCTAAGCTAAATTGTTTCAAGGTGAGCATTGTCGAGCAAATGACCTGCGCACAAGTTGCATCTGAGGAGAGAGTGCTGCAGAGGATTGGTGAAGTGTCGGCTGAGCTGACGAATATTAAATCTGCTTTAAGAAACGTTATAGAAAGAGTGGCTGTACTTGAAGTGTCTTGTGCTGAAATGTCTACATTAAAAGAGCAATTCGATGATTTTAAGAGCAAGCTTGCGTCTGACTGTGTAAGCGCAAACTCTCCTGCAGCTGCGCTAAATGTTGAGATCATTAATTTAAAATCGAAGATGGAGAACTTTGAGAGTGATTGTGTCTCAGCAGATGTTTTATTTAATGGGATACCTTTTACACCTGGTGAAAATCTTTCTGACATTTTTGGAAAAATTAGCAAAGCTGTAAAAATGGATACTTTAGTTCTTCGGAAGATATTTCGTGTTAAGACTAAAATAAATAACAGAAACAAAAACTCGATGATCATAGCTAAGCTGTCTTCGGCAGATGATCGCAATGACTTCTTCAAGGCTATTGCTGTTTTTCGAAAGCAGAATAAACGCCAATTAATACTTGATGATGTTGGATTAAGCGGTGACCAAAATATCTACCTGCATGAAAGTCTAACTAAAGGAAATCGTGAAGTACTGCAGTATGCCAACATGAAGAGGAGAGAGAAATTACTTGTCTCTGTGTTTACTTTACGTGGGCGAGTATTTGTCAGAGCTTCAGCTGATAACGAGGCAAAGCTGGTTAGTGACATGATGAGTGTTGATCGCGTCGTTGGAAGCTAATATTTATGTGAATTTTGTGTAATTATAAATGTTTACTATTTTTAAGTTGTCTATACTTCTGTTTAGGACTACTTATTAACATATTACTACTCTTTTCAACTATAATACTAATTTTCATCTTTCCTACGAATACTATTTGCTTACTATCTTCCTCCCCAACATTATCTCTTTTTGAACACCTGTTGAATTATTTTGATACTATACACTTGCTTGTATCTGAGACTGGCTTTATTTTTTCTGATGTTGTCTCATGATGGCGATAATGTTGATGGTGCTATTGATTGTTACAAAGCCTTGGTGAATGCTTTATGCAAGCAATCGTGTGGTTTAAATGTCATACATTTTAATGCAAGAAGCTTGAATAGTTTGAAATTGGACTATGCTAGATATATTTTTGAGGGTTCGGCTGTGGATGTTGTTTGTGTCTCGGAAACGTGGTTCAAAAGTGAGGTGTCTGATTTGTTGTATAACTTTGATGGCTATAAGCTTTACCGCAATGACAGATGTGTTAAAAGGGGTGGTGGCGTTGCCATTTACTGTAAGCGTACTCTCAACTCTAAACTTATTGATAAAGGAAATAGCTCTTGTGAGTTCCTAAATGTAGCAATATATGATAATAGTATAAAAATTCTTGTCTCGTGTGTTTATAATCCTCGGCGTAGTCAAAGTGGAGAACCGTTTTTTACTGACCTCTCTGGTAAACTTATTGACTACGATTATCTTGTTGTGTGTGGTGATGTTAACGTTAATTTGTTAGTTAGTGATTCTGTAACTGAAAATTTTTTATATTATGTCTCAATGTGTGGCTTAAGTATCATCAACTCTGACATACCCACTAGGTATGCACCTGCTTGTGAACCTAGCTTACTTGACGTTTGTCTTATATCTGATAGTTCCATTCTTTTACATTACGACCAATTGACCTTCATATCTGACCACGATCTTTTATTCTTTAGTCTTAATATATCTTTATGCAGAAATCAAGTACATAATTTTTCTTATTTTGATTTCAATGCAATTAATTATGAGTCATTATATGGGGAATTATCAGCAATATGTTGGAATGACGTCTGGTTCTATGAAACAGTTGATGACAAACTCAATGACTTCATGACAAAATTAAATACTGCTTTTTTCAATCATGTTCCACTGCGATCAGTTCGAGTATCAAACAGAGGATGCCCCTGGTTTACTGATAGTGTCTTAGTGGCCATAAAAAAAAGGAATAAACTGCACTCTAGATGGAAAAAAAGTAGGGCAGCTCAGGCGTGGGAAGAAAATAGAAGTGCTCGCAATACAGCAACAATGTTATTAAGAAATGAAAAAAAGAAGTATTTTAGCTCAAAGCTTAATCACAATTTGAGTTCTAAGCAGCTATGGAAAAATATAAAGAAGCTAAGAATTGTTGACAAAGTTGAGGAAGAATGTGATTTGGATCCGGATGTGCTCAATGAAATATTTTTGTCTAATGCTAGCTATAGTCCCTATATTGGCATTCTTGATAGAAATGAATTATCTGAAACGTCAGGTATATCATCCATTTCTCCGTTTGTATTTTCTTCTGTTAATGAAAGTGATATAGCTAATAATGTATATAAAATAACCTCTAATGCGGTGGGGGTTGATGGATTATCTATTAGGTTTGTTAAGGTAGTGTTACCGTACATTATAGCTCCCCTAACTCACATCATGAATCATTGCCTGACATGCTCGAGATTTCCTAGTTTGTGGAAAACAGCCACAATAATCCCTATTGCTAAATCCGCATCTGCGTCGCATCCTACTGACTTTAGGCCTATAAGTATTCTGCCTGCTTTGGGAAAAATCCTTGAAAGGATCATGTATTTTCAAATATCTACTTATTTGAATTTGAACAAATTGTTATCTCCACTGCAATCGGGCTTCCGAACTGGCCATAGTTGTGCGACCGCTCTATTGAAAATTACTGATGATGTTAGAATATTTTATGACCAAGATGATCTGACACTACTTTGCCTGATTGATTTTTCTAAGGCTTTTGACTCTGTAGATCATACTCTGCTGTGTAAAAAGCTAAGTAGTCATTTTTATTTTAGTAGTAGTGCAGTTAATTTGCTTTGGTGTTACCTCGAAGGAAGAATGCAGCGTGTGAAAATTGGAAGTAAACTGTCCTCGTTTAAATTAGTCACCAAAGGAGTCCCTCAAGGGTCAATTTTGGGTCCTCTATTGTTTTCAATGTTTATTAACGATGTCTTCTCAGTTTGTAAACATGCCTCGATACATGCTTACGCTGATGATATACAGATCTATTTATCCAGTCCTATTAGTCTTGTTGAGGATTTGTGCTGTAAACTCAATTGTGATTTGTCCTCACTTAACACTTGGGCTGCTTCCAATCTGCTACGCATTAATCCTACCAAATCAAAAGTACTTCCTATTATAAGAAGGAATTCTTGTTTTGATTACATCCCGCCTTTGATCATTGGCGCTACTCAGTTGGAGTTTGTGAGCAAGATAAAAAACCTTGGATTCATACTCAACTCCAAATTTACATGTACGGACCATATTAATGCTACTGTTGGGAAAATTTATGGGATTTTGCGATGCTTGCGGTCGTCTGCCAACTACACTCCTCTTGAGACCAGACGCAGACTCGTCAAACAGTTGATTATGCCTCATGTAACGTTTCTGGGTATTGTGTACAGCCATCTCGATTCGCAATCTCAGCATAAGCTTCTTGTAGCATTTAACAATGCTGCTAGGTACGTTTATGCTGTCCGACGTTTTGAGCATATTTCGCTTGTCAGCAAAGGTATTCTAGGGTGTGGATTACCGGAATATCAAAGTATCCAAAACATTATGTTTTTACATAAGCTTGTCCATACCCAGAACCCCCAGTACTTATATGAGAAGCTGAGATATCTTCGGTCTGCAAGAGCTTTAAGTTTTATAGTTCCGAGGTACAACTTTCTCAATAGTAGCAGGTTCTTTTTCATTAGCACCATCAGACTCTGGAATTCGCTACCGTTGCATTTGCGACGGATTTCGTTGACCGCCCGTTTCAAGCAAGCAATTGTTGTGTATTTTTCTAATAGTTAAATATGTGTTCGAATCTATTGTATAATCTATATTCCTGTCTTCTTTTCATTTTAAAAATTTTCACTAGACTCTTCTATCTTTAGGTTTTAAGTTTAATAACGAAAAATGTTAGCATTTATGTGTTTATCATTTTATTTAGTCATGGAAAATGTTACCTTTTATGTTGTTACTATAAGCAATTACTATGTTTGTTACCAATTTTAATTTATATGAATTGTTATTCTTAGTTTTAAGTAATTTATTATTCTGATTATGTGTTATTTTTATTTTTATTATTTAAATTTTTTTTTTTTTGTTTCATGTTTGTATATTATTTCGTGGAGCACTATTAAAGACTCATGTCTTAGTGTGCAATTATAAATTTAATAAATTGAAATTGAAATTGAAATCTTTATTGAGAAAAATGCATTAAAAATCCAAAGAAATGCCAAGAAGAAGCAGTCCTAATAATAAAATTACTAGTGCGGATTAAATTTCGCATCACTAGTGTAGTAGTGTTCATTGAATGCTGTTTCTGTTTACCATAAACTTCCTCAAGTACTTGGTTTTTGCAACAGAACTCATCCTAAAGTAAACGTAACCGAATTAACACCCCACATATAATATGTCATTGATTTTATCCACAAATTATCTACAACATTCACACATTACGTAAGTATATAAAAGTGTAACATGCAATGTCATGAATGTCAAACTACGTAAACATACATTCCAGGGTTCCAGGACTAACATCGATCGAAGAGATACAATTAATTATTACTTTCTTAATGAAAAAAGTACGGAAGTTTTTGCCCACTTTTGAAATATTAAACTGACCTTCACTATGAATTATAATTGTTCCATGTTAAGAAACAAAACTAAGAAAACAGGAGGGAGTGTAATTCAACTCTGACCTCACGTAACCTTCCCTAGCAATCAGTTTACATAATGGTGTCCGCCGTTTCTGCCGAATTCCGCCTCAGTTCTCCTGAACCACCGCCCCGCATACGACACCAGCAGCTCGCACACCAACGTAATTGCTCCCAAACAGCAGCCACAGATAAGAATCACATTCGCTCCATACAGATGACTCATTGTCATGGGTTGCGGCTGCTCATTGCCAGCGACGGCATCGTATGTCTGCGGATCCGTATCCACGAAATCCGCTTCCGCCTTCTTCAACAGACCCACGCTCTTGAAATACGAAATGCGTTGATTGAATCGTGGCAACAAAATCGAATTCTTGCGCATATTGAAGCTCAACTGTTGAGTGAAAACACTTTCGGGTACCACATAGAAATCTGCAGTGTTCAGGTTGGTGCGTTTGCAGTAACCGAAATATTCCAACGGTGTCAATATGGCAACATTGGCCGCTGCTCTCTTCGCGTCCTTCAACGTTTCGAAGATTTCGTATTCGGTGCCGTTAAGGATTTTTGAGCGAGCACGTATAAGCGGCAGATCTTTGATAGTAATCCACGTACTATTGGTCATCATGATGCTGTAGTTCTGGGCGGAAATGTCATCTACGCTTTTTGGTAGCGGCATATTGATGTCGGTGCGTATGAAGTAATAAAGAAGGCCTTGATAAGAGCTGCGCAGTACCAAACTGGCGAGGATCCAGAGAAGGAACAGGAAACGCGCAAAATTGCGATGCGGCGTAACCGCTACTCCGCCTCCCAGAGCCACCACAAACATATTGTAGATCGGCGTATTGTTGTTATTTCCCAAGATGAAATTCCTCAACGAGGCATTAAGACAACCAGCGACCAGGATGATCATGATACCAACCAGAAATATGATCACCAGCAACAGCCAGAGTTCTCCGAGGAATGGAAAAAGTAACTTGGTGAAGGAACTATAAGGTTTCGCTTTTGAGTTGACAATAAAGTTAAGAGTGCTGGAATAGTGTCCGGTGGTGGCCTCGTATGCATCACTGAGTGAGAAATAACCGCCAAGAGAGAAATTTGCACCTTTGGCGAAAAGCTGCAAAAACAAGAAAATATAAAAATTTGTTACAAACGTACATGTAATGATTCGAAAGAAGTTTCCTTTGAAGAGGACTCTTAAGAAAGATCATGATCTTAATGGTCTAAAGCAAAAATGAAACGTTAAAGAAATCGAAAAATAATGAGAAGAATATTTCATTCATAACGGACCCACGAAGTCATTACAAACATGTATATTAATGGACTCACTTTATGAAGTGCTACATCTCCATCATCTTCAAATAATCCATAGAATTCCTCTGGAGTTACCCAAAGAATTTCGACATTGAAATTCAAGCTCTCCTTCAAATGCTGCAATACCTTTCCCTCGATGCCGACATATTCTTCCCGTCCGGTCTTCTTATTGATCTCTACCTTAAAATATGGTAACTCTTCCCATGTGGCAAACACCAAAGTACAGCCATGAAAATTTCCTAGTTTGTCAGGAAAGAAATGTTTGTGTTGCCAGCGTCCTAGGACGAACTTATTGGTTATTACAGGCGTTACAGCACCACAATGAAACCGCGTATAAGGAAAACCAGTGAAGAGCAGAACTAAGTCCGGAAGAGCGTGAACCAATATATTGGAATCCACCACGCCCAGCTCCCAGTTCAGTTGCACCGCCTTGTGTAGGTCATCGCTGTAGTGAGTGTGTGGGTTGTATAGCAATATAATATAGTAACCCAATACGTTCAGATGGGACTCCAGAAGTTCCTCATAAAGAAATCTATACAAAATATATATTTGAAATCTATACTAAATATACTTTAGGAGGTACTAAGTACCTTAAGGATTCCGCAGAGTCCACTAGCAGGACACTGTAATGTCTATCGTTGTCGCCTTTAATGCGTTGCTGAAACCCAATACGAACTGATATCTGCTCACCCACAGCAAACATCAGCGCATCAATAATATCACCGAAAAACGCCAAATTTTGCGCCTGTGAAGCTTTTACATAGCAATTGAAGACTTTCTCTTGCCTCTCCATTACTATGGAGGTCTGAAGCATTTCTAAAATGGCGGCTGTCAATGTTTGCTCCACTTTTGGGCTCTCAATGCCAAAGTTAAAAGCTACTGAACCCTGCTGACTTTGGCTCACATTTAAAATTATGCACAATAAAAATGGAAACGCGATTGAATGAATATTAAAATTTAAGGCACCCATGTTGTCACCGCGACTTCTCGAACGTTACTCTCTCGATAACTATTTGAACTTCAACGTACGTATGTTATGAAAGTGCAAAATTACACAGCAGCTATTAGATGTTATGGCATGTCAAAAATTATAGTGTGACGTGGTCGTAAATAGCTGTCACAAGTCCTACAACCGAGATTTTTATATACGGTGTTAACAAAATAAATGTAGTAAAAAATTTCGAGAGGAATGGAAATAGAGAAGGTGAGAGAGAAATAAAATACGTCTCTCAAATTCGCAATAAGGAGTGGTTAGAGGTAGAGGGTCGTCATGCCTTATCAATGGGAGCCATAACATTCCGTGCTCACGCGACCCTTGAGACCTTGCAATTAGAAGTGGATTTCCACCGCTTTTCAGCCTCCTCCATCATTTCGATATCACACAGCTAAAGTGAGTTAAATCAATAAGTTCAGCCGTATAGAACAAGTTAGTTACACTACCGGCCAAAAGTTTCGAAGCACTACTCATGTTCATAGAAAATCGTTTGTCATTTCTATATTATTGTATAAATTTTGATTTTTTCTTTTTTAATAAGATGGTTGTAAAGTGATAACTGTAATATGGAACCAAAAACGGGTTTACGGCGTTCATTGTTTAATTGCATGCTCAAACAATGCACTAAGTCAAGAAATTGGATTTTTTTGTTTATTGCACTTGCCATACAAAATCGAGAAAAAGGGTTATAAAAAACCTTTTTCAGGTACTCAGGTTAATTTTGTTTGGATGTGGTAATTACTGCAAGTAATTATGAATAATTATTACCATCCATTTTTTATCCTGGGTCAAGTATAAAAGGCTGACCTAGAATATTGACACCATTCTTTGTTCCTCAACATTCAAACTGACCAAACGTTAAAAAAACCGAAGTCATGCCAAAAAATAAGATTGATATAAGATCTGCAGTGATTACTCTTCATAAGCAAGGCAATTCCGAACGAATAATAGAGCAAAAATTAAAAATTTCGACTAGTTTTGTGCGTCGCACCATACAAAAGTACAAGGATTATCGAACTCTTGAGGTCCTTCCACGGTCCGGAAGGCCAAGATCGGCAACAAATCGTGAAGATAGAGCAATGACAATATCAAGCAGACGGAACAGCAGAAAAACGGCTCTAGAAATACAAGCCGAGATCAATAACAGTCGATCAAACCCGGTGTCACTAACAACTGTAATAAGGCGGCTAGAGTGGCTGGTCTTTGTGGAAGGATTGCTAAAGAAAAACCCTTACTTCGACCACGAAATAAAAAGAGAAGACTTCAATGGACTCTAACCTATAAGAAATGAACCGAAGAGGACTTAAAAAATGTCCTTTGGAACGACGAATCACAGTTCGAGCTGTTTGGGTCAAATCAAAGAATTTTCGCCAAACGTAGTGCCCAAGAGAACATGCTGCCGGAGTGTGTAATCCCAACAGTGAAGCACGGCGTCGGTTCCGTTATGGTCTGGGGATGTTTCTCAAGCAATGGAGTAGGCGATATAATTCGAATCGATGGAATTATGCGAAAGGAGGAGTATAGAAAGATACTGCGGCACAATGCCATACCATCATACCTACGATTGATCGGCAAAGGTTTCGTGATGCAGCAAGATAACGATCCCAATCACAGTTCCAAATTGTGCAGAGGCTATTTAGAGAGCAAACAAACATCTGGAATATTAACAAATATGATTTGGCCTGCCCAGTCACCCGATATGAATCCAATAGTGCTTCTATGGGATGAGCTGGACGGAAAGGTGCGAGAAAAAGCGACTACGTCGAAAGAGGAAATGTGAAATGCATTGTTGGAATCATGGAACAATATACAACAGGAAACCATAAAGAAATTAATCGCCAGAATACCAAGAATTGTAGCAAAAGTTATTAAGTGCAAAGGGAAACTTTTTGATCAGTTTAGTTTTCTTTTTGAAAATCAGTTTAGACGTTTTTGTAAAAATTTTGATAATAAAAATTATTCTAAAATATAATTTTAATGTAATTTGAAAGGAAATATAATAAAATTTAAAATTTACAATTAAACTTTTTATTTTTAAAAGCTTTGGATAACTTTTGTTAAGATTTGTGGAAATTTCAAAGGTGCTTCGAAACTTTTGGCCGGTAGTGTATATAAATACCCAAATTCTCGTTCGTTCGGCCACGTCAACTGAAAATATTGTCACAGTGGTTGAGAATGGGGCTGAAAACCCTGGGGTGTCCACACAGAAACGATTACAGGGCTTAGGGATATCACAAGCTAGGTGACATTTTGCATAGAGATCTTTTGTAGTTCACACACAAGAGAGAAGACACAAGATTCTGTTGATTTACAATGACAACTCTTCTTGAAAGAACACCTATGTGATCTCTGGGTCATACTTGAAGACTTGCTGCTATCGCTCCATATCAATGTACAGAAGAGGTCCAAGAATAAAAAATATATCACAATCAGATCGATGTAAGAATAAAGGAGGTAATAATAAAATAATAAAATCTACGAACAGTTTAGTAGAGAAGGCTAATAAATGTGTCTTCCTGGCATATCCTAAAGAACATTTAACTTATCGACTTTGTATGCAATCAGCCTGGTAATATACAGTAAATGTATTGTTAGGATTGCTTGACAGAACTTTCCAGCCGTCTTTGGAAGGATACTTGCTACTTTGTTCCTCATCATTGTGTTATGAGTCATATCTATAATAATACAATACCAAGGTTGCGGCAATGACATGTATTTACTGATGGTAGTGAAAATAGGTATGATGCTGTTGTATTCTTTCGATCAGTAACAAGCGCAAAATCACATGTCGCACCCAGCAATCAACAACCGCAGACGATTGCAGGATTAGAAATGTGTTCGGCACTACTATAGGGCTGCCATACGTCCCGGTTTTCCGGGACATGACCCAGTTTGAGCGCCTGTGTCCCGGGGTCCCGGCTGGCACTTAAATTGTACCGGTTATTGCATATTGTTATAACTCTGGACATGTTACAAAAAAATATGTGCTATATATGCTGTAAATGAATTATGTATAATAATTTATGTTAATAAAGAATTATTTAACCAAAATAATAAACAAAAATAGTTAGCAAACTTCACAGTACATATATATTTATTTGTTTTTGTAAATAATAATTAACAATACATGTGTATTTCGGAAATATTTATTATTTACTTTTACGTATTACAAGTGTATTCAATAAGGAAGCTGTGAATTGCCTTTTCGTTTACACATTGAGAAAATAAGGAATTATAAACATGGATAAAAATTCGTATAGCGTATTTCTCATATGTTTTTCCATTCGGCTTATCTATGTGTCCCGGTCTGTATTTGAATATTTATGGCAACCCTACACTACTAGGAACTCGGTTAACCAAACGAATTCAGCAAAAGATCTTCAATACGGAGCGAATCCACCCACTTCTGGACATCCTTACAATGATCCTTTAACGATCAATGATCCTTACAATGATCCTTTAACGAAGTTGTTAATGCACATGATACATAAGGAACACAAGCACTGCGATCCAACTACCTTAGTGACACATCAAACAGCGTTTCTGGCCTAAAAAGGTACTTAGCATGGCCAGGTCAATAGTCCACCACTGTATCCGATCTTCTAAGGCACGGCCACAACTTCATCTTTCTCAACTGCTTTCTTATCTTTCTTCTTTTTCTTATTTGCTATCTGTCATTTACTTCTGTCAAATACTTACTTACTTACGTTTGTTGTCGGATTGTGTTATTGTTTTCAGTAAATGAAATGAAATAAAATTTTTTATATCTTTATTGAGAAAAATGCATTAAAAATTCAAAGAAATGCCAAGAAGAAGCAGTCCTAATAATAAAATTACTAGTGCGGATTAAATTTCGCATCACTAGTGTAGTAGTGTTCATTGCGTGCTGTTTCTGTTTACCATAAACTTCCTCAAGTACTTGTTTTTTTGCAATAGAACTCATCCTTAAGTAATCGTAACCGACTTAACACCTCACATATAATATGTCATTGATTTTATCCACAAATTATCTACAATATTCAGACATTAGCAAGGCTTACAAGCATATATGTATATATATAAAAGCGTAACATGCAATGTCATGAATGTCAAACTACGTAAACATACATTCCAGGATTCCAGGACTAACATCGATCGAAGAGATTCAATTAGTTATTACTTTCGTAATGATCCGTTCTTTTTGCCGACTTTTGAAATATTAAACTGACCTTCACTATGAATTATAATTTTTCCATGTTAAGAAACAAAACTAAGAAAACAGAAGGGAGTGTAATTCAACTCTGACCTCACGTAACCGGGTCTATCAATCAATTTAAATAATGGTGTCCGGCGGTTCTGCTGAATTCCGCCTCAGTTCTTCTGAACCACCGCCCCGCATACGACACCAGCAGCTCGCACACCAACGTAATTGCTCCCAAACAACAGCCACAGATAAGAATCACATTCGCTCCATACAAATGACTCATTGTCATGGGTTGCGGCTGCTCATTGCCACCAACAGTATCGTACGTGTGCGGATCCGTATCCACGAAATCCGCTTCCACCTTCTTCAACAGACCCACGCTCTTGAAATACGAAATGCGTTGATTGAAGCGTGGCAAGAAAATCGAATTCTTGCGCATATTGAAGCTCAACTGTTGAGTGAAAACACTTTCGGGTACCACATAGAAATCTGCATTGTTCAGGTTGTTGCGTTTGTAATAACCGAAATATTCCAACGGTGTCAATATGGCAACATTGGCCGCTGCTCTCTTCGCGTCCTTCAACGTTTCGAAGATTTCGTATTCGGTGCCGTTAAGGATTTTTGAGCGAGCACGTAGAAGCGGCAGATCTTCGATAGTAATCCACGTACTATTGGTCATCATGATGCTGTAGTTCTGGGCGGAAATGTCATCTACGCTTTTTGGTAGCGGCATATTGATGTCGGTGCGTATGAAGTAATAAAGAAGGCCTTGATAAGAGCTGCGCAGTACCAAACTGGCGAGAATCCAGAGAAGGAACAGGAAGCGCGCAAAATTGCGATGCGGCGTAACCGCTACTCCGCCTCCCAGAGCCACCACAAACATATTGTAGATCGGCGTATTGTTGTTATTTCCCAAGATGAAATTCCTCAACGAGGCATTAAGACAACCAGCGACCAGGATGATCATGATACCAACCAGAAATATGATCACCAGCAACAGCCAGAGTTCTCCGAGGAATGGAAAAAGTAACTTGGTGAAGGAACTATAAGGTTTTGCTTTTGAGTTCACAACGAAGTTAAAAGTGGTGGAATAGTGTCCAGTGGTGGCCTCGTATACATCACTGAGTGAGAAAAAACCGCCAATAAGGAATTCTGCACCTTTGGCGAAAACCTGCAAAAACAAGAAAATATAAAAATTTGTTGCAAACGTACATGTAATGATTCGAAAGAATTTTCCTCTGAAGAGGACTCTTAAGAAAGATCATGATCTTAATGGTCTAAAGCAAAAATGAAACGTTAAAGAAATCGAAAAATACTGAGAAGAATATTTCATTCATAACGGACCCACGAAATCATTACAAACATGTATATTAATGGACTCACTTTATGAAGTGCTACATCTTTATCATCTTCAAATAATCCATAGAATTCCTCTGGATTTACCCAAAGAATTTCGACATTGAAATTCAAGCTCTCCTTCAAATGCTGCAACATCTTTCCTTCGATGCCTACATACTCTTCCCGTCCGGTCTTCTTATTGACCTCTACCTTAAAATATGGTAACGCTTCCCATGTGGCAAACACCAAAGTACAGCCATGAAGATTTCCTAGTTTGTCAGGGAAGAAATGTTTGTGTTGCCAGCGTCCTAGGACGAACTTATTGGTTATTACAGGCGTTACAGCACCACAATGAAACCGCGTATAAGGAAAACCAGTGAAGAGCAGAACTAAGTCCGGAAGAGCGTGAACCAATATATTGGAATCCACCACGCCCAGCTCCCAGTTCAGTTGCACCGCCTTGTGTAGGTCATCGCTGTAGTGAGTGTGTGGGTTGTATAGCAATATAATATAGTAACCCAATACGTTCAGATGGGACTCCAGAAGTTCCTCATAAAGAAATCTATACAAAATATATATTTGAAATCTATACAAAATATACTTTAGGAGGTACCTTAAGGATTCCGCAGAGTCCACTAGCAGGACACTGTAATGTCTATCGTTGTCGCCTTTAATGCGTTGCTGAAACCCAATACGAACTGATATCTGCTCACCCACAGCAAACATCAGCGCATCAATAATATCACCGAAAATCGCCAAATTTTGCGCCTGGGAAGCTTTTACATAGCAATTGAAGACATGCTTTTGCCTCTCCATTACTATGGAGGTCTGAAGCATTTCTAAAATGGCGGCTGTCAATGTTTGCTCCACTTTTGGGCTCTCAATGCCAAAGTTAAAAGCTACTGAACCCTGCTGACTTTGGCTCACATTTAAAATTATGCACAATAAAACTGGAAACGCGATTGAATGAATATTAAAATTTAAGGCACCCATGTTGTCACCGCGACTTCTCGAACGTTACTCTCTCGATAACTATTTGAACTTCAACGTATGTTATGAAAGTGATTCAGTAAGTGCAAAATTATACAGCAGCTATTAGATGTTATTGCATGTCAGAACTTAAAAAAATTAATGTGTGACGTGGTCGTAAATAGCTGTACCACGTCTCACAACCGGGATTTTTATATACGATGTTAACAAAATAAATGTAGTAAAAAATTTCGAGATTATATATTTTGAGAGGAAGAGAAATAGAGAAAGAGAGATAGGGAAGGAGAGAGAGAAATAAAATGGAGTGGTTAGAGGTAGAGGGTCGTAATGACTTATCAATGGAAGCCATAACATTCCGTGCTCACGCGACACTTGAGACCTTGCATTTAGAAGTAGATTTCCACCGCTTTCCAGCCTCCTCCATCATTTCGATGTTACAAGGCTAAACTGAGTTAAATCAATAAGTTCAGCCATATAGGACAAGTTAGTTATATAAAGACCCAAATTCTCGTTCGTTCGGCCACGTCAACTGAAAATATTGTCACAGTTGTTGAGAATGGGGCTGAAAACCCAGGGGTGTTCACACAGAGACGATCACAGGGCGTGGGCATATCACAAGCTAGGTGAAATTTTGCATAAAGATCTTTTGCAGTTCACACACAAGAGAGAAGGCACAAGATTCTGTTGATTTACAATGACAACTCTTCTTGAAAGAACACCTATGTGATCTCTGGGTCATACTTGAAGACTTGCTGCTATCGCTCCATATCAATGTACAGAAGAGGTCCAAGAATAAAAAATATATCACAATCAGATCGATGTAATAATAAGGAAGGAGATAGTAATAAAATCTAAGAACAGTTTAGAAGGCATTAGATGAGGCCATTAAATGTGTCTTCCTGGCATATCCTAAAGAACATTAAACTTATCGACCTTGTATGCAATCAATCTGGTAATATACAGTAGATGTATTGTTAGGATCAATCGGATTGGTCAACCTAGGCCGCAACCTTAGTATGTTGCAAAACACCGTATTTAGGTGGGTTGTTTCTAGAAAGATGGGCTCACTGTAGGGTGATTCAGCTACTTGCGGCACTTTTAGCGAATATGACGAGACTACCAGGAAAGCAGCGAACCAACAGCTGCAGGAAAACGTTCTGCGATCACATTTTCTCGACAACATCTTAAAAACTACTGAAGCACGATGCATGGTAAGTTGGACTTCAATCGATTCCTGACATTAGAAAGACGAATGGCTAAAAAACCCGATTTTAGTAGGTCCAACGTTGAGTTAATGAATGAATATAAGCAGTTAGGTTGCTTGACAGGACTTTCCAGCCGTCATTGGAAGGATACTTCCTACTTTGTTCCTCATCATTGTGTTATGAGTCATCTCTATAACAATGAATTACCAAGTTTGCGGCATTGATATGTATTTACTGATGTTTGTGAAAATAGTATGATGCTGTTATGTTCTTTCGATCAGTAACAAGCGCAAAATCACATGTCGCACCCAGCAATCAACAACCGCAGACGATTGCAGGATTAGAAATGTGTTCGGCACTACTAAAAACTCGGTTAACCAAATTCAGCAAGATCTACAATACGGACCGAATCCACCCACTTCTGGACATCCTTACAATGATCCGAAGTTGTTAATGCACATGAGACATAAAGGAACACATGCACTGCGATCCAACTTCCTTAGTGACACACATCAAACAGCGTTTCTGGCCTGAAAAGGCACTTAGCATGGGCAGGTCAATAGTTCACCACTGTATCCGATCTTCTAAGGCACGGCCACAACTTCATCTTTCTCAACTTCTTTCTTATCCTCTTTCTTATTTTCTTATTTCCTTTCTATCATTTACCTTATAATTTACTTATATACTGAGGACGCATTTGCGTACCAAATACGTTCACATTATCATTCAAATGAATTGAACTGCATTTTGTTGTCTCAAATGTAAAAAGGTACAAATATTTGCTTTCAATTAAAGCAACTTATATTACCTAACTATAATTTTAAACATAGCGTATTTATTTAAGGGGCGGTGGCTGTAGGAGTAAGAGAAATAGCATTAAGACTAAATAGGTACACTTATACATAACTACCGTTATTAGACGGTAAGATTTGTGTAAGTATAGGATCAAGTCGAGCCGATGAGGTAGAGGGAGACGGAGCTAGGTGAGTTGTGATGACGAAAGCACACGAACGCCCGAAAAGGCAGAAGCTTCAGCATGCATAAAAGAACGATACAACACACTAGTCATCAGTTGTTCGTTGGCAGTGACCCGGGTAAGACCTGGTAAGATAAGGTGGCTCTCTCGTCTCTAACCGCGGTAAGTGGTGGTCCATCCGATCGCCTCTGCCGTGGTTGGGGTTGGGAGAAGATTCTCTCTATCCACTCCACAGCCGCTCTCGCTGCCGAGGTTGCAACATGGTGGTCCGTCGGATCGTCATGTTATTCTCGCGGGGCATGTCTCTGTCCTCTCCCTCCGCCCTACCCTCTCCCTAGCCACTGTGTCGAAGCCTTTCCACCTGGGAACCCCTGGTCACTGTCAGAACCCAAACGTAATCGAAGTTGTATCTCTTTGCAAGCAGGAACGAGAAAGGGACAAACACAATCAGTTCAAGCTACGCGGGAAACCGAATAGTGAACATGAACGTGTTCGACATAGAAAGCACAAAACACGATCGTTAGCGCTGACGAATTGAAAAGTACAAGCACAGTCCGAGTCCTGCGATTGTCTCTTTTTACACCTCCGCTTTCATCGCCACAACAATGCCAGCTTTTTTTATACACCCCAGTTTTCTTGGTACACTTAAGGACACTTGTTAGCCTTAGATCTAAGTAGAGGATAAGAATTGGATTTAGTAAATAAACGTGTTAAACAACAACAGGTCCCGTCTATTAAATAAATTTCTTGAACATTCGACCCTGGACAGCAGTGAGCCTACCCTGGCTATAGACAAGCTCCACGGAGCTCATAGAGAAACCGCCTTTAGAAGACCGAGGCGAAAAGGTCGATTTAATACTTTATTTGTGTTATTATAATCTAATGTTATTTTCCAAATACAGTGCACTCGGAAAAACGTCAACACTAGTTTACGTCAACATCCCAAAACGTCAACACTTAATTTTTTACATTGTCTACTCTAAAACGTCAACCAAACCACAAAGCTCTAAAACGTCAACTTTAAATAAACCAAAATTTTGAATTTAGCAACAGTTAAAATACACAGTTTTGATCAAACACACATTTATTTTATGAAATTAGTTCAGAAATTTGGGTATTCCCCTTATAAGTACGTAAATAGAAAAAAAATTTTTTTAGATGCATAAGTATGTACTTATGTGAAATGTGATCTCTTTTAAAATGTGTTCCTTTAGTTTTACTTAACCTGAAAGCCTTTTTTGTTCCTTTTTTGTATTTGTTTAAGTTTCGTTTTAGTTTATAGTCAATAAAAACGTTTTAAAGCACACTATAAATATGCTTTTTAATTAAAAGTTTCTACATTCATAAACGTCAACACCCGCGGTTTTAATTAGTTGATGTTTTCCCGAGCGCACTGTACTTACTAAAATATATTACTAAAAAAGATTTGTTACCTGTGTTATTGTTTTCAGTAAATGAAATGAAATGACATTTTTTAAATCTTTATTGAGAGAAATTCATTAAAAATACAAAGAAATGCCAAGAAGAAGAAGAAGCAGTCCTAATAATAAAATTACTAGTGCGGATTAAATTTCGCATCACTAGTTTAGAAGTGCCCCTTCAGTGCTGTTTCTGTTCACCATAAACTTTCTCAAGCTCTTGTTTTTTGCAATAGAACTCATCCTTAAGTAAACGTAACCGAATTAACACCTTACATATAACATGTCATTGATTTTGTCCACAAATTATCTACAACATTCAGACATTAGCAAGGCTTACAAGCATACATATATGTATATATATAAATACATATATGTATAAAAGCGTAACATGCAATGTCATGAATGTCAAACTACGTAAACATACATTCCAGGGTTCCAGGACTAACATCGATCGAAGAGATTCAATTCATTATTATTTTTTTACTAATGATATAATAATATTATTACTTTTTTAATTATCAATACTTTTTGCCCACCTTTGAAATATGAAAATGACCTTCATACAGACCTGTAAAAAAACCACACCGCATCTTAGTCGTCATCAATCAATTTACATAACGGCGTCCCCAGCTTCGACCGAATTCCGCCTCAGTTCTCCGGAACCACCGCCCAAAAAATAACACCATCAGTTCGCATACCAACATAATGGCACCCAAACAGCAGCCACAGATAAGAATTACATTCGCTCCGTACAGATGACCCAATTTCATGGGTTGCGGCTGCTCACTGCCACCAACGGCATCGTACGTCTGCTGATCCGTATCCACGAAATCCGCTTCCGCCTTCTTCAAGAGACCCACGCTGTTGAAATACGAAATGCGTTGATTGAAGCGTGGCAAGAAAATCGAATTCTTGCGCATATTAATGCTCAACTGTTGAGTGAAAACACTTTCGGGTACCACATAGAAATCTGCATTGTTCAGGTTGGTGCGTTTGTAGTAACCGAAAAATTCAAACGGTGTCAATATGGCAACATTGGCCGCTGCTCTTTCGATGTCCTTCAACATGTCAAAGCTTTCATATTGGGTAGCGTTGAAGATTTTTGAGCGAGCACGTATAAGCGGCAGATCTTCGATAGCCATATACGTGATGTTGGTCATCATGACGCTGAAGTTCTGGGCGTGAATGTCAGCGACACTTTTAGGTAGCGGCATATTGATGTCGGTGCGTATGAAGTGATACAGAAGGGCTTGATAAGAGCTGCGCAGTACCAAACTGGCGAGAATCCAGAGAAGGAACAGGAAGCGCGCAAAATTGCGATGCGGCGAAACCGCTACTCCGCCTCCCAGAGCCACCACAAACATATTGTAGATCGGCGTATTGTTGTTATTTCCCAAGATGAAATTCCTCAACGAGGCATTAAGACAACCAGCGACCAGGATGATCATGATACCAACCAGAAATATGATCACCAGCAACAGCCAGAGTTCTCCGAGGAATGGAAAAAGTAATTTGGTGTAGAAACTGTAAGGTTTCGCTTTTGAGTTGACAACAAAGTTAAAAGTACTGGAATAGTATCCGGTTGTGGGCTCGTATGGATCACTGTTTGAAGTTGGTTTGTACAAATAAGCTCCAATGGAAAACTCCGCACCTTTGACAAAAAGCTACAACAAAAGAAAATGGCGTATGAAACAAGAATATATAAAAACTTATCTAAGTCTTAGATTCTTAGTTCTTAGAAGTTCTTAGAAGTTCTTAGATTCTAAGAACGGTTTGCAAACCGAATAATATTGTAGGACAAAAGTTTTGTCTGAAGAGAAGTCTTAAAAAAGAGCATGATCTCTTGGTCTAAAGGAAAAGTTCAATGTCCAACGTATGCATTAGAATACTGGTTAAGAAAATATTTCATTCATAACGGATTCACGAAATCATTACAAACCCTTATATAGTACAAAATAAATGCCCTCACTTTATGAAATATATCTCCATCATCTTCCAGTGTCTGACCAATATCTTCATCATTCATCCAAAGAATCTCGACATTGAAATTCAAGCTCTCCTTCAAATGCTGCAATACCTTTCCCTCGATGCCGACATACTCTTCCCGTCCGATCTTCTTATTGATCTCTACCTTAAAATATGGTAACTCTTCCCATGTGGCACACACCAAAGTGCAGCCATGAAGATTTCCTAGTTTGTCAGGGAAGAAATGTTTGTGTTGCCAACGCCGTAGAACGAACTTATTTGTTATCACAGGCGCTACACCAGCACAATGAAAGCGTGTATAAGGAAAACTAGTAAAGAGCAGAACTAAGTCCGGAAGAGCGTGAACCAATATATTGGAATCCACCACGCCCAGCTCCCAGTTGAGTTGCACCGCCTTGTGTAGGTCATCGCTGTAGTGAGTGTGTGGGTTGTATAGCAATATAATATAGTAACCCAATACGTTCAGATGGGACTCCAGAAGTTCCTCATAAAGAAATCTATACAAAATATATATTTGAAATCTATACTAAATATACTTTAGGAGGTACTAAGTACCTTAAGGATTCCGCAGAGTCCACTAGCAGGACACTGTAATGTCTATCGTTGTCGCCTTTAATGCGTTGCTGAAACCCAATACGAACTGATATCTGCTCACCCACAGCAAACATCAGCGCAGCAATAATATCACCAAAAAACGCAAAATTTTCCGCCTGTGAAGCTTTTACATAGCAATTGAAGACTTTCTCTTGTCTCTCCATTACGATGGAGGTCTGAAGCATTTCTAAAATGGCGGCTGTCAACATTTGCTCCACTTTTGGGCCCTCAATGTCAAAGTTAAAAGCTACTGAATCCTGCTGACTTTGGCTCACATTTAAAATTAAACACAATAAAAGTGAAAAAATTGAATGAATATTAAGCTTTACCACCGCCATGTTGTCACGGTGACTCGTTGAACGTTACTCTCTCAGTAAATATTTAAAATATTTATGCAAGTGATTCAATAAGTGAAACGTTTTACATCATATGTACATTAGATATATGATTGTATGGCATGTCAAAAGTTAATCACCGCGCCGCGGCTAATTTACTCTTTGCAAGTTACATAGTGTGTGACGTAGAAATAACACACCACACGTCTCACTACCGTGGGTTTTTATAGGATGTGAACATAATAAACGAAACAAAGGTTCAATGTGAAAAGTAAAAAAATTAAGGAAATTAATTCACTGAACTCTGCCATATGACATTTGAACAATATGGTGAAAATATCGCAGACAACGTATTTAAATCATAGTGCAGCGGCGTCTTGCATACCTATTGTGAATTTAATCAATAAGTTCGGGTGTATCGGACAAAGACTTAATTGAACTCATGTTCGTTACACCAGGTCAACTGAAAATATCGCCCATGTAGTTGAGAATGTGACTGAGAACCCAGAGTTGTCCTTGCCGAGAAGAGCACAGGAATTTCAGTTGACAAAAATGAATTTAAGCCACAAGATTCTGTTGATTTAAAATGACACCTCTTATTGAAAGACTTCATGTGATTCCTGAGTCATAGTTGAAGACTAGCTTATATCACTCCATATCAATCTACAGAGAAATACCAAAAGTCTGAGTAAAAGCAATACAGAAGAGGGAGAAGAATAAAAAATAGAAAGAGGAGGGATCGGAATCAGTTTGATGTAATAATAAAAGAAGACGTAAGATTAAACTCAAAGAACAGTTTAAGGAGAGAAGGTCATCAAATAGTAACGAAGTTAACATAGTCACAGTAGAGAGGTAGTCATAGTGTAGGAAATTATAAGGAGAATAATACTCGATTTGTAGCATTTGTGAAATCTTTATTAAGAGAAATGCATTAAAAGTTCCAAAAAGTGCCAAGAAGAAGAAGAAAAATTTTCATAATAAAATAAGTCGTGCAGATTAAATCGTAATATATGTATGCAAAACAAATATCTTCAGATATTTAAACCTCAATTATACGTAAGAAGCATCTTTTGAGTTCCGATCTCTAAACTAATGGCATCTCACTAAACTGATCTGCCATATCAAAGTACCCGATCACCTATAATATTTGCTTTAAAAAATTATTTAAAGTTTAAAAATTACATTAAATAAGTGTTATACTAGAAAATACTAGCTTCTACAAGATATATTAGCTTCTTTAGAAATTATATCATGACTTTCCTGTTTAATTTCTGAATTCACGCCTGCTTTCTAGACAACCTCTGGCACACTTTCTTCAAACTCTGCAAATGACGCGGCGGTTGGAACTCTCGCTTCCTTTGAAGGCCAGTATTTGGCAAACAGGATCTCACAAATAAACACAAAAATTGCCAGAAGAGAAAAATAGATGTACCACATGGTAACCAGATGTAGCTTATCCATATTGATAGCATGCGAAACTTCTGTATCCGTTTCGAAAGGTCTCTTCATGTCTTGACTGGTCCATTTTGATAAAATTCCCGACGGTTCCAGACGATTGATAATGGAATCGATCTCTTGCTGAATGTAAGAGTGACGACGAAAGTAGAGACAACCTTTGAGACTAACCAGAGGTTGTTGCAGGACTTTAAATACTCCATTCTTATTGTATTCATTGACGTAGTAGATGTAGTATGTGTAGGAGGTTGTAATGGCTACATTGGAGTTCGTCTGCTGCTGTAAGAGCTCAAAACTCTGCTCAGGCAATAAATCATTTCGAATGATTTGAAGGACACCTCCTCCGCTGCTGCTATTATCGGTGTTTTGAGTCAGTATTTCGGGGACATCGAAGGCGTACGTTGTGAGAATGGTGAAGTTACGCTGTATTAATTCTTCGAGTGTATTCGGGGCATCATCCATCTCTACGGAACGATAGTCATCGTAGATTTTACCCTGATAAATGCTACGTAGTACCAAGAGTGACAAAGTCGTTGCAGCGAAAGCCAAACGGTAAACAGAACGTTTTGGTATCAAGCTCTGCGAGATACCTAGAATCAAAGCAAACACATTCATCACAACATAGCGATGCTGTACACCCTTCGTCTTGGCCCCCACCATCGAGAAAGTGTATTGTATGGCTGCGCCGAAGGGGAGAAGGAAGGCACAACAGAGTCCCACGTAGAGCCAGGTTTTGTTCGTAAAGGGCGACAATAACCAATTAGAATTGGAATCGATACTTTTCCCCTTTAGCAGAACCAAGACTTGCGGTGTGGTATAGTAACCGATCGAGGGTGTGAAATATTTCATCTTAAGAGCGCTCAAGTACTGCAAGCCGACAATGAAATCACCTGAATTATCACGAAGCTGTGTGTGGAGAAAAACGGAATGGATTAGTTGTGAGAACTGATTTAGGGTTGAATAAAAGCAGAAGCTGCAGGAAACTTTAAATGCTAAATTTCAACATTATAAATTTGTTTAAGGCGCCAATAGAGTTTTGTCCAGCTTAGGCTCGAATGTATCACACCTCACCCACCTGTCGAAAGAAACCACTTACTTCGCCACCATGCAGTACCGAAGAAGTCTCGTTCGGTTGAGGCAAAAGCGTCAGCGTAGCATTTAATTTCTTAACAATGGTGTTTATTATTTCGCCCTCGAAGCCGGTCAGCTTGTTCGATCCGTTCGCGATGTTTACAAATGGATCCACTTTCATCACCATGATGCGCAGAGGACAGCCATGAAAATCGGCAATTTTGGACAAGAAGATATCCGGCCGCTGCAAGCTTCCATTCCGGAAAATGTTGATAAGGTGCAGCCTAACCACGTGACATTCCCGCTGTTGAAAGGGAATATACGTATAGAAGTAGACACCATCGGATGCATTGGGGGCGTTCAGCATGACGTTAACACTGAAGATGTTCAACTCGTGAAAAGTGCTCAGCATGCGTAAAAGGTGATTCGAAAGACCAACATCTTGATCGCTTCTCGGAGAAGCACAGACGAGCAGATAGACGCCGTTGCCAAAATATGGATTACGAGCTGAGAGCTCTCTCAGCTGTCCATCGAGTATACTGACAACGAAACAAACAAAAATACACTCGATTTAAATATGTTAACAAAGTCCACGGGGCATACTTGAACGACTCCAAGGTGTCGAAGAGCCAGACGAAGTGGGTCTCCTGACCGCTTCCAAAGCGATTGGATTCCGGTGTGGATAAAGTGACGGAATGAGCAACAATCGTGGGAACGACATCGTTTACAATGTCAAGCAGCAACTGTTTGCCAGACGGCGTGCTCCACTGCACCTTGAAATGCAGTGTGTTGCACTCGAATGCCGTGTGACGTTCAACCACATGCTTCAGTGCGTCAGTCAGTTCGACGATGGGGCTTATTTCGCCGGCGGCATAGCAATCCGGAAAGCGGATTATGAGTATTTTTATTATAACCAACACAACAAAAAGTCTTTTGACCGGAGCTACAGCAGCAGCAGATGGCATTGCGACTCGAAGCTCAAAGTTGAACTAAATGAGTTCAGTTGCAACAAGGATGGATGCTCCTCAATGTTTGTTTCCATGGAGTCACTTTAAATAAATAATTAGTAGAATTTGGAAAATGACAAAATTACTTTTTAGTGTAAAGGCATCATAAAAATTATAGCTTAATAATACAGAGAGGCGGTCAGACTTTCTGCTATAATATAAATATTTGTGGATTGGCTTGATGCTTTTACAGATAATTGAGAGAGACAGAGAAAGTGAGAGAGAGAGAGACACAGAGTGACAGAAACAGGAAGAGAGGTAAAACCTCTGACCATAATCTATTTAATAGTTAACTGAATCCAAGGGAGTGGAGAATATTCAGGGAAGAAGCAATCATGTAATACAACTTAAAATTATTTTATTACTTCCGAAATCAGCTGAAAAAATATGACGACCGACCATGAAAACTTTTTTGTGACTTATTTTGTCGTGACAAAATTTCCGTTGCACTAATAAAGTGAAATTAAAATTAACAATAGGTTATACTCGTATACGATATTATATTATAGCAGCGAATCTATTTTCCATACATGTAAATAAAAGACTACCACAGTTATATAGAGAGAAGAGGCAGAATAGTAAAAGGGTTCGTGTAGGTAGACCTCACACAGTAGACAATCGCCATTATATGCACCTGTATCTGCATTCTCTCTATTGTGGGGGCTTCAAGGTCCTCTAGGTTCTTTCTGTATATGCAGAAAATACTTTATATATATTTACAAATAGTTTCCTTTCTGTACCCCTGTATCTCTTTCTCAAGGATCTAAGTGAGTCATCTACGACCATGGATCATAGTAGCGAGGGACACCATACTTCATCCGAATAATGAAGCGTCTACTAAACCCGCCATTAAAATTTCTCACACCATTTTTTGAGCTCCAATCGATTTCATAAGAAAAACAATTATTTTCTTTGCTTCGATCTCTATTAGGTTATGCATAACATATTTTTTATTTATTTTATTTATATTTCTTCATATTTTTATATTTAAATATAATAACTTCAAATAGAAAAACCAAGCAGGCCAGTAATAATGCGACTCCAAGAAGTACAAATATCATATACAGATCCTCCACGACTAGCGATTTGTCGCCAAAACAATCTCGAACGGTAAACGGCTTGTGTTTAATGTTCGGCTGACTCCAACGCATCATTAAACCCGCTGCGGAGAACCATCCAAGATCTTCGTTGAATTCATCGATGAGATACGAATGCTTAGTCAGGTACATGGTGAAGTGAACGGTGAATAAATGTCGTGGCAGGATCTTGAACACGCACATCCTCATGTTGAACTGTTCGTAGTTGCGCAGAAAATCAACGGCTCCAACAGCGAAGAAACGATTCGAACGCATCTGTTCGATGTAGATAAAAGCGGACGCTTCGCAAGATGATTTAAGCACCACCTTGGGCAAAGGCTGAATCGCAGTAACATTCGGCAGAGCGTATTCCGTATCCAGATCCATGACGGCTGTATAGTTCGCATTGACGAGGTCATTTAGGTTTTGTGGCAACTTGTGTGTAGCATGTGACCGGATTAAATGGAAAAGTAAACCTTGATAAGCCGTCCGTATGAGCAACGTGAAAAATAACCAACTAATGCACATGATACTTCCGCTCGGCCGCTTAGGATCACGTACGGCCGCCATTCCGATGAGTATTAGAAAAACATCGAGATAAGATGAGAATTTTTGCTGGTATCCATTCACCCGATTTACTACAGCTACCATCAATAGTGTGATGGTAAATGTGAAAATAAGCATCAGCCACATCCTGGTCTGAAAGGGAAACAGCAGTATCTCCAATGAGCTAAAATCGTACGCCAAGGCATTGACACTCAGGACCAGCTTGGATTGATAGTGACTATTAGTTGAAGAAGAGACACGGTTACTATCTCTCGACTTCCGAAAAGCACCTAAAGTTATATCAGCTTTGTGTTCCCTGAGCTAAAAAAAGAGTACAAAATGAAATGCAAAAAATGTCAACTAATTCAGGTAGTATCATGAAAGGAAAATTCTTTTAGGAAAGAATAAAATGAAATCAGGCTAAGTTACCTAGGAGTAAAGAAGAGGATATCTGATCGGGAACATTATAATTTTGATACAATTTCAAGTTTTTATCGTTCACCAATTGTTCTTTATCCTCTACACTTACCATACGAAGTGCCTTCATCTTTCCACCACCCACGAAGTTGTCCATGTCGGGCGGTACCACGGCCTCAATGGTGAAATTCAATCTAGTGGCCAACTCCAAGACCATTAGGCCCTCAATTCCGCCCCGAATGCTAACAGTGCGATTGTCACTACTCGTGGTCAGGTACATGTATGGCGGCACATTCCAGACCGCGAACCGCAACGGACACCCATACAAATTTTTCACTTTGTTCGGAAACAAATGAGGTCGCTCGAAAGCAGTACCATTAAATCGATTAATCAGTACCGGAAAAACACTGCCACAATGATGCGGCTTAAATGGAAAATATGTATAGACAAGAATCTCGCCGCGGCTCGTCTGAACCTGGACACTACAGTGGATTATTTGATGGGTCCAGCAGTACTCAAAAATCGAATATAGTTGCGACAGCATCAGCACATCAGAGGAATTTTGCAAAAACACAATGTAATAGTATTCGTTAAAGTTATACTGAGCTGAATAGGATATAAGATTAGCTTTTCTGAAAACAATTGTAAGTTGATGAGTATTATAGTCTCGATTAAGTTGATGTGGCTTACAAGAAGGATTCGTACGAATCCGTCAGTACCAGGTTATAGTATCTTCTTCCAGGTACGTGTCGCTTAACTTTTTGATCCACCAACACGATTTGAACTGCAGCGCAGGAGTTCCACCTGCGGAACAACTTCTCCAACAAATTATCGTAGAGTTCTAGGGACTCACCTTTGCTACATGATAAGGTAAGTACAAGCGAAGGCACAGAAAGCATATAGGCACTTTGTATCATGTATAGAATCGCATGAGCCACAAGATCAATGATTCCAGTATCAAGATGGTATCGCTGTCCTACGCCAAAATTCAAACGGGAATCTTCATAGAGCTGCGTTGAGGTATTCATCTTCGCGGACACGAAAAGTAACTGTGTAACCTAACCAAAGCACTCTCAGAATCAAGTGAAATCGAATTTAGAACTGTGAACATAAGTAGTTCTTCCTTTTTAAGCCTTCTCCACTTTCTTCAATTGACGACCCCGTTCATTACGAAATTAATGACAATTTGTATGAAAATGTCTTCGATTGCGATAATCACATGATTACCACTCAATCTAAAGGAACGAATAACTTCGCTTTCAGTGTAATAATATACTTAAACTAACAGCTAGCTACCTTAATGCCAACAAATTAACTCTCTGATCTAATCTTAATCACACATAAGTGTGTGTTATGACTCAATCTTCCAATAAGAGTGACAGTATATTGTTAAAGTTTATCGTAACCTTTTAAATAAATAACAAACAACCCTTTTATACATACTATACAAAGAACTTATTATTACAACTAAATTAGATATAAGTATCTAAAGATCAGAGAGAAGTAATCGGAAATTTATATTGACTAACATTTTAGTTCATATTTGTTTCCAATTCACGTTTATTTATAACGATCGCAACAAATAATGTATTACGTGACTTGCTTTTATGCGAATAAAACTGAAATCACTTCAGAGATTAATTAACTATGTAAGTACATCGTTCATTTAAATAATTTCGCCAAAAACATCCATCTCTTTGAGAGTAATTCCAGGCTGAAAATTACCAAAGCCATCACATAGAAAACAGCCAGAAAAACATATATTCCATTCAACTCATGCTGGCCAATCAACTTATCAAGATGTAAATGATTGCTTAGGAAATATTTATCATTCAGATGCCATTCTGTCCAGATGTCCATCAGGCCAACCGCCTGCACACGCATAATAAATGCATCCAACTCCTGCAGCAGAAAAGAGTGTTTCGTCAGATGAATGGTGAGATGTAGATTCATAACATGCTCCTTAATAATTCTAAACATGCCCGGCATACGTTTTCGGGTAGCATAGTTGACGAGGAAGTCGCGTGATGCAATCGCTGCAACATCATCAGCGGCATGCGCCTCCAGGTAAGTAAAGACGTCATCGTCATGCGTGCTGTTGAGGATAATCAAACCCATGCGGCTGAATTGCTGATCGGAAGTTTTTGGTATGTCGTTCATGGTGAAGCGATTCGCGACCACCGCGTAGTCAAAATCAAACAGCTGCAGCAGCGTTGTGGGCAGACTCTGGTACACCGTATTTCGGAAAAGATGATACAGCAACGCCGAATACATGGCGCGCAAAACGAAAGTGGTAAGTATCCAGGCGAGGTAGAAAAAACGTTCGGATAATGTGTGCGGCTGTGTGGTCAGCGGAATGCCAAGCAATGTGGTTATCATGGAAAATAGGGCGGCAGGAGGTTTGGCTTTAAATTGGCTTTGAACGTATCTAACGTGGACCTGCTGCAAGGCAACCAAAGCAAGCGAACTGCCGATGAAAGCGGCCACAATGGCCAGCCAGGTGTAATGGTGGAAGGGGAACGTCAACATCTCGTAGGTGGTTAGGTTGTGTGCATTCAACAGTATACTGGCCACAAGCGTTGATTGGTAGTGCGGAAAAGTGGAGGTGGTCAAATGAGACTGTGTCGAACGTCGGCGAAAAAAGCCGATAGCCAAGTGAACATTACGCGCGGCGAGCTGGAAGATGTGGGAGAAGACAAAAACAGAGTCAAATGCATACATATGTATGTATATGAAATATATATGTACATGCCTAAATATATGTACATATATGAAAAGAAAGTGAGAGTTTGAAATATCGATTATTAGAGGATAGGAAGAAAAATACACAAAAAGAAACCTGTATAAAGGAAACCATGAGATATATGGATACGTGTACAGACATGTATAGAGAACTGTACAACCATCCCACTTACCAAAGCTATAGTATTTGCGTTTAAGGTATTTCCTCCGCTTTGGAGGCGTTTTTCTCTCCTAGCAGATTGAAAGATTTCCATACTAAAATTTAACTCCTCCGACAGCTGTCGCAGCAGCTCTCCCTCCAAACCGTACAATTGTAATGATGTATCATTGCCACCGTCACGCTTCTTAAGTTTTCTCAATCCCAAATAAGGTGGTCTCTCACGTACTGCCACCACCAACGTACACTGGTGAAAGTTCTTCAATTTTTTGGGGAAGAAATCTGCGTTAAGCCATCTCATAGACTTCTTAAATCGATTGATTCTGACGGCTTTCACCTGATTGCAGTGCTCCGCAGTATACGGAAAATAGGTATACATCACTAGCTCGTCGGATGCAGTTTTTATTTGCACATTACAATTGATGAGCTGATGACGCCAACAGTATTCAAGTATAGCCTGCATATCGTCCAGTACGAGATGATCACGTTGCTCCAGAAATATATAATAGTATTCGGGACTATCGTATGATTCGGTATAAGATGCGATATTAACATCGCTATTAGAAAAATAAAAGTCTGAATCAAAACACTCTAAAGAAGGCCATCATTGGTACCTACAGAAACGCTTCATATGAATCCACCAACAACAGGACGTTATAAATGCGCGGTCCCTCGATCCGTCCAGTCTGTCCACTTCTAACTTGCACCAGCTGTATGGCAATGTCATCAACCGACTTGTAAAGATGCTCCATGATGCTACGATAAAAATGCATCGGATGTTGACAAGACACAATGATAATAATTGAGGGTGCCAATTGCATAAAGAAATGTTCGATTATATAGCGTATGGAGGTTGCTATTAATCTGTTGATTGTGGTTTGTGTTTCGACACCTTGGTACACAATATTTTGATAGTTCTGCAAAGTAGTTAGGTTCATCTCTTCTGAATTGTTGTTGAACTGAACTAATCAAGATCCAATAAATGTGATGTACTTGACATCCGTTGTGTCTGAGGAACTTTGGCTGATTGTAGACATATTTTAGCATATTTATAGCCATTGTATTGCTTAATATTTCTCTAATGAGCACTAAAAAGTTTCACGTTAATTTAGTAAGTTATGCAAACAACAAGAACGGGAGATCATTAATCGATATGTTAAACTTGAACTTGAAACAAGTTTCGTATTACGCGTTCCCAAAACTAATTAAAATATAATTATATCTTCTATATTTGTCGTTACAGTTTGTTGTTTTATACACTGCAACTTATAATAATACCAATTAATTTTAATCACTACTACTCCAAAAACTCTTAAATGTATTCTAACCACGTCAGAATTGCAAACATTTGAAAAGGCTTACGTCTGATAGGAATTTATAGTTTAAAAAACAAACATTAAATCGAATTTTCAAGGAATTCGGTTAATTTAATGTATTATGATTATTACTAAACCTTTTACACTTGTAAATCAGAAAGCGTCACTTGTAATTCAGAATAGTCATTTGTAAATCAGAAAGCGTCACTCTTAATTTAGTAGATGTTATTGTTGTTTAAAATTTAAATTACTTATATGTACATTTTTCAGATTTGGTGCCAGTAACTTAAAATCCGTTATACGAAATGTGTTCTATATTGCAACTCTTAAGGCAAATCATCGATTTTCTGAATGCTTCCTAAATTAACAACTGACGTTTTACTAATTAAGAAGAGGAAGAAACAGAGGAAATAAAAGTTGCAAATTCATGTCGCTAACTGAAGATTAAGCAGATTTTGGAAAATTTTAATTTAATAAAGAACTTTAAGAGAAAAGTAGTTATTGGAAACTGATATAGAAAAAATGACAACCGGAACTGTGCCAGCTGAAGGAACGCGTGAGAAAGCGCTTTTCGAATATCGCAAAAAGTTGTTGGAGCACAAGGAAGTAGAATCCCGCTTGAAAGAAAGTAAGTTGCTACGACAAGGGACGTATTCTTTTCGTGATCCAATCTTACATAAATTTCAATATACTAAATTTAGAACGTGAGGAAATTAAGGAGCTTACTAAACAGTACGACAAATCGGAAAATGACTTGAAAGCGCTGCAGAGCGTTGGCCAAATTGTGGGCGAGGTGCTCAAACAGCTCACAGAGGACAAGTGTAAGTAAGCACCAAACTCAATTACATTTTATAAAATGCCCCTTCTTTCAGTCATTGTAAAAGCCACCAACGGTCCACGCTACGTTGTGGGTTGCCGTCGTCAACTGGATAAGACGAAACTTAAGTCAGGCACACGTGTCGCGCTTGACATGACCACGCTTACCATTATGCGTTATCTGCCACGCGAGGTTGATCCTCTCGTTTACAATATGTCGCATGAGGACCCCGGTGAAGTGCGATACTCGGCAATCGGTGGTCTTTCCGATCAGATACGGGAACTGCGTGAAGTTATCGAACTGCCTTTGCTTAACCCCGAACTCTTTCTGCGCGTCGGAATCACCCCACCAAAGGGATGTCTTTTATACGGCCCACCGGGTACAGGAAAAACATTGCTGGCTCGTGCTGTTGCTTCCCAGCTGGACGCCAACTTCTTAAAGGTTGTCTCCTCAGCCATTGTCGACAAATACATTGGTGAAAGTGCCCGTCTCATTCGTGAAATGTTCAATTATGCTCGCGATCATCAACCTTGTATAATTTTTATGGATGAAATCGATGCTATCGGTGGACGACGTTTCTCCGAGGGCACGTCTGCAGACCGTGAAATTCAGCGTACTCTCATGGAGCTCCTTAATCAAATGGATGGATTCGATTCCTTGGGTCAAGTGAAGATGATAATGGCCACCAATAGGCCAGACACTTTAGATCCTGCATTGTTGCGTCCCGGTCGTTTAGATAGGAAAATCGAGATTCCATTACCGAATGAGCAAGCGCGGTAAGTTGAACAGGATGTTTTTGAATAATGTTTTTTTTTATTGAAAAGTTGTCATAATTCAGCTTGGAAATCCTGAAAATTCATGCTGCTCCAATTGCCAAACATGGAGAAATCGACTACGAAGCGATCGTAAAGCTTTCAGATAACTTCAATGGTGCAGATTTGCGGAACGTATGCACAGAAGCGGGGTTATTTGCAATAAGGTGAGCAAATGCTTTTCTTCACATAATAAAACAGTATTGTTACAATATTCATTAAATTTAAACTTCCAGAGCTGAACGTGAATACGTTATACAAGAAGACTTTATGAAGGCTGTACGCAAGGTTTCCGACAACAAAAAACTAGAAAGCAAGCTTGATTACAAGCCCATTTAATCAGCACGTTTAAATCTGAAGAGCAAAATGATGAATACATTTTTTCTAAACTTAAAATATACATTTTTATTTAGCAAATATGTATTTAAATGCCTTTTTAGCTAGTTTGGTGTTCTTCAATGCGACGCTTTTTACGTTCCAAATAATCACTAACATTATCGTAACGTTTCTTGAACCATGCTGATACATCGGATGTAACTAACGACACATCTTTGAACTGTTCTTCAACCATAGCCAACCAATTTGTAGGCACTTGCGTAATAGGCGTCACATTCATGCTAAAACGTTTATTGATACTACCTGCAACGTACAGACGATCATGTACGAAACAAAAGTTGCTTACTATCATGTTGGGATAGCTTTTCAGCTCTATTTCCATAATCTGCCAGTTGTCTGCTTCATCAGTGGGTGGCATAAGCTTGTAAATGCCTAGGCTTTCATTAGTTTGGTGTAGCTGCACTGCCGCCAAATACTCGCCAGCTTCTAAAGGACCACCCCTGACAGCCAGACGTATAGCTGGAGCGGGCAATTCAAATCTGGTCAGCTCTTTACCACTCAGGTAGTTCCACAAACGCAACGTTTTATCACCCGAAGCCGATACCAGTACATTATCCGCCAACAAGGACATTCCCGATACAAATTCTTTGTGACCCAAACAGTATGCATGAATATCGTACGTTTCCGGGTAATTGCTTACACGTATTTTATCATCGCGGTCGCATGTGATAATGTACTTCATATCAGGCGTCCACAACACATCATACACAATGCTCAAATGACCCAGCAACAATTTGGGTTCTGCTTCCGCTTGCTGGCAGTCATATTGGTAGCAATCTCCTGTTTTATCGGTTACCAGCAACATCGTGGAGTCACGATTAAATGTTAAGGCACTAGATGTCCTTTGCAGGGTACGTGCAGATAAAAGATTTGCGTGCTCAGCTCGACATCGATACAACAGCACCGCCTTTTGACCGGCTGTCGTTATTGCCAGCAGCTGTCCATCAGATGATAATGCAGCATGTTGTATGCGCGGTTTCTCCTGTGGATTCTTGTCAGAGTTGTTTGGTGTTTCTGCATCGACATTGTCAGTATGATTAACACCGTTGTTTTGTGCAACTCTTAGAACGCAATCTTTAAGATCTTGCGGCAGCTCAACCTCTTTAAAGATTTGTAAATCATCAGGATTCACAAATATCACTCGTTTTTCAAGTGCTATTAATAACTCTGGTTCAACGTAACTAATACTTGTCATCTCATCAATTTTAAAAAAATAAGCGTATCAAAACCAGAATCAAAGTATGAATGAGATCAATTCTCCATCAATCTATTTCAGTTCTATTCACAATGGCTACCAGTGTTGCAAAACCCACTTTATGGGTTAATTACTTTTTAAAAGAAAAATATTTATTTTGTGACATTTCAAAGACGGTGAAATTTTTTGGCTCAACTTTTGCGTTAGGAACTCAATCCAATGTTTTGTTTTTGGCGTTGATTACAACTTAGGTGGAAGCACTCCAATATTCACGAAAGTGTTTTGCATTTAAGTTTTTTTGAGCTTAGAAATCTAACGGCCTCTACTTCCTTAAAATCAAGAACATTATATAGTCTAATCACACATTTTTCTTAGGAAAATATTTATAAGTGAGAGAAAAAGTACTAAACATAAAATTACTATAATTATAAAAAATCGTTTTTCTCCAAAAGTAACGGCTTTTCGACAAAATTTTATCTCACATAAATAAAAGGTATTTCAAATTTCTTTATAATGGTACCCATCCTATCCAGATATCTTAAGCAATTTAGTCGATATAGTGGTAAGAATTTCAATTTTCGCCACATTTTCACCACAACAAAATTTAATGAGTTCCTAACGGTCAAGTTGTTCCCATTTACTTTTAATAGCATAGCGTATCCGCGAGAGAACCACTTTTCATTTATAACTCATATCCTAGTTTGCGAATACTCTGAAATCTCATTTTCAAAAATACATTTTTAACGCTAATTTTAAATTTTAATTAGTTTTTTTATTTTCTGTGGATAATAATATATTAGGGTAGCAATAAACATGTACCTTTTGTATTTCTTTATTATTAAAGAAACTTTTCATCACCTGAAGGACATTGTACATCAAATTGTAACTCGGTCTGAATGAGTTCTGTTTTTCTGTTGAACTTTCTAAAATGGGCGTGTTTGTGAACTGAAACCCAAACCAACACCACGCATTGTGTGAGTAACCTGACGAGCAACCTCGTACTGCTTCTCCATGCTGGTGAACATTTTCTCGCGAGAACTAACATCTACTACGGGCTGCTTTTCAGGCTCAGCAGCGGCACCACTTTTAATGCCCATCAGACGCATGAATTTGGAGGCCACCTTGCCGTCGGAGTCTTGCGAGAACTGTGCATGACCCCATTTGGCAGACGTATCTTCCTTCTTCTTGGCGCCCCAAATTAGCTTCCGCTTCTGCACCTGTTCAGCGTATTTGTTGGGGTTAATTACACTGGGATTGTAGTAGCTCGGCAATTGAATGACAGCTGGTTCACTGCTGCCGGAATTGGTCACTGGAGTTACAGCAATAACAGTGGGCGGCTTTATCGCTGTCTCGCTCAACGGCAGCGTCAGCACAGCCTCTGTGTGACGAAGTGAAGCCTGACGTGAGGAATCACGCTCCGACTTAAATTCACTTGTATTTAATTTTCTTTCCAAATCTGAAGCAGTGCTTCGTGCCTGATCCATGGGCTTGGTTGATGGACATAAAGGAGAAGACCTTTTCTGTGACTGCGGTGAATGTGAACGTGATCGAGAGCGGGAATTCCGTCCACGAGTACGTGTACGATGCTCATCGTTATGACTGCTATAGCGTTTACTATGGTTCGAGGATGATGTTGGTGAAGGAGAATGAGATCCTGGACTACGCTGTTTCCGTCCTGATCCATAACGCTCCGAACGACAGTCTGCGCGATCGTCGCGAGAGTTTTGATAACGACGTGGATTTGAAGACTCGCTGTGGCGACTGTTGTTGTTATTGTAACGATAATCTTTATGATATGATCTACTGTTGCTGTTTCCATTGCCTCCACGTTGATTGCGATCATCATTTCGTGGTCTTCGGCTATCGTGGAAGTTATCATCCCGCCTCTGATCGCGACTGTTATACTCTTTGGAGCGATTTAAGCGATCATTCTAGAAGATTGTAGAGTAAAATATGACTATATTAAAAGGAACAAATTTTACATTGTGCACGAGTACCTTGTAATCGCTTTTGTTACTGTAGTCACGGTTGTCCCTTGTGGCAGTGTCTTTATAATCGCGATAATCGCGCGAATCTCTATTGTCTCTGCCATCGCGAGATTCGCATCTGCCATCCCGAGAATCGACTCGACTGTCTCGTTGCTCCCCTCTACTATCGCGCTGTTCGCGACTACTATCACGATTGTAATGAACCTGCGATGACGATCTGTTGCTGTTGTATCCTGTACTGGGCGTCATAAATTTCTCCTGTAAACAAATTTATCGTAACGAAATGCTTAACGATTATTAATTGAACAATTAGAGCTTATAAAATTAAAATCAAAACTAATGAAATTAACATTTCATTTCCTGATTATACTTTTAAATGTTATATGCATCTAATAATCTAAAGCTTTCATTCATTACCTCGGCAACTTTTGAGTACACAAAGGTGCATGATTCTTATAAATGGCCTTATTATAAATTGCTGTAAGAGAACTGAAATTTGTTGTTGGTTTAGAAATGTTGGTTATACTCACTTCAAATTTGTAAGCGGCGGTACGCATCTCCTACTCAGTCATTTAACAACGGATAAAGTACACAAAAGCTCCATGCTAAAAATCGCTTTATGCGATTTTCAAGTATACATATATTTGCGATTTTCAAGTATTTTTATGCGATTATCAAGTATTTTATGCGATTTTCAAGTATATGTATTTTTTCACTCTGTGCTGTGCGCAGTTTATTTTGTCAGCCATGGGGAAAAAGTTTAATTTTTATTCATCTCGCATGATTTTTGTGATGTGACTGAGGTTGGAGGAGGATTTGGTTGTAGTAGATTTGTAATTCGTTTTTTTTTATATATAATAATAACGACAAAAGTGGATATATTTGATTAATTAAAATGTAGTGGTAATAAAAAAAACATAGTTTAATAAAACCTAAGCATCAACAAGTAGTAAGCAGATTTGACAATACCAATAGGAATTCTAGGAGCGAAGAGGAATGACGACCGAAAACTTTTTTAAGCACGGCGAAATGTCGTTGGGGTCGGGAGGTCAACCGACTAAGAATGGAAGATAATTTTGACTATATATGAAAACGTTGAATTATAACAATAACTGCTAAATAACGAAAGTAATTGGAATACTAATATTTAGTTTTTCATTGCAATCGGAATGTAGAGGAATTAAATTTTTTTTTACATTTTTTAAATAGAGTTAAAAATAAACAATTTGTAACACAGCACAACAGAATCGGATCTAATCATTTCCAACCTCAATAATAAAAAAAAATTCACACATTAAAATTCATTTTATACTTATTTATAGAAATATGAAGATATTAATGTACATATATATGTATGCAAGACATAAATATATTTACATAAAGATTGTCGGCAGATTTTGTACACGCATCGGAGGAAAACAATTATTACCTTTGAAGTGATTTCTTTTGAATGCAAAGTTTTTATATTTTTGATAGACTGACTTAAGTAGACTTAAATACTTATCAATTATTCTGTTGTAACATATATGATTGAATTGCTAAACATTTGTAAACATTATATCAAAAGGAAGCCACTTTTGATAACTCGTCTTTCTTAAACCTATTCAACTATTCTCCATTTTCAATAAAAGTGAGCCAAACACTTGTATATATATTAGTGCCCCGTGATATATTTATGAAAAAGCAGAAGTAACCATTGCAATATCACAAAATATCCAATTAAAGCAAATAAATACTCCCAAAACTCACAAAAAATATTATAGAATGCTAAGAAAAGCATTTTAAATACATTATATATAAAAATAAAATTATTACCTCTTCTTTGTAATTGCGTCCTCCGCTTGTGCTGCTGGCCGCATGGTGTTGACCATAACCAGAGTCGCCGCCACCACGCCGACGTTTCCCATCATTATCGTAGCTCGCAGAGATGCGTCTCAAATGACTGCCACTACTGCCGCTCCTCCCACCGCCGCGTTCAGCCTAAATGAATTTCGCAACTATTCAGAAACAGCAAATTATGTTATTTTCTTTAAACTAAATTCGAAATTTCATATGTAGCAACAATTATGAATTACAAAAGTAAACTTTTCAAGTATGAAAATTTTCCACAATATGCTACATAGATATGAAATAATTGCAAATTAATCGTAACTAATAGAATCCGAAACCAATGAAATCAATATTTTCTATTCTGAATTATGCTCGCCACATCGTCGCCATTTTAGTCAGTTAATCATAAACTTAATTTAGTGTCCACCAAAACAATACGAGAAGAAACATATTCAATATTTACCGAAGATTTGTAGGCTTGTTCGTCCAGTTCATCTTCACTACTATAATTTACAAGTCCTTCCATAAAATTATCTCTTTAAAACAATTTACTAGCAGACTTTGTAACCATACAGAACCAGGATTTTTTCAGAATATATCTTGAGAGGCAAAAGTTATCGATTTTTGTTACTATGCGGTGTTCTGCAAAGTGTTGCCAGCAGCATTTTGAGTTTAATTTAATTATTTCAAAATGTATACAATACTTTTTAGAAATATATTGAAGTTTAAACAAGGATCTGAGATAACGCCCATTGTGTTGTTGTTCTTGTGGCTTGTGGAGCAGATCACAGCAACAACCACAACTTATCTCGGTGCACCCTGATGATGAGTTAAAGCCCTTTGAATTTTGAATTTATTTGCCCCATATCTCCTTAACCGCATAAAATATTCGGTTGGCCTACATACCGTTAGGTAAGCTAAATATCCTTCATTAATGTTAAATAAAATGTTTACTGAAATCTTATATTTTTAGAGAAAAGCCGATCTTAATATTTTCAGCACTTTTTTCCCAATAAATAATTTGTTTCCAAGTATAATGTATAACCCCACATGGGTTCTATTGATAACTATACAAACTTTTTAAACAAAACTGTCGATATCATTTTGTGGTCCAACAAATAGTTGTTGCGAAACTGGGCGTGGTCTTCCCACTTCGAGCTGTAGGGTATTTAAGATTCGGCCGTATATAGCATCCTTTCTGATTTTTTTTAACGTTATCTGGGGACGTAAAAAAACGGAAGTGACCATGTTTTTCAAGAGGTTGTCAGCCATATTTGAGATATAAACGTTTGAAGGTCAAATAAGTGGCACAGTACAATCTATATAGTCCGGACACATATAGTTTCGGACGTTTTCGGATTACTGGAATTTCCAGACGGTAAAATACAATAAAATACACAGTTTCTTCTTTTAATAAATCTGAAATTAATCTATGTGTTATCTTTGTAATAACATTCGCGCAATATTTTAAACATTCTTAATTTGTAGGAAAATTAGCGGCAATTCTTACGCTTCAAAGAGCATTTTCTCCTAAAATCCTGCACAGATCCTGATGAAAAAAATACGCGTAGAAAGCAAATGGTCACTACTTTCTTAAAATGTAGAAAATGAAATAGGCTAATTATAGATTTTTCTTAAGGAAAAATTAAAAGATAGGAAAAAAAAGTACTAAAATTATAAAAAGTCGTTTTTCTTTAATATTGACGCGTTTGAGATAAAAATTTATTTTATATAAACAAAAGGTCAAATTCCTTTATAACGGTCCCAATTCTATAAGAGCAACTTAAACAGTTTAGGAGATATAGTGAAAGGAATTTTAATTTTCGACGGTTTATATCTCGATAACTATAGGAGAGCAAAAAATATATTTTGAACATATATATATGTATGTTGTTGTAATCAGCAGAAACAGCAATTAAAACAACAAGAACAAAATTGCTGGTGTTCCAAAACGGTAAAATTAAGCGAAATTTATAATAAAAACATATATATTACAGATACACCTATTTATACAATATATTATATAAATTACAGTAGTATATAAATTACTACTTTCTGTGGATCATTACCAAATAGTTGTGGTCATAGCAGCATTATAAGATTTGCAAACCTGTAAACTTGGATGTCTCTCAAATCAGTGCAGAAGAAGAAGAGTGGTAATAGAGTATTTTGTAGAAAATAATTTTTAATTTTGTTCGGGTTAAATATTAAATATGTAATTTAACCCGTAGAGATCCAGTGAAAGACGTAATTCTCAAGTCAAACAAGTGTTTAAAAATGATTAATTCGCGAGATATGCTTGAATCTGGTCCTACATATGAAGTAATGAACTGTAAAGAAGTGGGAGCAACTTTTTCAACTCCACCTATAGCAACCACTGCCAATGCATCGTACACCAACGATATTAAATGTATATTAAATGAGGATTACGCTGAGCTGAATTTAGTAGATGAAGAGGATGATTACGCTGCACCCACGGGTCGTAATTACGAATTGGACCGGTCACAAATCACTTTGAGTGAAACCATTGGCGTCGGGCAGTTTGGAGACGTCTATATAGGCGCCTACCACATCAAGCCGGCGCCTGTTGGGCACAAAATGGAACCGAATGGCGGCATTCGTTACAAACACGATCTCAAGCCACCAGCTCCAATTTATGTGGCTGTGAAAACCTGCAAGTCGGATGACGACGAGGAGAAAACCGAAAAGTTCCTGGAAGAAGCGTATATAATGCAAAAATTCGATCACCCGCATATAATTCGACTCATTGGAATCTGCAGCAGTTCTCCGATTTGGATAGTCATGGAATTGGCTCGTCACGGAGAACTGAGATCGTACCTCAAGGAAAACTGTGATAACTTAAAGCGCGGCACTCTGCTGCTCTTCTGCTACCAGCTGTCCACAGCTTTAAGCTATCTGGAGTCTAAGAAGTTTGTGCATCGAGACATTGCAGCCCGCAATGTTCTGGTTAGTTCACCGACATGCATAAAACTTGCGGATTTCGGACTATCGCGATGGATATCGGAGACTTCGTACTACCAGTCAAGCATGTGTGTGCTGCCAATAAAGTGGATGGCACCAGAGTCAATAAATTTCCGTCGCTTCACGACAGCGAGTGATGTCTGGATGTTTGGCGTGTGTGTCTGGGAGATTCTAATGTTGGGCGTCAAGCCATTCCAGGGTGTTAAAAACAGTGAAATCATCACAAAACTGGCGAATGGCGAACGTTTACCACTGCCTAATGATTGTCCACCGCGCCTTTACTCCTTGATGTCGCAATGTTGGTCGTATGAACCGCTGCGACGACCCAACTTCAAGAGTATTAAAGAGACTTTGTACGAAATCCTTGTTGAGGAAAAGATCAATTATTCCAAATTAATGCGCAAAGAAAACGGACGCGATGTGGTATGGGATCAAAAAAGTTTAGATTTGCCACCAGTGAAATCAAAAGCTGTCGGCTTTCTTCAAGGCCCACGTCACGGGTCACTGGAGAAAGAAATGGACAAAGAAGCGAGCCCACAAACATATATTGTCGCTCAAAATCCCGCTGTACTGGCGCGTTTGATGACAGAGAATGAAAATCGAGGTATAAATCCTGCGGCTTACACCAACCCAGTATCTGAAAAGCGACTAAGTTTGATTACGTCGACAGCGGAGCTGGATGGTGGACGATCAAGCAAACAGAATTCTTTCAATAGATTTGAAAATTCAAATATGTTTTTCAATAAACACACCGCATCAAATGCACGCAGTGATATCAAAATTAACCCCACAGAAGTCACAAATGTCCGGCCCACACCCGATCGAACCAATGATATGGTCTATGCGGCTACAACTCAGGTAGTGAAAGCAGTCATGGAGCTTTCACAATGCGTTGAGAAAGGCAACGCGATAGAGTATCTGGATTTAGTGCGCGGCGTCGGCATGCAATTGCGTCACCTGTTGACGTCCGTAGATACTACCTCACAGAGTTTTCCTGAACAAGCTCACCGGGAGCTGGGCATGGCCCATAAAGTACTGACAAAAGACATGCAAGAGTTGGTGGCAGCACTGCGATTAGCGCAACAGTACAGTGAAACAACGCTAGATGTTGAATACCGGAAAATTATGCTCTCATCGGCGCTGATTTTGGCAATGGATGCAAAAAATCTTCTGGATGTGGTCGATTCAATACGACAACGTCTGGAAGATAAGTCATTAGTTGGGCTACAACAACAGCAGCATCTGCAACAACAACAGATACAACAACACCACCAACAGATGCAACAACAACCACAGATGCAACAACAACGGGAACAGATGCCCCAACAACAACAGCAACAGATGCAACAACACCGCCAGCTGATGCAACAACAACAAATTCAACAACAAAAAGAACATATGCACCAACAACAAGAACCACAGATGCAACAACAACGCCAACAGATGCCCCAACAACAACAACAGATGCAACAGCTGCAACAACATCACCAAAAGCATGATTTCTTAACGAATGCTTCTTATGCGGTTAATAATTCAAAAAAATTGGAAATGTCTTCACATGTTGTTTATGCAAATAATGGAAAAATTACACCTGTTTTGAAATCGATACCATCGTACGCTGAATCAACACCATCATATTTCAACTCTAACCAAAGTAGACAAGGTTTAGAGCCTGAATGCCTTGAAATTTATGCTGAAGTTTTCAACAAACAAAAGTTTGCCCAGGAATCACTGGATCCAGCTTGTAACGGTATATACAGCAATGAGGAGATTTTAATAAACAGTCTAAAGGATATGGAAATTTCTAGAAGTGAAGAAGTTCAGCATCATCAACAGCAACAGCATTTATACCATCATAAATAATTCAGTTACTCAGAAAATACCTGCCTGGTATTAATATATTGCATTTCGATCAGTTTTAAGTTCGGTGAATGGACGAAACACTCCCATTTCGGACGTTACCAGCGAGGGATATTCTTTTCCGTGGCTCCAAAGTAGTGAATGAATACATTTGTGATTGATTTCTAAATGGAAATACAAATCTAACTCAATTTATGGCTTATCATTTCTTACGTAGAAATGATATCCAATAACTAACCCCAAAAAGGAAACTTTTTTTAATTTTATTACCAAATTAACAAAACTAAAAAAAATCAATAACTAAAACAAAAAGTAAATACTAAAATACTCTATTAATAAAATATATAAATAATTCCATTCAAAGTTTACCACCAAAAATTTATTATTTTAACACCAATTAGTATACATTTTTTAATTTAGTGTGAAAACAAAAACAAAAAATGTTTCCCCATTTTACTAGTCAAATTTATAATTATTCGTGATTAAATACGCAGTCTTGACACTGACTCCAAGAATTTTCTCCATAAATACTCGGTACGTTTATAACACAAAAAGGGCGTAATTTTCTTGCATAACAAGAAAACGGATTAGAGTGAATTACATTTTCAACTAATGGAGTTAGTAACGGAATTAATAAGCTTCAAAATTCCATTGATGATGGATATAACAACAACTAAATAAAGTTTCAATCTCTTTAAAAGGATGCAAGGAGGCGAATTCGAAGGAAGAAGGCGATATGAATTGAAGAAAATATATACTGATGGCAATATTCAAAAATCTCATCTATATTTATGAAATAAAATACAATTTCTATTCACTTTTTAACAAATACTATCTACCTATTATTAAATATATTGGAAACAAACATTATTTGGGTTTTGCTTTCTAATTTTTTTGTGGAACTTTCTATATATGGTATGTATGTACTTATAGATAAATTCAATATTTATAAATGCGATTCGCTTGGAAATTTCAGTAATTAAATCCATAGAAAATAGGATAAATAGAAATAACCATATTAATTAAAAATTATTTTAAATAAATTGTTTTGTAATGCAATATATCTTCACCTAAAATGCGAAATAACGTAACATCACTTTTCAAAAGTTTACAGGAGAAGCAAAAAATAATATAAAATTGAAACTACTTGAGATATTGAAACAAATTTGGATTAACATGAAACTAGAAATATATTTTAGATAAAAAAATCTTAATAAGCTGAATAAGGAGTGATGACCCATTATTTTGTATAATAAATTCATGCACTTGATACGTTATTTTGAATTTTGGGTATAACCTGGTTATTTCTGATAGCAGAACTTAGAATTTTATACATATATTATGTAAAATGATGTAGTGAATCGTAATCAATAAAAAACTCAATTTCGAATTTTTTGATCATTTGTGGTTTAGCATGTTCGGTGACGATATGTACTAATATATATATGTATTATATTATTTTTTGAATTATTTAAATTTGTTTTTTAAATCCTAAGAGACTGGCAACGCTTAAAAGAATTGTATGTATGATTAGTATAGGAATTTAATGACCTTAATTATCGATTAATTGAAATATAAATATCGATTCAATACATGTGTATTAATATTGCAAACATCAAATTCAGACGCACGGAACTTACCGAATGTCTTCACTCGTTTCGTCTATTGCCAAAATGCTTCGCAAGCAAACGATGTTATTTTGCATATAAAACAGCTGTTTTTTAATGAACTATACAGGTTTTGTTATCCAGTTTATTAAAAGAACGATGAGACTCGTAAGCTGTCCGATTCTTACGGAAGCCTGCTCATTAGAATGTTTCGTTCGAATTCGATCAGTTACGTATACTAATTTTGGGCGGGCTTTCAAAATTCTTATCTTACCGACGTAATCGTACTCATTCTTTACGTCTGTACTGTCTAGTTAGATGAGGCTATGTTAGAATATAACTAATTATATAAACTTCATTTTACTTTCATAACTTATTTATTACAAAGGATATATTTTCTACTCATCTTACTCATTGGAAATAATGATCACTTAAGAGTAGTAATTTTATGTATTGAGGGCAGTTTAAACTGAGGGCTCTGAGTTAAAAGTGAAAGTATTGTTGTTCGTTAATAAAGGTGTAACAATTTATTAATCAAGTTGTAACAATTTTATTACAGAAAGGCTGGACTTCTCTTGAATTCTTGAATTGAAATTTCTAACAATTCATCTTATACATAAACGTTATTCTCATTTGACTGTGTATTTAACTACAAATATTTTTTTAGAAAGTTTTTTTTTTTGTGCAAATTCATAAATTTTTGTATTTTTTCTAAAATTTTGAAGTCATGACTCTGGAAAAAGTAAATCCAATCATTAATTCCGGTTATTTTGTTAGTTGAACTGAGCAAAAACTGAATACCTGAATAACTGATTAATTGACTGAGTGACTGATTTTCCCATCACTAACTGTTTAATTCCGTAGCCAGACCATTATTAAGTTCAGAGATTGAGATGCTTTACAGAGAACAGTTTTTAAGATCAAAATAAAATCATGACGGAGGAGACTGATTATTTGTATGCATTGGAAATGCAAAGACAATTAAATGGCGAGGACGGAGACAGTGTATATGTTTTGAATATATCGCAATAAACATGAGTGAGAGTAAAAATTGTAAATGTTTACAGGACATCGAAGAAATCGTTGACTTCAAGCCACCAGCACCCGCCAAAGCGCAATCCAAACTGGCGCCCATTCATCCACGTTCTAATCTCAGTGAGGATTATCTTAACCGTACACAAAACATAGTGCATCCACAATGGGAGACGCTCGATCCGACGCCAGACATACAATCGCTTTTTGGGGCCTTTGATATGAAATTCTTCCAGAACCGTCTGAAGTGTGTCACACTGGAGTGGAGCAAACGTATGTACAGCTGTGCGGGTATCTGTTATTCGCGCAGCAATCGCTTCGGCATGGATGTAACAATAAGGATAAGTGAGCCACTGCTGAAATTGCGGCCACGCAAGGATCTAGTGGAGACAATGCTCGTGAGTTCTTTTAATGAACTCTAATAATATAAGTGAGTTATGTTATTTTTAATTTCAATTTCACATCCATCGCAGCATGAAATGATACACGCTTATTGCTTTGTTCTCAAAATACGTGAAGGCAACGGTGGCCATGGTCCAAATTTCAAAAAGATTATGTATGGCATCAATAAAGTCGCTGGAACAAATATTACTGTGAGTGTGTTAAAGAAAAACATAAACTAATAAAAGAATTAATTTGGGCTTCAGGTTTATCACACGTTTCACGACGAAGTTCAAGTGTACAAGCAGCATTGGTGGCGTTGCAATGGAAGCTGCCAGTACCGCTCACCTTTCTTTGGATATGTAAAGCGCACCAGTAACCGAGCGCCCAGCGCCAACGATCAGTGGTGGTCGGCGCATTTGAAAGCGTGTGGTGGGACTTTTATGAAAATTAAAGGACCCGAACCGAAGCAAAAGAAACAAAAATCATCGAAAGCTATTGAGCGCGAAAAGAAACAATCGAGTACAGCAGCAGGTGAGGATATGCGCAAATATTTCCCAACACAGGCTTCAAAAAACACGACAGGAACAACTAATGTCTCAAATTCTAAGATAAATGGAGTTGGTACAGGCAGCGGCCTATCAAATGGTGGCTTTAAAGGTGCGTATGTGTTCCAATCTCTACTGTACTCTCTTTCTATGGTCAGCCTTTGCAGGACCAATAAAAATTAATGGCGGCGGCACAATGCTGCTCAATCCCAAAACCAAACGTCCTTCCATAATATCCACAGACACCAACACCAAAGGAAAACCAGTTGCCGGCGCTTCATCCATTGCCACTGCCTTTCCTCCCACCTCATATCCTGGTCTATCGACTGATCCTTTTAAACCAAATGCAATTGGAAAGAGCAACAACATGCCCTCTGTTGGGAATTTGGCTAATGTAAAAAGTTTAAGTGACTTGAAATGCGAACCGAACTCGTCTTCCCTTGGTGATGGTGGTGGAAATGCGGGACGTTCTATTTCAAGTACGAAAAGGACATTCGGCGGTGATATAGTAGGGCATGGCTATTCACTGAGTTCTGAGAGTGCATGCAAAAACTCTACACAGCCTCGTACAGCAAATAATCAAGTCGATCGCAATCATTTGCGTAATGTGTGGGTTAAGCGATTTGGAGGTGGCAATGATACGGCGGCACCTAATGTTACCGAAACGGATGAAAAACCTCCCGAAGGTGAGAAGACGTTCCTCTCGCACATCTGCCACAAGCAATATTTTTTTACTTATAATTAATCCTTAAATTTAAATCAGTTCCGCTCTTATGATTTTCTGCTCTTTCAGGTAACTCCAAACGACGTCGCACTTCGTCCAATTCAGAATACGTTGCGGATGAGGCCATGCGTACGAATTCTGACTCTGAAACTGCAAATGGAGCGAAAGATGCTTGGGTCGTCGTTGACGATGACCTCATGCTACAAGATAAACCTGATGAAGTTATTGCGTTATCATCCGACTCAGATGGCGACAGTGACAATGATGATTCTGAAGGTCCTGTGATACGTCGAAAACACACCAAACAGACTGCTGGTGAACGCCAAAATGCTATCAAACAAGAGATCCTTGAGGAGACCATGTTAACCGACGATGACATCGAGCTAATTGACGATGACTACAACGATGATGAAGATTTATTAAATACCTCAGCTGCCGTTGAGCTGGCAGATACTTCGCTAATTGATGATCTTTTTGGCGAGGACACACTGCTGAAGGAATTCAAACGTGAGAACGATGTAATGCCTTCCAGTTCACGTCACGTTCCAAATCCATTAGATGACATCATAACGTGCCCCATTTGTCAGGGTAAAATGAAGCGCTCCGTATTCGCAGAGCATTTGGATGGTTGCAGCGGCATAGCTGTTAAAGTTATTGCTCCTAAATACGCGCTCAAGAAACTTTCGACCACTTCGAAGCAATTAAAACCTACTCGTAAATCGGGAACTGGGCGCCAGGCAGCCAAAGATATTCTCCGCAAGGCAGGGTACAGCGAGAACGATTTGGCTAACATTACATCGGCAAGTAGTGCCGATGACGATGAGGACTTCATCAATCAATCCGGATTAAGTTCACCATCACCTGTGCGACCTGTGGCGTCACCGCAGTCAATAGTCGAATTAAATTCGTCAGGCGAGTGTGACGAATCAACACGGCGTTATCGCCAGCGTAATCTATATAAGACAACGCGTCAGTGTCCAGTGTGTGCTCAAGAAATCGAAGAAGATGAAATCAACGTGCATTTGGATGGTTGCTTAAACAAATGATTTCAAATTACTTAGAAATAAGATACCATTTAACAGTATTCTGAATTTATTCGTGTTGCTTTAAATTTTGCGTTAGTTTTGTTTTTACTTTGTACTTACATTGAAATTATTAATATGTGTTTAAGAATAAGTGGTTGTGTAGTCTTATTACATTAAACGTCCAAAATATTTCACATTCGATTTGTAACAATATTTGTGGAAAAGTGGCTCCCATTGCACCACCAGCAAATCCACCAACGGCTGCAGCAGTCTGCCACTTAACGACATAGTCTGCACCCGACAATAACTCTCTATAAATACGATTTTTGATTTACGTGGCAGACGACCAACTAAGCGCCAAAAAAATGCGGCCACACAGAATGGTACACATGTACCAGGTCCATTGCAAAGCAAAAGTATAGGCCGATCCCGCCAAACCAGCCAGAAACTGACGAGCAGAGCCCATAACGATGTAAAGATTGTCGTCAGCCAGCTTTGTCCAACTTGTCTGCTGCGTGGCACATCAATAAAAGAGTCCGTACTGAGATTGACGTTAATATCGCGCATAGTATCGATGATTTTGCGACGAGATGTAGAGTCTGTTGAGGCTACCAAGTAGTAACATGGTTGATAACATGGCGTTCCTGTGTCTCCTCCGTCTTCAGAAGATTGCAACAAAGCTTTGTTTATTTTACACATTTCCGCAGTGTGTCCACCAGAACCGAGAATGATGTAGGTTGGACAATTTGGAATAGTTTTCCGAGTTGGTTGCATTTTTTCTTAAAATGTTTGTTAAAATTAGTTTCTCTATAAAATTCTGTGTAGCTTGTTGGTTGTTTACTGATATATGTTAACTATTCTTGTAATCTGTTTCAATTGGGTCTGGCAACACTTCTCTTCGATATATACAGAGAAGAACTAATAATACAAGTATACTAATAGCACTTTAATTAAATATTATAAAATCTCAAGTCAAACGTCAGCTAAGTTTTTTTCAGAGTTTTGCTTTATTATTTTAGTAACATCCGTTTATTATATTATCCAACATATATTGGCATTAATGAATATTTGTCCTTAGTTATTTTAAATATTAATCGATAAAATTTGGTACTGATTATTTTTGAAACAAGTCAATACCGCGGTTTAATTTAACAAATTTTCTCTTCTCCACAATCAGCTGCTTTTGACAGCAATAAATAAAATAAATATTCTCGGTGTTGAGCATTTTATCCTGCTAAATAACATTTTTGCCAGCTTGTCATTACAAAATAATAAAAATTTTAATTTGAATTACTAAAGCGAAACTATTTAATCGTGAAATTGTATTGTTGTTTAATTGTGTGTAGTAATTGCCATCTAATGCACGATGTCGTGGCTCAACAGCATCAAAGGCCAACTGTCGACGTTAGCACAGGAGGTGATGGCTGAAACAGCTGGTCCCGGAGATGATGAATATGTAGGAAGTCCGTTAGATTCGAAAGCGGCATTAGAAGTGTTGGCCGACACTCAAAAGGAATGCGAGCACTTAAATAAAATGTGCATCGACAAGGATGCTGAGGTAGGCATTTCAATAACAGTGCAATTTGAATTGAACCTCATTAATTGGGAGTTTTTTCGAAAAAGTTAGTTAGCTGGAATCGCAATTAAATTGTATCTTCATTTATGGCTTTAAGACCACATACAATTACTATCTAACTTATAAATCAAGAAACACATAAGCTAGTATTTATGTATAAGCAGTACATTTTAATAATATTTTTTCGATGCAATTTACTTGTTTCATACCGAATCACTTTTGCGGCTTCACTTGTTTTATGTTGCTTCATAAATATTTAAGCATAAATTTTCTAAGCATACAATTGCATTTGATCTACCGCATTTTACAAGTATTTTAGTCGATTTTCTGATAGTAAAATATTTATAGTTTTCGATAGATATAGTTTTTAATTTCATGGTCTTCTTTATGATATCTATCAGCGTTTATTAATTATAGAAGCTAGGGTGTCGTACATATGTACATATTGCTAGAACAATATTAATTAAAAATAGTGGCACCGAATCTATTCTCAAATTTTGAAAGTTATACGAGTTTATTTTCTTGAGATTTGAAATCAGTAAGAAAATTTTAGGAAATATCTAAACAGAGTATAAAGCATAAGACTTATTATTGTTCACCTGGGTTTTTGTTAGTTTATTCTAAGTTCTTTTAGGATTGCCAATATGAGGTCTTTGTATACGAATCTGAAAATTTCTTAAATGAACCCTTTAACTTTATCCAACGGTAGAGGATTTGAATCGCTGAATTTTCGTGGTGGTTAACTAGCGATGTGTGCGTAGACGTTATGTATTACGTGACTATGTGACGTTATGTATTACGTGACTATTTCTTCTTATTCAAATGTATTAATTGTTCACAACTTAATTTTTTTTTAACGATCGCTTAAGAGTTTTCATATTATTTTTACTTTCTGCAGATTGTAATACTTCGCAAGCAGATCACAGAATTACAAAACAAAATTAGCGATAGCGGAGGTGGTAATGGAGCTGCAACAACAACAGCAACAACCAGTGGACGAACTTCAAAGTCGGTAAGTGTGAAAACTGCCAAACAATGGATGAGATGACTGTTTGGATGGGCAAATTAGGCTGTACTAGTAAAAAAATAATAATAATGTTAAAACCACATTTTGTATAGTTGGTGTAAAATTTGTAGGCAACACAGTGTTGTATTTGTTAATAATAATTATAATGTTATAATATTATTGTATTATTAATTAAAATCAATATTATTACATTACTTAGTTTACAATACATTTTTAAGGTGAAATATTTTCCTTCCTGTTTTTTTTTTCTAACTACCGACATTGATTGAAAGGTTGCTTCTAAATAGTGTTGAATTTTATCCTTGATTAAATATTGATTTTTTGATAAATTTCATAAAAACACATTTTTTTTTCTTTCCCGGAGTTTATACTCATGTACATTATCTCAAACGCTTCACGGAATACGATCATATAGTTTGTTTGTATATACATACATATAGTGTACGTAGAATGTTTAGATAACAACCGTCAGAACTGCAGGGAAGGGGTCACGATCTAAAAAGTGACACATTCTATCCAACCTTAATAAAAACTACCTTATTTTAATGCCTATTCTCATTTCCGGAGCGTTGTAATATTCTTAGCTGGGAATTTCTTATCTTTTCTGTGGTGCGGTGCACCCTTTTAATAGACCGTTCTGTGTATGTTTGGCTATGTGGCACTGTTATCTATTTTTTATTTACTTATGGATTAAATTAATTCAGTTAGCAGTTAATTTTACCCATCATATTGAAACATATTTTCCTGCCATCTGCATTTATTTCAACCATTCCGAGGTTGCATTATATTGTTTTTGCCCGGATTTGCTTTTAACAACTTATTTATTTTTCTTCATATCGGATAAAGTTTTTTACTCTCTCCATTTTCGGTTAATGGATTGGACAAAAAATGTATTCAAATTTGAATTGGTAGAACAACTCCACATTAACTTGATCAATTATTATCGGTTAAATGCAATCATTGACAATCAGAACTACAGAGTTAGTCAGAGTGAGCAGCTGCTAGAGTCACTCCTAGGTAAGCAAAGTCAGGGCCGCGATCAGACAGACCGTGGATAAAAACGTATCATGGAACTTGATGTTTTCAAACAAAATAACTTTTATGACTTCCAAAAGTCATGCTGTACAAACACTATACTAAACAGTACTAAAATGATTATATGAAAGAATCCCCAACCCCATTCTTATCAACCAACCCCTTTTATCAACCCCTCAACTTATCAGCATGCAAAATGTGTCCTATTGACTCAAAGCGTTCGTCCGTAATCTACTGATAGTGATCATATCTTTTACCAATAATAAGCCCATATTCCACTTACTGACCCCAACTCCTCCACCACCTTCTCATCCTCCTTCTCTTCTTCCTACACCCCAAAAATAGGGGTTATTTAATGATAATAATATTCGTGCCGTGATGGGTATAAAATAGCAATCACCTGCTGACTTTCTTTCATTTGAGGCTTTCATTTATTCTGGTTACTTTACTGCTCACTACAGCAAACCCGCATAAACTGTAAATTTGTTTCAGCCCAAAAATTTGTGTGATTTGCATTTCGATTACAATTAAAGTAATAAATTAACTACATAGATTAGTATATGTATAGTAATTTGAAAAAAGAGTTTGTGTTCTGTTTGTTAAAATTAGCCCTGTGTTAGTTTTTACTAAGCCAGCGAAATTGCAGTTGCACACTCAATTAGAACATTCAAAGACATAATGAAGTTGAACAATTGTGGTTCTTTGAGGTTGTTGCATTTAGGTAAGTATTGCATTTACATTATTTAAATAATTAATAATAGTTGGTGGAGCTCTTTATTTAACTTTACAACTGAACTGAACTAAGTTTACTGTAAGAGGATATTTCGGAAAAAGCAATGTATTAATTTCGAACCGATTATCGTACCACACACATTTATTTTGAAGTATGTTTAGTTTTAATACTCAAACTTTAGTTTTAATACCAAAAAGTGTATCAGATCTCGGAGTCATAGCAAAGCAGCTGTGTTGTCTCTTTGCATTGCATTTGAGGATGATGATCAGGTAGTTCTTTACAAGGTCCATACCAGGTCACATCATGAACGTATAGATCCGAAGCAAAGTTGGAGTCCATCCTTTCAATTGTCATAAATATGATATGTCAGCTGTTCACCGTTCACAGAAACTATGTGAGTTCTTCGTGATGCCTGTTCTTCGTACTATAGTCTTAAAATGAAAAGATAGATCGTCATACTTTACCTCAAACATTTCGGGACATTAACTTCAGATCGGAAACGTATTCTTGCAATACTTCTGTAATACTTTCCGACTGTATACATATATACAATATATAGTATATGTTAATTGACCCATTAATTGATTTACTAAACCTTCAGCTTCTGTGTCACAGAATACCTTTGCGAAAATGTTGGAGGTTTTGATTTAAGTGTGGGGTGAGGTTTGATTGCTTAGCTGTACGGTATACAAAAAAGAAAAAAACCAAACTATAAGCGGATATGCAATCATACGTACGTAAGACTGCATACAACATGCATGTTTTATGACTTTTATTTTCCCTTAATTTTTTTATTTTTAATATTAGCGAAAAACCTTGTGAAAACTTATTAAGTAATTTTTATTGTTCTCCAAAGAGCACGTGTAGAAATTTTACTATAGTTGTTGTTGTTGTGTATGAGATCGTGTGTTGGCTGGCGAATGTTACTCGGATTTAATCGTTTAAATGTTGATTGAATTCATCATGCAGCATGAAGCTGCAGCAGAAGCAGCAGTAGCAGCAACATGATGACATGCACAGTTAATTGAGCTGATTGTGTCTCTTTTCAGAGCATTGTTCTAGCAGGTTCAGGCTAAGAGACAAAGTTTCTTTGGTGTCTAGAGAAATCGTTTCAAATTCATGACACGGTGACTGTCGTGTGTGAAATGCAACAATTTTGGTCTGCTTGAAAGTTTTTTGAAAACGTGTGGACTTAAAGACCGCAATTAAAAAGTGTTCGTGGTTTCATTCCTCCCCTCTCGTTCTTTCTCTTTATTTTATCATTCTACTCTTTACTTTTTTCTTTTATCTGCGAACAACGACAGTAATAAAATAATAGCAAAAGGTTACAACTGACAACAACCCATAATTTGAACTAATCTTTCATAGTATTTCTATATGCGAACATGTTTTTGAATATCCAACAAGACTTCAATCATTGATCGAACAATCAAACAATCGCTCCACACTCAGAAATCACCGAGAGTGAGTTTAACGCTATCTGATTGCATTCTCAATTAAACACGAATCAATGAATAGTTGTAGACAGATTATAAAAACAACAACAACAAAATTACAAAAAAAATTTATAATTGTAATAATAGCAAGAAACATGATCAACATCATTATCATCACCATCATGATGACCAGGAAAAAAAACAGGCATTGTTTGTGTTGTTTGCATGTATATCTTTTTTATTCTAATAAAATTCGAAATTGTTACAACCATCATGGCGTACTTCCGGGATGTACAACATCCCCGTCACTCAATCGCTGTACATCATGATCGCCAGCATTCTCTTTCGTCAAAATTAGACGAATCTTTTTTTTTTTTCTTCTTCATACTTTCATTGATTTAGTTCATGGCTAAATGCAAGCAGGTGCTTTTGGCCCGGGTTCTGGGTCCCGGCTACAGATTTGTGTCAGTAGTTTAGATTTTCTATGCTTTGGTGATCATCATGATTGCGATGATTGCGATGATTGGGATGTCGTGTTTATGACGATCGAACGATCATCACTCTCATGCAACTAAATGTAATGATTGCCGATTAAACAAAAACAAATACATAAATAAATAACGTAATTGTTTTTGTTTTTGTTTTTGTGATGTGACAGTGACCGAGTGCGTGTGAAGTTTGCAATAAAACTACATTCTTTCCTCGAAAATTTAGGTCAATAAATTTATGTACAGAACAAAAACATTGCTTATGGAATGGCCTCAGGTTGTTGGGGAAGAATATTTTTGCCCAAATACCCTTGACTCTTGATTTTTATTCCCTTTGGATTAAAAGTACTAATAAATTCAAATATTCAATGCTATGTTTGATGTTTACTGGTTTTTCCAATTTCTGAGTCACATTAAAACTTGTGAGTGGTATGGAAAACTTTGTCCTATACACAGACAACAAAAAAACAAACATTAATTATTTATAATTAACTAAAATGTACTCGTATGTATTTTATTTTGCGTAAAAAGCCGAAAATATATCGTATATCGTATTAAGGTCACTTTTAAGAATACATACAAAACTAAAAGCTGAATCAACAATTCCGTCGAATCCTTTTATTGTCGAAAAATAAAACAAACACAAACAATAATATATTGTATTTATACTTAAAAAGCTTAAAAGTAACGGAAATAACGGTCTGTTTTGTGTGTGGGCGGAGGGGCGGGAAGTCTCAGAATAAAGAATTGAATATTTGTTGTGGCTGTTAAATAAGCAACAAAAAAATAATAATAACAAAAATAAATAGCCGCCTACAGGTACACCAGCACTTCCTTCACTTTCCCCCTCCCCGACCACCCCGCCCACCCCGCTCTCTTCTTCTACTACTAGACTAAACAATACTCTCATATGTTGTAATTAAATGTTTCTTTTCACAATCCTTTGTTTGCTTTTCTTGTTTTAATGAAGTTTACACAAGCTCATAGCGTTAGTTTCAACGTTGTTCTTGTTGTTGTTGGTGTCTTTAACCGGAAGAAGAACGTTAACCGAACTCAATTTTCGTTGTTATATTTTCTCATTTTTTCCGTTTCTTTTCATTTTTGACCGTTTTAAGCAGTTCTTTCGTAAATTTTCAGTTATGAATCATTGAAAGAGATTCCTTTGAATGAATGTGAATGAATTCAATCTTTTAGTTTAAGAAAACAGAAGAAGGAAATAAAGTGTAAGCTGTTGCTTAGTTTCTGCTCTCCTCCTGTGTTTCTGCAGTTGTTCTCTTTTCCTCACTCGCTTTTCCCAACCCAGACTTGATTTGTTGCACGTTATTCAAGTAACCTATGACTATACGTACTTGAAGTTGTTAATTTGTGTAGTCAATGGTAAAAATAGCCAGAAAAATTGCGATATGTCACACACACGCACGCTACTATATATATTATATTTTTCTCATTTCTTGAAACGTGCCCCCGTTCAATTTATCCATCAATCCACTTCATCCAATTCCGAATCAATCCATTCATTCAACCATTCGTTAGTTTGGTTTGTTCAAAAGATCTGATTAATGTTGCCGTTGTTGTTCTTGCTGTTGTTGTGTTTGCTGTACTTTTGTTGCTCGCTTTTGACTTGGACTTACTTTAGTTCAGGATCGATTTTATGCTTTTTAACATTTAAGTGTTAAATGATTCTTCTTCTTCTTCTTATGTTCGTGACGTTTTATTATTGTTGTTGGATGTTTTTATGCATTTTTGTTTTTGTAAATTTTTCTACGGATATGAACTTAAATAGCTGTATCTTGGTATATACTCCAGATATGTTATTGTATTTTGTTTAAAATATTTCTTTTCTTATTTTTTGTCTCACTCTTTTTTCTCATATTTCTCTGTATTTGTATGTAGTATTTTTTTTTCGTTTTGCATCTGCACGAAGTTTTTGTTTGCGTTAATTTTGTAATTATTACAGACCGAGCTCTGGCTGTTCTTCTTCTTCTTCTTCTTCTTTTTCTTCTTCTTCTAGATGTCGTTGTGTTAGTTTTTTTTACTTTCTGTAGCAGTGACGTGTATCACTCACTTTAAACCGCAAACTGAACGAAAAACGTGTGTAAATACAAATATTCTATTTTTGTTTAATATTATGATACATAAACAGAGTCAGAGACAGAGACAGATCGAATGTGTCTATAATACATCAATAAGAATTACATGATGACTCCAGAATCCAGAAGGGGTCTATTGGAGGGATTATAAGCCCTCATGAAACAAATCTGTGGTTATTCATAAAATATTAAAATTAAGAGCATGAAGAGAGTTCCTTTCCTTCCTTCGTTCCTTTCCTTTCCTTCCTTCGTGCCTATCTTCCTTTAGTTCCTTCCTTCATTCGTTCCTTTCCTTCTTTCGTTTCTTTCCTTTCCTTCCTTCCTTCCTTTTCTTCGTTCCTTTTCTTTTTTCCTTCCGTTCTTCCTTGTTTTCTTCCGTTCTTTCCATCGTTTTAAACTCTGAACCGTCAAATTATCTACGTTAAAAAAGTGTTGTTATGAAGGAAATATGAATCCGCTTTCAGCCACCATAGAAACTCCTTTCGAACCAATTCCTAGAGTTTTATTGATTGAGTTTTACCATAATTGTGAGTACAAATACATCTCCTGTCAGAATGAGAAGGAAATCCAATTAAACACTTTTATTTCTGAATCTCTTGATCTTGATCTCTTCTTTTTAACAACTTTCAGTAAGTTCCAAGACTAATCGCAAATTTTTGGCAATTTTTTTATTACTTATACTCCATTCATTTTATGATCATGATGACTGTATAGGTACCTCTTCCTGTCATCATACTGAATAGAGATAAATGATTGAGAATGACGAGGAATACTTATGTGAACTATAGTTTAAATTTAACTGCAATATTAATTTCGATATTTTATAAAACATACGATTGAAGGAATTAATATAGATCAAATTTCAAGGTACCTGGATTATAATGTACAATGTTGAACATAAATATCTCAGTACGTGGATCAGCATGCACAAGTTTAATGACAATAAGTATATTATTAGTTCAAGTCCACATTTAAGTCTACATACTCGTACATACCTAGTACGTATCTATGTATATAGAAACATGTTATGTCTTATCACTACAAACGATATATTTGTATTCCTTCAAACAGATATACCATAGATACTTCGTATAGTATAGTATAGTATGTGTTGTATAGAAATGTACCTGTTCTTTAACTAGCAGAGAAATATTAAACTCTTGCTGATAACAACTACAAACTCAACGGCAAAATACTAAAAATAAAACACTTTTAACTAAAGTACACTCAGAGAAAATCTACAGAGAAGTATTAAATAATTATTTTATAACTTTTTCCCTTTTAATTATAATCAGTGCCTTCATATTCAAAGACGAATATAGAATGAATAAAAGTGTTCATCTTTGAATGAAATGTTTTATCCATTTCTATCTGAACGGACGAGGACTTTGAATATTCATCATCTGTCAATTTCTGACATCTCTCGAAAGAAAGTTTGACATTCTTAATTCTAGAAATCTTCTTCTGGCGATGAATCTTATTTTGAATGATGAGATTTCAAAGTATTTGATGAAAAGAGAGTACATTTTTATGCACTGTATGGAGTGACAGAACTGATAGAGTTATAGAGTGACAACAAAATTACGTATTCTTTCATAAGCTTATAATTCATAATAAATAATTTGGAAACACAATAATAACTCCTTTTTTAGAGTGTAAAACGTATAAAACACCTTTTCGTCGTACACACACACGTCTTTATTTATATCCTGTATATAATAATGCACATGTACAAGTTGATACAATATATATCTATTATATATCTCTATATATCCTTATAAATAACGATCAACACCAAACACCATCCTATACCAATAAACTCTGAAAAACAAATTGTTACACAAACGTGATAAACTTGGCAAACGTGGTACGCAATCTTGGCACACACACATGTCGAGTGAGATATCAAGAGTGCGACTGGCAAGCCAGATACAAATACTCGCATACGAGTACAATACAAACAAACAGTCTCTCATACATATGAAAATAAAACACTGGAGGATATAAAATTAACAAATCAAGCAACTAACAAACCCGACCACCTTAAGAACTAAACAAACAGTCACCTAAAACATATCAGCAAACAAATAAAGGAACAACCAAACAAATGTACATGGAGAACAAATACAGGTATAACAGTAACAACAACAACAAGAACAACCACATTTCTTGGACGTTGTTGTTGTTAATTTAATAAATGATGATTGTTGCATACAAGTGCAAACAACGACGAATCGTGATCGTGACAGCGCAACGATCTTGTCTACGGACGAGTTACGTTACGCACGCACACACGTATGAATGCCTGTGTATATGCATTGTATGTGATCACATATGTATGTGATCAGTTTTATTTGTGTGATCAGTTGTTGTTGTCATTGTTTTTGGCGGCAATTTTTTTTTGTTCTAACATTTGTTTGTCCCCGGTTGGAAAACGTAACTTAAAAACAACGTTAGACGTATTTGATGGACTACGTGTTGTGTTTGTTTTTGACCAGACTGGTTGCGTTGTTTTGGTAGTAGTAAATTAGTAGTAGTAGTGGTAGTAGTATTGTCGTAGATGTTGTTTTTGTTGTAGTTATTGTTCAGCTGATGGTACAATGATCGTCGTCGTCGTCATCATCATCGTCGTCGTCGTTGCCGTTGTCGTCGTTGAAGCACCGGCTTTCTTGCTGATAGGTTTGCAGGTTTGTCATTCGTCGTCTTACGTTCGAGAGCACTAGACAACAAAAACTCTCGAGAACGATCGAACTAATTTTGAAGGTTTTTTTAAAAATTAAATGTTTTCTACAAATAAATTGGATTTTTTCAGTTAAAGTTAAAAAAAAATATTAAAAGCAATCAAACAAGCTGTGTTTCAGTGTAATACGGTAATTTTTCCCTGAACAGTAAAGAAAGAAAAACTAAAGAAATTTAAAAAATAACCATAAAAAAAGAATAATTTAACTGTAACTAAAACAACGCAATCTCGAAAAAGGAGTTCTGAAGGAGTTGACTAGAAAGCTGAGTGTCGCTTCACAGTGAATAACTTCTCTAAGCAGTTTCTTCAATGTTTTTGAACTCAAGTCATTTGACACTTTTTGCTAAATTTTGTCAGCACAAAATAGCAACTCAATAAATTGCTGAGCCATCACAATTGTCACTTCTTTTGGCAGTTTGGCAATTTTTTTGTTTGTTTTGTTTTGTTTTTTTATGTAAATAATCATTATTATTTAAAAACTAAAATCAGAGCTCCTAAAAGGGGGAATGAAGAAACAAATCAAAATAAGCGAAACATGACAACGTGTTACTGTAAATATTGGATCATAAAACAAAAAAAAATTATTATTTGTGATTGAAACTTTTTGACACTCTCTCAGACTATTTTTTATTCAGTTGTTGAATTGTTGAAAAATATTTTAATATAAACCGAAAAACCGTAGCGTCTAAATAATATTATATTTCGCATAATATTCGTTGAAAGATCCACGAAGTTACGTAATACATTTTGACTGCCGATCGGTTCTGGAAACTTGTGCAAAAATCAGATGAGAGCTCGATAATCTATATATTAGATGGCAAGGTTTGTACAGTTTATTCAGATGGTTTTAAATATTTAAATGAATACAATAATAACCATAATAGCTATAAATCTATTCAATATAATTTCATTCTATTCTATTTTCGATTATAATAAAACTTCTTCAAATCAGACTTCTTTCACACCTTCCTTTAATTTGTAGGGTTTTTCTGTAGAAATTTATATAAAGTTAATTTAATTTACACTTAAAACAGTCTGTCACTTAAAGAATTCACTCTTATAAATACTTATTAAGAATACTCCTTAATTGAGAACTTTAAATAACATACTAATAATTGTTAAATTGATAATCAAGGCTTATTTTCTTTTGAGATAAATTAGTTAATACAATATTTGATCGTATTTCGTTTGGCACTCCTTCAATTAATATTTTTTCCAATCATTCACTAAACATTCTATTACTATCACCTCAATATTATCTTTAATTATTTGCACTGTTCCATATTCAGCTATTTATCGTACACTATGTATTTTAATATTTGTTGAACTTGCAAATTTATTTGCAAATAAAGTAGATAATAATAATTTAATAAGGTTTTCCATAGCATAGCAACATACAAACATATCATTAATAATATTCTGCGAATTTATTGTAGCAGAAGTTGTTTTAATTTCGCATAATTAAGTGAAAAGTAAAGTTAATGATATGGAATAAAGTTGTGTACAATATAGAAATACTGATATATATTCTCGTACATATTGTATAGTTAGATATACTATATACTGTATTATGGATACTATAAGTTAGAAGTGATTAATCAAAGTCAATTATTAATTATAAAAATTCACATCAATTACATATTCGATTTAATATTCGAACATAATTCGATTTAAGTTCGAATGTATGTATTTATTTGTGATAGTATTGAAAAAATCCATTTCATTGACTTTATTTGTACTAACAAACCTAATAAAAGATCCCGATCTAAAAGCAGAGAAGATATACGTGGCTCATACTGTCTCTCGTGTACTCATCTATATATTTCGATATCATTTCATATTAATTTATTTTATCTCATCGTACCTTCATTTCACTTATATTACTCAAAGAAGATAACACTGATAAGCTGATAAGATTATACAGGCGTCTATGTAAATTCAATGCATGACTGGTATAACGCATATCACGGTACCAAAGACATACATACATATAGAGTGTATATATGTATGTCTGTCATATTTTTACGCGTTTATATTGCATGCTTTTTCATTATAGACAAAGCAAAGAAGAACGTCCGTTTTCATGGGTGTCTTGTTGTAGTGGATATTTTATATGTGTTTTTTGAAAATTTTTTTTCATCTACCACACTCTTAAAATTTTATACTTTATCATGTGCCATGAGTATTTTAATAGTTTTATATTCTTGATAAGTTTCATTTCTTGATAAAAAATCTCACTCCACGCAAGTACTTTCGATGTACTGCTTTCTGCTGAACTTTCGGTAAAACATCGAAGCTTCGAGTACAAAGGAAACTCTAGTATAGATATATTATATAGTGTGCGGACTCAGTCAATCCTTACCTATATTAGTTCTTTCAAAACTAAGGAATAATTTAAATTAGCAGTTTGTATTACGGCAAGCCGAAGCTCTTCGTTCTGGCTATCTGGCTAAAAATAATTTCCATAATTCCTCTTTTATGATTCACACAAAATTAATCTTATCAGCTGACTTTCATAACTACATTTCAATATCTACGAATTGCGAACGCAAATTAGCTTAGAACTCATTGCCAAACAGTTGGCCAGTTGATTCAGTTGGCCAAACAAACGGCTGTGAATATCAGTGTTGATCAATGATCATTAAAAGTATAAAATTTTACTAAACAGCAAAGAAACAGAACAACAGACACAACTTATTGTTAGGAATAACAAAACTCGTAAAATATTGAAAATGAAAAAAGTTCAAAGCAGCTGTGCAGCTGCATAATAAAATCGTGTAAAGATTTCCAATTACTACTACTACTATAATAATAAGAATAGAGAAGCTGTTTCTCTAAAGTCTGAAGAAAAGTTTCAGGTACACTACAATAATTATATTATAATACCTAGTAAAATTGTTTAATTATAATTTATACAATAAATTGAACTGTGATTCATAGTAAGCATGCATTGAAGTTTGAAGTTTCAACGGGTTGGCTTATTGGACTTATTATTGTACTTGCTCTGTATTTTCTATTATATTACATACTTGTTCTGTAAATAGGCTTAAGTTTTTCTATTCCTTTAGAAAATCTGTTTTCTAAGTTACGCTCAGAGAACCCCGGACTGATCTGGTTTTTTTATAAAATGGGTGTATAGTATATGTTGATATATCAATTAAATAAAACGAACATAAGTGGATTTCCATAAGTGGACAGTAATCGCCTATATTATATATCACATTGCTGTGGGTAACTAGAGATTAATTACGATGTACTACAAGTATTTAAGCTATTCTTATAGTTATTTCAGAGGAATTATTAATTATAAATTAATTTAGATTTAACTCTGGTAATAAGCAAATATGATTTCAATTTGTTTAGCGGCTGTCAGAAATATTTGAATATTAAACAACTTTCGAAATTGATGATTTATAATCTTTTCTACTTGAATTAAATAATTCTATATTAATTATTATGACGAATATTATGACGAAACAAATGATTGTACGTATGTATATACGCTTGATTGATTGAATAATTGATGCATTAATTGAAGTTGAAAGTAACCAGTTCCTGAGATGAAATTCTTAATGACACGTCAGCATATTTTACGTCTATCTTCTGAGTGACGTAGACCAATTTTAATTACACTATTTTACTATCATACTGATAGTGATGGTGAAAGTAACATAAAAATATCACAAAATCTCATCTTCAACGAAACCCATTTAAATTTACCGATAATCTACCATTTACGATATACAAGTATCTACGATAACTCGTTTGTAATAGATTTCTATGGTAATTTATGCCTTAAATTGGGGTAAATCAATGGTCAAACTCACGATTTAAATTAAATTTTATTTAAACGATTTAAATTAAAAATAAATTTAAAATTTAATTAAAAAATACATATTTAGATCAGGCAGGACTTAGATCTACAGAGAAAATAAACAATTTAAGAATGCTGTTTTTACAATGATGACAGCCATTTAATATATACTTGGTTTTTCCGTAATTTGCAATTCTTTATAAGAACTGTAATTTATTTTTAAAAAGTTTTTAAACTATAATGTTATTAAACTATAATGTTATTATATGTAGTTATTATTTCAGTGAGAGACAGGCGTCTACTGTGACTAATTTTGTTTCTCTCTTTTGATATTTTGTATTCTGTTTTGATATGCATGAATGTCAATTAGACTTCCTTTTAACGTCTGACAATTTAATTGAGACTTGCCAACTGCTTGTGATTTTCACAGACTCACCACTTCACAGACACTGCCAAGCATCTATAAATTAGTCTTATCAGACCTCACACTCGTATACTGTCAACTTAAGTGTGCTTTTTTCTCATTTTTCTGCTTTTCATTAGCTACAGCGTGAGTGTGGAAAACCACCTGTTTGAAGCTTGTTTTTTCTTCTTCATCATGATTTTCTCACTCACTTTGACCGATATGATGATAAATTGTGGTGTAGCTGAGGCAGCTTCTGTGGGATCTGCCAGTGCATAGCTGAGTCTCTTCCAAGTGAATGCTTTCTATTTCTTTCTCGATTTATAAGTTTTCCTATTAATAATTTTAGTTTATTAAAGTTTGCAAACATTTTATCTATCTAATTATAGTTTAAATTAGTTAAAGTTGTTATTTAAAATTTCACTAGCAAGAATAAGGTTTTGGAACAAACTGTAGAGACTCTATAAAACTATGTACTATATAGAAATCTTAATAAAAGCACAGAAAGTCATTGAAGAAAAGTTGTGCTCTTCTGTTTCAATTTTAACATTTTAAATAGGCTTTATTAAAGTAAATATATCTGTCTGCTAAATTTAGAATAGAATAGAAAATAGTCGCGCTATAAAAGTTGTTTCAGATTTTAGTGTCACCACCTGATTTATTATGCCTTTTTTACTTTTTTTATGGTTCAATGATGTATTTGAAGAATGATACGGTGACTTCAGAAAATATGTAAAATTATATGTAGAAAAATAATGATGCTTATCTGAATATGATGCTTAGATAGACTATAAATAGACTATCGATGGATTATAGATAGACTATGATCAGACTATACGTATTACTGGACTATGGACTACAAGAAGTCCATTATATAAATGGACTATGGGTAGGTAAACTTTAGATGCATTATAGATAGACTATGCATATGGACAGACTGTACGTATGGATAGATGCATCATAGATGATATAGACTATGCATATGGACAGACTGTACGTATGGATAGATGCATCATAGATGCACCTTAAATGGACTATAGATGGGCTATAGAAGATAGACTATAGATATACTATAGATGGGCTATGGATAGATGGACTAGATAGACATAGATTAAATAGATATAGATAGACTATTGATGGACTATCGATGGCTATATATGGACTATAATTGGACTATAGAGGTATATTGGTATAGTCAATATAACTCACCAAGTTATTGCGTGGGTGAGGAGTTCCACACCACAGGTTTCCGATAAGATATAATTGCTATGAAATCATCAGAAATTTGTAACTTTTTTATTCCACAAATCTTCACTTCAACTTGCTGTTTTGATTTAATATTGTAGATCTTTTTCCCTCTCACATAAATAATAGATTATTAACAAAGTAACACAGTATAAAGTTATTCGTTTTTGTATACTTGGTGCTAAGTACATTTATTGAATAAATCAAATGTGATTATAATTTTACTTGCTTATGAATTTAATTTTGCAATCACGGGTATTATTTATTGAACATAACTTGTTGTACATTTCCTACCTTACAAAACTTTACTGTACACAAAGTGTGTAATAATATAGTACAATAGTAAAGTTTATCCTAAAGCTAGAGTTTATAAAAGAGATTTGTAAGTAGTTTTGGAATAATATTGCATAAATGAATTTAAATATAAATCCTCTTTGAATTAATTCTTTTTAATCCTACAAAGGTATGAGAAAAAATAAAAGAGAACGCATTAAGTAGATAAAACATAATGAAATGTGTCTATAATTTTATAAATCTTTTATTAATTGCATTAACCTTTAAAGTAAAGCAATGAGTTATTGAAAGGATTATCTTGGAAGTAGATTACTGACGGAAGAAGAATAAAAGGTACAAAATACTGGCTATAGAAGTATTATGAATGATGTCAATCGAGTTGCAGTGTCATTTTGTTGTACTGTGTAATCTTTGAAGATAATCCTTCCTCATTACAAATCAAATGTAGATTACATTTGCATCTGCTAACACTACTTAGAATAAATTGAATTGTTAATAAGCTGTTCGTGTTATTGTAAATCTTGAAATGCATAAACATTTTATGACGTTCATTCAGGATGTCCTTGTACCTTCTAATTCCAACTAAGCCGAGTTACCAGGCATCAAATTACACAATTACGTCTCTATCAATGGACGGCATAAAAGTGTATTAAAAAACATAATATTAATAATAATAAAAAATAAAATGATCACAACCTAACAGCAAAAAAAACCTCACCAATAACATGCAATCGATTAGCAATGAATACAAAAATTCTTAACAACAATAGATGTTTATTTAATTTTATAATTCTAATAATAGTAATAATAATAAATAATTTAAAGTGCACACAAACAAGTACACTGAGAAAAAAACAGTCCAGAATTTTGCGTGCGTCTCTGTTGACAAAAATTACATGAAAAACAATTTATTGCTAATGGAATTTATTATCAACTCAAGGCCGAGCACATTAACTCGCTTGACATTAACTGCATTTGTAGCGCGAGCTGTAAGCAGCTACTGCAACTTGTGGTAATGCATTCAATTATGAGTTATTATGCGAGTTGTTTTTATAACATAGCACAAGTTGAGTGTGTGTTTTTCCCCTCTACGTAGTTCATGAAACCATATTTTTATCATCGCAAAACTATTGGATTGAAGACAACATTTGTAGAGTATTTGTTTGGTTTTCTTTTCAGTCATAAACAACTTGTACACTTGCATATCAATATAATGAACCATATTTCGTACTTAATACAGCTCATTTGTTGCACTTTTTTTTATTTTATCCGCAGCGTGTGTTTCTACCCTCAATTTAAATAATTTTACTTCGTAGCTTCAAACATCTAATCAGTATTTTTTTCTCTAACTCATTGCTAAAAATGATTATTTTTCTTTCTTTCCCATTGCTAAAAACGATGAATTCTTCTTTTTCTTCCTTCTTTTATTTGGCTTAATTTTTTGCCAATTCGCTATCATAACTATGTTATGTTAAATGTTAAAAACACACTTAAATGTTTGTGTAAATATCGAAATCTAATCTCGTCCACGGTTCAGTTGGCAACACCGTAAAAAACTTTGTCACTACTCTAATCAGTTCTGTCAACGAACTTAAGCGTGACGCACTAACTATCGGTTTATATTATGTACAGATACTTAATTTACTCTTAGTTCAGCCATGCTTAATGTATAATAATGTGCTGTGATAAATGTTGTTATAAAATATTATGGCATAGAGTATTATAATTATTCGAGTTGAAGTTTGTTATAAAAATTAGTGGGTTTTCTATTATATTCTAATATATTATGGGAATGTTTCTCAAAGAGATACATATGTAAATATATTATACGAGTATAATACTTAATGGCTTTAATTTGCATTTCATCCACGGATTTGTTTTATTATAAATTCCCTTAAATTCTTTACTTTACTTTCCGTTTCAGAATCTAAGACAATTATCGACGATTTCTATAGGCTCAGTGTTAATCTTTATATTTATGTATGTACGTATTTTTATATTGCTATTAAAATAGTCCTCCCCACACACCTCCACCCGTTTCACTTTCTGAGACTTTCTACGGTGTCGCAATTCTCAGGCATCTCGTTTTTAATGCGGTGGTTTTAATTAAAAGCCGACAAAAACAACACCAACCGTTTTACTTTGAATTTAGCGCTATAAAACTTTTTTTTATTTGAATTTGTTGTTCGTTCTTATCGTGCGTTCTCAGCACGAGCAGCGACGGCGTCGCCGCCATTTTGTTTCTATTCTTTGGCATAAATATTTGCAATACAGTTTGTCATACAGTTAAAAACAATTAACATGACTTCAGTTAAGTATGAGTGCGTATATCTATAAAGGGGCATGTGTGTGTGTAAGTGCATGAGTGTGTCTGTGTGTGTCGGTAAAAATAAAATAATTTAAAAAAATGGTGGCACGTCATAAGTTCACTTTCAGTTTTATGTTAAATGTACATACATAAGTACATAAATATGTGCAAAGAAAAAGTTTTTAAAAAAACTACATCATTAGCAGAACTGCGTACGAGTCTGATTATTAAAGGCAGAAGGTGAAAAAACCATAGTAACAACAACAACAACCAACTTTACGATAGCAGCTCTTCGTAGAACCTCGCGCTTGATTTGCAAGCCATGCAACGCCCAAGCAACAGCAGCAACAACAACAACTCTGTGACCTGCTTAATTTTTTTTTTGTATTTATTTAAAAAATGTTTTTCTGTTTTTTTTTTATTTTCTGTTTTGCTCCTTTGCACTGCGTTTTGATGTCGCATAATTAATTGGTAAAGTTTCACGTTGCTTGGAGTTCATGCTGGTTAAAGTTAAGAAACCTCACTTAAAGCCTAAAAATAAAGAAATAAGAAAAAAATGTATAAAAACAATAATAAAAATGAGAAAAATTAAAATAAACGTGAAATTAGAGAAAACCAATGCTCAGGCATGTTACGGCGCTTTGCGTTGTGTTATGATGCGTTGTGTTGTCGGTTGAGTTGCATTGCGTTACCTACGTCAAGTCAAAAGATTCTCAAAGCCAAATGCTGCTGCTGCTGCTATTGTTGTTGCTGCTATATTATTCTGTACAATGGCCTGTGACGGACCCACACTATTCTGTGATTATTATTGTTCTTGTTGTTGTTTTGTTGTTGGTGTCGCTTGAATGGTTTACATAAAATAGCATAGCAGCAACAGTTACAACAACTACAAGTACAACAGTCAGAACAACAACAACTACTACTTTGCTCCACGTCGTCTGGTAATATTAAGACTTCAGATTGAAAAATACTAATTAGTGGAGATGAAAGAAAGGGCGACTTGGAAAAGGTAATAAGTCCCTATCTTAGTATACTCTACACTTGAAGAAAAGCGACCCATTTTTAGGTAGTTAAAGTAGGCGTGGCATGTCTAGGAAGTGTTCATGGTATATTAATGTCTTTATTAACATCTAATGCCTGTGTGTGAAAAGAAAATATGTAGATCTGCATACTTTTGTACACAACTTCTGAACTCGTAGAGAAAGTGAGACGAAAAGAGAGAGAGATATATAGATTTCTAACAGACAGATGGCTTGTTCCTTCAGTTATGTACGGCGTTTACGGCATTTCGGACAAACCAATCTAACGAACAAAACTTTTTCATGTCCCACAACGTATAAAGAAAGAACAATAAACAAAACCCTCCTTCCTTACATGTGTCGTTGCATTTATTAGTTAAACGGCAAAGCAAACTTGCTTTAAAGTCATAAAAATCGGTATTATTTAAAATAAAGTAATTATTTTTGCCACATCAGAGATGAGAGAAAAAAAAACATACGGTTTCCTTGCCTAGCGATTCGCCACGTTGTCTGCTTCTTATCTCTTAACCCTCATAAAATTATGCCAAAACATGTGCAATAAAACTGAACCAAAACTATTTGCATAGATTAGATAAGCAGGTATTCTATAACTTTTATACAACAGCAACAGTTTCTATTACTGAATGGCGAATAAGGTTAATTTTCACCTTCCAATACAATTATTGAGAATGCGAGGGTAATCCCAGAAGTACCCGAAAGATTGTTGTTTAAAAAATTATTATATTAAAATTATTAAAAAAATTACTAAGTCGAAAGTAATCAAATCGAATCAATTCAACTTATTTTATTCCTCGCTTTCTTTTATTTGCAGCCCACTGATCATAGTGCCACGCTCGAGGATAGCTGGTGCTGGGAGCCAGAAAATGTCAAATCCGACAATGATCGCAGCTCGGAATCGTCTAGTGGCCATAGCGGCGAAATGGTCAATATTACGTTGGAAGAAGTGGCGCTGGGACGAAATGCTTCTAAGAAAGCCAAGCGTTTGCCCCGTCAGCCCACCGAAAACACCGCCGCGTTGCAGAAACGTGTACAGCAGCTGGAAGAGGAAAACAAGCAACTGAATGTGGCTCTAGAAGAGTTGGACACTCAACATAACCAAGCCATGCAGAATGTCCTGGAACTGAAAACGGATCTGCAGTCAAAATTGAGTGAAGTGAATAAAGATTATACAGTCTTAAAAAAGGAAAACGCTGACAAGTTTATCAACACTGAATTGGAGATCGCACGCTTAAAGAAGCAGCACGATGAGTTGCAGCAAGACTTACAGACTACCAACGTGCAGAAGGCCGCCGCGCTGCAGAAGAACGATGATTATGTGGCCGAATTGAAGAACGCTATGATCGAGTTGGCCGATCTGCAAGAGTTGCTGGAGAAAAAGTCCAGAGACAACCTGGAGTTAATAGAGCGCATCAGAGAGGCAAACAGGACAAACGAAGAAACGACTGAAGCAAAGAATGGATTGCAGGAGAAACTGGAAATGATGTGTAAAGAATTAGAAGAACTAAAGTTGGCTAAGGAGAAGAAAACTTCGGAGTCATCGGCTACAGGCTCGACAGGCAAACAAAGTGACGATGAATTTATTGTGGTCCACGAAGGCGACACCAGCTCTTCGGTGCCTACAACACCACCTTCAAAGGAGCAGCTGAAGGATAAAATAGTGCAACTTGAGAATAGATTGTCGGAACTCACTTTGGAGAATGGAAGCCTTTCACTGAAGCTGCAGGACAGTCAGTCGGAAAAAGAGCTGTCGTCGAATGTTCTGAAAAGTAATCTTGAAGAACTGGAAAAGAAGCTAGAGGACCAGCGCTACATCTCGATAGCGATCCAGGAAGAACTTACAGAAGAACAGGAGAAGAATAAAGAGCTGACAGAAAAAGCCGCGGATGGCATTCTAGCTAATGAGAAGATTAAAGTACTTTCTGAAGAGAAACAGAAGATTGAGGAAGAAATGAAAACTCTACAAGAGCTGCTGGAAAAATCAGTGGATCTTGAAAAGCGTCTAATAATCTCAGAGCAGGAGAAGGAGACTCTGCAAGTGGAACTGCAGTCGTTGCGGCTTTTCAAAGAACGAGTACAGGAGATGGAACAGAAACTGCAGACGCTAACCATTGAGAACCAGCAGCTAAAACTCAATGCTGAAGCAGAAACCGAAGCGCACAGTAACCACGCCGAATTAGAAGAAAAACTCAAAGCCTTGACTGAAGAGAACGAAACCATGCGTTTGGAGCTCGAGGTCGTGGCGCAACCAAAGTTTTCACAGGTGGTCACTGAGGGGAAACGAGTTACTGACCTGGATGCCGATGAAGAGGAGCCATTTAACTATGAGAAGCTGAGAGAGCTGCTGGAAAAGTACTTCAAGCAAGACTTGAAGAAGGACAATGAAGAGCATGCTGGCAATGGCGAGATGGCCGAAAAGACTTACAAAGCGCTGTGTGAGCGTTTATTGCAAGTTGATTCACTGCAGAAAACTGTGGCACGTATCTCAGAGGATCTCATTGATCTGCAAGACAACAAGCTGGTGTGGGACCATGAGAAGAAGACTTTGGAAGCGGATATCTCTCAATACATCCTACAGTGCGATGAGTTGATGAAGAACAACGAGATTCTGCTGAACGAGCTGGACAACTACAAGCGCAACAAGTTGGAGACCATATCGGAGAACAACGAGGAGAATATGTTGCAGTTGGAAACGGCACTGGATGAATGCACCAAGTTGAATCGAACCTTGGAAGAAGAGTACGCTGAACTAAACGAAAAAATCGTTGAACTCGAACGAGAGAAACAGGAGCTTTCCGAGAAGCTCATTAATGCACAGTCGATCAACGAGAGTTTGCAGACAAAAGAGCAGGACTACCAGCTACAAGTGGAGACGCTCAATCTGCAAAAATGTAACTTAGAGTCCGAGCTTAACGAGTGGAAATCGAACGAAGAGAAGGACGATAAATCAAATGAGTCGCTACAAGAAGCTGAGGCTAAGTGCAGCAGTCTGACGCAACAACTTGAACGTTTAAGCAAGGATCATGCCGATCTCGTGGGTGCAATGCAGGGTCAGAAAACTTCACTCATGGAAGCCCTTAAAAACCGTGAAGAGTTGGAAAAGATGGTGAATGAACACGAAAAGCTTGCAATTGAAAGACAAGAGAAGATTTCGGACCTGCAGTGGGTAAATGCTGCCAATGAAAGTATTATCGCCGAACTAAAGACGAAAGTAGCTGAAACGGATGCTGAGCTTTTACAACAGAGCTTAATGCTTACGGAGAGCAAAAATCAGAATGCATTACAGATGCAAGAACTGTCAGCAAAAGATGTTACAATAGAATTCCTGAAATCTCAGATGAAATCTCTCGAAGGAAACACTCCTGGCACAGAAGAGTTGGAAGCTTTTAAACTAGAACATCAAGAGCTGCTGACTAAATATTCTCTCCTAAACAATAAACTGAGTGCTCTTGAAGAGGAGTTGCACACTCAAAGGCAAAGTGAATGTCTCTTGCAGGAAGAAATAAAAGCTTTGCGAACTCAGTCCTCAGTCAGCTCTACCGAATGGGATGCCCTGCAGGCAGCTGAAAAAAAACTACAACTTGATTATGACGAACTGCAGAAGCGCTTTGAAATGCAGTCTTTGGAACTCAAAGACTTACAAGAGAAAGCCGTCGGTTCCGAGGATAACTCCGTGTTACGGATAGCGAAGCTTGAAACTGAACTTTTAGCTACTGCGGATCTGCAAAAGTCTGTCGATTCGCTCAACTATGAAAAGCAGGAAATGATAAAAGCTTTGCAGCAGAAACATTCCGAAAATATGCAGTACTACATGGAAATACAGCGACTCCAGCCGATCATACAGAATTTGCAACAACAATTGACCAAGGCAGAGAATATGGAGAAGCACTGTCACAAGTGTCCGGAACTCGAGACAAAGTTGGACGAACTTAGGCAGGAGTTAGAGAAGCAACAGGATCAGATAAACTTCCTTAGAGAGAAATCGAATATACTGACTACGAATCTCCTAACCGAGCAGACGAACCAGAAGCTGATACAGCAGGAGAAGGCAGATGTATTGGAGCAGAAGGCGGCAATACTTAAAGATTTAGAGCGTCTACGGGAGCATCTATTGGAGATTGAAGAGCAACACACGCAAGAGACGGTGGAGATGCAAAGAGAGTTGGAGGAAACGAAATCAAAAATGCTGGCCCTTCAGGAAGAGGTATCGAAATCGAGCAATGCGTATACATCCGCAAGGTATGTATGAAGGGGAGAGGGTGGGGTAGATTATTTCCTGAGACGAAGCTTTGACATGAACTTTTAAGAACCTAAATAACCGTAGATCGAATTTAAACGCTTGCAGGTGCCGATTGAAGAGCAAAACAAGAATTAATTCGCGTCTCGCGTTCGAATCCGATCCCTGCAAGAACGCTGTTGATACTTGTAACCGATAGCGAAGACGCACCGACAAATTGTAGAGTTATCGCGCTTAATTTTTTTTTGTACCCCTATTGAATAAAACAAATAAATAAATAAATAATTACAGCAACAGAAGCGCGACCACGTTGTCGTCAATGTCGCGTCATATTGGCGGCCATATTAAATTGATTTCGTGCGCTTTGCGATGCAATACATGGACGTGCCCGTATGTGTGTGTGTGTGTGTTATGTTCGTGTGTGTAGGTGCGAATACCTTTGTTCGGTTCGGTTCTCTTATCTGCTGAATACGTTTTTTTAACGTTCTTTCAATATTAAAGCAAAGTGTTTTCTTACTCTCCCTCTCTCTCCATCTCTCTCTTTCTTTCATAATTCACAAGTATTCAAATCGGCTTATTCTAGCTCTCTACCTTTCTCTCTCTCTCTCCCTCCTTCCTTATTATATATCATTATTATGCGCTACTGTTTTAGCCTTTTTGACAATATATCGGTCACGATTCGTTCTAACGAACACTCAAACAACTTAACAACTGCAACAAATGCGAATTCGAGACGGATATGAAAAAAAAAACATATACAAAGTTGAATATCGTATTTAACGATGTTCTATTTGGTTAGTTGTTTCTTTAAACTTTTTGTTTTTGTATATTTTCCATTATTGTTATTATTATTATTTAAATTTTTGTGAAAATTCTTCACAGTATTCGCGCCAATCAACACGCCGAAACCTTGCAAGCACAGTACGCGCTCGTCGTGCAGCAACGCGATGATTTAGTTACTAAACTGAGCTTGGCCGAGGATCGGGAATCGAAGAATCAAGCGGCTCTCTGCAATCTACAGTGTGCTTTGGAACAGTTCCAAAATGGTGAGTTGGCAAGCTGTAATTTTGAGTATTTCTTTAGCCAGTTCATTGAAAGTTTGCATTAAAGTGGATGGATAAATATTGAATTTATGGACTGATATAAGTTTACAGAAGTAAGAAGAAAGAATCATCAATCGAAATCAGCCCATTAAACAAAACCAGACTAGATAGAACAGGGACTGTACAGATATCAGTTAGTATAACTTTACTATTTACTCCAACCATTTTATGGGCAAATGAAGAAGAGTGAGGAGGGCAATCAACATTTTCTAACTGAACCTTATACTCGTGTGATATACAGAACCGTAAAACTTTCCGTAATCACTATTAATTCCCTAAATGATGAATTAATGTAGTTTGTGATAATATACAAATATTAAATCTTAAATAAATGTACTTGTGTATGTGAATATTTCTTTAATTTTCTTTGTATTCAACCATTTTCTCCCTCTCGCTTTCTTTCTCTTCCCCTCCCTCTCTCCCTCTCTGATGCTCTCTCTTCCTAATTCATGCTTTACCCCTAAGACAAGGAAAACGATATAAAAGCTGCCACGCAACGAATTCGAAAGGAACTTCAACTGCATCTGAACAGAGAGAAACAACTTCAGTCCGAAATCAACGCCTTAAATCAGCGTTTGGACGATGCCAATCAAGGCTTGTGTGCCGCATCACGTCTCTCGGATCAGTTGGAAGCGTGTCAATTGACTATAGCGACGTTGAGTGAAGAAGGTAAGCGTTTTTTATTTTTATAATATATAAAATCTTAAAAATTAATACGTAGTTATTAAGGCAAAGAAACAGCAAAAAAATGTGAACTAACAAGAATGTTGCGTAAATGTATTAACTTCAAATTGTGCACTTAACCTAAACCAAAACAGTTTTTAAAAATTATTTTAAGCATTAATTGTTTTGCCAACTACGGAAATACAAAAAATTTACCGAACTTGCTTAAGCATGTTTCACAACCACTTTAACCAAGTTCATAACCACTCCATCACCAAAAAACTCACCCTTCCAAAACCACAACCACCGCTTGTTGATTCCTAAAGGTAAATATCAGCTGGTAATTCTGGGATTTTTTCGCATTTAATATCACTCGGAATTTCAGTTGGTATGCATTTTTAAGAATTCATTACTTACACCAGTTTTAAAGCAAACCGGTCACGCGTAACTGTACTTCTGTACCTGATTAATAATAAAATATCGTGTAAGAAAAACTCATACTATATACATCCATACATACATATACTCAAATTGTTTGTATCTACGGAATAAATTGTTATTCATACTGAACTACATTCACACTAATTTTATACGCATCGAGAATTGGTTTATTTTTGGAGAACATTTTAAAATACTTCCGTAAGATACGTTTTTCTTTAATTTTTAATACTTTACATGTTTTATTTGGTGTCCTGTTCTTATTTTTCTTTGAAATAATGTTTATTCTTACTTTTTATTATTCTTTTGTTCCTTTCATAAAATGTCTCGAAGTTTAACTTTTAAAAATAGGCTATTTTGGATCGTACATATATATCCAACTCGAATTAACATGGTGTTAGTTTTTCTCTCATGTTCAAAACTCTCAGGTTTCGTCCTAACTTTTCATAATCTCATAAATATAACATCATGTTTGGCCTTTATTATCATATCTACATAAGTCCCTCGTTAAAACTTCTCTGGATTATTTAAAACTATTAACATTTTAACATTTGACTACGACTTTTAGCTTTTAACTACATATATTATAATCTATACTATAACTATTTATCATCATTGTAGGTATATGTGTATGTGTGTATATCATCTTAATCTTCAAACAAGAAGAAAATATAATTATAATTTGTAGACTTAGGCTAGGTTAGGTTAAGTGCTTGTGATCTCTTAATCGGCTCATCTAAGAATCCAGTCGCAACGGCATTGAAACGCCGGCTAGCCAGAGCCGGGTATTGGCAGAGCAGGTGGAATATAGTCTGTTCCTCCTCCACGTCCCGACAACATCTGTAGTGATTTTGGCACTAGATATCCATCTAAACGCGCTTTGACCGATGGGGGCAGTTGAACCTCTATCGAAAAAGAGATAAGTAGCTTGAAGTTGTTCCAGTTCAGCTCGGCCAAAGTGGGCGAGCAGCTCTACAGTCGGATGTGTTTCTCCAATAGATTTCTTCAAATTATACTCGTATATTTACTTCTTTAAAGTGGGACTGACTGCTAGATGTTGCCAGGAGATCCAATTGAATTGACACTACTTTTATAAATGGTGGAATGTCTTCAATTATTTAATTAAAATTTTGTTAAAGAATTTAATATTTTATGAAAAGTAAAAATATGTGTTGAAGTGTTGTTGTTTCTTAGTTAAGTTGCAATATTTTTTATATAATTTTATTAATGTTTTTCCTAAGAATTTCATTCCTCCAATATTATTTACCTTCCTTTTCTTCGAAACTTTTTTTGTAGCTGTTATTTTTTTTCTATTGAGATTTTGTTCATTTATGATTTGTGCTTTTTTTAATTAAAATTTTGCTGTTATTGTTATCGATTTGAGTTTTAGCGACGATATACGATTGCGTAATCTCAATTTGTAACTGTGAGCCGATTCGATATCCTGAACTCACGTTACTTGGTGAGGTTGCTCGGTTGTGTGTCTCTTTCTACATGTCTTGTTCGCTTTTTACTATCGTTGTATTTGTATTATGACTGTATTATGATTTTTAATAATCTTATTGGGTGCATTAATAATTTCGGTATTTTTTATTGTTTACTAATGATTCATGAATTTTTACTTACTTATTCAAAGTATTGTCCATCACTGGAGAGAATACTGCAATAATTAAAACGTCAAAGAAACGCCTTTACTTCACATGGTATTGAACCCAATTATGTACGTTGCATGTGAATCATTCCCGTCCTCATCAAACATTTGAAAGAGTTCCTTCGTGCGCAACATTAACTGAATCTGCGAAATTCCTTAAATAATTTATATTAATCTTCACAGAGGCATTCATTCGTTACTTCATCTTCGAATTTGATCGGCCTTTCAGGGCGTTTACATCAACGTCACAATTTTTACACCATGCAAGCCATTGGCCGTTATTAGATTGATCAGCACGATGCGTGCATCACTCACGTTGATTATTTGATTCGTGGCATGTTCCTTTAAAAATCCTTTCAAGGATTGCTTTGGATTTAGTGATAAGTAAGAAAACGAAGCAACCGATACTAATTTAATCGTGTGAATCAATTCGAAATTATTAATGCAAGCACCAAATATTTTGTAGTTGTTATATTATATATGTATATAGTATATTATTGTATATGTACGAGTACATGTTATTAGTTGAGTTCATTTAATTAAATATTTGAGTTGAGTACAATTAAGTTTAGTTTTATTTTTTAAAAATATGTCTGCAATTTAGATAAATTCCTACATTACTCATTTAATTTATTTTTAAAATTACTTTTCTTATAATCGTTTCTCAGTTTTCTGATAGTTCTTGTTTTTGTTTAAAATTAATGAACAAATCCGGAAAATTAGAAAATCCTATATAAATGTATGTATATATTGTATTTTTTTAAGTCTTCATTAATTTTTAAAGCTTGAAGGTTTTCTTAAGCGACTTAATGTTAAGATTACAATAGAATTTTAATGTAAACTAAGTAAAAACATCATCCGCTGCATGATGCCTGATGCGCTACAAGCCTCCTCTCAGCCTGCAGCCTGTGATCATAAGTTTCGAGGCCGCTTGACTTCATAACCGAAGCCTATATTCGCTATATACGTTTACCCGGTTGAGTATTACATCAGGTACTGGTGTGCCATTTCAATTACAACAACCAGTACCTATGTTATACTGACTCGGTTATTCTGACTGCCCTGCATGGAACTAGAGAGCTGAACTTCTACAAATTTAACAGTTGTGAAAATCAAGTGAAGAAATTTCTTAATCTTTTTAAACTAATAAATCGCATTTGTACATATGTATTTACAACAATATCATATAACATTTAATAATAACGATAACTATTATTTGCTTCAACTTATAATGGAGACTAATTAATCAATACGTTTCGATTCACTTTATTGCAGTGGAGACTCTCAAAACTCAGAAGCAGACCATCGAACAGCAGCTTCGACTCAATGAGTCCAGTCAGAGTGATAAGATTGACAAGAATCTTATCAAAAGTTTGCTCATCGGCTACGTAGTCAGCGCCAATCCAAATGACAAGACACAAGTATTGCGTATGATATCCTCTGTGCTGGAGTTTACGACTTCGGAGGCGGATAAAGTGGGACTAAATAAACAGCAGACTAGTTGGTTAGGATCATTACTTGGTAGCGGGGGGGCTGAATCAGGTTTGTTTGAATACACGAGTGTAGCTCTTAATCTTTTATACTTTATCTTATCTCATCTAATTTTAATTCATCCAAAATTCAACATCCAACTCATCTCATGTTTTCTCATATAATATCATCACATTTCATTAACACCTTTGATCACCTCATCTCATCGAAGTGATGAGATCTGACCTGATCTCCAATCTTATCATATCTCATATCAACTCTTTTTTCCAATCTATGTTTTCTATTATGATACATTTTTTCTTATTATTGTTACATCTTTCTTATTATCCACTTTCTCTGATTTTGTTCTGCTGCTTGTTCTTATTCTAGGTTACCAATCGAAAGATAATCTTGTTCAAGCTTTTGTCCAATTTCTTGAACAAGAATCACAACCCAAAGTGAATCAAAATAATATGCCGAACCTGTTGAATATGACACAAGCCACGCCTACGGATACTACTAGTACCGCTACCAACATTGCTGCGATACGGCGTACATCTGTTAGCAGCAACAATGGCAACCCCTCCTCTCCGCTTCCTATTCAGCCGATTCTTTTGAATTCGAACATCGTCGATGAGTTCGCTCCTTCACGTAACTCCAGCTCGATTCTGAAGGACATTCTAAGTGATACTTGATGGTTGTAAATTGTACAATTTCAATTTAAATTTATTTTAAAATAATTTTTATATGTACCATAAAATGTTATACAGACACATACCCAAACACACACACACATAAATGTTGTATACCGCACATGGAATAGTATTAAGAGAATTCTAATTCGAATGTCATTCTTGACACTTGTTTGTCTTTTCGACATTTGAATGTATACATTCGTTTTTTTTTCAATATTCTTTCCTAACACTTTTGTGTTAATTATGTATTTTTTTAAAACTGATATAATTTAGAGTTTTATTGTAATTTGTAATGATGTCTGTCTGCTGTTTCCCTATTGTATATAAAATCACTCTCCTGTTCTGAGAATTTTGATGATTGTAAAGTAAAAAAATTATATGCAAGTTGTTTATTAAATGATTTGACGAGAGAAGAAATAATGTATTAAATATATTTAGTCTGCGAAATATAACAAAACAAAGAAAACCAGATGAAAACTTCGTTTTTTTTCTCACAATAGCCGATTTTATAGCAGATATACGGGCAATATGGATACTTTGATGAATAAAATAGTTCCTTGTGCAAATGGTTCTCTAAGAAAATTAATTGCGTTGCCAACGTGTGCTTGTTTAATATGGTTATCATATAAGGTACACTTCTAAATATGAGTGGGAGGTCAACTAAGTACTCTATCTAGTCCTTAGTCTAATATATAGTCTTAGTCTATTTCCACAGCTAAGGAAAATGTGTAAAATTCTTAATAAAACAATTTGTATTGAAACATTTCCTTTGTATTTGCACTAGTTGAGTATATTATTTAAATATTATTTATTTCGTTAATTGTTTAGTTTAGTTTCATCTTTCTTTCTATTTATATATTATGTATTAGTAAAATATACGATATATAAAACATAAAAACTAAATAAAGAAGATTAGAATATAAACTAATCTTTAACATTCAGTTTGTTTAGTTTTTGTTTTTCTTTTGTATTACAGTTCATACTTAAATTGTATTGAATTTTACTTAAATTGTATATTAAAAAAACATATTTTTCAAAAATTTAATTAAAATCAACAAAAAAAAAAACCATAAATTTTATACACAGTTTCTACATAAGGCTAAAAATTAAGGAAGGCTTCCTAAAATCGCTACTAAAAGTGAGTGCTAAAAAAATATAGTAGCAAAGTAGTAAAAATAGCTACAATTTTTTCACAGATTATTTCTATAGAAGGAAAATATACACAGTTAAAATCTAGTAATACGATAGTATATCAGTTTAAACTAATTTGTTGATTGAGCACATTGACCACATTAATTGTTACAATATTTTAAATATTTATGCATAAACAAAAAATATTTCTAAATTTAAAATATGTTATTATATTTGTGTTAATCGTTTGTTTGTTAATCGTTTTTGTTGTCATATAATATATGTGATATAGTATATATATAAATATTTAACATCAATAGAAAATTTGCTAATTTTTAATGGTTTTCTTTTCTTTTTTGTTTTTATTTTTCTGTGGTTTTGTTGTAGGTTTGCACATAAAGACACTTGTTTTTACATCGGTTGCTCTAAAATAGTTTAACAGTTATAAATAAATATGTATATAGTTCATATATGGTTTATATGTATATAGTTTCTCTTCTTCTTAATTTTCATTTTTAAGTTATAGAAAAATTTTTCTTTAATTCTTTTACTTCTAAAGGAAAGTAAACACTTTTTTTAATATAATACTTTTTTAACATATTCTAGCAATTTTTGGAATATTATAAAAATTAAAACATACACACAAAGACAGCAATATTTAAAAACAAACAAAATATTTTACGATTATTTAATCGAACTTCAGATTTCGAAGGTTTTATAAACAGTTTTTGTTTTTAAAAGCTAGCAAGAGTTTGGCTGAGTTTCTAACAAAGTTTTAAATACATTCATACAATATTTTTAAAATTTCGAATCACATTAAAATTGTAGTAATTCTAAATTTAATAAAAAATTGTGTTTTCTTTTTGGTAGAAAATTGATTGAATTTTTCTGTTTACCTAAAAAATTGTTGTTATTTATTATTATTTGTGACTATGTTTTTACTTTACTAAAATGAAAAAATCTCCAATGAAACCTTTAAGTCTCGAGTACTAAAATTGTAAAGTAACATAAAAAAATAATATAATACACGATGTACATATGATAAATGCTAATGAATGTACATCATACATCCAATTAATTTTGTTGAATAGACGATGAACAATTTTCCTATCTTTTTTTCAATTAATTTGAGTTTTATAAATATTTTGTCAGTATTTTTGAGCACTTTTTCACCGAAACAAGTCGCGAGTTTTTCTTTGATGAATGTTCAGAATATTGTCCTTCTACCATCCCCTCTACCATTCCCCAAAATTCTTTCTAAAAACGCTGTGTTTTTAATGGTTGTTTGAGACTCCTTGCATTCACGAAACTATCCTTAAACAGATACCACCGTCTTATTGAGCTGTTCTCCCCATTCTATTATCTTGTACTAAATCTTTGTTTTTAGTTTTGGTCCCCCCTGAAAATCAGTTACTTCGATTTACCTTTATTTAAAGTGCTAAAAAAGTTTGATTAATGTACTTGACATTGAATTCTGAAAAACATGGTAACACAAAAACAATATCTTGAAGTAGGAAACGAAAAACTTTCCAAGAAAATGTCAAGGAGAGAAAGAAATCTTGAAAAACTTCCCGGAAAAAGTAATTGTTACCCACTCTATCCTTTTTTCTGCGTATATCTCATAAAAACTTGATGCTTGATGCTCTTTATACCTAAAGTCTGATGTAAATGCAAGTGAAAAGTAAATGATTAGAAAGAAGAAAGGATGGAATAAACACCTAATGCTAAATTATGGAACGACTGTGAAGGATGAGCTGCTTCTTGAAACCTTAAAGTTGCATTCGTGCAAATACTCGTATATTTCATTGATAGTTATTTAAGATTGGTACTGTTTTATATTGCAACTAAGCCCCGTAGGTAGCGCTACGTACTACTCTAAATGACGTCAAAGTCAGGTGAAGAAGTATTGAGATGTTATGCATAAATTTGGTCCATAGATTCAGACAAACTATTTAGTAGTCTCTACACAAGAAGGTTGATCGAAACTATACTAAGACTAAAACTAAGGCTAAGACAATGAAATGGTTCGATCGTTCCTGGACTTCCTTCCTTAAGATATCGTCCAGAGATATCATTCCTTGAGAGATATCATTTGATTGACAAGATGATTGGCTAAAACTATTCCGCTGAAACATTGCTATCATTCACTGGCCCCGTTCCTTCATCGACACTACTTACTACGCTTCCTTTTCGAACTTTTGTATAAGTTAAAAAGTCCTCCAATTCGATCCTGCTTGGAAACCTTTCCATGTACTCAACTGATCTCATCACATCACGTATCACGGTTCATTGCACTTGATGCTGCTGTAAGGAGAACTCGACAGGAGCTGGAACCTGACCACCTAGCTACCCCGGCCTCCGACACCCTCACCGACTACTGAAATGTCGATGTCATTCAAGGCTGTCACTTCATCGTCACGAGATGCATCCGTGCCGCGTGGATCCGCTGGATCGTCGTCGTCGTTGTTCGCATAGTCGCCTTGGTTATAGTTTGGCACATCGGGCTTGCGTTGCGTTAACAGATACACCTCCATGTGATCCTTGCCTTTGACATACACACTGCCACGTGGCTCGAACTCGTACCTTGCTTCCAGGAATGGTAAGCAATCCTTGCCGACTTGTATGCGATTCGGTACGCCGGTGGAGTCCATGCGCGAAGCCACATTCACCGCATCACCCCAGATGTCGTAGTGCAGCTTGCTCGTGCCGATGACGCCGGCCGTGACGTCGCCGATGTTCAGTCCGATGCGCAGAATCAGATTGAACTCCAGCAGGTCCTTGTTGAAGGCATCCACCACGCCCTGCATGGCGATCGAGAACTCCATGAGTGCGTGAACGTGTTCGTGCTGATCGCCGCGGTACATGGGATCCAGGCCGCTGGCAGCCATGAACGTGGAGCCGATTGTCTTGATTTTCTCCACGCACCGGAACTCCGGACGCGACAGCAACTCATCGAAGTCGCCGATCAACTCGTTCAGCACGCGCAGATACTCCTTGCCGCCCAGGTAGCTCTCGTCGTACATCTCGTTGAAGTTCACAATCGAGGCGAAGATGATGGCCACATCGCGATGGTTCTCGGAATACTTGGCGGTGTTCTTCAGATGCTCGGCCACGTGCTTGGGAATGATGTTGTGCAGCAACATGTCGGCCTGGTTCTTCATATTCTGCACGCGTATTTTGTCCTGATTGGCCACCGCGTTGCCGTAGAAGGTGAGTCGGTAGCCGATCTCGAACTCGCGATTCAGCATCCACACCAGGACGAGCACCAGCAACAGATCCAGATAGATCTCGACGTGGTAGTCCTGAAACCATTTGATCTCCTCGATGATGTAATCGGACACCTCCTGCGTCTTGAGGACCAGCGTCGGGTTCTCCGTCGCATTTAAAGCGGCCTCCGTGCGATTCGAGTAGACGGTGAGCTGTGACACTGCGATGCCCACGAAGCTCGTCGCGGCCAAGAGGGCCAGAATATTCCGCATCCAGCAGTTGAGCTGCGTGAAGTTGCAGAAATGGACGATGCATACGAATATCAGGAAACCGTAGTGGTACTCGAAGGCTTCCAGCTGGTTGAGGTCGAGCAGCAGGAAGTTGGCGATGATCAGCATGACTGGCATTGCCATCAGGACGGCCAGGAAGATGTGCCACGGATACCAGCTGGAGATGGCCTCGAATATGCGGTCCGCACACGACTCCCGCTCATGCTCTGCCTTGGAACGCGTTTGCGTCGAGTGTCGACGGCACATCTGTCGCGTGAAGATGAAGAGCGCGAAGATCTGCACCGCGGTGAAGATGGTGAAGAGCGACACCCACAGCCGAAAGCTAGGCGTCACCGTGTTGGGTGTCATCAGGAAGAGCGACACCGAGATGCACAGATAAACGGCGATGCCGACGAAAATATCGATGTATGTGTTGTAGCGGGGCGTGGCAAGAGTGGGGGGACCCTCGGTTTCGTTCTCGCTGCCGAAACGATGCGCTTTTGAGCGGAACTCGCGCTCCATTTGGCGCGACATGAAGTAGAGGCTGAAGCGGCGCAACGGAGGCTTCACTAAGTAGCTGCGCTGCGACTTGGCATTGTCGCGGACGCAACGGATGAGCTGCAGGTCGGATTGTTTGCGCAGCTGCTGGAGGCAGGCGGCTAGTGGATCGGCGACCGGGGGAACGGGCTCTGGAATCGGCGGGATGGGGACATGGGGCAGCGTCGTTATGTCGCCGATGTTCGAAATGCTCGACGTCGAGCTGGTGAAGTAACCGGAAACGCGGTGCTGACTGATGGCGGACTGGTTAAGTGCGTATATCTGCTGCTGGATGGAGGAGCGACGAGAGTTGCTCTTGATCCCGGAGTCCTTCCGGGATGTCGCCGAGGGGCAGATACTCAAGCCGTCCGGCCAAATACTGGAGTTCCGCGAGAGGGATTGTGTGGGTGGCAATGGCTGCTGTATGTTGTTGCCGGGTGCGTTGGGAATCATGCTGGCCACCGCCACTACTGCGGTGGGCGTCACATCCGTCCGGGTGGCAGCGAGTGTCGAGGCGCGCTGGCGTGGCACTGGTGAGGTCTCCGAGTGGCCGCTGCGTCCGCATTGCGAACGGTAGCTGCCAGTGCGGCCAAACGGCGAGATGTCGCTGCGTGATTGGCTGATGTAGGAACGGATATCGATGACGTCATCGAACATGCAATGTTGGCCCGGCGAGCAGCAGCTGCCATCTGGTGAGCGTACGCTGCTGGGCGACATGGACGTCTGTAAGGAGGCGCCCGGGTACTTCTGCGGAATTTCGAGGGTGTGCGTCGCAGGACGCAGGCTCGTTGCGTTACTCGTCGATTCGATGACAACCGGCAGCTGCTGGTAGCCGTTCTGCTCGATGTAGACAGCTGCCGCAGATGCCGCCTCTTTACTCAGCATAGGTTTGGCATTCATTAGGCTCACACTCGCCTCAGTCGTGGTGTTGGATGGCTTTGTTATGTCTTCTAGTTTCTTGAGGAATCTTGGGACTCGCCAAACAATAATTTTTGCTTTCATCTGCTTCTTGCTATCATCGTCCCGGGCGCCATTGGTAACCATGGTATGGCAGCAAGTGTCCGCTGCTGGTTCGTATTCGTCGGAGTCGAGACTGCCTGGCAGACTCTTCGTCGTGATGACGATCTTCGGTCGTTCGCGGACTACAATCACTGGTGGGATGCCAGCCGCGGCGGCAAGTGTGACGCCGCGTTCGACGTCCACCAGTTCGCGGCTCTGCGACTTCTTACGCAACTTCGTTGTGAGCGAGCTCAGTCTCGGACGAATGGAGAGAATAGGCGAAGGATTGAGAGAGGCCGAGAGCTGGCCCACAGGCGAAGCAGGTGGAACGTGGGGATGTATGACTGAGATGTTGGTGGCACTCTGCGTCAACGGCGTCGGTTGGCCACAAATGCCTGGCAGCTGCAGGTGGCTGCCTTCAGAGTTCGCTGGAATGCTGGGACTCAAGCTGTTGGTGCGGGAGAAGTCTTTTCTGCGACCAACGACGAAGTACGTGCGATGCCCTAAAAAGAGAAAATAGAAGAAGAAAATGGTTTGAAAGACGGGAAAGTAACGGGAAATTAACTAAAAAAACTTACCAGAAACTTCCTCGCCTTCTTCCAGTGCGTAACCTTCACATAAAAACCTTGAAGTTTCCTCAGATATGTGAACTTGCTCGGGTTTTCCAGATGACTCCATTCTAAAGAAAGCGTGAAACATAGAAAAGGAGATGTTTTATTATTAAGAGGGTGTTTGAGCGGGAGTCGTCGAGTCCTACTTGTTGGCCAGCGTAACGTCGTTGCTCCAGACGTCGAACTTCACGCGACGAGTGCCCACAATGCCGCACAGGACGGTGCCCGTGTGAACCCCAACCCGCATCTTAACGCCCTCATGTCGCTGGGCGTCGAAGCAACGCATCGCATCGATCATGCCCAGGCCCATCTCCACGCAGCAGATTGCGTGATCCGGACGCGGCTCCGGACAGCCGGACACGCAGTAGTAGCAGTCGCCAAGCGTGGAGATCTTCTCGCATCCGCTGAGGGTACAGAGATCGTCGAAGCGCTCAAACAGGTCATTCAGGATCTCAACCAACTGCTCTGCTGTTTTGGTGGACGACATCTTGGTGAAGCCCACAATATCGGCGAACAGAATGCTGACATTGTCCATGCTGTGCATGTGGAAGGGACGGAACAAGGACTTCACGTCGTTCGATGTGCGGGGACCGCGCGTGTAGTGCGAGGCTTCCGGACGAGCCATGCTGCCGTCGCGCGTATCCATGCCGCCGCCCTCATTCAGCAGCATGTCGGCCACTTTCGGCGGCATCACCGAGTGTATCATCTTCTCTTTTAGCTGCTTCTCCATCTCCAACTGACGACGCACCAGCAAGTTCTGGCCAACCTTCATGAAGGTGCCACGCATGCGCACCGCATTCATGATCAAGACATGTACGCCCACCAGATGCACGCTCAACTGCAGGAGGATTCGAATCACAAGTATCTTAGAACAGAACTCCGAGACACCTCCGTGGACGGCGCTGCTGCTGCCCACCACCACATGCGTAAGCAGCTCGAAGCACACTGAGTACGCAATCGCAATGACGGAGCACATCCAGAGCTTCATCGGCAGGGCGGTGTAAATAAGCAGGATGATTTCCAGGCAGGCTGAAAAGTGGCCCAGCGGACTGAAGGCCCGCCCGGTGGTGGCAAGAAACGCTAGCGATATGGTGCACAGCAGGATGGCTGTCAGCGCTGAGGTGCAGGTGGTGTGCGCGCGATAGACGTCCCAGTGAGTGAAGCAAAAAGCCGCAACGATGATCAGCGACACCATAGACAAGGACGTCGAGATGGGTCGCCAGTAATCCTCGGAACCGCCGTCAATAATGAAATAAAGGAACCAGGCCAGCGAGCAGAGCAGGATGTAAGAGAGCGCGAATCTGAATAGAAAAGAGGAGAGAATCAGAGAGGTGATTAGATAGGAAAATATAACCATTTTATGACCCTTTTTAGTAATCTTCTTTCATTAAAAAACTGAATAGAAAACATATTTTATTATAGTTTTTAATTACCGAAGCAGGATAAGTGATTTCTGTGTAGATATTTCGACATTTTCAGTGCGATTTCACACAACAGAGAACATAGTGGGTCACGGGTAGGTCATTCAAGTCACGCACACTGAAGTAACTCCCTCAACTAAAAGCCGGAATGCTCTGTCGGTGGAAACCGCAATGCGTGCCCAGACTTAATCCGAATCGAGTGCCAACCTCGTCTGTACCCTCAAAATTGAGATTGGTGGGTCCCAAGTAGCCACCCATTGAGAGTGTACCCTCAACTTTAACCCCAATCAGCAATCTCCATACAATGACTTCTTTATCGGCCTCATAATAATAAATTCACAATTTATGTTGTTGTTTCTTGAAGTTCGTAAATATGCGTCTTGACGAATTCTAAATTTTGAACACTTGTGAGCCGATTATTAAGAACTTAGGTCAACTAAGCAGTCTTATGAGAAATCGGGTAGTCCCCCGGTGAGCGGGGTCCATCAAGGATTCTCGTATAATTTTAAACATAAAAGGCAGTTGGAAATGCGCGTCATTAATATGCAATTCAAGGTTTCCTAAGTTGAGGTGTCCTTATTTTGTTTACCCGACTCTATAATGATACCATCATCGACATTGACTTATTTTTTAAGAACGCAAGAAAAAGAAAAGAGAAGCGTAGGTGGACAAAATAGTAATTAAATGAAAAGTCCACGCATTCCTGTTACTTTATTTGCACGACACGCAAAAGTCATTATGAAAGGGCAAATTAAAGACGCAGAAATTACAGAGAAAAAGGGAAGAAGGAGAAGAAGATGTAGTTAATCACTTCTAAGATTAATACCAAGTAAGAACTTAACAAATTACCACAGAATTCTCATGGAATTGAGACAGATTGAGACCTGAAGTCTTTATTAATGACATTTTAAGGCAGCATTTGGTCAGAAGATGTTTGGAGGGTATGAAATGCTTGAGATTGCAATTAAAAGAAAATAAAAGACATTAAGTACTTTAAGTATGATTTATAATTAGAAATACAAACACTATAAGGAAGTCACTTCATTTCGAAGAATGGATTTTCTGAATTTGAATTAATGACTGAATAATGTTTTGTTGTTAGTATTATCCTCTTTCAGAACAATATTAATCTATAATATTAAAGGTAGACTCTGAAAGACTTATAAAGACTAAGTAGATTGGGGGAAAAGAGGATTAGTGAAGGAAGGGAAAGATTTTAGATTAAAAACAAGAAAAGATTTTAAAGCAATCATAGATAAAGAAACTGAGAAAGAAGGTGAAAGTTAGTTAGTTAGTTAGGTATTAGAACTCATAGAGAACTTTTTCTGAATTGGGAAATGTTCTCCTAATGCAAGCAAAAGATTTTAAGGACATCTCGGATGATTCACGTTTGGTGGTGATGAAACTACAGAAGCCTCAAAGAACAGAGATTAAAGTAAGTAGAGCAGAATGTGAGAAATTGTATTTGTTATCCTAAAACAACTCAAATTTTCAACCTTTCCTCGTATACCATGATAATGTGTTGGCCAACGAACGAAGCGGCAAAATTACGATAGAAAAGTACGAGTGAAAACTTTTCCACTTTATGCCCCTTAAGAATTCATATCGTGCTCGTAGACAGGGTTAAGGTTCAAAGGGAAAAACAAAAAATTCCTTATTTTCCTGCACACACATCAAATTTTTCCAACTAATCAACTCACTCGTGCCACGAAAGGTGTTCAAAATCAAGTGAAAAAGAGGTGGACGGGAAGGAGGAAGAAGAGGACGAAGGAGACGAACCGATAGATGAATGTTAAAGTTAAAAGTAGGTGTGAAAGAAAGGTGAAAATGAGTTCGGAAAAGTTTGGAAAAAGTTTGATTGTGAAGAGAATTTAGAGATGTTGATTGAAGGAGGAGTTAAATTTTCAGAGTCGAGTATGGATGATGGACGAATACAGGGAGGTGAAATGTTGTTGTTGTTGCTGTTGCTATATAATTTGTTAATTTTTCTGCAGTGTGAATATTCAAAGAAGCTTCAAGTTTAGTCCATAATTTTTAAAGTTGTTGATTTGGAAAAGTTTTAATTTGCTGCAATTAAAATGTGTGCGAATTATTCTGTCCATTATACGGGTAAAAATCGGGTTAACAACACGATTGATGCTGAAACACGACTGAATTTAATTTAGAAAGTTTTACGGCTGTCAATGAAAGACTTTTCATTTTCTTCGATAATAAAAACTGAAATGAAAATAAATGGCTTATATTTTCGCTTATATTTTAAGAGATATCTCCATCATTTCTTTTAAGTCAATCAATAGCAACATTTAATTTAACCTTTCATAAAACACATTTTTTTTTCCTAATCAAAAACTTTACACTCTCTTGAGTCGAGAGAAAAGAAATCCTTCGGTTAATTTTGAAGCCTTGGAGCCACAAAAAAGAGAAAATACAGAAAATAAAAATATGTATTTATTTATTACTGTCTGGAAAACTTGCGGTTCCGTTGACCTTTTTTATCACTTTTGAATCCTCTGGGCAACACAAAATCAAAGATAAATATACACAAAGACAGGGAGAAAGAGGGAGAGAGAGAGAGGGAGAGAAAGAGAGAGAGAGAGAGAGAGAGAGAGAGAGGGAGAGAGGGAGAGGGAGAGAAAGAGAGAGAGAGAGAGTTAGGTTTAGATGAAGTGACCGAGTGAACACACAGCTTCTTATTGTGGTGAAGTTCCTTTGTTGTGGTTGTCCTTTCAAATTCTGGGAATTATGAGAAAAGAGTGGAATTTTGTTGATCCTTCTTTGTTATCCTCTTGTAATTTAATTTTCTGTGGTATTCGTTGAAATGCGGTATAAATTTAAAAGGCGCCGAACCCGATATTTTATTTTATGGGTTTTATTTTTAGTTTTCATACTGAGTGTTGGAAATATAAACCTTTAACCTCTAACTACTGGCTCTCTCTTCGTTCTCTCTTTCTCTCTCTCAATTTCAATATTAAACAGATTAATTAAAAGTATTGATTTTGGTCCCTTATTAATTATAATTATATAGAATGTTATTCTAGTGTTTGTGCTCAATGAGTAACCAAACTCTACTCTACTCTCATAAATAATTAGAATGCCGAAATTAATACAAAGTTTTCCCCACTTATAGTTTATTTATAGCCACATTGTGGTGGTCAAGGATACCGCATGACCACATGACCACATGACCTCATAACAGACACATCATTTCAATAGCGTTCAACATTAAATTTTCCTCATTATGGAGGTGTTCATGATGACCTCATTAACTACAAAATAAAATAAACAGTTACTGAAGCCAAACCATAATAAAGAGAATCACAAAAACAATAATAATAAAAAGTAAAATTAAAATGCTTCTGTTTCAGCATTTATCCATAAATTAATTTCTGTTCTGTTTGAGTTGGTATTATTTTCCGGTGATGACGTTGCTTTTGTTGTTGCTGATTTTAATATTTTCAACTCTCAACATCGCTCATGGAGCACTCTTCTGCTTAGTGCACGCGTGGCTCGCACTTGAAAACTTTTGTATTTAAGGCTGCAGAATGTCAACATCGCCGTCCTCACGACCGTAGCTCACATAAAATTGCACGGTGAGAGTGATTCAATATTTTCCATTCGGCGGTCAGACAGGACGACAATGAAAACGACGACGACGACGACGATGACGATGACAACATAAAAAAGAACACTGAAAGAAAACACCGAGCAGAAACAGAAACTTAACAGAACATAGCTTTTGAACAGAGAAACTTAACAGAGCACTTTAACAGAGTACTTTAACAGAGCAACTTAAGAGAGCAATTTAACAGAGCAACTGAACATAGCAACTTAACAGAGCAGTTGAACAGAGAGCACTTTAACAGAGTAACTTAACAGAGCAATTTAACAGAGCACTTTAACAGAGCACTTTAACAGAGCACTTTAACAGACCAGTTTAACAGACGAGTTGAGCAGAGCAGTTGTACAGAGTAGCTTCCAGCAGCAGAGTCGCGGCTCGTATTTTAAAGTAGAATATAGTATCAAACAATAGTAGAGAGCAGACTGTTCTTGTTTTAGTTGTTGTTGTTGTGTTCTTCTAGTAGTAACCCGTTCAGTTTTGAATGTCAATAATGTTATAATAATAAGAATTACGCATACGACCCGGTTTCAAGCTATCTGTTTTTTTCACCGTCTTCCTATCTATAAACATGTATCTGGTTCTTACCTGTATCTCATGCGTATGTGTGGGTATGTGCTCGTCTGGAACTGTCCCTCCAGTACGGGCGAATCGAACTTCGGATCAAACCACGATTTGGCCGCCGCCCGCTCGAATGCGACGGGCAGCATGACGCTGCAGCAGGAATGGCGGCGACCAGTTTGACTCAAATACGTTTGAATGTGAGGCGCCAAAGCGATTTGAATGTCGTCGTTGGAGTTGCTGCGACTGTCGTTGACCAGGACGCCCGGCGGCATGGCGGTGAAACTGACCGACTGGCGCCGTGACTGAAAGGAGAAAATGGAGCAAATTTATTTTGGATTGATTTCGGTGTTTGCCTTTTTTTCTTCCTCCCTCTCCAACCCTGTCTCTCTCTCCCTCTCTCTACTCTCTCTAATCCACACTCAAAGTTTTTCTTTCTCTTTGCTTAATTTTTCCCACTGCGTTGTTTTTATATCGATTTAATTCGTGTTGTATTGACAATGATTCAGGGTGGAGGGTGCAGGGTGGATGAAACAAAGTGAACTGAAAAGCCCAGGGTAGAATGGGGCAGGACATGGAAACGACATTGAACTTGATGGAGGAAAAATGATTTTCCTGATTGGTTTTTCACTTTCATTTTTCTACCTTAGGCAGGAATTCCAATTATGCTTTCTCACCCTCTCCATCCCTCCCACTCCCCTCTCTCTCTTTCTCACTCTCTCTCTCACTCTCTCTCTCTCACTCTCTCGCTCCATGGCGTATGATTGACATAAATTCAAGTCTTCTTTGATTTGAATGGCACTCATACGCCCCGGGGTACATTCACTTATTATTACGTATTATTATAACTCTATTCATATCCATCTTTTATCGTGCTTAAGTGAATATAGAAATGTGAACGACGAATACACACCATAGAATAGAATAAAATAGATTCACATTTTTTTGTTTGAAGTGTTTTTCTTATTAAATGTGTTTATAGAAAGAATAAATATTGTATGTATGTTTAAATGAAATTCCAATGATTCGAATTCGTACTATATTAACATTTATTTGGTCCTTTTCCTTCTTTTTGCAAAGAAAATAAAGTTTTGCAAATATTAACCCAATCTGTGAACCCAATTTATTCGCTGATGCTTAAATTTTGCTCTCTTCGTTCAGTTTTTCAAATCCTTCGATTGCTTTGATCGCTGATTTTTGATTTCGTTCACAGGAAGTGATTTTTATTGTGTTGCGCTTTCTAACAGTTGCAATTCCACTATCTTTCTCTCTCTCTCTCCCTATCTTGCCCTCTCCCTCTCTCAATCATACTCACAAGAAGCTCTTCTTATTGTTTCATTTTAGCACTTTAGTTATTTACAGCAAAAAAACTTGACAATAAAAATATTTACTTTCTGCTTACTTTCTAGTAATAAAATAAAAATAAAAATAAGAGAATTGCAGCAAAAAGCTTTCGAAGAGTTCGAAAAGAACATTTTATATCATCATCGAGTTCGTAAAAACCTTGTAGAAGTAATAAAAACACTAGTCAAAAGTAGAAAGCTCTTTAAAATCATATTAAACTTCACAAAAGGTTTTAAAAATAATTATCTTTACCATAAATACTGAAAGTCTTCCTGGAAACTCCTGGAATAACTTTCGAAAGTACTTTTATACTCTTTTTCGGTTTCATAAAAATCATTACAAATTATTTAAAAGTAAAATCGCTTCAGAATGGCTTCAGGGTAATAAAAAAGACTTTAATATCTTCATTAAACTCATAAAATCGTTACAGGAATCTTTAGAAAATGGTTAAAAGAGCAATAAATTCTATAAATCTTCAATGTCTTCAACCGCACTCAGGGAGGGCTTTAAAAAGACTTCAAGGAGCTCAAAAAGGAACACCAAATGGAACCTCAAAAGAAACCTCAAAAGGAACTTTAAAAAGGCTTCAAAGCAGTAAAAAAGGACGCTAGAGTATTAATTCAAAGACCTTTTGAACTTGAACTCGTACTGTGAGCGGAGACAAGCGGCCAAACAAGGAGGTTGTATATTGGGTCATGGGACCAAAGGACATCGTAGACTCCGGAATGAAATGTGACCCAAATATTCCAAGTAATGTGACACTTCTTGGGATTAAAAACCAGCCAAATTGCTGGGTAGGAACGCCCCCCCATTTTATAGAATGATATCCTATGATAATCTAGGATAGTAAAATGTAATTCAATATAAGGTATTACATAATAATATTGTTATTATATATGCACTTAAGTTCGTGTACATTATTTCAAGGAATAAACGACCAGCGGCTAAACGGCGCTTTTATCCTCATCTTGCTTTTATTCCTAACTGACTTTATTTCATGTGTTACTCGTAACGGTAACTTGTAGCCTTCTCCTTCGCTTCCTTCGCACATCCTGTTCTGTGCTCTGAAGTTTCAGTTTTAATGTCTGACATTTCGTTGTTGTTGTGCTTGTTGTTGCTTTTGATGTGGTTGGTATTCCCGTTACTTTTTGTTGTTATTGTTGTGGCTAATGTTTGTTGTTACTGCTGTTGTTGTTGTTGTTGTTGTTGCTGACAGAGAGCAACTGAACACTGAATCTGGGTCAATGTAAGCAGACGACGCTGCAGCACGTTTACTGCTGGGTGTTAGTGTGTGTGTGTGTGTGTGAGTATGTTAGCATTTTTATAGCACACAGTATACAGTAAATATATTTATATGTTTGTGTGTGTGTATTTGTGTGTGTTTCCGCTGGACTTCAATTACACGACACGACGACGACCCTGCAACGCGTGTCCCGTTACATTTTCGAACACCCAGATACCGCTGTTGTTGTTGTTGTTGGTATTTCTACTTCATGCTGCTCCACTCAAGCAGTGAATTACTTGTAGTAAAAAGAAAACAAACAAAAACATGTATTTTTGGGACATTTTTAAAGTTGTTCGGGTTGCTGATGGCAGATCTTAAAGACGACGTTGTTGTTGTCGATTTGAGAAAAATTATTATATATAAGAAGTTTAAATATATGTATGTAGTATGTTCATATTTTTACTAAATTAAATCCAACAATTAAAAGTGCATAACTTGGTCCTGAATTCTGCTAATTTTTGTAGCGTTCTTATCGCAGTCGTCATGGCCAACTGCGCGGAATTAATTTATATCTGAAGACACACCGTCGATAAGAATTCCTCCAGGGACTGTTATTAAAATATCACGAGTAAATACAACGCTACCGATTTTCTTCAACAATTTTTACATTTAATATTTTTGTCTGTTCTGTTGTTGTTGTTCGAAGGCAGCTGATTTAAAATTTAATCAAGATTTATATGAGTTTTCGAAGATTTATGAGGTTTACGCGAAGTGTGCGAAAAAAGAATAATATTGTACTTTAAATAAATATTGTAAAATATTTTTAACCATATAAAAATTAACAAAAATACACAAGATGCAATAATAAGTAATTTTTAGTTGAATTCTTAAAAAACCCATTTAAGAAACATTTGCAAGAAAAAACGTACAAAGAAAATTCAGATGAGTTTTTTGAATATTTTGGTAATTATTTTAATAGGGTTTTTAGTACTATTATTTATTTTATATTTTATTAGTTACATAATATAGTATTATTTATAATATGACTGAATATAAATGATTTATTAAGGTTGTTATTGAGGCAGCTCACAAAACTTTTTCTATTTTACTCTCAAATGCTCACTTTATATACCTCTCACTCCCTCTCTCTCTCTCTATTTTCGCTCTTTTTTTAAACTATTTTAAAGAACATCCACAAACAGTCTCGAAATGTAAAACTTCAGAAAACACTACAATCAAATTTTACAGTTATTTTAATATATACATAATTTCGAATAAAAGTTGAACTCAACCAGCGACCGACCGACCATTCGACGAAGCGTAACTGATTTAAATATCTTTCGTTGCTTTTGCTTTGCAACACGAGCTCACAAGACACGAGGCATAACATACACACGAGCTCACACGAGCTGCCATTGAAAGAAACACTGTGTTTATCATATCAACAGAGGGATTAAAAGCAACAACAACAACACGTAATAACATTTGAAGATAAGCTAAGAACAAGCATTTGAACAACAAGTCGAACAACAGTAAGAAGAACAACAACAACACTGGAGAGCGATGAATATAAGACACTGCGATGAATACGAAAAAACGTAAGAATAAAAAAAGGTTTCCAAATTTCAATAAAATATGAAAATAAAAAAAAATGTTTTATTAATGTTTTCATTTGTTTAAAAAAATTATATTTGTATTAAATTCGATTTTATTTGAATTAATTTTCCTTCCTACAGAAAGTGAATAAAAAACGTGTAGCCTACTTTTAGGCACTCCTTAATAATAAACAGAAACCCGGAGAGGAAACCGTAACGTAGCGTAAAAAAAAAATAAAATAAAATACTATAATAATATCTATAAAATGCAAAAAAAAAAAAAAAGAAAACCAAAAAACAATTTTTTCTGTGGCACGATTTTGTGAGTCGATTGAGCGACTGAAAACAACAAAAATAAATAAAACATGTCATGTCAACTGATCATAAAAACTCCATTCCAAGGACTCGAATTTCGGCCCAGTTTAATGTGTGGCTTCAACTATTTTTAGCCTATTTTTATAAGAGTAACGATGTAACGAGCGATGTAACATTCTTTAGTGAGTCATCAGATGCATCAATATTCTTGAAATGCGTTTGTTTTTCCTACAAGTAATATTTATAACAATATCTTCATTTATTTTAAAAAATCTAAGGATTTCTAAGCGAAAATCTCATTTCTGATCCATGGTGAGGTAAAAAAAACATAAATTCATTGATTGATTGGTACAACAGCAACATTATTCAAGAATGATAACATAAAGACACCCCATCAAACTACAACTACAACAACTTCAATAATAATGACACTTAATTATTATTAACATCAGAAAAAAGTTGGTGGTGATTTTAATTGACTTAAAATGAGGAAAAAATGAAGAAATATAAAAAACCTGCAACAACAAAAATAGTGAAGATGAGGAGGAGGACGAATAAAAGGAGGAAGAAGAGTAACAAGAAGACGAGAACCATGATGAAGAACAGGAACGGAAACAAAAAAAAAGGAGAAAAAGGAGACGAACAACAACACCAACAACAACATCACTTTAATTTAGAAGCTAATTAAAATGAGTTCTGAGTTTTTCTTTAATAGTTTTTCTTTTGGATTTTCTGCTCTTTCTTTTTCAACGAATCTCCACAGTTTTTTCCGTATTTTAGCATTCTTTGTTGTTGTCTTTCTTTTTACATCCATTAAATATCATTAGCAAATACTTAAAAGGAACACCAATATTAAAGCATTAATTAAGAGAAACAAAAAGAAGAGCAACATAAGCAAAAAATAAGAACAACAGCAACAACAGCAACGAACTGAAAAAAAGCAGCAACAGAAGCACCAAAAACAACAACAACATGGCAATTCTTCAGAAATTCTTTTTTCACTACTATTCTTCTCTTCACACTCTACTCTCAGTCACTCTACAGACGGCAATCACGAATTCAAGCCTCGCACTTTTCGAATACTAATTAAAGTAGTTTTTGATTTAGTTTATCCGCTGATTTTACGCTGCGGTCGGTGTTTTTTTTCTGCTAATTTATACTCTAATATTTTTTTTTATTTGCATATCCTTTGACAGCAACAAGAATAACAACAACAGGATTTAAAAGAATCCTTGTGCCGATTGCGGTGGCGGCAAAAAAAAAACAAACCGCAAACAAAGTTTAAGGACGCGTTTTAGTGGCCAACGAGGCTCAATGAAAACAACAACAACAAGTAGAAGTGAGAGAGCGACAGCAGAATACAACACCATCAGAAACACTCTCTGCTCAAATTTTGTTTAATCAAATCGTAAGTTCAAAAAGCATCCTTGAAGAAAATAAATACAGAAAGAAATTAATTTGATGGCCATGATAATGACGATGATGATAACGGTGATAATGAAGATGATGAAGATGATGACGATGATGACGATGACGATGAAGTTTAAGTTGACGATGATAATGATAACGGGAACTTAAGTTTGGTTTCATTGATTGTTAAAATATAAATAAAAAAACCGCATACCTTCAGCTCTCTCTTCGCTCTTCTTTTTTTTCTTTTTCTTTGTCTGTCTTTCGTTTACTCAATTATTTTCTCTTCTTACTCATTACGAGGTTGTGTTTTTATTGTTAACTCTTGTATTTTGCGTGTAATCAAATTTCGCTTCTTCGCCGAATTTTCAACTTAAACTTTGTTTGTCTCTGGAAGAGAAAGCTTTTTGTTTTTATTTATTTTCTGTGTCTTTTCCGTTCACATTCGTCCTCTATTTTCATTTATCTCAAGTTTTATTACTCGGATATTTTTAATTATTATTTACGATTCTACATAAAAGCAAATCCCTTTGTTTTTATAGTTACATTGCTGTCTTTTCTAATAGAGAAAATAACACTACAGCACCAAAATCATGGCTGGATGCAAAGTATTTTCTGGTGCATACTTTTAGGCATCGTTAAGAAATCTACGTAGTACGAGAATTGATAATGAGTACTTAACATATACTTTCAGGCTGTTCGTAAACGCCGCTGCTACAGCGAAGGCGAAAATAAAATTAAATAAATTAAACTTAAACACAATAACACAAAATAAACTAAATTGAAATAAAAGAAAATAAAATGAAATAACAGAAAATAAAATAAAATATAATACAATAAAATAAAAGAAAAGAAAAAAAATTAAAATAAAATAAAATGAATTTTAGGTAAATTTAATTGATGTTTTATAATATATGGTATATATAATTTATAGAAACTTACAATTTCTTTTAATAATCTATAAAAGTAGAATAAAATATAAAATTCAACTGTCTTAAAACGATGTCTTAAAGGAATAGCAAATAAAAAATGTCTGTTTCTGCTCTGCTTTTTATTCGTTAAATATTTCTTGTTCTTTACACGATTTTGACCTCATGTTTGACATTTTTCGAGATTTTTTTTTTATTTTATTTATTGTGCTGGTAATCGATTATGTGCACGTGTGAGTCGGTTACAGGGTCAGTTACACTGGGTGGTGGATGGTAGTGATTTCTGTGAGTCTGTCTCACTGTCGTCCCTCCGTCTGTGTGATTCTCTGCGCCAACGAAGTGTGTCAACTGATGTCGCTGTGTAGATGAGTAGATGAGAGTGTAGATGTGAATAGATGTGTGTGTGTGTATGTGTGTGTGTGTATGTGTGTGTGTGTGTGTGTGTATGTTTATGTGTGTATTTATATGAAACGTGGCATTGCACTTGAACATTTTCCTTTTTTTACCATTGATTTTCAATGATTTAATTTGTTTCTGTCTGACAATCACCGTTCTCACTCACTCTCTCACTTTCTCACTCTCTCTCTCTCTCTCTCTCTCCCTCTCTCTCTCTCTCTCTCTCTCTCTCTCTCTCTCTCTCTCTCTCTCTCTCTCTCTCTCTCTCTCTAACTCTTTGTTCTGTTTATCTGGGTGACTATTGTCTCTCTTCTTTTTGGCACTTAATGGATTTAATACCCTTTGACTTTTCCTTCTCTTCTCAAGGATTTTGATGCAGATTTGTTTCCTCTTTTATATCCTTTTTATTTTTATTTTTACACTTAAACGTTGGTGATGCTTTTACTGTTATTATTATTATTTGTTTTATTGCTGTTGTAACAAAAAACTTCTGCATTTTCTGCTCTTTGAGTTTAATTAATTCCTGTTACAAAATTTGTTATTATTTCTTGATTGAAATCAGTTAAGAATTTCATTAATTTTTTTTCTTTTAATTCCTACTTTACTAGAATTCAAATTGTTTTTCCTTTTTGGACGAATTTCTCAACATTTTTTCGCCAATTCTTAGTTTTAATTGTATTTCCATTAAGCAGCTGAGATGATGCTTTAGTTTCCACATTTTAAAGCTTTTCATGCAAATAAAAAGAGAGACGTTGATCCTTGACTCGAAACGATGGGACATGGCAAAAATGGCGACGAGCAGCCAGAAGATGAGACGAGGATGGATGGATTTCAACGGACTCTCAACCTTGCTCAATGCCAGCGCAGAGATAAGCGAACAAATGTCAAGAACAAAGCAGAGTGAGCAGGAGAGAGAGAGTGAGAGACACGAAAAGCAACACACTAGAAGATGATTGCGCATCTCAGTCAAGTTCACAGGGACAAAGACGCAGACACACATATACAAACACACACACACAAACACATTTAAATCATTCTTCAACCCTGACAAAGAAACCTCGACAACTGCGTTTGAAAGCAAGGAAAATTAACACAAGATTTCTATAAACAAATTTAAGAAAGAGGAAAACGAATGAAAATTGGAGTAACAGAAATAATTCGAAACTATTAACTAATCAAAAACTATTAAAAATTAACGAAAAAAACGAATTTTAGTTAAGGAAAAGCATCGTAAACTGTGTGCAAAAAAATTTTCCTTTGCTAGAAAAATGCGAATAAATAAATTCGAAAAACTAAAATAAAAAATTACAAATATTCTAGAACAGAAATTATTTATTTTTACTCTATTCGAAGTTGCATCAATCAGAGTCTCAATGTTAAAAATTAAAAAATAATAATTTATGAGTTGGGTTGAGTATTTAATTGCTTTTGTTGTTGCCGTCGTTGATGTTGTTATTTTTACTAGTATGATGCTTTTTATTAACATTATTAATAGTATTATTATTATTAATATTCTTATTAATATTTTTAGTGCTATTATTGTATTATTATTGCCGTCATTTATGTCACTCGGTTTCGATTCCCATTGCCAGCATTCATCATTATTTTTATTATTTTATTTTTTATTATTATTACTTTATGTTTACTGTTTTACGGACATCACCATTGAAAGGACTGTAAAACAACAGCAACATCAACTACAACAAAAACTACAAATCAACATTCAACAGCCAAGGATAGATAAGAGATGATGATGAATTCTTGCTGAAGGATGCGAAAGGACGAGCTTCATAAATATAATCTGTCAAAGCATCCGGTTCTGTCGTAACTCAAGTTAGAGTCCTTAATTCACTCTTCACTTCGATTTGATACTTTTTTACGGTGTGGGAGGGGGATGGAGTTTAAAAGAGGTTTAGTGAGTGTATAAGCAACGCCTACAGAAACTTTCACTTTAATAAAGACGTATATTTTGGATGTTTACTTCTTTCAAACTTTGTAATCTTTTATATGAACGGATATACATACATAATAAATTAAAGCTTTTTCTCTATTTATGTTTTATTTATTCATTTTCTAGCATATTTTAAAAATAACTTCGTATATAATTTAATATTCAATACATTTGTTTTTCTCTTCTCAGCAAAAATCTTGTTGTTTCTTCCGAAACGATCTCCTTAAAAGTAACCATTTATTAATAATAGCATTAAAAATATGCGGTTATTTTGTAATGATGAATAAACGAAGAAACTGCAAGCAGAAGCAGCAACTAAACTAGCAGAGGAGAAGCAGAAGCAGCGAACAGAGGACATGAACAGAAGCAGAGTGCAGAGGCAATTCGAAGTGAGGCAGCAACAGCGAAAGTAACAACGTAATAGAACAATATTTGCTTTTATAATTAAGTTTTATGGCATAAGTAATTGTATTATATACATACATATGTATGTATATGTATATGTATATATACATGGGTGATTATATATGTGTGTGTGTGTATGTGTGTTTTCACTTACATCCTATGAAAACCAAAATTCAGCTGATTGCTTTATAAATGACGCTACAGCATCTGCTGGTTCTGCAGCTTCTTTTATATTCTGCAGAAAATAACTCAAGTTTAATTGAATGAAATTAAAAATTTGTTCTATTTCAGAAATTCTCGAAATTCTATTCAAGTATGTTGAAAGTAGTAAAACATTATATTTTACTTTAATCAAATATATCTACAGTTATTCCTTGTAATTAAAACAAAATGAATGGATTCTTTAAGCACGAACAAGAAATGGAAGGAGCAGGAAAAGGAAAAACGATTAAGATGATAAAGAAGAAGATAATTAAGGAAAATTATAAGAAAAAGAAGAAGATAAGAATATTATTATTCAAGCAGAAAATATATAAAAGTTTCACATCACATCAGCATGTGTTTAGATGATTCCTGTAATTAATTTTCTTCATATAATATTTCTCTTTATTTCCATTTTCTGTTTACTTTTCCTTCCTATCCATCTTCCTTCCCTCCTCCATTCCTGTCGTTCTGCACTCCTTCCATCCGTTCTTTTTTCCTTCCATTCATCTTGATTTATTTTTTCTTCTTGTCATTTATTTTTGGGTTTTCTTATTAATGAGGTTTTTTCGGAAGTTATTCTTTGTTGTGGCTTAATTAAATTGGGCCATAAACCTTAATTTAGGCCAACACAAATCATTAATGAATTCGTTTGTCTCTGAACTGGTAATTCTTAGAAAAAATGAATGAAATGAAAATAATCACATATGATTATTACCAGTTTTATTAATTCTCATCCTCTTTTAAAATATATACTATACAGTGTAAAATTGTGTATATAGTATATATAGTGCGAGGTTTATATCTTTTATTGGTTCTCTAATTTTATCGCGTTATATGTCTCTGATGGACACTGGAAATCTACACTGTCCACGATTAATTTTTTCAAACAGTCAATCTATCAAATGTTTCGACTACCCGTGGTTTAAACCACCCCTTTGGATCACCTCCATTCATTCCACTCAAGCAATCTCCAGAAGCCCTCGGAGTCAGTCCCTAAAGTCCATCTAAAATGTCACATAATCACATGTGCCACAGAAACCTCAACAGAGGTCACAAGAGCCACTGCTACCAAGGACGCAATAAGTATGATGGTGATATACACTGAATTCTGGTTGGCACACTCGACAAGCGACCAGCGTGTCATCTCGTGTGATGTGTTACTTTGCCGTTACGTTACTCCTTCATTCACAGTTCAATTTAGTTCCAAATTAAATTATTATTTAATGTCGGTCGGTCATCATCACCACTTCATGGCGTAGAAGTCCTTCCGTCGCAGTTCCATTAACACTTAATGTCACTCACACAAATAGTCACAAACACATGCATGCCTACTCGTCGTATACACACACACACACACACACACACCCAGAGATGCATCTTTTGGACGTCCAACCTTTTGGCACGAGTTACTAATAAACTGGTCAACGGCTCGTGCTACCCTCAGGCGCGATGTAACTCGATTTCCTGATGTAATTCCTGATGTGACACTTCAGCCGTTGACGTTGACACGCTGTTAGTGACTATCAATGAGTCACTGTACACTTGTGTGTGTGTGTGTTTTTTTGTGTGTATGGGACTGTATCCCTCTATATTCACTCTGTTCAGCGACGGAAGCAACTTAATTTAATATTCGTTTCCATTATTTACCGAAAATGGTTCTTCAAACTTGTTGTTTGCTCTTTCATTATAAATCATTCTTCCGCTTTTCAACCTCTCCTTCACATCCAAGTCGAGGTGTATCATGTTCATGGGACCCAGTTGATTCGTTGAAACTCATCTTGGAAGATTCTGTGGCCCAAATAGTATGCGGAACATTTTGAGGCCGCTGAGTACGTCAAATAAGCGGAGTTAGCTGAATACGTTGACTGAGAATATGTTGAATAATTTCACTAAATTGAGTTCGCTGAATACGTTGACTAAGTTACGAACTCTGAATGTGTTGCCTAATTTATGTTCGCTGAATATGTTGTATTAGTTGTATACGCTGGCTAAGCTGAATAAGTTTTGAACGCTGAATATGTTGATTAAGTTGAATAAATTGAGTTCGCTGTTGAGTACACTGATGTGTTAACTAATTTAAGCTTGCTGAATATGTTGATTAAGTTGAGAACGCTGAATATGTTGATTAAGTTGAGAACGCTGAATATGTTGATTAAGTTACGAACAATGAATAAGTCAAATAACTTCTGTTTGCTGAATACGTTCAATAAGTTTAGAATGCTGAATAGGTTGACCAATTTCGGTTCGCTGAATACGCTGAGAATGCTGAATGCTTTACTAAGTTGAGGTATCTGAATGTGTTAACTAAGTTGAGTTTGCAATTAAATTTCTTATGAAAGCTTCAAATCACAGAATCCAATTTAGTGATGACGACAGGATTTTCACAAACTTAATAGACTGATAATAAGAAATCTATTTTAATTATAAAATCCGTTTAAAAACTTTTTTAAACAATTTTACAGAAATCGCTGATTGAAAAACTTTTTAATAATGCTGTCGTGAATTGAAATCCATTGAGTGCTGAATTGCTGAATTGTATGCCAAATTTTTCGGAAGGATTTCAATGAGAAGATGACGAAGAAGATGATGAAGAAGAGGATGATGATGATGATGATGATGTTGAAGAAGAGGATGATGATCATGATAAAGAAGAGTTTATACTTAAATCAAAACTTTTCTCACAAAACTTTTCGAAACAAATCAGAACATTTCCAAACTACACATTTACATGGTTCATTAAGACTTTGCTTACAATACACACATACATATATATGTATGTATATGTATATACAGGAAACACAAATACAGAGAACTTAATACACACACACTGACTCAGTGATGAATTCTATTTGCTCTTGATTTTTATTTAATTTGAAATCCAAAATTTAACTGCAACGTGAGCGGTTGCAGCGTTGTGTGTGTGTGTAGTGAGTGGGAGGGGGAGGGTGGGAGGGTTTGGGAGAGGGTGAAAGTGTTAACTGCTATTCTTGGTAAGGAACTGTTTAGTATTCGGAGTGCATTTTAACGAAAACTTTGATGACGAATGACTTAAGATGAACCTCCACAAAAAGACTCCGTTCTTGGAACGTCCTTTTTATGGTATTTTTATAACAAAAATAAAATGCAATAGTTTTATGTTGAGAAGTTTTGCTCCTCTAATTATTTTGGAGTGTTATAAAGTGGAAAACTCTATGTTGCTGTAGTAGCTTAAGGTTAAAGATTAAACATTGCATAAGTTTGGATAAGTAAGGGCTAAAAACTTTACTTCATTAACTATAAATAGTTCCTTGAACAATATTAAACTTATGCGCTTTACTACAACGGGTTCTAAATGCAGGTGTGGATAAGAGCAGATGTTAGGGCAATATGCATGCAAAAGAAAGAAAAACCTCTATACTGTCCTTTAAAATTAGTTATTATATCAACATAGCAGCTATTGCCGCATAGATTATATACTGTATTATAATATATATACGATATTAGAACAACATTCGAAAACAGCATACAAAAATGTACACTAAATGTTAAGTCTATCTTTTATAAACTCTATGGTTACTTCTTATTTTGTGTGGGCAGATCTTACGTCTTACGTATTAAAATTAATACGTTTACGTAGTTGTTTATAGCAAAAGACGCAGCTGGGAGCAATTGATAAGGATCGCTGTTGTTGTCTCTGTTGTTATTTCTGTTATTGTTGTTGTTGGCTCTGTCCTTCTTATTATTGTTTAGAGTTTTGTTGTTATCTCTGTTCTTGATTTTTTTTACTGTTTCTTTTCCTTTTGTTGTTATTGACGGAATTTAAAATTAACTTTTTGCACAATTAAAGTTAACTTAATTGATGTGCAAAGTAATCAAAGGATAAAAGTGATATGAGGACACAATCCAAGCAGCAGTAACAACAAAATAAAAAAGCATGGAAGATATTTTAAGAAATCCTTAAATCATAAGAAGCACAGAACATTTTTTGTACTGTAGTCGATTTACCGCAAACTGACAAGTCACCAAATGGTCCCTATTTAGCTGAGTGCACGTCTAACTTTTAACACTATCCTTCACCCGCAACACCCTCTCTCCCTCTCTTTCGCTATCGAATGAGAAGCCGCTTGAAGTATTCACTAAACTATCCTCAAGACGTCTTCTCTTCTCTTCTCTCCTCTCTACTCTCTCTTAAAAAAAACATTCTTTCAAACTGTTAAATAAACTAACGTTTCCTCTCTCTCTCTCTCTCTCTCTCTCTCCTCTCCTCTCGCCCAGCCTCGTCTTCTTTCATTTTTCTCTCTCTCTCCCCCTTTATATCATTTCGCTTCTTCCTCCATTTTAAACTGAAATAAATAAGAAAAAATAAGCACAAAGATAAACAAATAAACTGAGTGAACAAAATTCCAGAACCAGGGCGTGGCAACAAAATTAATTTGAAAACTGGAAGAACTGGGTCAACATAAGAAGAAGAAGAAGAAGAAGAAGGAGGAGTAGAAAGAGAAGAAGAAGTTGGCGAGTAATATTAAGAAGAAGAGGAAACAAGAGTGAAAAAAGCGGATGGCGACTGATGCCTGTTGCTAATGTTGTTTTTGTTGTAGTACTAGTAGCGGTAGTGGTAGTTGACGACACTTTGTTGTTGTTGTTATTATTTTGTTGGATTTATGTTGTTGTCTTTATGACTATAGAGAGTTATTTTTCTTACTCGTTTTACTTGTTGTTGTTGTTGTTGTTATTTTTCCGTGATGGTGTTGCGAATGCTTGAGCACTTTCAGCCAACGACTGAGACAACTTTTATTATTATTTTAAACGTTATTCTCGCTTTTTTACCTTTTTACCTCTCTTTCTCTCTCGCTCTCTTTCTGACTCTTACTCTCTTGCTATCTCTCTTTCTCCTTATACACACATTCATGTCTTAGAATGAAAACGAGTACCATTAATGCCCAAAGAAAATCGATTGTTTTTGTTTTATTTTATGACTTAACTAATATTCAAGGAATAAATTTCTTTAAATTGCAATTATTTTAAAGTGTAAAAGAATCTTTCTTTCGTTTTGATAAAAAAAAAAAAGAAAATTTCGTTTTGGTTGAAAAATTTTAAAAGTAATTAAAACATTAAACAGTTTTAAGTTATTTGAATAAATTAACCTTATTTTGTGCTCGTTATTTTAAATGTACATTACCTTTAATGCAATTGAAGAAACCACTCGCAGTTTTTATTTTTAAAAGAGTTTTTTAGTGAATATTCTTTAAAATATTATATTTTTTGTCTAATGTTCGTTAAAGTGTTTGTTATTTTTTGTATATTACGGTATTTATTACAGAATTTTTTGACATATTACAATAAATGAAAACATTTAACAACTAATCAATTGAAGAAATCATGTGGATGTAATTTGGTAATAAAAAAAATTGATAAGAAATGAGGACTGATTTTTAGTTCATCATCGCGTATGAGTGACATTAAATTCAGTAAATTTGAACGTATTAATTGCTCTCTATGAAGAAACTGATACATGATTATCATGAATCACATATGATGCACTAGAAAACTACGAAGAAGAAGGGGAGGGGAGGGAGATGCGGTTGGAAGAAGATTCAGATCACTGAAACCTGGAAAATTATGCGTAAAGAGCGAATAATAATAATAATAATAAAACATGAAATGGAATGCATATAAACTAGAATAACATCAACCGAAATAACTATACAAGCATAAATAACAACAACAACAACCAGAACTGAAATACTGTGCAAACAAACTATTTCAATGTCCTTGAAAGTCAAAGTTTTGTTCATTCATTTTTACGTTCCTTCATAGAAGGATGCATGAATGTATGCATGCAGAGCACAGACATGTATGTGTATACACACACATACACACACACACACACACACACATACATACACACACACATACATACATACGATTATACAAGTGAGTGAATGTTATTTTTTATGTGTCTCTGTAGAGTATTTTTTTTTTATTCTAGTTATTCCACGTGTAGAAATACAAATGAGTTGAAGAGAACAGAACAGAACAGAACTGAGTTGTGTTGTTGTTGTTGTTGATATTGTTGATGTTGTTGTTGTTGATGTTGTTGTTGTTGTTGTTGTTGATGTTGTTGTTACCTTATTTGACATGCATGCATGATGCATGTACTCACAACCAACTTCACTGTGAAACTTCAACAAAATATGCTGGTCTTTCAAATGTTCTTCCTCTGGATTTGCCACAGAATTTTCAAACTAATTTTTAGGCACTGTACTTATTCACTAGAGGATGTATTTAATAGTCAGAAATCATACACATGAATAAAATATTTATTCGCATTATTAGTGGAAATGAAGGTTCTTTAAAATAGGAGTAACATTTTTACTTTTTCTTTCTTTAAAGTTCTGCAGTTTTCTGGAAAAATCAATGAATTCTTTATAAAAGTTTAAAATTAATTAAAGAAGTAGTTGAAAAATATATAAAAACAATAAAAATGTTCTATTTTAATACTAATGATAAAGAATTTTCATTCAATGAAGAGCAGAAATTTCATTATTTCTTTAATATATTTTCTATCAAATGGATTTAAAGTTTTGGTGCATTTATTGAATAAAATCATATCATATCTCCATCGGCTGGTTTCTTTATAAAATTCCATTTTTTTAATTTAGTTTAAAACTTCTTTAATATTAATTCTTTTGAAGAAAAGCAATTTTAAAAAGAAACCAACCGATGGCCCATGCTTATTCCTCCAATTATTCATTTGTTTATCCATTCAGTCATGTATTCAGTCACTCATTCATTCATTGATATATTCATTCGTCCATTTATTCACTCATTCATTCATTCACTCCTTCGTTCTTCATCATTCGGTTTTACATAACTTTTAGATTCAAGAAATGATTAAATTTTAACTTCGATGTCCTTGTTTTTGAAGCACGTCAAACAAAAATGTCAAAAGCATGTGAAATAAACATGCATGAGGATATCCATAACGATTGTGAGTATGCACGAGTCTGTAGGAGTGTCTGTATATGTGAATGTGTGGGTGTACTTGATTATCTATGGGTTTGTGTATATTTTGTGGGTCTGTTTGTGTTCCTGTTTCACTTTTACCAAGTGTTAAAGAAATCACTCAAAAAGTCATAAAAATCACTAAATAAATTCAAGTGAAGAAGAAGTGAGGACCCATAAAGAAAGATTTGATGTATCATTGATAGAAAAATTACACTGATTTTTGTGAATATAATAAAAATGCTTGCAAATACGAAGAGTTACTCACCTCAGACATGTTGTTGTAGTAGTTGTTGTATTAGTTGTTGTTGCAGTAATTGTGGTTAATGTTGCTCTTGTTGTTATTCTTGTTTCTGAGCTTATCTCCGATCTTCGTCGTTTTCACTCTCTTCTCGTTGTTGTTTATCCTCCTCTTCTTCCTCTTCTTCTTCTTCGTTGTTAAAAAAATATTCGTTTAAAAAATGTGCATTTATTTTTATTGTAATTAAATTTAAATTTTTAAATCAATTTCGGAAAATGTTTCATTGATGTTTTTTTTTTAAAAAAATAAATTTTTGCCTTTTGCGAAATGTGGTGGGGATGTGTTTTTGTTGGTTTTTTTTTTTATTTTATTCCTCTACTTTAACCGTGAAACCGCTGTCGCCGTTGTTGCTGTTGTTGTTGTTTTTTATGCCATTAGAATCATTTTAGTGTTGTCTTTTGTTGCACTTAAAAAGTGTGGCTTTTGTTGTCGTCCGTCCGACACTTCTTCCACTTCTTCTTTCCCTTTTTTTTCTTCTTCTTCTTTTTTTAATTCTTTTTCGTATTCTTCTCGTTGCTGTTATAAAAGTTTTTTCCTCTTCTTATTGAATTCTTTTATATTTTCGTTGTTTACTATCGCTATCGCTTTTACCGTTATTCTCGTTGTTTGTTTCTGTTATTGTTGTTGTTCTTACTGTTTTGTTGTTATCTCAATAAAAGTCTCCTTGCTTTGTAACGGTTGATGTTCTCGTCGTCGTTGTTGTTGTTGATGCTTCTATTGTTGTTTGCTCCTGATTCCGATATTGTGTATGTTGTTGTTCTACTAGTACTTGTTGTTGTATTTTGCTGTTACCTTATTTTTTACCTCATTTATTTAGCCTTTGTTTTGGCGAAAATCAAGTTTTCGAATTTTATTTTTAGTTCTTTTCGAATTATAATCTTCTGCTTTTTCTAACCTCTGATTTAACGGATTTAATCTGGAAGAAGAGAAGAGAAAAAGTGAAGATTTCATTAATTTAAATTCTTGATTAAAGTGTATTAATTATTCAAAATGTAATTGTTAAGAATTAAAAATATATTCCTTTTTCTCTTTCATAGAAATTAATAATTAAAATAAATGGAAAAAAGTAATAAATTATAATGCGCAACTATTAAATCATTAAATTTATATTCAATTCATATTCATTACACTGGTATTTAATTCTCTCTCTCTCTCTCTCTCTCTCTCTCCTTAAAAAGTGTGACTTTCATAACTTTATCCATAAAAATTAACTGCTCTCTCTCTCTCTCTCGTGTTTTCTTCTCCTTCTTTTTTATAATTTCTATAAACGAGTGCGTTTTATATTTCTTTCGACATAAAAACATTTAAAAACACTTAAAAATACGTCAACCTGAAAATCTTTCGACGCAGAAAGCAAGAAGAAGAAGCAGACGAAGAACGCAAAGAAAAGAAATAAAAGATTCTAATATAATTGCTTATGAATATTTAATAATGTTTACGGTAATAATTTTTATGTTTTTGCTTTCAATTGAAGTGTTTAAAAAAGCGCAATGAAAGCACTTCTATTATCATTTAGTTGTCTTTTATTTGTAATATCATTTTTATGGTGTTTTTATCTTTTAGAATATGGGCAAAATTATTGTAAAAATGTCATCAAAATTTAAGAGAGAATTTCAACAAAAACTGAAATTAAATCAAATTAAAAACCTCGGTGAATGTCAACAAGAAATATTGAATGAACATTTTGTTTAATTTGTCATTTTTAATCATCATTTTTAATGATCGAAAGATATAAAGAAAAATGTGATGAGTTTTTAATTAGCATGAAATTCAAATTTTTAATTGACACTCGATGAAACTTGATCGGGAAAAAAATGATTTTCCCACAACAGAATATTTCTGAAAATTCATCTAACATAATAAACAATGTTGTGTGAGTTTCTAATACATACACACATACACTCTGGTGAGAATACATACATACACACATACACACACACACTCTGGTGAGAACCGCAAGCAAATTAGTTGATTTGACATTTTAATTAAAGCATCATTCATTCACTCACTCACTCAATCGCTCAGCAGCAGCCGTGGGCTTGACGGCAGATCAGTTTAAATAATAAAAAAACAACAAAAACAACAACAACAAACACATGTGTCAAAAAGTCACAGACAGTTCGGCAGCAAAAACATTCAAGAGACAGATTGTCCCTGAAATTGATGAAACACTCGCACATTTTATTGTTGATGATGGGTTTTTTACTGTACATCCACTTATCAATCCATCCATTCATCAATCCATTGAAATATTAATTTTCATTCAAATACCATTTATTTAGCATCTATTCATTGAAATGCATGAAATATTGTGCTTTTCGACTGTACAGTACCAGTTTAAATGTTGCTCCGAAAGCACTTTTATAGCGTACAGTACCTGAAATTTCGATTACTCGCGTAAAGAGTAAACAATTCTTTGCAATGCAAACAAAAACTAGATTGTAAATTAATAATCAAATTATTACAACTTAAATTTATTAAGAATTTTAATATTTAATAAAAAATACAAATGAATACCGGTTTTCAATGAAATCAAGTGTTTCCATAAACGCACAAAGGAAATAAAATTAATCATGCGAGATTTAAACTAAAAGCAAAGAAACATTTAATTCTTAAATATTTAAACTTTTAATTGACAGTCAAAATAGCTGAAAAAATTTAAAATTATATTGAAGACATAAGAAAGAGATGGAATGATAATATTTGGAGCTTCCAGTCTGTTTAAAGAAAGACGAAAAAGAGTTCTGAAAAATTGGATTTTAAAATAAGAAAATGAACAGAAAAGGACAAAAAAAGCAAGGCGTCAAGTTTGTTCATGTTTGTGAATATACAAGTATGTATATTTAAACATTTATACAGTTAATTAGCATCATATCACGCCTAGCTGAGTATATCAGGGTGTCCAATGGAAGGACTTTCGGAATGTTGAGTGAATTGAAAAAACCAAAACTCATGATCAACAAAGTTGATCAAAAGCTGAATATTTGTACAGTTAATTAACATTATATCGAGTGTAGAGAACGACCACAGGTACGGCTGGACGAAGGCGGCGCTATTGAGACCTCATAATAAAACGAATATTGGTTGAAATCTGGTAAAAGAGACTCGGTAAATGTTCGGTAGCAATTCAATGCTCCGTTTGGAACCACGTCACTGTTCGTTGTCCACTAAACGAGGTTCGGAACCACTTCAGTTACAACTGAAATCCACTCAAGCCGGTTTAGCATCAGTTCGGGTGCTACGTCACCGAAGCATGTGCAAGCTTTTCCTTCGAACTGTACTCATTGTTTATATTCAGCACAACAAAATATCTAAAAATAACTCTTATTTTTTCAAGTCATTAACACTGATGCGGCCCTGCTTTTCACAGTATATTCGTATGTAAATAGAAATACAATAAGTTTGCATTTTTGTGCATTGTTGTCGTTGTTGTCCAGCTATTGATTGGCCAAATAATTATTATTATTAGTATTCTTATTTCATTAATCATTTAAAGTATACACAAACTGAATACGATTCAAAATAAACGCATGACAATGAATTTGAATTTGATTTATTGATGGATGACTCGAATGAAAGTAAAACTAAGAAAAAAACTCCAGCTGTTTCGTCGCTGTCGCTGTCGACGTCGCTGGTGTTGCTTGTTGTTGCTTGTTGACGGAAGCTTGAAAGTGCTAACAATAGCAGAAGTATTAATAAAACCGACAACAACAACAACAGCAACAACAACAAACACCGCTTTAATAAAAACATTATAAACACAGCATGAACAGTTGCAGGGCAGTAAAAAAAAAGTGAAAAAAGAAAAAAACACTTGTTGCTGGCCACGCTTGATTGGATTTTACTCAGAGCAGCAGGCAGACACACACACACACTCACACACACACATACACACACACTTTATTGTTACTCGCTTGCACTGATGATGCGCCCATCAAAGCAACAACAACAACAACAACAACATAAACAACAACACTCACAACATGTTTTGTGGAGTGCCTCTCTGTTGGTTCATCGCTGGCTGTCTCACAACAACAAAAGCAACAACAACAACAACACCATGCATGCATGCAATACATCACCTCACTCATAACTTTTACTGCATTGCAGTCAGAGTAGAAAAGAGACCATCGAAAAAAGGGCACCGACGAAGGGCAGCCGTAAACGAAGCGGAAATACTTAAAGTAATTTAAAGAAGTGGCTCCAAATCGTGTTGCTGACTGGCTGTTGTTGCTGTTAAATTGATGCTGCTGATGCTGGTGTTGCTGCTTTCTTTTCATCTCACGCATCGAGTGAAACTTTCTTTTTTCCCTTTTTTCTGTCGTTTTTATTCAATTAGTTTTCAATCAAATCGAAGTAATTTTGCTATACTTTTCAATCTTCTTAAAAGCGAAGGAAAATCGAATCGAATTTCGAATCCAACACGCATTAAATTCAGTCTCTGTTACGTGAGTAGTACCTCGATTCCTTGTGCTATTATAGTTTCCATTATAGTTTTAATCTACTTTCGATTCACTCTCAGCCTCAATTTTAACCACATTCTTACTACTTGTAAGATTTTAATCACTTTATTTTAATCACTTTCTTAATCTCTTGTTAAGTGTCTGTTTAAGTCTCTCTCTGAATTTAATTCAGCGTCCAAATCTTTAGATTCAAGAGTATAATTTTGAATTCTGTACTAACTTCAGTCTATTTTCTCTATTTCATTATTTGCTTTGAAATCATCATCAATTTTAGACTCAACACAAATCAACTCATCTGAAATGCACTCTCGTTCATCCAACTCAACTTCATTCATATTCACTCCGCACTCAAATCCACTTGAATTCACTTCACTCACTTCTCCTTAAGTGGATTATAGCACTTCACTCAATTCACTTCTCTGAAATGCATTTTACTCAATTCTAGTCTACTCAAATCCGTTCAACTCAACTCTTGTTCACCACACTTCACTGTAATCGATTCTACTCCTTCATACTCAACTCCATTCAAGTTTAACGTCTACTTAAATCTACTCTCTTAAGTTTAGTCAACTTAACTCAACTCTAATCCATTCAACTTCATGCTTTTCCACTTCACTCAGCTCCAATTTACTCCTCTAAAATCTGGTTCACTCAACTCTACTCTACTCAACTGTAATTTACTTCACTCCACTCGAATCCATTTGACTCAAATCCACTCAACTTCACTCGACTCTAATCCATTTGACTCCACTCTGCTCTAAAATGCACTTCTCTCAAATCTACTCCAATTCACTCAACCTCACTCAACTCTCCTTTAGTACATGCATGTTCTCAATATGTTTTACATGCAGTTCGCATTGTTGACAGCTCACATGACATGTTGTCGGTTCAGATGAACGCCAACACGGTTCGTACTACACACAAATAAAAAGTAAAGAAAAGAAACAACCCAAAGAAGATTAAAATAACACAAAATAAACAGAATACGAAAACAATGCAATAAAACCACACAACAATCAAATTATTTCTGCTTTTTTAGCAATTTTTTGTGGTGGCGGTTTCTGTTTTTCTTCTTTTTTTTAAATATTTAAACAATTCAAGAGCTTTTGCACAAAAAAAAAACAACAAATTAAAAAATATTTATAGTACTTATACAAAAAATATTCCTGGATTTTTTCACAGAAATACACACAAACTATTAAATTACACACAAACAACGTAACTCGGTTTATCTGTAGCTGTAACTGTAACTGTATTTATTTAGTTTATTAACTCATTTAATGTTAATAAACAGTACAATTATAACACTTTCAACAACATTCAAGTTATACAATAGAAATTCTCTTATACTCTGTACATTGTCTATATAAATACTTGTAGTTCTCTCTCGCTCTTTCTCTCTCCCTCTCTCTGTCTCTCTCTCATTTTCTGTCTGTTTCATATTTCATTTATACCGATCCAAAAATAAAAAATGTGAAAACCAATTCAGAAATGTTTTCAATATCATTTTTAATTTCAATTAAAATAATTAAAATGTTTTGATATCATGTCGCATATAAACACTCGTACATGTGTATGTATCATGGTATAAATGTAATATTATATCACAGAAAATAAAAACATATGTATACACAATAATAACAACGACAGAAACAACAACAACAACAACAACAGCCAACACAAGAATTTAGTCGAATTATAAATGAAGAAAAATGCAAACGATTGCAATACGAGAATTTTTCCTGGAATTGAATACAAAAATGTTGAGTTTTTATGATCATGAAATCATAAGAAAATTAATAGTAAAAAAAAGGAAAAAGAAAAAGAAACAGAAAAGAAAAATAAAAGAAAAAGAGAAAAAAGAAAAAATAAAAATAAGGAAAACGAAAAACAACAACAAAGAAAAAGAAAAAAATACAATTAAGACTACTCAAATAATAGAAAAAATAAAATCGATATTAAAACGAAAGAAAAATAAGAGGAAAAACTTAAGTATCATGAAATAGAAAAACTAATAAAAATTAATATATACATGGTACATATGTATGTATGTATATGTATGTAAATATATTGATGTACTTATTGCAAATTTATTGATTAAATGTTCAGTCGAATCGCTATAAAATAATCCTATAAAATGTTCCTATAAAAATATGAAGGTCCGCGATTATGCAGTAAATAATATGTAAATGCAATAAATAGCAAATAAACAAAATAAAGTAATCTATAAACACCAGCAAAAAAATTAAACAGAGAACGAAAAAACTAAACTCACGCCATGAACTAATTATTTTAATCACTGACCACAAAAGTGATGCTGTAATAATCTAGGCAACAGCATTTATTAATATGAACAGAAACCCCGTACAGCAACAACAACAACAACGGCAACCAATTTATAAGTTGTAAAGGCCCAAGAAACCGAGCGACTCATAGTGACTTTGAAGTTGCACTTAAATACGAAAAAAATATTGCAAATAATATTATATGTATGTATTTTCGAAAAAACAACATTTTGCATACATGAACAGAGTAACAAAGCACACTTCGTTCATCAGTGTTCATCGGCGTTCATCAGCGTTCATCAGCGTTGATCGGTGTTCATTGGCGTCTATTTTGTCAGCTACGCATGAACCGAAGATGAGATGATGATGATGATGCCGCCGATGATGATGCTGACGATGATGATGCCGCCGATGATGATGCCGAGGATGCTGATGCTGACGATGATGATTCTGACGATGATGATGCCTACGATTACGATGATAATGCCGACGGTAAACAACATCTGACGATGATGACAACGACGATTTATTGCAAAAATAATTAACGACTTGAAAACCAACGAAACACGAGTGAGATTTATGCGATTCGTATGAAAACAGAAACCTTTCTCGTGGGGAGGGGTTAAAACAACAATAAGAACAACAACAACATCATCGACTAGAACTAGTAAATGAACTAGTAGAAATGAAATTTCAATAAAAACTATGAGAATAACGGCAGCTATGATCGCAATAACAACAACAAGCACCAGCAAGACAACAACAATGAGCACCAGAGAAACAACAACAATGAGCACCGGGGAGACAACAACAACAACGAGCACCAGCGAGACAACAACAATGAGCACTAGCGACACAACAACAACGAGCACCGGGGAGACAACAACGAGAAGAAACACTACGAGTATAAAACAACTCTACTAGTAAAACAAAATACACCAGCCCAACAACAATAAAAAAACATAACAACAACGAGAAACACGACAACAACAACAACAACATTAACAACATCAAGGAACATAATGTCATCAACTCTAAAATCAGAAGGATTTATGATGGAAAACAACAAATATTTTCGTCCAAACAACGAGATGTCATTTTGTATTCATTCATTTATTTATCAATCGGTTTTTAAGTTTATTTAAATGAAAAAAAGAAACATATTTTATGTTTCTTTATAAAATATATTCTATTTTTTAGATAAGATGTCATTATTTTTGTATTTATCATTTTTAAGTAATTGTAATTGTTTGTTGTTGTTTTTTTACTATAGTTTTTATTGTTGTTGGGTTTCTTTTAATTCTTATTGCGGCTTTTATGCTAATTGTTGTAACTGTTTTTGCTGTTTCATTTATTTGCCTATAATTTTTAATTATCGTTTGCAATTTCTAGTCACAATCACATTTTGTACGCAAATTATACGGGATTTTTTTTCATGTGTTTTTATCTCACGTAATTGCTTTAAAATTTTTTTCCAAGCAGAAATTTCATTTAATTACTTAATGTACTTTTGAAATTGTTGTTGTTGTCTTTATTGTTGTTGGCTCTGCAAATCATGGTACAAATTAGTTGAAATAGTAGAAAAAACAAACAAAAAACATTCGCAAAAAACGAGTGTAGAGTTGAGTCAATTCGATCGCTCAAAACCGTTATCAAGCGACAACGACAATGACAACGACAACGACAACGACAACGACAACGACAACGACAACGACAACGACAACGACAACGACAACGACGACGACGGCGACAACGACGACGATAACGACAACGACGACGACGACGACGACGACAACGACGACGACGGCGACAACGACGACGATAACGACAACGACGACGACGACGACGACGACAACGACGACGACGACGACAACGACGACGACAACGACGACGACGACGAAGTTTTGTTACACTGCGAAAAATGAAATGAAAACATTTTGAAATTAATTTTGGTTCACTTTTCAAGATCTTTCATTTAAACAAGTTAGCATTTAATACGATGCAAGCCAATAAAACCGAAAGAGAAACGTCGTAAATCATTTCGATAGAAGTGAATGAATGTGATAAATTATTTTGATAAAAGCTCAAACGGTATAAAAAATAGAAGCAAAAATATTTGCTATCTTCTCAAAGATTTATGCGATTAGCGAGTTTCTTTTGCTTTCTGACTTTTATGAGCTCATTAAACTCAGATATCGCAGGATATCTGTTGGATATATCAGTATATCAGTTGATATCTCAGTACATCAGTTGATATCTCAGTATCGCGGTTGAACATCTCTCGGAATCTGGTGAGAAATGCAAAAATTTATTATATGCCATTAAAGACTTTTATAACTTATTTAACAGCAATCATTTTTAGCAACTCACCGCAATCATCGATTACGTAGTGTAACGCTTTTTATTGCCCCATAAAATAATTCATCATATTTTCAGCTTTTTTTCTTCATTGTTTTTATTGAGTTGAGTTTATAAACTTTGCGAATCTTAGAAGCTGCTCGATTTCGTGCTATTTTTAGTCTCAGCAACGGATTTTTTGTATAAACTCGCAATCATTTCTATGAAATTAAAATCAACAGCATCCCAAAAAATAAACAAAAATTTTAGATTTTTAAACAATTTTCATTTTTGTGTTAATCTTGTTTAAAATAAAAAAAAAAAAAAAAACAATTGTGTTTAAATTTTAATGCTTTATTTGAAACTTTTTTACGTGAAACTTTTTAAAATTGTATCATTATTTAAATGGTTTCTTTTCAATACTTTAAAAGATATTTTATCAGTAAATCATTCGCATAAATTTTCATATTTTATCTAATTTAAGACTAGTTTTTAAGACTACTTTTTCACAAAATGTTCATTAATATTTGTTGATTATTTCTCCCCTTACTACTCTTTTTTACTACTATTTTTGACTACGCTTTTCAATAGTTTCTCCCTAATTTCTCTCTCTTTTCATATGTACTCCTTTTTTTGAACCCTTTACTACTTTTACGCAAATTTCATTACCTTTCTGCTACTCTTTTTTAGTACCTTTTGGATTGTAGTTAGATTAGATTACCCTTTCGAATAGATTTCACATGATTTGAAATAGCTTAATTATTATTACAATAATAATATTGTAATAATAATGATAATATTAATAATAACAACAATAATAATAGCAATAATAATGAAAACAGTACCGATAATTATAAAAATAATAGCAATAATTATAAAAATAGTAGCAATAATAATAAAAATAAAAATGAATTCCTTTTGTTCAAGTTTTGAATGTTTATCGAAAAGCTTTTAAGCCAAACACTATAAAAGAACAGCTGCAACCACAGAAAAGCACAACAACAACAAAATGCTTCGTATTACAAAAGATCTTTCGATTTCCAATTTCAATTTAAGAAAATATTTTCATAAAATTCAGTGGTTTTTTTTGTTGCTGGTTTTTCCCCTTGAAGCTGTTTTTTTTTTTTGCTCTCGATATAAATTGTTTTTAAACAAATCAATGAAATTTTTTGCTACAAGTATTGAAAATAATTGCAAATGCAAATGTTTTTCCTTAGTTTAGATTTTTCCCTTTTATAATTCTTAATTGAAAATGTTTTTCTAGTATTTTTTTGTGGTTTTGTTAAATGAAATGGAAATATGAAATATTTTTGTTCAATAAAATAATGCAAAATAAAAGATTAATCAAAAGAAGGCTCGAAACTTAAGTAAGACAGCAATGAAAAAGTATAAATAAGAATTGAAAAAAAAAAGGAAAGGAGAACAAAAATAACCTGACCTTGAAGAGGACAAGACACGCATTCAGAGAACGAAAAAATAACGGAAAGGAAGTGATAAAAAAAAATATATTTTTTACTCCTTTAGTTCTTTCTGTTGTTTCCTCAAAAAAAAAAAAAATAATGAAAGCAGGAACAAAGTTCAAAAAAAAGGAAACGAGTGAAAAAACGGTCATCAACTGCATCATCATAAAGAAAACAACAATAACTATAATGAGAATAATAACAACAACAACAACTACAACAACAAAGTCCTTTCAAAAACCGGAGTAACCAAAAAAAAGTTACTCTTTTCAGGCAAAAATTTATGATGGCCAAATCAACCAAACAAACAAGCAAACAAACAAATAAAAACCAACAAATAAAAGAAGTAAAACAAGCAAAACTAACAAAGAAAAAGAAAGAAAATTGTTTTATTTGACAAAAACAACAAATAACAACAACAAATACACACAAGAACAAATAAAGTGGGAACAATTAATGGGCAGAAATTGCTGGGCAACAACAACAACAATCACAATAAAAACAATTTAATTATGATAACCAAAAGGCGTCAACAAAGCAGACCAAAAGCAGAGAGAGAGAGAGAGAGAGAGGAAAACCACTTGTGTAACAACAACAACAACTACAAGAACAACAACCACTTCAACCATCAACGCAGTAAAACCAAAAAAAAAAAAAAATTAAGTACCGAAAGCATAAAAAAAACAACAAAAGTAATAAACATTTGAGGTCCATGCGGAAAAATAATACATACTCTACTTTGTAAACTAGAAAATAATAACAACAAAAACAATACTCTGTAAACGGGTATTTTTTGTCTTCCACTCTCTCTCTCTCTTTTCTACTTCAATCTCTGTCTGTTTCTCTCATACTTCATGTCACTCACTGATGTCAGATCGTAACCTATCCTAAAAACAACAATAACAACAAAATATCACAATGGTTTTTCCCCCATCTTAACTTCTTAAGTAGCTTATACTATAATGTTGATGTTTTATTTCTATTATTATTCTTATTATTACGAATATCATTATTATTATTACCAACATAATTATCATTATTACAAGTATCATTATTATTATTACCAGTATCATTTTTATTATTACGAGTATCATTATTATTATTACGAGTATCATTTTTATTATTACGAGTATCATTATTATTATTACGGGTATCATTATTATTATTACCAGTATCATTATCATTATTTCGAGTATCACTATTATTATCATAATTATTTATTTTGTTTTTTCATTGGCATCATTCATCATTTTCATCATTTTGTGAACTCGTAACTAATTTCTCAAGCCACACGCTCGCTTAGCAGATGCAGATGTGTTATTACACTCTGTCCGGTTGTATGTCTGCTCGCCTGTCTGTCTGCCACTTTGTCCATATGCTCTATTGTCCACATCTGCTTTATCGCTTTTCGTTTCTCATCAGCACTCCACGAGTTTATTGAAACCTGTTGAACAGCTGACATCAACACTTACTCTCGGTCTTGACTTCGGCAGCCAGTCAGACGCAGACGCAGACACAGAAGCAGACGCAGATTCAGAGTGAGAAGCAGACGCAGACGCAAACGCAGACGCAGACGCAGACACGAGCTTAATGCGTGAGCGTCCCGCTTGAAAAAAGATTGAGGTTGAGTTCACAAAACTTTGATCATGGTGATGATGATGATGATGATCTTGGTCGGTAAACAAAAACTTGGTCTCGACGATTCCGTTCAATAATAAATCAATTGAATCTGTTCGATGATGAGTCCATTGACACTCGATGATTCTATAGTATAATCACTCTATTATATACTTTAATCAATATTCACTCTATGAATCTTTTCGATTAGTCCATTCTTTTGAGATCGATTTTAATCAATACACTTAAATTCGCTTAGTTTAGATTAAGAAGGCGTCTGATGGCTACCGTAAGACGGCTACAAACAAATTCAGAGGCCCATGGGACCCACTCTGATTGCCTCCGTATTTTCATGTGTCCAAATACTCTGAGAAGATGAGAGCTCTGAGAATACTCTGTGACTTGTACTCAGTAAAGAAGACATTCCAACCGATGCACCCTTCAATTCGATTATATTGAATTTAAATCAATTCATTCTTCATTATTTAATTCATTGTTCAGTTCAATTAATTTCAATATGATTCAAATCAATTTAATTCAACTCAGTTCCATTAAATTCAATTCAATTCATTTCAATTTGGTTCTATTCAATTAAATTCTAGTCTTTTATATAAATACTATATACTTCTCTTATTTTAATCTGATTTAATGCATTGATTATGTTCTAATTTCATTTCATTTCTTTATAATATAATAATTTGTAATGTAATTTAACTTTTGTGTAACTTTAATGTAATTATTTTATACAATTTTATATAATTTATTAAATTTCTATTAATTTGAATTTAATTGCATTCAATTCTCTTCAATTCTCTTCTAACTTAATTCAATATAATTATTTTTAAAATTTAGTTTGATTTAATGCATTGATTATCTTCTAATTTAATGTAATTTTTATACAATTTAATCTTTTGTTATTTTATATATTTTGTGAAGTATAATTTACTTCTTACAATAGTTGTATTTATATTATAATATAACATTATTAATATTATTTATATTTTATATTTTTTATATTTATTTATATATTTTAATGCTTTTAATTTTAATTAATTGTATTATTTTTTTGTTGTTGTTCATATTATTTTTCTCCTGTCTTTATTCTTTATTACTCTTTATTCTTTATTATTCTATGAACATTGTTTTTTACTATTTTTCCCCATAACAATCCTTTTTTAGTAAATTTAAGATTTAATATCGAAACAGGTTCGAACACTTTTAGAGTTATTTTTCTTGTTCGTTCTTGTTGTTGTTGTTGTTGTTGTTGTTTTTGTTCTTCTTCTACTTCTCTGAAGGTCATCTTCTGATATAATGAGTATTAACCGTGTATATTATAGTATGTATATAATATTTTGTGATAGTTTTTTTTTCTTCGTTTTCATTTTTTTATTTTTCTTGTGTTGTTGTGCAAAATTGAGTGAGTTTCTTTTTTAAATATTTTGCCAGTATTTCGAAAGTTGACCTCTCTTATCATCATTTACGTTGTTATTCTATTCTTAGTTATTTTTCTGTTGTTTTTTGTTTTTTTTTCTGGTCATTTCGTGGTTTTTCTAACTGATTTTCAGACTGAAGTTTTTAATTTTTTATAAAAATCTTTTTAAGTTTTGTTTTTCTGTGAAATCTTCTTAACTTTTATTTTTCTGTGAAATCTTCTGTTCTTGAAATTCTTTAAAAGATAATGTTTCACATTCTATTCAATGCCAATTTTAGTGGGGTTCTTGATGATTTCACAGATTTATAATACATGTTGTGTGTTTGTGTGAGTTTTTCAAATGCACGCTCCAAAAATCCACCCACTCACCATCATGAAATCATGCAACTTCAACTTCTTTCTAAACAACCCCCCGCCCCCTCCCCCCTCCTCAACGAACTCACTCTCTGGACAAACTGAAATATTATCTTCTGAACAACACGCTTCGTTTAACAACATGACGTCATTTGTTCAGTTTTCGTTTCGGTTTCTTTATTCAAAATCATGCGATACAAATCGAAAGCGATACTCGTGTCCTGTCATCTGTGTCTGTGTTTACTTATATTTAGTATCTTTAATTGTTTAGAGTTCAAATAGCAGTTGTGTTGTGATTGTTATTTCAGTTGTTGTTGTTGTTGTTGTTATTGAAATTCAACCAGCGCTTGTTTTCTGTATGAAAAGCGACGCACTGCTGATTGTATGGCGCTTCGACTGTCGCCGCCGTTGCTGCTGCTTTTGAGCCACTTCTCTGAAGCTTCACGAAATTCAAAAGAGTGATTCTGGGAGGCTGATACTGCGGGAGAGAGAGACAGTATAGGGCAGGACAAGGAAGGAGGGAGAAGCTCAGATCATTCTGTGTCGTGAATGATGAAAAATACAGCGATTTGTAGTGGTGACTCTGCTTTGATTTCACTTCCAATCTGTTTGTCGTTATTAAGATTTATTCTTTATGGTTGTTGTTGTTGTTGTTGTAGATGTTTCTCCGATTTCCTTTTAGCAACTTTTATTATTCAACAGATCAGTTTTGATAAATTTTATTCTATTGTATTTTATATTTGAACATTTCTCGTGTAGTTGATTAGTTGTTGTTGTTGCTGTGGCTGCATTCATTAGAATTCCATTCGTCCAGCTGAAATCTTTATTATTTTTAATGTTTGACTTCATTTCGAAATTGATTTATTTTCGCAGATATTCTTTTATAAATGCACACACACACACACACACACACACCCACACGATTGAATCATTGATCCACAGATTGAATGATTGACAGACGATGTGTTTAATAAATGAAGCATTCAGCTTTTTTAATGTTTATTTACTTTATTTTTAAAATAAAATTACTCTGTTTTCTTCCTTTTCTTTTATTTGGATTCCGTAGTTTCTTCTTCTTCTCTTATATTTTGTTTATTTTTATTATTTCTCATTACTTACATTTATTTTAATTGCAGACGAAAATTAAAATTGAAGTCTAGAGGAAACTTTTAGGTTTTCTTTCATTTATTGTGAATTTCTAGCTGAGAATTTTTGCCTTTTTTTATTTGTGTATGTGTATGTGTGTGTGTGTGTATTTGTATTTTGTTAAAAAAGTGTTAACAATTCTCAATGCTAAAGGTTAAAAAATTCTGAAAACCGGCATCAATTCTGTTTTTTTTTTTTTTTGTGTTGTTTGTTCGAAGATTTGCATTTTTTTTTTACATTCAGTCTGTTATTTTTATTTATTTTTAAATTTATTCTTGCATCTTTATTTATTGAAATGATTTCGATGCTTTGTTTCTTTTTTTCTTACTTTTGGGTTGTTTAAATTTTTAAATAAACATCAAAATGTTTGTTTTATTTTCTTATATTTCAGTTTTTATATCAATGTATGTATAAGTAATAATAATGTTGTTGTAAAGTGTGTGTTGTTGTTGCTGGTCTTCTTATTTTTAGCATTCATTCACAGCTGCAGGGCGGAAATAAAAAAAAAACAAAAAACAAATCTGCTGCCGAAGTTGGTGATTTTTTTCTTGGTTTCTTTTTTTGGCTGCTTAAGTTTTCTGTGCTTTTGTAAAAATGTTAATCTTCATGAACAATTTTAATTACTAAATAAATAAAAATAACGCAATTTAAGTATTTGAAGTTGAAGTGATGTTTACGGGGCACAAACAGAGGATTATTGTTGTTGTTGTTGTTTTTCTCTCTTATTTCATTTCACAGTCATTGAAACGAAGCGAAAAACTTACGAAATTGAAGAAAAAAAAAACAAAATCTGCGTGAAAAGAAAAAAATCAAAATATACACACATTTATGCAAAAAAAAAGAATAAAATCGCAATTAAAGCCAAAGAAATAAAATAAATCAAAACACTGAAGCAATGAAAAAATAATAAAATATGAAAAAAAGGAATTAAAAGAATTTTAATATGAAAAATACAATAAAAATGAAAAAAAAACAACTAAAATTAAAACGTATTTCAACACTAAAATGAAAAATAGTAACAATTAAAAACAAAAACCGAAAAAATTACACACAATTAAAGAAAAACACTTAAAAATATAAAAAGTATCAAAAGAAAAAAAAAGAGGCAAGCAAAATAACACTAAAAACACAATTAAAAGGAAAAAACAACAAACAGAGAACACTGAAAACAACTAAAAAAAAAGCAAAAAAAAGCAAAACGCTTACACACAAAAAAGAAAAACAATTAAACACAAAAAAAAAAGAAAAACAATTAAACAAAAAAAAAAAAAAGAAAAACAATTAAACGGAAAAAAAGATTATTGAAATTTTAAAAACCCAAAATAAATGCAATAATTTAAAAAAAAAAACTAAATCAGAGAATGAAAAAAACGAAATCAAGAAAAAACAGTAACCGAAAAGCTTAAAAAATATTTCATCATCATTATTATTCATTGTATGTCAGTATTTTTTTAACCTTTTTAGAAGATTTCACCTCTGTACCGTTAACATTCACTTTCAGCATGAAGTGTCTATATTCACCTTCAACCTTTCAACCTTTTCAGGTCATTAATTGTTGCTGGTTGGCTTGCATTAAGTATGCTTTTCATATACCCCAAAAAAAAGAAGCCTCATTTGGGGTCAAATCACATGAAAGAGGAGGTCAATTGACATCACTACTCCTTGAAATTAATTGTAACTGCTTCTTCATTCCCATTTTCGACAAAAGAATGGACCGATTACGACCGATCGACCGAAATCCACACCAAACAGTAACTTTATCTGGCTGAAGTGGGCAATCGCAATGCAATTCTACGCAATATCCATAAAATTGTCGATTATTGTAGATTTCAAATAAAAGAAAGTGTCGAGAAGCAAACATGTCCTTGTCAACATCCTGAATGTACTTTTGGAGAACCCTTTTTACATGGATTTTATGTGGTATTTTTAAGTTTTCCTTTTTTTTTTCTTTCCTTTTCTGTTTTATTATGTTATTTTTCTGTGTTCATTTTGAAGCTGTGTTTTATTTTAGTGTCTATTTTATTTTCTGACTTTTTCTTCGTCTTCTTCGTCTTCTTCTTCGTTTTTATATCCCCCTATCATTAACTTGTGCAACTTTTTCATCATTTCAAGTGATTCATCTGTGGATTTTGAAAACTTTAGAAATCTATTTGAAAAATTTTCGATTTCATTTTTATTACTAAGTTTATAAGAGAGAGAGAGAGAGAGAGAGAGAGAGAGAGAGAGAGAGAGAGAGAGAGAAATAGAATATAACGGAAACAAAAAAACTCATAGAAAATAAATTAATAAACAAAACAAACGATGATTTTGTGCGATAAATCATTCAGATGTGTTTTAAAGTATCTTTTATCTCCATGTTTATACATTTTATATTCTCTATATTATCTTCATGTGCATATTTAGCTATCTACAACATTTAACTATCCACAATATTTAACTATCTTTGCTGTGATTGCAGAATCATCTGCTAGGAAATCTTAGAAACTTAAACAACCGTCAGATAACCGCGATCACAAGATAGTCATAAGATGGATAAATTTATGATGTATTTTGAAATAAACACGATAAATTAGATTAGATAAATTTATCTTGTGTACCTGAAGAAAGATGGTCGAGCTTCGTAGCAGCTCGGTGATAATTTCGAAACATTCTTTGCTTAAAAACTATTAAAGCGATGAGAGAGAGAGAGAGAGAGAGAGAGAGAGAGAGAGAGAGAGAGAGAGAGAGAGAGGGAGAGAGAGAGAGAGAGAGAGAGAGAGAGAGGGAGCGAGAGAGAGAGGGAAAGAGAGAGAGAGAAAGATGACACTTTTTCTTCGACTTTGACATCTGTTAGCTCATTAAAAATGCACTTCAATTTTTCTTAACATTTTTCACTTCAACATTTTGACATTTTCCATCGTTTACCCACCTACCTACAACAACAACAACAACAACAACATAAACGACAACAACAACAACAACGTGTCAAATACTTAAGGAGCTCCGCTGCACAACAGAGTAGAAACTTTTATTTGCTGCTCTCAAAGAACAATGAAATGAAGAGCAACAAAAAAAGAACACTTTTTCAGAAGCTTGGCTCTTTTGTGTTTTTTTAGTTTCTTTTGTTTTATTATTATTACTGTTTGCACTGTAAAATTTTTCACTTTTTGGTTGTTTTTCTCTTAAGAGCGTTTGTTTTTCTTTGCTATTATTTTTTTAATAAAATGTTTCAAGATTAAAAAGAAACACGATACACGGTATTTTCTTAGGTATTATTTTATAATTAATAAAAAAGGTAAAAAAAAACATACAATGAAATCCGAACAACTGAAACAATAGAAATAGCATCAAGAGCAACAACAACAGAATAACAGCAACAACATCAACAGCAACAAAAAACGGCGGCAACAACAATAATAATAAAAACAAACATTTGTTGCTTTATTTTATTACAAAAACGCGTTAGCAAACGAAAGACACGATTACGCTGCAACTCGCAAGAGGAGAGCCACCACGGCAGCGACAGTGGCAGTGGCAGCGGCAGCGACAGAGACATCAGCGTCTACGCCAGCGACATGGCAAATGATTGACCTCGGCGCATCTTTAGTGAAAAGATTGCTTTAAGTTCGTCTTTAAACTGCAGTTCAACATCTAATTTCTGATTAATTAATTCTTGTTGTTTTTGTTGTTGTTTTTATTATTGCTGTTAATCTTCGATTTACACTATTGATGGATGGATGCACTTTGAAGCTGCCGAGAGCGAGAGAGATGCGAGTATGAACGAAGATATGAAGATGCAGTACACACTCACAGCAGCACAGGGAGAGAGGATGAGAGAAAAATACTTTAACACGTGTCAGAAAATACAAAAAAAGGTAGCAAAAAAATAATCTCAGACTCCGCGTGTGCGTGTGTTTGTGTGTGGCAGAGCGTCTATAGTAAGAAATGCAAGCATTTTCCTGAACAAAAGCACTAACAACAACAACAACAACAACATTAATAATAAAAATATAACACAAAGAAGAATAAAACCAATAACAAGAAAATTGAAAACATAAACTAAGTGAGAGCGAGAGAGAGAACACACACACACACATAGTGACCCTTACGCAGCGACACAGACACACCCACACAAATTTAGATGCAAACTCATCTGCAGAATGCAACAAATGCAAAAAGAAAGCTAAAACAAAGTGCAAAGCGAAGGAAGAAGCACAACAAAACAACCCAAATGCAGCACAACAGATACAAGAGAAGGAACAGCAACAAAAACAAAATAAAAAAACTCGCACTCATCATCATTATCATCATTACGAGTATCAACAGCAAACATTGACAAAAAAAACAACAAAAAGTGTCAAACATGTTGATGCAATTAAAAAACAATAAAAACACTACAAAATCTGGTAAAACAACGAACTTTACTATATTTTCACTCACACAAAATTGTGTTGTAGTTCACAGATACTCTTCTCAGCGACGGCAACGACGACGATGACGACGGCGACGACGACGACGACTCAATGAAGTCACTTTTTTGCTGATTCTATAATTTGCTCACTTTTCTTTTCCTTGCTTGTCTTTCTTCCTTTCTTTTTCTTAAATCACAAAATTTCCCATAAATTGTTTACTATTTTATTTGATATTTTTTAAGCCTGTTTTAAATTCAAACTTTTCTTTGAATATGTTTTTCCTCTATTTTTTAGCACGCGCCCGAACTCGCTGTTTTCTTAACTCGCGGTGTGCTCGTCGCTTCACTCGAAAACACAACCGTCGCAAGCGGCTTCCGTTGAACAACTGAAACTTGTTTTGAGCAGTTTTCTCTGTTATTAACTCTGGCGGCAGCTGGACGAATGAACGAATGGATTGTTGGATGGTTGGATAGATGGATGGATGTTGGACGATATTCGTTCTAGAATCTTGGATGATGTTGCAACGCAAACAACCCAGTAGGAAAGACTAAAAAGACTTGAAGTGAAGAGTGAAAGTGAAAATCGAGCCTATTCAATGGAACTGTTATCAATCCGACTGTTTCAAGTGGAATTGTTATCTATGGTTTGAACATTTCATTGATGGAAAACTGTAAATAAGAGAGAAGAGTATAGAAAGTTGGAAGAACCTTCTAAAAGACTACTGCAAAGCAACGCCATGAGAGTAGAGACAATTCAAATGAGAACAACCCTAAAATAACCCAAAGAAAACCTTAGAGAAGTGAAGATGAAAAAATGAAGTATCGGAGAACCTCTTAACCGCTTTACTATGACAGTCCCTTGGAAGTTTTGGTCTTGGAAGTTCTGAAAGAACCGGAATCAATCGCATAAACTTGGCAAATGATGTTCCAGTGCTTCCAGTCATCCAAACGGATGCACAATGTACATAAAGAGATGCAGGCAGAAGAGCTCTTCTTCGTATTTTTCCTACTGGGCATGTTTGACACTACAGACATCTGAACTTCAACATTCAACAAGTTGGACGACAAACAAAACACAACATTTTCCGCCAACAACAACAACAACTGGAGCAAGTTTAGCTTTGTTGTTTTGTTTATCGAATGCGCTGAGTCGAACTCAGTTTCTAGTCGATTTAATATTCAAATGCCGCTTATGGAATTATTTGACCTTATATAAAAAAAAACATTTTAAAATCACTCAGTTGTTAACTGTCAACCTTCTAGAGTTAACTGTCCCAAAATTTGAAGACAACACATTGAAATCATTATTTTGTGTTTTCCCTCACCTTCTTCCTCTCTCTCTCTCCCACCATATCTCTCTCATGGTCTCTCTTTCTCTCCCTCCTTCTTTCTCTGTCTCCCTCTGTCTATCTTTCTCTGTCTTCCCCTCTCTCTCTCTCTCTGCCTCTTTCATCCTCTTCCTTTCCCCCTCTCTCTCTCTATCGCTCTCTCTCTCTCTAAAGCTATTAAGATTTTTTTTAATATTCTCAGAATTTGTAGTACAAGCATCCCTGGAATAGAAGGGTTAATTGATTCCATATTAATCGTGCTACTCGAGACTTCATGCAATTCGAGAACCGTGCTATTCGAGGGATGCCTGTATTTATAAAGTGTTTATTGTATATTTAAAGTGGTTCTCTTTTAAAATAAGAATGTCATTATATTCAGTATAAATGAATAAAAAAAAGTAATACTATTTTGACAAAAATAAGATTTCGACTCCTTTTAAAAATCTTCATCACTATGTTGCTCCGGCTTGTTTGCGGTCTTGGGACGTAATGGCAACTCTCCAGTAAGTTTTGAAATGCTGATGTCTTCCATGGAGTTGAGATCAACTGGGGGAAAATCCAGATTAAAAATACAATACAATGTTCTTTACAAATTCGCTGGCTACTCACATTCGTCGTCATCTCCAAAAACTCTTTTGGATGGGAAAATTCCACCAGCTGCAGAGTCATCGCCTACACCCATGCCTTCATTTCCCATCGTCCTACCTACGCCTATTATACCACCCAAATCACTGTCCGAACTGCCGAAGGTGCTGTCGTCATCATCACCATCACCGTTCTTCCCTTCGTCTTTTTTCGGTGGTATGCCTCTCATGGGTCTTCCTTTGGACGAACCAGCAGCGGGTCTGCCTCGACTTCGGCCTGTCGTAGGACGTACTCGCAAGGTAGCCGTTCCTGGGCGTCTACCGACTTCACCAGCAGCAGCATCAAAACCACCACCACCACTAGTGGAACCCTTCTTTCGATTCAGCAGCAAATCCTCATCGCGTATATCAGAAATCTCATTATCCAGACCGAAACTCCCGCTGATGCCGCCACTTCCACCACCCACACTCATACTGCCGCCGCCCAAAACAGCTCCATCATCTAAGTTATCCTCGTCATCATCATCGGTCAGTCCCTCAGTCCCTGGTATAAACGACATCGAAGTCTCCGTTGGTTTCTGCAGCAGCGGTGAAGCGACTGGCGTCGGACGCTTTGTGCGTACCTCCAGCTGAGCGCGCAACGCGTCGCGCACATGCAATCGCAGGAAATACTGTTGAAAGAGATCGCGTAACTCTTTCTCGCACTCTTCGAACTCCTGCATATGAGCGGGACGTATTTTCTGCAGCGCCTCCAGTCGTTGCTTGGTGCGTTCGAGTTCGGCGCGCTTGCGTTGCAGCTTCGAATTGATGGCGTTCATTTCGACACGTGAGTTTTCAAGTTGAACGCGACCAGACTGTAGTCGCTGCTGTACCGAAGCGATAGCATTCTTTAGCGCTCGTTCAACCGAAGCCAGCTCCATTGGACGATTGGATTGAGCCAGACGCGCCTCCTTGTTTACCATCTCCTTGGAGAGAAGATCGTAGAGCTTGGCACCACGTTGAGTGAGATCGGAAGAAAGATCGCGAACACGACGCAAGTCGTCCACTTTGTCGCCGATGTCCATCTGATTGAGGCTGCGATAAAGCTGTTGCTCCTCCTCATCATGTCCAGCATCATTGTCGTCATCTAGAGCAGGACTGATAAGAAGGCGGGTGATTTTCTGCAATTCGGTCGCGGTTACAGCGCAAGCGGCGTACAGTTTGCGGGGATTTAGCTTTGTTGCCGACTTGGTGATAAAGAACTCGGTGGCGGAACGAATGAGAAGGATCCGCTCTTCTTCGGTGTCCGTGGAGCCAGGCAGCTGAGTACCCGGTTCCAACAAATCGGCCAGCCACTGCAAAATCTCGGCGACGACGCGAAAGGAGGCGAGGCATCCGTGTTTGGTAGCCAAAGCGGTCAAAGGAAATACTTTGGGGAATCCAAGTAATTTGAGATGTTCAGATAAATCTAGATAAAATCCGAAAGGAGAAGACAATAGATGAAAAGATCTGGAAGGATGAAGATTTGTTTCGTTTCCATTTATTCAATTAGGAGAAATCGATACCTCGCACATCCTTAAAAGACATTCCGCTTAATTGTTCACCAAAAGACTGAGTTTTGTGTCAGATGTTAGTAAAAATATTTCTGTTGTGGTTCCATTTCCTTGTTTGCCGTAAAACTGGTTGCCTGGTGAACTAGCCCACCCCACCTCCCGGTAAACAACCCGGGTTTTTATGGCGAATGATTACCAAAGAACGAATGAGTTGAGTTGAGTTAATTTGATATTTATTTGTATCGCGTGTATATACTATATAAACTTAAAATTACTATATGTTGTCTATACAAATAATGTAACGTTGCATATACATATGTATGTGTGTATATAGTATATATAATCATCAGCTCGGATTAAAGCTTTTAAATATTGTATTTACAAAAGTAGATGAAATGATTGCTTCAAACTTTACACAAGATTTCTCCCGAAACATATTTAAAGAGCACCAGGATGTAATCGAATTTGTTATCCCCGTTTATCATCACATTTTGACATCTCTGCAAACGATTTTCGTCTTGGAAGAGGATCGCGACAACGCCGGGCGACTGCCGCACTCGCTCACTGCTGGCGACGACGACGATGACGTCGATGACGAATAATCAATGTGGCTGCTGCCCGCATTCGACTGCTCTTGACGCGCCAGGAAGCTATCCGCTATGAGACGGTCCAGGCCGGTGTAGGTGAAAGCTGCTGCTCCATAATTATTCCCTCCATCGACAATATCTGCTTCCGACTTGCGACGCTGACGTCGATTGGCGTTCGCTTTACCAGGACGCGAGGCATTACTACCACCCCCGCACCCATTGGCGGCAGCTGCAGCGGCTCGACGACGTCGCCGTTGACTGTTAACATCAGCTGATTTGTTGCCTTTCTGCGTCTGATACGTCGTATGCAAGCTGTTGACGGAGCCGGCTGTTAGACGTGGTGCATAGATGAGTGGACCGAGGAGTGGAATATGAGAAGGAGGTGGTGGGGGAAGACGCATATAAGGTTGTGACATTGTACGATATTGCAAAGGTGCTGGTGGAGCCAACATAATGGCTGCTGTTGGTGGTGCCGGAACCGGTGGCTAAAAATAATAATTAAAAAATAAATTAGAGATTATTAACAATTTTTTTTCTCTTTTATATTGGGAGTATAAATTAGTACATATCCCTAAAGATTGCTTCAGATATTGTGCATGAGATGTGTGATGTGAACAGCTGATTGAAAGGCAACAGAGAAAAGGTTTTTTGCATTGGATTTTTATTGGGGATGAGAAGTGGATATTCTATGAAAACCATATGAAGAAAAAAATACTACGCTAAGCCCGGCCAACAAATGCCATCGACCTCAAGACCACGACCGAATTCATGGTTCGAAGATCATGTTCTGTATCCGGTGAGACCCGCACCCGCCGTATTCTTCAGACATTGCTCCTTCCGATTACTGTATATTCCGAAGGATCCACCCCGAATTGGCAAGTCAACGGTTCATTTCTTTGTGCAGTTATTGTAACTTAATGATACTGTTGTTGCCAGTTAGTGACAGAAGAAGTGACATTAGTCACCCCTGATATCTTTTGACCGATAAGAAATTACTATAACGACGTCCCATTAAATTCCATGATTTCAGCAGGATGACAGCCGTCACCCGACAGAGTTAGCGCTAAATCAATGACCATGAAGATTATTATTACATTATGAAAGAATTTCTTTAACTTTTCGATATTGTACATTTTTGTTATTCTCTTTCCAGAAACATTATTCAAATTTAATTGGGGAAAAAATGGAATCAAGTGTCTCGAGCAGGTTGAAGGACACGAATAAATTCTACCTGATTTTTTCTGTCACCCAACAGCAGCGGTTACCCGCTCATATCTATTAATTTGTTCGACCGCTGCAGCCAGAGTACATTTGAACATGAAGTCATACTTCATGTCATGGTCAGGATTTACGAGCCTTTAATTAAAAACGGGGAAAAACATGAAAAAGAGAGAACAGGGTAAATCATCCAGTTTGTCCTCATCTTGTTGCTGTTGTTGTTTATTCGTCATTTGACCACCATCAACATATCTATATTCGGTATTGGAATATGGACAAGATAAATTGTTTCCTTCTATATTCATGTTGTTGTTGTTTGCCCATTAAATCAACTTGAGTCTCTAGTTTGTCAACCACCACCTCGTTTGTCGTTCACCTTCGTTTGGCAAGCAACACTTTCTTTTTCTTGTTGTTATTTTATGATTGTACTCGATGGTTGCAATTTTTTTCCTGCTTGTCCGTCACGTCAAAAATGTCCTCTTTATTAATCGTAAAACTACTCTACATATCCAACTCACAGTACTTCTGCACGTCGACGGTATCAGTTTTATTTTTCGTAATGATGACGGTGGTGGTGGAAGAACCCCGCCACCCATTTGCCTTGTATACATCCACATGGCAGCTAGTTTCTCGTTTTTTTCCTATTTTAAAAAAACCCCAAAATTTAATAAAAGTTTTAAAAGTATTAAATATAATGCACCTTTTCACTTCCGGATAGCGACATCGCTTTTATATAGTGATCGATTTTATCCTGATCCAGTGAAAGATGGCTTCCACTTTTATTCGTTCTTATTATGATGTCATTCAAACTATTGACTTCAGAGCTAAAAGAAGTTATGTAAAAATTAATAAAAACTGTTTTATACTCACTATACTAAAGTTTGATATATTATTAGATTAGTTATTTAAAATATCGGTCAATATATACGTATACGAGTATGTATATATTATAGTTCGATATAAATTAGTTCTACAGACAAAATCTTGTTCAACACAAGTTTGGAATAACATTAAAAATATGTAAATATTTATTATCAGCTTCGTGTTCCAAATGAGAATTCCTACAATTGTTGTCTCATCCAAACTGAGATTTGACTCCGTTAAATTTATGGCTTCACCGTTGTGGAATAACTCCAATAATTTTGTTGTTGTTTTTTTTCTGTTGTTGTTATAAAGTTAAATTATAAGTTAAAATTATAAAAAAAAATCTTAAATTTAAATTTTCTTGAAAAGTAATAGTTTTTCGATAACATATTACCTTACATAACTGAAAGATAATTTGAATACCTTTTCAACCATGCCCATAATATGTAGGTATCTCTTATAGTTTCGGAGATATAGGTCCGAAATTTTCCAACTTTAAAGGACTATAACTCGGAAACCAGACGAGCGCGGGCAAAATGATATTGTTATTGGAGTCTCCGTGGAAAACAACAACAACAGAAAAAACAACAACAAAATCGAAGCTGCGTCAGCGTCTTCAACCTATGCCAATAAAAATTAGTAACAAGCAACACTGTAGTTTTTATATAATCAACGAAATTAATCTTATTACATTTTCACCACAACCACAAACGTGCTCCCTGGTTTCTTGTCGTGGTGAAAAAGTTGAAGCTGACGAAATTGACAGTTCACTATTCTGACAGCAGCAAAGAAGGGTTTTTTTATTCATCGATGTGAATTTCCGAAACTGGAAAAATATGTGAAATCTCAACAAAGCCGAAAAAAATTTAATTTGTTTGTTAAAAATTTTAAATAACACACATTTTATAATAAACACGAAATCAATCATATTAATGTAAATTAGGGGGAAGGGATTTTAAAATTTTTTGTGAAAATTATATTGATTTTTTTTGCATGTAGTATGAAAACAAAATTGTGAAAAAACCACGAAAATAAAATAAAATAAGAAAGCAAAAAGAAAAATAACAACGGTTTTGTGTGTAAAATCACGTTCGAAAGCAAATCTATAAGCAAATGAATAGTAAAGAAAACCTTTAGTAAAATAATAGAAAAACAAACATTGAAACAAAAACAAACATAAAAAACAAAAATAAACAATAAAGAAAACTTTTTAGAAGAACAAAAGCTAATAAATAGAAGCCGAAACTGTGGACGTGTCAGCGAAGTGATTGGATTACGTTATCATCAAATCAGTCCTGAAGTCATCCAAAGAAAAAATCGGACAGAAGAAAATCATTAGACAATAACAACATTAACTCCAACTGCTGTGCTAGTTCCATTAAATAGATTCTGCCGCGGCGGATTCTCAAACACTCCATTAACAGCTTTCACATTCTTTCGTACATCTGCCGGAAAATGTTTGCCAACATCAAGAATCGTTTTATTTCAGTCATTGCTCCCGATATTCCTCCGCTACCCATCACACACGAACAGCAACAAATGTCGCGCTCCAATCAGCACAATCGTCTTGCTCAACAACATCTACAGGATAAGTTTGCATACGCGCGTCCGATATTCCTGCAGCTTTTGACTCACGACGAGCTGAAAGCTTCTGCGGATCACAACGTCCGTCCCATAATTGTACCGCGCGATATCGGACTCCTACCCTGGGGAACGGGTTACGCAGAGTGCGTCAATTCAGGCAAATCCGAGTGGAATGAGGATCAAGCGGCTTTTGGCAGGTAAGTCAGAGAAGGAGACGAAGATGATGACAATACATCTAGGTACGAATTACGTGCTAATCTAATCGTATATTTACTCATATTCTTATATCTGTTTCAATTGTGTTATCTGCTTTCTGTTAATATTGGTTAAAGTACAACGAATACACTTGCATCGCTTCAATGAAATATGATCGACTTAACTTTTATCATGAGCTAAATGCAAAAACAACACATGATTTATTTGTTTTCATATATAGTCCATTGAAGAAGACACCTTTTGAAATTGAATCGAATTTTTGCTTGAAATTTTTTCCTAATTGTTTTTTTCTCCTCTTCTCCACTTTAGGCACATTCTTTCTGATCCGTCTCATCGGCATCCCGACCTTCCGTATACATATTTCGGTGTTTTTGATGGTCATGCTGGTTATGGTGCCGCTCTTGCTGCCTCTCATCAATTCCATCACATTCTCCACGAGAAGCTCGTCGACTGTACTGACGTTTTGCTACCACGCGATGACGATCACATCGAAGTCTCAAAGTCAGTTAATGGATTTCCGCATCCTAATCATTTCTCCAGACGAGTCAGCAAGGATGAGCTTATTATTGGTGCTCTCGAGAGCGCTTTCTTTAACATGGACACACTAATAGCCCAAGATCGTAATCGTTATCGTGACGCTGGAGGCTGTACTGCTTGCGTATCGCTTTTTATCAATGGTAAACTTTTTGTAGCGAATGCTGGAGACAGTCGTGCTGTTCTGTGTCAACGTAAATCCGCCACAACTGTGAAGTCTATCGAGGGGAAGCACCAAAACGTTCCGAATGATTCCCTCCTCAACGATCGTGTCTACGCGGTACCCTTCTCCTTCGATCACACACCAGAAACAGAGAAGCAGCGCCTGCTGGGCGTGGCGCGTCTTCAGCCGCATCTGCTGTGCAAACAATACGCTGCCATGGAGTACTCCAAGCGGCCCCACGCTAAGGATCTCGGACAGCGCATACTCTGTCGCCAGGGCACTATGAAAGGCTGGACTTACAAAACTCTGACGCTCGATGATCTTCGCATGCCCGTGGTTACAGGCGAGGGAAAACGTAGTCGATTGCTGGGTACTCTGGGAGTTACACGTGGCTTCGGTGATCACGATTTGTTGGCCATCAACACAGGCATCCACATCAAACCTTTTCTAACACCGCATCCCGAAGTCAATCATCGAGATCTCACGAAAATTGTTAGCATTCCAGGTAAGTAGCCAAAAATTTATAAAATCTTTATAGAACTTAAAGGATCGTTTACTGAACTTTGTGTGTTATCTTTCTTTCTCTGTCTCTCTTTCTCTTTCTCTCTCTCTCTCCTGCTATCTCTGTGTTTGTGTTTTTGGAAGGTGAAAATAATGAGGACGGTGATTTTGGCGTACTCGTCATGGGCACCGATGGCCTCTGGGATGTTTCCGAAAATGAGGCTGTGGCTCGCACGGTATTTCAGACCCTCGCCAAATATTCCGTAGAGAAGCATCGCTACACCATGGTTGCGCAGGAGCTAGTGGCCAAGGCGCGTGGTAAAATTAACGACTCTGGCCACTGGCGCCTTGCAGACAGCAAAGCAGCAGCGACAGTGGACGACATCTCAGTTATTGTGATTCCAGTCTATCAGTATTATAAGGAGCACGTGGAATGGGAGCAGAAGTGTGCACGCGAATTTCGTGAACAAATGGAACGAGAAGAACAACTGAACGCGGTGGCGGAAATGCACGCGATGCATATGAATGGATTGGCAGCTGCTATAAAGGATGATGGTGCTGATGGTGACGATGAAGAAGAGGAAGAAGGGGAGAAGCAGGACGATGTGGATAATCCGGTTGTAGAGTTAATTAATGAGAATCGAGAGCATACTAAAATTGAAATGGAAGAGAAACAAACGGAAAAAGACACAAGCAAAGATGGGAAATCGTGTGACCAGACGGCAGAAGCAACAATTGCAGCCTTAGAAGCTATAAAAATAACGGCAAGTGCAGAAAAAGGTATGTTTTCGCAGATGAATTATTTATATAAATGAATTTAATTAATTAATGCAGGTTTTACAAGTCGTAAATTGTAAAAAATAATATATTTAAATGAGTAAACGATTGTTTACAATAGAAATTAATTCATTATTTAATTAGTATTATAAATATTTTTTCAGATAATTCTACAAGGTCAACATCTCCTGAAAACAAAAACAAACAGCAGAAGCAAAATAAACGCAAGGAAAATCGTTAACTTGGATAAATGTTTGACTTATCTTTCTTCTAGATATTAACAAATAGTTTTTGTTTATTTATTCAGAAATTAAAAGAGCAATAATTTAATCAACAAGAAATATTTAGCATTTATAAATACATTTCGAGCAGAACTCGAGTAAAATGAATTCTATAACTTTTATTTTTAATACTCTGATGAGAGATGATAAAAATGCTGCGCGTAAAATTTTCTTGCAAAAACAACAAATATAAAATAATTATATTGATAAAACTGATAATAAATAATAAAAATAATAATATTAAATTATGTATGAAATTTCATTTCATTTACTTGAATGTTTAACCACGTAGAAGTACGCAATGTAATATTAACTATTTTAGTTATTGAATTATTGAATAAACAGACACAAATAATTATTTACCAAGTAAAGAAGTGTGATTAACATTCATATAGATCGATTCAGTATGTATCCAATATCTATTTATAAATAGTTTGAACTCTTTCAATCACAAAACTATAGTCTTAATTCGCTATTCTAAAGAATTTGGTAGACTTTCTATGATAATTTAATTTAATATACCTAATTTTGATTTAAGAACTTAAAGAAACACCACAAAGAAGCATCAAATTAAAATAATGTTGAACGCAATATTGAATAATTGTTCCCCATTAATTGAAATATTTCTGCATGTCTTAGCAAAGGAAAAACGACGCCAACTCGCTCTCCCTCCGCCCTCTAGCAATCGTGGTGTCACTATTAATGTAATTTATTTATTATCTTATATTTTTATATATTCTTTGATACGTGTTTTTTTCCCATTTAAATTTGTGTTGTATCTAACTTTAATTATTCAGGTTGAAATGTTTTTTAAAACAACTTTCTTGTACAGACAACTGGAATCAAAACAACAAAAACAAATATACAAAATATAATCTAACGAACTGCATTAAAACTCTTATTACTATAACCATTATTTGAATGCATTTCAAAACATTTAATAGTTCTATCATCACAACAGCTGGTACACGAATTTACTAGAATTTGTAAGGAAATTATCAGAATATCATTTCTACGAATTATACTTATGTATGTATATACATACGTATAAATTATCAGCAGATAACAAATTGTTAGCTTTTTAAAAGAATTTTTGGAAAACAACCAGGCAAAAGAAAGGAAGGAAGCAAGAAAATAACAATCAAATACAACATAAATTTATTAAGAGAAGATTTTGAAAATATCAAAAGATGTCCGTGATTAAGATGCATTAATGACTTAATTAAATTTTCAATATACATACTATAAGTGAATATTTAGACACTTCGAAGTATATTTTACAAGGTTGATCTTTTAAATCTGTAATTCGAATGTGAATACTATCCACAAAAGCTTTGTTTATGAGTCAACAGTATTATAAAGAAACAGCTAAATTTCGGATTCAAACTAAAGGGTTCTCAAGCAAGAATGAAATATAGGAAGAAAGAAAAAACAATTCGGACATGTGATCAAAGGGAACTTATGTGCAATTCTTGGATAGTGCTCAGAACCGCGCGATAAAACTTGTAGGTGACAGTAATGTATCCAGCCCTCTTTAAGCTTTGAAATGTTGGGTAGTATTATTTGAAGAATATACCGCTACTGTAATAATAAATTCGAGTATTCATCTGAAATAGTAGCCTTGTTCATTCTCCAGTTCACGTATTTAATAGATCATTTATTCTTCTGTAAATTTCCGCACATCCTCGTTCACATTTCGAGGTAAGTGTAAATGGTCGCTCAATTTCCACTTTTCCCCTCTTCCTGTTAAACGTTTTATCCTACCATAAACCAACGAATGCATTGAATAGGAAGCGTATTTGTTTTTAAATAAAATTATTTTATATAACTTTTTGAAATGAAATACTTTTCTGCGTTTAAACTTTTTAAATGCATTTTATATACATATTTTAGTTTAATATTTATAATTTTTTAGTAATTTTATAACATATTTTAACTCTTTTTGTAATTCGATAATAATTGCAGTAATAATTATAAGAATAACAATAATAATTATAACATGATATAGTATTTATATCATATATAATAATTATAATAATCAAATTATAAAAACACTATACACATAGCTGTATAATAAATACATATAAGATATACATATACATAAATACAATATAAAGTTCAATAAAATAATAAATGTAAAGGAATACTTTTTATTTCGTTTGCTTTTAATACTAACAGAGTAAAGAAAGAGGCGCAGAGGGAGAGAGAGGACAAAAGAGTTTCTCTTCTCCTTTTTACACAATTTTTTGTTTTGAATTATAATTGAGAAATTATTAACTAACAAGGAAATGCTTTAAATTTCGTTTTTAAATAAATCTTTCACTAAAAAAGTTTAAATTTCGTTAATTTGAATGTTTCGTTTTAATTGTTATCGTATATAGATAAAAATACATATTGCATAATATTATGTAATATAATTAAATACAATTCAATTCAATATACTGAAGTTTATATGCAGGATTTTTTTCTTGTTTTAATTGTTTCATTATTTATGAATCAATTCAAGTTTAAATATTGGTTTAATCTATAATAATACAATTTAATTTAATGAAATTACATTTTTGAATAAAATGCAAAAACTGGAGTGACTTGATTTGCATTTTTTGTGCTTGTGTTGTTATGGTTTGTTGCGTTTCGTAGATGTTTTGGGTAGAGCAAAAATACAGCTTTTAAAGTTCTCTCTTTATTATTACTACTATTACTGTTGTTTTGTTTCTAAAGGGTTTTCCAATAAGAGGTCTAATTTTGAATAGCTATGGTCCTGTAAGCGTGGTCGTGGTGGCCATTACGCTGATGTTGTTTTTCATTATTAACGGCATACCTTCCTCTTTATTACGAAATAAACATGCGATAATTTATCGCAAAAAATGGCATTTTTCTTTGAATATCAAAATTACACCTCTTATTGGAAAACCCTTTATTAAGTTTTTTGTCTCTTGTTTTCTTATTTTGTTTATCATCACTGCTTCATTTTTATTTAGTGTTACATTTGTTTTTGCTTAATTTGGTTTACCTTTTTTTTATTTATTTAATTTGTCTTGATTTTTATTTATTTATATAATTTTTCTTTTTTAAATTTGCTGGTTTTTGTTTCGATTTATTTTAAAGAAAAACTGTAATTAATCAAAAATTACTGTTATTCATTATAAATGTGTTTTTTCTGTTTTTGCTGTTTTAATTTATTTAATATTTTAAATGTTTGTGTATATGAATAAAGTATTATTTAATTTTTTTAATAATTTAATATATTTAAGAACTGATTTGTTTCTTAATATTCATTTAAATTAACTAATATTTAAACTTATTTATTTTTATAATAGACAGAATTTTACTTTGTTACAATTTTAATATTTAAATGTTACGAAGTTCTTTATAAATTTGAACTAATATTAATATTTGAATAACATAGTTTTGAAGTTTAAGAACTTTTTTTTTTAAATATAATTTTATCGCAATAGCTAATTTGTTTAATTAATTAATGAATTTCGTTAACCTACAGTTTAGCAAATATATATATAAGTATGTATATTTATTTACACATAGTATATTAGTATTAGTTTGTATTTTGAATTTTAGCATATTTTTGGCGACTTTATTTCAGTTGTAGCGTTCAGAAAGTATTTCCGTTGGAATTCGATTTGTCTTTTGCATCAAGATTACAAGAGTTAATAATAATTACAATATTTGTCGAGCAGACAAGAGTTTTAATCTGCTTTCAGATTAGCTAAAATCGTACTTTACAACCTTACAAAATTATCCACACAGCATTCAACAAACTATACTAGTTTTTTACCTAGTAAACACGTTATGCATCGCGTTTTGCTCTCGTTATTTTTAAAATTGCAAACACTTTCATTCTTTCAACTTGCATTCATACTTCATTAAAACTTCTGTTCAACTACCTTTTCGGAAGCCAATTAATTAACTTGGTTACAGGACGAGTCACCGTCCTAGAAGTACACCAGAGGCGTTTGCAACGGCGCTCAGCTCATCCGCATCCATTTAGGAAAAATATACAAATAAAATTAATTCTATAAAAAGCTGCCTCAATATTCGCGTGCGTCCTCTGTCGATCCTCCGCCGCTCTTCCCTTAGCTATGCAGATTGGCGCGATCCTTCGCTCGGCGCTTGGCCAACTTAGACAACTCCACGGGACCCACGTTGGCTGCTTGCGGTATCGCTATTGCGCGGAATGTCGCATCGACTGCTCCACGCAGTGCCAAAGTCGCTTCGCGTACCGAGTTCGATGTTTGCGGATAGCCAGCCGTCGACGAAGATGACGCTACTGCCGCGTATTCTGTAAGACGCACGCTTCCCGTCGATTGCTCCCTCAGCCAAGTGTGTTGCAGTATCTGAGCCGCTGTGGGACGATTTTCCGGTACAATGTGCAGCATTTGCAGTAGCAAACTTTTAGCTGCCGCGCTCATCGTTCCCCAGCGATTGGAGCTAAGGTCCACATGTCCTGAACCAATGCGCTTGAGTATCACCTCGGGTGAGTCGTCGGGCGTCGAAGCGAATGGAGTCCGTCCCGATAACATGATGTACAGCAGCACTCCCAGCGACCAGATGTCGCAAGCCAAATCGTAACCTTGTCGCTTGAGCACTTCAGGTGCAACAAAGTTAGCGGTGTAGCAGGGAGTCATCAGCAAACCGTTGTCCGCGCGCAGCTGTTTAGCAAAACCTTAACGTTCACAAATGTTTGTAAATTTAACATTATTTCTCCATTTTTAACTCCACAAAACAAAGAACTCACCCAAATCACACAACTTGAGCGTTTCTGGCGTCTGTCGCATGCTGGCATAAATCATATTCGAAGGCTTGAGGTCACGATGCACCACGCCGTGTTCATGCAGGTACGCCACCGCCGACACCACCGTCCGCAGCACTGCGCTGGCCTCACTTTCGCACATCATCTGAACCGCCAGGATGCGGTCCAGCAACTCGCCACCCTTCAGCAGCTCCATTACCAGATAAGCAGATGACAGGTCTTCGTAGACAGAGAATAGCGTCACGATGTTGGGATGATTGCCGTAACGCAGCATGATCTCCACCTCCTCCCAGCAGTCCGAGGAGGACGAGGCCACCGCCGCTTTGTCGATAATCTTGACTGCGAAATGCTTCTTCGTCGACTTGTGTTCGCACAAACGACACACAGAGAAGGTGCCACGTCCCAGCTCCTGCAGCAGACTGTAGTCGGTATAGAAGCTGCCTGGCAGCACGCCCGGAAGACTGTGATGCGTAGCAGACAAAGCTTTTGGCACTTGCGGCGACATCGGCAGCGAGAATGGGCTCGATGCACTTGAGCCCTCGCCACCGACGCCATCGAGCAGCACGGGAGCCACAAAACTGAAGCCGCGAAAGATTTCATGGGCACTCGCTGAAATCGGTCCGCCTGGCGAATCATGAGGTGACTTCGAAGTGTATTCGGCATCGAAGTAGAAGGCGTCGTCGCGCGAGACCGCCGGAATGAAGGGCGGACGCACTGTTTTGCTTAGCAAACCTGCCCAATCGATAGTCGCGAAGAAACAATGAGCTTTGATGTCTTCAATGCCACTGGTACCGGCACCCAAACGATTCTGGGGATTGCGTTTGAAGAGAGCACGCAGCAGGGACTGCGCTTCTGGCGACAGATTCTCTGGCATACCTAATTTGGTGCGCAGAATCTGATTCATGGTCTCCTGGCGGTTTTGTCCATGAAAAGGAAGATTGCCGGTTAGCATCTCGTACATCAGAACCCCGAATGACCACCAATCGGCAGCGAAGTCATGGCCTTTGCGATTGACAATCTCCGGCGCCATGTACTCGACGGTCCCGCAGAAGCTGTACGTTTTGGAACCGTCTAACGGCTGCTTGGAGAGCCCGAAGTCCGTCAAAGCGATGTGGCCATGCTCATCGAGCAGAATGTTCTCGGGCTTCAGATCACGGTAGATGATACCCAGCGTGTGCAGATGATTGAGGGCCAAGGCCAGCTCGGCCAGGTAGAATTTCACATCCTCCTCGGTGAACATCACTTCCTTGGAAAGGCGCGTGAACAAATCGCCGCCACGTAGAAAGTCCAGGATCAGATAAAGCTTACCCGGCGTTTGAAAGGCGTAGTGCAAGCGAACAATAAAGGCGTGGCCCACGTCCGCTAGTATCTTGCGCTCATTGGTCGATCGCACGCGGTCCTTCACCTTCAACGTGGCCTTCTTAAGGACCTTCATGGCATACAACGTGCCCGCATCCTTGCCGACTACTTTGCGCACCAGAAACACTTTGCCGAAGCTACCCTCGCCCAGGACGCGCAACAACTCGAACTGCGAGGGATCCGCTTTCTCATGGCCTTCTTTAATGACCTCGCGCAGCTCGAATTCGTTCTCGCGCATGTCCACGTCATGCGACACACTGCCGCCGTGGCAATCCGAGTCACTGAACTCCATCAGATCCTGTTGTTGCTGTTGCTGATATCCTACCTGTTGCTGACGTTGCTGTCGTTGTGATGATGTCTGTATGCGTGTCGTCGACTTCAAACAGTCGCGTTCTTCATCGCTGGGCGTATGTCCCATTGGCGTCACGGCTAAACTGCTGCAGCCCGAGGATGAGATCTGCATTCGTTCGAGGGCATCTTTATTATTGTTGTTGTTGACGTTGGAATGATGATCAGATGCGGTCGTCACGCCCAGTTGCTGTTGCTGGCGCAGATCTTTATTTGAATCCGCCAGCGGCATTGCAAGGAGTGTGGGAGAAAGGTGGGCGTGGCGACGTATGTTTTTGGCACTGCGCGTTAAACGTATACCGTCAATATAAAATAACACATATAAATGCAATTAAAATGTTCACGATTTTCACAAAAATATATTTTCGTCGACGAGTTTCTCTGATTTTCTTTCACAATTTTCGCAGTTGTCAAAGCTGATTAGTCGTGTGTGGGTTTTTTTCACTGATTGACAGCAAAGAAAAGCAAAAGATCTGGTATTATGATTTGACGTGTAGATGGTGCTTTTCATAAAACTTTTCAGCCCGCATGCCTCTGCCCGAAAGCAATAAAAAGAAGTGGGGAAAAATCACAATAGAGGTTAATTTGATATGGTTTGTGTCAGCACTTCATACAGATAACAGTGAGTGCCAATGAAATTAGTACTCTTTTTGACTTTTGCTAGCACCCGCTAGATGGCGAAGCAGAATTTTTTTTTGTGTGAGGTGTGGTGGCCAATAGCGGCGTTAAACTGCTATTATTCTGTTGTAACTAAATGGTGCCGGTTCTTACACCATTTAGTTACTTACAGTTATTACAGTTACTTTTTAATTAATTATCTTAAAAAAAAAATTATCTTCAAAATTTAACATGTTGATGATTTACGATGAACAATTACTACTTCCGAAATGTTTGACCAGAGTCTGTCTTTCCTTTTAAAGAGCCGTTCCATTAAAAGTTCATTCGTAATCGTAAAGAAAATCATCGCAAGTACAAATTTTTCGTTTAATCTGTGTGTTTATATCAAATTTATTTATTTTACTTAGTTCGTCATAAAATTACAATATGACATATTTGATTTTTTTTTTTTTGAAAATGATTTAACAATTGGAACTAAGATAAATTTACTTCACTTACCGTTTAAACATCTGCATGGCGCACCGATACACGGACGCAATACTAACCAAAAAATGGAGGAAAAGTGTAAATATTAAACTACTGGCGGCGGAGATTGCATTGTTGGCGTTCATCAAATCGAACTGCAACGAGAAAGAATCAATAAATGGACACATTCAACTATCCTTAGTAATCATGTCCGACTATCTAGTCACAATTGCGCTATTACTCACCTTTTCCTGCATACGATTGATGTCCCGTGACAATCCCACTCCAGATATCGCCAGCGCCAAGGTACTCGTTGCTATACACACCAGACTAAGCGCCAGAAATGCGGTCTGCGTCTTGCGAATGCTGACCACCCCCATGGACCCGGTGACAGCAGCGATCAAACCTGTCCAAATGCCGCAACCTGTAGTCGACAATGACGTCTCGCGCACCAACAGCAGCGAGCCAAGAGCGACCAACGAAATGGCCAACAGCAGCTGCACGAAACCGAGGACGATCTGCATGGGAAACGGCGGCCCGGTGCGTTTGGGGCGTGGTTTCTGTTGCCGGAATTCTTTGTGCTGCTTCGATGCATACTCTGAGGCGTTTGTGTGGCCGCCGCCATCTTTGATTTTAATCAGTTCAGGAGGAAATCGCTGTTTCTTGTTGATACGACGCGAATCGTTGGCGGCGCGTGTGGCGGCAGCAGCAGCTTGCAGCTGTTGCTGGAATTCTTCATGCGAAATAAGTTTCGGTTTTTTGGCATCATCAACGGATTCCAATAAAGTGGCAGCTGTCAGCTTGAGTGGCGGCTTCTGATCTGGATTGATAGCGTAGACAGGACTCGAGTAGATGTGACTTTGAGCATCAAGCTGTTGTTGTTGTTGTTGTTGCTGCTGCTGCTGCTGTGGCACTGCTTGTTTTTGCTGTAGTTGTTGTTGCTGTTGTCGCTGCTGTGGTTGCGGATGTTGCTTTTGCTGTTCATCGTCACTGGCACCATTTCGCCGGATCATCGAAATCTGTGAGTCGGTCAGGCTGTCGTGTTGTTGTTGCTGCTGCTGTTGTTGGTGGTGCTGCAGCAACATTTGTTCATTCGTCGTATTGACGCTCTGCGCCAACGTCCGCTGCTGCTGCTGCATCATCAACTCGGCAGCATTGAGACTGCTGCGATCGACGATCGTGTCCAAGCTGCCGCTGGTCGAATCATGCGACTGTGCCGGCGATTCGAGATGTCTGTTGGCATCGTCGTCGTTGTCTTTGTGGCGATGGTTGCCATTAATGTTGGGACTCGTGTCCGTCATTTTGTGGCTTATTTTCTGAATTAAGTTCACGCCAAGTCACGTCTGGGATTAAGTAGAATATCCGGTTCCGGTTTGTTTTCCGCAAAACCCAACACTTAACGTTTCCGGAACGAGGGGTTGTACCAATATTTTTACCTTTTTTCGTCGTTGTGGTTGCTTCTCTTATCTGAAAAGATTTGATGCGAAATAATCACATTTTACAACATTTTATTTACTTTTAATTTCTCATTAAACTTTGTTTAGAAATTCAAGTGATCTTTACTTCATTCCTTTATTCATTCTTTCATCTTTTAAACATCAATCATCTTTTAATATCAACAATAGTAATAACTAAAAATAGACATCAATAGTGTTTTAAATAAGATCAACGCAAACAAAATCGATAAACATAAACATCGAAATCGAAAGAAATTACAATCGAATCACAAGTGAAAGTGTTTTCCTTCCAGTCGTTTAAAGTGACTGCGCTGCAGCAGCGACCGAAGCAGCATCCAACAGAGACGCGAAAAACCGGTTAAGAAGAAACTGAAGAAAATCGAATCCAAGGAAAGCATTATTTATGCACAATACATCAGCATGTATTAAGTTTAAATACAACACTAAATCGCTTTCCAATAAACGAATGCAAAAATAAATGAAATACACAATATAAATGAATATTTATTATATTTAATTCAATTTATTTAAACCAGAATTAAAGAACCTTCTTTCAGTATTTAATAAATTTTGAAGAACTAATTTTTTGTAGTTTATTTCAGCAACATGTTTAAATGTCAAACTTATATAATTTCTAACTTATGAAAATGTATGTATGAATGTGTGTATGTATGCAAGTGTGTATGAATGTATGTGTGTACGTATATAAAAAACAACTTTTTTTATGGATTTTCATAAAACTTTTCATAAAAACACAAAACTTTTTACGAATACAGTTAAAAAAATTGCACAACGAATTTATAATAGTTTTTGTTATGCAAAACAACAACAACAACAAAAAAACAATTGCAATAACGGTTATTAAATGTTTTTTTACTGACAAAAAATGTCAACGTTGTTGTTTTTTTTTTGCTTGTTTTTGTTTTGTTTTCAATGTTTAATGAGAGTGCAGTCAATCGTCAGTGTTTTTGTTTGTGTGTTTGTTGTTCTTGTCACTCTAGCTTTGGCTCACATAAATTCTTAAATTGTTGCTGTTGTTGTTTTTATTGTTGTTGTTTGCTTGTCAGACAGCCAGCAAGGAACCGGTTGAAGGTAGTCAGTCAGTCAGTCGGTTGTTTCGCTTCAGTCGCAAATCGGTTCAGTTTCTTCAGTTTCAATGATTTTCTATTTTAAGGCGAGTCACTTGTTGCAGGTTTTATGTTGCTGTTGTTGTTGCTTCGGTTGTTGTTGTTGTTGTTGCTCCGCTTGTTGTTGTCTCTCTCTTTTTTTTTGCATAGTTTACTGATATTGGAAACAATCCAACACGCACACACACACACACGTGGTTCTCCATTTTATGAGTAAAGATTTGCAAAAGTTGTCTTCTGTCTGTTGCGATTATTATTATTATTAGTGTTACTTTGTTGTTGTAGTTGTTCTATTTTTATAAACATCAAGGTGACAGCGTTGAGTGTTATAGTTTTTTTTTTCTTCTTTCTACTGCAGTCGTTTAGTCGCTCCGTCGATAGTTCGATCGTTCGATCGTTCAGCGTTGAATTGGTTCATGTTTGTTTTCCATGGTTGTTTGTTGTTGTTGTTGTAAAATAGTTCCTGTCGATTCTAATAACGCACTACGAAACATTAACGAATGACAACAACGCGATACAACATCATATCGAGTCAACAATTCGTCTCTCATCATTCGTTCTTTTCTTTTCTTCTTGCATTTGGTCTTTACTCTGCTCCGTGTTGACTTTGATTTTCGTTATTTAACTGCTATTTAATTCTAACGTAACACTTGACTATGTAATCGCCAGTTGAGTTCACATCAGGTTGATTTTATTGTCCCTTTAATTGTGCAAAATGTCGGCAAAGTTTTTGCGCAACTCAGGCAACAACAAAAACAGTTCATTTGCTTTTCGGTGTTGTTATTGTGAATGCAATTGAAATATCATCGCATAGAAACGTAACCAATGATGATGGCGACAACAACAACAACAACGGCGACGACAACAACAACAACAACAACAACGACGACAACAACAACAACAACAACAACAACAACGACGATGACAACGACGACGGCGGCGATAACAACGTGAACGGGAACGAAGACTCAACATGCGGGCAACAACAACAACAATAACGGTGTTGCATTTCGTAGCAGCAGCAGCAGATTTGCGGCATTTTGCATGAGAACGTGTCACAGACGTTGGCGTCAAAGAAGGACGTCAGAAAGGGAAGGGAACTGAAGTGAGTAGGGGGTGAGGGAAGATGAGACGGGCGTCAGAATGGAGTTAATTACTTACTTCACTGTTGTTGCATTGTTATTTCAACAACAATTCAATGAACGTCGTCTTCATCATGAGTTTGAAGGTTCCCAGCGCATGACAATCAACATGTACGGCTGATAGATTGAAGGATGGATAGATGGATTGATGGGTGGAGGGGTGGATGGATGCATTAATGGGTGGAATAAATGAGTCTTTCGTGGTGAATCATACAACGATTGGAGCTAGAAAAAAACTTAAATAACACTCTATAAGAACTTAAGCACGAACACGAACGCAATCACAGAAAAACAGGCACAGAAACACAGTGACACGAAGACGATCACTCGGAGTCACACTCATTAGGCAAAAAAATCACCAAAAACCGGCATCATTACAGAGCTGAATGACAGCTGAATGACAGCTGAATGACAGCTGAGTGAGAGTGACGTCGTGTTGAAAACTGTTTATAAAGAAACGCAACACTGACAACAACAAGAGGAAGAAGCAACTGAAAATGAAGAAGACAACAACAGCGGCGACTGTTTAACAGTCAAACCAACACTCATGATGACAGTTAATTTAAGCTTACGTAACTTAACAGTTTTAAGAGTTCATAATTTTCAGTAATAATATTTTATTTTCTTGAGTTTCTTTTTGTTTTTGCCGCACTAAAACAAAAGCTAACAACAACAACGAAAACACAACACATGCAAGAAACGCGTTGTGATTGTTTTTTGTTTTTTCTCCCCTCTTTTTTGTGGTTTTATTTAATTAATTCATGTCTCAATAAACACCAAAAAACTCGTCTTTTCGTATTAATAATAATAATAATAACAATTATGATGATGATGGGGTTTTTTTCTACTTTTAATGCAATTAAATTAGCACAAAAAGTGGTTAAAACTGCTAATTAAAGCGCCCGTCGTTGGTTTTTGCTTTTATTTTCGGTCAGACTCAGTTTTTTGTTTGGCTTCACTTGAATTCAATCGTTTTTTATCACAGCGACTGCAGCAATCGACTTTAAATTCACTGATGATTCAGTTATTCAAGCGTAAAAATGGTTTAAATTCAAGAATTTCGGAATAGAAGACGATTGGATTGGATTTTTGTCGATTGCTATAATAACACGATTACTTAAGTGAGTAAGAAGCAAACAAACACCACTTCAAACAATCAATTTTTCATGATTTTGCATAATTTTAAAGAAATACTTAAGACACAAAAAATGTTCACGCTTCAGTTGATTATTTTTTTGCAAATTTTACGCTCCAATAAATCCATTCATTAATTTCAATAATTATTGCTTAATTATTAATAATTGTTTAATTTACTAACTAATAAATTAATCACACGTTTTTTATTTCTTTTTTTAACCGTAGAGCTACCCTGGTGTAGAAAACTACATTTTTAAAAATTATTTTTCAAATATTCGTCAAAGTATAAAATATATTATTCTCAGCTTTTGTGACATTGTTTTATTATTAAATATGAGCTAAAATCGGGGAATGTCAATGTATTATTGATTAATATATTTAAGATATTTAAAAACTTCAGTATAACGCCTTAAGGTGTAGAAAACTACACTCGTGTAAACCGCATTCGTTTTTGAATCGCAACCGTCGTTTTTACCGTTATTCTTCGGATGCTTTGATTAATGTGACACTTGCTTCGTTGTGCAGTTTAAATTTCAGTTGATCAAAATTGCAGGACCAAAATATTTGAGTAAAGAAGAAATTGAAGAAATTTTTTTAGAAAGTGAAAATGAAGAAGATTTTTCCTTGAGAAGCGATGAAGATTACCAAACGGCTGAGGAATAACTAGAGCTATCTTATAACGATTCCGTGATTCCGTGGAAGATGACGAATCTCAGGATAACTTAGATTGTGATTCGTTGTTCACGTTTAAAGATGGTATTGTTTGGAGTACATCACCTTTTCCATCAAAAGGCCGGAGCCAAGCATCAAATGTGTTGCGAAAGAGGCCTGTCATAACTACGACCGCTTCGTCTCAGGTAAAATGGTTGGAATTATGCGGAGAAACAAGTTATCAATTCCTCCAAAATTATTAAAATGCAAAAAGTCAGCACTTTACAGTTCGTCTTTTGCTTTCACCCCAAATACTACCCTGATGTTGTATTGACAGAAAAAATAAATGTACTGTCCTCCAAAGCACCTTACATAATTCAGGAGGTATTCTCGGAGATGACAGTAAGAAATTACCTGAAATAATAAAATTTTACACCCAAACAAAGGGCGTAGTCGATACCGTCGACAAAATGGTTTCGGATTACAGGATTCGGCAGTGGTGCAAGGAAGGGGGGAAAAGTGGAAGTATTACAGTGCTATGACTTTTCTAAAAGCAGTTAATTGCAGGAGAAGGTAATTCTTCCTTGGCTGAAAACACACCAACAGATACCATTCAAGAAAGCCGAAGCTCAACGAAGTAATTGACAAAACATGTCTTTTGCAATATGCTTCATACATCAGCAGTAAATGCTTATGTTATATACAACTACAACTTCTCTATATACAATAGTTCCCAATTGGCCCAAAAAAAAAACAGAGAAAAAAAACACCTTCACAAGCACTTTGACATCCGTTTCTAAACCTGTATCTGAAGTAGGCGAAGATGAACTAGCCCAAAAGGTCCAAAGACTAGATGCAATTCCCAAAATACAAAAAAGAGGGGAAGATGTTTCCTGTGTACTTTAGGGAAAAACTTAAAAGTTAAATATAATCATGAATTAGCGTGCTGCATCTGCAAAAAAGTATATCCAAAGCAATGCACAAAAGAAACATACATATGCCCAAACCGTATATGTTTTCATTTTAAATAGTGTAATATTATTTTTAAATAATAAATTTAAAAAAACCTGTAACACAACAGAAGTTTCTTGGAGAGTAAAGGAAAATCTCTGGGTGTAGAAATCTACACTTCAGGGTAGGATTATGAATATTTTTTGAGGGTAGCTCTACGGTTAATTCATCCAAAATGTTGGAAAATCCTTTCAAAATTGCATAAACGGTGAATCGAGTTTGTTGCTTAAGTCTTTTGTTTTTCGCAATTGAAACGTTTTTCAAGTAGATTTAAAGAACAATTAAATTTAAAATTTTAAAAAAATCCATTAAAAAACCAGTAAATAAAAGCAACTCAATTAAAAAATCCATTTAAATGAATTAAAGTTAAGTTAAACAGTTTTTAATAAACTTTTTAAATTAAAATATTCAAAATATTTAAACAAACAAATATTTAAATTTTAAGAATCAGTAAAAAAAACAAAAGAGAAATATTTAAATAATTTAATTTAATTAAGTTTAATAATTCTTTATTTTTTAAAATATTCTAATAATTATAATGAATTAATTAATCAAATAAACAAACAAACTTTTAACATGCATAAAAAATTAAGCTGTCGAGTTTCAAGGTTTTGTGAGGATTTATTTTTGTTTTTTTTTTGAGCTTAATTAAGAGTAATTAGTGACTGTAACACAAAAATAGACGCTAAAACACGATCTTTGCTTCTAAAAATTGATTGATTGAAGAACTGATAAAACGTGTGTCTTCGCTTTTCTTGTTTTTGTTGACCTTGCCTAAGATTGGAAATCTTTTTAATGATGATGATCTCAATGAAGAGCTTAGTTAAAGATTAATTAAAAGCTTTAATTAACTAATTCTTGCATAAAAGAACCCGTGAGGTGAAGAATTGGTTTATTTTGTGGATTATAATAATAATGATGTTGATGATATTATGATATTTAATAATAAATACTTGAATTAGCAACCTAATTAGGATCGATAACTGTCATTGATCTTCTTAATTTTAAGCTTCTCAGTCTTATGACAATCTTAATGACCATCTTGATGCAAGACTTTGATAATAATGATCTTTATGATGGTGTCGCTTCTAATAGTAATCTCAGATTAATGTAGATTATATGATCAGCTTAATTAATTGCTTAATAAAGAGACTAAAGAACTAAATAAAGAAATTGATCAGAATTTTTTATGATAACCTTAGTGAAGAGCTTAAAAATTACTTTGAAAGAAAATAGAGAAAAGAAGCGAAAAGAAAAGAAACGCAACGAAAATAAAAGAAGAGAAAAGAAAAGCAAAAGAAAAGAAAAGAAAAGCAAAAGAAAAGAAAAGAAAAGAAAAGAAAAGAAAAGAAAAGAAAAGAAACGCAACGCAACGAAAATAAAAGAAGAGAAAAAAAAGAAAAGCAAGCAAGAGAAACGAAAGTATAAAAACTTTCAACTTATATAAACCACATCAAAATCGTAAACCAGGAAATTCGATTAAAAAACTAATGACAACAACAACAACAATCAAAAAGAAATAAACTGCAACTAAAGCAACAGAATAGTAACAACAACAACAACCATAGCAATACAGCGTATAGTAGAGAGAAACATAATAACAACATCAACAACATTAATATCAACAACAGCAACAACAATGAAAGCAACATATCAGGAGCAACAACAACAAGTTATCATTTAAGGATTTATTGCAGAGTAATTTTATTATCGCAGTCGTTTTATGGTAAATGTTAGCTAAACAACGAGTATAGATTAATAAATATGTACTGTATACACATGTGGATGTATATAATAATGTATATAAGCATACTAGTAATAGATGTAATGAATATAAACAGAACTGAACTGAGGATTACTAAAGAGAAGATGAAAGAGTAGATATCAGCGTCGATTTTAATATATTATGCACGTAATATTCAACTTATAAGATGTCAAAAAAACGGGCGAAATTCAATCAATCAACGCGAGTGAGTCCAGCGTCAAGAGGCTTAGTGTGACATCAGCCAACGATGCGTACATCATCGAAATATCGTGGCTCAATCGTTCGTTCGTTCGGTCATTCGTTTGTCCATTCGTTCATTCGTTCGTTTGTTCGTTCATTCATTCGTGTGACCTTCATAGGATTTTTTCTATAGAAGCGAACAAAAAATTGGGCCATGCATCACTTTTCTATACGATGACGTCCCAACGAATGGGAGCAACTGTCATTCAATTTTTCTGTTTTCTTTCTTCATTCTGTCGTTTATCTGAATTATTATTATTTTAATAGCGTTTAAATGACTAAATAAAAAATAAATCTAAGAATAGAAAGTGTTTCCATGAGTTTAGTTCGATGTCTCTATTTATTGATAGCATTCAAAGGCACTTTAAATTGGTTTCAAATACATAATTAAATTCAAATAAAATCCAGTTTAAATTCTGATAAAATCCAGTTTAAATTCAGATAAAATCCAGTTTAAATTCAGATAAAATCCATTTAAATTCATATAAAATCCAGTTTAAATTCAGATAAATTATAGCAATGCTGAGTTTGTTGTGTTACTTTTATTAAAAGAGTTCAATTGACGCTGTGACGCTTTCTTCGAATGTGTAAAAATAAGCAAGAAAACTACAGCAGATGCATTGGAATCTTTGAATTCTTCAACAGTGGATTCTTCTTCATTAAATATGCAAGAATTCGTTTTTATAGTAAATCTTTTGAATTTCTTTCTTTTTTCGACTTAATTCCCAGGTTTAACTTGTTTAGTTGTGGCTTTTAACGATTAACGTGGGATTACATAACGAATGAGTAAAGTATTCACACCTTTGAATATGTGTTTATATTATTTTATCTTTTATGTTTTATTTTATAGTATATAAATTAAACTTAAAAAAACTCGATAAAAATTTGGTGACCTTTCAACGCTCTGCAAAATTTAATGAGCATCAAATATCACATCAGAAAATCTTAAAAGAAGAAAACGCAAGTAAATTCAAAAAAACCAGAGAAAAAAAATCACTCAAAGGTTGCAAGCAAGCAACAACACAGAAGAAAAACAAAAACAATGTAATAAAAAAGGAGAGACTAAAAAAAATTATGATGAAAAAACCGAGTTTAAGGAAAAAAGAGGCGCGGCGGCCTCTGATTCCATGATAGCAGTTGTTGTTGTTGTTATTATTATAATTATTTATACTTTTGTTGATTTTTAATTTGATTATTGTTTCTTTTATTTACTCTCGTTCAGAGAGAACTCAGCTCTTATCTCTTAGAGTGGTCTATCAGACTATTTGACTGCCTTTCTGTCTGCTTGTCTGTCTGTCTGTCTGCCTGCCTCCCCAACCTCTGCGCCCAGCTTCTCTGCTCACTTAATTAATTTATCAGTGTTCAAGCAAGAATGTTGCTCACTTTAAACACATTAAATGTGTTTTCGCAATAAATAATCGAATCTATTCGACTCGAACTCGATCTGAAAATAGATTTGATTTATTTTATTTCAAAACTAATGGCTTAAATATTGAAGAATTGAGAAACGTGCGCAGACGAAACGCCAAACAAAAGCGTGGTCACTCGCCTTCGCTCCGAATCGATAGCAATTTTTTTCGCTACTACATATTTTATTATTTCTTGTTTTTGTTCACTTGTTTGTTTGTTTGTTCGTTTGTTTGTTCGTTCATGAAGTTGTAATAATTGAAAAATACTTAAAGCATTTCGTGTTCGCCTTTTTTCCATGAATTAAGCGCAAAGTGAATGCATTTGTTATGGCAACAAGTTAAGAAATAAGTCAGGAAGAAGAAGAAAACAGTGGAGAAGGGGAAGAAGAAGAAGAAGGGGAAGGGGAAGAAGAAGAAAGGGAAGGAGAAGAAGAAGAAAGGGAAAGGAAACGGACAAGAAAAAAAATAAATAGTTTTTTAGAGAGAGAGAGAAGGAGAGAGAGAATTTATTTTAACTTTTCTTTTAATCGTCGCGGCTGTTGTTGTTGTTGTTTTTGTTGCTGTTATGTTTTTCCTCATCTCTTTTGCAATCCAGAGCAGTTCAGTTGCAAAATTAAGCAATGATTAATGCCGTGAATGAACGAATCGATTTAATTTCTTTCTGTTACACATTCGATGAAGGAATGAGTTCAGAGAAATAAATAAATTCAACCAAATACACGCAATTACGAAAGACTTAAGCAACGAACTCGAAATGAACGCGTGTTGAAGGCATTTTTTTGTGTTTTAAATCAGTTTATTATAAGAATTTATTTGTTTTGTTATATTATAGATTTTTTTATTAACTAGAAAACTTTAAAGAATTTTTGAATTTCTTTGAAGTTCTGATTTTCTTTCAATTTCGAACTTTTTTTAAAAATTTTTTTTTATTTTTTTTTTATTCTTTTTTTATTTATTTGTTGTTTTATTTTTAATATAATAGTTTATCTTAAATTTAATGGAGTTTAAAGATTAATAAATCCGAATTTAATTTTAATAATAATAACAATAATAATAAAAAGAATGAAATAAATAAGGAAATATTTCAAATTTAATAATAATTAATTCAAGCCTAAATAACTTTAAATGCTACATTAATTCATTAATTAAATCGAACCTTTTTCCTTCTCTGTGCTTCGTTAATCCAATTTTTTTTATAATAAGAACGGCGTTTAAAAATAAGAACACTTCAATTCCACCATCAATCAATCGTCAATCTATCAATCGTTCAGCGGAGTCGCCGCGCCTCGAATGGACACAATTTCACAAGCGACATAAAAAAACTTGTCTTCATCACTCTTCACTGGAAATTCTTTTCATTTCGTGTAGCTTCTGCTTTGAAATTCCTTTTCACTTGGCGACTGGCGAAGAAGAAGAAGAAGAAAACAAGACGCCGGAGAAACAATGAACGCGATCAATGAACAGCGAACGCGATAAACGACAATCGACTCAGGTGACTGCGTGCGACTGTCGCCCTCCTTCTCTGTCTCTCTTGCCTGTCTCACTGTCTGTCTGTCTCACTGACTGTCTGTCTGTTTAACCGTCTCTTGCTTGCTGCGTGTTCGACGCGCGATCAATGAACGTTGAATGTGAGAAAACACTTGAAATACCGTTAGCCGCTTACGTTTAAACGCATGTGCGAGCGCCCCCGACTGTTCGACGTCGCCTCTTCACGACTTCAACTCGACTCCACTCGACTCCACTCGGCTCGGTTTCGACTTAAATTCACTTGAATTGCGTCGAATTCTGCGTTTCATTCGATGTTGCGTTGAAAACACGCGTTGTTTTTGCTTTGATGGCTCGTCGTTGACTGAAAACCGTTCGTTCCAGCGACGTGAAAACTTTTTTTCCACTTCTTCGAGTTTGTCTCGCGTAGCGATTGTTTTTTTTTTTGTTTTGTTGCTTTTGTTTTCGGCTCGAGGGTTTTGCCACCGAGAGCTTCGCCTCAACCTGTTCGATGGAAATCTGTGAAAACTTTTATTTACAACAAGAACAACAACAACAAGAATAATAACAAAACAAAAACAACAACTACTACTACAAAAGCAACAACAACAACAACATAAATAAAAGCTACATTTTAGATGTTTTCTCTTTTTTCTGCCGTCGTCAGCTTTGCAATTTTTTCGCTCCTTCGTGCTCCCTCCCTCTCTCTCCCCCTCTCGCTCTCTCTCACTCTCTCTCCGTCTCTTTTCAGAGCTGATTTCGACTTCTTTGATTTGTGCCGGTTTTTAAAGCTTTTTTAAAAGTTTAAACTGCTTCGTTCTCGCTTCAGTCACTTTTTAAAATACAGTTTTTGTTGTTGTTGTTGCCGGTTACTGGTTGTTGCTTTTCTCACAGCCTGCCAAGTATAAAGGTAGGTAAGTTATACACAACAGCAACAGCAACAACAATGAAACGCACCTGTTTTTCGTAGACCCCAAAAAAATAATAATTCTCATTCTAGTAGTTGTTGTTGTTGTATCTTTTTAGTATTTCTTTCTTATTATTTTTTTGTCATTTTATTCTATTGTTGTTTTTTGTTGTTGTTGTTTTTTGTTGCTATTATTCTCGGTTTCTTTGTTTTTCTAGACTAAAAAGCAACGAGTACAATACAAAAGACTTAAGACACGAACTTGATTTGCATTTTTTTCTACTGCAACCAAAACAACGCGCTTCAAGAATTCTTTTAAAATTCTTTGAAGCCAGCAGCAAGCGAAGTGTAACGAAGAATTTATTTACATACTTAAATAAAATTTAATTTCAAAATTACTCAAATTTTTACTGCAAAAAAACTAGTTAGAAAATAAAAAGAAAAACTTGTTTTCAAAAACTGGGAGGTTTTTACAATTAACTAAAAAAAGACATTAATAACAACAAAAATATACAATAATAATAAAAAAAACAGTAAAAATTAATAATAATAACATTCATTTTATCAATAATAGTAATAGTAACAACAACAACAAGAACTACAACAACAACAATATTTCTTTTGCCTGCATTGCTTGTTGCATGTTGACGAAGTTAGCCGAAGAGCAGGAACTCAACCAACGAGTTTAAACTGAAAACGAGTGGAAACGACGACGGCAGCAGCATGAAATCGTAGAACATCGTAAATTGAATGTAGAACATCGTAGTTTCGCGAATAACAAAAACAACAACAACAACAAATACGAAGAATGGGATGCCATCACTTTCATTGCTGCAGCTGATGCGATACTCAGTCAAGCAACCCAACCTAACCTCCAAATTATTATGTTTTCTGTGTCAAATGTTTGTCAAGAAAAACAACAACAACAACGGCAACTCTTCATTGCATTTTCCCCTCTGATTTTTGTTGGTGTTTTGCTTCATTTGGTTCTGGTTTTTTTCTCGCTTCTCTCGCAGCCCACTTTTTGTTGTTTCCAATCGTTGAACATTTTTGCACGTCTTCAGGTCGTCGTCGGTTTTGTAAAATCGGGTGTTGCTTTTATTATTTTTACCGTGGTTATTGCATGAATGCTGCTGTTGTTGGGGTTATTTAAATTGTTGTCGTTATTTGATTGAGTTTTGTTCTTCTTTCTTGCTGCTGTCGCATTCAGCATTCGTGAGGTTTTTGCCTTGTGTTCGACTTGAACGGGATGCATTAAGCTCAGTGGGTTGGGTCCACAAGAACACACACACAAACATACGTACAACTAATCTCCCCGCCTGGCAGCCGACGCGCGATTGTTTAGTTGTGCAAATTTACTGTTTCTTGTTTTCGAGTAGCGGCAGTTGTTGCTGTTGTTGTTGTTGTTGCTGCCAACGCGCCTGCGAAATTCTTTTGCAAAGGGAAACAAAACCAACCAACGCACTTTTTTTGCGTTTTGGGAGCGATGCACGCGACGCCACACGACACGACCCGATGTCGATTCTTCGTTGACGTCGTGTGAAGTCGCCATCTTCACTAGCAGCGGCGTCGTAGCGGTTTATTAGTTGTGCAGTCAGCGTTGTCTAAAAATTTTAAATTTTTAAATTTTAAATTAAAGTTCATAATAAATAAATACATCTTTTCTCCATCCAGACGTCTTTTAATGAGACTCTTTTTTGAAGTAGGCCACCTTCTTCTTCTTCCTGTTGTTCTCCTTCTTCGCCCTCGTTTTCTTGTCTTCTTCTTCGTCTTTGTTATCGACATTTTCCTCGTCTTTTTCTTTTACTTCTTATTAATCTGGTTCTTCTTCTTCTTAGCTTCTTCCTCTTATTCTTAGCTTCTTCTTCTTACTGTCTTTTCCTTTTCCTTCTTCTTTTTCTTCTTCGTGGTCTTCTTTTTCATATTCTCCTCTTCTTCTTCTTCTTCTTCCTTTTCTTATACTTTTTTTTCTTCTCTGACTTGTGCGTATGCGCTGCACTTTGATTTTAAAAAAAAATGGTTTTTTTTACATGCTTTCATGCTCGCTCTATTTATTATAAACATTAAGATGCTGAACACGTTCGAACGTGTGCTAAAAAGCTTATTTAAACTTATTCGCCTTTCCTAGCCTTGAGTTCAGTGGACTCATTTTAGAAGCTGAACTCGACTCATTTAAATGAAGTCATAATCGTATCAAGTTCAGTTAAATCAGAAACGAAAACGATTTTAATTGAAATTTTAGAAATAAAAGCAACTCAAGGTCCTGAATTTTGAAGGATTATATAAGTCAACGTTCTTGCATGAGTTTTAAGGGGAACTTCGTACATGTTTAAATAATGCTCTCAACCCAAGTAGAAGGAAGGTCTGAGAATCCTCCAATAAATAACACTTCTAGCGGCCGTACAGCAGAAGAGTACACGAGTGATGCACGCATCATGATGTTGCATGTGATACCGGCCAATAGTAGACTATAACCAGATGCATTGCCTAAACTGTGTAAAGGTTAGAATGAAACGAATTAAGTGAACAATAAATAAATAAATTAAATAAATTAATATTATTGTCCTGATTATCATTTTCACTGTGTTGATTCTTCTTTCATTTTCGTTGATTTTCTTATCTGCTTCATTTGATATCGAGTCGAGTTGACTTTTTATGTACATAAAACAGGAATTTGCATAAAACTAAATTTCTTTTCTTAAAGAATTCAAATAATTTCGATTTCTTCGTCGTATTCTTCTTCTTCTTCCACTATTGCTACTACAGATTCTACTTTCTTTTTCGACCGTGAAACTGAATTCGTGGTTTTTGTTGTACATTTTTTAATGAATTTAATGAAAACGACGCAAAAGAATTTCAGTAAATAAAAATTAATAAAAAAAATTTAAAAAAAAAACAAAAGATATAATCAAATACGAGTTGATAAGCAAACACAAATTCTAAAAAAGAAATCACCATTAAAGAAGAAGAAGCAGAGGAAGAAACGAAATCATTGTGAATATCTTAAATCAATGTTATTCGCCGTAAAACGTAGAAAACGCAGAGTGGACGTCGTTCGTGTTTTTTTTTTTATAAGTTTTACTTTATAATTTGACTGCATCATTTTAACACCATAAAATGGTCAATGAATCTGGCGTTAAAATGCAGCCATCGGTTGTGGATCATTTAACAGAAACACGCACCAAAAGCCAAAAGAAACCGCTTCTTTGTAGCCAGAGCGCATCACGACGCAGCACGGCAGAACTCCACCCCGCCGGTCAATAAAAAAAGTCAAGCAGCAACAAAAAATTACACACTCGCTCGCACTCATTTCTTAGCCATGCATGAAAGTAAAAATTGATGAAGCAGGCGAACGAACGTCGTCGCTATCGATAACGATCGCCTTCACCTCACCAGCGCCTGCGTCGTGGTGTTGTTTTTGTTGCTTCTTTTTGTTTTTGCTTAATAAATGGAAGTGTGTCGATGTCCGCACATGTTAATTTGTTCAACTTCACTTTTTTCCGCGGTGCTCCTAAAAAGCTTAAAACGAACGATTTGCTTTCACTCTTCGTTGAATTCTTTGGTGAAGTAAAAACAAAAAAAAAATACACCGATTTAATTTCTTCCTTTCTTTCTTTCTCCGGTTTTTGTTTCTCGTTTCTCCGGACTCGTTTCTTAAAGGAATTTGTGAAGTATGCTGATGTTGTTGGCTTTGTTATTGTTATTGTCTGGTTACTAAAATACAATTAAATGTGTCCTCCTGCTTCGGAAGAATGTGCCCACTTTTAAAAATGCTTCGGTTTGGACTCGTATGTGTCCAGAGTACCATATTTTGTACCATAGTTTGTGTTGTTGTTGTTGTTGCTTTGCTTCTTCTTTTCCTTGTGTAAATGGTTGGTTGATGAGCCAGCCTCACCCACCTCTGAGATGATTGATTGATGTTTTAACGACATTCCTTTGCCACTTAAGTAGTTCATGCCATAAAGTACAATAGTTGAAAGAAGAAGAAGGCAAATAAGACAAAATATAATGAGAAACATTTTGTTTCAAATAGAAATCTGCTTCTTTCGACACAAAAAACGGTTAAAGAACAGCGACTGCATCAAAGTTTCCCTTCGTATTTCTTTTAATATACGACGAGCAATTTTACGAACATTGAACGAACGAACGATCGTATACGTTAACAGAGAACTTCTCTGAGAGAAGTGAAGAGGAGAAGCACTCATTAGTTCCGACTTTTCTCCGAGTAACTGTTATCGGACAAACAAAAGCCGATTCGATATTTGAACAAATTAAGACGTTGGTCGATCAATAATATTTTGTTTTGTTGTATATTGCCACCAGTTTGGCTTTTAATCTCATCGAAATGGCTTATAAATGAATTCAAGGAAATGCAAAATGCACGAAAAACTGCGGAAAACAGCTTCTTGAATGCTTCCTGATCGCTGTTTTCTTTACCATTTTTTTCCTGTTTTTATTGCTGGTTTTCTTGCTATTTTCCTTGTTTATGTGCATGTTGTGTTGTTAATTTTGTTGTTGTTGTTTTTGTTGTTTTCTACCTCCTCAGAGTCAGCAAGTCAGAGTTTCCAATACAAGATCCAAAGATCATCAAAAACTATCCATCAAAGAAATCAATTACTATAAAATGACAAATCAAAAGTAAAGAATGTAGAAATAATGGAAAATGTTTCTATTATTAAACACTATTAAGAACGAAGAAGAAACATGGTAAAACATTAAAAGCATTCATTGAATCAGTCATCATATTTTTTATGTTGCAATCTCACCCCATAAATCAGTGCTTCCAATTCAACGAGTTGCGGTTGGTTGTTTGTTTCTGTTTTTAGAATTTTTTTTCAATTTCAATTGAATTGAGATCGAGGTGAAGTTATGCAAAAACTAGTGAAATATTAAAAATAACAGCAACAATGACAACGACAATAATAATAACAATAATAAAAATAATGACAACAGAAACAAGTGCAGCCAGTGTGTAAGCCATTGAAACAGCAACAGCAACAACATCCAAATGAACAACAAGAGAAACGTGTTTATTTTCTTTGTTGTTGTTGTTTTCATACTTTACAGTTATCCCCTCACCCTCTCCTCAACGCATGTCCTATTTTGTTCCATGTTGTTGATTTGTTTGCAATTCGAAAAGTAAAAATTTCAATTTGGATTTAAGACTTTTTCAATTTTTTTTATGGACTTCCGCAGTCTTCATTCCATCATTCATTCATTTTTAGACATCTTCAACGTCTTCGAGTCTGTCATTGCGATGTCTTGTGGTTGTTTAATAGCATTGCAATTTAAAATAAATGTTTGGCTTCTTTTTGGAATTGTTGCTGGGTTGCACAAGTTTTGATGTTTAAGGGTTTGTAATCAAATCAGAGTCTTCCATAATCAACTTTCACAACCTGCCCAAAAAAAGGTTTTTTCATTCTTTAATTTCAATTCAATTATTTTTACCGTGTAGTTTTTAATCAATAAATTCATGTATATATTGTATTAAGCTGTAAAATAAAACAGAAATTACACGTACAATGTTGTAATTATTTTTTTTCTGTTTTTGTTATGGTAAATTAAATTAATTAAAGTTTCATTCAACAGCAAAGCATTCACTGCACTTGATTTGTAATTGTAAAGCATTACGTTCAGTTATGTAACGTTACGTAGACTTCCGTTGACCCGCGTAACGGCAAACAAATCGTGCGTCAGAATAAACAATTTTTGTTACGCAAATTTTACATTAAATTTTTAAAATTAGTTAAAAATTGATAAAAGGTCCTTGAGCTGATCTGGCTTACTTTAAGCTACGTTTACATGAAGCTGACGATCTGATCTCATTCCTTGGGAACAGCTTCAGTAAGTTGCAAATATACTTGATATTCAATTTTGCATTTATTAGCTCTGCCTAAAAGTATGCGGCATTCATAACTAAGAAGAAACTCATTAAGGAATAGTGTATAAAAGCATGCAATAATATCAAAAAAGATGTGAACATTCGGGGCTTCAGTTTTCTGCGAACACGTTTTTTTGGGCCAAAAATTTGGCAATGCCTAAAATACCAATATTTTTGGTTTAGATTACAACTGCGTCGCTGCTACTGCAAAAATTAATTATTAAAGAAAGAAATAATTAATTCATTATCTTTCGTAGCATGCAATAATTAAATGCAGAGTAACATTCAATTTGAGTTTATTGATCACCATCACAAAAGCTTTAAATTTAAACAGTTTCTTAAATCATTATCAGTTCTTCATTCTACTTCCTTCATCCAAGTTTCCTTGTTTTTCCCCATCTTCTGACATTACATATATCTCAACGAATCTAACATCCTTTTAACATCCTTCATTTTAGACACTTTTTGGCTTTCTTCTTCGATTCGAAATTAATTTCAAGACTTTCCATCCACTTCGTTTTCTTGTTTTGGGTCGTCTTCTAAAATCCTCCCCCTTCACTTGCACTCCTTCGAAGTACTAGTTTCCATCTTATCATCGAGCACTTTGGTTGCAACAAAGCGAGAACCCGGCGACCTCGCTGACGGCGAAGTGCTGGCGCTGCTGTTACCGCTCGAATGACGCGTTGTCGATGCCACCGGAACCGTCAAATAGTCATGCAGCAATATCTCCGAATCCATGGACTGCGTTTTATTGCGAAATCTTCGCGTAATACGCTTGGGCGGCTCGATGAATTTAGTTTTGACAATTAAAGCGCCTGGATGCGGTACCGTGGAAGCAGCCACAACTTGCGAGCTTCCTTGATCCACTCCACGCATAGTAGGCGTCGGTGTCGTTGTCATCATCGTTGTTGCTGTAGTGATCGTGGACATGGTGGTTGCCGCTGTTCCTTTGTGTTGCGGCGAGCCGGAAGCTGAAGACGAAGCCGACGACACCGACATGATGCTGCTGCTCTTCAAATTAATGCACGACTTGGTGAAGTCCATTTCATCAGGTTTGCCTTGCGGCAGATTGGATTTCTTCAGCGTGTTGCTCTCGAATGGAAAATTGGAGTTCGATGTCGACTGCGTGAGATTCTCGAACTTGCGCAACCTCGCGTCCAGCTGCAACGACTGCGTGGGAAAGTTGATGGACGAGGAGATGGTCAAGAAGAGTTCCTTGTCGCCTTCGAAGAGGCTGATTTGCTTTTGTATGCGGGGCGAAATTGGATCCGTCGACTTTCGCACCTGGGACCGTTTCAAGGGCTCGCGAGTGGCGGGGGCGAAAGTCTCCGCTGCATAGTGTAGAGGTTTTGAAGGACCGGGCACCGAAGTGGTTGGAGGCGGAACAAGCACAGACACGGCGGCGACACTTTCGGTTGAAACATCTTCAGTTGGAACGGAATCTTCTGCTGGACTCTCGGCGACATGCGTTGGCGCTGACGCTAACTCAGCATGTGATGGACAACAATAGCAAGTCTCCAATTTGTACTCGTCCATGGGCAAAGAAGGCGTTGTGGCGGCAGACAGTGTCATCTCGTCGTCATCATCGAGCCCCTGAAAATCATAGATATTCAAATAAAAAATTGTTCCTCTTCCAATTTTAGCATTCATTCTCTTACATCCATTGAAAGCGTGATTGAGCCTTTATTGGCCACCATACTTATGTCCATGCCTAGGCTAATGGGTGTCAAACAGTTACTACGGTCCGTGACGCTCCCGCTCGACGAGGCAAAGACGGCATCGAGATGGTCCACGTTGAGGGTGTCTGTGTTCATGGGTGCATAAATGGACACCGAGTTTAGATCGTCATCCAGTTGAGGGAAGAATTTCGCTAGTTCTTCGGTAGCGGTGGGAATAATGTTGAAGCTGATTGTCCAAACGAATCGAAATTTCCAAACCATGAAAAAGGGTTGCATGTTTATTGGAATAGATGTGGTCACAAGATGTGTTCATCATCAGTTATACGAACCCATCCTCAGTGCTCGTTAGACTGTTGGACATCTCACCACTGGGCGTGTCATGTGAACAGGTGTCCGAGACCGCAGGCGATGAGGGTTCTGTGCTGGTTACGCTGGGCTCTTTGCTCCAAGCTTTTGGGCAGAGAATTGAGAGAATGTGAGTGTTTACGAATAAATGTAAATGTGTAGAGTGTGTTCAGTAGGATTTTTTAGTAATTGAAATCTAAATCTAATAGTAACAATAAACTAAGTATTCAATAAATAATACAAATTCTTCGCATTTTATTCAGAACTTCAAATTTGTTATTTCTTCAAATTTAAACAGATAAGGGGATAAAAAACAAGGAAGAAAAGCCATATTAAAAAAGAGAACTTGCGGAAAATATAAATATGTTAATAAATAAAAAGTAAAATAAATAAAATTTTCAACCGAAGGATTTCCCAAGTTTTTAGTTCGAGATCTTTGGTTCCAGTTTAACTGATTTTTAAATCTAAATGTTATACACTTACCACTTATTAAAAGAGGTAATAAAATTTCAAATCTATAAAGAAATTCAAAATCAACTTTTAATATAAATACGTACATGAGTACATTGGGAACCATCTGCGTCTATTTATTACCCAAGAGTATATTCTTTACCCTAAACAAGGCCATTGTATAGAAAAGACTTCCAAGTGATTTTGTCATTTGTCACATCTCCAGAAATTATGTTTCCAAAAGTGAAAACAAGAACAACGCTTGAATGATGGATTATGTGTGAATCTTGACGTCTTGAGATCCTTGAGACCCCTGAATACTGAGCCCTCATGATCTTTACTCATGTCTACGGCGCTGTTAAAATTCTGAAGCTGATTTCGTTAAAATAAAAGTCGAACAGTTTTCGTTCTTAGTTATTGTAAATATACAATTAAAATCTCGAACTTTGATTTTATTCCAATGATTATAATAAGAATAACAAAATATACACATTATACAGTAGAAGTGAATTAAATTAAAATAATATTAAATGAAAATAGTGTTCCTATTTTAATTAGTTTTAAATAATTAAATTTAATTAAATCAACAAATTTATTTAAAATAATTAAAAACATACATTTTAATTAATTTTTTTAAATATACATTTTCTATTATTATTTGAACTTTCTGTTGCATTAAATAAGTAAAAAACAAGATTAACAAAATAAAGCATAAAAACTAAATTTAAAATTTTATATAAAGTTGGACTTTAATTATTCCTTAAATAAGTAAATTTTAATGTATGTAAAGAAAAGTATATTTATAATATATAATAAAAAAAAGGAAAATGAGAGAGAGGGAAATAGAGCTACACTATAACAACGAATATTTGAACTCTACAACTGTTTAAAATTTCACTCTAAAATAGAATTTAAGAAAATAAAGTGGATTCAACCATTTTTGTTCTTTCGAATTTCTTCTTTTTTGTTATGCTTTTTATGTTGTTAACAGATTGAATGGAATTTGAACATCGAGAAACCAAATTAAACGTGATTATGTCCTTGGAACTTACTGCTCTCTGCCGGCGTTGTTACTGGTGCAGCTTCTGCTGTTGTTGTTGCCGTTATTGTCGCACGCGTTGTCGCCCGCGTTGTCGCCCGTTCGACTGTGTGTTGTGTCATTCTTCCAGCAGGTAGGTTGCACCGTGGTGTTGGATTGTTGGTCCAGCAGCCGCATGTACAATAAGTGTTTTCCTCCGGGATATCGGAGGACGTCTGCAATGTGCGATGGCAAACGCAGAATTGATTAGTGGGCGTGGAAACTTCCGCGGCATCCACGGCCGGATCCATGATGGAGACAAACAAGGAGTCGACCGCTCTGAGTGAATTTTTTGTCGGTGACGAGGACGTTTTGAAGAGCGCCACCGAGGTCATCTTCTGCAAATAATTGTCGAGCTGCTTCAACGAGAGCGCGTTGTGTAAAGTTTCCAATGGACGAATTGGTGGTACACCGCCAAAGCCTTCGATAACTAACAGGCGAGGAGGAGGTGGGTGCGGGTGGGGAGAATGAGAGAAAAGAAATATTATTTTAGTAATTAGTTCTACTGACCTCTGAACTTCCGCGAAGTTCAAATCTGGCCTCATTTGATAGCAAAACTCACCTGAGGACGATGACGTGCACGGAATCATGTCTCGCAGGTTCGGCGCGGAGGAGCTGCCGCTGATAACCGCCGTGCTAAACAAGCTATTTGAGCTGTTGGCCATCTTTTTGCTAAAACCACCGAATCCCAACATTTTCATATAAGACATCTGGCCGGCAATACTGTGTCTTTGACGTCGGGACGATGCCGAGGACGAGCTCGCCACCGAGGCTGCACTGGAATCTGTGGCGGCGGTCATGGTCGTGATCGTGGTAATGGAGGAGGTGGTGAGAGCCGGTGTGTTAATGGAGGCGATGTTGATGGGCGTGTGTGGGGAAGGATTAATTCTTGTGATGAGTTCTTGTTTTAAGTGGTTATTAGTTTTGTGACGGTCGTCTAACATAGAGGCGGGAGGCGAAGGGGGCGTAGAAGTATGCAACTGTAGCTGAGAAGCGGTTAGAGTTATGACAAGATCGGGAATGATATTTTTCGCTTGAGTGGACGACGGTGAGGGTAACACCTGGTGAGGTCTCCTAAAACCTGGCAAATTTATTGGTGAATTCAACGCATGGTGGAGATAGCATTGCCCAGGGATTTCGGCGATAGACGTGCATTGATTAGCATGGACTCTGGAATTCAGAGCGAATTTGAAAGGATTTACCAGCTCTACGATAACCGGTGCCGATTGAGCAGGTGGTATCGCAGCGAAGGGACGACGTCTTGGGGCAGGCCCCGGGGTTGATGCGAACAGCTGCTTCGAGGCTGCAGAGCTGATGTCCATGTCTCTACAGAGTTTCATGGTAGAAGCTGTAGGCGAGTTTGTCGGGGAAGCGGGACGTAGCTGTGCCGCTGAGGTGCCAACATCTCTAAATTTAAACGCAGACCTTAGCAGAGAAGCAGGAGCAGACGAAGACAGTTGCGGGTCATCGTCAAACGAGTACAGAGGGCGTCGAGTGCCGCTGTGTGGAGAGTGAGCCGAAGCCAGACTTTCGCAAAATGATGAGCTTACATATTCACCATGATAATTGTGGTGGTTATCAGCATTCGTAGTGATGTCGACAAGGCTTTTCGAATGCGAATGGGTGGCGTTCTCCTCTTGGCCATTGCTGAGGCAATTGCACGACAGAGGGCGCTCGTTGGTGGCCAATGGCGAGATGTGCGGCAGGTGCTTTAGTTTTCGCACAAACATTTCGGTCTCTTCGCCGCTCTCGAGACGCCGCATCGACAGCAACTGCAGACGTTTGGCTGGTTCACTGCTGGGTATTCCACCAGTAGTTCCCTTGAACACATCCGGGGTACCCGGGTGATGCGAGAGGTCAATATCGGACAGCGGCAACTCGTTGGTAGACGAATCAATCTTAAAGAAGGTCAGGCTGTCAGTGACTCGTACATGAAAGTGGGCACGACTCACATCGCTGTCGCGTGTAGTACGTATCTCTGAAAATTCGCAAGCTATGGACCGCGGTCCCGCTACTTCGTGGGGACTAAACGGATTAACTGTGATGGTGAATCGGTTGGCGGTTTTGTTAAGCGATTGTATTAATAGTTTTGGGGCACAGAGAGGTTAGAAGAGAGCAACGAAAGGTTAGCGACAAAAGATTAGCAACGAAAGAAATGCGAGATGTTGATTGATTTGATTACAAGGAAGGTGTTTTCAGGTTTCATTTCAAGGTGACGATATATTTTTTTGAAAAGAAATTGGAATAAATGCGCATTTAATTAAAAACAGATTCGGTTGGAAACGTTTTGAGTTGGTTTGTTGTAGCAAAGAACAAAAAAGCATTAATGGAGAACAAAATTACTCACAGCACATCGAATATACACGAAATTCACGACATACAGAGTAATAAAGTAACAATTTGCTCTAAAGTAAAAAAGTGCACAATGGTAAAGAGCATTACAAGCAAGCATAACATGCAGACAAAAATTTACATCAAAAGCTTTCTAAGAGGTGTTCAAAGAAGTCGGCTTTGAGTTTAAGAGTACCGTAAAAAGGGTAAACAGTGTAAACTTGATCTTGAATGAAACATTTTTTAGAACTTAACACTATTGACATTATTAACTAACAGAAATGGAGACACGAAAACCACTGAGGAGCAAGAGAAAGAGAGAGTTTAATGAATGAAGATAATGAAAATCGGTTCAGTTGATTTAAGAAAAATTCCAGGAACGATACTCTACGAAAGTATCGATACGATCGAAATAAAAGCGGAACATTTTGAAGAAAACACTTCTTTAAGACAACGAAATAGTTTCGTTCAGTGAGTTGAAAAAAACTAACCACAAACAATGTTTGGCGATTGTCTTTCTAGGGAAAAGCCAGAGAATGACAAAAGCAACGAAACACAACACAATTCAAAGTTTCGTTTAAACCAAACAAATCTAAAAGTTGCTGTTGTTGTTATTTGTTAATTCTTTTTTTATATTGAAAATACAAAAAAAAAATTAAACATTCCAAGTGGTTAGTTTTCAACGATTCACATAATTCCCTCCACGGTATAGTGTGTATGTGAAGGAGCAACAGAGAGAGAGAAAGAGAGAAAAGATAATGTACTTCAGTCAAGTACACGGAATTCTCCAGCCAGATGTAGTTATATAGAAAAATATTGTTATATACGAGTATATATTTAAAAAAAAAACAAGAAAAAAGTATATTTAATTACATTGTGAGTATGAGAATAAAATAGATTACCATACATTTTAGACAACATTTAATATTTATAACAAGTATGAGAAAATATTTCCAAATAAATACGATAAAGTGTAGAATTAACATTTAAAATTCAGAAAAGAAAGTTCGAATTAAAAATAATTCATATTTAATTAAGAGATTATTCTTAAATAGGAATTAAGAAGAATTAACTTTTAACAATTAAGATATCCAAAAATCCTCCTGTTTAATTTGTTATTCTATATTTAAATGTATTCTATAATTTAAGTTTTATTCATTTGAATATTATAATTCCAAAGGGGAGAGAAGAAAGAATTATTTGAAGTCATATACATCATATACATAAAAAAAAAAGATATTTTCAAACCTCATCCTAAGTTTATCATGTGAAATGTTGATGACGCTTCGTTAACTCATTGGTAGACCACAATAAAAAGGCAAAGAAATAAATTCTCAGACGACAAACATTTTAAGAAGTGAACAAAATTGAAACAGGAAGAGAAAATACATAAAAAGGATGAAATAGAAATTTTAAAAAATATGTAAACCTTTCATTTAGGTGAGGAATTAAAAAAACTATACAACAAAGCATAGAAAATAAAAAAAAAACAGAATCTTCTAATAAGGTTGTTAGAACTTTAACAGCTGCTGTTGACAGAACTTTGATAGAACTCTCATTATGTCTACAATATTTCATATAAAACATTTGTTTTTTTTTTTTAAACTATTGATACACTTTGGTATATCATCCTAACCGATCATCCAAATCGACATCGCGAGATGATAAAGAAATAACATTCCTTGTTCTGTCATCTTCGTGGTGTCATTTATTTCATTTCTGAAAGAATACTTCTCATTCCACGGTCTGATCGTTTTTTTAGTTAAGTTCTAACTCGCTTATTATAGTTCCTTATAGTTCCACTTATTGAAAGAAAAAAAGAAAGAAAGAAAGCAAAAAACAAACAAAACCAAGTACCATTTTGTTAAACGTTCTTCGAGACACGACTTAACGCTTAAGCCGAAACAAAAGTAGAAATAGAATCTTTCTCTGATCGGCCCATATGCGGGCATTATAAGAGGTAGTTGCCAATTGATATTGATATTTAGGAAATTTGTTATTTGAAAAGACGAAGGAGTAGCGGCTACGCATTGTTAGTATCTCAGTCGCAGGCTTCTAAACGTAGTAAGAAACAAAAGCCAAAGAATAGTCGCCGATTGACATACCTTTTCGTTTGCCCTGATGATCGCGCTGTTCATACGAACGTGACCGTGGCTCACCATTAGGACTGGTGGGACGTGCAGTTTCCAAGGAGCCAGTCTGCTTCGCTTGATGGTGCTGAAGCTGAATCTGCTGCTGCTGCTGGACAGCCAATTCTTCGTTGAGACGCTTAGCCAAATGCATTGCTTCGTGACCGCTTACGGTGTGATGAGCACCGATAGGAATTGGCTTGGATTTAGTATGCTTAGATTGCGACGTCTGTGGCAAAGCGGGCAGTTCACTCTTCTCTTCGGGAGAGGAATTCTAAAGGGACAGAGAGAAAAAAGCAGACAGAATTTCTTAAATGACAGAAGTACTTTAAAGACAAACATCTTACATCTCCTGACGGTCTGACACCGGCCTCTTCGACGTCGTTTTCTTCATCGATTCTCGGCGTATTGCCGTCCTCGGATGCCTGTGAAATGATTTTAATAGCAACATTGGCGGCAATCTTTATGCAAAAGTTTAACGGTGGATACATAAAATTGTTAATAAAACATTAAACAAACTTCAATTTTATACGAAAACATTAAAATCATGGTTAAATTAAACTGAAATTATTCTAAATTAAACAAAATTATAATGAAATGTTGATAAAATTGCTATAAATTAAACCTGCATCAGACCAGAAAAGCACAATATCAACAACAACGTAGAATTCCATGTCCTTACTTACAGAATTTCTTAACTGGCCCGAATCGTTGCGTGAATGCGGTCTGAAACCCGGACCGGGCGGCAAATTTTTCTGCACACAACAATTCACTCCCGGGCTGAAATGTAGCTCCACATGAAAGCGTTCCTCGGAGGTGGGATCCTTGGTGGGGTCCTCGTACAACATGATCACAATCTGTGACATGTAATTCAATTCCGACACCATCGAAATGTAGTCCATGGCGCGTCGCCACTGTTCATCGGTGAGGACATTCAGCAATTCGCCGTAGCGCAGTACAGTGAGCAACGAGTGCACGTGGCTCTCGCTCGTGAAGTACAGACGCGTCCGCACATGACGGCCGGGGCTTGCCACACCATGGCTGTAGTGCGGGTTCAAACGATTCACCATCTCATCGCCTGCCTCTTCAATGTTGCGCTGCAGATCGGCCTGAATCTTTTTCAGCAACGGAGTGCAGATGCCCTGGCCGATGGTCAACTTCTCCTGTACCCCCAGGCCGTATTCCTGTGGTATAACGATGTCCGCCAAGTACTTGGCATAGATATACAGTTCCTCAGCCTGATCGTATTGCAGCGTGTGTTGATTATGTTGCAGATCGTATTTTATGCAGTCGTATATATCCGGAATTTTGGAGATATCGAACTGCTTAGATTTAGTGCTGAAGTCCTTTTCGATCTTCTCCCAACGACGACCCATTAGATCCCACGTCTCACCGTGATACAGGATGGCATCCTTGGTTTTCGGATCGTCTTTCTTAATGCTGATGATGTCGAGCAGCTCTTTGATCAATTCGTGAACGTGATTGCAGCAATCGACCGGGTTTTTGACAAAGTCCAAAGCTTGATTTATGGAAATACTATTGCACGGATTGATGGCATCTCGATCGGCATCAGTAAAGTCACGATCGATTCGCATTAGTTCGTGAAGGCGATTTTTGGCCCTAGCGGATATTCATTCGGAGGAGTATGAATACATTAAATAATTTTATACGAACATATAAAAACATACATATTCTGATATTTGCTGGAGTCACAGTCGTTGTCCAGCAAACCGTTGGTATTGGCGCTCTTCACCATCTGCACCAGAATCGGCGTCAGCTCGCCTTCCAGAGCCAACAGTCCCTTCGCAAAAGCGGCGGCTGTCATCTGGACGCGACCTTCATCGGAAGCATATATTTTCAAATCGTGACGGAAGGTTGAATGCAATCTAAAAATTACAATAAAAACAAATTAACGAAAGTTTCACAGAATATCAAAGAAATTTAATTTTATCTTTTATACTCTCACCTCAGTAATCCCAATCCCTGGGTTCCCGAATAATCTTGTCGTCCCTGACCACCCGGATACATACAGCGAAATATTCGACCCAGTTCTTCGGCCTGAATTCGCCCGGCCGGCGTCAGCTCACCACCCCACTTTAGAATTAGCACCAGAGAAGGCTCCTTGGGGTCATCTACTTTAAGGTTTTCGGCAAAATGTTAAAAGAGAAAGTATTGTAGAGCGAAGGGGAAAGGTAAAGAAAAGGGTGCAGAAGAAAGTCGGTCGGAAGACAACGAACAACAGACGACAGTGGAAATGAGAAGATTTGTTGTAGATGTTTTAATAGTTTTGTTCAAAAATACATACAAGGTTTTACATTATTACCATCATCAGAACTCGATCCCCGAGGTCGTCCCTTGGGTTGATATTTCATTTGCACCTTGCGATTGATGCCAGAGAAATGGCCGTACCTGGAAAAAGGAGGTGAGAGACATTGAATTTCTGTCTTTTTCTCTTCATCTTCTTCTTTAATTGTAATGCATACATTTCCAATACGCTCTTCAGTTGCTCCAATTTGCTTTGCTTCTCTTCGATCTCCACCTCAGCAGACTTGGTTTGAATTTCAGCAAGCAGATAACGTGCGATGTCCAGGATCTCCTGCAGCTGTTTGGGCCGCTTCAACTTGACGTGGCCCTGTTTATAGCCATCGTATTTTTCGAAAATCTCAAAGAATCTGCAAATCAAAAGCAGTGTAGAGTGGAATACTGCATGGAGCACTTCGAGAAGGAACTCACTTTGGATGGCGCACTTCTACTTTCATCTTCTGTTTAGGAGTCCGATCGCCGTGTCTTATCACAGCAACAACGCAGCGCAGCTCCATCATTTTGCCGAACGTGGTGGGCACAATAGGTGGATCATCCAGCTGGAAGGGCACCGACCAGGGTATGTGCAGCGTTGGCGTCAGCTCTCTTAAAATCATGTTGCCCAGAATTTTGGCGCAATCATCATAGTATTTGTTGGAATTCTTCACGAAGCTGAAACCGTTCACATCGCAAACGTAAGACTTTCCGTTGGCTCTGCGAAAGGTTTTGGTAATCATATTTTAATTCGAATCGATCTCAAAGTAATTGATCCAAAGCATATAGAGATTATTAGCTTATGCACTCACCTTAATAGATCGAAGCCACAAACCGTTTGCTTAAAAGCCAGACAGACTTTTCGCGAGATCAATTTCTCGGCGTGATTCAATATCACGGGATAGCGTATCTCTTTGCCCTCGCTGTCTCGTTCCACTTTGCCATCCAGGGCCGGACTTTTTCGGGCCTCCGCGTGCGCATAGTCAGGGCCCACGGTGTACACTTTAACGTCCGTACCTGAAAAATATACTGAGTTTTAAAAGTAATGCTGGACCCTTGGACAGTTATAAGGATCTTTTGTTTTGGTGACGATGGTTGTTTTACGAATTTCTGATTAAATGGCGAACGAGTAAATTTAAATGATTAAAAGTACGCAACATTCTCGTTTTTATTTGTTTATTTTTTTTTAACCCGTGATTGATCTTCAACTTGAACTCTCTACAAAGAAACGAACGAACAAAGGAAACGAAAAAAACGAACGAACGATCGTAGAGATGCATCTGCAATTAAAGTAGATAAGTACGAGGTGGAAGTCAAGCAACGTGCAGAGATTCTCGAGGGTTGAATCAATGATTTTGGCCATTAATTTGGTTTTATGAGTATTTTGATTTTCAACATTTTCAAATTGCAATGAAAAATGTTCTGAGTTCGTTTTGATTGGTTTTCGTAGCTGCGGTGATAAAAATATAAATTTAATGATTAATTTAGAAAAGAATTTTCAAAACAAATTTGGCAAATTTGTTCATTCACAAATTTCGTTATAATAAAAACATAAAAGTTTTACTGATTTTATGCAGGAATAAAAATCACAATTATTTTAAGTGCAATCTAAAAAAAAACAGAAAGCACTATTTTAATTCTACAAAAATTCCATTAATTTTAGGCCAATGAAAAGAAGCATGATATGGAAAAACAAAAGCACGAAATATTTCAAAAAACGCCAATAAATTTAAGCCAATAATAATACACTCGTACTTTAATGAGTTCTAAAATTATGAATTAAGATTATGTAGGACGTGAATGTTGTAAGTGCCATTATATCGTATAAACAAAGTTTCTAATAATAAACAAAACTATAAAAGGTTTCACAATAAAAGTTTTCAAAACAAAAATAGTTTAAAAAGGAATATTAAAACAACTTTCAACATATAAACAAACCTTCTTACGCAGATTATGGTTCATTATTCACATTACTTAAATTTATTTTGTTTATAATTTTCTAAAAATTTTAGTGATATGTTATATGTAATCATATTATTTATAATTATTTTAAAATAGTTGATAAAACTATCTAACTTTCGTAACTCTCAGAGTTCCCTATAAATTGATTTCCCTTCTCTGGATATCAAATGAATATCAGAGGTGGCCAGCGAAATCTTAGGAAAAGCGATAGAAATATACTAGTTTTCGCTTGTTTCAAAAACTGATCTAATATCGGTTAACCGTTTGAGGGACTGACTAAGTTCAACCTCTTAAAGGCAGCTTCATTCAATGCTTTTACTGTATTTTAGACTCCGTCATATGTGAATGAATACAGCTTTCATTTATGGTGACAGATGATGTTGCTGTGTCTATCTTCATCACATTATTTCTGTGATCGAATAATACAAGGTTGAAAATTTCGCAGCAGATTTAGAAGTTTCAGAAGAATCGGACACTTTTGTTAATAGGCCAGTGAAAAAAGCAACCTGATCAGTCAGTAGGTTTTAAGGCCCAATAAATCAAACCCAATAAAAATAAAACACCTCCACATAAATTTTTCTGAGTGTTAGACTGGGGGTATTTTGACTCTTACAAAATTAAATAACCATACAACCCCTAACTTTTCTCTACTTTGTTTTGTGCTAAAACCAATACAAGCATCATATTTTAAAAACGTCTATAAGACATTTTGCTTTTTAAATCATTAAATAAATAGTTTTCTAAATTTTATATGTACATATATACATATGCATGTATATAATGTATATTTATATTGTATATCCCATTAATAATGCTACACATTTTAACATACGAATGCATCCAAAAGTCACGAATGCATCAAAAAGTCACGAACTGTGAAGTTTCTCAAAAGCGTCAGAGCCGAAGTGAGAATGTCAAAAGAAAAAAAAAACAGTTAAAAAAATAAGTTCTTTGGTGTGGTTCCCAAAGAACCACAGTATTTTTCTTGTTTTATAAAATAAAACCTGTATTTATAAACGTAAAACGAGAAATAATATTAAATTCAATATGGTAAACAAATATTTTGTGGTATAGTAAAAATATAGGTAAATGTAAAAATAGAGGTAATCTTTTAATTTATAAAATATAAGAAAATACGTACCATCTGTAGGCATGAAGTCTTCATAGATAAAAGAGCCAGTTTTGCGGACCCGCGATTCCGGTGAATACACACTGCTTCGGCTACCGATCTGTAAGGGAATGAAAACAAAATCTGATAAATACAATTAATTATTATAGTATTACGAAAACCTGACAACGTAATGATAATTAATCGTTAGAAAACAAAACAGTTATAAATACCTTTCTGAACAAACGTTGACTTCCTCCGCCGGCAGATGTTGGATAATAAATATATATATTATGATCCTCTGCTGAAACTGGTTTCTCTACAAAAGGTTTATTAAAAATAATGCCATTGACCTCTACGTGATCTTCCGACTCAATGAGTTCATGGTCTATACAATCCGATCGAAGGAATGCATAAAAAATTACAAAAATTATCTTAAGTAACTTTCAAAAGAACTAACGTTTTGGATCGGGTGAATCACGATCTAAGACAGCGTATCGTGGTATTTCAATGCCTTCATTTTGCAGTATAGCGTACACACGACGTCGATCCTGTATATCGTACTGCATGTGTAGATTATTAAGAACAAAAGGTCGCCGCAGTTGAGAGTATTGAATGGCTTTCTCCAGTGGAAAGCCTTTGGAATGGAAGGACACTAGACAATCGCAGACCGGCCACTTTTCAACGGGTTCCTACAAGAACACACATACACATACACAATTCAATCAATTTATCAATCAATTGATTGAGTTTTACCTTTAGTATGACTTCCTCCTGAAAGGTCACCATTTTAATGAACTCGAACTCCTGCAATCGTGTCAGAATCTCTTTCATAGGCTTCGATTGTGTCTTCTTGGCCATCGCACAGATCCCAACAACCACTTTCTTTCCATAATTCGATGAATTGCTGCAATCGGAATCCATTCCGTCATTACTTTCGCAGAAATCAGTATCACCCTGGGAATTCAGAAGAGAGAACAAGAGAGAGAACAATAATAAAAATTAATTTTAAAAAAATGCAATAATTAATATAATTTGAAGACTATTTGATTAAAATTTAGTTTAAAGCCGTAAATCAGTTTATAATCAAACTTTCACCTTCTTTGAAAAAGCAGAAGCGAAGGTCACGATAGATAAATTTAGAATTTAGCGAATCCGACTTTAAAATTTATTCAAACATTTTATTTATTTCGGTATAAATTTTGTTATATTTATTCGATCAAAAAGAATGTCAGAAAACTTCAAAAAATGTTTAAGCACTTGAAGAAATACTTTAAATTCAAGAAATGTTCTAAATTATCATTATATAATTTACGAAATACCTATTGATATAAAAAACAGAGTTTAAGCGAAAATATTTTATGTAGCATCACAAATCACTTTATTCAGAAACATTTTACGTAACATCACAAAATTGTACTTTTGTATAATGTTATGGGAATTTAGTGACATTTATTCTGAAATTAGAATCGTCTTTAATTGCATTTTAATGACTAGTGATTTATAACTTTCAGTTACAACAAAATATCAAAAAATATTGAGAATCTTTTCAGTGTAATTTTAAACATTAATAAATTACAGAGTTTTGTAACGATTTTTTTTTGTAATTTAAACTTAGTAATTTCCTATTTTTTAATGATCTTGAAATAATTTCTTTTTAAATATATTTTTTTATAATCACGAGTCTCTTACATAAGATAAGATATACAACGTAGTGTCAAACGTAACAAAAAACAACAACTAAACACCTGATAACGAAGTTTGAATGGCTTGTTTTAATTAGTTTTCGTTCCTATATTAATTTTTACAGTTAGTGAGTCAATAAATAAACCAATTAACACGATTTACTACAACGCAAACACTTATCTTTAACTCGTTCATACATCATAAAATAATTCAGAGAAAATTAAATTTATTCAAAACAAAAAGTACTAATTTCAATAATAATAATAATAAAATACTAATAATTATAATAATAAAAATATTCATAACAATAATAATAACAATAATATTAATAATAATAATTCTAATAAGATAATAACTTTCATATTTTTTTCAAGTGATATTAAGTTTTTTTAACTAGTTAAACGGAGAATGTGCCCAAAAATCGAAAAGTTAGAGACTCATTTTCAAAACCTGTACAACGCCTTTTTCTTTAAACTTAAAATGTTTAAACTTTAAACCTAAAATCTTAGGTTGTGTAGAGAATCTTTTAGGAGCTTCTAAATCGTAATAAATCGTGCACCTAAATATGGCAAAATTTCCAAAAGTATTAATGATTTGCTAAAAGTGAAACACTTTTATTTTGCTTGGCTTTTTTTAAAATCTTTCTGAACAAATGAATGAATCGCATGCACAGAATCTCTGTTCCACTACAGCCAAGAAACAAATCAACAGCTGAAGAATATGGAGCAGAGTATAGAATATGATGACCTCGTTATCTGTGCATTTAATGCGTATTGTTTAATTCAGTTGATGTGCATTTTCAATTAATATAAATTACAATAATTAATTAATAATTTCAATTAATTATTTGAATTATTAGTTGAACTGCAATACTAAAGTTTAATAAACTAATAAAATTACGGCGTATGAAGCGTAAACAAAGCCATAAGCAAGAAAACGTAAACAAAGATCTCGAAGAGGTGGATAACCTCCAAGACGAACTACTGACTAATTAAATTGATTGGCGGCAACAACATGTACATGCACACTAAACGAGACGGACAGCAATAAAGATGGTCAGAGATGACATTGAAATAATTGTTGCGGCGAAGACATATGAAAATAATCATTGCAGCGAGGCAATTTTCATTTACAAGGTAAATAAAAAGAAGAAAAAATTGTATGACAGGAAATATTCAATAAACAGAAAGGAGAAGAAAGAAAATTTTGTTGCACAAACAAACAAAAGCTTCAATGAAAAATGGGAAGAAAACAGACGGAAGGAAAAAACTTGACACAAACAAAAAATAACCTACATTTAAGCATTCATCACAAAAACAAAAAAGATCACCCTCATCGTCGGCAATATCAATATCAGTATCATGATCATCGTTATCACTAGAATGGGTTTGATTATCATCACGATTCGTATTATCACATTTATCATTGAGATCATTCTTTGCAATAGGATTTTTATCACTTGTTCTCTTTCTTCTGCGTTTCCGTCTCTTTCTCGACACCTCCTGCTGCTTCCCAGCAGCACCACCCCCCGTACGTCCAGCAACATCATCTATTCCCGCATTTTTATCAGTACCACTCTTGTCAACATCCTCGTCTTCATATTCATCACCACTACCATTAACATCATCACTATCGTCATCATAATCGCCATCACTGTCTGCGACATGTTCTGCATGCAGTAGCATCTGCTTGCGTCTTAAAAGTTGGCGCCTTTTGATCTGCTTCAAACGCCACCAATCCTTTAGCCAAGTCCATTCCATGCTTCTTCTTCTTCTCCTTTTTCTTGTCTTGCGCTGCTGCCTCTTTGCTTTGATTTAAAATTGTATGTATGTATTTGCTCTTGAAAAAACGATTCTCAACAATTAATTAATTTTCCGCACTCGTCATCGACGATGACAACGACGACGACGACTCTCGGAAACTTGGAATAAATAAATATTGTACAATCGAGTTGCTGCAGCCAGATCGAGCTTTGCTACACGCGCACCGAGCTGTTGTTACTGCGTCCACCAACAGACTCGCACTGAACGCAATGCAGCGCAATCAGTCATAAGGCACAGACAGCGACTACTATATAATATTTTTTTTCTTCTTATTATTATTATTGTATAGTAGTGAATTTTTATTTATTTGTTTTGCATTTTTCCGCATTTAAGGCAGGTTCTTTCTTTCTTTTTGTTGTTGTTGGTCTTGTTTTTATTTGTTTTATTATTATTATTATTATTATTATGAGTGCTGTTGGTTATCAGCAGCTGATTTGCTCTTATTTGCGATCATGACGTCGTCCATGATAAGAGCGTTATTTCGACAAAATAATAAATTCACACTGTATAGCATATTTTTTTTTTATTTAAAATATACAAAATCACGGTCAGTGAACCTGTCACTGTGAACTGGTCGTGATGACATTTCGTTCTTCATTGATTTTAAATGTCACTCGGCTCTTCATTCATTGGTGCTAAATTTATTATTGATTGCCTATAAAAGTCCTTAATCAGCACAGAAGTTGAGACAAGTTCAGCGAATGGTACAATAAACTAAGAAGATTTGGTTTTCTTCTTGTTTAATATGTTTATTTAATTTTTTATATATTTCAATTTTTTTTATTTCATTGATAAGCACATTTTTTATCTGCTTGTGATTAAAAAATATAAAATTATTATCTAATAACATGTCAACATTATCTTGTTCCTCATATAAAACTTTCCATAGAACTGAAAAGACGTAAAAGCAACTTTCCGAATCCATTCAACTTTTCGTTCACTTCAATTCGGTTTCGTTCAGTTCAGATAAGTTCAGACGTGTTCAATACACTCTACTTTACATTTCTCATACATCATGATCATGATCTCATAAATGTTCAATGCTTGTTTTATACAAGATTTTTATATACAAGTACATTTTTTAGATATCGAAAGATTTACACATACATACATATACTAATAATTATTAGTGTTATTTCAAAGCACATTTTAAAACATTTTTTTGAAAAACACTTTTAACACAAAGAAGATTAAAAACGGAACAGAAACATGGTGGACTTGAACTTCAGGAAAAGATGGTGAACAAAATAATATTGAAAGCACACTTTTAGGCGTTATTTAAATAAATATGAATGATTTAAAGCCTCATCGAATTTTGCGTTCACATTCTATACAACTGATAGCGCGAAGCGGCTGTTATTTTTCACTTTCAATTAGCACATTAACAATAGAAAATCACGCGGTCACAGAAACTTAAAAAACTTGAAAATCTTGCATATAAAATCTTACGTCATCATACTCGTAGTAAAACATGGTGTTTTTGTTAATCTTCAAACAAGCAAAAAAATAATAGAAACTGGAAAACAATTAAATTAAACAACACTCGGTTAAGTTACAGAAACTTTGTTGTGAGAAACTCTTGAGCGAAGAACCGGAGCATCTGCTGACGCCATACCACTTGAAATGTGGACGTATTCGATGCGAGTGGGGGGAAAACAGCGAGAGCACTACGCTAGACACCGTACTGAATAAGTTCGAAACAGAATATATTTCAGCGAGATAATCGCAAACAGAAATAAAACAGAGCACAATCCCAAAGCGATATACATATACACTTACCATAAGTACAAAATATATGTACATAAGTATATAGTGCATAAATTTGAACACAAAGGAAATAACGACATATGTACATATAAATATGTATGTAAGTAATAAATATTGCGATTAAAAAAGTAAAAATTATATTAATTCAAAATGTTAAGGCTAAAAATAACTTTCATCCATCAGAAGGTAGCGAAAATCGTAAAAATAGTTTTGCGATAAGCGACCATTAAATACATTAAATCAACATTATGAAATATTTTAAAATTTTTGGAAAACTATTATTAATAAAAATTGACCGCTCTGAAATCGAAGATAACTTTTTTCAATTCGAAGGTCACACTGACAATTTGTTAGCAACACTGAACATATTTCAACCATTTTGTTTGACACAAAAATTATTCGAAACACACAAAAAACCCTTTGAAAGGAAATATTAAGTAATTAAATTTAGTTTCTATTTATTAGTGGTTATTTTAATATAAATTCACCCCGTAAGAGAAGGAAGAAGAACGTTGATGTTCCAAACGGAAGCTGCTGATATCAACGGCTGCGGTGTCTAGATTGAAATTTCAAAAAAATAGAAGAAAGAAAGAAAGGTAAGATAGAAAAGACTGGAAAAACAGTTGAAGGAAACAGATACGAAGTTAAGAGATTAAATTAAATAAAAGAAACAGTTAAAAAACCGTTAGTGAGAAAAGGTAACAGGAAACAGAAAAAAGTAATAAGAGTGACGGTAATTAGGACATATTAAAAGATGGTACAACATTAACGCAAAATAGTCATGCAACTACCAACCACTTAAATCGGGTGATGAGTATGCATGAGCAGGGAAATGATGCAGACACGAGAATTCGCTTTGTAGAACTCGATGATGCGGATGTAGATGTCGATACTGTCGCTGTTGCGCCCGGCGATTGAGATAACGATAACGATTCCAGACGGCTGTAGAGTAATCACCGTCACCAGCATCATCATTGGCGATGTCTGTAGCAACAGTTGGATTATAATCACCAGCCGTAGTTAGCAGCCTTTGAAGACTGTTACCCATGCTGACCACAAGTTCACAAAATTTTCATCAGTTTTGGTTCTTTTTTTTTATTCACGTCCGCTTTTCTTTGCTTAACTATTAATTAAAATAAATACACATAGTATTTATAGTCGTGTCGTAGATATACCTTGTATATTGCTTCGTTTTTTCATTTTAATTGCAATGCGACATATCGCATTGAGTTGAGTGAAAGAGTATTTTTAACAGGTGTGGAGAAATTTTCAAATTAAAATCAAGATACATTTTTAATTAATAAAGAATCTCAGTTCTTAGTCTCGGATAGAAATTTTGAATCATGAATGCGGTTACGTCGCAATATTTATGTTCAATTTATTATTAATATTATTATCATTATTGTAATAGTTTTTATTAAGAAGGTCAACAAAAACGGCAAGCATGAATTGGCACGAATTTCTGTAATTTCCATATATTTCAATAATCCAAAATTATTTCGAAAGGAATTGAATAATTTTAGACAAAGACACATACGCACATATTTACATTTCTACTATACGAGGGTAATCGCAAAAGTAAGGTCTCCAAAGCGCTGAGCATGCGGGGAAAAATTCGTGAAGTTGTTAGAAACACTGTTGTGTTTGTTACTACTGCCACTCCGAAACAAGCCGATGCACATCTCGCAGGGACACTCAGTCCTCACAGCCGTTTGTAACGGAGTTCGTGTTTGGAAAAAGAGAGAAACCTATTGAAATTCATCGCCAATTGAAGGAAGTGTATGGCGAGTCGTGCATGGATGTCAAAAATGGACTCCCTCAGGTGGAGGGAGTTTGCAGCTGATCGAACTTTAAAGTGATGTAAACATTATAGAAAATAAACATTTCTCTGTGTTTAAAAAATAGCATTACTTTTGGGATTGCCCTCGTATATACAATAAATCACATTAATCAACATAATCATTAATCACATTAATCAAATTAATTAACATAATCAGAAGATCAGATACATATTACATTCATATAAATGCATGTGGGTTAAACTGATATATGAAAACAGTAACTTGCTGTAAAAAAAGCTTATTTCTTTACAGAGGCTGCGGTTTTTTTCATTGGGTGCTTAAAATAGTAAAAACACAACAAAAATCTTGTTAGTCATGAAAATATTTTAATCTAATTAATACTAAAGAAATTTATAAATCAACATTGAAATTTGGCATTAATTTAAACAAACAATTTCAATTAAAATAGAAATGGTAGAAAAGAAGCTTTGCTGAAATAAAAGTTGCCCAATCGATCGAAATCAAGGCCAAGTACAGTGAAAATTGACAACATTTCCCTCCCACACAAGCACACACACACACACACACACAAAAGTACCACAGTTGACATTGTGTGTTGCCACAAGTTTTTTGTGTACTCGTAAATCCAAAATAACGTGGACGTACCATCTTACGTACGTAAGACGTACCGTCTTCTCATTATTGAAGATAAATATTTTTACCGGTTTTAAAGCGGGGTTTTTTACGAGTTTTTATTTTTATACCCCACACCCAAAGGGATGAGGTATAAGTATTTCACTTTTTGCTTCCAAATCGGAAATTTGAAGTGCATATAAATTCATCCTGCCGTCCTCGATGGCGTGGAAGGTAACGCACTTGCCTTCCAACCTTGAGGAGTCCCCATGCGCATGGATGTTTAAATTGTGTTTGTTGTCTTTCTCTCTCTATCCTTTCTCTCTCTACCTTTTCTCTTATCAGTCGAAGGCCATAGCTGCCAGTACTGTCTTAAAATATTTGTGTAGCAATTAATTACTGCACAAGTAATAAATAAATAAATAAATTCATCCATGTTTATAGCTCAATTTCACAGTATTATAGAGCGAATTTGAGGGTGAAATTTTATTCACGATTAAGATATGGTCATGAAATTCAGCACGAATATTCTGTTATCACAGGGTATTTGGGATTGAAAATGGAAAAAATTAGACCAATGCCACGCCTAACGTATATAGTGTATATGAATTACATCCAGGCCAAAGTTAACACACTTGTTTTATACTCATATTTATTATTATATTTTTTTTTAATTTAAAAGGCAGTAGATAGTAGATTCATATTAAAATTCTATTAAAATGATAATGAAAATGTTACTATTGTAAAATATGCAATTATGTTAACAAAACGAATTTTGTGAAAAGAAATTTGCCGCTAAAAAATATAATAATTAATCCTCAACGTACGATAAAACGGTTCGTCTTGAAAACGATTTTTTAACTTTTTGTAAACCTGTTATTTGAGAATTGAGAATATTTAATTTGCCGAGAACAAAAATCTTCAACACAGAAAGATCGAATAAAAAAATCGAGGTGGCAACCAAGAGCTGTAAGGAAACAAACAAGTGCGCTGCTCGTTTGGCAAACGCGGATGATAACGACGACGAAGTCGAGGTCAAGTGCTGACCACGGTTATTGATTTTGTTTGGTTTTGTTTTTTTGCCTACCCGTTGTTGAAAAGGGTGAAAATTAGAGAGTATTTTTCTCACAAGTCTAAAATATTTATGTGTGTTCTGAACACTGACTACATTAAAACATCAAAAAATATTACATTTCCATCGTTCCCCAGAAAAAATCCCGGACGTTGCTGTCCTGGTGCCGCTGCCTGCGATGCCTGGGTTACTTGTGAAGAATGACGTAAATCCTGATAACCCGACTCCAGTTCAGTGTACGACATGCTGGATGAGCTTTTTTATTATAATATTAGATACTTATGTATTTTGGAAGATTCTTTAGCATCCACAAAATGGAAATGGAATGTTGTTAAAACATAAAAAACATCAACAAACGCACACAAACAAGGCAAATGTGGCGAAATAAAAATTAGCTAATAAAAAAAATGCTTAATTTTGGCTTCAAGAATGAAGAAGATTCACTTTTGTCCTTGCACATTATTTTGTTAAAATATTACAATAAACTGACAATTGATTTTATTTTGTACACTTTTTTGCACTATTTGGTGTTCCTCATTTTTCCATTTCAACTGGAGTAACTAAACGAAATTCACGTAGCTACTTTTAATTATATAACTTGTTTTACATTATTCACTGCTTCAACTTATTTTCACTGTAGCAGTTTTGAATGGCCAGAGAAATTGGAAAAAGCCAACACTTGCTACCGCGTCGTCACCAAATCTGTCAAATCAAACTGCATTACATAGTTTGCAGCGCTGTTTAGATTTTGACAGTTTTGAGCGTAGCAAAACGTGCAGAAAGTGCTCTGCAGAAATTGCTATTGTTGCTGAAGGCTTTTGCCGGTAAACAGCTGATTATTTGTTGATACTTCTGTTTACATGGCTTTGCTGGTTCTTATTTCTTCTTTTTCAATATAAGTATGGACTTGTTGCTTCGCTAGTTTAAAGTTCCTTTTTTCCCCCCAAATAAATGTTGCAAAATGAAGAGCGATTTATATTGTATCAATGCGAATTATTTGTATTACTTTAGATATTGCATTTGTATTTCAATTGCTCTACCATGTACTTAGAATGAATTTATTTTTAGTTTTTTACTCATTAATTTGGTTTTTTGCACAATTGGGCGCATTTTACACTTTGAATCTTCCGGTAGATATTTGAATTAAAGTGTGCTTTGAATCTCGCCTACTAATAGAAACAATAAATACTGATAGAATTATAATAATAACCTGCTAGAAAAACACCTGCGATTAGAAAGAAAATAAATTTTTGATACTGAAAGTGAATATAATTTGTTTTTCAATTCTTGCTGCCCTTTCAAATGCTCAATCGTTGTACCTTCTGATGTTCATAGTCACCGACCGCATCAGTAGATGATGGCATTTCCAAACACAATATTGGTCCTGACCGAAGGTGAAAGACCCCAGAAACTCATGACCTCATGTTTACGTAAACTAAAAGAAGGCGGATCCCGCCAATATTTGACACATTAACGGGTAATGCCACCTTATATCCAGTCGTGCTTTTGTAACAGGCTAAAAAAAGAGGTACCTGCATACTCAGTATAAAAAGCAGGCGTGGTCGTCGACCGATTTCGCTCATTATCAATAGCAAAATAATAGGAATAAAGAATATTTCGACCAAGTTTCATTAAGATCTCTTATTCGGTTATCCTGTAATCGTGATAAATGCTAAAATTGCAATATATTTAACTTAATTCAATAAAATTAAAGCTGAAAAGAGAAAAAAAAACACTTTATTATTAATTTACACTTTACATCATCAAACATTCAAACTGCGCTAAGCAACGCAATCGAAGGAAGCCATTTATTTTTTTTCATTTAATTGAAAAATTTTCAAGCCAAAGAAAAAGTTTTGTGAAATTGTTTGAGAACGCAAATATTTTTTCATCGCATAATCGCTTAAGTAAACCAAATTCATTTATATTTCAAAGGCAAAGAGGAATAAATTAGCTGTGCCGCTATGTTGAATTGTCTAAAAAAATCACTTCCGGTGGAAGTCGAAAGTATCATCGAAGAGCCGAATCCGAGTTGCAAAGTCGTTGCTCAAAAACCAGTTGTAGTGAGCACACAGCGTTACGAGAAGCTTCGCATGAACGCCTTCCAAAGCGAGAAGATACGCTCGCAGAAGGAGGCCGACGAAGAGCATAAGTACCGCGAGTATCTGAAGAAGGGATCCGATGAGCTGGTAGCACAGTTCGGTAACACTTTTAGTGGACCAATTGAAGATGCATCAGACACTGAAAAAGAATTAGATGAAGGTGAGTAACGATGAAGGGCACGAGGGTTTAATCAGTTCTCGTCTCTAAGCGCCAATTGTGTACACTTCCAGCTCGCACACAATTCAATCAAAGCAAGGAGAACGATGAACAAGTGCGCCGAGAGCGCATTGTTAAGGCTCAGCAGTTGGTCGAGAAATTGAAGCCCGGGCCGCGTGAGCTACAAAGCGCTGCTGTGCATAGCGAGGTGCTACGCGCACGTAACGTACAGCGCAACATAAATGCCGAATTCGAAAGGGCCATCAGACAGAACGAGCTTGAGGAGAAAGCAAACTGTACCAGGCCGATGGTCCCTGGCGTCCAGGAGGAGGAACAACGGGTCGAAAAAGCCCAGCAGCAAAACAACAAATACAAGCAAGAGCTATTTCAGACCATCAGGGACAACAGCAAGAATCGCAACGAATATAAGAAGCAGCTAATACAGGAGCAGTTGGCGGAGCGCGATGCAGTCGATGCAGAGATTAGAGCCCAGATCGACAGGGAAAAGGCGATCATGGAGAAAAAACGTGCCACGTTGCGCAAGAATGCATTGGAAGCCATGAAGATGGTGGAGCAGCGCCGAATGCGTAAGTTAGGCCAACGGCCGAAATGAAACGACTTATAACAAATAGAATTTGATCTTCCTCCGCAGGTGAACGTATGACTGAAGAAATAGACGATCGCTTGTGCTGCAACTATACAGTGGGCAAGCGGCAGCTGGACACGATGCTGAAGGAGCATAGCAATCAGCAAAAAGCTGAAAAGGCTCACATCGCCGACCTTAATATGAAGCGCTTGGCAAGTCTGCAGCAGAACAATGAGGCTCAGGAGGACGAACGCCTCAGACGCGACATCAGTCGCATGCAGCTGAAATTCACCGCAGAAGAGGCAGAGAAGAAACGCAAGGAAAAGGCGGCCAAACAGGCGCGTATAGAAGCCTACATGCGCGAGTTGCAAATGGCCAAGGAGGCACAGCGACGTGCCGATGAAGAGAAGCGATTCGACATGGCACAACGGTTCAAGAACCACGAAGTTAATTGCATGTACGATAATTATGTAAAGGAGGAACGTGACCAGAAGGCCCAGGAGCTGCGCACACAATTCATGCAACAACTAGAGGCCAAAAATAAAGCGGACAAGATCGAGAAAGCGGTGGAGGTCGACTGCATGCAACAGCGCTATGACAAGGACGATAAGTTCTTCTTCGAATACGCTAAGAATTTGATAGAGGATGCTCAGCGCAAGGAGCGTCCGCTGCAGCCGTTCGCTAAAGTGGTACACCAGTACAAAGTAAAGAACCAGATTGATTGCGGCAACAAGCAGCCACCACCTCATTTGATGTCACAACTAGATATTGGCCGAAAATGCGAGGCCGACAAGAAAGAGATGAAGATGTCGAAAATGCCACCGAACACTGATAAAGAACAAATCTTGGACAACTGCTTAAAGATCAATGAGATTCTAGCAGCGGCTGGAGGAGAAGACGACAAATATAAAAAGCAGTGTGAAGTAGACTGTCCAGTGACTTGCTTCAAGCCGAGCCCATATGCAACTGAAGTAACTGAAAAGGAGCAGAAGGGGGCACAAGCTGTATGCCGTGATGACGCTAACAAAATCGGGGACCCTTCCACGAAACGTTGGTCCAAGCTGCAACGCTACACTATGCATGAACTAAAAACTTTCAATAAGTTTCCCGCACCAAATAAATATTAGTTAATGCATTCATGCAATCATTCCGTCAGCAAGACGGTCATAGAGTCGGTCTGTCGACAATATTACATTATTCATGAATACCAATTGGGATAAAATACATACATACGATTTGCGCCAAAAAATTATATAAATTTCAATATTCCTAGTAAAACATTAATTACAAAACAAGTGGAATTTTATTAATTTCACATTTTAACTTAAAATCATCAGCGGGAGTAGGGTTTCAATATCTAAATTCATGTCATGTCTTCAATATCCATTGTATCAAATTTTTCTATCATTTTGATATTATCGATTGATCTCTCTTTTTCATGCGGCAATTCTTGGTGAACTGTAATGTAAACAAAGCAAATTTGTAACAAAATCAAGGAATTAAATAAATACATATAATTTATTAAAAATAAAGAATACCCTTTAATGTTTAATAACTTGGACTTGATGCGCTTTCGATCACGTGCTATGATATCCATGCGATCCTTGATGGACGTTTGGAAAAACATCAAGTGTAGAGTGCGGCTAGCAGAGGATAGCTGACAGAAGAAGTATTATTTAAATATTTATACAATAAAACAAAACCTAAATATCAGAATGCGTTAGATTTTAAACTGATTGCGAAAAATTTAAAACTTCTTGATATTATAAACTCCAATTCATTTAGGCCAATTATCGTATTTATTGCATTATTTATGCATTTATTAATAAGTGCAAAATCTGAATGAATTGGAAATCTGAATTTGATTTCAAAATATCAATAGTTTTGGTCAGGAAAACTTCAAAATTCGCGATCATCTTCAAAGTTAATCTTACCTGCTGCAGCAGACGTGCTTTGAGTTTTATGTTGGCCGGCGTGTTGGCTTCCTCAGGGCACTCTATCGACTCCATGTGCAAATTTAGAACAAATATTAGAGTATCGCGTATAGTTTGCACGATGCGTTGTATTTGTTCGGTTTGGAAGAGACGGCGTGTTAGGAAACCTCTCGCGTAAGCGCATAGAATAGTCGCCGCTTCAGCGCGACGCTGGTTTTCAAGATGTTGCTGACGTTGTTGGGACTTTTAGAGTTACAATAAATAAATTCAGTATTTAAATCAAAAAAATTTGAAACCAATAATATATACATATATATTAAAACTATTTTTCATGCATTTCATTTATATTTCAAGAGAAGGTCGTCAAAGTGTTAGAAAGTTAGTAAGTAAGAAAGTAAGAAGTTAAATAGAAATATATACAATTTTATTATTATGTATTTGAATTTCACTAATTTAGCTATCAATATTTATATTTAGCCAATAATTAAAACAATTTTAATGATCACTTTACCCTTGTTTTCTTTTTTAAAACGTATATCTTTTAATTTAAATTAACAAAAAAATATTCTTTTAAATTATTTCATATTTCTTTCAATAATTTTCTGTATTTACCTATTCATTTTTATGTTATGAATTATAGATTTTATACATTCAACTAATTTTAGTCATTTATTCACTTAGCTCATTTCATAATTCAACTTTTTTCCCTTTTTGAATTTTATATTTTTAATTTCGTAGTAATTAAGATTAACTTCCATATAATATTTATTCCGAGTATAATATTCATTAATATTTGTTTATATATTTGAATTTAATATCAATATATTTTAATATTTAATAATCATATAATATAATGATATAATTATTAAATCATTTTCAATATTGTAGTATGCAAATTTTATTCGAAATTGTTTTTCTTTCTTCTTCGATCGACATTTTTTAGGATTAACAATTTTGTTTTATTGAAAGTAGACAAAAAGGCGTTTTTCCAAATTACATATTTCAATAGAGCAATTTATTAACTATTTTATAATTTAAGAGAAAACAAGTTTTCGTTACTAATGAATAAGTATAAAATCGGCGAATTAATGACACACTGCTGTAGTTATAAAATTAGATAATAAAATTCTATTATACAGCAACACAAAGGAGCAAAATTTATTATATATTCAATTAATTTATATTTGGTCCCCTTGAAATCACAATAATTTACCCCTTCCTGTTTCAAAAACTTATTTTTAAAAAATAGAAAAACAGTAAATATATCAAACGTAATTTCATCTCCCTTGCGCTGTATTAAAAATATCACCGATTTTTCCCTACCGATAAAAGTACGCAACAATTAAAAGAACTGCTCAGTGTCAGAGAAGAGATAAATAATAATCTTTTCCTAAACAAACCTTAATCGTTTAGAATACTTTTATTAGTTGGATCTACTTCTAAACTGAGCAGCTCAATTAGTTATACATACGTACGTAAAATCAAGCAGAAAACCTTATTTTATAAAAAAAGAAAAAATTCTTAGTTGCTCAAAATTGTGAAAAAAACAAGTATAGTTAAGGCACGACTTTAAGGCAGGATATATCCATCATGGATGTTGATTGAATTGAATGATGTTCGAACTATTTTTGTAGTCCTTTTTGGCAATTTAGTTGGTGTCGTTGTTATTGTTACTTCCGTGCACAATCCGTTAATTGTTAGTTAAAAGCTTGAGACAGAGGAGAAGGAGAAGATGAGGATAAAGAGATAGCAAAGAGTAGGAAGATCTTGTTAATGAGCTAACAAATAAAGTATTAGTTTACAATAAAAGAATTGAATACAAAGGGATAAATCATTCTAAAATACAATTAAGTACTAAATGTTATACATTGTTTGTAGATCATATGTAATTTATTAATAAATAAATAAATGCAGAAAAATTCGAATAAACTCACACGCTTGTTCGCTGCCGTGGACGCCGACGTCGGTGTTGACGTATTCTCTCCACATACCGCTGCCGAACCCCCGCTGTCACCCGAAAATAAACGACGCCGCGGTGTACAGAGACGTCTACTAGCAGACACTGGAAGCTCTTCTGCGGAAGGTGCGACATCACATAGAACACTGGAGAACGCCGAACTATTGAAACTAGAACCAGGTGATGACTTCATTGGGAATTCGGAGTTTTCTGATGTAGGAGGTATGGGTGAGTTCTCCAACGACGTAGTTGTAGGCGACGCCATCATAGACAGAGTATTTATCTTCCTCAGCTGCATTTTATTCATACTGACCGCCAGCTGATCCAGTAGCAATTTCTGCTGTTCTTCGAATGACTGCTGCAGCCTCTTTTGCTCCTCATGCTGCTGTGCAACGAGTTTCATAAATTTCTGACGATGTTCAGCTTCTATTTCTGAAAAGATTTCCGGCTGTGGCACTTTAAAAGTACGTGCAGCAGCGACATTATTTGTGCTGGATTGTTGCCCAGCCAGAGAGCACTTCGATTTGTTTTGACGCACTCCAACTGAACCACTGGTTGATGGAGTTGTCGCCGTTGTAGTTTTCAAAGGACGTATTATTTTGGCTCTGTTCGATTTCTGTTCATAAGGCGATCGTGGCTTGCATGAATTGCCTGATGAGTAACCTGATGATTTGATTGCAGCACGCATAGCTTGTGGGCGTGGCTTGAGTTCAACCTTCTGCACACGTTTCGCCTTCGACTCGATTGTGTCTCTTGTGGCGCTGTCAGAAGGGTGATAGCTCCGTTTGGCACCGAGTTTCTGTGCCGCTGCTCCTTGTGAATTCTTCAACTGATGTATGTGATCGATCAGCGCCTTAGAGGGACAATCTAGCGTGAACGAATTGGAACGTGCCAACGGAGCTGGCACATGATCACCGATGGCAGTAATGCGACTATTGAACATGGCGTGGGTTGGAGTTAACTGCGGTCGCTTTAGCAACGGACTAGTGGCAGAACGCTTGTCTTGTGTAATATATTGTGGGGTTTCGAAGTACTCATTATTGTTGTCAGCGTCATCTTGCAACGATTCGAACTGAATGATTTTTGCCGTTATATTTGTGACTTTCTTGTGAGCCTTTAGTGCTTTAGGTGAACCTTCGTTGTGGCCGCTCTCGTCAGTACTCTCATCATCAAACGAAGGTTTACCTAAGTCCCTCAATGAGATATTTTCAAAACTCTCCGATATACTCTGCGTATCGCCAAAGCCTTGTGATCCAAGCGGTGTTGGAGGATCAACGCTAATTATTGGTATCTTCTGCCCAAGCGTCCGATAGACATTGTTTGCATTATCCAACAACTGTTTAAAGTTATTATTTTGACACCGCTGAGGCTTCTGCTGTGGAAGATCTTCTTCCGGTTTATTCATTATAATTGTATTCGAGCAATTGTCATAAATTAATGTTTCTGATTTTTGCAACTTCTGCATGCGCTTATCTAGAATCTGATTACGTGTTAACTCATTTTTACGCACATCAGCAGATAGTGTACAAGTACTAGAATCCATTGGTTCCTTCTGCTCTTGCCCAGAATTCATGATGCTCGACAACATCAAATAAGAGTTTGACTCAAATGGCATATCATCATAACACTCGGATACATTAGTGTTGCAACTGGGAGCACTGGTAAGCTCTTCGCTGGGTAATTGTGGCTTCTGCGCCTCTGCCGATGCCTCTTCTATGTCTTGCTTTGAAATATTAGAATGATTTCGACGTCTCTCTTCCCATTTTCGTTCCAGTTCAAGAGCTTTCTCCTTGAGCTTCCGCATTTGCGTGCTTTTCTCGTTAGTCATCTTTAAATAGAGATTTCATTAAAATGTATTTTAACTACAATATATAGAAGTTAGTTTGTGGACACGCTTGGATGCGTGCCTTCGACGATAATGCGGACGTACCAGAGGCGGCAAAATTGGAACTCCATCGATGCGGAACACAGAAACGTATCTGGATGTTTCTGTTGGCAGCAGCTGTTTATTGCCACGAGCAGGCTGATCCATACTAAACAGAAAATCCATTCCGAAATTTTATAGGTTTTTAGAATTTGTTGAACTCATTCACGTCTTGGCGACGAACTCTGGCACTAGTGAAACTGTGTCGTTGTGTATTTAAAATGCACTAATTTAATTAGAATTATAAATTTCTCAATTATTAAAAGACATCTAATATGTATATATTTTTTCCCGGTTTACAAAATTTTACTTTTGTTTTTACCTGTTCTTGATTTGGTTGCTATGACAACCTTGTTAAATATGTCGTTTGTTTTGATTTAAAGACGCGAATGGATTACAAATGCTTTATTTAAAAAGAATCTAAATATAAAAAGCGCCGCACAAAAGAAACAACTCGAAGGTGAATTGTTGAACTGTCCAATTTGAATGTTCAAGTCTAGCTTTGCAGAAAATTATAATAGATTTTTCAACACGGCCCATTCACAATGATAACTTTTTGTTGACATCGGTACGTTTACACCTAAAATTAAAGCATTTGTTAGTGTTGTTGAATATAAATATTAAATATATAGAAACGAAAATCTATATATATAAAATCCCTATGCGTTTCTGTTATCAAAATATGTCCGGGACTTTTTTTTGGACTTCCACATCACTTAGAATCCTGAAATTTTTCACAGATGTTCCTAGGCATCTAATGTTGATGAGAAAAATCGCAAATTTCAAAAATCCAAACGGCTTCGCCATTTTTTTGCAAAAAATCCGATTGGGAGGAAATTTTTATTTTTTTTCCTAGATTGTGCTGAATAATTTGTCAGATTTTATTATGAAAAATTTTGTAATTCAAAAATTTATTAATTTAAAAATTTAATAAATTAAAAATTCAATAATGTAATAATTTAAAAATTTAATAATATTTCATAATAGGTTAATTTCTTTAAATTTGTTTTGTTTGTGACTATTTTTTGTGGTGTTGTGTTAGTTGTTTAGAAAAGGAACATTAGATATTGGGTAGAGAGAAAAAGAGACAGTGATAGAGTCATAGCACGAATGTACACATTGAGTATATCGGAAGGTTAGCGATATTATCTAAGACTACTTCTATTACATGTGACAGGAGAAATCAGTTTTGAGAACCTTAGAACTATGCACGGGGTCACATTCAAAACGGCATGCAAGGAGTTGGGTATCTTAGAAGACGATTCGGTTTGGGAAGCCACACTGGCTGAGGCTGGAAAAGTCAGCATGCCTAAAGCGCTCAGAGAATTGTGTGCCTTGATCCGTGATTTTGGGTGCCTACTTGAGCCGCAGAAATTGTGGGACAAGTTTCTTAACCACTTTACAGCAGACCTACCTGGAAGACATCCGGATCATTGTAGAACACACGCAGACTATGAAGATCTAGCCCTAGGCGATGTTCAAGAAATTCTTAATTTACATGGTAAAAATTGTACGAACATCGGTCTTAAAACTCCACCTCAAGACTTGCCTTATGATGCCGGAGCAGCACTTGATATAATGAAACAAATAACAATAGGTCATATGGTCGAATGTTTAGACGATGAACAGGGTGTTGCTTTAACAAAGTTATAGATGCAATATACACATCTAGCAGATCATCAAAATGCTTTTTCTTAGATGGACCTGGGGGAAGTGGAAAAACCTACCTATATAAAACCCTCTTGAGCGTGGTGCGACAAAAGGCGTTACCTGTGGCCTCCACGGGAATCGAGGCCAACTTTTTAAAAGGAGGTCGACCGCTGATGGAGACGACGGTTATCACAAAAAATATTGTTTTTAAAGAAATATTAGCTCCATAAACAATATTTGAATCAAATACAAACAATCGATATTAATTGCGATTAATTTTTTACTTTTGATGCTCCAAAATAAATAAACCAAAAACGTGTAAGGTGAGAAAGTCCAAAAGACTTCGCAGTTTTTTTTACGAACTAAATAAAAAATAATAACTTCCTGGCGAAGTCAGGCTTATATACTAGTTAAATATAAAAAATAAATATTTTAACCATCTTTTTATGAGCGTCCCCTTTTAATTTATTTCACATTTGTGCCTTTTTCAACTCATTTCGGGTACACGATTAGTTCTGAATAACTCAGCTTTATAAACGAATTTTAGAATGATTATTCTCGAGATATACATATAGGTGTTTCCTACATTATACATATAGGTATTTACATCAAGTAAATAATAAAACATTCATAGGAGTGTTGGATGTTCATGGTTGGAATTCTGAGAACAATTTTTCATTCTAATCGGATTCAGATGTATTGCAAAATCAAAAGTCTGAAGTTTGACTTCATTCGAAGTTCATTTCATTTAGATATTTAAAATTCGCCTTATTGGAACAGTTAAGATCCTTCAATTATACAATGTTAAAGGGAATATTTCAGTTTGGTTACCAAACCACATCTACTAAACGATTTCAACGTGATGAGAACTGGAAATTGAATTAATTAAGACAAATACTTCGGTTTTTGTTTTTATCTTTTAATAAATTAGGACAAACAAGAATTATCGGTTTTTAAATTACAAATTCTTCATATACATATATGTAGTAAAAAAATGGAGCTAGAAAAAATGTACCTATTTAAAACTTAATACAAATATTTATGTATTTCCATATACTAATAATTTCAATCTATGCTTTATTTCTCTTGATTTCTTTGGCTTTTTCCATATATCGCTCAGGCCTTAAATACTCCATCAGAGCTAATATAAAGTGACACAGGGTGACCACGAGCAGAAATGGCCACACACCGCTTCTTAAGTATGCATACAATTGTTCCCCAAGAACGAGCTGCCGTTCAGCAAGAATCCGTCGATACACCCTCTCAGTGCGAACAGTTACATTCTCCCAATTGTAAAGATTAGAAACAATTTCATTGCATTTATATGGACACAAAACATAATCAGTCTCATCATTATACTTCCCAGTATCCTTGACTATTTTATGAGGCAATGCACTAGACGAAGATTGTTTTCTACTACTAGAGGCAGATATCGTTGACTGGCAAGTAAATTTCGTATTTTTATTCAAGAACTTTTTACTTCTATGGTGTTTTCTTGTTTTTCTCTTCAGTTCTTTGGTATGACCTTCTCGTATTCCCTTTTCAAAATGTTCGTCGATGGGAATATTAGACAAATTGCTAATCTTGCTTAACGATGAAGGCGAGTCTAGTCTAGAAATTGCTTTTATGACTCCTTTATATATGGAATCGATGTCTGGATCGGTGAGTATGATTAAACACGATGGCAATACTTCGGGTATGCCGCCAACTCGGGTTGAAACTACTTGTAAACCGCAAGAGGCCGCCTCTACTATAGCCATGCAATAGGCTTCAGTCAGCGAGGTGTTAACAAAAATGTGACCACGTACGAGGATATCACGGACTTTGGAATGTTCCACGGGGCCAAAAATTTCCACGCGCTCCTGCATGTTTGCTTTTTCACGAATTTCCTCGAGCAAATCACGTTTTGGACCATCACCGACAATTAAAAAATTCACGTTTGTCATGCGTTTGAAGAGCGGTATAACGCCAGCCAGCAAATCTATGCCCTTGCGATAGACAAGCCGAGAAGCCACAACAATGTTAACTAGTTAGAAGTTATGAAAGAAATGATTTGATGATGATGCGAATATTATCAGTTGTTATTCATTAATTGAATTCACTGTATTAATGCGAACTCATACTTACTAGTTCCGTCTTTTGGCCGCTTTGTATGATCCGGAGTGAAAAGCACTGTATCCACAGCATTGGGAATGACTGAAACACTTTCCTTGGGCACACGAGCACGTAGCACAGTATTTTCCTTCCCTATTAAATAAAGATCATTAAGAAATAAGGTAAAAATAGTATGAGAAATTATTGTATAGTCTCTACTTGCCTATGTGTGAAACACATATGCAATGGTTGACAGTGGACAAAGTTATTTCCAACATTTTGTTTGTAAAAATAGCTGACAGGTCTGCAAAACCAAAGAGGCTATGATCTGTAAATACTGTCTGGAAAAAATTATAAGATTGGATATTATTTTCAAGCAACTGAATTAAAAAAGTATGCACATGGTGGACTCTTAATGACTCACTCTTAATCCCAACAGTTTACCGATAATCATAGCCTCATGAGCGAGTGCACTAAACGCCGAATGGCCATGAACAATATCAATACGTTCCCGGAGAAGGACACATCGTATCAGCGGAACATTACATACTACGGTGGGCAGAATACATTGATTGTAGAAAACTTTAATTGGCAAATAGTAGACTTTCAAACCGTTGGTTAGGTAGCGCACACCAATGCAATCACCATAGGAATGTGTTAAAACAATCACCTGCACGAATAGCAATCATGATAATAAACTGATAATAAATTCCTTCTGTGTTATGTTTCACTATATTTACACAAGTTTTACCAACCTTGTGACCATGCGAAAGAAGGATTTGAGTCAGGTTAAAAATATGTTCCTCCACTCCACCAATGCTAGGATAAAAGAAATCCGATACCATGCTAAAAAACAGAATTTACATCCCTTTAGAAAATATAATCAGAAACGCCTTATTTACCCACCTACCATATTCGCATTGCTTTCCTCCTTTGACGTTAAAAAAAATATACTATATATATACTTCTATACTGACGTTTAGAATTGACGTTAAAAAAAATATACTATATACTTCTATACTGACGTTTAGAATTAAAAATCTTCTAGCTGAGAAAGCTGAATATTTGAGAGTCGCAATCAGCTGTTTCTCTGAGGGTATTACGTTTTTGGGCGGAGCTAAAATTTGTTGAATGTAAGAAAACAGCTGTTTCAGGGATGAAAACTCTCCAGTCCAACTTGAACTGTTTTAATGTAAGTAAAGTTCGTGGTAGTTATCCAGGGATGTTTGTTATCCACTTTTTCCGAAAGTTCCGAAAAGTGTCAAAAAAGCCGTGGACGGATAAATTTCTAGTCTAGGGAGCGGGAGTGGAGCGGGGTAAATTTAGGACTGAGACGATTCTGAGGAAAAAAATGCTCTTCCATATTAGTTCTAGGAACAAATGCAATTTACGGGACTTTCTCCGATTTTTTCCAGTTTTTTTTTACCGTTAGATTTTACCGTTAGGATCGGAAGTGTGTAGTTTATTTCCGGGGCTAGGCAGCCATTTTCCATTTATGGGCGTTTTAAGTTCACGAAAGATGACCTAATAAAAGGTCAATAACTCCTAAAGTAGATAACCTATAGTACCGCCAGTGGTACCATTGGAAAGGTATTGTTATTGTCTTTATTTGTGCTATACATAGTTTTCATAACACTCCAACAGTTTAGAAGTTATACGTATTTTTATGTAATTATGAATTTGTGCTCGTGAAACAGAGATGTTTTTCTCGGAAATGGATACATTAATGTACCACAAAATATATATCGTGAAAGCCCATTGTCTTACCTTTAAAATGGTATATAACATGCCATACTTACTTATTGTATTTGTAATGTAAAACCGATACAAAGTAAAAATCATCAGTGGTCAGATTTCATTAAAATTGTATTTACATACACAAAGACTTAATCCTCTAAATCCTCGACATAAATTTCGTAATCTTCTTCTTCTGGATAATCTTCTATATGTGATTTTGGCATTAGTGGGTTATATACACGCCCAGCTGTCCGCGCGATTTTTCATAAAAATTTTTCAATTTTAAATATTGGTAATGTATGTATTAAGGATTTCCTAGCGCCGCAGGTGAAAAATGTTTATGAAATTTTTCAAATTTAAATATTAAATACTGAACAATACGTGCTAAGGTACAAAGGTTTCCTGTAGTCAAGTCTAAGATGCGTGTTCGGATATCCACCGAACACTAATTTTGAATATATCATTAAAAGTGGTCGAAACTGTGGGAGATACCCTATCATGTTATATATCGTTGGAAAGGGGAGGTTGTGGGCCCTAAGAAACCTGAATTTAATATATACCTTAATTATCAAAGAAGAGAAAAAAAAAATATGTAATACAACCTCCACTATTTTTTCCTAAAACTAAACTATCTCCATCTGTCTGTGCAAAGAAAAAATTCTGTGTATGTCCTTCTTGAATAAAAGAAACCTATGTGCAAAATTTCACCGTTCTAGGACCAAGGGTTTAGCCTGTGCGTTGATGGGAAGTGAGTCAGGCCTTTCATTTTTATATATATAGATATACAATACAATACAATTTATAAATAAAGATATAAAATACCAATTCTATTCACAAGTTACACTTTAATGTTTCGTAATTTGTTGTAACGTAGTGGTTACAATTTTCATTCAGACATGTAAATATAATTAGTTTTACTAGTATATAGATTAAAAGTTAGTAAAATCATTGTTTTATACTTTACTTCATACAAGTTAGATCATGATTCTTGAATGAAATTAGTTATTTAATTTAATTATTTTAAAAATTTCTTTCTCTTTCATAATATAATATTAACGTTAAACATTATAAACTTTTGTAATATATTTTCGCTTCTTAGATCATAACTAATACTATTCTTATTAATGTTAGAACCAACGTTGTGCGTGTTGATTGTGTCACGAAAGACCGAAACCAAGTCTAATATAAAAATCAATTTGTTCCATTGTAAGCATGTTGATGCGTACATAATATGCACACCAAAGCAGCCATAAGCTCACTAAGTTGCCAAGTTAACAGCGATCCATCCTCTGTAAAATCAAAAGTAAATCATCCTCATCATAAATGTTTACTTGCAAAATTTATTAAGCTCATGCATTCAATAAACGAACCTGACGATCAGCAGTCAACCCATCACGAAAAACCCAGGGATCTTGATCACCCGACATGAATGTTTCTTTCCAGCCTTTGCTGAACCCTAAATATCAAGCCATTTAAAAAAATAAATCTAGCAACAAATCAAAGAACAAAGAAATTCATACACGTGTAACTTCCTTGAGTAAAAGTAAACGAGTCATGGCAGATTTCTTTGTTGGCACAGTGTGCAATTTTCTTCAGCAAATTCTACACAGTCTGGCAGGAACTGTAAAGCGCTCTGTTCTGTTCATCCACTCTATCAACTGAATTACAAATATTTAACGAGTCGAAGAAGAGGATACAAAAATTTACCTCAGGTTTCTGAGGAGGCACTTTTACATCCTTGTCAAGTAACGCATTCTCTTTCAGGCAGTTGAATTGAACAAGGAACTTGGCACCTCGCGTGCTATGTTCAAAAGGTAAGAGGAATAACTAACACATCAAATTCAAATCATCTTCGTTAATCGTGTAAATACAAAAAATTAATACATTTTGTGTTAAGGACAAATAATTTCTTACAATATGAGTTTTCAATGCCGAAGTTTGAAAAATATTATTATATACAGAGTTTTGTTCTGACATTCCTTTACTTTATACTAGCATACTGACTTGTCTTCATCTTCTTTCATATCTGAGTTTTGATATAGTTTTGATGATTCCAAACTCTCAATCGGCATACTATGAAAAGAATTTGTCTGAAAATGTTTGTTTATAAGTGAATGTGATACCAACTACGATTCATAACTTCGTCTTACATTGCATTCATTTACAGACACAGTTCTTCTAATATATTGCAAGAATCTATTCCAATTGTTGCAGCGACATGTTCTGGTTCTTCAAGAGTTAGTTCTTCGTCCACTGCATTTTCGGACTGCTTCAATCGGGATTAACATTTACTTGTTCTGTATGTGTTCCTTCCTCAATTCCGTCCGCCATTTCTATTCCATCCCTATTATTTACGATATCGAAAATATTCTCTACTCCTGTACTATTATTGATTTGTTGTAAATATTTTGTTATTTTTTATCAAATGAAACTCGCCATTCGAAATAGTCTTTGTTACATGAACCATCTTCATTCTGTCTCCAGTTTAATATTGGCGGATAAGGAATCTTAATGGGAAAAACATAAACGAAAAAGTGAAAGTGTATAGGCGAAACATAAAAATCGAAACATTAACTTACAGTTCTGCATTGTGACCAGTAGGCTAGAGTATGAATCGCTATTGGGATTCGTCATGACACCACGCAGATGTGGAATAAGTTCAGGTGATCGACCAGAATAAGGGCCGTGAAAAACGCGTTTTTGATCGTAGTCATTGCATTTGATAGTAGTGTAAATTGTCCCAAATGACTGGTAGTCGTCTTAATACTTACGAAATTTCCTGATTTGCGTCCACAGTTATAGTTTTCATTATGACTTTATTGCCCGTCGACATGAACGGCACTGGAACTGCAGTACTGTGTAGGGCAAAAGAGAAACTTCGGGTTGCCCAAATGGGTATAGATTTCGTTCGTCACAGACAACTTTTTGGAAATTTGAGAACAATTATTAGTTCTAGTGAAATGGTTATTAAAATTCATCGAACTTACATGCTCCTTTGTACCAGAAATCAGACTGCGTATGTTGATGTTATGTAGTCGTAGGTTGAATCTGATCGCAAAGATAGTAAGTTGCTCTTTTAAGTTAATTATGCATTTTAAAAGACAATGATATAATCTTTTCCCATTCAATGTTTTGTTTTTGGTTTCTTGTGTTGCTATCATTCATTATTGTTCCCACGAATACAATTGCAGTTAGTGCAATTTTTCAATGCAAAAATTGTGCGGTCTATTCCTTGCATTAAGGATGGCCTGAAGATTGGCCAACGCAAAGTACTATTCACATGTCTCCAACTTGATGAGCCTTCGGCTAGAGGTTTGCCCCTCAAACTCTACCTCCTCCTCCTTCCATTCGGATTTTGACATTTCATCCAGCAGCTTAGCTTCCAGTTCGTCGTAGCCAGTTCTGGGTCCGATCTGTCGACTATGGCTAAGAAGAAAAGATTGAAAAATAAACCGAAAATATTCAATTTTAAAATTAATCTGTTACCGCTAGAATATGTTATACTTATACAAGAAATACGTTTCTACAACAGTTGTTTCTATACTGGATTTTCTGATTTTACTTTGTTGAAGTAATTGTCTATGTTGCATTTTATATTGCGTTTCATGTTCTTTCCGCTACAATCCACTATATAATTCCGCTCTAATATTTGAATTGAAAAATTTTAATACGATCATGACTTTATTAAATTAAATACAATGCATCTTAACTCACAACGCCGATTAATTTCTTCATTAGAATTACCAAAGAAATAAATTTGAACAAATTTGTGATCAGCATTCACTGCGGGCAACAATGCTCCTGCACGATAGTGAAATTGTCCTTGAATTTATAAATTCAAACAAAATTTCTTGAGTTTGTGTGAGATTTCCCTTCGTTGCATCTCTTTCGTAAATCTGTAATATTTGCATTCCAAAAAGAATTTACCTTAAACGTAGGGTTAAAGCCTCGTGTTTTGATAACATTTTCCTCAAATGAAGTCATTCGGAAGGAACTGTTATACTTTTGTATGTTGTCCAAGAAATGCTTTGATCGAGTATCTTCGCCATAAAGCAATTGTTCTGGAGTCTTAATCGATCGCACTTGCTAAATTCTTACACGATTTTCTTCCAAACATTGTCTGCGTTCTTCATTTCTCATTCACACGATGGTTACTTGTTAGAACTGAGTTACGCGTATGTCGACCGCGTGGCATGTTAAAGCGCAAACCGCAAACCAAAAAGCAAAATATTAAATTATCAAAAACTTATATGAGCACGGTAAACGAAAACACAAAATTAAAAGAAGAAACTAAATGCAAAGTTTTGTTACTAGGATATATTATATATTTTATTCCTTGTCGAGATAAATTGCAAATATCGTCCTCTTTCAAACTTTTAAGAACAATAAATAGTAATTAAATAGTTTTTTTTTTAAACAATATTGTAAAAATGTATATTCATTGAATTCAATTTTTATTAGCAGAGTTTTAATTAAAAAGTTATTTTTTTTTATTTAATTTTTTAAAAAAAAGGTTTATATTGTAAAAATGTGTATTTACCTATGTATTTTTATGTAACTCATAGGTAAAGAAAGTATGGGTTTTAAATTCATTACTTACCTATATATAAAATAAAATTTCAATTTACTTTTTACTGCTGATTGTAACACAAATTAAAAAAAATCAAAGCAACATTTAAAATATCTAAATATGTCTATAATATATCTATTAATATCTATATCTAGTATGTATGTTAAAAAATTTTTAAACATATTTTAAAAAAACACTAAATACTGTTCAAAATAGCACTAAATACAATAATCTTTGGATCTTGTACACAAAAATAATTTTAAATTTCGTAAAAATGTGTATTTTTCAAATTTTTCGCAAACTTACCAGTAAAGAAACAATGCCATGTAATGCAGTCATAAAGGAAATTATAAATTTTGTAAAAATGAGTATTTTTTAAATTGTATAAAAACTACCAAGGCAAAAATAAGAGAATTATTAAAATATTGTATGAATTATGATTTTGTTTTAAATAAAATTTACTATACATAATAAAATTTATTTAAAAAAAACGTTTTGAAATAGAAAATATTTAAAAAAAATAATCTAATAATCTCTTTCGAATAATAATGACCCGTTTATTGCAACTTTTAACTAAGGGTACATTAAGGCTTCCCTAGGTTCCATTTTTTTACGAGTATGCATATAAACATTTGGTTAGACTTTGCTCTCCACTCTTCCGTTAAGCGGACATGATGTGTAATTGGCTTGCGTTTAGCCAGCCGGCAAGTCGGATTATGACGCTGAGTAACAGTCAATCTGAATAAATTCAATAGGCTGTGGGGTGAGGATTGGATGTTGACGATGGTAAGCGACAGCTGATTCTAAAAGCATTGAGTTCTACATGTGGTGAATATAAAAACAGCTGTTAGTTTGGTCAGGACGAATACAGAAAACATAGGCTCATCTTCGTATTTCAAAATATGAATATTTATAATCAATTTCTTAATTCCAAACAAATACCAATCAAATAATGGATAGCAGACAAGAATTTACAGTGCAAGAGGAAGATTTCTACAAATGCGGCGATGCCATCATAAGCCACGATCAAACGATGTTCGCTCTGAGTTCCTACTGCAAAGCGATTTTCATGGAGTTGACTACATTTGTTGCTCATATAATTTGGAAGCATCAACCAGATCTGAGCTTAAATGACAAATGTGTTTATGGAGCAAAAGAAAATGCTGTATTTAAAGAAGAATACGCTATGGATGAGGTCATTTCTGATCCTGTGATTTTAGAAAATAAAGAAACGCTTGCTAGTGAAGGTGAATTTATTGAAGGTGTAATAGCTGAAGGGAATCCTTATGATAATGATGAACACCATATAATAGATGATGGAAATCTGCGTCAAGAAATAGAAGAATTAGAAGTGAGTTCAATTGCATAAATTCATTGCGCAAGTTAATTGATTTTAAAGATAATTATTATTATTATAATATATTTTGCACATCAACATACATATTAACTTAATTTCTAATCCTCAATTTATTTGACGACGCATCAGTATGACGACGCATCAGTATGACGACGATTTTTCACACATAAGTAAACAGGAACGACTCGAAACGATTCCTTTCATTGAAGTATATAGAAAGTTCCCCATTCTTTGGAACTCGCATTTACCAGATTCGCATTCATTTAAAGCGAAACGTAAAGCCATTGATGATATTATTAAAACATCGTTGCGACGTGTTCACACTGACGTGGTAGGTAATTTCGTAGTTGTGTACGCATATGTTTAATATTTCTTAAATGAGATTTTTATTTTTAGCCTGTGAAAGAACTTCCCCCCTCGTTCGATTTGCCTTTTCGCATCGATGCGAACATCCTGCTGAATATTCGTTTCATAGAAATTCTAAGGAATTCCCCGACACTTTGGCAAAGTGATGACTTTACTTTCCAGCTTTCTACTGATTTGTTGCAAGTCGTATCTTTTCATTATATGATGAAAAGTATAAAATTAAATGTTTCCCCTGCGTCAGAAAAATGTGTCGATTTATAAATAAATTTGTGTCACTAAAAAAAAAAAGGATTTAAATTCATTGCACATTTAAAGTAATACAAATCAATAAAACTTTTTTTATTATTTATGAGACCTCGTATTTGTTTCTATGTAAAAACTCTTTCGAAAAAATTATAGACTCAACTAGTTCAAATGCAAATCAGTTTGCTTTTTTATCTTAATTAACTGAAGGTCAGAAAACTTCCTCTCTGTTTCTGCGAAAGGAGTTTAATACAATATATTTCGCATCTCTGCTTGGACAAACTGACTTTCTGAATGTTCGCGATTGATATTGGTGCTGCTAAAAGGTTAAAAAAAATTAATGAATGGAAAAAATAGTACTAAAAATCTAAAATTCTCATTAACCTTAAAAACGAACGTTTTTCGAATGGTTGAAGATTTTCTATTCTAAGAAAATTTAGATAGAAATGTAGATATAGATTTCTTTCTATTTTAAGATGTCTCAATAGTAGTCGTAGTAGTAAAACGGCAAGTGTAAGTGGAATCCAATAGATGGCGCTGTTTGTTTTTTTGAATTTCAATATCAGATGTACTTTTTAAATTTTTTTTTTTTTTTACTCCTCTGTTTCCTCATTATTCATTCGCCGCCAGTTGAATGCTTGAAGATCTTCAGCCATTATTACCATTATACATATGTATGTATTACAAAATTTACTCACTCCCGCTCACTAGACTAGAAATTTATCCGTCCACGGCTTTTTTGACACTTTTCGGAACTTTCGGAAAAAGTGGATGACAAACATCCCTGGATAACTACCACGAACTTTACTTACATTAAAACAGTTCAAGTTGGACTGGAGAGTTTTCATCCCTGAAACAGCTGTTTTCTTACATTCAACAAATTTTAGCTCCGCCCAAAAACGTAATACCCTCAGAGAAACAGCTGATTTCGGATGAAGAAAGAAGAAGATTGACAGTTGCTTTTTTTTTCTGCTATTATATTATTATCTGGTTTTTTTGTAATATATCAAAGCCAGCAGTTACACCCAGCGTTGTAAAAAATAAAATTTTTAAGAAACGACTTTCAGCGGCTTCTCGAAAAAGTACGTAAATGTTATTTTTCTACTTCAAAGATTCTTTTTACTTAAAACATTATTTTGGAACGGCATTTGAGCCTAATTCTTTTTTCAATTGCTAAGAATTCCTAATTCTGCGGAGTGGAATGTCTCGTTAAATTGTTCCCTCCACATTTCCCAATATGCAAACAGATTATATATTATGAGTCATTATTTTTGATGCGAAAACTTAAACAATAAAGCAAATGAACGGAGTCGAAAAGTTGAAAGTTTTTTCGTAAAATGGTATTTCCATAAAAAACGAACGAATATCCAATTTTTCTAAACTTGTTAATTTATCCAGGATAGAAATATAAATTTCGATACATGTGGGGATACCTTGAAATTGATGGATTTTTTGGATTATTTGCTTTTTTACTTGCGAGCACTTGGATAACTTGTTTGGTTTCAGAGATTTTTTACAAACATAATTTTTTTAAAATTAAACCCGTTACCAGTTTTGTATGGAAACACTTGATCAGGAAACAACTCCTTTTGACAGTTGAGTACTTCGAAATCGAAGTATGACGGCTTGTGTTGTTCAATCAACTTTCTTTTTTTTTACATATTGCTAAACAAAATTTTTGGGTGACCGTCGTTTGTTTACTGCATCCAATAAAAATGGATGAAATTAAAACAAAATTTCTGGATTTGCTGCATAAACAGGTGAAAATAAGTTGATAATAAGTATTTAATAACTCGGTGCCTGTAGCCTCAAAACTCTTAGAATAATTTTTATTCATTATTAATTCGTAGTGTAAACTTTCAACCTTTCGCTGCATTGACTCCATCAGCTCCATTGCTTACATTAAGAAATATTGGCTAAGCCGATATGTGGTCACGAACATAAATTTCAGTTTTCTAGATCTTGTAGTTTCATGATTATGGTCTTTTTATACGTTTCCACGCCCATTTAAACCCCTTGTGGGCGGAAGTTCAGAAACCTTAATTGGCTTTTGAACAATGATTCACCCAAGTTTCATCACAATAGGGTGAATAGTATCGTAGATCAATCGGGACATATATATATCCCGATATTTATAAATAGATTTATATATAGATTCACATATACCATTTTTCATGTCCAAACAAAAGACAAATCGACATGTGAAAATACCAGCGATGGGATTCTCCGACTACTTTATACAGAGTGTAACAACAGAACCAACTACAACACCAACGGATGCTATGGACACACAAACAGAAGCCGAAGGAGAAGGGCGACCATTGGAGGCAGCAGCGCCAAATGAAAATGCACAAAAATCTGATCAGGAAATTTTAGAAAGTATTGAGGATATATATTTTGATGCACAAAGTCAACCAGAAATGTACGAGTTGCGCGTAAGTCACTGCATTTGTTTTTTTGTGTTTTCTTTATTTATTTTTATATGTAACTAAAAACTAAAAAAATATTCATCATGGAATTTCTAGAAATTGCTCAGCAACGGTGTCAATTTTCAATTAATCGATGAAACTATCGCAGAATTGCGGCTGCAGCACAGAGTGCTTTCAAAACAAGTGTTACAAAATATATTGGAACAACGTAGTGCTTGCAATGAAGAATTCGCCGCCATAAACGACATACAAAAAGAGTTGGAAGAATCACTGTGGACATGTCGCAAAGTCCGTTCATACTTGAATTACGCCAAAACAAATTTAACAACAACCAGCTTGGAAATATTGGCATCATATCGCAAACGCGAAATACTTAAAGATCTCCTTAGTACACTGCATGCAATCAAGGATTTGGTAAAGGATTGATTGATAGAAACAAAGACCAAATAGCTATGTTTTTTTTTACAGAAATCCACTGATGTAGAAGTACAAAAATTGCTAGCTGAATATAATTACTCGGCTGCTATAGCATTACTTTTAAAATGCAAAGATTGTGCGGCAAAATATATGCAATACAATTGTGTTCAATCGTTGATAAAAAAATTGCAAGAAACTTTATTGCTCACAGAATATCATTTGGATACTGTTTTAAATGAGGTGTGTACATATATTTCAATGAATATAGTTTAATTATATATATCTATATATATAAAAATAAGTTGTCTTATGTTCGTGATTTTATAACTCGAGAACCACTCAACCGATTTTCAAACGAGTACATGCGTTGGAAAGGTCTACTTCCACTGATGGTTTATAAAAAAAAAACATCGAAAAATTTCTACGAATATGCGTTATACGCGCACTTTTATGATGGTGCGTTTTCCCTATATAAAATGTATTTTTTTTCTTATGCGAATTACATTTTGTCGGTATAAGGCTCTGCTTGCTCACGCTATTTGACTTATTTAATTACTGTGTGTTTATTGATTGTCATTTATGTTTACAGTGCGAGCATTGACATTTTTTAATTAATGATTTGTAATCTTCCACTTAAAATTAAAATCTTAAAACTTAAAAAATTAATGAATTATGTAATTGAAGCAACAATTTTAAATGGGAAATTCAAAGACGAAGATGTTTTAATACCACGCATCGCAATGATTTCCACTGATATGCCATTTCAATTTCAATGTTTTTTACAATGTTTTGTAAATTACAGTTTCCCGTTCGTTTGGCTTTTGCAATGACTATTAATAAAGCTCAAGGCCAGTCGTTGCAAGTTTGCGGAATAAATTTAGAATTTCCTGTATTTTCACACGGTCATGGCAATACTAAAAATGTCGTTTACCACCAAGCTCTGCAATAAATTTTTTTCTTTTTGATGTTCTCACTTTAAAAAATTTATATTATTTTGCACTTCTTTTTCAGGAAAATGTCTATTCTTTCTAGAAAATTTAATTTTTAATACAAAGACGTAAACGTATGTTATTGTATTGTCCAGCAACGCGGGCAGGGTTACTCTAGTATAATATAAAATTTAATATATCGTTCCATTTTTCAGATGGTGCTAAATTTTGATGGACGTAAATATGCCAAATTGCAGGAGGCTTTTAAGTTGCTTAATAAGTCATTAATCGCTATGGATCAGGTAGACATTAATAGATATTTGCATGAATGAAGAAGACTTCATTAAACATCTATTTATATAGCTTCATATAAATTTTATCTCATCAATTCACTCTTCGGTGAATTCTGTGCTACGTGGCTATAGTGATCCAAATATCGATGATAATCTTAAATTTCTATACGAACAACTTTGTGAACAAATAACTAGTGACAAATATATTCCATGTCTGATCAGTTTATGCAAGACATTCTGGACTATTTTAGCATCTTACTATCAAATTGTTATGTGGCATCAGAACTATAAACTCTATCCGTTTGATTTGGAAGATTCGCCTGACTGTTATATTCAGGAAAAATTGAAGAAAGGACAATCGCGTATTTGGAATGATATTCAGTCGAAGATTTGCGTCTATTTGCAAAGTTCGAAACTGAAATCATTGAAATATGATCAATTTATACAAGTTTTATCAATAATACAACGTCTGAAAAAAGTTGGTTTAGAATTTTGTGGCGAAAATTCCGACAAATTAATCAATACGATGCAAATGCAGAGTGAAGATTTTTTCCAACGCTATCATATCACATGCTTAGAGGAGATTTGTTTGTTTTTAGACAATGAATCGTGGACGGTGGTGGATTCGTTTGCTAATATATTGCAATTACAGGTGAGAAAAACAGGAGACTCCATAAATGATAATCATAATACATATACGATTATTATATATAATATACATACCATTGTTATTTATAATATACACATTATTATTTATTAACAAATAAGTTTCAGTTTGAAATTGTATTAACGGAATAAAATCATTTGTTAACATTTTAAAATTCCTTCTGTTAGGAATTTCGTTCGGTACGAAACACTTTACAACGTCACAAATCGGCTCAAATGGCTTTAACAATATCTCCTGTGAATGTCTCACCCGCAAGCAATAATAATTGTGATGAACTGGTTTCGGTTCATTCACAGGATGGTGTTGACAGTTCGATATACGGCTCATGTGGTTACTTTGTACGTTTCTCTGAGAAAAGTTCACCATTCGATGGTGGTTTGGATGCTGCGATGCTAGAAGAAGATATACTCTCAGGCATAGTTGATGAGGCATCGTGTTATTTTTCCGAAGAAAGTGATGATGAAGCAAAAAGTATGCAGAGTAAATTTGATGAAGATACGTCAAATGAAGAAAATCAGTAATTATTAAAAGTCGATTCCGAAAATACAATGCTATCATTTGAATGTAATTCCATTTTAGACAAATTATTGTAAACAATACTTCGCTGAATGTATTGCGGTGTATTGGGCGATATTTGCAGATGTGCAAACTATTACATTGCATATCACCGAAAATCGTTGCCAGTATGTTGGAGTTACTGGATTTCTATGCGTATGCAGTTCATGAAATCTTTGGCAAGGACTCGGTACGTTGCTGCAATTGAAAGCTCATCTTTGATCTATGCACTACATTTCATTCTAAATTTCAGGCCGTGCAAATGGACAAATTTTACACCCAAAGAATTGAGCAAAAACTTCAAAACGTCACAAGCAAAATAGTTCCTAATATAAAAATATGGCCGCTGAATTTTTCATCCTTGGTAGAATAGTTTTGTTCACTTTTACACTATCCATAATTATTCTCACACATTTTTTTCCTATGTACTTATCTCTTATATAGATTAATAATGAATTGGCTAACCCCGATACCCTTTACGGTTTGGCACAACGTACTGTCGCTGTGGAGAGTGGTCACTGTATGTTGCAGCAATTTAAAACCTTACAAAACTATTTGTATCATTTGCTGCCTCCTAGTGAGCAACCTTTGTTGACGTCATTTTTTAAGTACAGTCGCTTTATGTCGGATTTGTCACGCCCCGTTTACATTTGCGTCACGTCACGAATAATCGACTTGCAGGCGATTTTAGCTTTAATGGCAAAAGTGAAATGGGATGTGAATCATGTTAGCTTCCAGCACAACAACTACATTGACATCATGAACAGAGTAGGATTCTATAGAATACGCGAAGACTTTCTGTTCCCCTAATCATTGAGTTGGATTCACAGCTAGTCTCTGCGTGTCTTACGATTATTTCTGATAATAATACAAGTAAATTTGATCTTTTTAGAATATACAAAGTTTTGCTATGCGCCTAGAAGAAACGGGCAACGAAATTTCCATTCCATTTGAAGCTGTTTGGAACTCAATGGCTCATGTTTCAACGCGTTTATTAGTGGAAGGGTAAGAAACATAAACATGAACTTAAACTTGTTCATAAACAAATCATAAATAATTTATAGTCGTTTTTTACTTGTTTTACTTTACTCACCTCTCTCCGTCTCCTCCTTCTTTTCTAGATTTTCGAATGTAAAAAAATGCTCTGCTGGTGGACGTGCTCTCATGCAATTGGATTTCACCAATTTCATGTCTATCATGGAATTAATATCGAATCAAAAATTTCCCGAGCATCGCGCTTATGTCGATGTCTACATTAAAGCGTATTATTTTGCAATTGAACAGTTTGAGGAATGGATTGAGGCTCAAAGTAAACTTGAGCAGTATTCAGGAAAGCAATTAAGCAACCTCATAAACTGCGTCTGTCTGAGTGACAAACGTAGTCGGCAGAAGTTGCAGGCTCTGCTGGAAAATGGCAATAGTAACACGTCGTTAAATGCTACGTAGTTACATCAACTAACAATGCACAAAAACAAATATAGATTCTACTTAGTATATTTATATATAGTGTATTTGTATAAATGTTACTTGTACCTCCTGTTGTTTTGATACATCATAAAGCCTAGCGAACATCGGTTGCGGTACGATAGCGTTACTGATAGTGATATTGGTATTCAGTATCCAGCTATGAGCTGCTATACCGAATGGACACATCGATTTAAATATTCCGGATTTCGGTATGCCGGACGCTACTTCACCGCACTGGCTGCCGGCGTTAGGCTCAATTATTTTAGTTTCTATTTTATTAACATTTACTATTTTATTTGTACTAACAAATGCTTATTTTATTAACAAATTTCCATATAAAATATTTGTTTTTTATTTTTACTGATATGTTTATTATTTCAAAAAAAAAAAAACCAACTGTGTTACAACTCTTCTGAGTATTTTAATCATTCCAATTTTGTTGAATTTTATTTTATGTACTCAAAGCACATTATAAATTAGTTCAAACAATAGTTATACATATATTGAAATTATTTTTTTATCTAATGTAGCTGTTTAACACTTTAAAGTCTCTTAAGCAATCTTCTTTTAACTGTTACTATCTCTTTCTCATTACTTTAATCTGCTCAAAACTGAACTCGAATGTATTTTTTTTTATTAAGAATTCTTAATATATTTAGCTTCATTAAAAGATTATCTTAACTTTCTGTTATAAGGAAAACTATATTTTTAAAAGAATCTCTATTTTCAGAATACATATTTACTAGAGAAAATCTCGATGTTATAGTTTTTTCTTTGTTTTTATTGTTTTTCTTTGTTAATATTTTACTTAAAAAAGTCGAAATATTTAGCTAAGAAATGTTCTTAATATTTGTAATTTATAAAATATATTTATAATTTTCTTTTTAAAATTTGTATAAAAGTGCAAGATTTAAATAAATGTTTATCGAGATTCTTCTTTTTTTGAGATTAATTAAATATTTTATTTTTCAGAAAAACATTTTGAATTTAATAAAAAATAATCGATCAATAATGTAACTTACGAAATCCTGATTTCCACATTTAGTATGTACTATATATGTATATATTTTTATTAATACATCTCTCAATTATGTACCTTATTAACGTATTTGATTCATTATAATATATATTTTTTTTATTTAAATTAAGGAAAAAAATATTTATTTGAAATTTATTGAACTTAAAATTAGTAGTAACGGAAAGTAATATGAACACATATTTTTGAAACAACATATTTGCAATTGTATTATCATGGTATATATTATGTAATCAATAGAGTTTTACAGTTACAAATACATACACCGTTAATTTTTGTTTTAGTAGACGATAATGTATTATGTTATAATGTAGTCTTGAACAACGTCATCATTACAATAAATTCATCAAAGATTTCTTAAGTTATTCATTGAATCGATAAACGACACGTAATCAAAGACTTTAAGATGGAACTTTAATGGAATTTTCTTCTTCTGCATAAAAGTTTCCTGTGTTGTTATTTTCTCCTCTTTTTCTCTCCTTCGCCCTAGGAATAACGAAGATCGTAGGATAAACGAGGAGTATATTGTAGTAACATCAAAGCCTTGATTGACCTAAATACCCGCCAGCTAGTTTAGCTAGCGTAACCTAAGCATGTTGATCCATGCGCTGAGCCACCTTAATGCTGATCAGGTGGAGAACAGGCAAATCCTGAGCGCTAGATAACCTGTCGGTGATCGTCAGCTCTGAACTGCTGTTGCAAGGTGTCGGTTCGCCAAACAAATCAAGGATTTATTTTAAGGATCCAAGCGGGATTTTTTTTTTTTAAAGCGGGAGGTGCTGTTGATTTTTAAGAGCCCGAAGCTAGAGTTACTTGTAGTAATACAAAGGTTATGTTGTAGTGGACAATTGCATCCTGTTTACCACTTAAAATATATGGAGCCGCTCCCATTAAGGTAACGAACGGTATCGGCTTTCATCCTGTGAACCATTCGAAATAACTTAGAACAGCTGACTTTGCAGCTTCTATAACAATAGCAGTTGCGACGGCAATAATACTAATAATAATATAATTAGAATATAAGTATTGTAAATTAGTTTAAGTCTTTAGTCATAATTTGAAGAACAAAGAAAGTGAATAGCACAGAAACAAAAAAGATTTTTTTTAAGTAAAAAGGGCTAATTAAAATTTAACTGGCGTCCGAACAAGGACTTGCGAAAGAAGTCGTGAAAATTAACACAACTCGCAGTGTTATAAAAAATAAAGGATCCAAAGTGGCTACTAAAGGATCCAGTGGAAAACAGAAAGGACCAATGTCCTAGCCGCTTGCTTAGTGAAATAAACAAAAAAAGATAAACCTAATAAAGAAACTGAGTGATAGTTATACTGAATAGCTAAATGAACGTTGCTTAAATAAACATGCAAATAACGAAAAATTTTATTAACTATCTGAAAAAAACTTCAGTGAAATATCTAACGGAACCTTTATTGAAAATAGCGAAGAAAAAAATAATAATAATACAACAGCCAAGTTCTATAAGAGTGAAGATCCACAGACAGAAATTAAAAAGATTTCCATTAATTATATGTTTAATGTTTCCATTAATTATATAATTAATTTGTTGCAATCATAAATGAATTTGTAATAAGTAATGTCCGACTCCAAATTCGCATCACAGAAACTATGCACTAAATCACCTCACATCCCACCTAGAGGAATGCAGCATCATTTCTAAAAGAAACCACAATTCCATCCCGAGTTAGCTCATGTTTCCCCTAGAGGGTTTTCAAACTGACCTCAAGTTCAACCCCGTCATTCAATTGGACAACAGCCATGGCCAACAAATAGAAACTTCCCATTTACACAACGAAACTCCGTTTAAATACGATATTAAATAAAGAAAGAATTTTAGTGTTTAATTTTTTAGTGTTTTTTACTGCACATTTTTTTTTTATGAGCACGTTTTCATGTGTATAAATATAATGTGTATTAGTATATATCTCAGGAATATATTAAATATATGTATATATAGTAAATATGTACGATCTCAGTGTGTTTTCTTACATACTAAGATTAATTGCATTTATTGCAGGAATTCTTATTGCTTAAAGTTGGCGATTTTTTTAGAAACTAAGTTTTATTAAATTTAAATTTGTGTTTAGTCTATTTTTGTTTTGTTGCTTGTATAAAAACAAATTGAGTTGTTTTCGTTTTCTTGCTGGAATGGAGAGATTCGTTTACACATTTTGATTGTAGCCTGTTGCATTTAGTTTGATATAAATAAGCTTAAACCTAGTATTAAGTATGTAGATTTTCTAATACATTGATTGATAGATACGCTTGCATATCTACAGTAATAATTTTGTCAGCTGTCTCGCTCTCTCTCTCTCTTTCGCTCGAGATATTGGTTTTTTTTTTTTTCAAAGGAAATTTCGTTTAGGAAATCGAGCAGTCGCAACACATGAGCGTATAATAGAGACACTTAACCACCTTTTCATCCTGTTCTTCGGGTATTTCGGGTGGCGTTCCATCAAACTTGCTTGGTACACCATCAAGTTGATCCAGTTCCTTGGCGACTACTTTCTTCTTCTTCTTCTTCTGTTTATGTTGCTTCACATTTAAGGGTTTGCCATTTTTCTGCACATCACGCTGTGTATATAGCTCATCAATCCAACTGAGGTCGGGATTTGATGGTTTAAAAGTTTTGAGTGGTTCAAAATTACTGTCCGAAATACTCTCAATGGAATTTATATCTCCCTAAAAATAATAATTAAAAAAAAACAGTCATTGGTGATAACCTATTTAATGATGATTTTGTGGTTGAATTTGCTTACCTGTTGATGGTTGTTGTTGTGATTTCGATTGGTAGACTTCTTTCTATAAAGAACAGCAACATTATCAGTATCTTTATTGAAATCTGGGGTACTATCGCTTTTCGGAGAAGACGGAGATGCGGTTACTGCTGTCGAAGCGGTTGTTGTTGAGGTCACCGTCGTCATCATTGCGGCGGATGTATTAATTATAAGATTAGTGCGAACATTCAGATTATCTTTTGGAGCACTGGGCAAATCATAAACATCAAATTCTTCGGAAATTTCTTTGCCCAAAGCTGAGAAACGATTTTCCTTGAGAATTAAAACAAACAGAAATCAATCAAAACGGAACCAAAAAGATAAAGAAAAGAATTCAAACTATAGATGAAAATTAACCACAATTCGAAACTACGGATATAAAAAAGGAACACGAATCGAGAGCAACTTTCAAAATTTCCACTTACAAGTCCATTGAAAATGTCAGCCGTTTGATTGGCTTTATTGCTGATTTGCGCTGGCATTGTTTGTGTTTCTGCGGTTTCTGTACTGCTGGGTGTTGTTGTAGGTGGTGGGGAGAAAGGTAGAAAGGTTGTTTTTACCGTCTCGTCGATTTTGGAGTAAAGCACAACAGTTGAGCCAGGCTCCGAGCTCTGTATCACTGCGTCAACAGCACCTCGTCGAGTTGTGTCTGTTGCACGATCACTGGATCGTTGAGTACTTGTAGGCGTGTCCAGGAGTGGCGTACTATTCAGGTCACTAAGGAAAAATACCAATTTTTATAACTTTACTTTACTTTATTTATATTAAAATAAAAATGTTTTCCTATTAATTCACATATGAATTATGATCTGATTTAAAGAAATCTTAAATCTTTTAATATTCAACCAAGTGATGCCATGATGAAGACGTTAGAGATAGTACCACACATTTGTTAGTTTTTTATTTTCTTCAAATTTTAAACCAATTTAAAAAAGAAATACATGAAAATAAAATGAATTTGTTTACAATAATAAAATGAAAAGATTTAAAAACTGTAACAATTTTTACCTAAAGTTAAAGTTGCAATACAAACACGTTATAAGTGCGATTAACAATAAATCTGCTATTATTTCAGGCGCAAATTTCATTGCTAACCAGCAGATTTCAACGAGCCACATACGGAAAGGTTAGGAGACGAATAGGAGGCGGACCGGTAGCTTGATTGGTTGGTTGCTTATGAGCTTAAATGAGAGACGAGTACAAATTATGTTTACTTAATCAATTTAATACTTGAGCCGCAATTCGCTAACTAATCGAGTGCTTACTTAATCAACTAACAGAAGGGCTTCTACTCGCTCAATGTTCTCTTTTTGTGCAGGAACGCGTTAGTAAAACGAGTTAATAAGAAAACATTGGTGAATGACAAAAAAAAAATGTGTAAATAAACTTTGTGTACATTCATACATACACACTATAAACGTATATAAACAAATTATTGCTTACACAGAGAATTCTACCCTTCAAAGTTTAGTTTGTTTAGAATTTAAACGAGGATTTTGTCACAGGCAAAAACAAAACCCGATCATGGCTCAAGAATATGTTGAAGAACAGAAGAGTAAGAAGAGGAGAATCAATGGATATATTATTGTTGTAATAATAACTGAAATAATAAGCAGAGGGTCGCAAACTGCAAAGTAGGCAAAATTTTTAACTTAAAATCATTCAAATTGTATGCATTGTAGCAGAGTTTTTGTTTAATTTTTTGTGTTTTCTAAGTGAAATTAATTCATATTTTATTTCCCACTAAAGACAAATAAATAAAAGAGAGTCCTCTATAAAAATACATACATATACCTTATGTACAGATGTACATACATATGTATATGTATGTATACCACACATTTTTAGGAGTATATAAAGGGGTTTTCATTACGGACAAAACAATTTTGTATCTAAACTAACCACAAAATAATTGAGATATTGGGCTGAAATTTATTCCAGACGCAGTGCAGATGTTACATTTAACTATGGCAGTCCATATCGTTTCATATGACCACCGCGAGCACGTTTGCAGCAATCGATTCTTTGAAGCCAATTTTTCACCACTCTTTCACACATCGGCTGGAACGTGATCTGAGCACCGCTAAGCTTGTTGGGTTGTTGACATATGTAAATCAACGACTTAACGCAACTCCATAAAAAGAATTCCATCGGCTTTAATCGCATGAACGGCCGGAGCACTTCTCAAGATTACTCGATTACCGAACTTCGCCTTCAATAGATCAATTGCTTGACCAGCTGTGTGGCATGTGGCACCATCTTGTGGGAACCAGATATCACTGATGTCAAGTCCATCGAATTCTGGCCAAAAATAGTCCTTCAACATGACACGGTACCGAGCTCCATTGACCGTGACATGGCGAAAATTTTCATAATTTTGGGCTGAGACCAATCGGAGAAGTACGGCGCTTCATATGGTCAAAGTTATTGGATTAATTTGATCTTGCAAGAATGTAAGCCAAGATCTTTACACAAAATCCGGCACAATGTTGTTTGAGGGATTCGCAATTCCAGTGAACCGTGTGGAATCAACTGATTTGGATAATTTTGAACTGAAGCACTTACGGTAGCGATTTGCGACCTCATTGGCACAGGAATATCCAATAATGAATATTCTGACGATTCGAATTTATCCACTATAGCACATGCTCAGCCTGGTGGGACGATTATTTCGACCGAAAATTGGATAATTAATTAATTTTTAATAATTTGCAAACGTTGGTCTTTCGCGAACTTCACCATGGCAAAAATGTTAACCTTGACTGAGGTTTTGACGTCGACAAATCATGAAAAACGTTCAATAACAAAATTGTTATGTATCTATTGGAAAACCCTTCATGTACATATGTTCTATAATTTTGATCATTATAATATGAGAATGAATTTAAGAATATAAGTTAATTGATATCGTACCACTGTATATGAACATTGAAGATATAATATAATATATACATATCTATACTTCATTATTACAAATATATTTTTGTCGTATTTATGAAATGTGTGAATTCGATCGGAGCGAGCGATGGAATGGGTTGGGGAAACGTTGCAAAACGCTGCTGTGCGGTGAGGTGGGGTGAGGTGCAGTATGGTGCGGTTTAATTCGATGCAATGTGAAGCGTGGATGGTGATGATGTGGAGCTTTTTTCGTTGTCAACTTACGCATGGACTAAAGAATTCTGTGCTCTGCTCCCACCGAGTGACCACACTTCACTCTGCTTCTGTTTCGGTCCATAGCCGCTGAGACTGAGTCGTTTATCAGTCGAGTCGTAGCGACCTTTATGATGACTTTTGCGCCGTCCTGGTATCCAAAGCATTCGCAAGCCATACGATTTACTTTTTGAGTTGCGTGATGCCATCTGTGATGGATTTAAATTGTAATTTTTATGTTTATTTTTTTAATTAGCAACTGTAACTGTAACACTTTAACGCAATTAATGATGAATGGTTGAACTTTGCTTTGTTATTTTGTAGAAATTTATTGAATTAGGTTATTTCAATAAAACTGTGATCAATGACATATATTTTAACAATAAAAATATAACATGTGATGTTTTTTAGATTTGATGTCAAAAATCAAACAATGCCAAGAATTCGTTTGCTTGGAAAATCAGTCGGAACAATTTTTAAAATTTTTTAACTATTCAATACTGAAACGTAACTATTTATCAATACAAACGTACTTTTAATACTAAAATCTAACTAATCAGAATCAATAAATAAATTTTAATAAATTTATATTGATTGTGAACGAAACACTTTGCTTTATAAGCTTCAAATTGATATAGATTTTATATGGATTCTATGGAATTATATAGAATATGGAACTAAAGCTAAAGTCCACCATCTCAAGTGGCTGATTACACTCACTTAAGCATCTACTTAAAAAATTTGTATTACTAATTAATATGAATTTAAGTAGGGATCGAAATCAATAAAAGTAAGGATCAGGAAGAGTTCAAATAAGTTTATTTAATTTCAATTGGCTGCAAATAAGTTTGGTTTACTTGAGTTCCAGTTCAGTTTCACTTAATTTAAATTAAGATTCAATAAAAACTATAAATTGTTTAGTCTTTTGTAGAATTTCTTAAAATTACAAAAAGTTTTTATTGTTATAATGTTGAAATGATTGTTTATATTATAAAATACCTAAACTATAATAAATGTGCATAAATTATTTCAGAAAACTTAATGAAAACTCATTAAAAAAAACCATGAAATATTAGTTATTTAAAGAAACTTCAACTATAACTCAAATGAATGGCAACTGGAAGAAGATTTAAATGAAAATTAATTAGAAATTTTGTAAGGTAATAAAAAGAAGTCATAATAAATCACTTCACTTTGAAGTCGAGACGAAAAGAAAGAAACAATCCATTCAATCAGTGAGCACAACAAAATACATATTGTAATTATGTGGAAAATATGAAGATGTGAGAAGTCTAAAACATATAAGAATGCTATAAAGCTTCAAGGGGAATAATAAGTTAAGTGGTATAGATGACAACTAAAGATTTCTGCTAAATCTGCGTGTATAACAACAATTATTCTTAAGATTAAAGACCAAAGGATTACCCCCTTATAAACGATAAACGCTCTGTCCGTCTAGCACCCGTTTTGTTTTGTGCTTTTCGTAGTTTTGACGTTACTAACAAACAAAATACCAACAAAATACGAAAAGCACAAAACAAAACGGATGCTAGACGGACAGAGCGTTTATCGTTTATAAGGGCCTTAGTTAAAATTTCAAGTTGCTTCAGTGTTTATTGAAAGCAAGAGGAGAAGATAAAATCGTTTAATCAACCGTTTAATCTCTAAATTCTCTACGATTTTCTAGTTCCGTTTTACAATAGATTTTATAATCAATGATTTTAGTCAGTTTAGTAGTGTTCAGTGAGTCTTTTGAAAGCCTAGAGTATCGACTTCAAACTGGCTTCATAGACAAGCTGGACAAATATTTTTAACAGTAGTATGTATGTAAGAAGAAGCATAAGTATAGGATTATCGCCAGAAACGTGAAACGTCTGTAAAAAGCGGGACGAAGTTGTCACCAAAGCTTGAATCAAGAGGACAGGATGGGAGGAGGGGTGTTTCTGGTTGGTTGGCAACAAATATCGAAGATCTAAATACAATAACTAACTAGCAAAACATCTAGAATCTCTCGCTCTCGCTCTCGCTCTCGGCTTTCCAATGTAAGTAAAAAATATAATATTAAACAATGGCCAACAAAACATAATGTAAGCCATTAAAGCAGAAGGCGCTCCACTGTAACTAAACATCGACTGACTGACCGACAGATCGACTGACCAACCACCCGACTCAGTGAAGATCGGCTCGAAATGGAATTGTGTTTTTTTTTTAATGTCAGCTATTACATTGTATAAAATGGACAAGTAAAGGGGGACAAAAGAGGATTGGGTGTTTTCTTCTTCTTCTTCGCTGAGAAATCGATCTTTGTTTCGATCTTTCGCCGAAGATCTTCTTTCTGCTCTGATCACATTATTCAACTTGAGTTGGTGATGCGATTTCTGTTCGACGTTCGGTCGTTCGAGTCCATGCAAAAAACTTGTTTTGCTGCAAGTAATAAAATCTTAGTTACTGCTAAGAAAAGTGGTCAGGTATGAATTCAAGCCCACCCTCCCTCCTCGCTACGTTACCCCTTCCTTGGGTACTTAACTCAATGTGGTCCGTCTTTATTGCTTTTTCAGTCTGTCTATCTGTTTGCCTTTGTATAACTTATCTTCCATTATATGCAACGTCTGCATAGTTAGTTGTATATATGTACATATATATGTATATCTCACTTAAGATTAGTCTCCACAGAACTAACTTCATGATTTAGCAGATAACTAATTAAATAGTTGATGTCTATGGTGTCTGTAGTGAATGCATAAAAAAGGTGTTTGCATATGTTTGTAATACGTTATGCACAACAGTAGAGTTATGTAATTAAATTAAGATTATCAGATGAGAACATATATGATATTTAAATCAGTTGCAATTGATTTAATTAAAATTAAAATAATTAAAAGTAAATGATTTAAAAGTAAATGTGTTCGTTTTAAATACATTTTTTATATTTTTTAATGAGAACACAATCAAAAACAAATACAAACGGTTTAGAGTATATTATAATTACATTTATTTACGAGATAATAAAGCAAATTCTAAAAATGCAATGCAGATCGTTTTAATATGCTGCTATAAAAAAAGTTTGCTAAATAAAACATTAATTTTAAATGTAAAAATGAGAAAAGTTAACAAGTTAAACCACTTAAAAGTGAATTAAGTTCATTTTATTTGTTGCTGTTGTATATTATTAAATAAACGAAGGAACAACACTAAACTAATGGAAAATAATAACTAATCGCTAGAAAATCAACAAAACGTCATCACAGCGAACCGGGTTTTTTTTTCTTAGGTTTTTTTCCTTTTTTGTTTATAGCAAAATCAAGGTAAGCAGCTCGTAAACGAATCTAAGTTAAATTGTTCAATATTAATCTTGTTCGTCTTAAGCTAAAATATGTGCAAAATTAACAAAATGAATTGATTCTTTGATGGATTCCAATAATTGGTTATAATTGCAATCAACCGTTGTTAAATGATCACTACTACAACTTTTATAATTTATACTATTTTTATATTTACTTTTTTTCAAAATAGTTTCCTTGAATACTATTTTAAAATGTATTGTAAGTTTAACCTATTGTAGTTATTGTTGCTCCATAAAAAATGCAATTGATTTGAATGAATTTAAACAAGCTTGTTCTCGCTTCTCAAGTTCAAAATAATGAATTTTCCTTCAAATTAGCACAACACTGTCACTTAAATGCGCCAATCAAACTGAATTCTAAACACGTGCTGATTTCAACATTCAGCAACCGACTAAACGTAAATAAATGTGAAATGTTAAATTTAACAGAAATTACTTTAAAAAGAAAAACATGTATGTATGCAAGTACATAAGTATTTTAATTAAAAACAAAAAGCCATCTGGTTGAGAGATTTTTGAACTAATTTATCAGGCGACTAACATTTTTTAAAAAACTTATTGACTAATAAAATCATTTATAATTTAATAAAGCAAGCATAACAGATACCCTAGATAAAAGCGTAAAATCCTATTTGAATTAGTGTTAAAACAATATTAAAATTGTTGATACATTGTAGAAGCATCTTAAATAAATATACATGTAAATAAGTATGGACACAGTCGTGGTGACTGTAGTCTTTTTATGCTGAAGATGTGGCAACTTGGTGAACAGGTTTTGCGTACAACCAGAAGCTGGTTTGCTCTTACCGCGAAGAGTTATAATTAACTTACATTAACTAATGATACTTTCGATCCACTTTTATAAACAAAAGAAAGCAGAAGCTCCTAATGACAAAGATTTGTATACAACAGAAGTAAAACGTACCATAAAAACAACTGCGTATGAACATATATATAATTACATATACGTAGATATATATTATAGGTATATGCATTTAATTACTTACCTTGGAGAAATGAGCCTATAACTTCCAAATTTGTTTATAAATTGATACATTCAAATGAACAAACCAAAGAAAATAAGAACAAATAAAAACTGCAAAGTAGTTGTGTTGGCAGCGACAATCAACTGTTATTGTTGTTTTGTTTTTTCCCGGTATAAATGAAAACCGTCAAATCATGTCTAAAGAAGGTCTTGAATGAGAATCCAAATCAATTCATAGTTTTCTTTTTAATTGTTCACTTAAAATATTTTTCTATAACTTCGGAAAAAAGTTTAACTCGAAGATGTACAACATCTAATAAAAAAATTGAGATTCTACAAGCTCCAACATGCAACTAACGACAGTTAAGACAGGCTTGCTACTGGTCTTGAATGGCACATTCCATTTGCGTTGTTTGTTTTTGGTCGTTTGTCGTGGGGGAAACAAGAAGGCACGAGTTGTGCGGCTACAATTTTTCTTATAGCCGCGTTCTATACACTTCTATTTGTTGTCGTTCTTTTCAAAAATATGTGAATATGAATTTCTGATTTACAATACAAATTCTCGTTGACATACAGCGAACAAAATAGGAACCGAAGTCAGATCCATCCCCGTACTAAACATTCGAATTCTAGTGAAAAACTGTTTAAATAAAATAAATGACAATATTTTCTCTCTCATTCTGCTTTAGCTTGCTTGTTCCCTGCAAAAAACGTTCAGCTGTTTAAAGCATTGGCGTTTACACTAAAGTTTCCTAAAAAAGTTTCGAAAGCATTTAAAAGTGATATTCAGATGGTAATATAGTTCATATATAATTCAATACAAAAAATAACTACTCATAGTTTATATTCTCATTTTACATTTATTTCAATCGAAGTTTACATTTCTATCGGTGGTATTCGGGTATTCTCATTCATTGAAAAGTGTATATATTTTCAAAGTTTATCGATTTAAATCTTTCATAGATTCCATGGCAATGTTTGTAATTTTTTGCACAAGAACGCATGCTTTTCGATGCGGTAAGTCACGTAAAACCGACGCAATGTATTTCCCAAAATGATCAAAACTATCTAGATTCTTCGTCTTACTTGGGAAAATTACGTTTCCTATATTCTTTCTGGGAAGATTGTCAGAATATGATTCAGTGATTGGATTTTCAATTTTAATTTTTTTTAAAACATTATTATCTTCAACTGTATTGCGGACTTCTTTTGTATATGGAACATTTGGTATATATAACTGTGTCACAGTTGAGTCATTGGAATCGGAGTCGGTGAATCCTTCGCAATTTCTATCAAATATTGTTATTTCTTCACACTTTTTTACTTTACTATGGGAAATCTGAAAATCGTATTAAATATGAGAAAAGAAGTTTCATTTCTATAATATTATTGCTTATAAACTAATTTTTAAAACTTTGCAATAAATAAGATAATCTAATAATTTTTTTATAATGACTTCAGTATATCTAATTTGGTATTTATATACTTTTTTCGCACATACAGATACTTACGCTATTTCCTTGAATGTTGCTTAATGCAACATACGAGTATGGTTTCAAAAAAGAATCCATAAGTTTGAACCATTCACCAAGTTGTTTATAAACATCTTCCGAAGATATTGATGATTTTTCGCTAGCTGAAATTTTTTTAAGTTCTTGACAATAAGAATTGCGTAAGCTTTTGATTTTTTCCATCACGTGTTCAGCCTGGAAACCTAAATATATATAAGACATATAGAAAGTTATACAATAGAAGGACACATATAACAGAAACAAAAGTACTACGAAATATCGTTTCATATCGGTGTTTTATAAAAAAATATCGATTAAAATTATGTGGAATTTCACACTGTTAGAAATACCTGGAATAGCCATGGATTTGGCTATCCTTTTTGCAGCAGTCAACCTGTCGTCATTGTTTCTATATGATTCCAATTGTGGATTCCATAACAGTTCCTCCGATTGATACAATTGAATGAAACGAATTTTTTGGGTATCATTCAGTTTAAACACACTTCTGGTTGCAGCCATTGCAGTGATTGAAGCCATCGAAGCACTCTCCGGAACGCACGACTAACTACGGAGTTTCTGCGTTTACACTATTGTTATTAAATAAATTTCAAAAGGCCTTAAAATAATTTTTAAAAATAAATAAGAATACTAAGGAAAATTTTAAAACCATTCAGAGTGTCGAAAACTGGAGTTTCCTGTTTGACATAGGAACCTTATTCGAAAAGGAGGTTAAGGGGCAAATATTTGGCTTTCAGTATGTTGAAATGATCTGGCTATGACCGTCATTTTTTAATAATTAAATATAATATTAATATAGTATATACATTTGCAAAACATGTACAAAAATTCGTCCAAATTTGCAACAATTTCTTGTCGAAAGCAGGATCATGGTTATAGCGTTCTGCATAAAAAAGCTGCAAAGTCACTGCATATTATATATAATTATTTTATTAAGAATAACTATAACTAATTTCTAATGGAAATGTTTGTGAATGCAGATCACTACTGAAGTGCGCATTAAAATTTTATAATAATTATAAAGAAAAATATTGTAATCGTTTTTTCTACTTTCCATCAGGTCGAAAATTATCCTTATTCAGCCACTTCCATAAGACTGTGTGTTCCAATTTCATTTTGACAGAAACGCAACGCACGACGCACTTATTTAGGTACCACAGTAACTTCCAATGATAGCGGCGTGAAGCCAGCAGCAAATGTCAAAACGCAAATCTTTTTATATGTAAAACGTAAACAAACACAAAAGAAGAAGAAGCATAGCTACGCCGCCAGAGAAAAATAGAACTCGATCGCCTGCAAGCGGCGTGAAGCCTAGCGGCTAGCTGCAAGATGCGTAGCGGCTAACCGCAGATACGTAGCGGCACTGGAAATCAATATTTTTTTTCTTGTTCCCCATAAGAGCCATGTAATTTTGACAGATGCCGCTTGTATCTTGTAGCCTTGGTTGTGGTTAATGCTGTAGCCTTGGTTGTGGTTAATGCTTAAGGCTGCTCGCACACTGCATGCGTTTTTCGTTCGTGCGAATTCTGACGGAAACATGCGAGCGATCCCATTGCATGTTATTGATTGTAAATGCGCACATTGAAGCACTGTTCCGTCGTCAGAATTGCTGCGAAAAGTTGCGAATTGCGAACGATCCCATTTGAATGGGAATCCCATTGAAAATAAATTTCGCGTTTCGATAGCGTTTGAGATTTTTCTCTCTCATTTCTTCGAAAAATATGAAAAGCGCAAAAACAAAAATCGAAACTCAACGCAAAAATATGCATTATGAGGCTGTTAATCTCTTCCAACTGTGCTATGTGTTGTGAGCCTAGCTTTTTTAAAATGTTTATGACGTACATGTACAGAACGAAATCACTTTTGTTTGTGTACATGCGCAATTATTATACTGTCATTATTGCTGTATTCTATTATTTTTGATTTGTTTACAATTGAGCAAAGAGAAGATTTTGTACTCCTTTTTTTCCAACCACCAAACAGCAGATTTTTCATATACTTTTCATCTCAGTCAGCCTTTAAAATAAATTCAAAACCAGGGCTGCCAAGTATATTTTAAATATGACTCAATTACGCTCAAAAGATTACCGGAATTTTAATTTAATTCCCCAATCCAACAAACTTTTCCTATAATTTTGTATTCCTTTTTCGATTTATTTAATTATATTAAAAAATTAAAAATATAAAAATAAGTCTTAAAAGGAAACTAAATTCCGGAACGTTCGAAAAGGCGCATAGATACTATTTAAAATAGTTTTAACTTTTATAGCAATTTGTTTGGTAATTGCAACAACAAAAAAGAATGCGTTTTGTATTTGTTTCGCTTTGGCCGTGGTTATTCTATCGAGTTTTGCTTGGCAAGTAGGACTTTTTTTTTGTTGTTTTGTGTGTAAAAGAGAGAATTGTTTACACACAAAACAACAAAAAAATGTCCTACTTGCCAAGCAAAACTCGATAGCATAACCACGGCATTTGAGTATACAACTTTTTCTTGTATTCTTGCAACTGAATGAAATACATAAAGTCAATAGCTCTTAAATTAATACCGCCATAAATATGTTTTTTGAGGTAGAGGCTTATTTAAGGCCTTATTATGAATACTCATAGGAATGAATCGACTCTATGAATTTCTTATTTTTCTTCGGCATTGATATTTTATAATGGCTTTGTTTTTGTAATAGCCGTTCGTGTCAGTATTCATGGTAAGGTTCTAAGATGGAGAGACAGTTCTTAAGTCATTTCACAGCAAAATCGAAAAATTAACTTTTCTCAAATTTAAGAATTTTTTCCCATTTCTTGTTCGTTGACATTTTTGAAAATGGAAAATTAAAGTATCTGTTATTATTGAATGTTTTACAATATTTAGAATTTTCGTTTTTCACAAAGTTTAAATCACCCAATATTATAGTTTATTCCCGTTTTTCTGCAAAGGATTATAAATTCCCATCAATTTGGGAAATTCGCCATGACTTGGCAGTCCTGACCAAAATACACATCTTGACAATCTACACATTTTAACCGGATTCTTGATCGAACCCTCTCACCCAGCGCGAAAAGAATCTCTTCAATCATTATACAGACGGATTGATTCTATTATTATCCAAAGCAAAACGAAAACATTTGTGCTCCTGAGGTAAACCCGACGTACAACCATTCACGTTGGTCTGTGTTGTGGATTTTGTCTCGCAGTCTGCCGTGTTGTCGTCGAGATCGTGTTTTCTTTCTTTATCCGTAAATTTTGAGCTGCTGCAGTGCGGTTAGCTAAAAAATTGTAAAGTATACATAAAAGTTGAATATTAATAAATTGTAAAATATTATTAAAATAATTGTAATAAAAATATAAACATACAATTATTACATAAAAATATTAGTAGTGATGATTTTCTTAAAGGAAAAGGAAAATTTTGAAATCTGCTTCAAACGCACACACTCGCAAACCTATGCAAATACCGTGCATAGATAAAAATTTCGCCAAAGAAAATTTTCAAGTTCTTAGTGTACATGTTGTCCGTCTGGGTTGTGAATTTATTTTTGGCGCTAGCGAACGGGGGAAAATTTTTATTATTTATTGGTGGTGTTTTTCCTTTTGTTCTTCTAAATTTATATCAACAAACCAGCTCTATTTAGAGAATGCAAAGAGGCAATTGTATAGTGAGAGAAAAGTGAGAATGGATGTGATCAAGAGAAGTTGTGAGAGGAAAACGAATTTTGCTCGTGAAACTCTTGAAATGATAAGAAAATTGCAACTTTTAAATTTAAAAAATATATCCATGTATATACTCTATATATTATATATTAACGAAAATAGTTTGCCTGTTCTTTTATTGTTTTGCTTGCTTGAAAACATTACAAACGTTCAAACATTGTAGACGGTTTTGATTAATGAAAGCGTTGAACATGTTTCTATGATCAAAATCTGTTTTAGTTAAATTATACCGGCTGTACAATAGTTTAGTAGAACCAAGTAAGCAAACCAAGAATTTTGATATAAAAATTTCATGTAAAAAAGCCATCACTTAAACGACAGTTAAAATTAAATAATTGAAGCGGTTATTAATTAGAAATTTTATTGATTATCATAAATAAATGTACGTATATTCGTCATTATAAATGCATTTCTTGCATATTAATTAATGCAATAAAAAATGTGAATGTAAAAATTATATGAAAACTAAATTCAATAAATAAAATAATGAACAAAATAATGAACTGATATGCTATAGTAAAAGAAAACAGTAACCAAACCAAAGTAACTGAAAATATTAAGGAAATAGTTGGTGCTATTGATGTCTTAGTTCTTAAATCGTGGTTTATTTTATAATAGTTGTATATAATAATTACAATAGTTATGTCTTTTTTTTATATTTCTATTTCGTGTCTTTTATTTCAGCTGAAACGATTGTGATCTGGAAAGAATAATCGGATCGATTTACTAATTCATCATGGATCCCGAAGCCTTCTTAGATATGGCCAATCAGGTCATAAAGCTGAAAATGTTTCCATACTTCGATATCGCCCACAGCTTACTCGCTGCTCTGGCGGTTCGAGAAGATCTGGGTTCGAATGCGCAAACCTTTTCACGGAAGCATCCGCTCTCCTGTTGGTTATCCACCATGTTGGTGATATTTTCTGGCGGCATGGTAGCCAACGGTTTGCTTGGAGAACCGATTTTAGCGCCACTGAAGAACACACCTCAACTGTTGGTTGGCACAGCAGTTTGGTAAGCAGTTTATGACTTAGCAATCCAACCTCATTCTTGGATTAATTCTCATGAAACTCATTTCATTTAAGGTACCTTGTCTTCTATACTCCTTTTGATGTCGGCTATAAAGTGGGCAAATTTTTGCCTATCAAGATCGTGGCTAGTGCTATGAAAGAAATATATCGGGCCAAGAAAGTATACGATGGTGTTTCACATGCCGCCAAACTTTATCCGAATTCATGGATTATCATGATCATCATTGGTACGTTAAAGGGCAATGGAGCTGGCTTTACGAAACTTTTGGAGCGATTGATTCGTGGTGCCTGGACACCAACTGCCATGGAGTTTATGCAACCGTCCTTGTAAGTATAGAATACAAGATTAAGAAGATTTTTCGTCTTACAGAATTTTTCTGGCTTAAAGAGCGCTCATGAATTCTATTACCCATTTTCAGTTACACAAAAGCTTCACTTCTTGCCTCGGTAATATTTGTACTGGATAAGAAAACCGATTGGATCTCAGCACCACATGCTTTGGTCTATTTTGGAATCGTTATCTTTTTGGTCTACTTTAAACTGTCCTCGATTCTTTTGGGTATTCATGATCCTTTCCTGCCTTTCGAAAACCTTTCGTCTGCCATTATCTTCGGCGGAATTTGGGATAGTTTGGCAAAGATTTTGGGTCGTGGTCAAGTCAAGGAAGGTGAAACCAAAGATGTTAAAAAGACTAATTAAAGCTGTAACCAAATATTGAGTTAAAAGAAAAGACGTAAAACACAAGGATGAAAAATATGTGCGACAACAAAATAAGCAGTTACGAAAGCAACAAAATGCAACACGGAGACCTTTGATAACATAATTTATTATTTTGTAGATTTGATTTTATTTTTGATAACCTGTTTTCCTTCAATTTATATTCGTCCTATTTCCATAACTTTGTTTTGTCGATCTAGTCAACAAGATTTTAATTTCTGTAAAAGTAGTTGCCCTTTTTAAGGCACATCAAAATGGGTGTGTTTGTGCAATAACAATGGCGACTTCTAAATGGACATTTCATTTCTATACATTAAAATGCCTTAACTCGTGCTGAATTTCCCTTTTGTTTAGTTTGTTAGTTGTGAAATATTTTCTAAGATAATATTTTCTAGTTTTATATAACGAAAATAACGAAGCAAAACATTTGCCAAGGTATAGAGACCAAATACGTTACAACACATAATTTAATGTGAACGAATTTCAATAAATTAATAATGATTACCTTATGAACATTTTGTAATAATACAACAATGCAATAGTTTATAATTAAATATATACAATTTTGAGATACAAATATAAACTGTTGCTTTGTTTCATCAGATCTCATTATTCCAAGATAAGGAAAACTAAAACGTTGCTTTTTCCAAAAGTTTAAGCAGACAGGCGTTTTTGGCAAAAAAAAGGAAAAATAAGTAATTGAAATTAGAACAAAAGAGAAAAGTTAAATGCCACCATTATAATAAAAGTATTAAAACTCTTTCTTTGGCTTTTCATTGCCCCTGTTCTTTGATTCTCAATTTTTTTGCCTACGAAGTTCGTTGGCTTTTCGTATCTCCGTCAGCTTCCTTTCAAATATCAAAGGAAACCTGCAGAGTTGCATTTTAGCAGAATCACTGAACGTACTCAACAACGCACTAGCTAAATTGACAGTGCAAAAAACTTTGTTGATAGATGACATCATTATGACGTCAATTTCAACGTCCAAAGAGAAAATTGTTCGAGGAAAATTACAGAAATGAGCCCTTAGTGTGAGAGCATGGTGTTGAGAACGGAAAAAATACTCTCTCTTTTACAAATAAAACAACAACTTCATTTTTGTCGAGTCTGCTCGAAAGTTATCGTAGTGTGTTTTAATAGTTACCATCCCTGTTTGCTGGTTTGTGTACAGTATTTTTTGACGTCACCATTTTGACAGATAGTGGCTTCTTTTGCTTCTTAAACACACAGTAGTGAATATTTCTGGATTATTAAGATTGTTTACAAAGTTTTTTGTAAAAATTTTAATTAAATAAATTCTATTTAGACTTTTAATTGTTCGAAATATTTTCATCATGAATATGGAAATTGAATATGAAGACGGTGGATGGCAGGGACGTCCAAAAGCGGCTGGTGAAGACGAGGTAATTTCACATAAAGGTTTCACAACAGAAACGATTTAAAATGAAATAATATTTGAATTAAAGGAAATTCACGAGGACAACCCGCAGGAAACAATACAAGAATGTCTGGAAAAATTTCTAACACCTGATTACATCATGGAGCCGGGCATTTTTACACAATTAAAGCGATATTTTCAGTCGGGTGGGTCGCCGGAGGAGGTGATTACAATGCTATCGGAGAACTACAGGGCAGTAGCGCAGATGGCCAATTTGTTGGCGGAATGGCTGATACTGGCTGGCGTCAAGGTGACCGATGTACAAGCGATGGTGGAAAATCACTTGAAAGATATGATACTAAAAACATTCGATCCTAAAAAGGCGGATACCATCTTCACGGAAGAAGGCGAGACTCCTGACTGGTTAACAGAAATGATCGATCATCACACATGGCGTTCGCTAATTTATCGCCTGGCCGAAGAGTATCCGGATTGTTTAATGCTGAATTTTACCATCAAATTGATATCGGATGCTGGCTTTCAGAGTGAAATCACTTCGATATCAACGGCGGCACAACAAATTGAAGTTTTTTCGCGTGTGCTGAAGACTTCGATTACAAAGTATCTCAATAATCCCGAGGATATACAGGGTGCCATACAGGAGTGTGCACGTATGGTGTGTCACGGGCAGCACACGTACGTGTACTCGCAGGTACTCGTGCAGGTCCTCAGCCAAGAGCCGAAAGGCGGATTCAATATGAAGCGCTTGTCACAGGAGATCACGAAATACGCGTTGTTAAAGTGAGTCAAAAAAGTAACAAGATGTTCCCTTATTTTCAATTTGATTACTTAGTAATTAATTTTAAATGTTGTTTGATCTTATGTCCTCTTCTTAGCAATCAGAATGTCACACCCATTACTATGACTCTTAATGGTTCTGCTGCTCATCCTCAAGCTTGCCAGGCCCTGTCTTCCATGCTGTCACGCAATACCCTCAATCCGGCGGATATAACGGTGCTCTTTCGCACCTATACTGCTCCTGACCCTCCGCCAATCGATCTCATACGCAATCCACAATTTCTTGAGCTTCTTGTTGATTCGCTATTCAAACCAGGCCTCAAAATAAATCCTGAGCACAAATCGAAATACATTCATTTGCTGGCTTATGCGGCATCTGTGGTAGATACGCCGGCGAAAAAACGTCCTATGACTGAACGCGTTCTGAACAAGGATGAGTTGAACAACACCATACAAGCGATCGAGAAGGTGCACGCAATCTGCAATATGAACAAAGGTTCCATGGAGCTAATCGCAGAATTGCAGACTCTTTACAATTGCATTAAGTGAGCAAATAAGAAGAAATACGAACTATTTGTTTATATTACAATACTAATCGCACGCTTTTGTGTGTTTCATATGTAGATATCCAGTAGTGGGAGTTGGTGTCATTCGCTGGATTGAGAACACCGTCACAGAGCCTTCATACTTTAAGCTATCCACAGACAGCTGCCCCACTCATCTGGCGATTCTCGACGAAGTGACGGCCGTGCATCCAACTCTGCATCAACAAATATTGAGTCTTCTCATTCGACTCTTCGAGTCCAAACAGGACGAATTGGAGATTTTGGTGCAGCTGGAGATGAAGAAAATGTTGCTTGATCGTATGGTGAATTTGCTGACACGTGGCTGTGTTGTGCCTGTTGTTAAGTATGTCAAACAGTGCTTCGCCAGGGGTGACACCGACATGTCGCTGATACGTTATTTCGTCACCGAAGTACTGGAGACTATAACGCATCCATATTCACCAGAATTTGTGCAACTCTTCTTGCCAATGGTGGAAAACGAGGAGATTACTGGCTCAATGCGAGGCGAAGGGGACAATGATCCAGTGTCTGAATTCATTGGTATGATATTGGAAATAGTTTTCCCCATATAAACTGTCCCCGAAATGAATACATTTTTTACTTTATTTTCAGTGCATTGTAAAGCTCACTATACCACGATTTAAACAAACAGCACCAGCATAGAAATTGGATGTTGGTATTCATTTGGAATCATAACAGAATTGTATATAAATAAAATGTGAACATTTTGTTTACTTTAGTTAAGAAGCAAGCATTTAGAACCAATAAGTAATTACAACTAATAATGATTAATCAACATTTTATACATAATACGGATGACTTGAATTCGCAATGGTTCCTCAAAATCCAAGCAAAATAAAATCAACGTAGACCGGAGTTAAAATTGGAGGCCAAACATGTGTTCAGAAAGGTTACAAAAAAAAGAAAACAGTTAAAATTCTTTCAAATAAAATGTAAATATTAATATCAGAAATGATTAATTAATGAATACGTGTTACTATTACGAAATAGAAAATATTGTAAACGTTCCGTGGACTCAGTGAGTTGATGGACACGGAGGAGATGTAGAGAGGTTCTGCCGCTGTATGAATCTCATATTTTAGCCTTCCATATTTATGGAAACTGATTAGAAAACTGTTGATTCATAATGTAGACTTCATAATGTGTTTGATTATAAGTGAAAAATAATCATCGAGTATTTTAGCTTAGCCGAGAATATTTGAATAACCAAGATGAAGTATTCCATAATACGGATGGACTAATTCAAGCATCAGATCTCAATCTGTACTTAGGATATGCTTTGGAACGAATTTGATAACGAGATTTGAAATTAGGTGTCCCACGTCAAGAGTGTCAAACCAGAAATCTTTGGGAGAAGATTCTTCTAGGAGTTTGGAAACCAAACGATCCAAAGTATAATATATTCATATAAGTGTATATAGTACACCAGAATAGATACCGAATATCTACAGTTTTTATATATCATAATAGAATATTATTGCGTACATATAATATAGATAGTGTTACTATATTGACGATTAAGATACGAGTGGATATTTCAATTTGCATTTTTGTGTTGGTAAACTTTGTAAACTTATTAAATCTATTTATATGTGTATTTAGAGAAACAACTATTCATTATGTTTTGATGGAATTAAAGCAATTTTTCTGAAATGGATTTCTATATAGAAAATTCAGTATTTTCAATATCTGTGGATAGAATAGTTTTCCCCAAAAGTTGGATAGATGACAATGTGTGTAGATTAGTGCTGACAGCAGTGTTGATTTTAAAATATTTACAACGATATTTTAACAATAGTTTTACACATGTTACAATTGTTTTTTTATTGACACTATGATGAGTAATATTTTTCAAAGGACGGTTTAAAGGTGACAATTTAAACAAGGTGTGAAACGCGCTTAAAACAATATTAACACAATTTTTAAACTAAATTTTTACACTATAATTAATATTACAAATACAATGAAAACAAAAGTGAATACATACATATATGTATGTAAATGTATTTTCCCAATTCCCATTTTCAATTCATTCTTTTTTATTATATAATTTTTAATATAAAATAATGAAAATTAAAATTGCCTGCTCGTCTATGGCAACAAAGCTTTGCGTTTAGTTTCTTTTTTGTGCTTAGCAACATATGTTGATAAACACTGTATATGTACTGTGAAGTAATACCTGATATCTTTTAAATCAGATAAAATTTCGTCTCCATTCTATTTTTGTACAGTAGCGATGAAAAATACCTAGAAATCGGTATATCGTTCATTGAAATTAAATAAACGGAACAGATGCTAGCGGAATATATAGAACATTACTGATGTACTGATTAAATATTTAAATATTAAATTTGTATATATGTAAATACGAGTATGTATATTTTTAAAAATGTATTTAATTTAAAATATTTAATTTTAATTTTTATGTTTTTATATTTATTTTTGAAAATGTTATTTTTATTTTAATTTATTCGTTTATTCACCTTTAAAGTTCACCTCCAAAGCAACAAGTGTTTGTTGTTGGGTAGTGTCGGCACACTCACACATCGTATTTGTGAGTTTTTACCTCTCCTTGTTTTTAGTGCGCTCTCTTTCTCTTTCTCATTTTTCTTTGTTTTTGTATTCAATCCGTTGCTTTGCGGTGATAAGAACTTTATTATCATTTCAATTTAGTTCAGGTGAATAAAAGTGTTAACAGCACATAAGTAAAATTACAACAAAAAACCGCACCAACAACAACACTAAACCTGATCACTACACCAAACGGATGAAGTGACGTTTTTTCAATACGAGTTGCTAACGATTACTGGTGTTGTTGTTGTTCCCTTTGCTGCTGTTTGGTGTTGTACTTGTTAGAACATTTTGTCACTACATATACATATGTACATATGTATACATATATTATGCATACATACGTACATATTTCTATGATCGGGAAGTAATTATTTGCAAGTGTTCGTTTGTTTATTCGTCGACGTGTGTGAGCTTTTCTGAGCGCCGCTTTTCAACAAAGAATTCTGTTGATGGTTTTTCCAACGTTTGTTTTAATATTTTTTCTTGACGTGTTTTTTTTTTTTGTAATTTTTGGTCAAAGCAGTTTTTTGTTATTTTTCACCCTTCCCAGTTTTTCAAGTTCGATATCTTGGACAGTTTATCGATGTCGCGCGGATTTTGCGGAGCGTTTATTCGAGCACCGGCTGAAGCATTCCGTTTAGTTTGATGACAATTTTGTCGACGATGTTGTTGTTGTTGTTTGCCTTGCTTATCTGTGGCCGAATGACGAAGTGTCAATTGGAAATTCTTTAAAAGTTAGAAAATTTAGTAAAATAAACTCTTAAAAACAAATACAATTACACATAAAAAAAGGAGAAATCCGCTAAATAAAGTGATCAAAAAAGTTAATTTTGTGGTGCATTTCGATTTGGAAATAAAAACAAAAAGTAATTTTATGCCATAAAAATGAAATCCTTCTCTCATTTTTATTTAATTTTGATATAATTGTTTCACGATACAATACAAAAAGTTTTTCTATTCAAACTTATTCAAAAATAAAGTATTCCAGAGTTTTAAGTGGTTTTTTGCTTTTACTTTGTGTATTATTACTATTATTACACATATTTTCTGAATTGAAATTTCCAAAAAAATGGTAAGTTTATTTTTACACAGCTTTTAAGTTTACAATATGTTTGAGTGATACAAGTGAGTGCACCAGCGAGGGTTAAAAAAAGTGAGGTTAAGTATACGCCAGGGTACACGTGGTACTCATGGTACTTGAAGTTTATAAGCAATTTGAAGCATGGTCTGAATTTTATTATAATATAACATACTCTTTAATATAATATAAGTTTATTTCTGATTTCATTCTGATCTCGTGTATATGAACCCTCGATTTTATCAATTATCTTTACTCAATACTACATAATATAGTGTATATCTTTATAGTATGTTTCTCTTTCTTTATACAATAAAAAATATCTTCTTCAAGCAGTTCCACTTATCACAGGGAAGACTGTAGTCAAAGCCATCTACAATGCAATTTTGTTTACTAAATATTTCTAGTTTCGTACTGATTGAAGTCATTTCAATTACAATTTATATTCCTTTTTATCTCTGCATTTTTTATCACTTTATTTTTATCACTTTTCGTATTTCTGTTTATATAAAGTCATTATATATGTACATATGTACATATCATATATATGACATTTAAAATAACTGTTTTTTATATTTTTACCGTCTTTTCTAAATGAAGCGCAACATTTAAATGAATTACTTTAATTAATCATTAAGGAATTAATGCGAATTTTTTATTAATTAATTTTTAATTCAATAAATCATTAATTTAATAAATCATTAATTTAATAAATCATTAATTTAATAAATCATTAATTCAATAAATCATTAAAGTACATAAAGAAACAACGAGTCAGTGTAATAATAAGTTTTGTACTATATTTTATATTATTTCATTATAGTTACTAAAAAAAATAAGATTATTCAGATATTTTTATATAATTTCTGAAGGTTTCTTTTGTAACGCTTAGAAGGAGGCGTGGTAGGTATAGAAAACTGTACTTATTCTTGACTAACGTCACTTTCTGAGTGAATTCAGTTCTGTCCGTTCGTCTGCTTGTCCGTTTATCTGTCCGTCTGTAAGTCTGTTTCTTTGTCTGTCTGTCTGTGGAAATCACAGTTGAAAGGATACAATTTAGTGGCACGCCCAGTTTTCATAGCAAAACTGAACGAACCTTTTTTTGAAACCTTGTAAAAAGCTATGGAAGTAAGTTAATAGGACAAAATTTAATCCCCGAACAACGAACTTAAAAATTAACAATTCCACCAAAAATGGGCGTGGTCCGTGCACAGTTACATTGTCTATTCTATTCAGAGTTTGGGATTATAAGAGTGCTATTGAGTGTGAACTAAAACTGTGATACATACATCTAAAGTTAACTACTGTAGACATATTATTAATATTATCCACTCCTAAAAGAGTGGGCGTGGTCCTCCCTGCTCTATAAACATTGCTCTATAAACACTCTACACGAATTTGATTAATTAATCTTGATTTATCCTAAAATGATGAATGGGACAGAACTCTTTCTATAAATAAAATATACATATGGTATCCTTATGTTATAAAGATAAGAGCAAACTATTTAACGTTTTCAGTACGAGTACCTGTATTATTAACTCCTACAGTTAATTATTAATTATTACGATTTATTATGTTAAAAACTTAAAAAATGTTGAAAATATTTCAATTCAATTTGAAAAGATGAATAATAAACTTCGGAATAATAAATTTCTAAATGAATTTCTTCAATGTTAGCGTAAGTTTCATTCATTGTTTCTTTTTTTATGTATTTACGTATTTGAAAAATATAATCTGTAGATAAGAAAGTATTGATAACCAAAAACCTCACCAAAGAACAGAAAATTTGGTTCTTATAATAAAATAATAAGGCAAGAAGAAAAATATTAAAATAAAAATAAAATAAAAAAGAAACTTTTTTCTATATATTAGTACACATGACATATCCAACCCACAGATTCTTCGAGTTTTATTTTTGTGGACACTATCAGTGATAAGATTTGGATTGCTAATAAATTAAAACGGTGAGAATATAATTATTATTATTGGCGAAGTTAAACTTCGTGCCAGTTAAATTTCGGCAAATATAGTATGTGTTTGAAACGCAATTGAAAGTAGATCGAAGGAAGGAGTTCAAGTGACATAAAAGTCACCTCATCCAGTGGTAAAGTGTTGAAAAACTGACATGTCAGGGACCACGATAGTGTCCATAAAGCGTTAAAATAGTGTTGATAAAGTGTTGAAAAGCAATTCAAAAGTGTTCAAATAGTAATCATCATCACTTTGATGAATGAAAATGGTGCAAAACTGTGATGAAGACTGATAGTGATGCAAAACTGTGATGAAGACTGAATGAATGATGGCTGAAAGTAGTGAATGATAACTGTTTTAAAAGTGACAAAAAAGTATTGAAAAACGGTCAAAATAGTTTGAATTTATTGTGGTAGTGAAAAAGTGTTGAATATAGTAGCAGTTGTGGTAATAAAATATACACAATAAAGTCTATAACAAAGGCTACAGTGAAGCCCAAAATAAATCACAGAATAAAGATTACAATAAAGCCTATAATAAAATAAAATAAAGCTTATAAAAGGAACAATAAAATACACAATACATAAGTATGTATGATTTAATAGTTTTAGCAAATATTTACTTTTGAAGAATAAACTATCTATAGATAACATTTTAAAAACACAATCAATTAAATTTTTAACCTGAACCTTTTAACTTATAAAAGAAACCCTGATAGAAAATGGAAAACTTTTTCTTAAAACTGCCGTGGCAAACGTTTCCTCGAAAAAAAGTAAGTTTTATAAACAAATCAGTTTTTAAAAATCATGGCCAAGTTATAAATTACTATATAGTTGGAAACCCTTTTAGAAGCAAAAATATGACCACAATAAAAGTGCACAATTCTTTCATTTGGTCAATTCAATAGTCTCAATTTTTTTCTGATTTTAAGTAATGATTATTAACTTGATATCTTATCAATATTAGTAACAGAAGATACGAGTATAATATATATTGTACACTACCTAAATAACATATATAAATATATGATTCATCTAATCTTTTAATTAACTACTACATTGCTATCTTTTAAACATTTATTACCGATATTTTAAACGTCTCGAGGTGATTTTTTTTTTGTGTACACTTCGGCGAGGTCTGATGTCATCTTTTATGTGTCCCAAAGATATTCCAAATTGTTGAAAAAAGACTATCAGAATCATGTGGCAATAAATTTAAATCTTTTTGTATATTTTGCGATTTAAATGTTGTTTCGTTAAAACCTTTTTTTGTTCAATTTAAAAGATGATCGTATTCAAAATTCAAGATCCAATACTTTATTTTAGTAGGTTTTCATACGAGTTCTTTTGGAGGAACAACATTTAGAGGTTTTTTGTAGAAAGGACATTAAAATTAGTGAGCTCATCAGTTAGTGAATAAAAGATTCCTTCCAAATTTTATGAAAAATGATCAAAAAACCGAAGATAGTTGAAGATCGAGGGTTATCAGGAATCCCTTTGAATTTGGATGTAAAGATATGATGTTTTATGATGAAATTATAAAGATATACTGGTAGAATACTGATTTATTTTTACCACTGAAGATATGATTATAAACAGAAGATTTTCAACACAGTTCATTTGACGCATGTATCTCGATCACTTGAAGCATGTCTTGTAATCGTTCCCAGAGCATCGATTCTTCTATAGATTTCACTCATTGCAAAAGAAAAAACGTGGTTACACCGGATATAATGAGATGAACAAATCATCGAGTTTCATGCTGTAATTTGATCGCAAAAGATCAGAAAACGAAACTGAAATCCAATGAAAAAATAGAAAAACTAAAACAAAAATTGAATTGGAAAAAACTATGGTCTTTAAATAATTAAACCAAGCCTAGTGAAAAAGAAATCAAATCGACGAGCTTCTCACAGAGTAAAACGGGAAACACTTCTATCTTCGACTTGAGCGCAGCTCAAACACCCTACACTGTACATCGTGAACTCTCTGATGAAAGAATATGGGGCAGACCACGTCAATTCTTTAAAGGGTGGATAATATTAATACTAAATCAACAGATGTTAACTTTCTTTGTAGCTCACCCAACATTTTTTATACCTGCCACGCCTGTTCTGCGGTGCGTTACAAACGTTAGGACAAAATTATTTCACGGTTGCTGGTGTAGAGTACGAAAAGAGACCATAAAAGACCAAAAGACTACAAGACAGAAACTCTGTAAACCCAGCGGTCAGGCGGAAGAATCCCAAGTACCCGATGTTAGCCATTCAAGCTTGAACGAGCTCTCAGTGATGTCAGAAACTCTCGGATAGTTTAGTGCACATTCGGCATTGTAAGCATCTACAACTCGGGTGCGTTCACGGCTGTCGATTGTGGCTCAAATGAAATAAACACAACATCAATGAAGTGAAGTTTTGAAGAGAACGTGAAACGTTGGCTTGGACTGGATCGGGCCATGTTTGAGCCAAACTTGTTTTTTGTACGAAGAAAGCAGCAACAAACAATAATAATGAAGACAACCAAATTTTAAAGCATATACACGGAGAGTACAGAGCCGAAACGACGCAGTTACAAAAAAGGATTTTTTTGTGGTGTTTTGAATTAAGTAAAATTTGTATGGTGATTTCTTTAAACAGACAAAAAAGAAAGAAAGGTTTAATATCACTTCTCACCACCGCAATACCCTCTCTCACTCTTACTCCCTCTCTCCCTCTCTCACTGGCTCTCCTTCTACTTTCCTCGGCTTCATTTAATAAATGAAAATCGTCTGTTTAATGATGCCGCGATCGTTCGCCTAACCGTCCGTCTCTCCGGTTGAACAGAGTGGACTACTTTAAAGTACTTGTTTTTCTGTGTGTGCCTTTTTTCACATTCGTGCGCGGTTGCTTCGAAAGGCGTTAATTAAAAAGCCATAAAAATAGCGTTCAGCTGAATTCCAGAAGCAGAAGTTGCAGCAGCTTCTAAACGTTTAACCGCTCATCGGGCGAAAAGCATAACAATGCAAGGAAGCGAGTGCAAATTTCACGAGTAAACATTTTTAAAGCGCATCGAGTGGGTACTTCGCATAGGCGTCCATCAGAAAAACCAACATCTGCGTTTATAGATGCCTCTGAACCAGTCTCAGCATCAACAGCTTCAGTCAAATCAACAGCTTGAGGAAATCTGTAGCAATCAGTTCACTCTGATGCAGCTAACGTAGTGGATGTGATGTCATGTGTCGTGATTTCGGGATACGTTTTTTCGGAATGTGATGTTTTTTCGGAATTTGATGTGTCAAAGCGTTGATGTCAATTCTCTCGCCCCGCGAAACCTATTCAACTCAGTATAATCCACAACATAGACTCTTAAAGTGTCCTGAAAAAGATAGTAATCCACAAAAAATACTTTTAAAGTGTCCTCTAAAAGATAAAGTCTAACAAATGCTCCGAACAACGCGTCATCGAAATAAAGTGACATTTTTTGCGGAGATAAAAATTTTATTTCGATTATTTTGTTTCTTGTGAAATTCCGAAACTTCTCTGGAATTTTTTGCTGTTTGCTGATTATTTTGTACAATTACAATAAATTGTAAGGAACAAAAAAAAAAGAAAATCCTAAGGAAACAAACAACAAATAAAGAATGAATTTTATCGGTCGTCACGATCACTTGGGCGGCTATCGACGTGTCAATGTGACCGGTTACGGAATCCCGCTGTGGCGCCCAGAGGACACCAGCGCCGGTGTGAACGGCGAACGATCTCAACAGAGCCACTCTTGGAAATGGCGAAAGGTTCGTAAAGAGCCTGTCTTTCATTGAGGCAGAGAGGGTGAAGATTTAAAAATGTCATGATGATTAAATTACATAGAAAAGTCGGAAAATTGAAATTAACTTTAAGATTGAAATTTGAGCCACATTAAAAATGTACTCTTAAAGTTGGGCTTTTTGCGTGGTAAATGTACAAAATCCCAACGAAGTATGTATATTCTTTAAAGAAATGATTAAAATGAGCTCTAAATTTTGTTTAAAAATAAGTTAAAAATAATTAATATTATAGTTTTTCTTCTTTATATCCGGTTTAGGGAACTTTTGCAATACAACGTAGGGCAGGGTGGGCGGTGGAGCGGTTTGTGTGGGTACGGCCACGCCTATTTTTCTATGAAATGTTTAACAAAAATACTTGTTCAATTTTGTTATGATATTAATACATATATTAAAGATATTATGGTATTAAAGTCGCCATAGAAGAGCAACCGTACCACGCCCATTAGTGGCAGAGAGACTATAGAGTACAGTATACTAGAGAGTTCGGTATACTAGAGAGTACGAGATACTATAGCGTACTAAATAATACTATAGACTAAAAGTTTTGAATGTGTTCAAAACCCATCCGGATCTTCATCTTCTTATTCCAATCAATCAGTTTTATGCATTTACATGTAACTATACAATCGATCGATCGTTTGTAAATTATCACGTGTCACATTTACACATTTTGTCACATTACTTGTCATTCACTAGACTGCATTGTATGCAAATTTACTATATTAATGTAAAAAAATATAAAAATAGATTTCTTCAAACCAAACAAATTGAATATGAATCCAACTGCATGTGAATGAAGTGATACCCGACCCGGCTCTGGTTGTGTGGTGGTGCACTTGACCAAGACTGGTAAATTCTATTAATATATCAAGATAGGCGTTTTAATTACAATTCATTAGAAGTGGTTTTATTCATTGGGGTCAATTTTTATGCTCATATTGTGGAAAAACGGCGGGGGAGGGGGGAGAAGGAGAAACAGTGAAACACACTGAGAGAGAGAGAGAGACAGAAGGATAGACAGAAAAGAGAGAAAATAATTTAGAAAATAATTATAAATGGATCAAAATGAACGAAAAGAAAAGAATTTGAAACAGGCAGAGGATACATTATCTTCCTTCCTCTCATCTTCCTCCCCCCACCACCGTAACCTCGTCGTCCTCATCACTCCTTTCGATCAAGCTGTATATATTCGTAGATATACTAAGAAAAGACATGATTGTATATCGTATATAAGATTAATTCTTAAAATTTTCCAGTCAGCCAAAAAACCGAAATCAAACCTTAAAGCAAAAGTGTTAAAGTGTTACTTCAAAGTTGTTATGTGAGAAATCAATTAGCATCTGAAATGTATTTCATCCACATTTTAATGATGTTTTTATACTCAAATCAATTAATTGTAGAGAAGAATGAAAACGTATTTACGACTACTTGATAAACAGTTTGTTTGTCGAGTCAATTTTTCGGCAACCTTTTAAAATTCACACCTCATGTTGACACACTTATTTTATTTTTTTGCCGAGAGGGGGGGGGGGGGAGGGCGAGGGGGGGGGAGGATGGGATGTCGGATTGTCTTTTCCATCTCTTTTGGGTCTCGTAAATTTACACAACGTCTGCTTTGTCAGGTGTTTTCTATGTTTTTTTTACATTTTTCTTTGTCAAATTTTTCGTAATTATTTTGTCATTTCTTTTATTTGTTTGGGAGTGTTTCTTTCATTCAGTTTTTCTGATATATCATTTAAGATGTCCCTCACGTGTCACAGATGATGGTGAGCGTACTTCTAAGTGACTTAAGTAAACGTAACTATTTTATTCAACTTATTTGTGGGACAGTCATTTGTATGACAGTCATTTGTTTAACAGTCATTTGTATGTATGTCATCCAGTTCTATTTTTCTCACATGTTTCCCACTTCTTATTTATAGATTTCACATTTCCAAACTCTGTTTACACGCTCCAATTATTTTCAGTTGTCTGAACACGCTCTCGCATTTAGTTTAACTTCTGTTTAGTGTTTGATCAAGCTTATTTTTTACACTCTCCAGCTTTTAAGATGAAATAATGATCTATTTATTAATTATTCCTTTTCATGATTCTTAAGACTTAGAATTTTATTGAAAATCTATGAATATGGAAATCTATTTTTAATTAAATACAGTATTTTAAATAGTAATTTCTTTTACACTTTCACGCCAACATTGTAAAGTCTACATGTTTATTTTTATAATTTATAACATAAAATCGCTCTCTTCTTCATGGTTTTATTATTCATCATCGTCTTCTTCTTCTTCTTTTTCGGAATTTATTTACAGGGTTCCCGCGTCAGCACGATTAACGATTGGCTGCAAATCAAAATCGGGGGCGATGAGGAGGCTAACAAGAAAAAGAGTCACAAACAGCAGAATCGCATTAAATCCACAAAATACACGTTAATCAGTTTTCTGCCACAAAATCTACTCGAACAATTTCAACGTATAGCGAACTTTTATTTTCTAGTGATGTCCATAATATCGCTTTTAATTGGTGAGTAGTTCTTCTTTTCTAAACGGCAGATAGAAGAAATGAATAACAAATTTAATAAATAAAATATTCAAATATTCTAAATTGAGAGAGAAACATAGATAGAGTGTAAAGAAGAGAGGGAAGAGTGAAAAAAGAGATTTTAAAATTGATTGTAGTTTTTATACACCGAAAGAGAATCATTTAATTAAGAATATGTGAGAAATTGATCAAAGTCAAGTTCATTAACGCGTCGCCTTGACTTCGGTGTACTTTTCAATGTTTCAATATTTCTATTGAGCGAATTATTTTTTAACACTCATGTGAGATGCGGATGAGTTTTTTGCTTTCAATACAATTTGCGCATCTCTCTTTTTTCTGCGGTTTCTTAGCAGCTCGGCAGCTCTTGAGTAATAATTAATTAGTAGCTGTGGGTAAACAAAAAAGAATACAAAAATAAATCTAAAAGAGAATGGAAAAGATATTGAAATTTAATTTGTTTAAAATACACGAGTAAAAAACTAATTGATATTCAATCATTGTGATATTAAAGTAAGTAAAGTAAAGAAATCACATGATCTTATATTAAAAATGTTAATGTTCATAAATGCAAAAACAAAAACTACCAACTAAGTACCATAAAAATAAGTACCATAGCCAGAACGTAATCATTATCAATTATAACCGACATCGAACTTTATACTTGGCCACACTTTCGACCCACTTTTTGACTGGCGGACTACTTTGAAATCTTAACCGGTTCGTTGAACATACGAATCGGATTCGGTCCAGAGTTTGCACGATACTCTTTTGCAAATCTGTGAGTCGAATCAGTTAATTAAATCAATCGTTTGAGCTCTTCAATCACGAAATAAAGCGTTTCTTGCTTTACTTCAGACACGAACACGAGAACGAATACGATTGCGTCGGAGCGAAAAATGAAATCAGTAATCGATTTGGAACATAGAATTCTATATTCGATGTCCTATTTTACTTTAAAGACTGGACTGGAATACTTCGGAACCTTGACCATCAAAAAATATTCTCTTGTTCAAGCTTAGCGTGGGCTACAATGTCATCGACGGCGTTGGCGTTAGTTTGGACGTTGTCGCAGCGTGCCTCCATGTCGTTGTATCGTAGAATAGTTGTAAATTTTTTATTTTCATTATGCCAATTAATTTCGTCTCGTAGTTGTTGTTTTTGTTTCTAAAAATTGTGTCTGGACACGACTCGAGCGTGGAACACATAAAATACTCAATTAAATACATTGTTTCAATAGAAGAAGAAGCGTTTCTAAAGCGATTGTTGAACAGCGAGTGAAGTGATCGTCGTCTGCCATCGACATGTTCTGATTGTGCAATCGTCAATCATCTTAAATTTTCTTCTTCTTCTCCTTCTTTTCACATGCCTCCCTGTCACATGCTTCATTCTAGACACCCATCGATCGGCGGTTTGATTGCGTGTGCTTTCTTTCATTCTAATGATATTAAAATCAATTAATTATTTAATAGACGCATTTGCTTCTGTAGATTGCTGCAGTTTGCATGTCATTCGATTGTTTATTTAATTTTTGAGAAAAATTTCATTTAAATGATGACATTTTAAAAATTATTGAGATACGATTAAGCCGATTACACTCTTCAATGATTACTGATGACACTCCTCAATGATTACTGATTCAAGAGGGAACACACGTTCTTCACGAAGTGAATGTCCTAAAATTGTTCAACACTTCAAAAGAGATGATTAAATCTTTCAAGACTACGAGTACCTCCATCAGATTTCCCAAGGGGCTTAAATTAAGGGCTTTCTTCTAAGACATCTAATCATTCATATACAATGTTATAAAGTTTCACCTTTAAAAGTGCCAATAATTCAATTTTAGTACTATTAAACTCAGTAGAAGGTTGCAACAACTGTTACGCAACAAGCGTTAGCTCCCGTATAGACCACTAAATGCACACCCACTTCATATATATTACATATATTCCGTGCCAGTACATTATTCTCACTATAATTTTTTTATTATGTTATCAATTGTAATGACAATGATCATTATAAAATGATAGATAACGAAATTATAGCGATTTTTCGTTCGATTTTGTTGCATTCAGCTATAATTCGCAATAACTTTTTTTGCAATAAAGTAAAATGGTGTTTCATGTGATCGAATCAATCAAACAAAATTAAATTGAATACTTAAATATTTTATAGCTTTAATCAAAAATAAGTTGTAGATGGCGATTCATATGTATTGATTTGTTGTTGCGGTTGTTGGTATTGCTGATATAATTCTACAGCAAAGTATATGTTTTTCTTTGAGTTTTAGTAGAAAATGTGTGAAATTAGTTATAAAAATATATGTACGATTATAAGTATGACGTATAATGATCTGTAGCATTCCCGAGCAAGCGGTAAAAAAGAATATGTGATAAAAGAAAATCCAGAAGAGCGGTTATGAAGAAGTTATGAAGTGCAGGAAGGTTAAAAGGAGGGCTCCGTTTTAGTAGAACCGTTAGGATGGTTGATCTAGGAATAAATCTTCCCTAATAATAGTTTGGTGAGAGACCAAAAATGAATGTTTAATCAGAGATTTATTACAAACGTGAATTGAGACTAGAATTGGTCTTTTGATGGATATTACTAAAAACTAGAGAGTGTAATAGGCTGTACCACAAGTTTTAAGACAGGTTAATGCAGTTAAACCAGCTTTAAGATTTCGACTCTTTCGCGAGTTGTTGAAAATATTATTCTAAGATTCCTTTTAATTTCTTCAAACTTACTATTTATAGAGCAGTAAAATAGATTTCCTGCTTAATTAAAGTTAACTATAGACTGGTATCAAATTTTTAGCACCAACCAACTCATCATCTTCAAGGTTTTATTGCTTACTATTATAGTTTTCTAATCTCTCTATTTTTGTTTTCGGTTGATAATCCAGACAGTCCGGTCTCACCGATGACTTCACTGCTTCCGTTGGTGTTTGTGATCTCGGTTACGGCAGCAAAGCAAGGCTACGAAGATCTCTTGCGTTACAAGACCGATAATATTGTGAATTGTTCACCAGGTGAGTGCAACTTAAAGACGAAGAAACTTGATGTCAGTAGTTTGTTTGGGGTTTCATAAAATACCTTCCACTGCAGATGGATTTAATACCAATTCAATACCATTAATCTACCCATATTCACATTTCCAGTGACGATCATACGCCACGGTGAGGAACGCACCGTTCGGTCACAAGATGTTGCCGCGGGCGATCTTGTTGTGGTGGAGCGTGACTGCGATGTGCCATGCGATTTGGTGTTGTTGCGATCCACCGACCCACACGGTAAGTGTTTCATCACCACCGCCAACCTGGATGGTGAATCCAATCTAAAGACGCTGCAGGTGCCACGTGATCTGCCTGCGGTGGAGATCGGAAAGCTACACAAGTTGGGCATCATCGAGTGCGAGAGTCCCAAGAATGATCTGTACAGCTTCAATGGCAAAATTGAGCTGGCCGGTGGTGAGAATCGGGTCCTACCTCTGAGCGCAGAGAATGTGTTGTTACGTGGATCGCGTGTTAAGAACACTGAATGTGTAATCGGCTGTGCTGTTTATACGGGGATGACGACGAAGCTGCAGCTCAACAGCCGCCTAACGCGCAACAAGTCGGCCTCCAGCGAAATATACATCAATCGCTTCCTGATCTTCGTCCTCTCGGTTTTGATTGGTATCGTGACAGTTTTGTATTTCTTGAAAAGGTAGGTAAAGGAGGAGAGTATTGTATATAAATATCTTTATCACAATCTTTACGCCGCTTGCAGATACAAGGAAATCGTCGATATACCCAAGATGGCTTACTTGGGTCCGCCCGCCGACAGCTATAGCGTGAAGCAGTTCCTACAAGACTATCTGTCGTTCCTGATACTCTTCAACTACTTGATTCCGATATCGCTGTACGTCACGATCGAAATGCATCGAGTCATTGGCGGTTTATTCATGGAGTGGGATATTCAGCTGTTCGATGAAGATGCGGAAAACCACTGCATTGTCAACACCTCGAATCTAAACGAAGAGTTGGGTCAGATCAACATTTTGTTCTCGGACAAGACCGGTACTCTGACTAAGAACGAGATGATCTTCCAGCAGTGTTCAATCAACGGCCGCAAGTTTATCTACCGCAAGACACGCCTGCAAGAGGCGGCTACAGGTGCCATGCTCGATATAAATAAATTCAATGTGAGTGTGTTATCGATTATCGGTGAAGGATTTTTAATTTTTTTTCTTCGTTTTTTATTCCCACAGAACGATCAGAAGAACTTCTTTCAAGGTTTGGCCCTCTGTCACACTGTTCAAGTCGCTGGCGACGCGAGTGCTAATGCAGCAGATGAAGCCAAAATTAGAGAAGAAACCGAGGGAAGCAATTTACTGTCAGGTGGTGTCTCTGCCAAAATGTATTCGATCTCGGACATAACCGAGGAGAGCCATAGTTCCAGTCAACAGAGTGACGTTAATCTCGAGAGTTCGAAGGTCTTGGAAACTACGTTGTCCGCAAATCCAGCTGGTGGAAAAGTCACCAACACATCATCCGATGTGAATCCGCTGCTGTGCGAGGAGGCAAAAGTGGAGCGACGAAAACGTCCGCTGATTGTCAAACGCAGTCCAAATTTTGCGCGATCCATTTTGCGAGTACATCCAGCTAACTATTCGATGCCTCCTCTGGCAACGAATGGCAACACCATGGAGATGATGAATGGTGCTTCCAAGCAGTCAGTCGTCTTTCCAGGTTCGTTGCAAAACTTGCCCAATGGAAGGCCGATCTCGCTGCAATTTAAACGTTCAACATCCGAGAAGGATTTGCCAGAAATGGAGGGTGTGACGATGCCAGGTCATAGACGATCCCAGTCGTATGATACACCAGGATCATATGTAAGGCATAGCAGCAGGTTGGACAGGAGTTCGATTGGAGTATTTCGAACGCCCAGTAATGTGTCCCGCGAATCGTATGCGGCTCCGAACTTTCAGCGCCAGCCCACGGTGTTGATACGCGCCGAGTCACAGCGACGTAAGAATGAAATCGAGCAGGTGGTTTTGTAAGTAATCAAAATAATTTCCCTTCTCTTCCGATTTTATTATTTTTTTCGTCGTTTACTGTCCTTCAGAATGCTCGATTATCAAGCTTCCAGTCCCGATGAGAAAGCGTTGGTGGAAGCTTGTGCTCACTTGGGTCTCATATATCTGGGAGACGACGATGAACTGCTTAAATTGCGAGTTGTACCGCCGCACCTCGACCACTCACGTCCTTTCAGTGTCGGAAAAATAAATGAGCTCCAATTCGAGCGCCTGCACGTGTTGGAATTCACATCGGATCGCAAGCGGATGAGTGTCATTGTTAAGGATGAGAATGGCACGAAGTGGATATACACTAAAGGCGCCGAAAGCTATGTGTTTCCCCTGTGTTCGAGCAACTCATCCGAGCTGGTGGCCAAAACCGATGCGCACATAAGTGAGTTTGCCAAACAGGGTCTGAGAACTTTAGCAGTAGCACGGCGACGACTCACCGAGATGGACTACCAGCAACTGCTGGTGGACTTAAACTTCGCCAACAGTTCTTTGGAGAATCGCAAGGAGTTAAGCGAGAAATGCTACGCGAAAATTGAGACAAGTAATTAATTGTGAATTAATGCTAAAACTTCCTACAATATAGTATCTTTTAAATTCTTCCAGATTTGGATCTCTTAGGCGCCACTGCCGTTGAGGATGCTTTGCAGGATGAAGTGGCCGATACACTGATCTCGCTACATCGAGCAGGCATCAAAATCTGGGTGCTCACAGGCGACAAGATCGAGACTGCTCTAAACATTGCTCTCTCCTGTGGCCACATACCTCCGAATGCTTTGAAGTACTTCGTCACTGAGTGCAAGAGTAAGGAAGACATGCTGGTCCATCTGGATGTGCTCGAGCGCGAGATAATCTTCGGAAGGGGCCGACCGTGTGCATTGCTTGTAGATGGGAAGAGTCTTTCTATTGCTTTGACGGAGACACCGAATGAGTTTCGTGATATAACTATCAAGTGTGCGGCGGTGCTGTGTTGTCGCTTGAGTCCGCTACAGAAGAGTGAAGTTGTCTCGCTCATAAAGAGTGCTCCGCAAAATTTTAATACCGCCGCCATTGGCGATGGCGCCAATGATGTCTCCATGATACAGGAAGCTCACGTAGGCATCGGCATCATGGGAAAAGAGGGCCGACAAGCGGCACGCTGTGCCGATTTTGCTTTCGCTAAGTTTTGCATGCTTAAGCGTTTGCTACTCGTCCACGGTCACTATCACACAACACGTCTCTCGTTACTGGTGCTCTACTTCTTCTACAAGAATACCTTCTTCATGGGTATCATGTTCCTGTTTCAGTTTCATACGTTATTCTCCTCATCTTCAGTGTACGATTCGCTCTTCTTAACACTCTACAATGTGATCTATACAGCATTGCCGATTTTCTTCATCTCGCTTACTGAGAAACCTTACGCTGAGGAGATTTTAGTCAGGTACTGTTGCGAAGAGCAATTTAACGAGTAACTAATAATTTATGGACACACCCTCTTATTTGATTGCAGGGAACCTGAGCTATATAAAAAGAATACCAACAACAAATTGCTTCATTGGCCTTTTTTCTTGGCGTGGATTATATCCGCCGTGTACCACACTCTGATATGCTTCTACTTTGCTTTCTCTATATTCTCCACCAATGATGTCATACTCAATTTTGGTCAAACTGCAGAATTCTCCTGCTTCGGAACGCTTCTTATGCAATCGGTGGTCATTGTGAGCAATCTGAAACTGTGGATGGAATCGAAATACCTCAGCTATTGGTACACGGCGACTATAGTGGGTTCCATACTTGCTTTTGTGATAACCACAATCATTTATAATGTGATTGATTTGTAAGTTTTTAAAAAATGATAATGGGTAAAAAGAAAAGAGCTTTTAGGAAAGTAACTACAATATATCCTTTAAATAACTTGTTTTCTCTTTCTTGCAGCCGCTACGACACGGATATTTATTGGGCTTACAATAAGCTGCTGAGTTCCATTTCGGTTTGGCTCTTTACCATTCTGACCACCGTTGCTTGTCTGTTGCCGGACTTTACGTTGGGCGTGGCACGTAAGGCTCTCGATCTCCCAAAACGACGCTTCTTTCCCGGCATTGGAGGTCTCAAGATGTTACAGAAGCGAAACACAGTGGAGTCTACGCATTTATAAAGGACTCAGAAAATCGGCTATTATTTTTAAGTAGAAGGAATGAGTGATAGCGAGAATGAGAGAGAGGGAAAGGGAAGAGTTTTCCCTCAGACGAAACAAACTCTTCAAAACATGTGCCAAAAATACTTTTAACTTTGTAGTCTAAGTTGTAGTTTGAATTTTTGAAAACGTACTTAGTATGGATCCGACTCCAGTTTGCTACCATGACAGCATTCCTTATCTTACTTTAGAATTTACGATAAATTTAATACTTCAGAGGATACCTCAAAGTTTGTGTAAATATAGGGTAGTAAAATAGTATATTTGTGCCAAAGTGAGTAGTAACTATTGTATAATATTGTATTATATTAGAGATAAGATTATAGTGTATTTATAACTACTTTAAAAACTTAGACATTCCAAGGAAATCTAATAAGAATAAATTTTATATTTGTAACAAGAACTAGAATTTGGATTATAATAATTTGTTGGTCACGAATTCGGTAAGTTTTACAATAAACGAAAACCAACCTTCGGGCGGTCCCAGTTAGAAAGGAAAACTCTATGCTGAAACAGTTAGATACTCGATAGGGCAGCTCAATGCCTCAGTCACCCGATCGTGCTAATCTTCATCAAATATTATGGCCGTACTTATTTTGGATGATGGCCCATAAAGGAATTATCACAATTTTAATAACTTTAACTTTTGATTTATTACGTTAATAATAATTTAAAGAAATACATATCTACTTTAATCTGATTAATTTTAATTAAAATTTAAAATTGAGCAATAATAGTATAGAATTAGAAAATCTTTTTATATACGAATTTGAAGTGAATCCGTCAACAGTGTGGACAACATGAAAATATGTCTACATGTATAATTTGAATATCTATGAATATTGTGTGTATATTTAACATTTAATAAAGTCGGTAACTATTTACTTGAAATGGTTAATAAATTTGAAAAGGCTTAATACTCGTAAATATATTTGATTGTTTTAAAATACATTGTTTTTTAGTTGAAAATTTGATTCATATGAATGTCATTCATTATCAAAACATCAATTCCCATTTCAGATTCCTTAATTTTTTTTACCGGTTTTATGTTGTACCGGTTCTAAGTGATTAACTTGTTTCTTTGAACTTTCGTTTCAATACCTGATACAGTGCATTTATACATATTTCTTATTTCTTAATCTTTTGTGCTGTTTCTTGAATTTCGCACACCCTTCAGCTACTATTTCTATAAAGATTGTACTTGCAAAATCAGGTATACTTTTCCAGCACTTTGTCATGAACTCTTAACCTACTTAACTTAGATAACCTTAAATTTGAGTTGATTTAGAGAGACGTTAGTTCGAAGAAGACATCATAGGACAGATAGTTATGAGAGCCTGCACAAATTTAAGCTCCCATCAACTTTTTGACCGAGTAGCCAGGTACAGAGTAGAAAAACAATATAATAAAGAAAGCGATTCCGCATAAAATTAGACCCTTCAAAATGGCCCATTTGTAGTTGTGCCACACGATGTAGCGTATCGACTTGAGAGGATTGAGGAACCACATGAAAGACGCATCGGGACGACTGTAAAGACAAAAGCATAAGGTTACTTTCAAGTCAACTCTTCTTTCTTCTGTTTGTCCTACGTACTTTGGTTTCTCCAGTGGATCGGGTTCGTTGCGCCCGTAACCGGCTGGATTCTTTTCAGCTTCCTCTTTGGTTAGTAGATGTAGTTCGGCTTCAACTTTGCCAGTCAGTTCCATTTCCTCGTTCTGCTTCTTAATATAGAAGGGCCACCAACCCCGAACCCGCTTCTGCTTGAAGATATTGACTGTTGGTACGTTATCGGTTTTCAGCATATCCAATGTACATTGCTTGGAACTCTTGGCGCCGCGCGGAAATCGATTAAGATTCAAGGAGATGGCTCCTATAATTTGGGATCATTATAATCAACTATATTCGTATTTAATACCAAAATTTGACCGACCTAAAAAGTCATCTGCAGAAAAATGATCGGCGTCCCAGACCTGCAACTCCAATCGTGCCGGAATCTTGGTTTCACTTTCATCCCAGGCAAAGAATGTTTCACGGCGAGAGAGAACAATACGTTCCTCTGCTGCCAGATATTCGAAGGGGAAGATGAAACGCCAATTAAAATTACCCTCACCGGTAAGAGAGCGATAGTGTATGTCGGTCAACTGACTGTCTTCGGGACCCTTCAACCATCTATCGTAGAAAAATGAAAGCTCTGAATTTTCTCTGAACAAAGAATGGCAAAATCGTATTACCCTTTTACATAGATGTCGGACATTTTTTCGCCTGTGAAGAAAGCATCATCTTCCAGTACCACATCATCTGTGTTCCAAATAACCACACGCAGTTCGTACTCTGCCGGTTTTCGAGGCGAAATATCAACTGGGGGCCCGGGCAATGGCATGTCCATGGGGAACATATCTACCCACATTTCCAGTTTTCCTTGTTCAATGCCCGGCTTGTCCGGATTGTAGAGAGGACGCGATTCGACATGCTCTGGTACAATCTAAGTAAGTGTAGTTAATGGAATAAGGTTTATTTATTTATAGGTGATTTTGCACTTGTGTAATTTCACTATAACCTAAGTTGTCTAAAATGAAAAATATCTAGAGTACAACCAACCTTGCAACCAACTTTCGGTATCTCGCTCCATCGGTGGAGTACTGCCAGCGCCAAGTGCTCATCGCGGTGTTTACAGGTTGTGGGGCCATTCCAAGCAATGACGTTCTCATTTGAAAAGGTCATGCAATATTTGCCAATGGTTACTCTATCCTGAAAGTAGTGCGGGGTGTCCAATTTATTCTCCTTACAAAGCTTCGATAGGATTTGGGTTGGCTTCATGGGATCGCGCCACTGATTGTAACCAGAACTGAAGAAAACAAATTTTTTTATAACCGGACCGAATCGCTAAAATTAACTTACTCTTCGTAACGAATGGAGAGACCACAAGTGGCTCGATGTTTGCTGTAGAAGCGATTCTCCAGATCGATGCGTGTCTCTCCAATCAAATCATCCGAGCCCAGCAGATCCCAATCGAAAACCTGAACCGTCAGCATAGAGTCCTGTGGAAAGGTGGCTTCCACTTCGTAACACTTGCCGAATATCGGATTCAGTTGCTTGCTAACGTAATTCTCTTTGTCTGAAATACGTTTGCTGCCCAAATGAAGAACCACATAGGGGTCAGCTTTGCCATTTAGATCCATTGGATGCAAATCGGTTCCCTTGACCACGTAGATACGCACGAGTACATGGATCGGCTCGTTTGTGGGGAGACTGGGTATTGGTAGCTGGTCGGCGCCTTTGGGTGGCGGTAGTTTGCAAACCTTGATAGCTCCCTTAAAGAAGCCGACGATGCGGTTGTCATCTTCAGTGGAGTCACCAGTTTTGCCTCGATAGAGGGCAAATGAGTGAAGCCATTCACGGAAATAATTGTAATCAGCTTGAGCCTCTAACTCATTGGGGAAAATCTTAAAGTGTGCATTTTGGGACTTCCCGGATGGTTGATGGAGTTGTCTGTGCGGGGATCCGGGAACATGAATGGCATCCTGCTTGCCACGAACGGTCAGATTGCCGATACCTTTAGGACTGAGCTTCTGCACAATGCGTGCTCCTTTAGTGCCACCTTTTGGATTGTGGTTTGTGGAAGGAGTCAGGTAACGCTCTGTGTGGTTTATTGGTTTACTAGCTTCGATTAACCGTTCAAATGACCAAAAATATTTCGTCCACCAATCACGACTTAGCTCATCGTCGTCGTCGTTATCTTTGGTGATTTCTTGGCCTTTGTAGTGATTCTGTAGTGATGATCTTGATCTTGGTCCTTGCTTTTTAACCCTGGAATGCAAAAAGATTTTGATTCAGTATAGTTTTCAGAAAGAGCCCTAAGAATACATTACATTTTGGTCACACATGCTGCCCCATAAAGAGTGAATTGATTACAGGACGACTTCTGGTTGTTGTAGTAATCATTATAGATCGGTTGGCCGTTTGCGGTGATCATGGGTGACAAGTGCTTCACCTCTTCCAACACATTATTGGAGCTCTCATCCTCTTCTGGTGTGGAGAGAATTATGTGGCCCCCGATCATTTTATACTTGCTCATGTCCTCCTTGGGAGGCATTTTGTACATGTATCTGTGAATTGATGTAATTTGATGTGTGCCTACAAGAGTGTAACGTCCGAATGAACGGCAATCCACGCATCGTATCGTTATCGGCGGCGCGTACGTTTCCTCAAGCGGCAGCTCCAGTTCAATTGATTTCAACATGTTAGGGAAATTTGGATTTTTTTTCGCATTCTGGATGATGTTTGAGCTCAATATCTTTCCAGAGCACTCAACATCAATACGTGGTTTATCTACGGACATGAAATGGACACGCTTCAAATCTCGCAAACCCCAGAACAGGACCTCGAGCTTGTATTTCGCCAAATGTGGTCGCACTTCCTTTGGAACGGGAAAAATTGCACCCGACGTGGGCGGCAAATTGCGCTCCTTCTTCACCTCGACTTGCAGTTCTTTGGGCTCCGTCAGACGTGGCATATCATTGGATCCTATCTCCAGCATTTCAAAAGCGGCCAGTAGCTGGCCAGCATTATCTGGACCCCTCAAAATATTGAACCATTCCAACATAGGCGTAACATACGAATTTTCGCGTAACTTGACACGTGGTTTGGCAATGGCTCTGCCAATAAATTCGGATTTACCAACCTTGTCTTGGTCGTAGATCTCTATAATAATCGTGGGTGGATCCTTTTTGATTTCATCCTTTGTGCCATAGACAAGAATTTCATCAAACACCAAAAGCTCATCCCAGGTAGGGCTTAAAGTCTCCTCAATAACTTGAGTGGTTCGGGCATACTCGGTAATGTAGACTGTCGCATAAGGATCACTTAAGCCTGAGGCATCAGAGCCAATGAGGGAACGGGCTTGGTAGATATGAGCACGCAGTTGAAAAGACTAACAGGTCATTGAAATTATGAGTACAGTCAGAGTAGTTCATTGTTTTCTGAATCCGGGAGACTTACGTATTTCTCCAGATAGTGTATATTGTTGGGTGCCATAGCGCCAGGTCGTTCGGCATTGCGTATCTCATGTGACAAGTCGTAACCGTGTGGCAGGCCTTCAAAAAAGTGACCTTTGTGAGCTACCACACCAAGCCAGAAATAGACCGAGACTTTGGCCTGTATACACCACGTGGCGGGACCGGTATTTTGTTTCCCAGGTAACTTATAAGAAGATGAAAAAGAAATTATAAAGAAAAAGTACCCAAAATAACAATCGCTTCAAATCCATTGGAAAACCTACTCGTAAAAAGATTGTCTGTATCTTGCCGCAGTGTAGTCCTGCCTCTTCTTCCGTGGGCGAGTAAATAAGCTCACGGGCGCTAATACGATGATAAGCATACCGTTTGCCATTTGCGATTAACCAGAGAAATATTTCGGGTAAAGAATGTTGAGGCTACGTGGTAAAAGAATGATAAATAGACTGGAGGCCTTATGATTTTGGATAATTGAAATAGCTTACATCCTCGATGAGAGTTTTTATTTTCTGTAAGTATGTCTGAGCCGTCTTATAGCGTTCCTTGAGTGAACTACGAGTTACTAGAGCGCGCAAATTACGCGATGTATTACTGAGACTCTCCTGCATATGAAATCACAGAGAGTGTTATATAATATATTGTCTCAGGAGTCCACACATAGAATGCTTTGATAAAATAGCAGATGGCTTACAATTTCGTGTTGACATAACTTTAAGCGTTCCTTGTCCAACTTCGTCTTGCCGCTGCCAAGACCCGCCGCATTTGTCCTAGTAATGGTTAAATAGCGCAAACAAGCCGTAGAGAACTCCTCGAGTGTTAAACGTAATCGAGCCTCAGCTTTGGGGTCTTCTTCATCCATAAGTTTCTGAGTTTCGACCAGACCGTCTTCCTGCAATGGTTTAATATTACATTAATGTAGTTTTAGGGCTTTTTCAGGCCATCTTTTCTTTTTTTCCTTACAAATTTGTCCGAAATCTTAGCCAACATATTGCTATTATACATCCGTCGCCTTAAGTCCGGTAAGGTACATCGCACATCCATACATGGCTTGTAGTCCCAATAGGGAAGGTAGTAGTGAGACTTGTCGTGAGTGGTGGGTTTTCCAGCTGTTGTCGTACTGCTAAACGAGGTGGTGTCCACAGATTCCAGTATGCAAGAATCTTCGCCATTTTCGGTACCTGTTGAGAAACTTTCATTGTGCCCATCCAATGAGTTACCAGCATTGCCCATGCTAAGTTCAAAGAACAACGTTTTATCGCAGATTTTCTTTTCTAACATGGATGCCTCAATGATCGAACCAAAAAGGAAGAATTCTTCATTGCGGGAGTAAGAGGACTCTGAGATCGGGTAGGTGGGTTCCAATTCCACATTCTTCTCGGTGGTAAGTTCGATATTATCGGTGATTTCAGTGCGTATTGCTAGAAGAAGACGTGCTCGATAGCTAACTCCTTCGCCTAGGCCAGTATTGAGATTCGAATGTTGATTCAGTAGACTATAGTCACGTGTTGATCCATAGAGATGTATGAAAGAGGGTCCAAATGTAGGCAAGAAACCTTTTTCACCATCATTGGAAACTTGTTTCAAGTCAATGTAATGGGTACCAATTATGGAAGGTTTCATGGGATCATCATCTCGAAGTTGTATCTAGAGGAGGGGAGAGAATGAGAACAACAGTTAGAATAAAATAACAAATCAAGTATAAAATAGGTGTATAAAATAAGAAATCAAAGCAGATGATTCGAACCTTGATGCGTTGACAGAGCGGTGGGAACATTTCGGTGAATACCAGTTGTTCATTCCAAACCGGTGCATAAGCATTTCTCTTCACTGTAGTTTTGCCCTACGGAGGTAATATGAAATGGGGCTGGGAACTATTAGTCTAAAATGCATTTTGTTAAACTTACCGACAGCCCTGCGAAAGACACTTGTACATAGGGACTGACTAAATCTTTGGTTTCTCCTGTGAGCGCTTTCTTAAAGTTCGCCATCAGCGATGAATTCATGCGTGGCAACCCGTCGGCACGATATATTTTCACTATAAATTTAGCACGTTGACGTTCTATAGGTACACCATCTGGTAACAACAGGTTGCTATATACATATATTGAGTTGGAACAAACAATTAGGATTTTATTATTAGGAAAGAATTATTTATTATTTGGATTCAGGCAGTTAGGAGTTTTTGCAATTGAAATTTATGATAGTTATTATTATTAAGAGAAGCAGTAATATACTAACGCTTCGATGTCATCGGGATCCTTTTCGGATTTCGGGGGGACTTTAACGGTATCTCCTTTACCAATAATACCGATATCACATTTCAGATAACCCTTCGGTCCACTGTAGAAGTCGTCCGGATCGGCGAGTAGAGCCCATTTATGATAAAATTGATGATCTGTGATAAAAACATCAGTATTGAAAAGATTTTTCATCGGTGCTTACAATTAATATTGTCGACTATCGTTATCAATGTCGATAAAAGAACAATCAAGCAGAAAAATTACGAAAAGCGAAAGCTAATTTAGAAATTAAAGAATTTTTGGAAAGAGAATTTTAAAGAAAGTTTTGGTTCGAAAGAATTGGTGTGTTTTTGAAGGAAGGTGTTATTTCTGTATAAAACAAATAAAGATATGATAAGAATTTTAAAAAAATGTTAGCATTATTTGTTACATTAGAATAGTAAAATAAATCACTCGTATCTACAGAAACATTTGTGATCGGTGTAGTTAAGGTTAAAACTGTTTGGTGTATTATATTATTTCATATTTTAAGCTAGATAACTGTTTGGTTGTTTAAAAGTAAGATACTGATTTCTTAGGGTTCGGTTGATTTAATTGGAAGTTGGTCAATCAGAGTTGGATAAAATTGGGGAAGACTCAGACAAAGAAAGACTCAGTATTTAGAATTTCTATCCATTGATTTTACTTTTCTGAATATTATGTTTCCATGACGCTAAAGTTTCCGCCTGAATTAATTATAGTATCGCAATAGTGTAGTATAGTACAAAACAACAACAAAACAAGGATATTCCTAAAAGATCTGTCCAGAGAAGCTGATAGAATTTAAATAATTGCGTGAACTTGAAGAAAAAACTACCTGATGTGTTTGTGTAGCCTGTTACTGGCGTATGTGTGCGTGACATGTACGCGGCTGTGTGTGTCCCGAGAGACGTGCTTTATTACCTTTCTGATTCCACACCGTAGCAATGTCCAACTTAAAGTTACCAATCAATCTGTTCGGGCGAAGAACACTTCGACTTTGCAGCATCTGTTTTCGTTTTTTTTATATTTTGTTTGGGTTTTCAACAAAGTTGTAAGTTTTTACAATATAATGTAAGTATACAGGTATACATATATGAGTATATTAGAAATTTGGAAATTGTGTCGTTTTATGTATGTATGTGTGTTCCAGTGTATATTTATGTATGTGTGTTCCAGTGTATATTTAAGTATGTGTTAATATTTGATTTAAGGATTTGTTATTTTTTGCATTTATTCAGTTTTGTGAAATGCGATTTTAATGATAGTTATACGAGAATACATTAAAAGAGAAGGAATAGCAACAAAGATAAGAACAACGAGAACGTGTAAAAGAAAAAGAAGAAAAAGAACAAGAAGAAGAAAATACACATGTAAGTTTAGAAGAATATTGAAAATTTACATATGCGAGAATTTTAGTAAATTCCAAAAACTACAGCGACTGAATCGCTGTTTACAATTAAATTCGAAATCATTAATCAGAATCAATTTTAAAATAAATTTTCTTACTTATATTTTTATTATTTTATACAAAATCTTTTTAAAAAATTGTTTAAATATAAGAAATAAAGTTGTCTTGACTTCAAGTCGATTTCCATTTCCATTAAAGGTTGGAGGAAAAGAACTTCAATTAATGGGGTACCCTATACTCGGTATTCGGTATACTTTTAAGCTAAATTGTGCTATATTTAAATATTTTTGACAAAATGTTTAACAAAAAACTAAGACATCCATTCTGAAAGGCATTTCTTAGACTCGAGGTTCCAAAAACAAAGATACATACTAGATAATAAGGAACGTGATCGTTATTACCAAATGTCTGTACAAAACAATACCAGCACAATATAAAGATGACAGATATCACAACACCCATAAAAACAGCACAACATCAATAATAAAAAGAACACCCACAGCATAACATAACAGTCAATATTATTAAACAGTCAATATTGAATATTCAACATTTAAAAGCATAATAACTTAGAAATTCAGAGCTGACAGGATTTTTATGATTAAAAATTGATAAAAATACCAGGCGCATCGTAAACCGTCGACAAATCTATCTTGAATGAACCAACAAGTGTGCCCGAGCGTAGAAATTTCCTCGATTGTATAACCTAAGATACAAGAAACACAAACAAATGGTAACCGATTCAAATCCAAATAATAAATAATTAAAGGAAGGGAGGAAGAAGTCATCTTATATTCAGCTGGGTTTGATTCCATTTTAAACAGAGTCTTGCATTTGCAAGAATGATAGTATTCTATATTTATTTAGTATGGTTGCATTTGTTTTTATTAATGAAGAGAAAAACCAGAAATAGTACAGAATAGTACAGCTTTATCGGATCCTTGCCTAAACTCAAGCTTACGTCTATCATTAAACCTTCGTGAGAAATTTGCGTATTTTTGTTAAAATGATTTTCTTTAAGAGTGTGCTAAACCTAAACTAATCAGCGATTTCGATCTGTCAGTGTTGGTTATCATTACCAATGTTTAACTTTGTGAATTTGTCAATGGTTCCATTATGCACTCATATAGAACTCATTTCCACATCCATTCCTATTCCGTAGGAAGTGATTGATGGACTTTTTTATTAAATAACTAAACAGAAGTCATTGAATTGATTATATGCCACACACACTTCGAATACAATTTTAATGTAATCTACACTTCACTTCAATTTCTTCAAAGCTCTTTTATCATCTGTCATTATATTTTATCATTACATTACATACATCATATTTTAAATTACAAACGTGTTCAATGTGTAGGAAAGGTAACAAAAGTTCAAAGGTAATAACATGTTCTTCAAAATGTTTGCCATCTGCGGCTGACTGAGCTTAAAGAGGAAAATAAAGTGTAGATATACATATTTTATGAGGAATCCTATATGGAGGAAAGATAAGTAGAGAAGAAAGAGTACTTATTAAAAATTCTTACATTCAATGAGACACGTGAAATTCTAATGATAAATTTATAAACTTTTTTAAAGGAAGCCAGGACTAACCATGAACTAAACATTAAATTAAAAATAATCAGAGAGAGGAAGGGTCTTTAAGTAAAACTAACACCTTTAAATTAAAGAATTTCTTTCTAAAACCTCAGAATATAGTTTCTCTTTAAATGAAATATATTGATAGAAAAATTATTTGTAATTAATCAAATTGAACTGAATTAAACACCGCTTAAATAATATTTTAAGAGCTTTTCAACCCCAGAACACTTAAATATAATAATTATTATACTGTTTCATGGATGCCACGAGTTAAATTAAATTAAATTTTCTATAATGGGTGAACTGTAAGTGCCATTGTTGTAGTACTCACCGAGAGCGTTATTATTTTATCGAAGAGCATAACGGGCGGCATATGAAAGTCAAAAACGAAATACTGTAAACGGTGAGAGAGAAAAAGAGAGCAATAGAAAGAGAATAAAAGAAGAAAATTACAGTTAAATTGGTATGAGAGATGGAATTTATTTAGAAATACTTTCAAAAATTAATGATGTTTTTTCAAAAGGGAAAGAAAGAGAGACAGAGAGAGATTGGGTGAAAGAAAGTGAGAGAGGGAGCGAGAGAAAGAAGAAAGTATGGGAAATCTATATTACCTCATTGAAGTATGGACAGTTTGTGCTCTCTTTGACGCTTGTGTATTTCTTTTGATCACCCACTTGTATGCATACCACCGGATCCATATTTAGACCGGGCAGCTGGCGAGCCTCGATGACCGTGATGCACACTTGAAAGTCCTGTGATTTAAGATGATCTGCAGTGCGAGTCATAGCCTTGATCCTGATATACGATTAAATTGAAATGAAATTAATTGTTAGCAGATTTTTAACTTGAAATTTTGGGTGGCCAGAAGCTGGAGTATCTGAGGTATACAAACATCTTGCTCTGGTCGAATTGTTGCATCTCCTCAACATCACTGGATTGATTCGATTGACCACTTTCATTGCCCAGGATTGCACAGTGTTTGGTTGGCTCATCGGTCTCGGCATCGGTAACCGCATTGATTGCAGCAGCAGCATCAGAATCATAAATTAACGGCGATCTGAAAGTAATGTACATAAATTTTAAATTAGGAAAAATGGAACAAAATCTTCGAAATTAAAATTTTATAATCTAAGGAGGTTTTCTAAAACTCTAAAAAAGAACAATTTTTCATTATTATTATTCATTAGTTATTCATCATTGGTTTCTGATGTCCATAGAAACTGTAAGTAAATAAAACTTTAACATGAACTTTTCAAACCGACGTTGAAATTGGCGGTAGGTTTCTAAAGGAAAACTCTGTAATCATAGCGGAAGCGGAAGATGAATGGGTCGAAAAAATGTACCAGAGACTTAATTATATTTGCCGACACTAGCAGACGTTATACAGACATTCGTTACACTCAAGTCCTTTCCTTTGGCGTGGTCGTATTCATGTTTGTATGTATGTAGTCTCTATGAATGCTCTTACTTCATTACATACATACACCCACAATCATTCGTCTAGTCGAGAATGAGGTCAAAGTCGCAGCCTTGTTAAAATCGTATCCACCTCCTCAACACGGTAGCCATCGTAACTCAGGATGGACTCACTGACAAAGTGAACAAATGTTAAAAGAATTATTCACGGAGCCTGAGCGGGTGAATGAATGTGCGAATGGGGTGCGTCGGTCCGTCAAGCAGATTCTAACTTCAAACAGGACAGCAGACTTGAGGCCGTGCACTCTGGCAGAAATCGCGTTTACTTGTTGCAAGCGAACCATTAAATTAGCTTAACTATGTTGTTATGGTAAACAAAAAACCAATCAACTTGTTGAACGTTTGTAGAACTAATTAGTAACAAAAAACGAAATCGAACAACAACAAAGCGAAACCAAAAATAACACACAAAAATTAAAACAAAACATTGGGTTAACTGAAGGTTCCTTTTCATTTGGATCTGTTTCTGGGCTAACTGGTTTCTGGGTTAACTGAAGGTTCCTTTTCATTTGGATCTGTTTCTGTACTGAAAATTTCCAAAATAATTCATTCCATTCAGTTCCGTGAATTCTGCGAACCCGTTTTTAATACATCCTCAAGCAAGGATGAAACTTTGGACTTTCGGTTTTTCATTACGAAAGTACTCAAGGAAAGTCGTATTTTTTCGAGGGCAACAAAAAAGTTGGGGAAAAAAGTATGACGAGCAACAATTTTAGCAAGTACTTTAATTCACTTACCTTCCCTCATCCTCGGTGCTGCTGTCACGTGAATGAGATGTTGTTCGACTACGCCCCAAACGCATTAAATTGCGTACTGTACGCATGGACATTTTTTTCTCCTTCGGTTGGGAGCTGCTGCTGTAGCTGGCAGCGGCCGCTGCTGCTGCAGTCGAAGCCGATGCCGCAGACGCTCCAAGGTTACCAGAAGCACCAGCAGCACCTGTTGCAGCATCCGTTAGAGTGGGCGACTTTCCGAATTTATCAAATTTCAGTTCGGAGCGTTGGCGACTGGATGCTGCTGCTGTGTTGCTCTGAGCGGTGGCGGCGGACATGACGCGCCTCAGCAAGTGACGTTTCTTTTGTGCTGCATATTGATAAGATTCACTTCCACTCGAGACTGCGGAGCGTCCAGCGGCCGCATTGCCGCTGGAATCTAGTGACGAAAAGATAAGGATACATATAATTATTTTTAGCATTTTTCATATATAGCAGATTAAAAACAATGTCCTTAAAATTATGCACATCTTTTCACACTTTCATTTATGTTAATTTTTTCACATATTCACAACATTTTGAAGTATTTTCCATCGAGTTCACTTTTTTCGCATTTTCGTATACGAATTTATGTATATCCGTAAAGCGTATGCTTTAATATTCAAAATTGTGCCTTTGATGGCCACTTGTTTCTAAGTATTCACTTGCTCCAGGCAACAGGTTAGTCTTTTAGTCGGTGTACAGAAAAATCTTTCACTTTTATTCACTTTTGCATCAGAAATTATGTTCATATAATATTTTTTAATGTTTATTTTTTTATGTTTATTTAATATTCAATTGGTTGAAGTTAATAAAACCTTTTTTAAATAAAAATCAAATTATTTTTCACCTCGATTCAGAGTGCGCTCCAGGTTCGCGATGTTCTGTTCGATGTCGAGAAGCATCTGTTGATCGTCTTCTAAACTCTGGCTGCTGCAGCTTATGTTGTGCTGCTCCTGAATGGGGCGCACCAAATTTGTTGGCTCAAAGTTGCCCGCAGCATCATCCGGCGATGTGTACCTTGCTTCGAACACAACGTAAGCCTGTAAAATACAAGGGCACCAGAGAGTAGAGTGCGTGCATACGAGACGGGAGAGAGACACAAAGAGATAGAGAGCATAAACTGCCGGGCTATTCTTAGAATAGAGAGAAAGAGAGATAGAAGAGAGAAAGAGAGATAGAGAGAGCGCACGGGAAGAGAGCTGATGAATTGAAGGCCAATAGAGGTGGGTAGACTTGACATGAGAGGTTTTGAACTTTAATATTCTTTTACAGGACACTAAAACTAATTGTTGTCGAGATGTAAGGTCAAAAACAATTTATATACTCCCACAAACACACACACACGCACATCTGGAGGCAACAGGTGATTCCCTTAAACGGATTACTTGTAATAAATGCTAAGTGACCTTGTCTGGTAGCTCGAGAGCCTCCACCCACTTGTAACCGTCACTGTTGGAAGATGTCCTCAGCTATCTAAGAAAGGATATATCCCCCTAGTCATATCCTCTGAGTTTGTCTTTAAATAAATACCTGAGGTTTTATTCACCTTATCAACTACTATTCGAAAAGAGTTCGATTCGAATTCGTTAACGAAAGTCAGACCTCATAGTGAGGTCGTGAGGTCTCTTCGGACGGAAAATTTATGTGAAATTGAATTTAATATACTTACACTCGCAGTGTAGTTCTACATATACTAGTGTTTCTATCTTTATGCGGTTATTGCCTTTCAGGAGCCTTAAATGAGAGATTCTCTTTTATTTTTATTAGTGACAGAGCACGTGCCCTTCTTTCATTTCAGTATCTGCTTTACTCTCTTCGGTTATATCTTTCTTTCTCTCTCTTTCATTCCCTGAAAACCATCTCATCACTTCTACAGAAGAAACGAAACGTAATCAAAACAAAGCGCAAAATGCTCCATAAGAAGCGTAATAAATGTGTGATGCGCGTGACTCGTGAGTTATTTATAGTAAGACGTCCTACTGACTAACCCACCGCCCCCACCGACATAGCCCCACCCCCCACCCCTTCCCACTCTTACCCAGTAGAGTTAACAAAGCTGTAGGATTCTTTTGCGATAAGAGGTGAGATTAGAGAGTATTTACAGATTCTGGTGAATTTTGCTTGGACTCTTTTGTGTTGCTTAAATGAATTGCCAAAAATTGACAGCCTCCTGATGGTTTTTGAGATTATTTTTCTCCTCGAGGGATAATACGCGTCACGCATACTAACTGAGGGATTGTAAAATAATTGAACATGATTACAAGTATGTACATAAGTGGTTAATAAGCACTTTTCATTTGTAAGCACTTTGTAAGCGCTTTCAGAAGCTGTCTTCTTGTCAGCTCTTTGTAAGCCGCTTGTAAGCCGCTTGTAACCTGTTTGTAAGCTCTTTATAAGCACTTTGTGCGAACTTTCCAACTAAAATCTACACACTTTAACAAAAATACTATGCACTATCAAAGAGCAAATAGTTTGTTAATTACAAATACCAGCTAATTAAAGTGTTCGCTACAAAATTCTTTAATAAACTAATTTTCGTAAAATTCCAAAAACCCTTACATTCTTGCAAAAATGATTTTCTCCTCCTTTTACGACCCACTCGAGAGACATAATGAAGCAGCTTTCATTAAATTCGACCCTTTCTATGCATATCATAAGCATAGAAAAGCCACAACTATAACTTACTTAAACAGGAACATTCAACAACAACAACAATAACACCAAAATTAAGTACAACACCTTGTAGTCAGACTCTCGCCGTCTACTTAAATCCCATGAGACCCAAGCTAATGGTGCTTTTAGCTTACATAACATCGTTCCAGTCAACCTGAACGTAGTCAATCTCTACGATGACGACGAGGAGGTGACGAGGTGGCGTGTAGAATGCGTACTACACCAAAAACAACAATAAAAATTGTGGTGCTTTGTCACATTTATAAAAGAGCTGAATACAATATATATCTTACATACTTATATATATGTAAATGTATGTATGTATGTATATTTATACGATGTTCCTACACTTGATGTGTGTGTGTGTGCGAGGTTTAGTGAAGGATTAAAATTGTTGAAATAAGTTTAGCTTATAAAATACATAAATAAAAGAAAAGAAAGCCAAAGCTACAATATAACAAAGAACGAAAGATATAATAAATTTAAACAACAATTTTTAATGTGTTGTCTGTGTTGTTGTTTTTGTAGACAGAAAGAATAACTTGTAAATCATTTTAATTAGCATCCAGACAACATAATTTAAAGAAAAAAAAAAATCATATCCCTTTAAATCTATGTCTGGATAAGTTAACGGTTTCTTTTTTTGATGGTTTTCTTCTTTTCTGTTTTTTCTTATTCGGTTTTAAAGGGAATTTTTAGAAGTTGGAGAAGTTTTGTTTTTTCAACTTTAGGAAATTAACGAGGTACTAAAGCTTGAATAGCCTTTATCCTGTTTTTTTCAATCCTTAGTAATGAGGAATTTTTAGGATGGTGGAGCTCTTGAAATCCTTTCCCAAACAAACTTTAAGAAGTAGCTTCAATCCTACAAAACTTAAAATCCTAAAGCACTTTAAAACTGAAATATGTTTAATGAAAACAACAGTGAAGTTAATAGAAGATATTGTATTCTTTATAATTAATCATTGTAAATAATCTTCATTGAAGTTCATTACTTTTATGATTATAAGTCAAGTTCAAGTTTCTTTCTCTCTCTATTCCTCTCTTTATTACTGGCGAATCTTACGTTTGACAAGATTCAAAAACTTTTCTTTAAGCTTAAAATAGTTTTTAATTTCGAAGCCAGGTGACCAGCTTGTGTGAACAGGATTTTCTTTAAAAACTTTAGTTTTGTATGGAAAATGAAAGAGGAAATGCAAAGAAAGAGCGTTGACACTTTTTTAAACTTTTTGATAGGACACTTGGATTATTACATAATACGTTTTCTTTACGTTTTTTCTAACTTGCATAGTTTATTTTTACCTTACCGTGAATAAATAAAATTAAACATTCCGTAATAATAAACATAATTGCATTAGACCACTTATTTAAAGTGAACTATATTTAAACTCCTCGTGACCTCTGATGGAAGATCTTTTAACTGAGAAACTTGGGAAAAAAATGCTGAAGTGACACACCAGCTCCCTGGGGCCTTCAAATCGGGAATTTATGGGAACTTATGTTATATTGAAAAACAATTATGAAGCGTAAAAACGATTTTCCGGATTTTTCAAAGTTCATCCTCTAAAGGTTCCAAAAAGGACACAATTTGGTAAAAATCGCAATGTTTATCATGTAATAAATAATCATGTAATATTAATAAATAAATAAATATAGAATATAAATATGAATAAACAAATAATTTTAAATAATATAAATAAATAAATATATAAATAAATTAATAGAAATCATATACGACAAAAAAATCACACGAATTTTACCCCAGATGGGACTCGAACCCACAATCCCCGGCTTAGGAGGCCGATGCCGTATCCATTGGGCCACTGGGGCAGCCACTATACTACGCAAAAACCGTATTTTCATGTCTCGCATATTCTCAGTCACGTGACATGTGTCACGTGTGACCGAAATCCGAAACAGTGAACAAAAGAGGCACAACCAGAAGCAGAACCACCCACCTACCAACTACATTCAGGGTAAAGCACCCAGAACATAAGCGGAAAACGAAAGAAAATAATAAAACGAAAACGAATTATAAAGCAATACAAGAAAAATAAATGTACTCAGCAAGTTTGTAGACCGACCTGCAGTGTGCACAACACGCAGGCTGGTGACTGGTGGCGGGTTGTAGAAAAGGCAATCCATTAGATTAAAGAGAGAGCCAAGTAGTTGTGGATGGTGTGGGACGCGATTGTGCGGAGCAGCAGAATTGGGAAATGCAACGAAAGCAATAATAGCAACAACAACCTGACATACCGTAGCACTTGAAATGAAAATCATGAATATTTGGGAAATTTAGTATACCATATTATTTTGTGTGTTTGTACAGAGAGTAATTCTGGCCGAAACAGTTGCCTTGGTCAACACAACATCATGTGTGTCTGCTCAGATACCTCGTAGTGCCTGCATTAGATATTTGCATCTGGTAGATACACAGTCTTGTTAGATGCAGATACTAATAATAGTTGTGCATGAGAATGATACAGAAAATCGCTTTAGAACGAAATTCTAATTATTCTTGTTGTTGTTCCTGTTGCAGTTGGTGAAATTTCATGTCTACTCTACAGATGTCTATCTAATCGTTCTCTATTCCGAAATATCTCGATACTTGCAATTTGTATCTATGCGCTGCGAGTGAAAATCTTGTATTTATGTTCGGCTTCTAACAGATACTTCTCCATCGCCCCAGTGGCCCAATGGATACGGCATCGGCCTCCTAAGCCGGGGATTGTGGGTTCGAGTCCCATCTGGGGTAAAGGATGTGTGATTTTTTGTGGTGAAATATTTTTTTGGATTTTTTTTAAGGATGTTTTTAAATTAAGATTACTTAAGTTTACTATAGAGTGTTACTTACCTCAATCGGTTTGCTGGTGGATAAATCAACCAGTTGGTCCTCGACTCGTACGTGTCCTGTTCTGATGAGTCCTGTTGGAAGATAATTGAAGTTGTGAAGTTATAAAAAATTCAACTTTTTATTAATAAAATGTTATTTTAGTTCACATCTTGTTGACTCGCTATTTATAAACTGTTGCTCTCTCTCTTCCCCCCTCCCTTTCTCTGTCTCTGTTCCTCATTTGTTCACTCACTCACTTACTGACCTCTAATAAGTTATCTAGCTGAGCCTCTCTAGTGACATGTGCATTTATATGTAACACAAAAACAACCAACAAATCCTTGACACATTGTGTGTTGCCATCTGTAGCAAAAACAAAAAAAAAATAACCAGGAATACCATACAAACTCATGATCCCTGATGAAAGATCCTTTAACTGAGAACCGTTAGAAAAAAATCCTAAAGTAGCAGACCAGGCCTCTGGGAACTTTAAATTGTGAATTAATGGGAAGTTATATTATTCTGAAGTGGGCGGATCACGCCCATTCGTGGATTATGTACAGCATTGATACTACGTGTACTGATTGGCATCAGTTTGTCTTTGTAGTTGTGCCACAGCAACTTTATACAATGAAAATGCTTATGGGAAATATGGAAGGATAATGGGCGGAACACGCCCATTCTTTTCATGGTGAATAATATTAATACTAAATGTATAGATGTTCAGTTTTGCCCTTGCAGCTTACTCTAGTTTATTAAATGGCAATCTTTGCAGAATATCAGTTGAAATATCTGCTTCATATCTGAGACCCATCTGAGACCCATCTGAAACCCATCTGAGATACTCATATCCATTTTACTGAAAAATTGCCAAAACCTTTAAAAACGTTTTCTTCTACTTTAATTTAAGTTTATTTTTCTCTAGTTCTTTAGTATCCTTCTGAAGGTCAACCACCAAAAAAAAACTTTCTTCAATTTTTGCACATCATTTGTTTGATGGCGATATTAATATTTAACAAGTTTTTCTCTCACTCTCACAACCAGCCAAAAAAAAAAGAAAAAGAAAATTCTTGTTAACAAGTTATGAGAACGTGTTGCATTGCTTCAATAGTCAGCAACAGTTTTTGAACTTGACCTGGTTTTAGATGGTTCCACAACAACAACAACAACAAAAATCAGAGAACACAGAATAAATAAATATAAGAATAAATACATATAGTAAACCAAATCAACAGCGTTGCCACATGTGTTGGTTGGTTGGCCTTGTTTGGTTATTTTGTATTGAGTAAGGTTGAGTAAACTAACAGTAAACAGTAGAAGAACAGAAAGAAAACGAAAGAAAAAATAAGACAAGAAAAAACAAAAAGACAAACACGAAAACGGAAAAAGAAAAATAAAATAAAATAACGAAAACAAAGAAAACTAAAAACCGAACAAAGAATGAGAAAAGTTTTTGTGGTTTTCGCTTCAGTAGTTTTCAGATTTTACATTTTTAGTCATGAATGAAAGTTTCAGTGAGATTCAATTTAACACGTGATCTCGGAGTACTTCACGCAACTTCGAAGAGAAGAAGTGAAGTTGTAGAAATTCAGCCCAGCTTTGGTGAATAGCTTCTTGGACGTTATCGTTGCGAAAATAAAACTGACTGCAGTAAAATTGACCTTCAGCAGAAAGGCACACTCAGGTATTTTATACCCTTTTTTATATCCAGATATCATGAATGGATTCAGTACGTAGGTAAAATTTCATTATCCTCTCAAAAACGTTGTTTTGAGCTGAAGTTCAGCTGCTGAACTGCTGTATTGTGTTGTATTCTGTATTCAGTTGAACTGAGTTGGATTACATTTGAATTGTAATGACGAATTTAATTCTCGAATATCTAACTTCAGTATTAACTACTCCATTGAAAGTGGACGTGATCCTACCACATATTTACATTATCTGTCCTATAATAAGTTTGGGATAAAAAGGTTCTATTCAGCCTGAACTAGAATGACAATCTTTAACATTCATATATTCTAATCATGTCAATTTTGGATACCCTGACAATTGTGGGCGTGGTTCGTCCATGTTTGCATACTAAATTTGAAGTTTTTTTCTACAATATTGCTTTAATTTTTATGAAGTTAATAAAATACAAATGAAAACGTGTATGTTTTTATACAATAGTTATGAATTTTAATGAAAATTAAAAATAATAATTAATAATTGTTTTCTTATTGTTAAAAAATTGGAAATATAAACTAAATTTGCAATAAAAATGAAAATATTTCAAACATGCCTTTAATTATTTTAGAAATTCTTGTGTTTGTGGCTTTTGTAGAATTCTATTGTATTTAATTCGCAAAAGAGTTATTTATATTAGTAAAATAGTGAGTAAAATACAATGCATTTCTAATTAACTAAAGTAATAATCTATGAGAGCCACAATTAAAAAAATAATCAGAACACTTGCATTCAAATTTAAATACTTGAATTGTATACAAACCAAAAATAGACCAGAAAATGTAAGCCTTTCATTAAATTTAAACCCATTAGTTAATTAAATGAAATTTCACACAATATTCTAATAGAACATACACAATATAAAAACGATGTAAAATAATTGTAATTGTTGATGTTGAACATTGTGTTGAAAATAAAATTGTTTTCATGATTTTCTATCACTATTATTCTATTCTATTATTTTTACTTTTATTTTTTTATTTTTCCGAAATTCTTTTCGAAACTTCCCCCTGCTCACCTTGCATTAGTATCACGTACTGTCCAATGCATTTGCTGCTACTTGTGATGGTCCCGATGGTGCCGCCAACTCGTCCTCCCGACGCATGGCTCAGTCCTGTTTTGAGCAAAGTTTTTGTGGTTTGTAGGCGCAGCTCCACGGTCACGGTTTCCTCTTCGCCGGCGGGTCGAGCGAGGGGCCAAATGAAAGACTTACGAGTACATGTTGAAAAGAAAAAAAATCAATGAAAGCATATATTGTATAATATTATATTTTATAAAATTTACCATAATCTTGAAGACAAAAATATTTCAGGATTCTGTTAAATTTCAGTTATTTCATATGAAACTTAACTCAAAACAATGAACTTTAAATGAACAATATTAATAATAATAAAAGCAATATTAACAACAATAATGCTAAGTTAAATTAATTAAAACTCTACTTATTACTCTAATTAACTGAATAATTAGTTTCTCATTTACTTTTGGAAAGTTTTCTTCCTTTGACACGTGAAGGAGAGAATGAAAAAAAGCCGGAAGGATATCCTATCTTCCTACCCTCTCACCAATGGGTGTTGGGTATAAAAAATATGACGGCGATACCGGAACTTCGAGGCAACATTATCATTTGTTGTTGTTGCTTATTTGATATTCTTTAAAACTTTGTTTTTAAAGAAAGGTGTGTGTAGAAGAGAGAATAGGAAAGCGTAGAATAGAAAAGATTACTATTATTAAAATACATGAAAAAAGACTATTAAAAAATGGCAGCCTCTTTCTTCGCTTTTTCTTTCTTTTTATTTTCTTTTTTATGCTTTAATTCTCTTTCACTCGTTGCTGAAAGAGTTTTGTTCATTCAGTTGTAAAATAAATGACATTGTTTTTATAAACACAAACGGACTTCGGTAAAGGATTTATTTGGGTGTATATTTAAGCCAAAATAAACTGAAAATTGTTGAAGCGTACGAAATTGTTCACATCTGCATCTGTTTCTGATTGTTTTCTAAAACAACAAATAAGAATTTCTTTCTAGAAATGGAATACTTTCATTGCACAATTTTTATTATATATATTATATTATAGAATAGATTAGGATGGGAAGGAAGTATGAAGAAAAATCGCGAAGAACCGTCGAAAGATTTAACAAGAAAAGGATTTCAGTTTACAAGATATCGAGCGAAGCTAACAAAAATTTTTCGGAACAGAAAAAATATTCAGTCAATTAAAGTGAAAAGGACTCCGTAGAAGATAAGGAATACGTTGGAGGAAGAAAGGTACCAATGTAAAGACAACCAGAATAGTATTGAATATTTGAATAGAGCATCTTTTCCTATCTGCGGGAAAATTGGTTCACATTAAATGAAACCAGACAGAGTGCTGTTTAGGGCTAAATTGACTCAGGAGGAGATGCTGATCAAGAATATACGCTTCTATATCTGCCACGCCTACTTAATTGTGTTACAAATGGATAGTAAATCTTAATATATACTTTCACCTTCGGGTGTTGGGTACAAAATGCGCAACCTGAAATAATTCTGTTTTTGAGTGCCCCTTAAGGGTGTTTTTTTTACTTCCACACCAGCAAAAAATTTTACAAATTAGTTGAACTTAATTTCAGTTGAACTGCATAATTTTAACTCCTTTAATTTTATAACTTTTACGACGCAGTACATTTGCATCCGTGATTAAGGGTGGATGGGGGTGAGCCGTCGGTGGAGGCGGTAACTTTTTTGTGTGCTTAACTGGTTAACCTTAATTTTTATTAGTTTTTAAATGAAAAAAATCCAAGTTTGAACATTAAGAGAACAGAAACTTAAAATTATAGTAAAATCAAGAAGGAGAAGTGGTTTATTAGATATATATACCAACCTGATTAACATCGATAATATTATTCCCTCGATCTCCCAACTCAGATGTAATGTGAGAAACACCTGGAAGAAGAACAAAGAAAAAAAAAATAGATTAAAAGTTGTTACAATAAATGAATGAGTTATAATAATGTAAATTAAATCCCGAGGACCCTGAATTTTTCGAGGGACCTTGAAAAACTCCATCAAGGAAATCGAAAATTTCGTAAAAATTTTAAATCAACTTAAAAATAAATTGTCATTACAATAAATCTTTTCACTCGCTCTGGAAATTTCTCATTCCGCCAACTAAGAATTTCAATAAAAATAGTTTTCAAAATATTTCGACAAATTTTTGAGTTTATTTCGAAAGAAGGAGAGGATGGCATATTAAATTCCACAGCAGGCCAAAATTTCGAGGCCAAGATTTCCTGCCAGTGGGCGGCCTGACGAATGCACATCATAAAATGAAAGCGTTTACTTTGAAGTTCCTCATTAATTTCTCATTCTTTATTTTAATGTGAGGTAGTAACTAAAGCAAAGTGAAGCAACTGATGACTACTAAGCGAGAGAACGTGAGAGCGAGCGAGAGAACGATAGAGTGAGTGAGAGGGAGATGAGTGAGTAAGAGCGGGAGAAAGCGAGAGAAAGTGAGAAACATATTGAGGAACCTTACTTTACATCAACGAACTAAAAAATGCATTTCGGGTGCGTTTGTTTGCTTAAGTAGTACCCACTCGTAGGCAGTTGGTAGGTGGTTACATAACTACGTCACTGAAGTGCTCTTTGCGATGTGGGACACTGTTTAATGTGGAGAAACCTTGGAGAAAATTGCAAAAATACTATGGCTTTAAACTACTCCATCTCTCCCTCTGTTCTTTATATATTAACACTTCTATACCACGCCCACTTTTCATTCCTACAACATGCACCCAGGAGTCAAATATATATTTGAAGTATATTACAAGTCTGAGGATCTCGGAAAAGGACATCCTCGGAGGGATGGTTCTCAAGGTTCTTCAGTGATATCCTTCAGTTTGGAATGGTCACTGGAACAACTTAAATTTTAATGATATTGCTTACCTCTGAACTCTACACGTCCGATTAAGTTCGATTTTGACTTCGGCAGTTGAAATTGTATCAGTTTCACTGTAAGCGACATTGTATTGCTGTTTTCGTTGTTTTTGTTGTTTTTTAAATTAACTTAAAATAAACTGCTAGCCGTTGACACTAGGATTCATTTAGTTTATCATTCATTTCACTGTATTACGTAATTCTTTTAGTCATCTGAAAACTGGAAAAAGTATGGAAAGAAAAATGTTCTTAAAACTTTAAATTAATTTAATAGGTTTCATTTCGTTATTACTCAGGTTTAGTCAATTGTAATAAATAAAAATCTATGTCTATAAAGCTAGTATATCAATTATTCTATTTCTATAGTAAAATGTACTAATATACATGAACAAACATTATATACAAATTAAATATATATACAAAACTTTGTTATCTATTTATTCCTTAAAAATAACTGTAATAAATAAGCTAATATCCTGAAAATAAATAAATAATTCACTAAATCTTTTACCATTTAGAAGAAGAATCCAACCCAGAAAAAAACTGAACGCGACTAAAAAAGGTTGCGTGATTTAATGACACCATCTACAATAATTTACGGTTGACCGAATAAAGAAATGAATTAATTATGGGTCAAGAAACTGTATCGTCCCAAAAAGGGCCAAATTTTGAGCAAAAAAGCGGACATGCTTTAAATAAAAGTTTAAACATCTTGTCAAGTTTAATTATGAATTTAATTTATGTAACTACGAGTACTTAAAAATATTATAATGAATATAACAGTATATTAATTAAATAATAATTAAGACTTATAATAGAAGAAAATATTGTGTAAATGAAGACAAAATAAAAGAAAGAAACGACCTCAACAAAGGAGTGGTTCCAAAAGGATAAAATATTGTATTAAACTTGTTTTCATGAAGTTGAAGAATTCTAGGGAATACTGTACATGTGATATATTGCAGCTGAAGGTAAGTGGGACAAACCTGAAGGGCTGAACCAGGGGCTTGGTCAGTGTGAACCAACTACGAATTCCATGGGGAAATCAAAGCAACAGGAAACGCGGTTGCGTGTCTTTCGTAGGCAAGCATCGAAGTAAACTTTGAGGATTCTTCAAAGGATTTCTCATCTTCTGAGTGAGCAAAGCGTTTGCTACAAGATTTACTCTGAAAGTGTTGCAATTGCAAAAGAACAGAAGGGTCTTTTATACCCTTAAACTATATTAAAAATATATACTGTGATATCCTCGTGTCTTTAGATAAAAGGTAAAACTTTTTTTAATTTAGCGAAATTCTTTTTATTACGATACAAATTCTTTCTTTCATTTCTTCTTCTTGTTAACTTTACATAAACGAATTATTAAGCGTTGTACATATGAAAACCTTCTAATATACAGCATTTATTTTAAAAACAATCCTTTTAGGACAGCTAATTTATAAACAAAAATAAAATAAATAGAAAAACTCAGTTTGCTTTGTTGCTTTGGGCAACATGCAACAGGAAATGGATGTGAACACGTGTGCGTGCAATCAGCTCATTAATAAACCGCAGTTTTTTATTGTTGCAACTCGTAGTATGAGATAATAAAAGCGCTCTGTACGGTTATTCAGTTATTTAAATATTAATTTTAATGTAATATTAAATATTTTTTTCAGGGTTAAAGATTTGCATTTTCTGCTAACATTGAGTATAGTTATAAACGAGTATTTGAATTTTATATCAATTCATTTTATTTATCCACCGAAGTACAACAGGTCCCTCCCATCTTTGGTGTGGGTGAATAAATAACAACCTCATCAGCTTAATCATTGATGAATTGATGATAATCTCATAACATGTCATGTCACGCTAATAAAAGCTGGCGCAAGAATAGCGTAAAAACAATTACACAAGAAGTTTTTATGTACCTCAGGATTTAAATTTAACCGAGTGAAAACTTCTGATATCGATTTTCAGTGAGAAAAACGGGAAAAGAAAAATATTAACACTTGTTTACGACATGAAGAAAATGTAAAGAGGCAGAAGGTGAGGAGTTGCCTATGAATGAACATACAGTAAAAATGTTCTACTGTTCATAAATAGTAATAAAAGTAAACCTCTTCGTTTTTCAATTCAAATAATGAACCTCAAAGACAGACATAAAAAACCCATAAAAACACGTGATTAGTATACAAAAAAACCTCAGAGCTGACAAGTAGCAACAGTTCCAAATTTTATGGCAGACACTTCTTCTTTCTCTGTTCTTCCTTCTGGATAACTTACAGCAGCTACCGTTATTGAGGTGGAAGCAGAGTGTATTTTCTTTGTCTGTATAAATGAAGGGAAAGACGCAACACTAATTTAGCTTGGCTCTTGTTAGAAGGTACCATAAACTTTGCTTTATATTGTTACAAGTCTAAATTGACATCCCAAATAGCGGGGGGAAAATAATAAAGTCGTCAAAAGAACGTCGAAATGACATTTACCGTTATGCTGTATACGAAGTCCAGCCTTTCAGGGGTATCTTTAAAATGGTGGAACAGGTGAAGGTGTATGTTAAGTCTCCCTCCCTTTTTCAAAGCACAGAAGACGGGGTTGTGTGTGTCCTCGGGGTAGCCCTGACCACCTACCATCATATATGAAAGTACAAAAATAACCCCATCTTCAACTTTTAACATTTTTGGAAGTGGTTACATTTTGGACGACATGAGAGTGTAAATAATTTCTGTGATACTTTTCAATTATTCTTTTAGAGTTACTCTTTCCTTTCTATTTTCAGGTTTCCATGAGGTTTTGCATTAAAGTTGAAAGTAACCCTCAAACGTCAAAGTTTTGTCAAAAGTGTCTGTTAATTACTAAAATTTAACAAACTTGTGAGCTTGTGACATGTATTATTTAGGTATGTGCCAAAAGAGATGATGTCCTTTGAAGTGTTGTGATGAGTGGGAGCGAGAAATATACGAAAATAGTGAGAGAGTTGAATGTTTAGAAAGAGAACCTGATATCTTCAGGCACTGGTAATGTTCCAAGTGACTAAGTGAGTAAAATAGTTAGTTGTAATTATTCATGAGAGCATCACCTTCACAGGACGGTGAACTGAACAGCTGTCAATATAATTTTAGATCATAAAATTTTAAGGAATTTGTACATATATACGAGGGGAGTCCCAAAAGTACACAAACTAAACTTTTATAGTTCCATTCTTTGAATATCAACATTAAAATAAATAGTTGCTTGTCTTTTCCTTGCTTCAGTATAGTTTCCTCTACCCTCTTCTTATATACATATATGTGTATACATAATATAATTACATATGTATATACATATGTATTGTTCATATGTTTTAAGCGTTTCAACAAGCGTTTTTCAATTAATTTTAATGCCATACCGAATCCTGCGGTGAGTACTCAACGCAGAAGCCATTAATTTAGATTCGTATCCTTCGTACGCTATGAAATGTTTAAGAATGGTTGCCGTGTCGCATAAGGAACACTTTCGTGGAAGCCTTTAATTGGGTACACGGTACATTTTGATGGATTCGTATTCGTTTTCTGTATCTATATTCTACATCTATGGTTGTTTATTTGCTAGCACTCAACATAAACTATGATTGCCTACCATATACACACATACATACATTTAATATGCTTGCCTATATAATTACATGATATTTGTGTCTAAAACCTTCCATTTCCAGTCTATGTTTATTCAATTATCACCATAAAAGTGATTTACATTTGGCGGAACGATTGAGTATCCTATCGGAAGGCAGTGATTTTATATACTATTACTTTAAGTGCTTTGAATATTGATTGAAATACTGAAGATTTCAACAACTGTTGGGATAACTTGATATGTTAACGAATTATTAAATAAATGAATTAAATCATTAAAACAGTAAATAATTTAATAATTAACAGTAAGTGGCTCAGTACTCGGAAGGTGAAGAGTGATGGGAGCCCGGGGCGTATGAGAGACATTAATTCAGTGTAAATTCCGAAGCTGTTTCTTCATCTGGCAGCTTCTACCAAATCTCTATTAAGCGGAAATCTCTCTAGAAGTTATTATGCAAAAGTGGGCCGCCCACGCCCATAAATGACAGAGTAGCTAATACTAACCTTCTAATCCATCCGATTACATTTTATTCATATAAAAATCTTAATAGGAGAGTTTTTATTAGGATTTTCTTCTAAATTACAATACAATAAAAGATCTAAAAGATACAAGTTTCTTTAAAGTATTCTATTTCATCCTTCTTCTCTTTCATACGGTGTTATGGAGTTCTTTCTCTCTCTCTCTCTCCATTCAAAGACTTATATAACTTATCTCGACAACTAATCTTAAAACACTTTTCAAGATGGAAGAGGCAATCAAATTTTGAATTAAAACTAAAGCACTTAAAAGCTGGAAACTTTTTATTAGGAGACGTTGTTCTCCTTCCTGCTGCTTCTCTGTGACGTTCTCTTCACCGATTTAATTTTCAGCGTTCTCTTTGTTAGTTTTGTTGTCTACTGCTATTGTTCTGTCATAATGATTATAAACGACTGTATAGTCTAACAAAAGCATCCCAAGAATTTGTATACACCATAAAAAACCGCAATATTATAATTTTTAATTAAAGAAAAGACCGTATTTTGCTGTTGAACATAATTCCGAAGAAATGTGCCTCAAATTTTAATGAAACAGGAGTCTTTACTTTGAATTTCCTTTACTACGTCTTAACTACACACTCCAATCTAGCAAAGAAAGATGTTTGTGCATATCTACGAGTGATAATGATAATATGTCGTATATATCTTGTACACGTACGCTGAAGACATTTAAATACCATGAAATTATCAATAAAAAATGTCATGCACATCCTTTAGTATAAATTTAAGTTTACACAACTTTTTATTGTGCGAGTAAATCCTGTAATGGACCCGTCATGTGCGGGCCATTCAGCCTAAAGGGCAATAAAAACGAGTGGTCTGCTGCTCATCACTGATATCACAGAGCTGTCGTCAGGATTTCTACCGAGCTACCGAAGCTGCTAGTAGCAGGATTTTTCTTTTTACCAACTCAAGTCAACGCTTAAAACTTGAAGCAATGTCAAAGGATTAACAAAGCTATGTAAGTAGAGTTGTAAGTAAGTTATCTGTATATGTAAAGCGTCTCTTAAATTATACGGTCAACAACTCTGTTGATGATTGTCAATTCTATAAGGAAGAATTTATCATAAAAGGAAGAATTTATCTTGAAAAGAAGAGTCATCAAAATGAGGATCTAATATAAAAAGGAAAAATTTTCAAAGAAGAAACTAACGAGATCTCAGAGACTTTTTGAAGAGATATTTTGGGAAAGGAATCCTTAAAATATTGCTTCAGGGAAGTTATTAATATAAAGAGTACGAATTTTTTTAAATTCAACAAATCTTGGAATTTGAGCATCTGAAGGTGAGCATCTGTTTGTCGAACGATATCAACATACATTCGAAAAAGTATTCATTTCATTTCATTTACATGCACGTGTCAAAGAGATGAATAAAAAGAGACCGAAGATGAAGAACATAATACAGAATTCCAAAAACTCCAAAGCAATTATAAGTTATAAAGTTATATAAGTTATAATAATGAATGTAAAGATTTATAGTAGATTTCAATGATTCAAAGAACTTAAAAAATTATAGACAACGAATTAAAACAAATCAACATAGATTTCAAATTCTTAGCGCGATTTTCAACAGAATTCCAGAGCTCAACAGAACAAATTTAATCAAAAGATTGCAAGAGAAGCACAATTAAATGGAGATGCTCTAAATTCATAGTTGACATTGATTTCGAGTCCATATTACTTAATATACTTTCTCATAACAAAGCGACAAAAACCCAAATAAAAAATAATAAAAAACAATGAAAAAGTCATCGAGAAACAAAACCTCCACAAATTGTATTTTCATTTAAATGGGGGGAAACAGAAACACTTCAAAAACTGGGGGAAAATTGAAATGGAAATGGAGTACTTTACTCCACAAATATTCAGCTAATAATTCACAATTCATTCACTGATAAACGGAGACACACACACACACACGCACGTACCTCCTTCGCTCTTCACTACACGTGTCAATAAAATTTTTAAATTGTCAAACCGAGCAACCGAAACGACTTCAAACCAACTCAAAACTGAGCCAAATGCATCGAAATCCTTCGCTTTTATTTGAATTCCTTTCGGGACATCCTGCTGCCGCTGCTGTCGCTGCTGCTGGTGATGCGCTAGGAAAGAGCTTTTCTCCTTTTCCCAACTCAACTCCTCGTTACTCGTTGAACTTTCCTGCTCCAATATCCTCAAATAATAATGTTAAACACGTTAATGTAGTGCAACATCAAAGGAAAGTGTGCTTTTCGTTGTCAGAGTTGCCAGCGATTCAAAATGCATCAAAATTAAAATTGATGGAAATGGAAATTTATTAAAATTAAAATTGATAAAAATTAAAATCGATAGAAATGAAAATCATTAAAAAAAAATAAAATATATTAAAGTGGTGGTAATGAAAATTCATGAAAATCCAAATGAATAAAAATATTAATGAAGGTCGAATGTGTAGTTTATTTGTAGATACAATCATTTATAATTAAGACCATAAGAATGAACCTGGCAACCTTATTTTTATCTCTCACTCAGCATTGCATTGTGAATTAAAAGCTTTTGAATTCAACTCTCAGAGCGACAAGAAAATGACGACGATGAGCGAGAGAAACTCTGAGTGCAAAGAGTGAGCGGTTCAACGGAACGCAGCTTCGAATTTGGCGGGAAAGCATCCATCCTGCCTTCCTTCCTTTCTTCTTCCCTTTGGTGGAGTGTTGAGTAAATACAAACCACAACAAAAACGGCGCATGTCCTGATGCCATGCAGAATGAGTCACGTGTTGTTTGTGAGCCAACAGAAGCCGAGCAGACAAAAGAACCGGAAGACAGCAGGCAAGCGTCGTACAAACATAACCGTTGTACGGGGAGGCAGCCGGAAGTGCGACCGGATGTGCGGCTGCTTTCATAATTTTCACGGTCCTCTGAAATGATTACAATCAGATATCAAAGAAGCATTGATGTTTGTTTGGCGGTGTTAATGTCTGCTGTTGTTTACTGATTGCATTTGGTTTGTGGCTGACAGCGGTTTTATACAAAAGAAAGGCTTTTAAATGATATACAGTGGAATAGTGGGCGAACCGAAGGAATACTAAATTTCATTCAGATATCTATTCGTTTTGTCTCAATGGTGATTTCCAAAGACAGACAGACATTTCAATTAACATTTTGGCAGTAAAGTTTTTGTTACAATTATTTTATTTTCATTTTTATTTACACTTCAATTTATTGAAAATTTTTAAATTTATTTTTCTTTATATAAACTAATACTACAATATATCATTGATTTTTAAGTTTTAAATTTTTAATAATGTGGCAACTCTGCTACAACGTGCACGAATACTCTTCTCACTTGCAAACAATTGACAATAATTGTATAGATAAAAATACGATTACGAGGGAAAAAATAATAGAAACAAATAATTTTTTTAAGTTCTATGATGGCAAAAAAACAAATAAAAGTAAAAACAATTATGTATATAATTTAAAACAGAAAACGAATAATAATCAAATAAGAATAAATAACTATTTATACTCGTACGATCATATTATAAATTAATTCAAAAAATATTAAAATTATATGTATTTAAATTATATTTAAATGATTTCTTCAATAATTAAATAAATATTTGAAGAATATTATTCGTATATATGTAGTAAATAAATTTATTTCACTTGTTTACTTTAGGCCACACTTAATATCATTGGAATTGTTTGTTTTTTTCGGGAAACAGAGTAACCTAGAAACTCCTCTCTCTCTCTCTTCTTTATCTATCTTTTTTCCTCTCTATTTCAATATATTTCATATCTAATAAATCGTGTCTCGCTCTGAAAAAACAGAGATAAACTTCTACTTCGTAAACGAATATTTTACCAAGTTTTCTTTTTTATCAACACAAAAATTATTAATTATCAACACTCTTTTCGACTCTGATAAGAGCAGTAATACTACAAAGTATAATATTACACATTATTATCATTGTTGTTGTTGATTTCGTTGTTGTTGCTGTTTGTTAATTTTTCATTGAATTGTTGTCTTTTTTTCAGCCATCAAGCAGAAAATTAGTCACACGAGAGGCGTTTCGCAAGAGAGTTCGTAGCTCGAAACTCGTAATTCGAATTCTTAAATGTTAATCGTGATTAAACGTGGTTTAATATTTGATCATTTATAATTTAGAAAATCTATATTAAATGTGATAGTTAAAATGTCATTAAATGATGACAGCACTTCCGGTGTTCACTCCAGTTCCAGCTCCCGGTCCACCCCCTCAACAACAGTTATTAAATATAAAAAATCGTCGTGTTTATTTTGCAACGAATGGTTCGATTCACAGACTTTTACGGTAGGTTATAACGATTGCAAAAGCAATGGAAAGTAATAAAAAAAGGTATTGAAAGGGAAGGGAAAGAAGGGAAAGCGGGAGAGAAGATACTTAGACTAGTTCTAAATCAGACTAGATACTTATGAATCAAACTACATACTATAATTATGATTCATCAACATAAAAATGTAGATTAGATTATTTCGAATAAACGTTGTAATATCTTTTCTTATCTTTTTCTTTCTGTTATCTATTTTTATTCACTTTTTAAAGCTACATCATTAACATCTCCCTTTCTTATTCACTTCCAATTGAAGACTTTCTATAAATCTATATATGTAATTATATAATTAATAGAACAATCGGAAAATAATCGTTGAAATAAACTGAATATTTGTTGAATATTATATTGTATAAATTAAAAGCATCATAAATTTGTTGTAAATACTCTCGTATTTGTTATAATTAATCTCAAAAACAACATCAAATATAATACGAGTAGAACGAAGGCTTTTATTTCTACATAATTTAATATTACATATGTTTTAATAACTATTTTTAGATCTTTTATTGATTCAAGTGTGATTTAAATTTCTGATAATTATTGTGATATCTGATAAAATAAAATTAAATGTCCAAAATAATTTCTGTGAAAAGAAATTCTGTATTATAATAATATTGTTTAATATTTTTAATAATTGTATTATTTACTATTTTCACTTCATTAATTAACTTCATTCCTTTGATATTATTTGTTGTAGGGTTTTCTTTGGTTTAATTGTTTATTACAATTCACGACAGTGTATGTAGGGTGTATTTTATCTTCGGTCAAGTTGCAGATCGTACTTTATCTGGTATTTTAATGAATTTAGTCTTTTCTTACTGTCTTATTAGTCTTATTTCATTTAGAGTACGTTTTAAAATATTCACTTTGGTCCGTCTTTCCAGGAGCACCTCATCCATTGCGGACAAGTGTTCGAAACATGCCCGAAAGGATGCAATGCGTATGTGGCTCGCATACGCATGCGCGCCCACCTCAAAGAGTGTCCCCGTGTTAAAGGCAACAAGTTGAGTCGTAGTTGTGATCGCCTCGATTCGGCCCGGCAGAGTTGGTCCGATCTACAGAGCCGTTTCGATCTGGACAAGCGACAGCAGATTCTGGAGCAGGATATCGATGCGCTACGCGTGGTGTTGAACGAGGAGATTCGTCAGCGTCTACATTTGATAACCGATGTCGGCAGCTTGAGGAAACAGAATCAGGTGGGTCGGTGGATTAGTTGTTGGGACAAGTTGGGTACCAAAAAATTAACTACAACTTCAAAGATTACAGACGACTGGATGCACAGCGCCGAGGACGAGCTGAATAACATCCGAAAACGCATGGAGGAGGAATTCACACAGCGCTATTTCGAGATAGAACAGTGCCAACAGGATTTCCGTTACTGCTACGATACGGTGCAGGTGAAGGACGGGTGGAACACACTCGTGTATCTCCAATCGAATTGACACATATTCACTCTTTCTTTTTTAAGACTTTAAAGGTCGAGATGCAACACGACATCGTTGGTCTTCAGAAGCACATCACGGAAATGACCTTTGAGCTGAGCCAACATCAGAATCGACTCAATGAAAACATACTGAAACTAGAGGATACACTGTTGAGGAGGGAAGAGAGCAACGAGTGAGTTTAGAAGATCTGAAAGTTTGATGAGTTGAACTGAACTGCTTTATTCCTTGTCTCCTGAAATCCTCCCCATCGCTCCCTATTTCAGAGTCAAGTTCAAGCAGATGGATGAATTCTTGCAGGGTGTCGCCAGCGATCTGAAGACTAAGTTTGTCGCCAATGCGGATTTCAGTGCTAAGCAAGCCACCCTCGACTACGAAGTGAAGGGGATGAAGAATATCGTCTGCGAGACAGAGGAACGTTGCGACAAGTTGGAGTTGGTGGCGTTGGAAATCGACAAACGTCTGCATCACACGATGCAGGCTCTCGCCGATTTAGAGCATCACTTAGCAACACAACAGCGACTAACCAGCGTACAGAATACAAGAGGTGAGTATACAAGTGGTGAAACCACACTCAAGACACTCAATATAATATGGGTTTTTAATCGTCTTGGGTCTTTCCTTTCGAAATGTCATTAAAGTGCTTTTACTTTTTCAGGTCATATTATTTGGCGCATCAAAGACTACTCGAAGAAGCTGGAAGAAGCGAAACAGTACGATACAATATTGCACAGTGCCATGTTTTCGAACAAACAGTTTGGTTACGCGTTACGAGTGAGTTCCACTTCGGAACATGTTGAATTTTCTAATTTTTGATCCTGATTTCAGCTTGATATCCATTTGAACGGCAAGGGTAATTGGAAAGGTCGCAACATGTTATCTTGCCTCAACGTTATTGCCGGCGAATACGATCAGTTGCTGACCTGGCCTTGTCGCCTGCAGGCCGACATCATCATACGTGATCAGTGTTCGAATCCCGAAGAATCCCAGGATTACGTGAAGACGATACACGTGCGCAAGAAGAGCGACGAATGCTTTCAGACCAATCAATATTTCCATATCCCGCACAGAGTGATCACCAGTCACAACTACATACGGAACGATTGCCTGTTTGTGGAGGTGAAGGTGCATAAGTCGTAGTGCAGAATTTCGAGTGATTTTTTGGTGTATCGTAGATGTGATTCACTCCGGAAATTTATTGGAAATAAATGCATTGAAATACCAACTACGAGTACATTTAGAAATAGTTTCTTAACTCCAGATACTCTGGTGTATCTCATTGTATATACTGTCTATATTCCTAATTGAAACTGTCAAAATATGTAGTTAGATTAGGTCGCGAATACATGAAAAACCTTGCTTAAGATATATTGAAGTGACTTTCTATCTCTTCGGTTGTTAAATATTTTCTTAGAACTCTTTCTCGGAATAACTCTCTACAATTCGCTGTTCGTAGGTTGAGCTAAAAAGGCAACACGTATTCTAAGAGTTCCATTTTATCTGTATTCTCTTTACATTCGATATTACACTCGTAATATTTAAGAACCCAGAACGCCCATGCGTGAGTTTGATAATATAGCTTCCTTAAAAGCATCTAATCAAAATTAAAACCTATTAAAACATACAATAGTAAAAACCAATTCAAATATTACATATAGATAAGATATATACATGCATATCTTTCAACGTCATATATTTATTGATAGTAGAAAATATTAATAAGAATTCACAGTAGTGTAGAGCAACATTATATGGATGCATAACAAAATGAATTTGTTTTAAACTACTATGCTTGCTAGTTTTAAATGCTTGCTTGCATTTAGTATTGTATAATTAAATGATATTATTGTATAAAAAAAAGTAAATGAATAAATTGTTTTATAAAAATATTTTGACACTTGTGTTGCTTTATAATGTAAAAAGTTTTCTTCTTTCTCACTAAAATGAATACCATGCTTGCTAGAATTTAATGCAAAATATAATAAAAAGTTAATAAAAGACTCGTATTAATTCTTGCTTAAAGCGACTTTAAATTTTAATTATGTTTGCTGCAAAATATTCGATAGTGATGGCGTTGATAGTGTGTAGTTTGTGGCTTCCATTTTATAATTGGGCATCACTGTTTATGATGAACGCTGTTCGCCCACCATAGCGTATAAAGCGTGCTTGTAGTGACCGGATGTATCACCCTGAAACAAAAATAGGTCAATTGTATAGCATAAAAACCGTAATGCCCATCAATGAGAACAAACCTTAATCCAGCTCTTCAAACTTTTGCCATACATGCGCTCGAATGTGGATTTAATGTCAGCCAGATCGATCTGTAAAGATAAGAATAAAAATGGAGTATGTTATATAGCTCACATATACAAATAGATGTTTCGAAGCCTACCTCTGAACGTGTGATAACCACGCGTATCAACTGCTTATCATTGGTGCCAATTCCAGCCATGCTTTTGTGCAAACGCGAGGCAAAATATTCGGTCTTGTTATGGACACATTTGTAAATGGCAATCAGACCCTCCATGATGTCACCAGAGAACTCTTTCTTGATGGCTTTTTCCAACGAGTGTCCTGTCATCTTTTCATACTCTTGAAAGATCTGAGATTATACAAAACGGGTTTAGTTTGCAGTTTTTAATTTCTGTTTTAAAATCTTCTTTAAAAATAAAACCTACCAATTTTAATTGTTGATAGTTGCGTTGACATAGAATCATGTTGAAAGTGCTTTCATCGGTGCCCACACGAAGTTCGCCTGCTTTCAGCAGCTCTCGGGCATCAATTTGAGCCGCTGCCAAGTCCACGTGGCCGCTTTCATCACGTGCGGCTGTACACAGTGACACCAGCAAACGTTTAAAATTACCAGATGTCTCAGATTTTAGCTCCGATTCCAAATGAGCGCCATACACTAGAGATTCGAGAGAGATGGAAGCGGTTTTTCTTTATCATATTAGATATCATTTTTGTTTTGTTGCTGTTTTATTACTTACATCTCAAATATTGATTTTTGATCGTATGTATTTCCACATTCGAGAGAGTGCACAGAATTTCAATTAATACATCCTCATCGGTACCAATGCCGCCCATGGCATCACTCAATTCGGCACAATAAAAGTCCACAATGGGACGTAGCAAACCGACCAGAAGTTTTTCAAAATTTCCACTCGTCTCCGATTTAATGTCCTCAATTAGATCCTTACCAAAGTGAGTTTTGTATTGACGTTGAATTTCCTGAAAGTTATAAATACAATAAAAATTAGACAACTTTATAACGCACTTTATAACGCCAGATGTGGATCGGTAATATTCATTTGTTATCCACGACACAAACCATGTGGTGAAAGTTTAAGAAAAAACAAACAAGTCTCGCAACTGATCATGCAGACCACACCACACACTTAAATTGTCAACCACCGATCGTTCTCGTGATATCTGATTTCACCTCATCAACCTTAAATTTAATTCCAAATTAAATATTATATTTTATACACTTACCTGACGTTGTTCATTGGAACGTCGGCAGATGATGTTGATTAAAGTATCCTCATCGGTACCGAAACCTTTCATGGCTTTGTGTAAATCGTGAGCATCCTTGACGGGATCAAAATTTGGAGAGGGTACTACAGTAGGAGTTCCCTGAAATAACGAATCGAAGTTAACTAGAATAGGCAGAAAGTTTCACACTGAAGTAATACTAAGAATACAAAATAATAACAACGAAAGCAGAAAGAATGAATGCTACAATGCTAATTCGAAGAACGAGATACTTTTCTAGCTTCTAGAGAGAAGTAGATTCTTTCTATTAATTTATTATCACATTGAGTCATTTTCTGGATTAATAGTTGTGTCACTTGTTTTCGTTCTAATTTCGTTTTAGATCCCGTGATCTTGTTATTTTTTTTAGATGTAGATTCAGATGGATGCTGAATTCGGACGTCAAAGTTTTGATTAATAAAATAAACAATGACTCCAAGAAATCTTTTGTATTTAGCATTTCGTGAAGTATGTGAGAAGGAAATTGTTTTCAAGATGTCTCTTAAAATAAACTTAATAAAAAGTTATGAAGAATATTTTATCTCCTATTTTATCTGATTAATCTAAGCTTTAGTTGATATGTTTAACAGATGACTGTAAAAACTGCGGGAGTTCTTTTCATTATTATTGCTATTTAGCAAATAATTTTTCTTTCTTTCGTACATGCATTCTGAATACGTTTTCTTTTAAACGTGCATGAAAAAGCACTCTGAGTCTGTGTCGATAATGTGTAATGCCATTTCTAACATTTAAAATGTCGCAATCTATCTACGGGACGAGAAGAAAATTAAGAAAGACGAAGTTACGGAGACGGAAAGGAAGAGAGTAACATGTTCCAATTATGTAAGTAGGTAGATAGCATGCGAAAAGCTAATTAAACCAAGAAACTAGATTATATGATAAAATAAAAAAATACAAGCACTTATATACAATATGTTAGGAAAGTAGATTGGTAGATAAATAAAAATACGTATCGGAAATGAGAGGAAATCATATCGGAATCAGAAGTTGAGCACTCTTGTTACGCCTTTTAGTTTAAAAATTCAAATTAAATGTATTAAAAATATATTATAAAATGAAAATTAAATCTATAGTTCTCAAGCACGCAGCATCACTGATTTTGTTTTGTATTTGTTTGTTTTTGTAGACGACGCAAAGCACAAAACGGAGCCACCGATTTCATTACGTGTGAGAGTACAGAAATATTTAATATTTACTAAATAATATTTGACATAATTAAATGTCACTTGAGTACATAAGGATGATGTTTGCAGTAATTTAGTTATTAAGTTGTTAACAAAAGCCTATGAATAAATAAGACACAAACCTCTTTTCGGGCAAAGTTAACATGCGCTTGAGCGTGACCATGGCCCTGGCCTTGGATCTGGCCATGACCTTGACGATGGGCCATTTCATCGAAACAGTGCGCCATGATGCCGGCAGGCGACTCAAAGCCGCTCGATGTACGGACTGGTTTGTATCCATGATCGGGTGCGTATGAAAGATGTGTGGGTGGATGACTGTAATGGGGATTCGGGTTGGCGGGAGGAGGGTAAGAAGACGAGGAGAGAGTGTTGTTGTTATGGTTGACGGCATGGGAGGGAGTCCCCGGAGTTGACGACGGTGGATAAGGTGTCTGTTGTTGCGGATTATGTGGGTATGATGAACCAGGATATCCTAGTGATGATGATGATGGATAGGGAAGGAATTGTTGTTGTTGTTGTGGGTAATGAACTGAAGCATTGGATGGTGGGTATGGATGAGCAGAGGGTAGTTGTTGGTAGTGAAGATATTGTTGCTGGTTTTGGGATTGTTGGTGGTGGTGTTGTTGCTGTTGTTGTTGCTGTTGCGCTTGTTGGTGATGATTGTGGTGCTGTTGCACCGGAGGGGGATGTTGTTGTTGTTGATGATGAGATGGCGCTACCCAGCCAGCTCCAAATGGAACACCGACTGGCATACCGGGATTTGGATTGTTATATGGCGAGTTGGATTGTGGCTGTGGCATACCGGAGCCCTACAAAGATTATTGATTGTTTGTTGTTGTTGTAGTTGTTTAATAAAAATCATCGTAAAGATAAGAAGAAAAACTTGAGATGGAAAACATGTTGTTAATCACAAAGAAAACAATTCAAAGATAGTTTTGAGAATTTTGACTTTGATGGACCGGTTAAAGTGGCGACAATGAATAGTTTGTTCTTTTCTTTTATTGGTGGCCAAGAATTGGTAACTAGAACTGAAACCGTGAATCGATTTTAAAACATTTTCAAATATTGTGAAATAAGTCGATATATCGGACTGACTCACTTGTTCTGCTTTTAATCACTCGCGTACCTCAATTTGTTGTCCTTGCTCTTTGGTGAGGTCAGGAATAAAAGAATACAACTCTTTGTGTCACACACTAAAAGTGTCTGTGCACTTTTCCTCACAAATATCTATTGTTCTAAAAATAAATTATAGACAAATGTGTTTTTAGGTGGTTACAGTACCATAAAGCACAGTATTGAGTAAGTGGAAACTCATATTTAGTCGAAAGGAAATTAAATACGAGTGATGACACAAAACTAAAATAAAATTGATTGAAACAGTTTCTCCGTAGATCGGATACTTAAATTATCTACAATTTATAAAGATTAAAAATAACTATTGACTGGCTGCGTTTACGATGAACTCGGAACTAGTTTCTAGAACAATTAAACTGAAGAACATGAACATGGAAAACGTCAGCGATCTGAAGTCCAATGCTGCTCTAAATTACTACCAAAGAGGAACTTTATTACTTCTCATTCTAGAGAAGTAGAGATGGAATTCCTCTTGGAAAGAGATGGAAAGAGGAACTTCGTGTCGATCTTCCCGTTTGGGAAGGATTGAGGGGTCTATAGAACTGTACTTTGGATCAACTGTGAGGGAAATTCAGGAGAACTGAACTCGGAAATTGAAATCGGAGGGTTTTGTACAATATACAGAGCGTTACCAATGGAATATTCCAGGCAACGAAATCACTGCTGAGCAAGGATAGGTTTAGCTCTGCTATGAGGAGGTTATGTCGAGCTGACCTGGTACCGGTTGGGATTCCCTTGAGTGCGGGTCACATCATAGTTTATCTAAGACTTTATGATCTCCTTCTCTGTCAAATGTTTACTTTCAGATATTCTGACACTCTGTTAGGAATTTAAGCAAAGCAAAGTGATTAAAAGTAAGGTTATTTAATTTCCAAATATTTATACACCACTCGCCACTCGCCACTCACCACTCCATACCATTAACGAAAAGTTTATAGCCAGTATTTAAGTGAATAGTTTCTTCATGAAACAACAAAATGTTTGCACAACAATCGATTTATTTTGGTAAAATTTTATAAATTATGTGATCACACAAAAAATTTTGAAAAATGACACGTAAAAATGTTTCACAAGAAGTGTAAATTAATTATATATAAAATGAAATAAAATTTTGACAATTTTTGAAAGCATTCCTTGCGCAGTTTATTGTTAGTGAATAATTTAGTTCAGTTAGTTAAATCAAGTTAATATAAGAGAAATAATGACTGTACATATAAGAAAGGAAGAAGGTTTAGAAGAATGCATTTCAAATAGAATAAGAAAAAAAGTAATTACATAAATAATGTAGTATATAATAATTAAATAGTAATAAAAATAAACTATAATCTACACTTACGAATGGATACATCTTAGTTTAGTTTCTTCTTGTCCTTCTTTAAGCTGGAATGAAAGTTTCCTGAAACGATATAAATAAATAAATAAATGTGTATCTTTAAATCTAGAAGATAATTTAAGATATTTTCAGATGATAAGATGTCCTTTTAATATTTATAAAACCTCTTCTTATGGTTAAAGAATATTAAAGTAATCGAAAATACTTAAGAAACATAAAAGAGTAATAATAACTGGAACCACAGAAAGGTTAATTAATCATTAATATTTAAATTATATACTATATTATTTAATGCAATTAATTATTTTTAATTATTATTTTATATAAATCATTGTCAATTCTTTTACATAAAATTTAATATTATTGAAAAATCTTTAGAAATGCTTATCTCTCAGATTAGAAAATGTTTTTTCAACATTGTTTTGGTCACGTTCACAGCCGATTCGTCGATATAAAATCGAATAATCAGCTTGAAGTCATTGGACTCTGGGACTCATTTCCACTTGAATCTGTACAGTACAGTAAAGTACAGTAAACTACAGTAAAGTGACAACACAAGGTAAGTCTCGAAGCCGGTCTATTAGCGTATTCTTTTCGTTGGTCGGTCGCTAGTTGTTGCTGTAGAAATCATGTCATTAGTGACCGCTGTTGTTGCGTTAGTCTCAACGACTCCCGGTCTCGTTGTTGGTTTGTCACAAATGCATATAATTTTACACTCATTCTAAAACACACACACAGACGGACACCACCACAGACTCACCAATACCTGGTAAGTTGCAATTTTATCGAACATGCAGCGTACATTATCGATTAACCTAGCAAGTTTTGTTTGCCACGTTCTTGAAGTGGACTCTTTTGAAGTTAGCTTTAATTTAAGTTTTTAGCTATTGTAGTTTCATTAGCTTTCAGGTTAGGTTAGGTTAGGAAGGCGTGTCCGTGACCACAACAAGAGCCACCGCCTCCACTCAGAAGCCATGGGACGGCCCATTGAAAGTGCTTTTATTGTGGGGGTGGTTTACGTGGGCCGAAAGCACCCAACGAGCCGAAGAACCCAGTGTGGAAGGGACTGAAAATATGTCCGTAACGCCTACTTGTAGAACAACCTTTTATAACTCCTGCAGGAAACTTCTCTTTCAGTGATTTTATTTTAATATATACTTTCAAACGATATCTGAAATGGGTTCTTTAAAAACTATTATATCTCTCATCTAACTATTATATCATTTTTGCAGTAGAATATTACAGTTGTTCAATATAGTCTAGATATTCCTCTGAATTTTCTGGATTTTTCGGAATAGAATTTTGTACGAAATCTGATCTGAAAATCTGACATGCACAAGTAATTGTTTATTCTAGTTCTTCTAAAACAAATTGTAGTTTTAATAGGAAAAAATGTAAATTAATTTAATCACTTCTTTCTTTTTGTATTTCTTTCTTTTCATTTCCATCTGAAGATTGTGTCTGTCATCTTGTCCGATCGGCGTTACGGGAAATCTGGCAAACGGCCAGTCAACATGTGTGTTGGCAGCAAGCAAATTAATACAGTGTTTTAAATGAATGTGTATATGTAGATAAACGTGCTATTATTTAATTCTTGGCGGTGATTGCGAAATAAACAAACTACAACTTAACAGGGAATAACAGACAGGAAAACTATAAAAATCAGCAGAATTCAGATTAACATCTATGTTAAGTAATAAAATCGTCTCGCTTCAAGTTCGGTGTTGTTTTTACGACTAAATGAGTGTCAATAAAGATGATGATGACGATGATGATAATGAGTTCCGGTGTTTTTTCCAATTTTGTTGTATAGACAGATTATATTGTTATAATATTAATAATTATAATGATTCTCACGCAATTCTGAACAGAATGACGTGTTCAGCTGTATAATTAGTAGCTGCAAACTTCAACGAAAGCGAATAACGTGGCAACATCAATTATTGGGAACTCTAAATTTCACCACGAACCAAATACAGTGGTTAATTTAGATTCAGTGACGCGTGCCATTTTCATACCTTTTTTAAACTAAGACTCTTTGGAGGATAGAGAGTGTAATTTCGAGAAGTTACTGTTTGCTTATTGCTACAGGTAACTCAAAAGTTCCGATCATATCCGAAAATGTTTCCATTAATATTAGCAGCTAGTAGTTTAGTATAAACCGCACTAAAACAATTGTGTATAAGTCAGTGTTGCCGTTTCTCATATGTGTCCAAATAGAAACACTTTACAAAGTGAGCAAATGTAGTATTTAAAGTAGAAAGATATACTTACGTGTGTTTAAAAACCTATCATTAATCGATTTTAATTTAAATTAAATTGTTTACAAACAAAACCACATTTATTTCTAAATATGGACACATTTCGGAATTAATACATTTTTCGAAACAGAGGACACATTTCATTTTAAGTTCGCGGCAACACTGATACTCAGCACAAAATGATGCTGGGCAAAAAAAATAGTTAGATACTCTGAAGAGGAATAAGAAAAATGTAGCTGAACATGAAGATAACAAAACAAAAAGACAAGAAATAAGAAGAACAGAAAAAAGTTCAAACATGACTCACGCAATCAAACAAAAAAAAAAAAAAGAACTTCTCATATTCGTCTCGAAGAATTTGATACCACAAAATGCAATTAACGAAAACGAAAGGAAGTGAAGAAACTACACCCGACCAACATATCTAAATACATCAACACATATCTGATTACACAAACAAATAGAAAACAGAGATTATTGCTAAGCTAACATAAAACTCATAACTACTTAATAACGAACCTAATAAAAGTTTTAAACCAATTCAAGATAACAACGCAAATAGAATTTAGCTATGTATTTAATGAAAAATGGTGAAAGTCTCTTACTCCAAAATAAGTGCGTTTCGAAAACTTGTTGCGCGAGAGTTGTTGTTTCTGCACAGCGATTAATCTAATTAAATTGTTTAACAATATATTCTACGAGCGGCACTTTTACTTTGCTTCTTTTTTGTTTAGTTCTGCTTGCGTGTGCACAGAAAACAACTACAACATCAAATTCTAATTTATTTTCAATTGTACAACAAAGGAATTTGTTTTATTTTTATTATTTTTTTTGCTTTTGCTTTATCTTCTACCGGTACTAATTTACTTCCGACAAGACGCAGTGAACTGAACGACACATAAAAATCAACTGAATTTCATCTGAAAAATGTGAAATCTAGATGAACAAACGAAAATTAATAAACGACCATGTTTGTTTTTCCGACAAAGCGGAATGAATTTTGTTGAGGGGAACTTCATTTTAGTAGATGTGGTGTATTTTCAATTGGATTAAGTACATAATACAGTTGAGCATACGGAAGATTAGTGAAGTTTTGAACCAACGAAGACCAACAAAAAGATGAAATTGAAAGTACTTTGTTTTATTTACATTTAGAATCAATTTATATTATAATAAAAAATTATAAATAAAGTAAAAGTATTTTAAATTTCAGTTTATATTACAATTACATTATTCGATTTAATTAAATTGTTAAATTAACAAAAAATGGTCTCCAAATACGACTAGAAATCAATATCTATCATTATCATTCTATCATTAATCTATCTATCATTAATAAATTTTAAATAATTGAATAGAAATAATATAATAAAAATTATTATTTAGAAAAAAAAAAAACTTAATTTCTTTGGATAATTGTTCAGTTTTAATTGTGCGTGGTATCATCCATCACATACGACAGTTTATTCCTAAAATCCCGCTACCCCGCCCTCCTTGCGATAATCGGCATTGACGTAGATTCCATGAGCATTTTTTTCGATACCACAAATGGCAGAACCACGTTCGCGATAGCGTTGCGTTTTGTGTCCGCGCTTTTTGAGAGAACTGAGTATGCTTTCTATTACCCCAAACTCATACTCCAGCACATCGGGAAGAAGTTGATGATGAAATCTAGCTGAATCAATGGCCTGCTTGATGTTCTTCTGCATCCACAGAATCCTCACCAGCAACGGTACCAAAGCCGAAATGATTTTGGTGCCACCAGCAGCCCCAACAACTAAACGTACACTTCCTTCATTATCTGTAACAATGACGGGCGACATAGAAGACATCGGACTCCGTTGTGGTTTCTGACGATTTCGATTCGCAATATTCGGTAAACCGAAGTAGTTGTTCTGTCCTTCGATGGTAAAATCAGCCAGCGCATTATTAAAGAGAACCCCAGTGCGTGTCCCTGTTAAACCGCTGCCAAAACTAAAACAGAAATAAGTAAAGAATACAGAAATCTATACAAGAATAAGGAAGCCTACTAAAAATTAATGGAGCTGGTAGCAGAAACAGCATCTCCATTGGGAGCCAGCACGGAGATGTGAGCAGTACCGTGTTCGATTTGGCAGAGGAGTTGGGGATCCGCACCGTAATACGTGGGATCATCCGAAGTCATGCCTCGTTCATTAATTATGTGTGCTACATGGGCCACATATTCGGGATCAGTGAGATTGTAGAGGAACTGTAAGAGAAAAGAGATACACAGATGAGAGTTAAAGGAAAGCGCCTATTTAAGGGTCTAGTGTCAACACTTTTTCATCAGCGTCCACATCCAGTTCCCATCGTTTAACGAAGCCGAACTTTAGCGCCTCTACAATGCGATGTACATCCTTGGCGTTCAGATCTCGCTCTTCTCTCCCGAAATCCTTGTGAAACTGATGCAACACCTTCATGATGAATCCTACGATGTGTCCACTGCCCGGCGGTGGTATCAAATGCAGCTCATAATCACCCAAAGGCAGTCTGAGGGCAGGCTTTATTTCTGCTTTGACTCGTCTTAAATCTTCTTCAGTTACTAAGGAGCCCAGCTCCTTCAAGTCCATTGCTAACAACTTTCCCAAATGTCCTTCATAGAAATCTTTCGGGCCTTTCTGCGCTAACAAAACGTAGGTATCGCAGAGCTCTTTAGGCGGTCTGATGTGGGTTCCAATAGAGTAAAAATCTCCCGTGGTTACATTTATGAAAGTCTGCCTCAAATGTTTGTCATGCAGCACCATTTCTTGATTAGTTTGCAGCGAATCGCGCTGATGTTTCGACAGTCGGTAACCGGCGTGACACAAATCAATGGTAGGTTTGACCAGTGCAGCCCACGGCAATCGCCCAAATTTATTGTAAGCCACTGCGTAACCCATGATTTCGTTGGGTGTTGCAATTGAACGTGAGCACTTCAACCGTGGATTCTCGCTCGCAGCTAAAAGCGATTCATTCACTGCTGCTAGTGGTGCTCTTTCACGCGCCAAAATACTGTAGGCACGCTTCTCCCCTTGAATATAGACGTTCATGAGATGTCCACCCCCTGGACCCATGCTTTGCATAGCTATCAAGCCATTACAGAGCAGGGTGGCTAAAGCACTGTCGACGGCACTGCCTCCGGCCAGCAGAATATCTCTGGAATGGACAGAAGAAAGAAAGGAACGGAGGGAACGTGATATTCTGATGGTTGCCAGAAAATCTTAACGAACCGGCCTATATTGCTGCATGTGGTGCTGTCGGAACAAATCGCTGCCCCCTCATAAACAAGCAGTGGTGAGGATGAGGGTGGAAGAGGCTGCTGTGGATCGGGAGGATGAAGTTTTTGTGGCATTATTATTGAATCGTGCTCTAAAAATTGTAATGGATTAAATTCGGTTACTTTTATTTATGATTTATTATACGAATATAGTTACCATCACTGTTGTGGTTCCACATGATTAGTGTATATAAAATCCAAGATAGAAATATACTTCCCAACATTAGAAATGTTTGTAGGCTTAACATATTTGCAAGAGACATGGTCAACCTTGTCCATCGCGAGGAATACGAGTAAACAAATGAAAAATTCACATATCTTGAGGTACGGTGCAATATTGCGATATACGTTGATATACGTCAAAAATACAATATTTCTGTACATGCGCAGTGCAGTGAAAAATATTTTACTTCTCTTGGATTTCTCTTAATTTGTTTTCTATTCATTAATGTGAATTCAATTGAAAGGCTCGTTCTTAGTCCTTAAAATCGAAAATCATCTCTTCTAATTATTGAGTTCTTCATAAAGTAAGGAGATTCAACCATAATCGCTGCTCGTTTATATTTTCTATAAAGTTGTTACTGATTACAATTTTCACATAAAAATTATAATCCTGGAGCTAACGATTTATTCTTTTGGGTGTTAGATTTATTCTTTTGTTTCTCTAGTTCTGTAGAATTATTTATATGTATATATTGTATGAAATTCTACAGCTCAACAACGCTGTGAATTTGACTCCGATACATTTAAATACCGAACGCAAAATAAAACGCAAAATTTTTAGTGTGAAAGCTTTAAACTGAGCCTGTGAAAAATATTCGAATAGAAAAGGTGTTGGAAAGTCCAGATAACTAATAGAAGGTTATCTCCAATTATTATAAGCATAATATAGATGATCTCAATCAATTATTCTCAATCAATCAATCCTTGAAAGACATGTACATAGAAAGACTTTTGTAAATTTATAGATAGTTGTTATTGTTAATTTATTTCTTAAAAAGCTTTTTCGAATACTTTTTTTACACGTAGTTATGTTTAAAATACATAGCACAGTAAGAGTATAATTAATTACAAAAGTGAAAAAATGTACAGAGGTGGAATTTTTGTTTAATTAATATAAAAAAAAATAAAGTTTTACAAATACGACCTCTCTATATCTCTAACTTTAAATCCCATCTTTCTCTCAAATATAATCTCATGTGAATAGAATGAATGAATTTTAAATGCTGTGTGAGTAACCTAAAACCCAGCCACGCCTCCTTGTTTCCGATAATCCGCATTCGCATAGATTGCCGTAGCATTTCGTACAATACCACACACAGCCGATCCACGCTCCTTGAAAGCAGCCGTCTTGTGTCCCTTAGCTTCTACAAGTTTTACGACTTCCTGAGAAAAGGGAAAAGAATCAATTTGAAGTTCCAAAGTAATCCAAATCTGGGGAAATACGTCTGATGTCTAACGAACCTTACTGAAGCCGCCATCTTCATATTGCAATACATTCGGCAGTAGCTGATGATGAAACCGAGGCGCATCTATGGCCTCTTTAATGTCCTGGTCGAACCATAGAACACGTGCAGCCACCTCAACGATGGCCGAGATGATCTTTGAGCCACCGGCAGCGCCAATCACGAGACGTACATCACCTTTTGGATCGGCCAGTATCATCGGTGACATGGACGACATTGGGCGTTTGCGGGCATCAATGAAATTACTTGGTGACGGCGGCAGTCCGAACATGTCGGTATGTCCGGCGACAGAGAAATCATTCATGGCACTGTTGAAGAGGATGCCAGTGCGTTTGCCAGCTTGTCCGGCGCCAAAACTTTAGAGGAAAGAAAGAAGAGGGAAAAATAAATTCTTCCCGGATTTAATAGAGGAAGTTAGAGCCGCTTACTAATCATTCACCGAACTGGTAACAGAGACTGCATCGCCGTTCGGTGCCAATACAACAATGTGAGCGGTGCCCACGTCGTCGACACCCGTAAACTGAGCCCCATAATCATAGACATCCTTGTGTACCGAGGAATCGTTGATCTGGTTACGCAGATCCATACTGTACTCCGGATTAGTCAGCTTGCTAATGAGCTAGCAGAAAGAAAGGGAAGATGAAGTATATTAAAAGATACACTGACAATTCTATAGTAATAATTCTAGGAACTTTTGACTAACCTCGCGCACATCGTTAAACCGAAGATCTCCCAACTCCCATCGCTTAGCGAAACCGTACTTCATCGCCTCCGCGAAACGATGTATAGTTGTGGCCTCATTCGCGGCACCCACAAGATCGGCTTTAGTGAAATTGAATCCTTCCAAAATACTCATGATATTGGCGACCACCGCGCTACTGCTGATCGGCGGCACCGCATACAGGATGTCATCGCCCAGCTGCATGGTAATCGAGCTCACCAAATCGGCGGCATACGACTCGAGATCACCGAAGGTAATCTTGCTGCCCAAATCCTTGAGATCGGCTGCTACCAGATGTGCCAAAGTTCCATTGTAGAAGTCTAGAGGTCCGTTTTCAGCCAAGACCTTGTAAGTAGCGCACAATTCCTTCGACGGCTTGAGTTTGGTCCCAACGGGATGAGGCTCTCCGGTGCTGGCATCCATAAAAACGTTCCTGTTTTGGTTTAAAGGAAAAAGTTTCTTGTTTAAAAGAGGATTTTGCTACCTGTTTGTTGTACACCGAAAACAACAACTACTTACGTTAAAATGGTGTTATTTTTGAGGTGTTCTCTCTTATATTGCAACGAGTCCCATTGATGTTGAGTGAGGTAGAAGCCATCGTTGCAGAGTTCTATGGAAGGTTCCACCAACTTCTTCCACGGCAGCTTGCCAAACCGCTCGTGAGCTCGATGATAGCCCATTAGTTCTCCAGGAACTGCTATGGCAAGTCCACCGTTCAACGATGCATTCTCCTTGCCGTTGAACATTTCCTGGTCAGCGGCGTACGGAGCAACCTCGCGGGCGTCGATGGAGAAAGCATGCTGATGGCTGCGCATGTAGACGTTCATCAACATGCCCCCGCCAATGCCCATGCTGTGCATAGTGGCGATGCCATTGCAGAGAAGGGCAGCGATCGCTGCATCAACGGCGCTGCCACCTTGCTGAAGAATGTTACTGCAGATATGAAAGGGAAACAAATTTTTAAATATATAAGAATAATTTAAATCTTTTAAATTTTATTAAATCTGAAAAAAATTTCATTCAATTTCGGTCAATTTTCTTTAATATTAAATATTATTCAAAGCACTCTCTTTAACACCAAACACTCTCTTTAACTCCAAGCACTCTCTTTAACTCCCAGCACTCTCTTTAATATAATCCTCTTCTTTGTGGGGATTTCTTATTAGCATTAATGATGCATGTCGAACTAAAAATAACTTCCGTGGGGATTTCCGCCCCGGTACAAATGCGTCATGAATTACAAATTGAATTTACAATAATGTTTGTAGTTTTCGGATGGACAGTAAAGGATAATGAAAGTGAATTATGTCATGAAAAAATATTCATCGACTTTTAAAAGTATTATTTTAGAATACTAGGAAAAATTAGGTATTTTTTTTAGATTGCTCTCATTCATTATTGAGTCATGAGTCATTATCACATGAGTATGTGTTCGTAGATAGGATGGAATCAGTCATTTCTGTTACTCTTCTAAGGATGTGATTTTCTTTGGTTGTTTTTTCGAAATATTCCGTGATTTTAAGCATTTTAAGAGTCTCAAACATTGAATGGCACATTAAATGACACTTCACTTCAACTGAAATGAAAACCCACCTTCCGATTTGACTGCATACGACTTTGTCGGAGCACACTGTTGCCTCTTCAAAAACTCCGAGTTTGGATTCGAATTTCGACGCATCGACAACTGGTACATCCTGCAGCAGTGGTCGCATTTTTGTATCCGCTACGTTATTCATTCGCTTTGTGTTGTTATATTTGCTGATGCCAGCTGTTGTTGTTGTTGCCGTTGGTGTTGGTTCCACATCCTTTGCAGCTGCCGTCGTCTTCTGCTGCTCTTCCGTGTTTGTCAGCAGCTTAATTGGTACTGCAGTCACTGTGTCGCTGTGAGTGACGTTGTTGCCACTTCTAGCGCCGTGACTTGTTGCGTTGCTTGTCGTTGACGTCGTCGGCGACATCAGCGTCGGCGTTGCCGTCGTCGATGAATTATCATCTGACAAAAGAGAATTAGAAGATTTTGAAGATTTAGGCCAGTCTACAAAAACAAAGACCAGTGAGAAGAAGGCAAGGAGAGAAGAAATGATAAGTTGTTGTTCAGTGCACAGGGAGGATAACTGCAGAAACTTACCGCTGAAACAGAGGCTGATGATGACATAGCTAATGAGTGCGATGCCAATAAAGCAGATGAGGACGATGGTGAGTTTCTTCATCCATTTGAGCAAATTAACGCGCCTAGAAATGCAGACGAAAAAAAAGGAAATCGGGAATATTTTTATTAATTTCATTAAATCCGAGCTTTGTCAGTATATTCGACGGTGTAAAAAGGAGTGATTTACATACATTTGTTCCCTGCGCGCTTCCTCGGCGGCCGCGGTATCGTGTATGAACTCGCCGCCATTTTTCTCCTCATCCTCAAGCCCCGAGGCAGATTTGAGTGGAATTTTATTCATTGCATCGTCGTTGCTGTGCACCATCTTGAAGCCATCCGCGCTAAAAAACAACAACGGAAAATGCTGATTCTCGTATTTCGTATTGTACACACACAATTTAAGGTATCTATGGAAAGTATTCTACACGCCTAATAGTATGCAACGACTTCTAACGAATTAAAGACCAAACATTTTACGGATTCTATGAACCGTCAGCGATAAAGCTCCGAACCCACCGACACTCAAACACATACTGAATAACTGTTTGTATCTCTCGGTATCAGTTGTGGTGAAGTCACTCAGTCGGCACAAAGCGCTGTGCTGCTGCTGCTACTGCTTTTGTTGTTATTGTAGTTGCCACTGCTGTGATATGGATAATAATGATGTTGACAACGACGATGATGATGATAATGATGATGGGGTAGGTGGCTGTGTGGTTGGGTGGCTGGGTTATCGAGGGTTTTTGCAACTCATTCGTTTATTCATGACTTCGGTCGCTTGATGAGTGCGTGCGTGCCACATGCACAGGCGCCGTTCTGACTGCGCGCTGTCAATATAATTACCAGTATTTGCAATTACGATGAAGTGATTACTAGTGGACGGAGCCGCGAGAGCTGTTGCAAGCGAAAGCAAGGACTGAATCGGGACAGGAGCTCAAGGAATGCGCACGAACCGCGTGGCATCCGAGGAATCTGGGTCGCTATGTAGTAATGCACTCCATTGGAATCACTTCAATTGAGTTAAAGGGGAAGAAGTAGTAAAAGGAAGGAAGAATAAAAAGGGAGGTAATATAAAAGGGGAAGAATAGAGCGGTAAGCGGAGTGGAAGAAAGAAGGGAACACAAGCTACGATTATAGTACGATGTAGAAAATGCTGCTGCTGGGTTCTGTGTCGGTGCACGCGAAAGTGTTTACGTCGTCATTGTTTATTATTTTTGTTTTTGTTTTCGTTGTTTTTGTTTCCCTACATGCTTTGCTTCCAACTGCCGAAGGACTTGCAGCGATTATCCTTCACAAGAACACGATTCATATTTGCTCAGAGTTAAAAATAGGAGAGGAAATAAATAAATAAATGGTTTTTGTTATGCACGATTTGAAATGTGGAATTCAGGTTACAGGAACAGTTTTAAGTGTGTGTCCTGTAATTCGAGGAGGCTTGTGTGTGGGTTTTTAATTGCATATATTGTATATTGTCAACCGCAAATTTAATCACATATAAAGTCAGATTATAGTTCAGAGAAACACCACAAAACGATTGAGGAAAGAAAACCACCCTGTAGACTTCATTTAAACTGATGTACAGTAGGTTAAACTGTCAAATAAGATGAAAGAATATTTTACGAAAGGAGTACCTTTTCTTCTGGTCTGGTAGGATTCTGATTAAAGTCCGTATCTTGAATCGAGGGACGAGAAAATTGTGTAGAATTGTAGAGAGAATCGTGGAGCGAATAAAATTCAGCTCAATTTAGTGAGCAGTGAAAAATATCAACAAGATTTCAAGGAAGTCAAAGTGAATGAATTGAAAACTCATGAACCACCTGTTGACAGAAAGTTTACTGAACTACTGAGAGTCCTTTTAATGAGCTTAAAAATGATATTGTAATTCATTTATTTATACCAGGGCTTGGATATTAAATTAAACTCTACATTAACACGGCCAACTAATTTTGTAGAATATTATCGAGTGTAATCGATACTGTAATCGATCCATCAAAAGCGTAAAAACGTTTCTTCCGGTTAACCTGAAACATGCCAACTTTTAGCTTTTAATTTCGCTGTACATGGAAATGAAATTACAGTTAATTGCAGTGAGTAGCTGCCGCCATGAGTTGCGTGCACGTGGAAGAACTCTTTTGCTGTTCGATGGTAATCAGAGTTATTTTCGTTGCATGCAATTAAAATGCGTCGGAGCAACATGACATGACGACAGCAAATTCAATGCATGGGCGCCAGTTTATCCACGAAATGTCGGTCATTCTTGTGTGTGTGTCGACGTCATTTAGTCATTGTAATTATTGTAGTTAAGTTTTCGTCATAAGTATTTTCGCAATCACAATCAGCAATCATAAAGATTAAGATCATCATTCAAATCTAGTAAACGACACTGTAATTTTTATCCATAACTATTATATAGAACTGGGCCATTGGGTGGTTTCTTTTTGAATTATTTTAAATTAAATTGAGACTTTATCATTTTCGTTCACTTTTTTGAGTTATTAAGAAGTCTTTACCGTAGTTCATAGTATTAATATCAGAATAACAATTACCATCATCATTCCTAAATACAATTATAAGGAAAACATCAATGATGATGATGACATCATATACAATCACCTAAACCATGACATTGTCACCTAACCACCATTAAAATCATCAACGGATTGCACGCTGATCGCACGCACTATCGTCCGTTATAAGGTAACAAAAAACTAAGGCAACCGCCTCCGGGTGGCAACACTTTAACTAAACTTGTAACGCCAACAAACAAATGCGACAAATTTGACCCCGCATGTAGAAAGCTGCAACAGAACACGAATCACACACAACACTTGCTTCTTCTGTACTTTTGAGTGCAATGAGTGTTGCAATTCTTGCTTTCGTCGAGTGACGACGAGTCTGGCATACAAATGTTCCGCCTGAGGCCCAAATCAACCAACCAATCGATCGATCGATCGGCTATCAAGCCCTGTTATGTTCGCTCAAATATGGCCACCCTCTGCAATAAATTAAATTGTTGTCTACACGCACTACGAAAGGAAATCCAATGAATATTTTAGTCGCTGAAGAATGGATTGGGAAAAGTTAATGCGTTACGAACGTGACATGTCCATCATAGATGACACTCTACGGGTGACACTCTATTCTTTTCTGGGACTGACACTTCTCTGTTATTAAGAATGAAAGAAAAAGGAAGGAGAAGAAGATCTCGTAATTCATGCGAATAACAAGCAAAAAAAGAAAACTGCAATTTAAACTAATTTATTTATTGCATTCTATTGCAACAACTGGCGTTGGAGTTAAGTTGATATTTTAAATTATGTCATGTATTCATATATGTACATAAGTATATCTATCGTATCTTCTAGCTTTTTGTGTTTTCTTCATGTTTTCGTTAAAAATTAAATACTTTGAAAGTGACAAAATTAAGGTTAAAGTACAGTACAACCTCCCTAATCCGGACACTCGCTAATTCGGACTATCCAGTAATCCGGACATTTAAATTTTTCGGACAGTTTAGAAATTTTTCCTCTATAGTCCGGACAAGTGTTCTTTTTCCTCAGTAAAATTTCTTCGTTATTTTACCGCTAGACAAAATAAGCATTGTGTGTGAGCAAGAATTAAAGAATGTGTAAAATATTTTAGTTTACTTGAGTTTGCGTGGAGTTAAGACGTAAATATGGCTCCCGTAAATAAACGACAACATAAAACATTAACGTTGGCATAAAAGTGCAAAATATTGGATACAATTGATAGTGGAAAATCAATCAGACAAGTGGCAGTAATTGCTAACCAAAATATTGAAGAACTTGATAGTTCTTTGGAGGAGTCTGAAAATGCTCAAAACAAAGTCTCACATAAAGAGGCAAGTGAACTGTTTTCAAAAGCTATTTTATGGGCTGAACAAACTAAAGCGACAGATAAGGATATTTTATTTTTAAAAGAATTTAAAAATAAAGCTGACAAATCACATAAAGATACATGTATTCAAACAAAAATAAATTCTTATTTTTCAAAATGAATTTTCGGTCACTTTTAGTATGTTCCTTTATGTAATTTGTAAATAAAATTAGCATAATATAATAATAATAATATAATAATAATAAATTTGTAATAAAAACAAATAATATATATGTACAAATATGTATTGCGTTTAAAATTTAATTTTAACTCTAGTCCGGACGATCCACTAATCCGGACAGATGCTGAAACTATATCTGTCCGGATTAGGGAGGTTGTACTGTAGTTGGAACATCTGTGCTTCAAACGATCGCTTGTATTTCTTTGAGACTGCGTATTGACAACGAAATGTCAAAAATATTCAATGTCAAAGTTGAATAGGATGTTTTCGAGTATATGCGTCTTTAGGTTTTTTCGTTTATAGATTTTCATTTGATAGAACCAATTACAACAGATTACAACCCGATAGGCTCTGATATCGCAGAAAACAAGATAGTATAGGAGACTCAAATAAAAACATACTAAAAAACGTAGTGTCTTCAAACTTCAAACTTAAGCATTTGATTACAGTAGTTTTTCAAACAACAACCACTGTCTATACGTCAAAATGATCGGTACTTCTGCGACTACCCTCGTATTGTCATAGCAGATATCATATCGTAGAGTAGAAATGTGTAGGGTAGATTTTAATAGACTATTCAATCAACTATTCAGAATTTGCATTTTCAAAATCATTGGAAAAGTTATGGAATATGTACATAAACAGAAACGTTTTGGATCTTCGGGAAGGTTTTCATAGATCATTATTAGATGATAGAATTTTCAATTTTCAAGATCTGAAAGAAAAACTTATTCCGTTTAAATAAAAATGAGTAATTCAAGATGGTCGCTATATAATCAGAGACTTCAGGATGTGAGCTTCATTTATGAACTCCAATCAAAAAGGAATTGACCTTTGACATCGAAAATTGTGATTGCAGAGAGGTAAACATTTCAGGATGAATCTTCCTCTGAAACCTCCTCGATCCTTAAATCCTTAAAATCTCTTTGAATCCGATTGAATGGTTCCGGACGAATAAATAACCAGCAATAAAGTCAGCGAAGTTTGGGAAAGAAGCGTATAAATCCAGTATTTATTATAATTAAACCGACAACATAGTATATTTAACGGAAATATTAATAAAAAATGTAAAAAGAAGCTATAAATGCAGGTGGAGGGAAGGTGAGAAGAGAGAGAGATAAAGAGAAAGAGAGAGAAGGAGAGCAGGGATAGAGTGCGCATAACAGAAAATAAAGAGATTAGAATAGAAAAGACAACATTAAATAAAGCATTAAAATTGAACTTCATAGAAAATTTAATAATGGTGCACTAAAAACCTGAAAAACAACGAACATTTGTACCAAAAAAATAATCTCTGTATTTGATCTGTATTAAAAACCCGTTTACTTACTTTTTAATACTAGATTTTTCTATACAGTAAAATTTAAGCTATTTTAATAATAAATTTGAGAAGAACTCAGCTACTAACGAACCAATAATTTTTAGTTTTTCGAAATAATTGAAAATCTAAACCGAAAACTAGAAATTTGACAAAAACCTTATTTGCAGAAAGCCGGTTCGATTTAAATTCGATAATTGTTACTATAAAAACAAAACAAACCTGTCATTAATTTAAATAAAAATGTTTTTAGAAAAAACCGGTTACTATTTAAATGATTACTTGTATAAAACTAGTTACTTGTTTACTTAATAAAATATATTATTTTATTTTATTGTTGCATTTTTCAAATATTTAAGCAATATTTTATCCAGGCAAAAAACCAACCAATGAATGATAAATTACTATAATTTTTTATTTATTTTGTACTAAAAAACAAAATTCAATACTTTTGTTAAAAGTTTATTTTCACATTTGAACTTTCGTAAAAACAAACATCAGCTGATTGGGATGAAAGCAATATAACAATGTAACCAACACGAATATTCTTTATTTTTTTAATGTACTTCAATAAATAATGAAGTTAAAATCAACTCTTCAAATAGTTTTGAATGATTATTGTTTTTTGGCTTTAATGATGTTGTTTAAAGAAATTGCGTAGGTACCTTGAAATGGGAGATGTTGAGACGAAACTGCGGCCGGCGGTTGCTCCGGATGTAGGAACACCCCACACTGAAATACACACACACCGGTACAGACACACACACGTGCGAACACTAACACACGATCAACAAACAACCAAACACTAGTCCAGTTACAGTTACACTGTCGATGGCGATGTTTCTTGATTCACAATTGAACGCGGCGAATTCACTTTTAGAAATGCGGCGAATAGCAGCAGCAGCGGCACACTTGCGCACCTTTTAATTTTAACCGATTCGAAAACGAGTTCGAAAAACAATTAATTTCACTGAAGCCGGTGTCAATGTCGATGCCGATGCCGATGCAGAATGACAACAACAACAACAATACGACAAAAACAAGAATTAAATTAGGTGGGCACAACGAAAGCGAGTGGGCCGAAAAATTGACTGAGAGACAGACTGCGAAACAGAATCAGCATCAGAGTCAAAGTCAGAGTCAATCTCTTGAATGGAGTCGCGTGTGTCACAGCGGATGGTTGATGGTCAACTGAATTTAAGAATGAAACCGAAACGAAGCTCGTCAGGCGGCTTGGAGCCGCTCGATGTCGCGTCTGAACATTGAAGCGTCTGACATGTTATGCATTTTTTCAGTGATCACAGACACACATACATATACACATACACACACACACACACATACACCCATACATAGGTATGTCTGTATTTTTGTTTGTGTTTGTTTGAGGATGTGAGTGTGAGTGATTCGGGTGGAAAAAAGCGCGCTATTTAACAAGCGAGCCATTTAAAAAATGCAAGAAAAAAAATGCAGAATTAAATAAAAGCACTCAATACAATAGCAACGAAAACAACAATAACAAAAATGACAATAGCAACAGAAACAGAGCGAGAAACAAAAACACAAGCAGCAAACAATGGCGACGCCTGTGATGGCGTCGAGCTTTGTGAGTCTGCTTCCTTCCTTCCTTCCTTTCTTCCTTGCTTTCGTTCCTCTTTTGTGACAGTCTACTCAACACAGTCGCCCGCCCGTCCACCCGCCCTCACACTTGCCCAGCAGCGGGCAACCAACGTTCATTCATTCAGCTTCAGATCGGCGCAGTTCAGAACATCGTCAAGTCATGATATTGTATTTGAAAACGCACCGAATACGCAGCAATCCAATCTGTTGACAGTGACACAAAATTATAGCATAAATCTCGCTCGTTTTGATTGCTTGACATCCGATGATGCTCGGTGTGTGTGTCGCAAAACAAAAAGCTAGCTAATTGTAATGGAGATGGGTTATTTAAGCACTTTGTATGGACAGCCATACAGATGGACAGACAGATGGACAGACAGACAGACGCACAGACAGATGGAAACACTATTAAACACGGCTCATGATTTGCTCTCGCAAAAAAAAGGTCTCAATTTTGCTGCCTCATCAAAGTTAGTAAATTTAACGAGTATTTTAAGGCTATTTTAACCCAATTTAAATCCATATATTCAACGCGGTTTTCAAATATATACGATTATATTGTATATTTTGTGCATAATTAAAATTGTCTTAAAAGTTGAGAATAAAGTTTTGAGATTCTTTAAATGCAAATCGATTTATGTTTTCCGGCGCAATTTTCAAAACGTAAGTATCACAAACTCGGATCATATAATTTTATTATAAACACTATATACTTATATATAGCAAAACTACAAATAATAAAAAACCCCTCCTTCTTTTTAATGACTCACATTCACTGAGAACTTTAAGCTTTAGGCTAATAAAATTGCACACAAAACATAAAATTACCCATTCAATGATCATTAAACAATTAAGAAATCATGTAAACTTATCGTAGTCTTGCCTCAGACAAGACAGAAAACAGACGTGGACAGACATCGCGGTGCCGAAAAGTTTTTCGACCGATTCTCAAATCAGTCAGCCAGCCAAGTAGCCAGACAAACGATTGATCGGCTGTCAGCATCGAGAAATATCAAGTTTTTAAGACTGCACTAAAAGTTGTCGGGAAAAATGAACAAATTTTAATGCTCCTAAAAGTGCGAATATTATGAGAATTTATTACATGCAAATGTAGCACATGCAGCTACTATATTTTTAAGATTTCAGTGCTGCCATCTGGTAGGAATCTGGAAAAGCGGACGCTTTCTTATGAATTCTGTTGTAATTAATGACGATTTTTTTTGTCAATATAACGGTGTTATGAATCCTCAGTCGATTTCCAAGTCTCTGAACTGAGTTGAGAAGTGCAACTAAACTCCGAGCATTTAACTTTACCCTCCATTTTAAGTGTATTTTTTTATTTTGTTCAAAGTCAATGAAAGAAGTCCCTTTGTTGTGGTTTATCAGTTACAAATTTCAAGTCGTTGTCAAGTTCAGTCAATCATTCATTCATTCAATAAAACATTTTTATAAATATCGGTTGCAAGTGCTTCAACTTAAAAGAATAGAAATAGAATAGATTTCTTTGTAATCAGATTCGGGTTTCCAATACGATCGAATTCAAATCAAACCAACAACTTCAAAACAAAAAATATCTATAAATCAACAAAATGTACAAATACTCCAAATATACGTATGTACTTACATATAACCACTTAACCACTGATTTATGAATTAATTAATCCACCCATTCATTTAACTACGATCATATATTTACTCATTCACACATCTATTCATCTGTCCATTCATAAATCCATTTCATCCTATTCATTTAACCATTTATACATTTTTCATATATGTACATTATTACATTTATTCAATCATGTTATTCTGTTCATTAATTCATTTATTCATATACATATGTACTCATGAATCCATTCAATCATTAACAAATCCAATTATAAATCCATTCATTCAATCATCCATCCATTCATTCATTTATTTGAAGATCCATTTGTTCTTTAATAAAAATCATTCCTTCTTCCATACATTAATTTAACCATTCATACATCAGTTCATCCATTCATCTATCCATCATTGCATCTATTCAGATATTCACTAAATCTCACTCACTTATTTACAAATTAATTCATACATTCATTTTTTAGATCCGTTCATCTGATTATAAATCAATTCATCTATTCATTCATCCATCCATTCATCCATCCATTCATCTAATCTGTCGAAACGAAACATTCATCAATTCATTTTTCCTAATTCTCTGTCTCCGGTTCTTGTGTTGTTACAGATGAATGTGCGGATTTTTCATTAATATTCGTAAATAGAAAAGTTTTTCAGCTTTCGAGATGTCAACCGAGTCAATCCCGAGTTTACTGGCCCGAATGCACACAGCAGTGGCTATTAACCCCGATTTTCGGCAGCCACCGACATGAATGATGACCGCGACGTCGCATTTTTAAAGCAGGCGGCAAGCAGCAGGCATTCAGTATGTTTACGTCAAAGCATTCAAATTTTCGGGAAAATATTTTCAAAATATTCGTAAACAAGCCGAAAAGAAAACCGCGAAAAACAATTCAATGATTTGACAAAAATTGAAATTTCCGAAAATGTTGACCTTTATATTTTATATTCACCATTTCATTTCACTTTCGAGATTTGAGTTACTGAGAGTAAAATATTTTCTCCGAAATGCTGTCAATGCTTTTAATGAATTCTTTTTTTCCACTCCTCCGTTTTTTCGTATCGTCTTAAATTAGCATAATATATAAATATATCATTATCAATTATATCCATTAAATTGCTTTTTAGTTTTCATTCATTTTGTTGCTAATTTTCTTTCTTCTTTTAAAAACGAGAGTATTTTTTTATACATCCATCCACTCATTTGATTTATAAAAAGCGTTGGTTGAAGCGTTGGTCTTGGAAAATCATACAACAAATCGTAAATAAATCGCACCTCATAAATATTTGTAAAGCGATGTCAACCTCTTCAATTTTTAAAAAATTTGTGGGTTTCTTTTGAAGAAGATGAGGAACAAGAAGAAGAACAACAATAATAAGAAGGAGAGTAATAAGGGAAAAGTGCAGTACAGTGGAGGAAGTGTTAAGAAATATTTTTACTTCTAAAAATATTATTTCACAGAGTTTAAAGCAATTTTTTACAATGATTTTCAGTTACGATGCATAATCATAATAATTTTACGTTATAATTATTAATCATAACGTAATCATAATCTGTCATAATCATTATATTAATACTAGTACTAATTTAATAGTTAATTCATAGTTAATAATAAAAATCGCCCCAGACACTTTGTTTGCGTACTGACGTCACCTAACGAATGCGTAGGAGTTGCTTGAAGTAAACATTTCAATCAACAGTCGGTTAGTCAGTCACTCAGTCAATCAGTCAATCAGTCCATTCATCAAGGCCACCGTTAATTTGTAGCTCACAGTTGTTGCCGTCGCCGTGTGGCACGAGCTGCAATACTTTTCTGTTGCTTCTCTGAGCTGCTCTTCTTTTTCACACATTAAAATTGACTTCAATCGCCGGAGAAAGAAAACCGAATGCGGTGCGGCACCCATAAAATCCACAGAAGGCCTGCATTATACACATCCTCAAGTGTGTTGTTGTAGAAATTCACTCCTACCCAAAACCAATTCATGAAAATTAAAGAAATAAAAAACCAAGCGGGAGAAAAACACAACCAACACTAACTAAACAATCATCATTACTTCTGAGCACTTTTAGTTTATAACAAGTTTCTTTTCTTTTTCCATGCAAGTGGAATGCTGTGGAGCACAGAATTCTATCATTTGTTTATTTTCGAATAATTTAACATCACGTCATCGCACTTCGCACTCGTATCTTTGCTCAGCATCAGCAGAGTGATACTCCGTCCGGACGGAACGCTGCAGCGAACCTCGGATTAACCTAAAAGCGGCAACAAAGCGTCTTCTACAATAGCTAGCTTCATCCATCAATCGGTGAGTAAACGACGTGTGGGCTTTAAAGTGGATCACGGAGATAAGCGAGCATATTTTTATTATCTTCGCTTAGCCAGAAAATAGGCCGGTGTTTCGTATGAACTGCATAAAAAATGCATGCGGCACTCGTACTCATTCGCTGATTTACTAGTGTATTTAATGCAGATGTGTTTATTGATTGTACTTTAAGACGAAGGAAGGAGAGATGAAAGATGAAGAGTGTCAAGAACGGAAGAATAATGATGGGAGAGAGGAGGGGAATGGAGATGGAAGGTATCTGGAGTGGGTGCTCTAATATGTACTCTATACTGTTTATTGTTCATGTTTCTTATACCCTACACTCGAAAGTGAAGCGGTACACATTTCGATATTGGGTTTGGCGTTCATATATTTTGGAGTAATTCACCTTCCACCTTCCGCTCCGGAAAATAATGGAGCAAAACCTAATCTAGTGTGTTTATAAAATGTATGTACAATCGTAGTACTAGAAGAAGAAGAAGCATAAACTCACTTTTGCAACGCTGACGCCGAGTTCGGCATCGTTGTTGTAGACGCTCCAACGCCGCATGCGGTGGAATGCATTAGAAAGCTTTTCTCTATGTTTTGTCTCTATATTCGTATCGTTCGCTGCTTCTTCGTATCCTTTTGAATGTGATATCGAAATGTTGTTGTTGTTGTTGTTGCTGTTGTTGTTGCAAAAATTACCATAAACGCGCACAAGATTACGAGTCCACACGCTACACTTTTCAAATACAGATACAATCTGTTGCAACTACGAGTACTGATGTAGTTGGCAACATTAAATTAACAATAAAGTTACACGGACACGCAAACATGCAATGGAAAAAATGAGGTGAGCGTAATTAAAAAAAATCCCCACATACTACATATAAACGCCCCAAGAAATAAAAACAAACCACACACACAACAAGAAAACTAAGAAATCTGAACGCAACCTGAAGAAGAATCGCGCCGTAACACGTTCCAAACGAAACTAAAAGTGAATCTTGTGGATGGATCTTCGTTGGAGGAAAATTTAAATGCAAAAAGAAAAACAAAACCAAAGAAACACACCCAAAAAAAGAACATCTAAGAAAAAGAAAAACAAGTAAACAAAATAGAACAACCAAAAAAATAGAAAAAACAAATTAAATTTAAATAAACCAAATAGAAAAAAAATCTTGCGAGAAACGAGGTGCGAAAATGTTCTCAGAGGATCGATGAAGCATTCAGAATGGCGAGGGAACGGCGGAGCTTCAGAGTTTCCTTCGTCCCCTCCCTCTATCGCTCTCTCCCTTCCACCCTCCCTCTTTCTTTATCTGTCTCTCTCACATACTTACTTCTATCTCATATCTGATAATCCGTGCGATCGGTCCGACCATCGATCCATCAATCGCGCCGACGAGATTCAACCATTCGATTCTTCGACTTCTCTGAACACTTTGCGGCAGAGGCGAGGGTTACAGTAAACAATAAAAACAACAACAATAAAGATGTTGCTTCAGTTCTCTCGGATGCTGTTGGTTCTGTCTGTTTACATGACGCGCAGAATTCTTGGCCGGAAATAATATCTCGCATACGCCATGGTCGCCGCAGTAGATTGATTGGTAAGACGGTGATGGTGATGTGGGTGGGTCAGCAGCAGGCGGCGGTTAGCCGGAGTTCGTCGACTCCAGAAGAAGAAAAAACGCGCGAAAATAGCATCATGCTCTATTAAAGTATCCATTGTTGATTGAAGTACGAGTATCTGTAAAATGTTATGTGAAATTTTCCAGCTGTTAGATCAAAGGGCGGTGTATTGTTGTTGTTGTTGCTGTTTTCGGATTGCGATGCTTCTTTACAGCCACATCTATCGCTAGCGATTCTTAACGCTAACATATCTGGAGCAAATGTTGTTGTTTGTTTTGTTGTTGTATGTACTATGTGTGTGTGTGTGTGTGTCTGTGTGTGTGTAACTCTAGCTTGTATAAAGTGCTTCTCAGTTGTGACTTTTGACATCCACTCAGCTCATTTTTAATGGATTATTAAGTACCCTATTTTGTCCTTCGCAATTCGGGGCGATTCTGAGGCACTCAGAAGACATACTTGACTTGACTTACCCACTTGATTGTCCCACTTTTGTTGGAAGAAGAGCAACAACAACATGATTCTTTTACGCTCTGGTTGGCTTTTGAAAAATGGACGAGACAATTAATCATCATTCTTGTGCGTTAGAGGAATGAGTGTGGAAACTCATTATTTGGGGTACCATTTATTGACTTTATTGGAGAAACTAAATCTCAACAAATTCTCTTAACTTATCGAATGTCTAATGATGTGTTAAAACTTTAAGTTCAAAAACTTACGATAGAATATGTACAAAAAACATTCAGTTATTTAATGAAATCGAAAGATTAGGCAATTAAATTAGTTAAATGAAACAATAATTAAGCAAAAAATAAAAGAATTCTATAAAATTCTCAAATTTCTTTGAATACTGAACGAATTTCATATTTTTCACTTTCGTTACTTTTATGAAATTTTAGACTTTTAATAATTTTCTGTTTTCTGAAAATCCTTAAATAAATAATCACATTTTAAATACGAATTTTTGGTTGTGGATTCCATGGGGAAAAATGTTAAAAATCTATTTTAAATTGTTTGTTTATACAAAACTTTTGATTGTTTGTTTTGGAAAAAATTTTGCTGTACTTTTCAACTTTAAGAATTTAAAAAACATTCTGTTTTTTCCACTTTAAGGAACTAACTTTTTTTTTAATTTTTTATTTATTTCACGCATCTGATTTGGTTATATTTGTACATATGTATGTATGTCTTATAAGGATTGATTAAATATGTAAAAAAATCCAATCAGATTTTAATTGCTTGTAAAGAAACGTACGCGGGTGTGTTTTATTTTGTTTTTCACTTATTCGCTTCTTTACGCTTGTGTTGCAAAACACGTGCCTAAAATTTAAATAACTAAATTCTTTGCCAAAATTGATTCTGCACGCAGATAATTTGGAATTAGAAATGCTTATATGGCAACCCTGCAAACGCCATCGCCATACCAACGTGAATCCAGGAAAGAATAGAGTGGAGCACGTCCGGTGTCAAACGTATCACCACGATGCGTGCATCACTCACGCCGGTGGTTGGTGGATTTCACAAAAAAGGGAACAACTTTCGTTCCGCATCGTCATTACTTTTAAGGTAAATATTTAGGCAACCTCACGAGCATCAAACGCAAATAGAATTCGAAGCAGTGTCTAAAGATTTTTCTTATCTGTTGCGTTTTCATTTTGGTTTTGTTATTCATAGCAAACATCCATGCAAGTACCATGAAAAAATATGATTGAAAATCGAAACTGCTGCAATTTTAAGTTTGATTTGAAATCTAATTATGTATATGATATCAAAAATAATTTTAATAAATAAATTAAAATATGAAAATAGTAGTATCAATCGCTTTTGAGGCACGCATCGTGATGATACGTGTGACATCGGCCTATCGAAGCCTTTTAGAAGCAGCGGCAGAGCGGCAGAGTTTAGTCAAAGGCAGAGTTTGAGACACAGGCAGAATAGAGACAGAGGCAGAATAAAGGAAGAATGCAAACAGTGTCAAAATAAAGGCGGAGTGGTGGGGTGAAGAACAGAGTGATAGAGTGCAGGGAGACAGAGAAGTGGTAGAGTTTTGTGTGGCCCAAGATTCTCAACATGGAGCCACGAATTTGTGTGCAGCTTTCGAATGTGAGCTGCATGATCAACGATCGTGAAATCAAAGCTGGTTATTGAGTCAGGCCATATTTTTAGCCGTCTCGTTTTTATAGTTGCTGTGTTTTTTTGCCTAACTGGCCAACAATTTGTCAGAGTCGATGTTTGGCGAGTTATTTTCACCGTAACACTTTTCGATGTAGCGATTTCCGGTTGACTTGATAGAACATGCTGTTGGCTGATTATAATCAGTTTTTTCTTTTATTTCCTTTTTTTGGTTTGTGTTTTATTTGTTTTTTTTTTTTTAACAGTACATTTGTTGGTTTATTTTAATTTTCTTTGCTTTTTTATGGTCTTTATTGGTGTTTTGTTTGCATTTTTGTTTACTTAAAAGACTATAAATAAAAGCTTGGCATGGATTCTGCAACATAAACAGGAGAGTTCAAAATTAATTTCAGTAAAAGTCTATCTGTAGATTATATAACATATATGCATATTTGTATTTATATAAGAATGAAATTTAAAATATTTTATAAATTAACTTTAAATGATTCTTTCACTCTTACGTGTCAAGTTGTCCAGCCGAACCTAATAAACAAGAAATACTCAACCTCTTCAAACATTTTTTTATAAGTTATTTTATTATAATGAGATCCGTAGTTGACCGAAAAACTTCCTCATATAAGCGTCCATACACTGTGAAGGAAGTAATTAAAAAAATATCAATTTTAAAGCATTATCATGCACGAACTACTTCAAATGAATCCTCAGTTTATGTAGGGAAAAACGTGCGTGTCCTCGTAGACAACTTTTTCCGACCGATTCAGGATCTGACGTTGGCAATTCTTGTATTTCTTTTTAGCTAAGCTTTTATTCATCGTATACGTGGAGAAAAATGGCAGATTGAGATTGTTTTTGTAGACTTTATATTTGGAAGCAGTCACATGCTAAAAATAGGACTTCATTCAATCTACCCTGAGAGGACTTTCGCCTGAATACTTACTTTCAACTCTGCCTTCAAACGTCGCCGGTTGGCCTTTTCTGCCATACGATTGGCGCAGTACGGACGCACCGTTATGTAGTAAATGATTTCGATTAATGAAAAAATACTGAAACCCATAAAGAGACCTAGAAGTCCGCCGGTATTGGCTGAAAAAAGAGTTGTGAACTCATACAGAATGAAGAAATGTAGTTGGAATGTCATGCAGTTGGAATGGCGGTCCGAATCGGGTGTCCGGATGACCATAGGTCAAACAAAGTTATTCGTTCAAACCACTTTATAACCCACTTACATAAAAACTCTGTAAATCCAATTATTTCCGACTTTGTAGTTCCCCGAAAGATATCCGATAAATAGTAGATATGCAAGATGGAGACATCTTTGACGATAGTCGGGTCGAAGACATCCACGGGATAGTTGTCAGCACTGTAAAAGTCACCATGCACAATGTTGGACGCGGTCACCGTCGCCTTGTAGCTCAACTCGAAACAGCCGGGCAAGCAGGTAGCACAGGAAACATTCGGATCGGAGGACTCGATCTCCGACTGAACCTGGTTGGTGCACGTGTTGTCATTCGGCCCACAGATCCGGATGTTCGGATCGATACGCGGCAGATAGTACAGGACACATTTGCACTTGCGTATTAGAATATTGGCCTCGCACTCCAGCTCGCAATTCTTACGCGAGTATATGCGATAGAACATGAGATCGCCCTCGTCGGAGAAGAGACAGCGACGCACCTGCTTGTGGATCGAGCGAATACTGGGTACTGCGTTCTGGTAGATGGGCTCGACAGGTACCCGAGTCTCGCGTCCTGCGGTCACCAAGAAACCGTAGTTACTAATTTTCGGCAGTTCGGCGGGGTTATGAACGAGCACTTTGAAGCCAACACTCTTCGATTTGGTGCAGAAGTATTGATCAGATGATGAATTCAAGATAACCGTTAGGCCCATACCACTACCAGTGCCACCCGAGGTCCGTGGATAGAAATGGGGAGGCAGATCTGCAGCGTATCCGTTTTCTGGAGTCCAATCGATGGGCTCGTGATGACTCTCTGGATTGTAGCTAAGACGATTATCCTCACTATACCGAGAGAAGATTCCCTATTAGTTATCCTTAATTGGCTGTGGTAATACGAACCTATAGTTTCTCAATAAAAAGCTTGGATCCAAAGCATTGAAAGTGCAGCACAAACCATCATCCGTTAACACCGAATTGAAGATTGCCGAACACTCTTCGGTTCTTGAGCCAAAACTACAGAAAAGCAGCATTTCGTTGCAAGGTTGAGCTACCTGGATAAGAGGTGGGTAAGGAAGAATTATTGGATTTAAAAAGATACATTCTTACATTCAATAAGATCTGCTTGAAGACCGCCCAGGTGCCAACGTAAGTAACGTTAGGATCTCCCAGATCACAGAGACTCATCAGCAGAGAGTAGTTGGCACTTGATCTGTGGTAAATGAAGAGTACAGGACGAGGAGCCATCAAAAGGCTGCCATTTAAAACTATCATACGCAGTTCTTTACCGATTTATAGCTTTCACTTTGCTTCTCAGAGCTTGATTTAGGTTACAAATCGTGATGGCCGGAAAAGGTATACTTGTGGTAAGCGTCTGTCTGGCGCTAGTGGAAATAATTATGGGCGATATGGACCACTTTACGTAGATGTTGGAGATGAAGAACCCGGACAGTATAACGACGAACACAAACGACAGACCAAAGAATATCCTGCAAAAATACAACCAGTTACATGAACTATTCGTGGAACTGAGCTGGCAGTGCTTTAAAGCTCTCACCTCTCCGATATGGTGAGCTTATCCTCGGCCAGGTATTTCAAACCATGAAGTGTGGTGTTCTGTAGATAATATTTGACGCTGCTTTTAAGACCTGCCTGGCTGAATATCTTATGGTGATCAATGGGCTCACCATCATCCTGCTTCCATTTCAGAGTATCGCTGTTCTTTCCAGTTTCTTTTCATCGATCGGTGAAAATTTGAAATTAAAATCGATTTAAAATTAATTTTAATTTAAGGCGGTTTTTACCTGCAACTCTTCGATGCTTCACTTCGTTAATAGATTTAACTTTGAAAACGTTTCTATCCGTGTAGATTTTCATGCTTCTAATTGAAATACTTTCCCGACTTTACCGTTATTAAAATTCAACTCGTTGCTCTGGCGGTCGAGTGTGGCTTAAATACCAAAATCAATCCGAGATGACATTCAATGATAGGAGCAGGTTTTCAAAAAGTCCACCTGTTATCGGAGTCATCAGTGTTGCAACGATGTGTACTCAAGGCAAACAAATCGCAAATGTCCCCCAACATGCTACGCAATCCAAAGTGGATCAAATAAAGTAAGTACTGTTTACTCTTTGAAATCGGACAGCTATATTTATTGCGATACTTTTCTGTTTTGCTTTACGATTTACAAATTTTAAAGAGTTACATACAGAACTGCAATAGTTTTAAACTTTAACATGACCAATGAATTATGATTTATTAATGATTTCGTTCACATTTTAGGTTTAGGTTTAGGTTGTGGTTGTGGTTGTGGTTGTGGTTGTGGTTGAAGGTGAGGATAAGGTTGACATTGTTGTATAAAGTTTAATTAAGTCTGAAGAATATTTTAAGGTTTGTATTTATATATGGTATTATATGATTAACATTGATATATATAATTGAAGTTTCTGTTCAGATTGATTTTGAGTTTGTGCTGAATTCTACCAAACATTTCTTCGAATCGGAATCATTTTAAAATATTCTTCTTCCTTACGCTTCTTCAAGACACTTCTTATGTTAAGTTGTCTGTTTAGCTGTTGTTGTTGTTGTTTGAATTCACGTCGTCCCACCAACCAGATGTGTCCGGCTCCAAAATCATCGAAGTTGCGTTTAAGGTTGCCGGCCTTCATGATGCGAGGAGTTTTTCCACTTTTAGCACATGTCCCTTGATACACGACGGATCGGGAGCATCGAATGATGCCGTAGAAGCAACATTCCATCAGAGAAATAAAGCTGAAGCCAATACATAAACTCATCAGTCCTCCAATGCTAGCTAAAGGAAAGATTGGAAAAAAGTTATTTTAGAGGATTCCTTAATTGAGTTCCCGCTACTCACACAGAACGTCCGTGACTCCGATGTATTCTGTTTGTTTCTTGCTCCAATAAGATCTGGAGCATAATTTATAAGTGTTATAAATGCTGCAGGTGGCTGCATCCTCGGGGATGCTTGGCAGAAAGTAACTAATGCACCCGCAGGTTCTCAGGGACATGAGTGCTTCGCACTCCATTTCGCAGTTACGCCGTGTGTAGTGAGAGAAATGCAACAGATGCACCTCGTCCTGAAATAGACAGTGACGCGCTCGCTTGTCGACGGAGCGCACACTGTGATCCGTTTCCATTTTGTCCAAATGGATGCGTATTTTGGTCGAAGTGCCTGGCGACACGAGCAGGCTGGATTCGCGCATGTTCGGCGTTTCGTTAGGCGTGTGGATTAAAATTAATGAACTCTTCTTGGAACTCATTTCGCTATTGTTATCTCAAAAGAACGTGTACGGGAGATAATTTCCTATTTTACCCTCTAGACCGACCCGACACTCTCCCAAAAAATTGAAGTCAAGATCACTTACTTTTCCGGCTGAAGAAACGAATTAAGAGACTATAACGTCTTTAAAGCAGTTTCAGCTGAGTCAATCCTCCCTCCTTCCTTCTTTGATTGAATTTTTTCTACAGTAGGTCCAGGTTTCATCCATGATGTCAAAATTAGTTTAAATTTGGAAAGATTTAATCTAAAAACTTCTACAAATTTCCAGAGACGTACTGAAGCCGATAATCGATATCGGAATCATAAAAAATAATATTCAATCGTAATAATTTTTTGTCTCTGCGACTTTATACATATAATAAGTGACATGTGATAATCATATTCTGGTTTTAATGATGTTATAGAAACCTTACCATGGGATTTAATTTTGACGTGCATTTCGAAGGATGGTTCGACGAACGGAACGACATCCATTTTAAAGGTCGTTCATCATCTAATATAATTGTCATTGCCTCGACATGGCAACGATCGATGATGATCAGCTTTATCACCGATATAATAGATAGTACACAAATAATCGATCATTATTACCCTACTTTTATGCAGTAAAATAAATAAATAAATAAAATAAATAAAATTCATTTTATCTCACACAATAAGTTAAACAATTTTAGTTAAATTTTTTTTTAATATTTATTGGTTGTAATAGTAACATCGAATTTAGATTCAAGTATAATTAAACAAGTTAATCGGTGAATATAAAAATTACAACGTGTGCTATATATACATATGTATATATGTTTATGCTCACAATATTAGTATTAAGTTATCTTTTAATTATGCGTGTGGTCCGTTTCTTTTTGCATTATAAGTTATACAAAAGATGGACGTTTAGTAGCGTGGTGTGAAGTGCAAAGATATACGATAAGTGAGTTAGTACATTTAGTACATGTCAAACAAGTATAATTTGTATTATCAACCCTTTATCTCCCATTGTAAATTTTTTTAATATAAAGGTACTATGGGACCAAACAAACCCAACAATCCTTCAATCTAAAAGAAATTCATCGGGCAAATAAGCTGCATATTTATTTCCATTTTCTCTTTATTTTGATTAAGCCTTTAGTTGTATGGAACTGCATTAAGCTCTTACTGACGTCTGGATCTAAGTTTAGAAAAGTAAAATATTAAAATTTCCATGCAAAATACCAGCAATGCAGCTGAGTAGCCAATCGCAAATATTATCAATAACACTTGAAAATCCTCCATGGAATACGGTTTCCTATCTTCCTTGATTTCTGTTCTGTATATCGTAATGAGACCAGCTTTTATGGCCTCTTCATTAAAACGTCTAGAAATTGCCTCATACAAACCCATGCTCAATATATTTAGAAGAAATTCATTGTATGCTTCCTTTAAAGGCCATGAGACCACAAGCGGGAACGATGTTAAAATGGTGGCCAGTTCCTGTGACATCAGTTTCAATCTGGGACGTGTCATTAAAATCTGCTGGTGCAGCAGAAACGAGCACGAATCCTCTGCACAGATGTACGCATACTCTGAGTTCAATGCTAGGAGATGTGAAAGTAAAGTAGTAGAGTCGACTATCTTAATTTGCTTACACAGTTCTTCCGGCAGGGTAATAGTACTAAGAAATTGTGCAAGATATTGATCAACCAAAACCGTGACATTCTTTTCCAACAAATCTGCAACCGATTCAATCTGTTTTTCGTACACGTTTGAGGAGAGGAAGCTGGACAACTTGGCCAAATATAAGTTGCTGATAATGAAGCCGCTTGCAATCATGATCGTGTAAATCAGAAGCTTGGCTCTGGATGTTGTTCTTCTTAACATGAATCCCAGATAAAGCATGCTGCTAAACGACGTAAGCAGTGAGCCGCTGAGATCCCAAACGCCGACATCCCGCCAGCGTAGCAACGAGATGCCCACTGCAATGAAACCTACGGCCAGAAGTATAGCGATCCAGGTTTGTAAGTCGAAGGGCAGGAGGAAGTACTCATACTTCTTCAGGGGCCGCGCAAATGGAACCATTAAGTGCAAAGAAAACGTCTGGGGTACTACTGCGAGCTCATATCTTTGGTTGGTTTGAAAAGGAACTCCGTGCAAGCATATGTCATGTAGCTTTTCTTCCAAACTGCTAAGACAGGCAGAGGTGTCCTGGAAAGTCACAGGCGCTAGCGTTGCATTGTGACGATCAGCGAACAACTGCATTGTTTGGTAGTTTCTTCCGCTTATTACTGTTTCCCCACTGGACCGATCTTTATATGAGATTGATCTGGGCGGAGAATTAGCAACACCTGTACGTATCTGGTAACCGTGAAAATCTCGCCAAACGTTGCGTTGCTCAAAATACGTGGTTATCGTGGTAGTTTTTATTTGTACACGGGGAAATTTGTTGAATGTAAGTAACTTGGTTGGTTGCTGCGAAGAGACTAGCAAAACGTTGTAGAATCCACTCGACCAACACCACTCAAAAAGCCACTTCCAGGTCATTTCGGACAGCAGGTCCTCCGCCACAAAAAGCATATTCGTTCCGTACCAATCATTCAAAGTCCTCCTCAGAGTGTTCATCAGTCCGTCATCGAAGCGCGATTCAATGAAAACCACTGCTAATATTTGAGAGTTGAAATGTGTCTTCAACTCGAATTTGACCTCTTCTCGAATCACAATATTGTGCACTCTGCTATTCCGCAGCAGGCCCTCGATTAAAGGACTTTCAATCAGATCATAGTAAACCGTTGTTCTCGCTTGTATACGATCCTCCAGATCCTGCACAAGATGATGCAACTCGTTTCCAAGTGCACAAGCTACCAAAGAAAAGTGCAAGAATATAAAAACTTCACTACCGAAAACCTTCATGGCACCGAACACAATTTTGACCAATATGCAAGAAGTGTTTAGACAATGAGCACACGCGAACGATTGAGTGGTCAAAAACGTTTACGTGTCCTTTTAAGCATATCAAACCAAGTAACGGTGATTTTTTAATCAAATTAACTAATGTTATTTTTACTTAATAGAAACGTTAGTGTTTAGATAAATATGTGCTTCAACAGCAGTTGTGCTCTATGTAGAATGGAACGCAAGAGGTACATGCACCTTGTCAACTACTAGCAACTTCAGAGAGAACGACTATCAGAATGAGAGAGACGGAGTAAAGTGTCCAGTGCAACATGGAAACCAAAACCACTTTCAAAAGTGGTACAGAGGAAAAGTCTACCGGACGAATATGTTTTTAACAACAGTTTTCGTATATCCATCTAAAATAGTTTTAGAGTCAAGCACCACATCATGATATCTCTCAGCTGAAACCCTACTTGTTCGACAAAATATAGCTCTATTCCTACATCCAAATAGCTTACATATATTTTACCGTAGCATTAAATATCGAAAATTAAACAATGGAGTGTAGAAAGCGTGCTGTTTTCTAGTTGGCCGGAGCTGAGATACTGTACACCTTCGTGACCTCTGATGAAAGTCCTTTTGAATGACAACCTTTAGAAAGAAATTCTAAAGTGCACCAGGGCCCAGGTGCTTAACTTCTTTTAAATATTCGAATTTCTTATTTAATCTTTCACCGTACTTATTAAATTGAATTATTTCCATGTTTGCTGGAAATGATTTGATGTCAACAATCATTTCACCTCCACTCGATACCTTAATGAATTCCCAGAATAGTTATACATTAAAATTTAAACGAATATGCTTTTCTATCATATTCTCAAGCATTTTACAACGTTTCTCATTTTCAACATTTTTTTATATGTATTGTTTATGTGTTGTAGTATCAATGTAGTTAACATCCACAAAAAAGCTTGATCCACCAACTTCAATATTACTTCGCATAAATTCCGAATTTTAAGTCCCCAGATCCTGGTGCGCCAATGTACCATTTTGTACTAACGATACTCAGTTAGTATCTTTTATTAGAACTCACAAGGGTGTAGGGTATCTCTGCTTCGGCCACGTCGAACGAGCACACTTTTCATTTTCTAACAGAAACATTGTTGTTTACGTTTAATATCTCGTATCTCTTATATCGTCATGGATTAAAATTCTATTCTGCATTCAAGGTTATTGTTTAAAACTAAAAACTAAATTGTTTTATTCGTCGAGGGATTTGTAATAGACTTTAATTCATGAAATGGGAACCATAGCACTTAAAAACGAAATTATAGAATGTGTAGAATAGTAAAGAATGTGTAGAAATGTGTTGCTTGCATGTGGTAAAACATCGCTTTGAAGTCATGAATTAATTAAAAAGTGCTGGTGGCAAATTAGGACGAGAGAAAGGTGAAAAGGTATATTAAGTTGCTTGTAGAACAGTAGCATTATAGAGTGAAATACAAACTGAAACTAGAGGAAATATGTGATTATAAAGAAAGTTACCTTATAATCACATTCAATCACAGACGGGTATAAATACAGTGGCGTAGCTAGGGGGCGAGGATGGCATTCGCCCGGGGCGCACAATTTCGGGGGCGGCAGTTTTGGAAATCAAGTATTGATTGATTGAATTCCAGGAATTTTTGGGGCTGCAAGTTGATTAACCATCCCGGGCTCCATGAGTCCTAGCTACGCCTCTGTATAAAAAGTAGGCGTGGTCGTTACCTGTTTTCAAAGCAAAATAACTTGCTTAGTTGTTTGTATGGGCGGATCACGCCCATATTTGGCATATTAACGGATAATGCTACTCTATACTCAGGAATGAAATTTTGTTGTCATAACTCAAAAACGAACGCTGATATCACATTTCTAATAAAAAATAGGCCTGGTCGTGGACCGATTTTGCCCATTTTCAATACCAACCTGCACACCACAAGAAACAAAATTTCTGCAAAATTTCCTCACGATATCTTCACCGGTTCTCCTGTGATCGTGACTTCCGCCGACAGAGAGATGGCCGGGAAAGGAATACTTGTGGTAAGCGTCCGTCTAGCGCTAGTGGAAATAATTATGGGCGATATGGACCACTTTACGTAGATGTTGGAGATGAAGAGCCCGGACAGTATAACGACGAAAACGAAGGACAGACCAAAGAATATCCTGCAAAAATACAACCAGTTACAGGAACTATTCGTGGAACTGAGCTGGCAGCGGTTTAAAGCTCTCACCTCTCCGATATGGTGAGCTTATCCTCGGCCAGGTATTTCAAACCATGAAGTGTGGTGTTCTGTAGATAATATTTGACGCTGCTTTTAAGACCTGCCTGGCTGAATATCTTATGGTAAATCCATGGGCTCACCATCATCCTTCTTCCATTTCAGAGTATCGCTGCTCTTTCCAATTTCTTTTCATCGATCGGTGAAAATTTGAAATTAAAATCGATTTAAAATTAATTTTAATTTAAGGCGGTTTTTACCTGCAACTCTTCGATGCTTCACTTCGTTAATAGATTTAACTTTGAAAACGTTTCTATCCGTGTAGATTTTCATGCTTCTAATTGAAATACTTTCCCGACTTTACCGTTATTAAAATTCAACTCGTTGCTCTGGCGGTCGAGTGTGGCTTAAATACCAAAATCAATCCGAGATGACATTCAATGATAGGAGCAGGTTTTCAAAAAGTCCACCTGTTATCGGAGTCATCAGTGTTGCAACGATGTGTACTCAAAGCAAACAAATCGCAAATGTCCCCCAACATGCTACGCAATCCAAAGTGGATCAAATAAAGTAAGTACTGTTTACTCTTTGAAATCGGACAGCTATATTTATTGCGATACTTTTCTGTTTTGCTTTACGATTTACAAATTTTAAAGAGTTACATACAGAACTGCAATAGTTTTAAACTTTAACATGACCAATGAATTATGATTTATTAATGATTTCGTTCACATTTTAGGTTTAGGTTTAGGTTTAGGTTGTGGTTGTGGTTGTGGTTGAAGGTGAGGATAAGGTTGACATTGTTGTATAAAGTTTAATTAAGTCTGAAGAATATTTTAAGGTTTGTATTTATATATAGTATTATATGATTAACATTGATATATATAATTGAAGTTTCTGTTCAGGTTGATTTTGAGTTTGTGCTGAATTCTACCAAACATTTCTTCGAATCGGAATCATTTTAAAATATTCTTCTTCCTTACGCTTCTTCAAGACACTTCTTATGTTAAGTTGTCTGTTTAGCTGTTGTTGTTGTTGTTTGAATTCACGTCGTCCCACCAACCAGATGTGTCCGGCTCCAAAATCATCGAAGTTGCGTTTAAGGTTGCCGGCCTTCATGATGCGAGGAGTTTTTCCACTTTTAGCACATGTCCCTTCGGATCGGGAGCATCGAATGATGCCGTAGAAGCAACATTCCATCAGAGAAATAAAGCTGAAGCCAATACATAAACTCATCAGTCCTCCAATGCTAGCTAAAGGAAAGATTGGAAAAAATTTCTTTTAGAGGATTCTTTAATTGAGTTCCCGGTACTCACACAGAACGTCCGTGACTCCGATGTATTCTGTTTGTTTCTTGCTCCAATAAGATCTCTCCATGAAGTATATGCTCACGTAGGCGTGCTCTTCCGAAGTGTTCTCCGCCAGCATACTAAAAACGCCTGTCATATTGGATAGCTTTCGTAAGTTATTCGAGAAGAAGTCCTGCTGGTAGGTCATGTCAAAGCAGCTGGGCAGACAGTATTGACAACCGTCTTCAACGTTGGCCAACATGGCGCGTAGATGCACCCGCGCCGCGCAGCTGGTGTTATAAATGCTGCAGGTGGGTGCATCCTCGGGGATGCTTGGCAGAAAGTAACTAATGCACCCGCAGGTTCTCAGGGACATGAGTGCTTCGCACTCCATTTCGCAGTTACGCCGTGTGTAGTGAGAGAAATGCAACAGATGCACCTCGTCCTGAAATAGACAGTGACGCGCTCGCTTGTCGACGGAGCGCACACTGTGATCCGTTTCCATTTTGTCCGAATGGATGCGTATTTTGGTCGAAGTGCCTGGCGACACTAGCAGGCTGGATTCGCGCATGTTCGGCGTTTCGTTAGGCGTGTGGATTAAAATCTTGAAGCCGACAAAATTATAATAAGAGCAGAGAAAGTGTTCTGATTGCACATTCAGTATCAGTCGGAGTCCCACTGATTCACCGCTGCCGAACGATGACATAGGTATGTATTTCTCTGAGGAATGTCTGCCGAACCCAGATTCGGTGCTCCAATCAACGGCTTCATAACCCGTCGGATAAGAAATGTCATAGCCACTGTAATGCATTCAGGAAGTATTTGAAGTTCGTCGGGTTGGTGAGGGTGGTGTTGGTGGAGAGAAGTGTGTGTTGAGAAAGGTGACTAACATTTTGGCTATCCGTTTTCCAATAACTTACCCTTTATGGAGCATAAACTTAGGGTGCAGTGTATTAAAGGCACAACACAAGCCCTCATCGGTAACAATGGTTCGAAAGACTTGCGAACAATTGAAAGTAACACCTCCATATCTACAAGATTGGAGCATCTCTTCACAGGAGTTGGAGACCTTCGGTAAGTTGTTAATTTGGTAGCTTCTTTTTGTTTCTTAAATGTTCTAGAGAAGAATTACGTACATCTATAATAAAACGGGTCAGGTTGTTCCAGTTCGTTATGGATTCAGATACAGAATTGTTGACATCTTGCTTGCATAACATTTGCACTAATGCATGTTCTACGGAATGCCTGAAAGAATACAGAGAGTCCATTGTAGAACTTATCACCTTAAACATTGTTCCTGAATATGTTAACTACTTACGATGAAAACTTTTGCATTTTAATTCTAGAAGCTTGATTCGAGTTGCAAATTGTTACAGCTGGAAAGGGTTCCGATGTTATAAAAACGGGTCGCGGATTGATGCCAACGATGAGCGGATTAGTTATCCAGCTCTCAAAAACGTGAAGAATAAAATAGCCCGAAAGTAAAAGTGCAATGACAATGGAGATGGCAAAGAAAATTCTACAGATTATCGGTGTTATTAGTACCGTTCCCAACTTGGGAATCCCAATTATTATCCAGCTTCTACCATACTCACCGTTCCCTCGGATACAATTGCTTATCGGTTACATATTTAAGACCATGTAACGATGTATTCGTACAAAACTCGTTTGTATTCTGACGAAAGATGTCGTAAATCCTTCTGGAAACTGAATATTGACGAAACTCTGCAGCTGTATGACTGACTTTGTTTCTTCTAAATGGACTGGGCAACATTGTGCAAGTGTTTTCTTCTGGTATGAGTACCCGTACCGCTCTGAAAGAAACTCTATGAAAAACTGTCCCGAAAGTTGGCTGACAACTCAAACATTCTGCATTATTTTTTCACTCTTCTTTAATTTCGTCCTTCCTAACACTTTGAGGTGTTAAAGCAGCTACACTAACTTTAATGACTTAATTTATGTGGAAGAAGTTAATATTTAATTTGTTTTTGAAAATAAGTTATAACTTCATATTACTTAGTTAGACTTGTGAAAGTGTTTAATACTTTGGATCTTATGGAAAAATTACTGGGCGAGTACTAATTTTCTTCCTACTCGATTATTGTGTACTCACAAACTTTTTTGAGTTGTATCGAAGAAGAGAAGAATTTTTTGAGTACAAATGAACAACAAAATAGAAATTCTTTTGATTTCAAGCAAAGTTTCGTGCTGAAGCTGAAATCATTCACACTTTTGACCAGCTGGAAGTATAGATTTGATTATCGAAGGTAGAATATGGGGAAATAGGCGTGGCAGATTAATCTATCCGCTTTCAGAGCAACATCTAATCTAAATATAATGACAACTGTGTCGGAGTTATAAAGGAACTTCACTGTTACTAGTTTTTACTACGAGTTCTAACCAGGGGCCGTTTTTCTAGTACCGTGGGATGTTAGGAGGTCTGAGTTGTCTTTAAATTGGCCACTATTTAAAACAATTAAAATTAACGAACTGAATGTGAACTATTTTTAAGCAATATTTTTAATTATCTTAAGTTTCAGTTCTCATGAACTACAGATCCGCAGATACCACAAAATAAAATAAACACAGATTATTTTTATATTCTCTGTAAAATTGAAATCTTGAACATTTATTTTCTCACTAAAGATGTTAATACATTGTTTTCTGTGTAGTTTTGGAACTTATTTATAAATTATAAACATAAATAAGAGATGGCTGTTTAGAGTATCCGGATATGAGCATATATCCAGATGCATACTCGTATATACAAAAATTTAAATATATACAAAATAAAACACACAGTAGAATGATCGAGCTGTGTTTGTTGAGATGTTAACTAAAATGAATGGCAATATTTTTTGTGTTTTGATTATTTACAAACTTTAAATAAATATAAATAAGTGTGATTAACATAGTTGATCAATTCTACAATTCTTTTCTGCTGCTCAATCATTCTCAATCGCTGTTGAATTGAAAAAAGTCTACAGACAGCCCCAAAAGTGGCGTTGCTTGCTGCACTGCAGTCGTTTCCTTCATGCTGACAGCCTCCACCGCATTGTCACTGGTGTTGTCGTAGTGAATACCGGGCGGCACCAGTGTTGGCTTGGAAGCCGGTGCGTGAAACATTCCTTCCGCGGCCGCCGATTGGTGCTGCAGCTTTTGCAATCCATCGTGAACGAGATCGCCGACTGTAAGACGCAAGAGACTCTCTTCCGAAGGCGGCAGAAGTCTGCCACCTGCAGACAGATTCAACTTTTGAGCAGCTTCATCTGTAAGCGTATCGTCGAGTGACATACTGAGCGCTGTGTATTCCAAAGTGCGACCGTTTGCCAACGGTGCTGGCAGTGCAGATGATGACAGATGTTCAAAGTTCAGTAAGCAAGAAGCACTGATTGATTCGGGCGGCTCGATGGGTGGAGGCGGTGGAGCTTCGTTTTCAATCGCTCTCATGTCCAGGGCGTAATGACCCTCAGGTATTCCGAGTACGCGTGAGCAACGTGCCGAAACGAAATGCAGCCCCGAAGTGTTGCGTATCAGACGTGAGCTACGCAGCTGCAACTGCGCCACGAGATCGTTGATTTCGTTGAGGAACAGATCGGCGCGTTGATCTTCGGAGAGCGGGGTGCGGTGCAGTTTCGCGACTAGAAAACGGAAAAGCGTCAAGTCGGTGCAGTTGGCCTGGTCGTTGGCCTGTTGCTGGCACAAAGGCGGAGGTGAAGGCGGTGGTGTCGTTGCGGTTTTTGGGGTCGCCGTTGGTTTTGATGTGGTGATGGTCGGTGGCTGCATGTGATCGGGATGTTGCACGAAGTGACGCTGCAAACGGCGTCCTAAAAAGATTTTATTACACGTTGGACACACAGCTTCGGGAGGAAATTTCGGCTTCGGTGGGACAGAGTTGATGTTGGTCAAAGAGTTAGCATCACTGGCAGCATCTACTGTTTGTTGTTCTTGTTGCGTGGAAGAGGGAAGTGGAATCGTCGAAATCGGTCTGCTGCAGCGGAAATCGCTATCTTTGAGATCAGTTAAAAAGCTTTGTATGAAGCCTGAAGTATCATCGGCATCCGGTTCAGGAGGAGGAGGATTGTGTTGTTTGGCGCTCTTCGAAGTCTTCACACGCTGACGCACAACACGGCCTGAACGCGTGCGCAGTGTGGGTTCGGTGCTTGGGCAATTAGTGGTCGCAGGTTCCACCCGATCTTTCAACACGTCTGTTGCAAGATCGTTGTTTTGTTGTCGTTTGCATTTCTTCGGTGATTTCTTGGTGTTACTCTTTTCTGGAAGACTTCCATCTGTTGTCTGTCGTTTTGGAGGTCGTCCGAACTTAGAACGCACCGGCGGCTGTGCTACTCTTCCGTTGGGCTCCGGTAGACATACCTCCTTCTTCTGATGCGGCTTTAGTCCGAAGTTCTCGGGCGACAGGAAGCGATAAATAGTCTTCTGACTGGTGGCGCTGTTGGTGCGCACGATTTCGTTGCGTTCCCTGTAAAGGTTATAAAAGTTACGCCTCTTTCTGGAGAGTTACACAGATCGACCTACCTGTCGATCACAATCTGATCTCTGTTCGACAGTTTGAGTATGTCGTAAGCCAACTTGGACAGCGCATCCCACTGCTTGGGAACTCGTGTGCCGCAGTTGATGCTCAGCGTCGGTAGCTGCTTTTGTTCATCCTCTTCACAAGCCTCCTCCAGAGGCTCCAGTAGAAGAGTGGGACCGAAGAATTCCTCGGGTGGTTCTCCATTCGGTCCGGCGCACACGTACAGTTCATGGAATCGACTGACACTCAGGACACAGCCACGGTTTTCATTCGTGGAGATAAATACATTTTCTTTGGTGTTTGGTGGACTATGTCGGGAATCGCCATCCTGCATTTCGGTGGAGATTTTCTTGTAAATTCCGGGTACTAAAAATGGCGAGGTGACCGGCTGCAGCTGTCCATCCCCCACTGAGTATAGTTGTGGATCCAGCCTCGAATAGTCGTGAGCCACCTCCGACATATCCAGAAACTGAGGCTCCTGTAGGCATTCTGGCAGCGTAAATTGTGGGAACGCGAGATTAGGACAAGAGACGAAGATGGGTGGTTGCGGTGGCAGCGGCGAAAGTATGGCTAACGACTGAGGAGGCGGAGGGACCACGGCACCGTTTCTGGATTGCTCTGGGATCGCGCTGTGTTCTGTGTCGTCTGTTCTGAGTATTTGTGGCTGACAGAAGGATTCACTGTTCTCAATGAACTGAAGGAAAGAAAACTCATTAGATCTGAGTAAATTAGATCAAATCAGTTGCTCAGTCAAAATGTACCTTATTTAGTTTTAGGAAGTTTTCGATCTCATCGAAAATATTTGCACTGTCATCTTTAGGAAGCTCGGTGATGTCCTCCAACTCTTTGTGCAGCAACGCTTCCATTTTTCTCTTGGCTTGCTGAGACGTTTCGCTGCTTGCGTCGAGCGCTTTGCTGGGGATTTCATTTTGCAAAAAATTACTGACATCTAAAGTTATAGACATCGCAGCCGACTTTGGCACTTCACAACGTGTATGCAAATTGCACTCATCCGTATAAAAAAAAACCCGATGATCAAAAATCGGAAGTAAACAAAAAACTGCAGCGGATATTTTGTTGTTCTTGTCATATTACAATGCTGTCAATTGTCGGCAAGAAACAGCTGTTGAATTGATAATCACGTGAATTAATAGATGGCGATGGAAAAATTACAGTTGTAGCGTCCCTGGAAAGGCAATACGTCGGATAGATGGCGTGTGAGTAGTCAATCTGCAAACTTTCAAAATACAGTATGAGAAGAAGTTACGAAAACAAAGTTTTGCCTTTTTTTATTGTATTTGATTTGATCCGAATAAAAACCACGTTTTTCTCGTTAAGTTTTGTAGTTAATTTAATTACGAGTACCTACAATAAGTGGTGACCCCGACGTGATTCGAACTCACGATCTCCTGTTTACCAGACGGGAGATCGTGACTTCGAATCACGTCGGGGTCACCAATTTTGGCGCCCCAGTGACCAGCGAGTTTAAAAATGAAAAGCCAATCAAATCTGTTAATCGCAGCATTGATGAAAATACCTAAACATTGTATTGCTAAATATGTACATACGTGAAGATAATTTACTTTAAACATAAAAGTAGAATTTCTATTAAACTAACATTAATGGTAATCAATTAACTTACAGATTGCTACAAATTGCTGGAAGGTTGGTGTACGCACTAATTGTACGATGTCATTTTTAGGTCTTTGATGTTTGGCAGCATTTTTGGATGTAATGTACGGCGAAGATTTTAGTGAAATTTTAAACCATAGTAACGACAAAGAAGAAAGACATTTTTTAATTATTATTTATATTTACAATCACTTTATATCCATAGTAATATATTAATGCGGAAGTCTGTCTGTCTGTTACGTTTTCAAAACCGCTAAACCGCTGCACCGAATTTGAAGAGAGAAGGGATACTTTGAGCCCTGGGGATGGACATAGGCTACCTATTTTATAAAAAGTAGACCTCTAAATGGTTGAAATGGGCGTGGCAATGATTTTAATGCCCATAAGAACTTCAAAGCAGAACACAAAACCAACAATTTTAATCTCAATAAATTATAAATAAACTACATATAAACTTTATTAAACTATAAATAAATTAGAACTATTTTCAATTTTAGTTTATAATAAAGTTACGTTATTCAGATTAATTAAAGTTTTAAATTCACTTAATTTAATTTAATGTTTAATCAGCTCATTGAGACGAGTGACGAGTGAGACAAATGATGATAAAAAAATTAGAATTCTGAAAGTGAGGAAGGAAATTGCTAATAACTTCACACCTTTAGCCAATTTAATTTTGTAAATAGCGTCAGTGAGGAATAATGCAATTTGACAGTTATGTATATGTTTGCATGTGTGTGTGTGTGTGTATGTATGCGTGGATGGTCTTCAAAATGGTCAACAGAAAATCATGTGCTGCAGCAGTTCATAAAACACTTAAGTTGATCATTCGTCCCCAAAGGATTCCGACCAAATTCCTAGGTCAAAAAGGGCAGAGAAAGATAGAAGGAGAAGGAGAAAAGAAAGAAAGGGAGACAGAAAAAGAGAGATGGAAAACTGATGCCGAAGAAATGAACAAGAGTTGAACTGCAACAGCTGCATGGACAACAATGCCAGCTTTCGACAAAGCAAAATGCATCATCATGGATGACCATCGAAATGTGGACAACTGAGTGCACGCTCTCGCGCGGTGGGGAGATGCTCGCAAAAGTTCACAGAAGTCCAATTGACCTAATCTGCAAACGAGTGAAGTGCTGCAGAGTTCAGTTCACAGTTATATTAAACTCAAGTGCGGGTTTTACGGGTCGAACTCTTGGCCGGGGTTTAGTAGCTGCCCTTCTGTCGGTAGGTGGGGGTGCAGGACGATTTGCACCGAAGGACCAGACAGAGATTTGTGCAAATCGTATTAAATTGCTAAACGTTTAGCAGCTTGAAGTGTCTAAGTTCGTGTGCTCACAGTTGGTTAGAGTGAAGTTGGCTTTGATCTTTCGAAATGTATAGACGTGTAACTGTCTATCCGTCTGCTTGTCTGTCAGCAAGTTACTATATCACTCTCTCTCTCAAATAGAGATTGAAATGTATCTGTCTTTTCTCCTTTTCTTCCTTTTGACATTTCTTCGATTACATCTTGTCTATTTGTGGCTACCGAAATATTTTGATGTCATTTGATGTCTCTTTTGTGCTCTGATTGTTGTTGAAAATTTTGTAATTTCAGATTTGAAGTGTCTTGCATCTTCTAGCCATCGCATGAAGCATGTCCCTCCAAATTTAATTATTTCAGGTTGCACTTGAAGTACAAAGAAGAAAACAACAACATAGTAAATGGCCGGTGTCAGTCGGATCCTCACGATGCGTGCATCACTCGCGATTTTTGGTTGGCACATGGTACATACATTGGTTGCACAACAACAATATAATAATAATATTTAATAATGATAATAATGACGCATGTATACATTGTATATGTACATATATTATCTTTTATATATAAGAAATATATTTGAGATCAATGTTTAACTTTATCGTTAATTAAATAATCTTTAAACTGCTTGAGTTCATGCTTTGCAGAGGCAAACTTAAGGATTTCTTCTTCAACTTCAGCTACAAAATGAGACCCTGAGTGCAACATGTTTTTGCTGATGCAGTCCGCGAATCCACAGAAAGCAGGCCGCAAAAACTTTCTCTTCTTCAAGGGAATTCATTAAACAACACGAAGAGATGAACGAAGAAGATGATGACGACGACGATGGCGATGACGATGAGGATTACGATGACTCTGACAATGACTGTGACGAACTAGTGAAACACTTTCCTCTCCCCCCCCTCAATCCATCGTGTAACAGTAAAATTGCGTGGCGTAGTTGGGTTGAGGGTTTGGAAACATGTGATTTCACTTTATCGCCTGGTAACTTTATCGTCGCACCGCAATGGAAGCCACCGACCGCAACATGACGCCAACCACGAAGCTTCTCCGTCAAATTTAATCAATACGGTTCTGTATCTAGACTTTAGTTCCACGAACTACGTTTAATAATTGACAATAATTCAATGAATGAACTGCCGAAGAAGTAGATCAGTGAAAGGTAATCGGGGAGATGGTCTGAGGAAGGCGGAGTGGGTGATGGGATAAGAAGAGGACTTAAGAGATGCCAGGACTTGTCTACGTTATACTTTAATCAGAATTGATGACTTGAGGAATGACAAAGGTGACAATAAACAATGTTCAACAAAATTTTGGAACATATTAAGTTGAAGGAAGTATAAGTAAATTAAAGGTCGTGTGGAAACAATTGAATCCATTAGAAGAGGACATTCATTCCTTTTAGTACACGATTTAAAAAACACATAATTATAAAATTATTACATTATAAACATTATCTTTCAACGAACATTTCCACATTTCATAACCTCAAACAGAATGTGTACATTCTCACATTGAAAGGATTTAATTTGGAGCAGAAGTTGAGTCCTTTGTTTCTAATAAGTGTCGCATGTTTGACCGCACATAAATATAAGGATTTAAGCAGGATGTGATAATCACGGGAAAAACAGAATAGATTAAAATAATATGGCATCACCATACGCAGGATATGAAAGCAAAAGGAAAATTCCCACGAACTCAACTCCCTAAACTCAACTCCCTGAACTCAACTCTCTGAACTCAACTCCCTGCACTCAACTCCCTGAACTCAACTCCTTGAACTCAACTCTCTGAACTCAACACAGTCTCTACACTTTACACAGAGAACATACTTTTTCATAAACTCAATTCAATGTCCACTCATCCCGCTTTACCACATACCGTCATCATTACCGAGAGACCCGACATCAAAATTACTCCCCCCTCCCATTCGAAACCAACCTCTTGTTTCTTCGTATTCGCTTTTATGTGTTAGAAGTTTCCCAAATATTTTCAAAGTGTAACATTTTGTCACTTTGTCCCTTAGACAACGATTTCTGCGCAATCATTTGTTTGTTTTGATCTTGGTCCTTGCATTCATCCTGTCACTATTATCGTCCGTCTCTGTCTCTCACTCTCTCTCTCTGTTCATTCATTCTACCAGATGTCCTCCCTTCTCTCCATACAATCTTCAGGCTATCCTTCACATCCAATGCTTGTTTTGCCTCCCGTCCAAATTCATTCAACTCTTCATCACGTCAACGTCTCCTCCGTCCTTCTAAACACACACTTGTATCCACGTCCTTTCTTCCACGAAGACAATCTATTCGTTCTTCCTTTACTTATAATTATTAAACGAATGCAATTTTGTTGAAAATACGGTTGCAAATTTCGGTTTTCCTTATTTTATAATTCATTAAAATTTACTTCTCACCTTCATTTTGTATAAACAGAGTGAATGAATGAATTTCAATGCTTTTGCTGATCTGGTTTTCTTGTAACTTCATTAAAGAATAATAACAATAACAACAATAATAATAACAGCAACAACAACAACAACACAAATGATGACTGGAGTAGATGGTGATTATTTTCCATTCGTTCCGGATTTTCACAATCCTATTTTATTGTTGATAGCCGTGTTGTGAATGAAATGACACTTGATTTGCTTCTTTTTTTGTCGATGCGATTTTTACTCTCTGTCTTCTCTGCGATACGAATCAATGCGATTGTGAGAAATTCTGTTAATCAATTAAACAACAACACCATCCTCATCTCCTAAAAGAGAATCTACACTTTGTTTCTTCTGTTTCTCTCCTTCAAATTAAATATTTTACGGATTCACACGAATATTAAATATATAGATTAAGTCAATTTTTAAGTCAATATTTAAAACTTTACAATATTTAAGTCTTTACAACAAATCAAACACTTTAATCCTTTCCTGTATTTATTAAACACAATATAATTCGGTTTTTTTTGCAATGTTTTGTTTTCATTTTCGATGGGTTTCCAAAAACAAAAAAAAACCAGTGTTCATGAATATAAATTATAACAACAACAGCTGCGATTGACAAATTGAACCTTACCAAATGACGTACGGTGGAAACGCCGCAGCGGCCGTTAGCAAAACTCTCGTCAATCGATGGGACGAGTGGGTGGCTGATGTTGTTGTGTTACGGTAGTTGCTGGGCGAAGAGAGTGAAGGGAGGCGGTCGAATTTAATAATTAGTGTGAGTGAATGAGTCGGAATTTTAAAACTGTATAAATAAGGTTTGCTACAATAGAGTATATACAATCCTTATAAATATAAAAGAGAATAATTTTTTCCATATGGTTTTTCGGTTAGTTTTTCTCATGAATGTTTAATTAACTGCTTCAAGTTTCCATCAGTCACAAAAATTAAGGACGCTGTTTTATTGTTTTTGTTATTTTACTTTTGATGGCGGTTTTTGGCTACTTCAATCTACTTCCTTAATCATTCTACATAAAGGAGTGTCCACTGAAGAAGACAGAAGGTAGGATTTTCATGACATTCTAACATTGAATTGATCACGATTTCACGATTTCTGCTGATTTCAATTTAAACCTTCGTCTGCATTCTTGAATATAATTTTATGATAATAACTACGGTTTAATCACTTGCATCTCACTATTCACTACAAATGCTTTTCATCACGTGTCCTTGGAATCTTCTTTAATACTGCTGTCAGTTAAAAAAAAAGTACCAAACTCCTTTAAAACACATTTTAAAATGTTGCAGAAAAACGAGTGTTTTCTTTGTTGACATCACGCTGCCACAACCTCTCCCACACCCTCCCACGCCCTCCATCGCTTAAAGACTCTTGTCTTGTATCCTGTGCATCATTAATATGATGCCAGGCAGTCAGCTGCTGGCAGAGTTGCTGGCTGCAGCACCCGAATCAACGAACTGAACGAACAGCATGCCAGCTACAATTAATCATTTTGCTATCATATTCAGTTTTTCTTGATATGCTTTTTATACAGAATTCTTGCACAAAAGCAAAAATAATGTGCACATAAATGCATAGAAAATACACTGCGTTTATGGAATACATTTTAAGCTGCTGCAAATACTTGAAATCCACTCTTTGATGTGGAGGATGATGTAAACACATTTTAAAGCGATTCTTTGTGAATTTTTTAATTCAATATTTAACTCATTTAATTATTTTTTAACGAATACACATATTATTATATTTATTGAAGTACTTGAAATTAACTTAATCAAAATAAGAGTGACTCTAAAATAGTGGCATTCAATTTTCGATCCAAAGCATGAATGAAGTCAATGAATTCAGAAGATATTAAATTGAAAAATATTCAATTATAATTAATATACTAAAGAAATAAATGAATAAATTCGGTGATTTGTTAAAAATACTAACTTTAGTTACCAAAAAATACAACAACACAACAAAAAAGCTGGCGATCACGAATTGTACCTCAAGGTCCTTGCCCTTAAATCTTAATATGTACTTAATTAATACCCCTCGAACAAATTGAGAGAATTTTTTATAAACTTTATCTCTTAAACGTAAATCCATCTTGTTTAGGGAAAGATTGTGTATGTTGTTTGATCTTTAAAGTGACGTTTTTTTGTTGTTTTCAGTAGTTTAAGTTGAAAGTGTTTTTTTTTTTGCAATTTGTGTCTTGGATCTTTTTTGGGAAGTTGTATTTTCTTACGATTTGTTGGTTTGCTTATCAAAGTATAAGTGCCACAATTACGGGAGATGTGGCCAACCGTTGCTACCATGAGGTACTGGACCGCCTGCCGACACCGTGTAGTAAACATACCTCTCGGTGTCTTATTTGTAGTGTCCTGCTAATAAAAAACTTATTGCGAATTATATAAATGATTCTTACACGAAAACAAAACTGCTTTTAATATACCAGCCATTCATTCATTCCTTCAAGCAAAGAGCAAAACAAGACAAAACAAAAAACGAGACATGAATAAAATACGGAAAATAACGAAACTAAAAGTCCGAACTAAAAGGGGCGAACTCACATTGAGGAGACTCAACGAGAGACACCATTTTTATGTTGCTTGGCAAAAGGAAACCCACGAGTTTGCTTTGTGTCTCATGACACGCACTGAGTCGAAGAGACTTAAAGGTTTCACATCAACATATAGTAAATAGTATTGTCAATTGGGCATAAGTTTCAATGCGTTATCGAAAAAGGTACTATTTTTACTAAATGTCTCCCAATAAAGTCTCTGCAATGTAAGTTGGACCAGCAAAACGGGAATTTGATGAGAGCAAGTTTCCGAGTTAAATAAAAAGAATGAAAAAGGCGAAGAAGAAGACGGATGCATACAATAACACACGCTGCACTGCAACTTTGTCCGTCTTTAGTGTTGAAGCACATCGAACAGCGTCAGCGTCAAAAATATTTTACTATACAAACCTTGTGGAAGAATTTTGCTCTCTGACGGTCGGAGTCATGACGCTTCGAGCGAATCGACTCTATTTTCTCACTGACGTCGAGGTTAAGCTCTTTTTTTCGGAAATGTGTTGCCAAAATACTTCGAAAATATTGAAATTCTTCAAAAAAATGTAAACAAACAGCAGATACCAAAGTATAAAAAAAAGCAGATTGTTTGGTATGCAAAGAAACGAAAACCACAATTCCGAACAAAAGGACACAACAATTTTGCTGAAGAAAAAATACAAATAGCAGAAGCGCAGAAATGGCGAACATTCTTTCATTTTCCTATTGTACCCACTTTTTTGACTCTGTTGGACGCTGTTCGATGTGCTTCTACACTTATTGTTGTGTGTTACAATAGTGAGAAACCGGTTGGGGGGCGTTTCCTGTCTGAATAAACTGACATTCAAACTCAGTACACTGCGAGTACTCGTATGCTGAGCTCTCAGCGCATGAGCTTTTGCAAGAAGGAAAGACTACAAAAATTAGCAATAAAATTATGATATTAATCCGGCACGTCAACAACAAACATACGAGTAAATATATAGATACATTAGAATCTCAGAAAGCTGAACTGTTCAGTAAGTTAAACTAGCCAGAAGGATGAACGGAATATTTTTAACATTGCAGTACTCCGAAAGATGAACGGACAGAATTTTTGATACTCGAAAACATGAACGGTGTATTTTTTACATGTGCATGAATATTCAATTTGAAAACGATACTTTACCGTTACTTTGAGAACTTCCCGAGTCGTCAATACATTTGTTTCAGGGCCTGAGAAACGCAAAACATTGCATAAATCTGAAATGCCGAAAGTGGAAGCTTCTTTATATCGATGGTTCCTGAAGCTTCGTAATCGTCATGTGCCTACGGTGAACTATTAAAAAACGATATGTTCGACTATTAAATATCGATATATTCGGCGTAGATAGAGATATATCAAAAGTCCAGTATGGTAGAGTAGAGAATATTGTGCGGAGTAGGCAATAGAGTACAGTAAAGACTACAGTAGACGATTGTGTAGAGTGGAAAGTAGAATAGACAAGATTACAGCAGATAGTACTGTAAAAAGTACAGTAGAGAGTAGAGTAGAGTAACCGGTAGAATAACCAGAGTCTGTTATCATTTCATTCATGTACTTAATACAGTAGAGTAGAGTAGTGTTGAGTGGAGTAGACTAGAGTAGAGATAATTGAGTAGAGTAGAATAGCCAGAGTCCTTTTATTTTCGAAACACGTTTTCATTCCTCGCAAAAACCTCACAAGTCACGAAAACAATTTTCAAAATTGGTCTGTTTTAAATTCGACGCTTTGGTTGTTGGTCAGGAAACACCAACTGATGCAGTGACGTAATTTGCTTTATCGGAAATTTTATGATGGAGACAACAGAGACACATGACGACTGACTGACTACGTACTCTTTAATTTATTTGTCTGGCTCAAGATTTGAGGGTGTGAGGAGAGCTCCAAGGAATGTGAGACGTGATTCTCTCGAGAATATCATCTTCAACGAAGAGAATGTGGCCAGCATATGTGACCAGACATCTAAGGAAAACATGGAAGATGGTATCAATGGAAGCCAGTTGTTTCGGGGCAATGAACAAATTAAGTTTAGATTGGAGATAAGAGTAGTGAAGAGATTTTTGGTTGTTTTTGGAGATGAGGAATGAAGGAATACTCCAAAGCATCTCTTCCGATATCTCTTAGAAACCCTCTCTTTAAAAAGAACTGTCAAATAGAATTGATTTCTTTTAACATGTTTTTTTTTTTTTGTTTCATTCAATTCCAAAATGTAAAATTTTGCATTGAAAAGCTGCCAAAAATACAACCCTTTCTTCTGATGTGATGTTAACCCGTAAGGAATCAGGTTATCATTACTTCCACATAATTTAATTTGAGCAGAAGCTGCTTTATCCTGAAGATGTTGAAAAAAGAACTCGCTTTTCAAAACGCTGCACAAACTGAATTTGGGCCGCTGTCTTCTCTTCCCTCCACCTCCCTGCTCCATTTTTTAACCCTCAACTTAAAAAGGACAAAAGATAGGAAACTTCCGGGCATCTGGTTTGGCATTCAAATCATGACGACCACGACGACAAACGGCCAACCTGAACAAACAAAAAGAGTCACCAAGAGAATCAACAAGGAAATGAAAAAAATTATCAAAAATGGAAATAAGTCATCAAGCAAAAAGAAAAATGGACATCACGAAGACAAAAAAAGAAAAGAAAAGAAAAGAATAGAAAAAATAGGGTGATTCTTGCAGTTCCTCGAATTTCGCATGAAAAATGAGGAGTGAAGAAAGGATGAACGTCGAAGTTCAATTGCAATCATCGCCAGTGCGGTGATGAATGGAACCAGCATCTGGTACCTGATGCTGGTGACAGCATTAATGGTGAAAATAATGGTGACTGGTGATTAGCATAGAATTGATTGACGTCAATTTTTATAAAAGATAATTAATTAAAACTTCATCAGTGAGCTAAGAAATTTGTGCACATTTTCAAACAAAATGCTGTTAAAAATTTCAATTAAAATAGTCGAATTTCGAACATTTTATGACGAAATCAGTTTCAGGTAAAAGAAATCCAAAACTATTGAAAGGTCAAATTCAGGAGGTTTGATTGCTACCCGGATGATCGAAAGTTGTAACGTTTTACAACAACAACAACACTAAAAAAGACTAGAAAAAATAGGAACAAAAAGCGTAGAACTCAACACAATATGAAACCATGAACCATGAAAAAGCGAGTGAATTCAGAGAATAGGTTTTGTGAGAGAGAAGGAGGGAGGGAGTTGGAGCGAGATGGAGAGTGGTAAATCTAGAGCTGCAATGGATCAAGCACAAGTGTTGTTGAAGGTTTTTAATAAACTCGCATCTCGATTGTTCTCTCGCTGATACTCGTTGCAGTTGTTTGCAGTTATGTTTTGTTTCCCTTCTTTATTATTTTTTAGTGTTTGCTTGCTTAACCTAGTTTCATGCAAAAGAAGAAAAAACGATTTGAAACCTTACGAAGATCATCCGTTATGAAGGTCATTCGTGCAAAATGTATTCAGAGACTTTATTATTATCGTAAATAAATATTTCTAAGAAAAAACGCGCTATTAAAGAGAAATTGGATCGAATTGGTACATATAGTATCAATACTCTGTTACTATCCAAGAATGGGCGTACTTCGCCCACTCCAACATACCATAACTTCCCCTAAACGCCCAATTTAAAGTCCCCAGAGGCCTATTACGCCTCGTAAGCATTTCCTTCTGAAGGTTCTATCTAGTTAAAGGGTCTTTCCTCAGAGGTCATAAGGGTGCAAGGTATTTCATCTTCAGACAGGCCGAAGATACTCTTTCTTCTTGACTCTTTCTCTTCCTTCATGTGGTTTAATAATATGTATATTTTGCAATTCTTATTCTATTCACAGAAATCAATTCGTGATACATTCAATGAAATCCATTTCATTAGCTTTCGATTGTTTGGTCCTCAAACCACAGCATCGAAATATTTTTCATTAACTTTTTCAATGACAATCGTCGGCATCAATCGTAAGCTTCATTAATACCGTCAACACGTTTGTCGTGCTTTTGTCATCGTCAACTTATCGCTGAGTGAATTGTATTGAGTTCTAACTGTCTATCTATCTAACTGTCTATCTATCTATCTATCTGTATGTCTGTCTGTCGCTACGATTATATTAAAAAACTCTGCATGATTGCTTTGAATGGATTGGGGTGGACCGTGCAATATTTCTATATTTTCAATCGAAGTATTGGGAAAAAGTTAATATTTTTTAAGCAACTTCGGTTGATAATGCAGATGATGGATTGATGGAGGGATGGAGAGACGACAGAATACTATCCACACTCCATGAGAGGCAATAAAATTGCAATCTTCACAAAACATCTCACCGACGACTGCCAACCATCAGCAGCAGCAGCATTTTGAATGGATGCATTTCCAGAAAATGGATTTCGATGGAAATGCTTTTTGTTTTACTTAATCTTCTATTTTGTGCTTGCAAAATGGCAATAAATTTCGTCTAATTGCGTGAGAGATTTAGTGGGAGGTTATTTTTTACCCACGAACAATAAATCAATAGACTGAAAATGGTCCTGAGTGCATTGAGCTCACGATTCGTTTCGTATTGCGGTAGATTTGCAATGAATAATGAATGTAATCGAAATTATTAAAAATTGCAAACGAATGATTTAATTAGTCAATAGTTTTGTTGTTGTTACTCTTGTATTAGTGCGAAACTATAATTCTATGCGGTATTTATTCGTGTGGCGACCATTATTTATGGCCATTCGAACAGCTGATGTCCACAAACGATCGCGAGTGCCAGCGATTCACTTTTTCAATTACGTTTCCCCGAGGGAACAATTATTTGATTTAAATTGATAAATGATTTCGAATAGCAATAATAATAAGCGTAATTTTTCAGATATGGGCATAGTTTTTATACCAAATCACGTAATTAATTTGTTAGTAAAAACTTTTGAGCACGTTAACACAAAAAAAAAATTAAAATATTTTTCATGTTTTTCGCCTCACTTCAAATGTTAAATGTTAAAAAATCTGTATATCTTTCATTTCATACAAGTATGTTACATACGTTGAACATATGAAAATAACTGAAATCTTCATGCAGCTTCGTTCATGCATGTTTGCCATCCTCTTTACGAATACAGCCATCTTTACAGCAACAATGGATGTCCAAACATCTGTGTCGGTGTTCATACTTTCGATGCATGTCATTCATGCATGACCAATAGGAAGTTCCTTTTCACTTGAAGGCAGTCTTCAGTTTTCGACTGATGCACTTAGCAATTCCAGTCATGAGGTCCATGTGATCAACTCATGCTCAAGCATACAAAATGGATATTTTGGAAAATGAGTGCTTTCAATGATGACAGCTGAGTTATGATGTCCACGAAAGAAGAGAGAGAGGGAGTGCAAGAGAGTGATTTAAAGAAGAACAGAGAGAAAAAAAGACAGATTTAGAAAAGAGATTTATAGAGAGGGAAAGAGCGAGATTGAGCTTGAAGAGAAGAGAGAGAAGAGAGATAGTTATATAGAAAGAGAGAAGGGACTACTAAATCATAATGATGAGAAGAAAAGGACAGCCACGCCTACAAGAGATGGTTCAGAAGAGAGGACGATGTTGATGCACGAGATGATGACGCTTCAGCATCATTCAGGTTGTCATTGTTAACGACTTTCCTTCAATATTCACGTATACTTGTATAAATTGAGAGATGCAGAGATTAATTAGAGTTGGCCATCTCTGGATGACGTACATACTTGAATGCATACGAGGATGTTGAAGAAAATTTGCTGTTTTCAAACAAGTTACTTGTTTTTGTTGTTTTTAGAAACATGACAACTGAAAGTTGTTAGCCAGGATAACACATGGTAAGATAACATACATATAAAAGACAACAAAAACAACAGCATCCTGGACAACATCTACATCGACATTCAAAGATTTTCGAATGAATTGAAGTGTGAACCGATGTGTACCGATTTCGACTCCTCGTAGACCCTCCTTCATAATTCCGAAACCCATGATGATCGCTTAGCAAGCGACCGAATTCGTCGGTACCCTTTTTTAAAAAAACCTCATTAATAACACTTGGCAAGGATGCAAGGGCATCAGATGCACGCTTCGGCATTCATGATTCACTGCTGCGTTCAGTAGTTGACATTTCAATGGAACGAGCTCTCGCATTCCCTCTGTCCCTCTCACTCTCTCTCGCTGCTTTTATCTCTTTCGAATTCGGCGAACTCTTCCGCTGCAGTCATTAGAGAATCTTTAGAGAATCCAATCGAATCGAATGAATTGGAGTGGTTGATGAAAAATCATGGCCCAAAATGTCAAAAACATTTGGTGCACCGTAAATTCAACGCAAAGGTTATGAAAGAGCACAGAAAAAGAAGCGAAGTGAAAGCCAGTAAAAAGTGAAAGAAAAAAGAAAAATTTAAAAAGAGTATGCAGAAAAAGAAAGGAAAGAGAGGGAGAGAGAGAGCGAAGGTAATGACACAAAACCCCTTAAAAACCTGGACTTCGGAAAATTATTCCTCTCAAATGGATTTCTATTCACTTCAAATGGATTATTAATTATATGCTCCCATTCGAACTTTATTCGAACCCTTTCTGTGTTTCTCATCATCGCGAAAGTATGTTCTTCACCCCCCCCCCCCCCCCTCCCCTCTCCCTCTTTCCGCTTTTGCTAGCCAGCAAAATGAGAGCGCAAATTGATTTGTTTGACTTGAGCAGCACTTAAATCCTTACAAATTATCGTCCTTCGGCGAGAATCATCCTCTTCGTTTATATGACGATTTTCTTTTTTCATTCTTGCTTCATTTCTCTTCGCTCTCACACCCTCTCTCTCTCTCTCTCTCTCTCTGCCAAAATCAACTGAAAATCCTGCCTTTCTTTTGGCACAAATCCAAATGGTGGCGAAAAATGTCGAAAAATTCCTTCTTTGCATAATTTTATACACTCGCTTTGTTACTTAATGAAATAGCAATAAAATAGCCTTCGTACGAGTAGATATGGGAATGATTTCGAGTCAAAAAGAGAGAAGACCAACAACAACAACAACAATAACACCAACATCAGTACCTTTGTGAAGGATCTAAAGTAATGCTGGATACGTGCGAAGTGCTCTTTTTTAAAACATCTAATGAAAGGTTAGCTTTTTTGTTTTTGAAATTCTTAACTTTAGATTTCTTTACTTGGATGTTTTGGAAAAGCTTCAAGTATAAGAAGTCATCAAAATAACTGAGAGAAATGATTGCAGAATAAAATTAAAACGTTTCTTAATTAAAATGTACATAAAATTCCATGAAATGCAATGAAGTCAGCGACTGGTGGGTATATTTTCTGGTTTCCTTCTGGGAAAATAAACTTAACTTAACTTATTTTAACTTAATCAATAAGAGACAAAATTTTAAATTTCACTACTAAAATCGACAGTTAAACTGAAGACATAACCGATGCTTAATAATAGTCATGTAAGAATGACAAAAATGTATGGAAGATAAGCAGTACGAGAATCGTGAAGGATGCAAGGAACGAGGAGGATACTCAGCAGCCCGATCGTCCCACGGACAGGCAACATCTCTAAAAAGCAAAGCAAACTTCTGTAGAAACAACACAAGAACAAGATACAGAAAACAACAAACTCTGTGGTGAGTCTTCAGACGAGTCGAGTGTATAGTGTCCTCTGTCCTTTCAAAAGTGTTTTCTATTCTCACTGCTGGCTGTGGTTAGTTTTTCTTGTTCCATTCAACAATTGAATTCATAAACGCGAAATTGGCCACAAACGACGGAGTCAACCAACGAGATAAGCGCAAAAAATGACACAACCGGGCAGAGGAATTGTGAGATGCTGACGTAGAACAACCATTAGAAAGACAAAAATAAGGCGAAGAAAAGAAAACAAGATCGAAGAAGAAGAGTGAGCGTGAGACGATAGAGGGAGAAAGTGTAAATGGAGCTCCTGGCGGCTATACAGCTCCAAGCAAAAGAAAAAACACCCAGGAACCAGACGATGCCAAATCATAGAATAACACACAAAAGGAAAAAAAGAAATAAACGAGAGAGTTGATGATGGGTTGGGGCAAGAGGAGGGGCAGAGGGATGAAGTGGGAGAGGAGTGAAGAGGGTTGATGGGGTAAGAAAAAACAGTTCTAGAAGGATATTCAATGAATGAAATTAAATGCACGACCCGCTATTGTTCAGTGGGCAAAATATATTCAAATATGAGAGATAAGAACTTATAACCACAGAAGAGAAGGAAGAGTAAAGAAGGATGAGAGGAATACGGAAGAAATACGAAGGGAATACTGTGTGGGGAAGTGGTGAAAAGAAGCAGGAGATTAGAAGTGGTGAAAAGAAGGCGATGAAGATGGTGAATGCACAAAAAACAGCGTGTTGGAAACGGAAGAATGTGCAAATGGAGAAGTTGTGCCTGTTTTCTTCATTCACGCGTCTCTCAGCAGCATCCGGATATCGCCGTCTGCTGTTTTTACAGGTCAGTGCATCAGGATAAAAAAGGAACGCGCTGTTTTAGCACTGAAAATGACAAGCATTCAGATCCAATGATATGCCAAATGGGGCTAAAAAATGCTCCACACCACAAATAACACAAACAGAACAAGTATTTAGTTGAAGTGGTTCCCTTTCTCCCTCTCCTCCCTCCCCTCTCTACAAGCAAACAAGTAGGAATAAAAATAAAAAAATTTATTATTGTTTAGCCTTTGTCACTTGTTGTCTTTAGAGCTGTGTGTGTGTGTTTGTTATGTCTCCCAGTTAGCAGTCAGTGTTGTCAACGCAATGTTTTGTGGCAATAATTGGCACAGAAAGGACAATAAAAATAGGTTAAAAAATGCACAAATAAAAATAAGAATAAAAACAACAAAGGATGTCAAGAGCTACAAGAAAAGTGAAAACATACTTTCTGTGAGAAAGAAAGAATTTGTGAATAGTAAAGAAAACACTAAAAAATCAATATCAGTCGACAAGAAGACAATAAAAAAACAGTCAATCGCTGACTTCAGCTTTAAATTCAACTTCAACTTAAACTTCAAACACAAACTTCAATTTCATATCCATCACCGACTTCACCTTCAATTTGCTCCTCTTTCTTCACCAGTCTTCAATTTAATCCCGATCGCCATCGCCATCATCGACCACAACTTACAGCTTCTCCATCGCCGACTTCGAGGTCGATTTCATTGACGACTTCGCTGGCGTTCGTACATGTTATCACATCGTTCCATCTCATTCACTCCTTCATACATTCACTCACCTTGCTGCAAAAATTCAATGCAATTCATGCAAATATTTATTTTGTTGAGTAAAATTGGTGCAAAATTTGCACACCACTTTGTTTTGTGCTTGTTTTTGAGGTGTTTATTTTTGCTGCGTTGTTGTTGTAGAACTGATGATGATAATATTTTTGTCACGATTTCAATAAATGATTCGATGAGCACGTTTTTATGAAGTTTTTCCATGCTGACGCAGCTCAGCTTAGCTCAGGTTTGCTACAAATGAGCAGAAAAAATGTTTGTTTGGAACATACATACATATCTATGTATGTACATACCATACGTATGTATTTTGTTGTTGTTGTTTTTCAATATTCTCTCTTTCTCCAAACCAGTGAGTCAGCATTTAAGCCTTCCTTTTTTCTTTGAAATCGCAAATGTCGGCAGAAGAAGAAGAAGAAGAACAAAAATATGTTTTATGTGTTGGTTACTTTTTTTTGTTGGTTTTTTTCTGCAGAGTAACTTAAGCAACATGGTTGGTAAAGCTTTTTATGAAGCTGCAAAATTTTCATTCTCATATCCTGAGACTTCTTGCATTACTTCATTTTCATTCTTCGTTGCTCTTTGTTCTCTTCTTTTAATTAGTTTAATTGAAATTACCAACGACGAAGAAGAAGACAAGAAGAACGTATCAAGAAGTCGTTTCGTTTGCTGTCTGTTAGTTTTTATTTATGAATTAACGATGGCGACAGTGTTCTATGCGTGGCTTTTTATTCACCAGAGAGTAGTTCACCAAGTTTAGTAGAGGAAGAAATTGATAATGGTGACGATAGTAGATGAAAATCCGTGTCAAAATTAAGTTTTTTCATATGAAAATCAAAACCTGCGCCTGATTTAAACGTACTTATAAATGGTCCTTAAAGAAGTCCTTAAAGAAGTGTTCCTTCACACGTGATTACAGTTAGTGTGGATACAAAATAATACTCAGCCAATCATAAAAACTATTCAAGGCTTAGTAATAAATTTTTAATTTTTTTTCCTTCTTTTATTATTTCTTTCTATACTCCACAAAAAACTTGCTCTATAAAAAAATCTCTAGTGTTTAAAAAGGATTCGTTAACCAATAAAATAAATCTGCCGCCAGTCGCCAAGAAGGAAAAAATTAAATCTCCTTCCATGCTTCTTCTGCGTCCTCCTCTTGTTGTTGCTCTTTTAGGACTTCCTTCAAAGTTGAAGTTCTCAAACGATTCACATCGAGATTTATAAATTGAAGGCGTGCGTCATATGCAGATAATGCTTGCGAGAACTTTAAAATGTGAGCATAACGGAGAGCCAGAGCGAGGGCGAGACGGAGAGAGCGGAGTGGAAGGAGTGGCAGAGTGTCTTTTAGTGCTCTTGTGGCGAAAGTTTCACGAAACTCGGGTTTGCAGTAAAAGCAAAGCAAGAAGAAAAGGAAACACCAAAAAAATAATGTAAAAAAGGATAGAAAGTGTTGAAACGAGAGAGGAGGGAGAGTGTATGTGTGTGTGTGGTGAAGGAGGAGCAGGAAGAAGATTGAAACAATACTCGTAATAATAAAATTGGCCAAAAAGTTTCAATGCGTTGTGTAATTAATTTAGAAAATTCTTTGGCCAAGTTATAGTATCGGCGACGTCTGCGGCGACAACGACGGCACCTAATATTGCAATTGAATGAGCAGAAACCCCCCCCCCTCCCGAAGCGCCTCCAACCAGCGGCTGGCTCCCGAATGACATCAACCGGCGACGCTGCAATCAACAGAAACGCATTAAGAATTATTTATGCGGTCATTCATTGGATACGCTGAATGAATGGAAAACGCGAAAGAGGAAAAAACACTGAACTCATATAGTATTGTTGCCACTGCCTCACTACTTCCAACACACCACATCCCCCCCCCCCCCCCCCCCCCCTCCACTTCCATTCTAGGGTGCACTTAACCTCAAATCAACAGAAAAAATCACGGTGCCGATGCTGCGACTGCTAATCTTTTGCTAAGCTGCTATTGAATAACGGTTTGTTGTTGCTGATTATTATTATTTTGTTGTTGTTCTTGTTGTTGTTGTTTTGCCGGTTTCATTTCTTTCACTTCATATATTGTATGTACATATATCCGATTTCTAGCTTGGCAGACAGAAAACGAAACACAGTTCAAGTAAATTGCAAGAGTGCAATGATTAAGCGATGGTCAGCAGTAGCGACTGATGAAGTACGCTACTTGTACTGCTTCTAGGCACATGGATGGTAGCACCGCATCGCATCATATTGCATCAGATGTCATGACATCAACTTTTTAGAAGCTTTTAAAAGCATTTAAAAGGTCTCTGAAAAAAAAGAGAACTTATTAAAGCCTGAAGGAACCACATTAAAGAATGTTTTAAGTATTTTATACTTCTGAAAGTCTCTCCTAGAATCTTTTAAACCTTTTTAAGGCCTAAAGACCCATTTTCAGTGATTATTTTATTACTTTGAGAAAAAATATAAATATTAGAAAGTAAAAGTTTGAAATTTAAAAGTAGATAAAACGTAGAAACGGTAGAATTTTAAAATAAGGATTTAAGACATAGTTAAAGAAAAGAAAATCAAAGATTTTGGTTTTTTATAACCGAAAAACTTTGGAAGAGTTTTTTACACCAAGGACTTGGAAAATGGTTATTTTCTTATATTATCACTAAAAATGCTTCCAATATTCAAATAGAGTGCAAATAAACCGGAACAATGCTATGGGGGAAAAAAACAATTTAACAGTGATCACAATGAGAGCAACAATAAAAAATAAACACAATCAAGTACACAACAAGCAGTGTTGAGAGCAGGGTAAAAATATTGCCAATCTGCAAAAACGGGCGAAATATTGAACTCTGCCATGAAACATCTGAAAGCAAAAAGCAGGCTCCGCAGCGGCAGCATCGACATTCGAACGTAAACCGAACACAGAGCAGAAATAAATAAAACAAAGCAAAAAAAGGAAAATGATACCAAACAATCGCAACGAGTATCCTTTTACATCCTTCATCCCTTCGTGCCATTCTATTGGAATGCAACGAGACGATTAAAATTCAACAATTTTGTGATTTTTAGCTTTGCTTCTTCGCTTTTAATCCGCGCCGAACAAAGCTTGGCGCCGTTTGCGTCCGTGCCACCGACGAGCAGGAAAAATTATTCTACAGCAGACTTTTAGGCGGATTAGCAGTTGTAGCAAAATACACGATCTACAAAGATCTATAAATCTATCGTCTCTCAAAGAACGAGGGAAAGGAAAGGGATGAGGGAAGAAGGGGATGAAGGAAAGCATCTAGGAAAGAAATGAGAATGGAAAAGAATGAGGAAGGAAAACAAATGACAGAGATCTTAAACCACAGGATTCAATAAAGAAAGCGCTGGAGATACGGCTTCCTTGAAATAAGTCAAACTGTCAAATGGAGCTGTCATTCTGCCAGCCAGTTTTTATATTTATGATCATATACGATACACACGTTTATAGGAATCATTATCAATATATCGGAAAAGTGCCATAAAAGGTCTTCAAGCCAGGAAGCGACTTTTTAATCTGCCACCTGTGTGAATAGCCTACATATCGGGGCCTGAAACGCAATGGGAAGTTCGAAGTTATTTTGGGGTATTACTAAAACGCCTCAAACAAATGAATTTCTATCTCGTCTGAAGGAAGAATTGAGGATATTAGTAGGTATTCTAATGGGCCCAAGGAGGACAACTTGTGAGTCTCTTGTAAGGAGTGAGAATCTATTACGAACGTCATAAAAAGTGGACTTTTGCTTCATACTTCAGATCAACCTCACCCATCACCCATTTTTCACCCATCTTCTCCCCTCTCCTGCCCTGCCAGCGGTGTACAAACGTTTCGCAGATTTTAATTTACATTTATCGGGATGTCAGAAACCCAACAGCTCTTCATTGGTACTCTTATTTTAGTGTTAATTAGCTAATATAAGTCCATGGATGGAATGGAGGGTGTGAATAAGTGAAGAGATGGAGGATGGTTGGATAAACGGATGAATGTATGAGTGGATGTTCTTTTATTATTATTGGTAATAAAAGTGTTCTTCACACAACGAAAATAAGACAGTAAAAGTACTGTACACACTCACACTCTCTCCCATATGTCAACTAGAAAAAGAGAGAGCATATAATGTCCATTAATTAGTTTCCACTCACGATTTTCCGATTACTTCAATAGATTGTTGTTAATTTTTATGTGTTTAATTCTGGTGAAATTCGTTGTTTTTAGGAAACTTCACAGAACAGTAAAACAAAAAGAAATACTCACTCTCCCATTTTTCACACATTCGCAGAGAAAGGGAGTGATTTATGAGGGCAGAAGAAGAAGAGTTTGTAACACATGTAATACAAGATGGCGCCTAAAATACCGTCAAACTCCAGGATGGTGTTCAATCACCAGCTGTATTACAACATCATTCAGTGTGTGAGTTCGTTGTTTCGTGACCGATGTGATGGTCATGTCGCTGCCATTAATTATCGATGACGCCGATGATTTTATTATGAAGAGACTACGAGATCTATTCTGGATTTCGGATTGGATTTCTTTTTACGACTTTTCCCCCAATTTGCCAAAGTTTAGCGAAGTGGCAACACCGCTTTCGTTATGAGATTTCGACGTTAAACGAGGAAACTTCATCAACCTGCGATAAGACGCGAAATAATTACAAATTTGAACCTTTATAAATCCTCTGAAAAAGAACAACAACAAACAATTTTGATCTTTTGCAAATCCTCTCCTTCTTGAAAATCCAAATCCTGAAAAATCATAAATAAAAGAAGATGTCGTTCCACCTTCCAGAAATCACCGGCCTCCCTCCACCGCGTAGAAAGCATAAAATGAAAACTTTTTAAGCTTCAAACAATCTGCAACTCATAAGATTTCGTTTTTATGACTACGTCTCAATATATTATTTGTGTTTGAGATACAAAAAAGTATCCATACCTTGAGGCTTACTTGTTCAGTCACTGTTGATGGGCGGATAAGTGAAAAAATATTTGTTTTTCCCGCTTGCATACACTGAATAAAGATCTCTCCCCTGCACCCCTTCGTGCACCGCCATCTATTGAACTTTCCTCAAGGAATTGAAAAATGTTGCGCTCAAAAATTGACACAAATAAATCGTTATCCTGCGTATTCATCATCACATCCTTCAGGCTCATCGAATACAACTTTTACTTGGCTATAAAGAAGGAGAAGAAGAGGAAGAAGCAGCAGAAGCAGAGGCAAACAACAAAAAATATCGCCACATAAATAAAAGTAATGAGCAAAAATATTGCTTCTGCTTCTGTTGAATACCCTGGAGCTCTGTTGGTACACGTGACCTTCTGTGTCCGTCCTTTTCTGCTCTATCTCTCTCTCTCTCCTTCTGTCTCTTCCTCTCTCTCTCTCTTCTTATCCCTTTCCTTATCTATATCCATCGCTGTCCTTTCGTGTTTGCGTTGAGCAAATTAAAGCAGAAATTGTGGTCAATTGGCAACACTTGACTACCAACAAAAGTAGCCACGAGGGAGATTTGCTCGTAGGTAAAGCAGAAAAAAAGTGTTCACCTCACACTTGAGGCGTCCTGAAGGAATCCTTAAAATATTATCTGTCCCTGAAGTGTTTGTGTGAAATGTGTGTGTGTGTGTTTTATACGTTAAAGAGCTTTGTACTCTCTTAACACTTCTACTTGAAGAGGTGTCTCAGGGGTCAGAGACGAACTGTCGTGGTCTGGAAACAGTGGAATGGCCGACACTTTTACCGAAAAAAAAAATGGAGAAAACATGGTAAAATCGGGAAGATTTTAATTTTAAAAAATATTTAAATGAAAATCAGAATTGAAGACAACTAATCCACATAAGAAAAATAAAAAAAAAATGGAAATATTTCTATAATATTTCTTTTTTAATTTTTTACATATTTTCAATAAATGTATTTACCTATAATTTATATATTTATTATATTCATATATAATTCATATAAAAATTGTATTTTATACGATATTATTACGGTATTTTATATTTTTTTAATCAAGTCTTTAATCTTTAATAATTTTTTATAATTTTTCTGTCTTCTTTGATATATAAAATGTGTCAAAAAATAACATCAATTAAAGTAAAATTGAAATTGCATTTTATGTCCACTGTTTCTGTTAAAAGTTTGCCAGGGATTTTTGTTTTTATACTTAATTTGTATACCGACTGGCCGAAGGCTGTCGCAATAAAAGAACTTTGAGCAACTCAACTCAACTCATCTCAACTCATTTCACCTCATTTCTTCTCACCTCATCTCTTCACGCCTCATCTCATCTCACCGCAACTCATCTCATTGTAACTTGTGGAAAGTTCTCACATAAAAGTTGATCGGTCGAGAGGGTGGGAGGCGGGGCAACAACGACAAAAGTTGCGACCCTGCTGCAGGTCATAAAAAAGCCCAAGTGAATAATAATCAAAAAGTGGCAACGCGCTGTATGTTCGTATATAAGAGTGTATATCAGCCACAACTTATGGTAACTGAGCATATGTAACTCAGGGTCCTCAGAGTCTTAACACTTCAAACCTCTTCTGACAGCGAAGTGTTATGTTAGCATTGTTATTTGTTGTTTCTGTTGTTGTTGTTGTTGTTATTGTTTCTCTTATCAGCGCAGAGTTTTTGCTTAACCTTTGTCCTTTGTTCCTCTGGGTTAACATTAGTTTTGTGCTTTCGTTACTCGTCTACATTCTAATTTGTTACATAATCAACTTTTATTGCGTTGAGCTCTCTTAAGTGGCCAGAAACTTCAACTGAGAACAAAATAATTAAGCATCTTAATCGCATTAAACTCTTACGTTACTTTGTTGATGTAAAAAAAAAGTTAAACACTGTGGAAAATGGTATAGAAATGCAGAATAGTTGGATACTATTCAACATCTAGAATGAATATAGTTTCCATATGCTATACAAATCACGAGGTGGCAAGATTTCGGAAGACTCCATGGACGGGTGAAGTCGAGCCGAGAGAGAGAGAGAAATCAAGATGGTGGGTCTCAAGTTTACACGATTGATCGGGAGGATTCCGCGTTCCCCTAACGGTACTTATTTATTGCTCACAACCAATATATTGTACAATTGAAGAAAGTTAACGTGGATATAATTAATTTCCGGGTCTCCACCCAACAAACTGCTTTCAATTCTCCTCAATTCCCGGCAATTTTATGACTCAAAAGTATCTTTAAAAAGAATCCAAAAAGCAGGACCGGATGCTGACATATCGAAACACGTTCTCACAATATGTCGCACCTAAAATTATAGGCACTCTACATGTACAATGTACAGACGTATATGTATGTATACTATTATATGTCTATATACTACATACTACATCTATATTTTGATTTAACCAACAACAACAACAACAGGAAAGTAAGCGAGCATCGCCTCTCATCGCATTAAAAGAGTCGTAGAGGGAAATGGGAAACGGAAGCGGAAGCACAGCGTGGGAGATGTTTACGAAAATATGTTGAGTCAAATATATCATCAAAGAGTAAGTTTTGAATGGGAGCATGGGACGGTCGTGGGTCTGTCGGTTGGCGGGAAGTCATCAGTAAATATAATGTAATTGAAGTCAGAACAGCAATACTAACAACAACAACAACAACAACAACAGCAGCAAAAACAAGAACACTATCACGTGCACTGATATCGACACCCACTCATAACGCACGCCTTCAAGTTATGAAGATCGGGTGAAGGGCGGGAGGGTGCCCGGACGGGTGTTCAGGCGGGTGTCTTACAAAAAGGATTTCCTAATGAGTGCTTCATAAATGAATTTCTGCCACAGAATACTAATGCGATGGAAAATTCATTTTTCCACACGATTGGCAATTAAAAGAGATTTTGTGGCGTGCTACAAGAACGTCGAATGGTTGTCGAAATACTTGAGAGAGAGGGGAAGACACACGAAGAGAGAGCGAAGGAGAGAGAGAGAGACTGAGAGTCATATTAATGGTGAAACATCAACTTGTCAATTTAATGGAATACATTTTAGCTAATTTTTTTGTTTATTTCTATCTGATCGTACGTGTTATGAGCAGAAAAAAGATTTCTGGTGTTCGCTTAACTAACGGAGTGAATAACTATCGACTTCAGTTATTTAATGACTGAATAACAAACAAACTGACGGATTAAATCTATTATTAAAGCAAAAAATGGCTTTTAAATGAGTTAATTAAGGATAAAATCTCACTATATTTCAACTGATTACCCATAAATTGAAATCAATTCAATTCGCAATCATTTTCATTGCATTTCGTTTAATGCTACAAGTTTTCTTCCGCTTTAAAAAACCTCTAATCAAAAAAAAAACTCATCATCAGCTGACTCAAAAAACTTACATTCTTAAAGCATTAAATTTAAAACAAAAAAACCCCCCTACAAACAGAAAAAACGGTATCCTTGTTTTGTAAAAAAGTACCGTTGTAGAAGCAAAAACTTTCCTGCGAATTTGCTGATTGTCCTCGAAGTACGAGTTCCATATTTTATCTTCAAAATATGCATTAATATCGACATCGTGTTGTTGTACCTCTGATTGTTGTTGTTGTTATTGGAAGAGAGAGAAAGAGAGAGAAAGAGAAGAACCGTCGGATGATGATGACTCAGGAGATGAGGGGTGCCGGAAAAGGAAGGAAGGAAGCGTTGTGAATTGAAACGAGTCCTTCGTTGGTTGAGTGACTTGAGAATTCGTTGAGTAGTTCCTCATAAAGTGAGCAAATTGTAATCGATAATCGGCAATTAGCACTTCCGTTTCCGTTGAATTAACTGTTTGTTGCAAGGAAAATTTATCCCTTCATTGTTTATATTGAATATTATTTAAATTGAGTATCATTTAATACTAGAGAAGTTATTTTTTCACTGCATTGAAACGTATATCGATCTCGATGAGCACCTCTATCGATATTCATATAAAATATTCCGTAATCTTCAAACTCATTCGGTATCTGGGACCCTGCAAATCTCTATCAACGCAAAACTGCATTTCAACTAAAAAACAAGCGAAACAAAAAAGCGAAAACAAAAAAGAAACTGAAACAAATGAAAAGTAGGACACAAACAAAAAGAAAGAAACAAAAATTCCAAGGCCAAAAAATAAAAGTAACCGCAAAAAAAATCAATAACAGTTAAAAACGAAATGGACAAAGAAAAAGCATTAGAAATGCAAAAAGCAGATCAAGTTTTTTAATGGGGCGGAGTGAGAGAGGGAGTGAGAGATTGAGAAAGAGAGAGAAAAAAGTTTAGAGTGAAAGGGAGGGAGGGAGGGAGTTAGGTTAGTGTATCAGTCCATAGCAAATCGCCGGGACTTAAAAGGAGGCAAACCGTGAAGTGAAAAATACAACATGTAGAGGCAAACAGCAATAAAAGAACAACAAATATCAGAAGAAACAAATGCAAAAAGATGAAGAAAAAGAAAACTCTTAAAACAAAAATAAGAGTCGATAAAATTGAGACTAAAAAATTGGTAGCAAGAAAGGAGCAAAAAGGAAGCTTAATAGAATGCATTCTTCTAAAAAATAAACAATATACGATCATTCCTTATCAATCAGGTTTTTATACACCCTACACTCGAAAATGAAGGCGTATATTAAGTTTGTTCTTCCGGTGGAAACTAACAGAAGGAGGCGTGGCAGGTACAGAAAACACAGGACACATCCTGACTCGATTTAGCGCTCTTCGATCGTCTGTCTGATTTCCTGATTTACACCTTATAAATGCTTTCCTAAATTTCGCAATGGACTTATATTCATTCCGTTTTTTAAAGTGGAGTTTCTAAATAGACCAAAAAAATATATCTAAATTTAAATCTTATATCGAAATTCTATGTTATAAATTCTTATAAAAATTATCTTCTCATTGAAGATGATTATCTTCTCATTTAATGAATAAAAATTGTTGTCTGTGGCTGTTTTTTGGCCCGAAAGCTGCACAATAACAAAAAATGAATTAATTTAAGACAATTTTTCGGAAAGAGTTCAAAGTTTACATACGATTTGAATGAGAAAAAAAATTACAAAAGTTTCGAAAAGTTCTCTACTGTCCTCTAGAGACACACGCACACACACTTGAACATTGAATGTCCTGGCCAGCCTTCAAAGTCCTTTGGTGATTCTCGCTTTTATTGAAAGTACGCAGATGGGACGTTTGCCTTTTGTTATCATTGTCAAAACTTTGTAGATGATGATGATGGTTATTTTTATCACTTTCAAATTATATTATTATTATTCGCCTTTTTAAGCAAACTAGAGAGCGAAAGAGAGAGAGACAGAGAGTGGTAGAGACGGGATAAACGAAGAGACAAAGATTGAGAATTGGTGGAAAATAGAAAATGATTCGTGTTATATTAAAATTTCTAATATTTCTACATACTAAAATATTATAATTTCAGTGTAGTTTCATAATATTATTCAATTACAGTGCACACGCGTTAACGTGAACATCGCTTGCATTTGCAACACTGTTTACACTACTTTTTATCGTGAATTTAGTCAGAAAAGTTAAGCAACCAGACAAATAATTTAATTAGACAATTAAAAGCAGTTTAATTATAATAGGGAATCCTTGAAGAAGTCAGAAAAAGTAGACTTTCACATTTTTTTGCTAGCCTCATAAAACTGATTAAAAGCCAAAAGTCTTACGTTGTTATAATTTCCCAAAAAAGAAAATGAAAATACTATCAGGAGAATATAGAACAAGATAAGATAACAGTTCAAGGAGTGAATGATATCCCGAATGATGCCAGAATACAGGCCCGGTCCCGGCTGGTCCTCTCTCGAGTCCCAAATGTAAATAAACAAGCAATGACTTCATTAATTTTTAAATTGCAAACACGTACGAAGAATTGAGGAAAATACTATTGAGAGAAAACAACTAATGGTTGGCAACGCAATAGCTAAGAGATTTCAAATGGCAAAAAAACCCGCAAAATCACTGAATACAAAGAAATGTTGAAGATGAAAAAAAAATAAACAAATAAACAAATTCAAATTCAAATTCAGTGGCAACTCACCACACGTAGAGTGCAAATGAATGTCTTTATTATGAATGTCTTTGTTGTTTGATTTTATTGTTGTTATTGCTTGCTTTTGTTGTTGTTATTACTGTGATTATGGCGCCACAGAAACGGGACAGAACAGAACTCATCCTCCATCGCAGAATATCTCGAGTGCCGTCGGATTTCGGACTTCAACATAACTGTAAAATACAGTTATTGAGTTCCTTTTAAGTAGTGCCGCGTTACTTATCTCTCTCTCTCCCGCTCTCTTTCTCTCTCTCTCTCTCCTGCCGCCAGCTAAAGAAAAAAAAGGAAACTTGTTGTAAAACGTTTGATGAATACTAAAACCACAACAGATTCAATTGAATCGAATTTTCGGGATAAATAATTGAAGTAGAGGACAGAAGAGGAAGTAAAGGATAGAAAGAGAAGAAGAAAAGGAAGAAATATAATTTTTGCAGCTCGTAAATTAGCTCGTTTGCAGCTACAATCAACTACTTTCAATGCGAAAAGCGTATTAAAATTCACAACACAACCGCGACGGAACACTCAATGAAAGAAGGGTTGTCAGATTGTCCAAAATTGATGGCCCACTTTATTTCATTGCATTCGGTTTTTCTTTGGAGGATTTATAATCTGTTTATTAGGGTTTGTATCTCGTCAAATTTAGTTGTTATAAATTTTTAATGGAAGCATTTAGTTTAAATCGATTAAGAAAGACGAAGGACTGATAGAGAATAATAAAAGAGGATATAATAAGAGAGTAAAAGAAGGAGGAGTTGAGGTAGAAAGCAGAAGTGGAAAGTAGAAATACCAGAAACATAATAAAGGACCTGATAACCGACTTGTCTATTAAGATGTTATCACTGCTGGCGGAATCTTCTAAACCAGTTAAAGAATCTATCTTCTAAACCTTCTTCCAGTTCCAGCTTCTTCCTTCTTCTTCTTCCAGCTTCTTCCAGACCTGTTGAAGTATTTTTAACTCCTCTACAAATCCTTGCATTCATTGAGATTTAACTGTTATTCGCTCGCTCTTTCTTTCACTATTTCCATCTCCCTTCAATATTCTCTCGCGTCTTGAACCTTCGTGGAATTTTCAAGAATTCGCATTTCTCGCCGTAGCAATTAAAAAGAACTTCTTTCAAACACCTCCGACTTTAACTCAATTTTACACAAATTTTGTTGCTGTTCTTTCTGAGAGTTTTCGTTTTTGCGTAGCACTCTTTTTAGAACAAGTAAAATCATTACAAGAAAATTAAGCGTGAAGGGAAGAGAAGTTAACCAGCCTCAAACAAACACTTTGCTGTGAGAACTCACGAAGTGGCAACGTTGAGTGATGTTGTTGTGAAGTGTTGTTGAAGGACTCTCGAGCTGTGATGAGAGCCTAAGAGCAGCATCGCTTGATTAAGCTATTGTTGGCAAAGTTGAGTCCTTGGTTGGTTGTTGTAAATGCAGCTGAGGAGGAGGTTTTCTCGTTTTGTTTTACGTTCAGGTTTCTTCCTTTTGTTCCTTTTTTTTCTTTGTTTTTTCTTAGAGTTTCAAATAAAGTGATAGAACTGTAGTGAAAGGATACATTTTGACAACTGGTGAATAATACTTCATTTAAAATGGAAGAACACGTAAAGTTTTCAATATACTCTCTCCATCTCTCTTCTCCTGCGTCTCTCCCTCTCTTCCTTTCCCACTCTTCCTCCCTCTCACTATCGCTCTTTCTGTTTCGCTTTCTCTGTAATCAAAATGTCCATACAGAGTCTTACAACATGATTTAAAGACGCTTCATTATTAATTGAATGGTCTTTAAAAGGTTTTGAAGACTTTTGCTTGAAAACACCTCAAGAATTTGTTAAGTTAATTTCAATGATTTATTATCTAATTATGAAAGTCCTTCAAAGTAGCTCGAGAACCTAAAAAAACCTGTTTGTATCGTGCTTCTTATCGCGAGATGCCAACTGTTGCCCATCTTATTGATGGCCACAAAACAATCGCTGTCATATTTGGCACCATCAACAACAACAACAACTACAGCGACAAACATGTTATCATCCACGTCTGTCATACGTTGAGCAGCTAAACATTATCCATGGACAAATAATATGACTTCCCTCACGTTGAGTTGAGTTTAATAATCACACAGGCATAAACACACATACACACACTATCACACACACTTGTACACTGATACTTACACACACTCACAAACTCTCTCTGTATTTCAACTGGAAGAGGATCAAATATAGTCTCATATGTTTCAACGACGACATATTCACCAACGGGTGTTGTTATTGTTAAGAGGACATAATTCACACGGAAACACACACACACACACACACATAGTCTCATATACACATACACATAAACATAAGAGACACTCTTCCGCAGAAACACCGTAGACACGAATACTTGCGTAAATATATTTTACCAGCGCCTGCCTGTCGATGAAAGAGACGACGACGACGATGATTATGATGCTGATGTTGATGGTAATGATGATGATGACAATGACAATGATGATGCGATCGGAAAAACACGTCGAAAGGATTTTCAAAATGTACTCTGCGCTTGTGGACAGCGACGACATCAATCGTTGGGTGAATCGTCCGTCGATAAAGCAGTGCAAATATTTGCGAATTGACAGAATGAACGAAAATTGGTGTGTCTGCTGCTGAATGCGCTCGTGTGTGTGTGTGAGAGGGAGAGAGACATACATTTGTACATGATATATGTATGTGTGCATGTGCATTTCCCTGGGTGTTTGTGTAACCCATGCGCTTGTATATTTTGTGTCTCTGTGTGTGTGCCGCATGGCGGAAAAATTTTTGTCACGGATTCAATAAACACTTCAAATAAACTTCACGATTTTATTGAATATCAAAACGTTTATGTGTCTTTTTCTTTTGTACATTTTCTTTGTTTGATGAAGTGTGAGTGTGTGTGTTTTTTTAACTATTTTTCTGTGAGTTTCTTAAAGATGCATGAGTGAAAAAATCTTTCTCCGCAAGCCTCTTGAATTATTTTCGTACAAATGAAATCCCATCATAAATTAATGACATTAAATATTTATAAATGAGTGACTAAACATTATTAAATACAATATACAGCTTTAACATTCAACCGGAGTCGATTCTCTAAAAGATATCTTAAGTATCCGAATACACACGATACACACTTCAGCACTTTCTTCTAACGGTTCTCAGTTCAGAAATCTTCCATCAGAGGTCACGAGTTTTTAGGGTCCAAATCGAAGTTGAGGCACTCATTCTGGTTACATTCATTCACCATTCATCAGTGAGTACATTTCACCATTCAGTTCCATTTATGGTTTTAGCTAGAAGTAAAGCGAGGTGAATGAATTGAAAAATCGAGGTTTGAACTTCTTCTTCTTCTAAACGATTTTGCTTCTCTTTCTTTTCGTCCTCAGAGGGCTCAGCATCATCTTCGTCTCATTATCCATCTCACTGTCATCATTCTTTTGATTTTCCAGCACACGCACTCATCGTTTACAAATCCACTTACTTAGTCACGTGTGACATGTTGACTTTCCCAATCTTCTGGTTCCCTTCCCTTCTTTTCCCTTCCCTTCCTTCCGACGGCTTCCCTAGTCTTCCCTTCCTTTCCCTTACATCTCTCTGTCATCGCTCATCACAGCAAGGATTGCAGATTGAATTATTTAATATTTATTTCATGTCGAATGATAAGAGCTCACGTCACAACTGTGCATCATTCGGAGCGCCAACACGACACGCCACGCCACGCCACGCCACGTCCGTGCGAACGTGTGATAATCACTCGTGCTGGGCGCCGCAGCAGCACGCGCGCGTATGATTAATCATTTTGTTGCCGGATAATTGGAAGTGCTGCAACACAGAGGAAAGTGAACCCCACACTATTTACTCATCCATCGTCTTACTCTTTCCATGTTTCCTTCTTTCCTTCGTCCCAGCAAAAGGCTTTTCGCACGCTTTACTTTCCTCATCGTCGTCGCTGTCGTCGTGGTCGTCATCAGGGACCACTTCCGGACACAAAGTGGCTTAAGAAAATCTTAAGTTTTGCGTCGGGTTGCGTTACGTTGCGTTGCTGGTGCAAACTTTCGCCACCAAATTAGAAAGTCCAACAGAACTTGGATAAGTAAGTGATATCAATGCCGGAAGTTGGGCGCCATTGTTGTTCGGCTTTTTATCTTTTGTAGCAATTTTCTGATGCTCAAAGTTTTCTTCGAAGGTGTGTTGTTTGCACTCTTCAAAATCTTCCCCCCCCCCCTCCCCCGCCACTGTGTAAACTTCTCACCTCCTCCTTCGCTGTCGGGTTGTTACGGCGGTTTGTCCCTGTTGTATGCGTCTTTAGACAGCTATAAAGGATAAAGCTTAGTATTTCATGCTTCTTCTTCTTCTTCTTCTTCTGGCTGTTAAGTATTCTCCGCTGCCGCAATTAAGACGAGAAACTAAAGCTTTGTTTTTAAAGAAAATTGAGTTTGCAGTGAAAAATACTTTTCCAGGTAACTTCTATTTTTTATCTTCTAACTATTTTTGTCATCAAGAAAATCGAGAAATTTGATTCCAGCGCATAATTTTTATTCTTAATAACTTGAACAAAATAATTTTCATTATAATTATCATATATTTTGTAAAGAAAAGAAATCTAAAACTTGGCGGAAGCGAGAAATACCCTGCAATACCCGCTCTCGTGACCCCCGATAAAAGATCCTTTAATTGAGAACCGTTAGAATGAAATGCTAAAGTTTCCTAGAGACTCTACATTGTCGATGTTATTTTGAAATAAGTGTACCACGCCCATTCGTGGATGATAGCGAAGTATTAATATTGTAATACGTGTATTCCACTTATTGAATTAAAATAGCAGTACCTCATTATTCTCTGGCACTCAACTCACTCATTCACTTTCATGACTTCTTAGGTCTATTGTACTTTTTTCTCTCCACAATAGAGTCGATATAAAAATTGGGCGAATATTTTGTGGGCGGAACAGGTGTTTAGCATCGTAACCATAAAAAAGGCAGAAAGAAACAAGAAAACGAAAGACTCGAACTGTAACAATAAATACGCTAAATTATTAGGCACTCAAAGAAGGCAAAAAAGTGATCTTTTTTTAAACATTAAATATGAATTCTTGGCCAGACACCGGGACGGACATCGACAGACTTCGTTAGACATCCACATAAATTTGAGGTGTGATGATTACGTTTGCCGACAGGGATGTTATGGTTGACTTGGTTGGATTCGGATGATGGAAAGGGACAGGACAAGGAACCAAAGTGACGATGATTCTAGAAATGAAGGCGATGACAAATGAGGATGAAGACGAGGTTGAGGATGATAATGAAATGAGATGAGGATGAGAATGAGGATGAAAATGAAAATGAAGATGAGGTTGGGGACTAGAATACGGCGATGATGAAGACTTAGTTGAAGATGAGGACGATGATGAGGATAAGAATGAGGATGCCGATACATCGTCCTGATGAGTACATCATTGAAAGGGATGTTGAAACTGAGCTGCTGATAATAATTCTCTTAGTTTCTTATTTCGCAAGTGTTCTCAAGTGTTTTCTAAGCTTCCTTCGTTAAAATTTATCTTTATTTATCCTTTGTTATATGAAAGATAACCCACTGATGGGAAATCGGAAAAACCTTTGAAAATCTTTGTGAGCACAGTCCAGATGTTGTAGACGATGTTACAAACAGAAATCTCAGTGAACCCCAGTTTTAAAGGCGAGTGAAATGAGAAAAAAAGCGTCCAGTTTACAACACTGAAAAATTAGCAACACCAACTGGTACAACAACAACACCACCATCACTACGACGAAGGTATCACCTCCTTCTCCTCCTCCAGCCGTTGTTGCTGGAATGAGTTGAGTTGAGTTGAGTCGGCATTCGGAATTCGACATCTTAATAAACTGTGTTTTATAGCCAAAAATAAAATAGAAGCACCACCGCCACTACTACGACCAACAACAACAACAACAACGAAGTAAAAGATGATAAAAACAGCATCGTGTAAAATGTTGATACCCCGAAAATGCCAGACACCCATTAAGGGTCTTTATTTGTCGGGATGCCAGAATCTAATGGCACGAAAACAGATGCTACTGAATTTGTTTTGCCTTTTTTTCGTAGGTCGCTCCTTTAAGTAGCAAACAATTGATTTGCAATAATTTAGGGCATTTTTTCCATTTCCATTTATTTTTTTTTTTTCATTTTTCTGTAACGAAAAAAGTATCGTTCGCCAAAAAAGAAAATCGTTTTATGATAACATTTTTTCTGTTTTCTTTACTCAATTCTCTTATTTTAAAAAAATAACATTTCTTTTTTCTGTTCCTTGGCTCCATTTTTCACGCTGGTTTTCTTTTCGTTTTGCACTCATTGGAAACACTTTAGTATCAAATGCTGTTGTGAACTACTTGAGGAGTGTAGGAGGTCGCGACGCAAGGGGGTGTGGTCGGGGTTGCATGGTTTTTCTTTTGTTGTTGGTTGTTTTATTTTTTGTTATCGACTCCAAGATATCGAAGTGTTGAAGTGTTTCTTGTTCACAAGATACTCTGATTAAAGATAAACAGAAGAATGATCAGAAGTTTGCTTAAGCGTATTCTACTGATTAATTTTTAGAATTTTAGAAATTTCGAAATCTTACGGTTTTTATATTTAAAAACATACTCGTATATATACATACATATTAATAAATGCGAAATCTGTCTATTTATCAACGTTTTTCAATTGATTTCAAATAACAATTTAATGTTTTTTGCTTTCCTTCAGTATACTTTTGCCTTCCTCTTTCCCATCTTTCTTCAATTCTCTCCGATTTCGAAGCTCATACGAATCCGAAACCGCAACAGAATCCAACTAAACTAACATGCAGTTCAGCGATAACGTCAATCAAAACGAAATAACTTCCTTAATTCAATTCTGGACGATTTCTTTGTGCCAAAATTTCTTCCTTTGCTTTTTCTGATTTTTATTATTTGTTGTTGCTTTTGTTTGAGCTGTTTGTTGTTTTTGTTATTGTTGTTTGAACTGTCTATTGCGCTCTTTTTTTCTTTATTTGTATCCCCCCCCCCCTTGTTTCGCTTTCTCTTTCGCTCTTCCTCTCCTATCTCATTGTATCATCATCAAAAACTGAAGTAAGACTCAAGTTTTTGACAGTTCTTAAGTATGTAATTCCATTACAAGTACTCAAACTCAATCTGAATCCTTAGATTGAGACGAGAAACTAACGAATGCAATTTCGACTGCGGCTTGACATCGATGACAAGCTGTAGCTGTGGTGGGTATCGTGTACCTGCAGCAGCTACGAGTGACAAAAATAGATTTTCTATGGATTTTGGTAATAAAATCATGGAAAAAAATACTTCATGCTAAAGAAAGAAGGAGAAAATATTGAATACATAAGAAGAAAGATTTAACCAAAAGGGTGCAGATTGGATTATATGCAAAAGACAACGCAGTTCTATTTAATTTAAGTAAATTATCATTATTATTCAGTTCAATCTAAGTTCAATTCATGGGTCTGGGTGACTAGAAGGATTGTGTGAAAGACCCTATAAAGAAGATGAAGGACCCGAATAAATACGTGCTGGCTGATGACTGATAACTGATGATAACTGATAACCGATGACTGATGATTTATTACTAATGACTGTTAACAGATGAATGATGACTAATGATCAATGACTGCTGTCGATTATTCAATATAATTTAATGAATTTTAATTTTCCCTATTCACTCGTGAGATATTAAAATTAAAATAAACAACTGCTAATTAAATACCTCTAAATGAAAAGTTAAAATTTAATAAAATCATCACACATCTGTTTTTGTAATAATTTCATTAGAAACACCTCAAAAATCTCGACCAACTTTTAAAATGTTTCCGGGATTCCATGTAAACCCGGTTGTTTGTTGTTCGTTTTATTATGTATGTATGTACGAGGATGTTGTTGTTGCTTTTGTTTTTGTTAAAGCTAATGTAATCCTACGCTTTCAAAATGAAACATTCTAGGTTGGGTTTTTTTGAATTCATGAATCTGGAAATCGTGGAAATCAAAAAAAAGGAGCAAAAAATACCAAGAAACAAAAGTACGTGAGAAGGAAAAAATATACCTCGCAGGATCGTTTAATTCACTCAGCAAAAAACAAAAAAAAAGGATTATTCAATGGTCAAGATAAGAAATGGAAAGAGAAATTCACCTCAGCTACTCTGCGATACTGACTACTTGAGCACTGCGGAGGAATTTCAATGGATGAGAATCCTCACCACCCTCTCAGGAAAACACGGATTTTTACAGGACGGCATTTAATAGCATTTAACAGTCTGTTGGTTATGAAGGTTGTGGTAGGTTGTGGTGAGTTGATGGGTGGGGAAGTAGAAACGAGGTGGATTCGCCTTGTAGTGTAGGCGATGTAAATTTTCTGTTTTTAACTGTCATGTACGAGGAGTATAATGACAACAGCTGTAATTGTAAAACTATTATTATTATTGTTATTGAGAAATCAAAATTGCAGCAGTAAAACTTTTGAAAGAAAATACGTCAATGGCGATTTTCTTTTGATTTAATGTTCCGAATGAAGTTCTGCAACCATTTATTTTTAAAACTTTAAGTACATCATAGAATTTCTTTTAATTGGAAGCAAATCGTGTGTCAATCAAAAGAAGATAAATAAAAATATTAACCCTTAACCATGAATATCATGTCACGTCCAATAAAGGGACAAAGAGAAATTATTTCACTTTGTTGTTAGCTTGTTGAGTAATAATTAAGAACTTTGTATTAAATGACAGGACATTAAATTTGATTCCTGTCGTGAATTCAAAATGACATTTTTACGCACACGATTTTTATACGATGGGGAAATGATCCTGCCCACACGAGCACACACACACACATACAAAAAATTACTCTGGGCTTCCTGAAAAAAACAACAGCAACAGCAGTAAAAGCAATTGAGAACCATAGCTTGGAACATAAAAAATTCAAATGCCATAAAAAAGCAGAAATATAAAATAAAACAGAAGAAAGAATGAAGGAAACAAAGAGAAAACAACAACAAAATAAGGAACAGATAATAAGTAAAAGTTCAAGTTTCAAAACTAAAAAAAACATTAAATGAACGAGTTCATGAAAAATACGGAGAATTATGAAAAATATGAAAAAAATTTAAATTTAAAGAATTTAAAGAAACCTCCAAAGCAAGCAGGGGAAAGAAAGGTGTTGAGAAGATCAGACAGATAAAAAAGTGAAAATGGAAAAATATGAAGATAACAAAAGAACTATAAAGAGAAAGAGCATGAAGAAGTGCAAAAAAAATAATACAAATTTGCAGAGCAACACTATTGACAATAAAAGTGAGCCAAAGCAGGAAATAAAAGCAAATAAAGCAAAAGCAGCAATGAAAAAACAATACAATACACAAAGCAATGCAGAAAAACCAACAACAAGTGAACAGCAACAAAATAACGGGGGAAAAAATGTTGGCGGCTCGTTTGAAGGATGGAATCGCAGCTCGACGACGAGAACAAAAAAAGATGGATGAGGTTACGCGTTGCTGACGATGCTGTTGCTGCCGTTGTTTTTGTTGTTCTTTTGTGTTGTTATTGTTTTTTCTATTCTTGATTTTTATGCTCTGCTACTGTTGCTTCTAATGTCCTTATCAGCGACGCTTCCTGTCGAAAGTTTCCATATTTCTATAAAATCTCTCACACACACACACACAAACCAAAACAATAACAACTGTTAACAAAATCTCAACACAAAAAAGGAGAAAGCAAACAGAGAGAAGAAAACGTGGATAGGGCAAAAATATAAAATGTTGCAACATATCCTTGTTATTTTTCTTTCTCTTTTCGCATCTTTCATTTTTTCTATGCTCTTTTATCAAAATCATTGCTCTCTTTTTCCGCTTTGCTCTCTCTATTATTTTATTATTGTTTATTTTCGTGTTTTTTTTTTCTCTTTTAGCATTTATGACATTTTGTTTTTTCGCAGCACAATACAATAAAAGACAGGAAATATTTAAACATTTTTCACTACTTGTTGTTGTTTTTTGGGGGGTGGGAGGTGTGGGGGAGGGGGGGACAAAATTTTCCGCACATTGTGAGAGAGCGCAAAATAGCGCACAAATGCAGATAACGTTCGAAGGACATTTTAAGTGTGTGTGTGTGTGTGTTTGTACATTATTTAAGTTGCATTTAGTGTTTGTATGTGTGTGTGTAAATATTTACATATGCATGTACTTACGTATGTATAAATAGCGAGCGTGCTTTTTAAGAGCGCTTTAAAATATGATTTCTTTAGTTAATATTTTCTTTTTAAATCATTGAATGCTGTCCTTGAAATAGAAGATGACGACGATGATGATTATGAGGATGGTGATGATAATCTTTATGAGGGTTTTGATGATGATTATGAGGATAGTGACGATGATGTTTATATAATAGACACTACACAATATACCATAATAATAGAGCCACAGAACAGCACTTTTTGTACTCCAACAAACTGCAAGTCCGGAGCTCCTATAGCTGGCAAAGTGGCCAATTTTCAAATGATTAGGAACCAACACCCGATCCTAACCCGATTGGAGGTGGTGGCCTCAGTGGTTGCTGACCTGGTTCAAAATCGCGAGGTCCCCACCCCATCCACAGGTCACTCACGATGGGCATGATTGGGCAGCATGGACGTGGTCTCTCTCTTCTTCTTGCCTCCCTATTTTCCTTATCATTGCCCACTTACTTTATATGTACTCATATGAATGTCCATTTGTATGTTTGCCCTTCTGTCAGATTTCTACACTTATGCTTCAAATTCCTGCCAGGTTGCATGAGAGTCTGTTCGTCTCAAGTCTCTCAAGTAACAGCAACAACAACAACAACAAGCATAAGATTACGGGGAGAAAAGGCAAATACAACAACTAACAACTGCATACAACAAACAAGACAACTTTGTTGCTCAACTCGTGTTCGGTTCACACGTTCCTAAATACTCGTGCATAAGAATCTTATATATACACACATACATGTGTGTGTGTGTGTGTGTGTGTGCGTTAGAAGTTTGAGTGTTTGCCAATGTACGTTTGTATTTGTATCTGCGTGTGGTTGGGTGCGTGCCAAATGCCTTTCATTGTCGCGCATTCATTTCAAAGCAACGCACAAACTTCGGCACTCCACCTCCTTCTCCTCCTCCCCTAACACACTTTTACCCTTCTAGTTTACCCCGATTCCACGCCTTCTCGCCCCCGAAGAACACAGACGTGTGAACACGTTGCTGCTGCCACTTCTGGCAGCAACAGTTTTTTATATCTTGTCAACGCGTACGTGATGCAAACTTTGAATTGAATGTGTTTGTGGTCGGTTCCGTACTCTGCATTTACACATGCCTGAATACATGAATATGTGTGCATATGGAAATTCGTGTGTAGGCGTACGTGTGTGTGCGTGTGTGGGTGTATAACCAACTTCAAAGTTTCACTGCAACACAAAAGTACAGTGAAAACAAGTCTGTTGTTCCTCTTCCTGCTATTATTCCTGTTTTTGTTGTTCTTATTATTATTGTTGTTTCTGTTATACTTCCTTCTTTTCTTGTTCCTCCATCGTAGTTGTTGTTGTTGTGTTCTGTGGGCCTTTCAACCTGTCACGCCAAACAATTTTCCTGTTTTTCTTTTTCTTCCTCTTCTTCCCTTTCTGAATTTTCTCTCAGCAATCATCTCAGCTCCAGCAGGAGCAGCAGCAGCAGCGATGACTCGAAGTACGACTTGATATCACTCTGAATGTTGAGCCAAAATTTTCCTAATTGATTTAATTTTCATTTCAATCATATGTGTCTCTGAACCCGAAAGTTTTGTTTTGGTTGCAACGGCAACGGATGGTTCAGATGGTGAATTTACGAAAGGAAATTAATTAAAAATTGCAAAATAAAAATAAAAGCCTTTTTAAAACTTAAAATTAAAACATATGTAGTTTGTTGTTTGTTTGAAATTAGATTAAAATCAGCTCAATTTATTTGTGGCAATAACTCATTTTCGTCCTAACTCGAGTTAAGCGGTTTTCGTTTGTGGCCACGGAAATACCCAAAAGCGAAAAATTTCAAAGAAATCGGCGTTGAAAACCGCATGACTGGTGAATGACCCGAATTAACTGTCACCTAGTTGAAATAAGACATTGTTTTTTATTCCTTTTTTCTTTATTAATTAAAATAAATGATCGTTTAAGTCCGATTTGGCGATTTGACTGATTCGAAACTCGTATAAAGTTGCAATTGAAATGCTACTAAGGCACTATTAACTGAAGCTCTTTATTACAGACCTCTAAAGAATAATCCATATTGACATCCACAAAAAAGCAACAACTGCAAAGGGATTAACTAGGAATAAAATCTAAATTCAAATCTAAACAGTATGAAGCTCTTGCTGAAAATTAATTCGCAAAAAACGCGCAAACGTCATCAACACGAACATCATCATCAATCAAACTGGAGTCTATCCGCGACAGAAACAACAACGACTCCAACATCAAAAGCATTTCCTCTCATAAAACGTTGGTATTATATTCTAACATATAAAAAAATAAATGTAACATCGGATTAGTTTCAACATAAGACTAAAAACCTGCATTTAAATAATTTTAATCTCCTTTTTAGCTTAGTTATTATAGTAGCTTGAAGGTTTTGCAGCCTTCCAAAGTTTCTTCCACAGACTTCTTGACTTCACTGGCCTGCACTCCCGCAGAATCAGCATTATGCGACATGGTGTTGGTAACCGCAGCTGGTTTATCAATCTTTAGTAATGCGTCAAAAGCAGGTGTCCATTTTGATTAGAAGCCAACCTCAATAAATAGTTTCTGAAACAAAAAATTTATTTTATACTTCAATTAAAATGGAAATTCAGAAGAATTGTTTAAAATAAATATATAATAAGGAATTGTGAAAGAAGTTATTATATAGAAATTATCAATAAGAGATTATTATATTGTATATAGAAAGTATATGTTATACTAGCTTGAAATACCCGGAAAAAAATCCAGAAATTAATTTCTAAATATTTGTAAGGAAAACTTTTTCACGCAAAAAGTATTCGTAAGTAGTTCCTAGTAATAAGTAAATTCATTTGAACTTTTACATACAATAGACACTATAATTGACACTCAATGGAATCCTAACCAAGGTCAATATAAAATAAACTTCACGTCGTCACCTACAGAAACTCTGTTAACGCTTGCATTACAGTCTTTCCTAACTTCTTTTTACTTCCGGACCAATTTAGAGCTTGTCACCCAAAGCCTCCCAATTTTAGTTGTCATCTCGCTTGACAAGCTTCGTTCACCGCACTCGCCACCACTTCGACGATGTTTGCGGCTTTCGGCAGCTCTTCCCGCCGGAGGATGGAAATCCACGTGATGCTAATCAACTGACACTCAATTTGAATTCGAATTATATCGTTTGACTTGTTCTGCCTCTTCTCTCAGCGAGGTAGTCGAAAAGTTGGTCTTACGCACTACTGACTGGTTGATTCATTGATTATATCCTAATCGAAGTAAATTCAGGAAATCAGTGACGTATTGGAGACACATTAAAATGTCTGCCGAGTGTCAAGTAACAACTGACAAGCAGTGAAGTGAAGAAGAAAGGAAATCAGTTAAAGCAGACGGTTTTCTTACTTTCAACGGAAGAAAGAAAATGCAATTTTAGAAAGATTTGAATTTCAAACCAAACAAAAAAAATTATATTCTGTTACTGAGACATAGTTTCGGAATAATTCAAATGAAATTCTATTCTTACATGATGATCTAATTAAAAACATCTGATGTAATCTCGTAAATATGAACAACATTCCAACATCATCCACTGACTGCAGCTGAGCTGACACTAAAACATGTTGAATCCTGCAGGGACAAACAAGCGACGTCGGCCTGCACTGATTGCCAGATAAACATACGTACGTCAACAGTAAAAGGAGGGCGCGGGCCCACCAAAGAACCACCAGGAAAACAAAACGAAAAAATGTCACTCCATTTGTCAAAACAGCCACGAACACTCCTCCTTCGGGAGGAAAGTGCGCATGACAGCGGCAGCACTTCGAATCCAATTTTGTGTCCCCCCCCCCCCCCCCCCCCCTCCATGCATTTCCTCCTCCCACACAACACAACAAGAAGCATCAACATGCGTTCCACCATGTGGCCCATGGATCCATGTGGAGCGCCGGAGCACGTGGTGGAACCCATTCGCTAGTAAGCCACTCGTCGACTTCGAATTCGAAGTGGGCTGGCGAGTGCTTCGGCCTCGCTTTTGGCTTGTCCACAGGATGCTGGTGGCCAGGAGGTTGCTGGCCGATTGTAGCCGAAGCCGATGTTCGAAACGATTGATGATTCGAACAGAATCCTCATCGGGTGGGTTGATGTTGATGCCAACTGAAGCTTGGCTCAGTTTATTAACGTCGCTGGTGACATTTAGACGCGAGTATTTTGTGCCGCTTGCTAATCAAGAAATCCTTATTGACACCAATCACTATAGTGCTTAATTATCGGTGGTGTTGTTGTTGGTCTTGTTATTGTTGTGGTATGTGGTCATGTTGGCTCTGATAAGAGTGATAACAGTGATGTGTGAACAGTGTGGAAGTCACACATAACATCTACTCGTATCATTAAAAAGGAAATTAATTAATTAAATTACGAGTACATATTTTAAAAAATATTGAAAATTAAAATCCAGTTAAGTGAGTGCTAACATGTTATATTGTACATGAGTCAAATTATTTGTCTTCATGAATGATATTTTTAAGTGTGAATTTACAGTGAAAACTTGTGATTAATAATAATAATATTCTTAGTAATATTATTGAATATAATCATGAGAATCATTTCCAAACTTAATCTGTACAGATTTTTCCTGGGTCTCATCAATAATAATGAGAAAATGTTGATCGTGTTGTTGCTGATCGTGGCTACCGTTAAAGGTAAAAAAAGTAGTGAGAAGCCCGAAAAGAAGGATAACCTGACATTATATTAAATACTAATATTAAACACTATTATTGAACTATTTAGTCAAATAACAATTATTTACTTTTTAAATTTCTTCATAGTTAAGTTTTCTTCTCTATAAACTTTAGACCTGAATCGGAAACTTCAAAGCGAAAGCTTCTAAACTTCTACCTTCTAACATGATTTCTAAATTATCTCAGTCCCTAGCCAGTGGACCCACTTTCTAAATTTGGATTATCTATTCGTGTATAATCTATCCTGCTATCCTGCCACCAACCACCATATTTAAACACTTGATCCGTATCAATGTTATTATATATAAATTGACAACTTAGATGATAGTTGAATTGAGGGTTTAACTTCATTGATCTTGGTTGAATAACGATCTTAACTGATCTTCGTTCAAATGTGTGTTGTATTGAGGATCTTTATTTAATCTTTAAGAGCATCGTTGTGTCTTTGAGTTAATGAACAGATCCACAATTTCTTCGAATGATGACGAACAGATTGGATAAATTCGGATTTTCTTCCAAGCCTCTTTATAGATTCCGTATTTCTTTAAATGCTTATGAAATCTATCCGCAGTCTAAAATAGCCCGTGAAGACGGCGTCTATAAATTACGAGAAACCCGGACCGATTTCACAAATAATTTTCCATAATTTAGAAACTTTGTTCTGAATAAGAATGGGTATCGTACCTCTATGAGAACATTATCTGTCATGATGTCTATCCTGAATCCTCATCATAATCTATGGTAATGAGTCTTTGAAAATACTATACTAATCATTGAAATGGTAAATTAATGAAATAAACTTGTAAAACATTAAAGAATTATTCAATTATTATTTTTTAATTTGTTTAAGTATTAAATTTTAAATGTTAAATTATTCAATTAAATAGTTTAACGAAATTCTTAAATCTAAAAGCTAAAAACTAAAAAAATCGTTCCATTTGCACGTTTTTTTAACTGATTTAAAACTAAATGATTAACATATTTCAAGTCATTTTAAAATATCAAAGATAATCATTGACATTATTCCACAAATAAAAATTTAAATATTAATTAATTACTACAGCATATTTTTTTTTGCTTTGTAAAATTATTATGCGATAATTAATTACTTTAAATAAAAATTTTATGATAAATTTAAAAATACTGCATTTGTTCGCATCAAATTGATTAAATATTTCATTGAAGAGCACAATCAAAACAGAGAAGAGTGCCATGAAAAATTAAATTAAATTAAATCACAAATACAAAATCACAATAAAAAAAATCGAAATTTAAATACCAAACACTATATGCTTGTTCTTTTAAATCACAAATAATTAACTACATTTAATGATGATAAACAAAAATAATATAAATACAAACATATGTCTGTATGTAAAGTTCTGTGTGTGTCTGCGTGTGTGTGTGTGTAAAATTAATCGAGGTGAAAGCGTTGACATTAAAAAATCAACAAGAAAAAAATTGTATAAAAATGACAAAAGGACAAGAACAATACCAAAACAATAACAACAACAAAAACAGCCACTTATTAATATAAAAATTATTGTCAATTATTGCTTAATAGCAGCAACAGCGTGCTGACATTAAAGCGGTTGCGAATTTGTTCAAAAGACAGAAAGAATGATGAAGAGATCGGCTCCAAGCAACGCGTCCAACACTCAACAACAACAACTACAAAACCACAATCGAACGGCACTCGTTTTATTTCAATATAGACTCAATATACACAATGCTATGTATGCAAGAACCCAATATTAACTCACAAATTGCACAAATAAATATTTGTTGTGGGTGGCGGCGGTGGCGGCCGCACTCTTTCAGCGATTGTTTTTATTTGTTCTTTCTTTGCGTTGTTCAATTTTATATTATTTTATTTTCATTTCAGAGTTTTTTCATAATTTTTTAAAAATTCATTATGTACTCGTATTTGCATCCAATGGACAAAGAAATAAATGCATAAAAAAGTGAATAAATACGAGTAAATAAGCACAAAACAAGAGTTAAAATAATAAAATTGAAGTTAAAATAAAAAATTAAAAAAGCCAGAATTTGTATTTTTTTATTATTTATTTATTTACATATACATTTATTTTGTTTACTGAATTAATTCATTCGATAAGAATCGAAATACTTCATCACCGTACAACGCGTACTTCATTATTTTTTCGATGATGAGCAGAAAAAAAGAATGTTACACTTTTCGAGGTTTTTTAAAGAAATACTCGTAATAAAAATTAAATTTAGTCCCTAAAATTGTGAGTAACTCTGACTGGGTCAGTTCATAAAGTGTTATTGAAGACCATTTCAATTATTTGTAATACTCGATTTGTAATATCTCGAGGCAGACAAATGAACGAATGAGCCAAAATTATTGTCAATTAATAAAGCATCAATTGTAATCCAATGCAAATATATACATACATAAACATATATGTATGTATGTGGATATATGTATAATAAAAACCTATTTAGCAATAAGCTAAGCTAAACAGTTAGGTGCAAATATAAATACAGAGAGACAGAAAGAGAGAGCGAGAGAGATACAGTGAGGCATATAGATAGGAACGGTTTGTCGGGTACATTAAGGATAATTAATCGTTTTGAATACCTCCTGGATGAGTTCGATAAACAAATACTTTACTGCAGTTGTAAAGGGAAAAGTTACCACATTCAAATTCATGGCATAAAGATTAAAACAACAACAACGACAACAGAACACCATCAACAACAGCAGAAAATTTTTAAGGAGACTCCCTCACCATCATCATCACCACCAGTTGAACAGCATCCGAACCAAGTACGACGCGAAAACCATTCGGGAGAGTGAGAGCAGAAGCAGAGGAAACAAGTTTATCAAACGGTCAACTGAATGGTCAGTCCGTCCAGCTCCACACTGGACGGTCTTCTGGTCCACACTCTGGTCCTCCACTCCTTTTGCACTTATTTTAGCTTTAATTCTTCTGCAAACAAAATAAACTCAAACTTAGTGTGGCACTAAAACGCACCAATAACCCGGTCGGTATGCAAAAACCAACAATTTTCACTTTGCATCGCGCGTATCCTGTCCGCGAATCGTTGCCTGTGGTCAACACAGTGGCGCCTCTTGCGGCGGGGGTCCACACAAAAATATGGCGCGGATTCAGCATCAAAACGAAACTGAAGTTGAACAAAAAAAAAATATGGTCTGCTCTGAGACTAGACCACAACCGTCGGACCAAAGGGACCAGCGTCAACCAGCGTCCAGCTTCGTAGCTTCGTCTAGCGCTGTAATTAAATTGCATTCTCCGCCGATGCAATGAACCGAGCCCCGTCGTCTGGGTACCGAAGTGTGGGGTGTAAAGGGGTTGATAAACCAACGCCTGGATGTTAAATTTTTAATGACGACATACGCAGGCACACACAAATGTCATACATGTTTTCATACGGCGTTCTGTAGTAAACGTGACGGACGCTTTAAATGGACCGGAATTATTGTGAACAAAAGAAAAATGAAAAGGGTCTAAAATACTTTATGTAGACAAGATAATTTATCGCTACCAGCGCTGTTTTATTTACTTCAATTTAATTTATGGAATTAACTGGAGAGAAACTCTTTTTTAGTAATTATAATTTTTACAACTGAATTTTTGAACATTGAAATTTTAACTAAATAATATTAATATTGATTATAGGTTTTAAAGTAAAGTATTTTAAATAAATAGCTCTTTAAATAAGTGCTTCAAAGAATTATTATTTAAACTTCAATAAAAAATTTACTGAAAAGTGTAAATGTATTTTACTCTTGTATTTGGGGCCGCTCTTGCACAAGGAACCACTCCTGTGTTTGCGATAAGATAAACAAATTTACACTTGCAACTTTTTTACTATTTCAAACCGCAAAAGTGAACAAAATGTACAAAAATGCACAAAAGGAAAATGCAAAAAACCCAGAAGCCAAAAAAATATTACAACAGTGGATAAAAAGGACATTTTTAGCTTTTTTTTGATGGTCCACTTTTGCTCTGCTATCAACTAACTATATAAAAAAACAGAACTTACATGAAGTAAAAATTAAAATCAAGCTGTTTTATTTTTTAAGATGCACTGGAAGCCAATAGGGTTAAAATAGTTGAAAAGAAGAAAGTAGAACATCGAAAAATTTTTCAATGCATTTTTATTAAAAAAAATAGAAAATCTACATATTATGAACAAATTGTAAGTGATAGAAATAAATCTTTAAAAAATCAATAACTTATTTAAATTAGGTTTACAGAACGGAAAATGTTGAAAGCTTTTGTTTAGCCAATCATTTTGTGTTCCAAGACAATAATAAGAGTTATAAATTCATTATTTAAAAAACTACCGGTGTTTGTATGCTGAAAGCTGGCGTCCAGTTGAACAATTATTCCAGAAGAATATTTTTCTATATTTTTTCTCAGTTTTGCATTAAAATTACATTTACTTTGATGAATTTACAATATGGCGAAGCTCGTTGCAGGTTAACTTCGTAGAGCCACAAACCAAAGTTATCGTTGGAAGCCACACTAGACTTCTAGTGTGAACATAAATTTTCAAATATTGGAACAACTTTACCGTTGTGGACCCACTCCAATTTTTTTGTTTTTGTTATTGCTTTAGTTTTTATGCTAACTAAACAAAAAAAACAAAAAAATGGTTTCTCTCGTATTTGCTCTTCGTGTGATTTTTCAAAAAAGTTTTTCATTTTTAGAAAAATACGTCAGTTCTTAGAAACGGACATTTTTTCCTAAAATCCTGTACTGATCCTGATGAAATAAATACGCTTAGAAAGCTATTAGCTTTCTCTACTCTCTTAAAATTAAGAAAATTATATTGGTGAATTATACTTAATTATACTTATACTTCATGGTCTTAAGAAAAAATACTAAATCTATAAAAAGTCGACTCTCTCCAAAAGTAATGGTTTTTCGAAAAATTTTTACTTTGCATGAATAAAAGCTATTTCAAATTCCTTTATAACCGTATTAATCCGATTCGGATATTTGTAATAGTTTAGTATATACAGTGATAAGAATTTTCATTTTCGACGGGCTGTAACTCGGTAACTATACGAGAGAATGCAAGTTATCGTTGTTCTTGCAATCAGCATAAAAACCGTAACAACAAAATTGGAGTGGGTCCACAGTGTTTTTGCGCTCAATTTACCTTTCGCTGTATAAGTGTATATCTAGAGTTTTGCAGGCCTTTTGGCGGAGTAGAAAGATGTTGTTGGTTACTTTCTCCTCGAACATCCTTGTAGAAGTTAGCCGCTTTTCCTGCGTTGCCTTGCATTTTACGGCCAGCGCCTCAATCATCTTCTAAAACCTTCTTCTTCTACAATCTTCTCTGTATTCTTGGGGGTATATTCGAATAAGTGTCTCCTTCTCTACAATAACTCTGTGGCTATGTCTTGAAGTTACCAGGCATATATGTAAGTAGATTAATAAGCTCATTTCACGAGTAGTTCAACGAATTCGATACTGTTTAATTGGAAATGAACATTCTAAGTGTTCCCCAATTTTAATGATTTTGTATTTGCTACGTACAGAAGGAGGCGTGGCCGGTATTGAGATAGCTGAATGCAATTTAATATGCTTTGCTTTGTTACGTTAGCGTAGTCTGGAATTGCAAATGGGCGAAAGCTGTCAAGAGCTGTCAACATACCCATTTTTTATAAACAAACTAAAGGAACTTGAATGGAACTTATGTATTTCCATTGAATTATTGGGACAGAATTGAATTCCCGAACATCTAACGTCAATATTGAATTAGAATTAAATTCTTTAATAATTTTGACACAAAACTTTAAAATCTTTTTTTAGTTTCGTTATTTTTAGTTATTTATAAGAATACTATAGAAATAAAACCCAAAAGTATTTTTGCAGAAAAAGGAGCAACAACAAAAATTTATTCATTCCGGTTCATTCTGAAACTTCATTTAGTCCACAAGAGCCTCATAAATTTCATGAGACCAAATTCTATGTAGTCCAAAGTCACCAAACAAAAAACAACGAGTTTCCTCGCAGATGTAATCTTTTCCTTAACAAGCTGCTTGATCTACACATCTCCCTCCTCCCTACTCCCCACCTCCCATCATCGCCTCCCGCACACCTTTGTCAATCCGAAAACAAATAACTTCCTTAAAATTACTTCACTTTCAAATCACAAAACGACAGACACGGATTTGGCAGCAACAATTTATTGCTGGGACCCAAAAAGAAAACAATACCGCAAAAAATTGTACCATTTTGTATCCTGTTTAACACTCAGTCGTGTAATAAAAATACGCTGTTCATGAAAAAGTCAAAAAGCACGAAACAGCAACAGAAATAAACAAGCAACCAGCAACAGCAACCTTCTCCATTCCACTCCCCCCACCTCCCCTCCCATCCCTTCCTCCTTCATTTGAAGGGATCATGAAGCTACAAATCTGCATGGCACCATTTTTTTTTTTGGCATTCGGATTCACCATCATCCGGGTGACAGTCACGTCGCGTTAAGGGGTGGGTGTGTTGAAGGGGAGGGTGTATTGAAGGGAGCGAGTTGGTTGGACGCTGGGGCCCGGGTGAAGGGTGATTTTAAGATCGAGAGCTCACACGAAATCTACTCGAAAGCACGAATGATGTGTGATAATAGGATAGAAACAATAAGGATGAAGAAAGTGGTGAGGATGAAGAGGGTGGTGCGGATGTCAAGGACAAAGAGGACGGTAAAGACGAGAGAATGAGATGAGTAAGATAACAAGAACAAAGACAAAACCAAGACGATGAACTAATTTTACTAGTTTGATGAAGATGCTGACGATAGGGTGATGCTGTCAACGGTGAGGAGGGGTCTGTGGAGTAGGGGAGCAGGGGTTTGGGTATACTAGCCTTCTAAAAGATGATGTTAAATGGACCTGATAAACTAATCGTTAGGGTAAAAAGATACCTAAAAATTATTTAGAACCAAAGGAATCTTAAAATGTTTCATTTGTATTTCATAATTTCATGTCTTTTTTAATTCTATCTTAAAAATCTTATCTCCATTATTTTCATTATTATTTTTTGCTCTATTATTATTATAAAATTATAATTAATAATTTTAATAATAAGTTCATTTAATTTATCATTATTATTATAATATTTTAATTGCCTTCATCAGCTCTTTTTTCATTCTGTTAGCAAAACTGTTAGCTTTCACAGTTTAACTATCGATCGTGTGAAACCGGAAGAGAAACCGCCGGAGAAAACGGGTGACGGAGGGGGTGTGGGGAGGATTTCCAACTGCTGTTAAAAATGATTTCCGTTTTCCACGAATAACGGAAACTGACGAAATCCGCAACAGAACGATTTAAATTTCAATTCGAAGCCAGTCTCAGCGCCCCAAAAGTTTTGGCTCTAGAAATTGAAGAGAACAAAAAAACATTTTAAGCATGGAGTGAAGAAGAGTGCTGCAAAATGTGGGAACATTTAATTCATTCTTGACTTGATTTTCCTTTGGCTTGATTTTTTTTTAATTCAAACAAATGAGGCGCCATCAATTTTGTGCTCGTTCGTGGATGGCTTTTATTCACCCCTTCCATTTCTTTGGGGTGGCGAAAAAAGGTTTAAACAAATGAAAATGGCAACAACAAAAACCGGCCAAAAATATTAACACAAAAGATGTGCTTTTTGATGTCATTCATTAATTGATAAAGTTTTTTAATCAAATCCACTTTCTGTTTGACTATTAATTTGATGGATTCTTTTTTTGCCGGTGTTTCTTTTTCTTGGTTTTTCGTTAGGTTAGAAAATTCATTTTTAGAAGTTGAGAAAATCTCCAAAAATTAAATATGTAATTCAAATTTTTATAAAATTAATTGAAACTAAATGAGAAATCTTCCGAAATTGTATGCAACGTTTTTGAAATTTTATTTTGATTAAGATTAAAATTGTGTGTGGCGTTTTTTTCGTTTTGTCAAATGAACTCAAAACTTATTATAAAATTAATTTCTTTCTTCGTGGAGGCGAGAAACAAAGATGCCGTGAAGAAGAGGAGAAGCGAAGAGAGAAGCAACGATGATGTCGAAGAATTACAGAAGTTTTGGCAACTCGTAGAGTCAGCCGCACACGCTTCCGCAACATGTTTGTCAATCTGTTTCTCTGCTTGTTGTGAAGATAATTTATTTTCATTTATGCTAAAGCATTCAACTCATTCCTCATTCACACCGAATCACTACACTACACTCTACACTCATCAGTCTCACCCTTTCTCCACTTTATCTCAGTCTTAATGCACTCTCTCTCTCTCTCTCTCTCTCTGACTTTCTTTGAACGAACTCCGGCCAACCTCTGGTTCAGGTTCTGCTTCTGGTTCTTCATTAGATTCTGTGGCCATGTTTGAGTGAGTGAGTGTATTCATCCATTCATTCATCCTTCCAAGTTTATGTTGTTCACAAAAACATCTGCAGTTGAACAAGAGGATATTCAGAAAATGGCGACTTAATATTTCAACACTCGAAACGTCGGTCGAAATACGATTGAGTTCGAAACTTTTAAAAAGTAAAAAGCATGCAATTTTAAGTTTTTATTTTATGTACCATAAGATTCTTAAAGATTCTGATAAAGATTTCATAAGATTCTGTGTATTTCGTTCGGAGGATGACTTCCTTTAGTCGATTTTGGAGAACTCTATACACACATCAAAATATACGTAAATTTTACGGTTTATTCTTAATATTCGACTTAATTCAATTATTTGAAATGTCTGCAAGAGTTCCACAAAAGTTGCACCAAATTTTATTTACATACTCGCAGTTATAAAAAGTCTGTCACCATTTCAAAATTATTCCACTCCGATATCTGCATGTTTTCGAGTTTTTTAAAACTCTTATAAATCATTGTTATTCATCTGTAAAGTTTTCCAAAGAAGCACGAGTTCGTTGCTCCTTAAAATTTTACAAAATAAGGACATCATGACGCAAATAAAATACAAAAAAAAGAAGAAAAAATCCAAGAATCGCATTCATAAATTATTGGAAAGCAAAAAAAAACACGTTCAGTGAAATTTTTTGCTGCATATTTATTTGCTAATACTTTGGCAAAAATTCACTAGACGAAAAAGTGAGAAAGCGACAGAGAGATAGAGGGAGAGAGACAGAGAAAGATGGGGTGAAAAAAACAGAAAAACTGAGACAAGAAAAATTCATTGACATATTTTAAGTATGCAAAAAATGTGGAAAATGTTATCTTTAACTTTTCAAATGCATTCATTTTACTAAAAGTGACTTTTTCGACAGCTTAAAAAACTGTGCTTAAAAAATTTTTGCGCTCGTATATTTTTTTAGCTGAATCGGAACAATTGAGCGAAAATGTGATTTATTGCATTCGGCTGCAGTCATTTTTAATGCATGACTCAACTTTATTCAGTGTGTGCCAGTGACTTCACAATTTCCCCCCGGTGCTCCACTCCCCCCACCAGGCTAGGCACCACCTGTCCCTTTTTCACTATGAATCCCTTTGGACTACCGTTCGTTGATATTCTTTTGTTTCCACATCTCTCATTGTTCCTTTCTCATCGATGAAACTCACTGATCTGCCTACTGCCTCCCCACCCCCCTCTCCAGGACTGTACTTCTCTCTTATGTCCATTACTCTCTCAATGGACATGTCTCTCTCTTTCCACTCCTTTCTCCGTCCATATGACTGTCCATCTCTCCCTTTGTCCATATCGTATTCTATCCATCTCTCTCTCTCTCTCTCTCTCTCTGCCTCTGACCATCTCTTTCGCTCTATATGTCTGTCTCTTCAAAATATCTGTTAGTCTGGCAGTCTATAAACACTTCGGCCTTAATAGCTATCAGCTGATATGATGTTTTGCCAACTTATTGAAAACTTTAAATTGCATCGCTACGCAGTTGGCGATGTTTTTATTATTATGTTTGTTTTATTTCCTTTCTATATATCGTACATCCACATGTACACATACTATAATACATTCATTCCGTATGCCTCAGATTAATTTTTCCTGCTGGGTGGCTGGTGCAAAGTTATGTCCGAAATGTCGGAAATTATTAATGTCTTCATGGTTGAACGTGCCGTGAAGGAGGCGAAAAGGGTTTGACGGTTCACGATACCCCAAGAATGATTTCCCCCTCATCTACACCAACACGCCCCGCCCCAAACTTCACTTTACTACACTCCGCGTGCCATTTAAACCATGACCCCGACTTGGCTCAGACAGCTTTAGAGTTTTTGGAGCTGACGTGAATTCCGAATGCGCCAAAACATATGTTTCCGGTTCTCTGACCAGATTGGCTGCAACAACAGGCTGCATACAGCTTTCATGTTTACAGGGTCGGGAGGGAGTGGGGATATGAAGGTGGGTGGGGGTACACACATCCGATAGAATGGACGGATAAAAAATTATGCGAAATTCTGGTTAAACTGTAGACGTTTAATTGTTTAACTCGAACAACGAATGTTTACAAATTTATTGCCGTAAAATCAGAAAGGATGGTGCAAGGATTTTCAGCCTGGCGAAAGCTGAAATACCCTACACACTCTTTTATTGGGTATTTAATGGAATAATATTAATATTAAAAGTACAGATCACTTTTGTTTCCTAAACTTAATCTTCTCTTTTAAAAGCTCATCTCTTCACAGGTCACCAAAGTTGATATAATCCTTAGAATAGTAAAATTTTCACCTTATAACAGTTCTTCGAAAGAACTCTCCTGTGTTAGAGTCACAACTGTCAGTTACGATTACAGAATTTACGATTATGGAGTATGTGACAGTCGTAACTTCTGATGAGAGAAGTTTCTTTATAGTTCTTCTAAGTTCTTCTTTATATTGTATTTAACGAGTTCTTTCTAAATCAATTATGGATTAGTAAATAATTGTTTTTCTCTCTGTTCTTTACTCTCTCCCGTTTTCTCTCTCCGTTTATTTTACAGAATCAACAGCTTTTCAGCCGGAGTTCGTTGAGAGCATAGCAAACGTTTCTGTGGCGGTTGGACGAGATGCAACCTTCACGTGTCACGTGCGACATCTGGGCGGTTACCGGGTGGGTTTTTTTATTGAATTAACACAAGTTACACAAACCATACGATGGATAAAAACACTAAAAAGAGAGGAAAGGCAAAAGCAAAGCATCAACACATTAAAATTTATTTAAAATTTTATGCAAATATTAAATGCAGTTAAATTTTACTTCAGATTTTCATCTTAATTGGTACATTAAACTGCACATTAGAACCATCTGTGTATGTGTTCCTAAAACCACATCCCTCTCCTGGTCCCAAAAACTACATTAAATCATTTTGAACACAACCAACTGTTCACTCATTCAACACGCCATCCGTTCAAAGCCACCAACGAGCAACAACATTAACACCCTCAGCGTCGTCAGCAGTACCACCACCATCACCAGCGCCACTACCAACCGCATCACCTTCACCAACAGCAACATCAGCACCACCATCAAAGTCATCTTCTCCAAGGCAACATCATCATCCACCTTCACCTCACCTCACCACAGCTTCCTTTCCTTTCATCTCGTCCTGAACATCCTTGTTTCATCATTTATCTAAAATTCTACAACTGTTTTGCGGCATGTTAACTTAATGTTTTTGTCTACCTTTCTACCTTCGCCTCTCTCTAACGTTCTCATTCCCTCTCTTTCACACTAACTCTCAAACACTATTACAAAACCTACCACTCACTCACTCACTCACTGTTTTCACTTCCTCACTTTCTACTCACCGTCAACACATTCTGACTCACTTTCAGGTTGGTTGGCTAAAAGCGGACACGAAAGCCATTCAAGCGATACACGAGAACGTCATAACTCACAATCCTCGTGTCAGCGTGAGCCACTTGGATCAGAACACTTGGAATCTGCATATCAAAGCGGTGTCGGAGGAGGATCGCGGCGGTTACATGTGCCAGCTGAATACGGATCCCATGAAAAGTCAGGTGAGTGCATCCCTCGAAATGCGTGAACACTCTGGGAGAGCGGGTGCGAACGAGAACGTAACTCGAATGCGTAAGCGTGAGCATTTTCTCGTTTTCATGATTTTAGTTGAGGAAAAGTTAAGAACTAACTAAGTACGTACTTAGTTGGTACTCGTATATATCTACAATATATGTCTGTGTATACGAGTATTTGTAAATCTGAGAGTGTTTGTGTGACTGTCTGCCTGTGTGTGTGTGTTTAAGTCTATCCCTGTGGGTTATCCGAAATGTCTTCCTCTTGTACGAGTTGCCGTTGCGATGTACGTTAGTTGAACAATTGAAATATTCTACTGAAGGAGGTGAGCAGAGTAGCTAATGGCTTAGGCGTTTAAGAACCTCAGGCTTCACTTGCGTTCAATATTTTATCTATAAATTGTGGTCTTTCTTTCGTTAAACAAGAGAAAGTCTGAGACATAATTCACTCTTCCCTTGGAACATGAGTTAGAAACACAAAATGAAGGTTCATTTAGTAGATCCTATAATAATAATCGGGGTTGTAATAAATATTAAAACATAAATCTATATTGAAACCTAAAATCGGGATATTACAATAGTATTTTAGAAGTACGAAGTGCATCCTAATGGCGTGACTATAAAGAATCATGTCACTGGGTACGTTATCTGTTACTTTATGCTCCAATCCTAATATTGATCATTATGATATCAACGGATGCGTGGTTCCGAAAACCGTCGAATGCAAACACATTTTTAACGTAGATTACGTGTTCATGTATTAACGTGTTTTTGAGCTGCTGATTGCATTCATCCCAGACAATCGAGATACCGATAGAAGGTAGCTCAGAGTTTTACTGAGCACTCAGTCAGTGTTTGGAAATGTAATAAATGTTCATGAACACCACGAGCGAGATGAGCGAATAAAAGCACTCTTCTGCGCTTCGCTTCACTGACTCTCCGCTGTATTCAATTAGCAAAATTAGTTATTCTCACTGCTTTTACTACACGAATAAACAACGGAAGCTAGGAACGGTACCGACACCAGTGGTTCATAAAAATAAAATTAGCCACCTTTAAATTAGTATTCGTGTACGTATTCGTATTCATTTTCGTATCAACGGAAAAGCTTACAGCCGCATAAATTCCCTCAGTAAAAAAACTACACATAATTTTTATCACCGGTAAAAAAAAACCGGTTGAGGAAGAGCGAGAGAGGGAAAGAGAGAGAGGGAGAGAGAGAGGGAGAGGGAATGAGAGCGCGTAAATGAACAAGAGTAAAGGCCCAACCATGCAATGCATATGCATGCTATGCATGAAAAGAGAGAAACTACGAATACACTGAATCCCATTTGCGCATCCATGAACATGCATGCTATGCACATGCATAGTTTCGTCAAGTTCGTTCTCTCTCTTCTTGCATAGCGTGAATAAGAATATGCGGTCTGGATCGTACTTTCCGTAACAAGCAACGGAAACAGAGTTACCACCGCATACGAATTTGCAACTTAAATTCTTGCAACCTAAAATTTTATTATTTTATTTAGTGTTTTCCTATTGAAAAGTCCCAGAAAACTACTAAAAGTTATAAAAAAAATACTACATGACTCTCTTTAAAGTTTTTAATTAATTTTATGCAACATTAAACAATTTCTTCAGTTTTGAGGAGGCGTACTACGCGATTCTCAACTTTTCATGTGAGGCTAGGCAACCCTTAAAAGCAGAAGAAAACATATGTGGTGCTTTTCTGAACTATGAAACAGCTGTTTTAATTGCTTTCAATTTCATGCAATGCTTGGTCGTTCTACTGATGCATGGAATGAATAGCTTGCTTTTCGTTGAGTTCTCTCATAAAACTTAACATGCATATGCATTGCATGGTTGGGCCTTAAAGCTCTTGCCGACAGTAGTAAAAAAGAACTCGAACAATACAGGTGACGTAGTATAAATATTTTTATGGGTTAAGCGACGGAGCGACTTCTCTCTCTCTCTCTCTCCTCTCTTTCCGTCATCCTTGCTATCTTAATCCTTCGTGCTGTCTTCGTCTTGTCGTCCACCTCCTACCGCGGCAGGTGGCTATCGTCTTCTTCTCATCCATCGATTGTTTTCGGTGTCATTGCCGTTGTTCCTTTAACACTTTGACATTCCTCCCACGTTTGATCGTTTCCGTTCTTTTTCTTCACGGTAACTTTCTCATTCCTCCACTAGACGCTTTCCTGAGTTCTTCATCATTTCACAGCTTCACATTTCCTTCATGTTTCTTGGTCCTTCACCTTCATCGTGTCCTCGTTTCCATAAAAATAAATATTTACCACGTTCTAAGAAAAAGCACAACACAGCTTATAGTAGTAGCTGGTAGTTTCTATACGGATCTGAATCTAAAAACAAAAACAACAACCAACACAAAAGCAAAAATAACAACATCCAAGAAAACTCATTTTATTATGGAACGAAAAACCCTACATAAAAATTAAGGAAGCATGAAATACATTTTATTGGTGCCATAAACTTCACTTCGTTGGACAATGAAGTGTGCCAGTGAGATGGTGTATAAACGTATGTGTGTGTGTGTGTTTGTGTGTGTGTGTGTGTGTGAGCTCTCCCATATCCTCCACACATGGCTGCAGTTCCACACACACACACACATATGTCCTTCCTTCATGAAATCTTTCGACCCTCTTCTTGTTTCTGTGTAAGCAACCAACATCTATCAAATGAACCCTGAATATTTTTTATCACAGTTTTTTATCAAGAATTTCACACGCTCTTTCAGCTTATTTCTCTCTTTCACGATATTGTTTTTTCATTTCAAATTCGAATGATTTTATTGTGCAAACCTTAAATTTCTTTTGTATAATATTATTTTTTAAACCTTTGCAAACAGTCTTAAAAGTCTGTAAACCTTAAAGTAAAAAACCTTTTCATGGATATTGACGCTTGCCACTGACAGAGGTCATAATATACTCTGATATACTTTCCTGTCCCAAGATAATAAGAATATATATTATATTGCATATAATAAGTATATAAAATAAGATATTTTAAAGTATTTTACATTCGATAGAACTCAATTTAATTCTTAATTTAATTTAGATTGGTTTTCTGGATGTCGTCATTCCGCCAGATTTCGTTGACGAAGACACGTCATCAGATGTCATCGTTCCCGAAGGCAGCTCAGTTAAATTAACTTGTCGGTAAGTAATGACAAATCAATCAATCAATTAATAAAAACATTTTTTATGACCCCCCATTAAAAAAACCTATTAAAAATCTGCTCTAAACTCATTGAATTCACTAAATTTCACGACGACTGTTAAACTTCACATCCACACTTCTTCGGCACTTTGAATGCATGCGTTATACTGTCGTTATGCCGCAACCTCCAATTCAAAGGCCCACTACTCACTACTACCCAATTTAATCACTACTCCAGCCTGTTCGGATTCAGTAATGTTGTCCTTATGCCGTCGGCCACTGATCCATTAGTTAATCATTAGTTAGTCTAATTTTGCGACTGTCCAAATGCTACCACAAGCAGTTGTAATGATGTCAACAAATTAAACGGCACTTCATTACTCTTGATTTAATCGGTCGACCCGGCCAAGTATCCCCCCTTCCCTCACTCTCTGTTCGCCCGGCTCATTTACTCTCATACCGTCTGCAACAAACAATGCCAACGCTTATACTCGTAAATAACTGAATAAATAACTAAAGTAAGCAGTCCTTTAAGCATGGAGGAGAAATCTAAGGTCAAGCCTGCTAAACCGCTGCTGATTTATGAACTTCACTAACGTTGTCTGAGCCAGCGTGTGAACGCAGTGGAAGCTCATTTTTGGCATCTGATCAACGGCACAAACAAGGAAATATTTTGCGAAACTGAGTTGAGTTTGAGTTTAGGTTTTCTTGGAATGAACAATTTTTAAAGTTGGATAATTAATTTTATGTAGGAGTAAACATCTGTAGAATTATCCAGTAAAGTCTATACAGTCAACTATTTTAGGATAGTCTATTCTGGAGTCATCTAGCCTATAGACATCCCTTTTAAAGTTATCCATGCTAGAGTCGTCTACAGTGACCTCTTCTAAAGTCATTTCTTCAGTAATTCTAGTAGAGTCTCTTCTACAGCCGTCTTTCCTAAAGTCACCTTTTCTAAAGTCGACCAGTCTAGAATCGTCTCGTCTTTTGTAGAATCGTTCTGCAGTCGTCTATGCCAAAATACAATATACTCCATTGAAAGCCTATCTTTCTAATGAAATTTTGCTGGAAGACAGACGCTTATCCCAAAGAATAAAGTAAAATATGATGTTAATTACCATCTGGAAATAATTACTGAATTAAAAAACTATATTCAAAAAACATAACAATCTCCTTCTTTCTTGTTTATCCCGTGAAATGAATCTTTTTGCTGTAAATCGTTTGAAAGTTGTGCAGCTTTAAGATTTCTTGATAATATTAAAGATTTGAGATTTGAAAATGCCGCCAAAAGCATGTTGTTTCTCCAGTCTAAAAATTAAATCCAAGCAACTGACTTTCAACGCGTTCCAAGAACTGACTGGACGAACCGAACGAATATGTACATTCCCGAAATTTCATGGCTGCAGCCTGCAGCTTGTGCGTGCGCTCCTCGAAACTCACTGCAGACGCTGGTCTTTCCTTTTGTTGCTGAGGCAAATACAAAGGATGCATAAAATTAACTGACAGCTAACAACGGCTGCCGGCCTGCCATGTCTTAAAGTGGAGTGGAGACGACAGAACGGAATAAATTCTCAAGAAGCTCAGTCAAGAGTTACGGAGCAGCTGCTTGTCTGGAAATGAAAATGAAAAATCGTTTTCATTCCGAGTTTATTTAATGTGAAATTTTAAATTTTAAATTGAAATGCTCTCAATAATTAAGTAATTATTGTTATTCTTTCTTTGTACAGAGCGAGCGGTTATCCGGAACCGATTGTGACCTGGCGCCGTGAGGATGGCAACGAAATCGTGTTGAAGGACAGCATGGGCACCAAAACGTTAGGTAAACAGGGCAATCAAACGGGCGCCCGCAGTTTTGGAGTCGTTGTTGGCAGACGACTCTAAGATGCACGCTTACTGGAACTTCTGACGGTGCTTTCTTCTCATTTGCTCTTTCTTTTTTCCTTTTCTTTCTCTAATTTCCACCCGCAGCCGCCTCCTTCCGTGGTGAGGTTTTGAAGTTGGCGAAAATCTCACGTAATGAAATGGGTTCATATCTCTGCATTGCATCAAACGGCGTACCGCCATCGGTTTCGAAAAGGATATCGCTGAGCATACACTGTAAGTACCTCCGACTCCCCGACCCTCCGCCTCCAGGAAAGTTTTAAGTACTGCAGCAGCAGCAGCTGGAGCAGCGGCAGCGATTCCTTTTAATCCTGCCCGATCTCGAGCCAGCTGCTGCTCATTAATTACCACATTCTGCAGTTCTTCTCTATTTTCTAGATGGTTTTCCAGAACTTTTGCTTTTCCTTGCTTTCTTTCTTTCCTCACTCCGCCCCTTTTATTAACCTCTTTACGTACGTATGTCCTGACAGTTTTTGGCATCCATCCTTTCACACACACAAGCACACTCTCGCACATCAATAACCTCGTTTAGTTTTTCAATTTTTTTCGTTTTTCGGTTCTCATTCTTCTTGCTTTCGTCGTTATTTTCTACTTATTGTCACTTTTCGTTTCTTTCGCCAGCATAGTGATTTGTTTTTGACTTTTTCTTGTTTCCTTTTTGACAAAGTGTTGTTTGAAGTGTCACTGTTAAACTACTGCTAACTCCATTGTTGGTTTAGGCCAAAGCTTGCTAAGCCACTGCAGAGATTGTAAGCCACTGTCAACAGCTCCTCCTCCTCGACGTCCTCTTCTTCTACTCTGTCTGTTGGTAGATGATTTCCTCATCCGATTTCATTACCCGCTGAACTCTTGCAACATTTTCCGTAAAAAATGACAGCATCACGTGCTGCTGATTGTGAAATCCATGGATGAACAACGAGTCCATCAACTATAATAACAGAGACCAGTCAGTTAATTAGAGTTGCGATATAGTCGGCCAGTTAGATGTCCAACCACTCCTAAAAAGAACACTCTCAAGCAGTTCCAGTAAACTAGACACCGGACACTTATCCAGTCCAGACACTTGTCAAGTTGTTTTCTTGTTTTCATAAAGACGTTTCGTAAAATTGACGAGTCCGCAGTCAAACCGTCATCCAGTCCATCAGTTAGCATTTCTATCGTGCTATTGTGAATGTTTAGAGAGTTCGCCAGGTGGTCTATCAACTTAAACCTGGGATTAATCAGAATTAATACAATATTTACAATCATACGACAGTTTATTCTACTTACATTGTACATACATAAAAGCCATTAAAGAAAAATTACAATACAACTCACAAAGATTTGTGGACAAAATTCGGAGATCCAATGCAAATGTCAACTTAAATAATCCCAGTAAGATAAACAAAAAAGTCTGAAATTATATAAAATCATAATACATCAAAATAATAAATATTGTATATATGTATATTTATAAAATCTTCGTAGAAAATCGGTATAGATTTCTATAAACAGAACTAAACACATTAGATTAATATTGATTTTGAAAACATCGAGTTATTTTATCGACTTAGAACTGAGTAGAACCACAAATTTTCCGCCGAAAGTTGGCAACTCTTATTTTGCGAACAAACTCCCGACGAACTCCCTTCACGAACAAGAACTGGAAGCTGATGCTGCACTTGGCAGATAATGTGATGCTGCTGCCAACAAAATGGAGCACAACTGAGAAGCGTTCTTCTTGCAATTTCACGAAACGCGTTCCGTGCACCGCTCTCTGCATTTCCAAGGATAGATAACAAAAGTGTTACTAGCTGCATGATGGTGTAGGTAAACACTAGCACAGTTGACTAAAGAAAGTGAAAACAATGAAGCAAACAAAGAAAAAGAAAATAAAATAGCAAAACCAAAAAGATTCTTGGCATCCTTGCCTGCTGTGGGGTATGGAAAAACTTCCTCTAGGAGAGACCACCACCGGTAGCGGTACTCCGATCTCTGCCGGTATTCCTGCTGCCGCTGTTCCTGCTGCCGCTGTTCCTGCTGTCGCTGTTGCTGCTACCGTTCTTCCTGCTGATGCTGCTTGTTGTTTAACCAGATATATTTATTGTGCTTTATTTGCTCTGGCCGTTGTTGTTGTTCCAGTTATTATATAGAATACTGAGCATATATTTCACCACTCATTATGATGTGTCTGATTAATTACAACAACAACGCGAGCGACTTAGCTTCTTATTATGCGGTATTTCAACAACTTGTGCAGAGTTGCCAGAGTTAAATTGTCGACGACACACGAATTTCCGACATACTTTACTGCACTTGTTGTTGTTGTTGTTGTCGATGCTCCTATTATTGTTATTATTATCATTATTCTTGTTGTTATTTTGTTGTTGTGTGCACAACCTACAAGTTGTAAGCCACGACGAACGAATCTTCCTCAGCGACTGTAAAGGAACTTAAAACCTTCTGCTCCTCCTTCCTTCGTCTATGTTCAGTATTGGAGTTCTACGTGTGGATACGCTGCGTGTTAAGGAATCTACGGATGTGAAAAGCACGCAAAACTTCCTGTAGCAGGGCGCCAAGGATTGTTTATAATTTGCACGGAACTAATTAGTAGAGAAGTTAAAATCAACTGAAATTCTGGTTCTGTTTCAGAATCTCTGTTAAACTGTAATTAAATCCGATGTTGAGATAGATTGAAGTCACTAAAGAATTGCTTCTTATGGAATCAGAGCAAAATTATGATTACTGTCGATTACAATACACACATTTATTTTATTTTCTATTAAATTATAGTTCTATTTAATATTGAAAAGACTTCCTTTTCAAAAATCCTAAAATGGATGAAAATTAATGAATGTACATGAAAACTACGTATTTTAATATTTTTCCTCAGCGAAAAACTTAACGGTTAGCTGCAGTGTTGTTTGATGAAATTTAAATCCAGAGGATCAAAAGCGAATCTCTTCCACATCGAATTCGTAATACTACGCTTAATACTGACTGTCTATCTGACCGACTGAATACCCGACTGACTGACTGACTGACCGACTGGGTGACAAACGTTGCGGTAACACGAAACGTAGTGTCGCGCCATTTTATGTGAGTCCATGAAATATTAGACGCTAAACTCAGAGACCAACTCACTCACCTTCACTTCTCACAACCTCACAAATTGTTAAGCTCTAAAATCCCGACATCCTCTGATTAGCGTTGCGCTGTAATTTTTAACATCATCAGCAGCAGCAGCATCAACAGCATCAACAACAGCATTAACATCATGAGCAACACTTCGAAGGACTCTGCTTGTGGTTAGAAAAGAGAGGAGATGGAAGAGGGAGAAAGTGAAAAAGCTGCTTACGTTGTTGTTGCTTATGTCATTGTAGCTCTTGTTGTTGTTATTTTGTTGCATATGCCGTTGTTGTTGCTTCTGGCCGAAGACTTTATTTAACACGACTTTAATTTATAGCCACGTGACGTTAAACGGCACCAGGAACGTGAGAGTCTCTCTCTGGTCTGGTGAAAAGACGGACGGACTGCTAAAAGTGATTACAAAAGTTGTTCATGTGGTTGCTGTTGTTTGAATACTGCTGTTTCATGTAACAGTAATTGAAAAAAATCATTCCATTGTAATTTAACAAATATTTTTTAACCAAAACTGAATTTTAATTGCTATTAAATAGAAAACAATTCATTTCTTCAACACACTTTTTCAGTATTTTTCAATATGCGACACTTTTATTAAATTTTTAATACAATTTAAGTGCTTTAAATAAAATAGTTTTAATAATTGAAATAATTGGCTCCTTTGTGGATTATTTTTTTTTTTTATTATTCCAAACATTTCTATAATAAAACGACGCTCTATATTAAAACCAGGTGCCGGGTTGATGCCAAGAAACACCACTCAAAGTTAGGCTCTCTGGAAGCTTCAAAGACTCCAGGAGATGTCCGACACAGAGAGCAAGGAAGGGATGGTAAGAGGGGAGGGAGGGGAACGAGGAGAGAGAAGGGCGTAATAGCAAGTGACTGCCAAGCGAAATTTGAACGTTTGATGCCAGGTTTTCATCACACACAAACATACATACACGCATACACACACACACACACACATACACATGCAAAGACAGTTCGTCCTCGAAAGCTTTCTGTCGCGTCTTCTGTGTCCCGATGAGTGCCTGTTAGAGTGCAGTTAGTGGCTTTATTTTCCGCAGCAGTCCAGCACATGTAATCATATCGAACAACCCAACTCACACACACAGCCACACCTCCCCACATGCACACACACACATACACATGCATCAGCCATCAGACAAAATATGAAGTGAATTTCTGGCTTGCTGCTTTATAACCTTCTCCCGGAAATTGTAACATCCTCGACTGCACTGAATCAAAGACCAGTGGACTCGACATGGCGTTCACACTGGCACGCACACCCACACACATGCTCACACATATTCAATCACACTTATTCACACATCTACACACACAAGTAGTCTCTCATTTAGTCTCCTGGCCTCCCTTCAGACTCAGAGAAGCACGTTTGACGAATTTTCATATGTTGTCCACAAAAATTCCTGAGCATATTCAAAACAAGACCAGATTCGTGACATGTCGGAACCACACCACGGGACATGCAATCCTCGGAGCTGGTGTTGGTGTTGATGTTGGCTGTGGAGTTGGTGCTCAAAATCCTTGTTCGCTCGCATAATGAAACCATTCAAAAGTTCACATCATTAAAGGACACATTGTATACTTCAAATGGGCCACATCTGCATGTCCATCTCCGTATCTTGTTGTAGTTCTCCGAAATTTTGATGTACTTCAACATTTTGTCTTGCTTTTAAGATTTCATCTGAATTCATTTGCTTTAACAAGTAAAAAATCAAACATCTCTTTAATATCAATAAATGTTAAATGTTTTGGTTGTTTTTCTAGATCTCATTTTTCAATCTAGTTTCAATACTGCATAATCATCCACGAATGGGCGTGATCCGCCCACGTCAACATAACAAGGAGGCATTCTCCTTATAAAGGTTTTCAGTGAAAGGATCTTTTATCAGATCTTTCGGATATTTCATCATCGGCCAAGTCGAATATAGCACTCTCTCTGGTTCAGGGTTGATTTTTCGTATTTCTCCAGTACTTTTTTCTTTCCTTCCCTTGCCGAAAATCCATCCACCTACTTTTTTTTCTTATAACCGTATGATTCACACTCCAAAACCGAATTAAGAACGAGAAAGTGGGAAAGAAGGGAAAAAGCCAGTAATCGGGAGAATTCAAATAACCTTTTATTTGTTTTTTTTTTTATTGTATCTTGGACGATATCCATCCCTCATCGAATAGCAAAATATTACTTCCGAATCCATTCCATGGCATTTGTATGTAGTTAAGAATCATTGATTACTTTACCCCTGAATAATCGGAGTAAACTTTTTTAAATCTCACGAAGTTTGTTAGAAAGCTTTTAGTTAGTCTTAATGTAATTTTAGCTGACTTAATTATGGTACTCTAAGAATAGTTTTGAGAGAAGTGAGGTGAAAACACAACAGCGAACAAAGAATAAAACAGAGAACAGATACAAGATCAGGTGACACTTTGTGAGTAATAATATTAGAAACTCAATCAACATCATCACCCTCAGGGGCAACTTCCATATCATTATCATCATCATCTTCATCATCTTCATCATATCCATCACCTTCATCACCATCACCTTCAAGACCATCATCGCTATCATCTTCATGACCATCATCGCCATCATCTTCACGACCATCATCACCACCATCTTCATGGCCATCATCACCATCATCTTCATCATCCTAACCCTGGATCTACTTGATACAGAGTTCATCGAGTTCTCAATACTGTAGCAAATCTGACACAAACGCACACTCACATATGCACGAGTATGCGTCATTGTCTGTGTGCAGTTATAAATTTGCACTCGAACAGCCTACATTTTGCGGCATTTAATCAATGGCTGGCAGCAAAAAGCATCGAGGCACCGAAGCTTGCGATGCAATTTGCAAAATGTTGCAACTGCAACGCAGAATATGCTCGCAGTGTTGCACCCGATGACCCACAACAAAAGTCAGTGCGAGTCGTTAAGTCGACGCGTCGATACGGGTGACATTTAGTGCCAGTGACAGATGCGAGAACGGACAACGCTGGAGGGTTGTGCCGGGTTAAGTGCCGGGCCACAAAATAAACTCGTCTGGAAGAAGAGCACGTTTCCGGAAACCAAACCAATTCTGAGAGCACTTCGTGTTCCAATGAATGCATTTATTCAAGTCCATCTTTAGTTGTAAGAGTGGACACTAGACTGTGAGTGTGTGGATAAGTATGTATGCATGTGTGTATGTGTGTGTGTGCGAGTGTGTGCTCGTACAGGTGCAAAAAGGTCGTCGTGTGTATCGAGCAATTTATTGTCACTAGCACTGGATTAGTTTTCGTTACATTTTTGAGCTCTATAAAGACTTGAAAATTGAGGTTTCGCATGGAGAGTTTGTGGTCGGACGAGTGAGACAGCTGACAGCATGTTGTTGTTGTTGTTATTATTGTCAATGTTCTTCTATTTGTTGGTATTGTTGTTGTTGTTGTTCTGAATTCACTATAAGAATGTTGCTGTCAATTTGCAGTTATTTGAGATGAGCAAATAGTGAAGTGCAGAGATTTTAATTGATTTACTTTACGTACAGAGTCTGATATTCTAAAGTGAACGAAATTAATTGGAAGGCACGAGAAAATCGGGTGTAGGGGCAGAGGGGAAGGTTTAACATACAGACAAAGCAACCACATTCAACATACACGTCTACCATCTACGAAGATGTGAATATCTGCAATGTGTATATCGATGTTGATCTAACGTATATCTCTTCACCTTTAAGATGTGACCTTTTCTCAGATTTAAACTCATCACAGAACTTCAACGAATATAATCGTTCCTATCTTCGAACTCATAATAATAAATGTTCGTGCAAAGGCACATTCGTATTCGTAAACTTAATGCACGAACACGATTCGCAATCGTTTTAAAGCGAACAACGAAAAGAATCGCCACGAAGAGTTCGAATCAACAAAACAATCGCAAAAAGGCTTGAACTTTCGACCTTTAATCGTACATTCCGTTAAGCGATTGATTAGAAACTTCGTTTTATTGCATTCGTTGCAGTTCTCTGATAACAGATTTTGAGTATATGCGTCTTATAATAAAGGGGATATCCACATGTTTAATTTACCATTGATTAGTTTTTATTTTTTTCTGATTAGATTTTAGAATGTCTTTATTATTTCCTTTGTATCATTTGTATCTTTCTGTTGTTTTGTTTCTATGTATTTAGTTTGAATATTTCTCATTGTGATTTCTCATTCTATTGTATTCTCCTTTTCCAGTTCATCCGGTTATCCAGGTTCCCAATCAATTAGTTGGTGCACCGCTTGGCACCGATGTTCAGATCGAATGTCACGTAGAAGCGTCACCTAAATCAATTAACTACTGGATAAAGGACACTGGTAAGTTCACCACAAACAGAGAGAGAGAGAGATAGCGAGAGAGACAGAGAGTAAAAGAGACAAACATAGAGAGAGAGACTACGTATTTTAGAATGTTGAAATATTTACTACGTACTGTATACATATATACATTTATGGTATTTAGTATACATTGCATGAAGAAATGTGGAGATATGCTTTTCTACTTATATGTAGTTATAAGAGTGTAAATGTATGTGTTCGTAAAATAAAAGAAATATTTTACAGAAATATTATGCATTTTCTGCTTCAGCTTTTTTCGATCAAATGTTGTTGTTGTATTGTTTTAGTAGTATACAACAACGATTCACAATAAGATAGTCCATGAAATTCCATTGGGTGTCAAATCTATTTAGAGATAAGATTTTATCTCATATTCATTCTTCTGTCAAAGTCTTTCAAGTTGATGTCTTCTTCTAAACTGAGAGATAGAAAAGAAAAGAGAAGAAGAGATAGAGAGAGAGAGATACAACTTCTACAGTTTTATTAAATGCAGAATCAATGCAGAACTAAATGCAGAGTCAAATATTTACCACAAATACTGAATTCATGTATTGAGAGATCTCGAATAAATATTTTAAAATTCATCCAAAAATGTTTATATACAGAATTGAATGGTCTGAATTGATTTTTCCAAAAGAGGAAATAATAGAAGATGATGGATCAATTGGGTATTTATTTTTTAGGTTTGAATTGAGACCTAATTTTTTGTAGGCTCAAATATTTATTTTGACTGTGGGGAGAATATATAAAATAAACATAAAAAATCTTTCTAATTATCGGAGTCACTAAACCATCCTGTGACTCCCATGAATCTAACTCGAAAATTCTTTCTTAATAGACTCAAACAGTTACTTTAATAGAACATCGAACTATCGACTATCGATATATTTCGACAAAAACATATGTTTCACTTATAATCAGCTGCATTCGTATGCAAACCTCGTAAAACACCGAAAACAATAATAATCACCCACAAACATGTGGTGAATTTTGAAATAGTTGAATGGGAAATAAAGCCACCTACAAAACAAACAACGGAACCGAACCGTTGAGGCTGGAGGCGCGAAGGGTTTCATTTGTGTCTGCGATTTCATTTTATCGCATTCATGAGTGCGAAAACAAAAACAATTACAAGTGTAGAACATAGAATTGAGTATAATGAAGGAAGGAGTAGTAGAGGTGGTACTGGAGGTGGAAGAGCAGGCGGAAGGGGATGAGGCGGAGGAACCTATAAATGTTTTTAAGGATCCATTGTTGAAATTGATATCGTAGCGGAAACATGAACGCACAAATGTATATATAAGTATGTACATATGTCTATCTAACTGTCTGAATGTCTGTCTGGTTTATGATCTGTTCGCAGGTCTGTTTGGTGGTATGTTTAACGATTTGTTTGTTTGCCAGACTGTAAAATAAATCGAACAAAACTGTAACAATACGTTTTTATGTATATGGAGCCCATTCATACTAAAGTTGGCCCACATTAAAACTCTTAACTACGTAATTCACACAAAATAAACTTATAGTTGTTGTTATTGTAGTTTGACTAAAGAGAGTGTTGTGAAGAGTTGCGTTGGCTTCGTTGGATCTCGTCACTTAAATTGTTGTTGAATTATTCAAAATTCGATTCGTTGTTGAGTTATTTTAGCAAACATTCGTTCGAGTCCGAATAATTCATTTCAGAAACTTTAATTGTAATGTAAAGATTAGTTATACAAAAATTACTTCCAATAAACCCCGTAGTTCCTCTCAAAACATACTTATGCAGGTATGAAAGTATTCCCCTGTATTCACATCATTCTTGTGTAGAGTCTACACTGTAAACTCGTGTATTTGCTGTGTGTTTACTTTCTTAGTTTTCCTCTATTTCTATAAATAGCACTGTCGACGTCATGCGCTGTGTGCCTGCTGCTTGTTGTGCTTACGTTGTTTTTGTATTTCTATTGAGTTGATTATACATTTGAAAATATTTTCGTTCGTTATCTTTTCTAATCAGCGTCTAACTTATAATTCGTGTCTAGTTTATATGCTCTGCTACACAAATAAGACTGCTTTGCCACTGAAAATTTAAGACTATACTTCACAGGATCATTTCTGTAGTCAGTCTTCATTTATTTTCATTGCAAAATGAAAGAATCCACATCCGCGATGAGGAGTTACATCGTTTTATCTGTAGCGTGAGGTTTTGGACTTCGGCTTCCTTGTCTTTGGGCTTGGAGTCGACGTTCCTTCGATGATCGCTCGGTTAAACGGATAAAACGACTTCTGAGTGGTGTTTTTTAATTAATACATTAGAATGGTACTAAAATCTACTTCAGAATAGATACACCTCATAATTTCCACATTCTGGAATATAATAGAAGCAAATAATAAAAAATGTTGTGGTTCATTTAAAAAACTTTGATTGAAAAGTTGAAATGTTAAATTTGTCGTTTTCTATCCTAAATGTACATAAATACCACATCAACACCTTCTCACGCTTACATGCATACTTCACCTGCTTCATTTATTCCAAACATTTACTTTAGTTAAAGTTTCAGTCAAAACAAATCTGAAAATCGATGAGTGGGTTTGAGCCAAAACTGCTGTCAATACTGTCAGCAAGTAAACACACACGAACTAGTCTATAATTGAGGCTTCGTTCTACGAAGAGGCACTCTGCCCGGAAAGGGGTCTGAGGGTGAGCTCTCAGGAAGAGCTTTGCGTAAATATTCACCTTCGTAACCTCTTCCAATGACGTTTTCTCATTGCAAATCATGAAGAATACTCAACTTCAATTTAATGTTTAGAATGTTAGGCAGCGATGTGGTTATGGGTTAAATCGGAAAAGTAGCCGTAGCTTCAATTCTAAACCTTTAAGCCTCATCTTCTTTTTTATCCCTCAGACTCTCTAATATGATTTCTAATCTCTCTCTCCTTCTTTCGTTATCGTTTCTGCCGGTAGTTTTCTCTGATTCTGACTCTATTCAGCTCCCTTCACATGTGACTGTCATCCACATAACTGTATTTACAATATTTTCTAACTCTTTGTTGTTCCGATCGACTGACTTTTACACCCTTCAGTTAAATTACAAGGACTAGAAATGAAAATGAATTGAATTATTTGTATTTTGTTTGAGTTTGAGTCTGAGTTTGTTTACCATTTCACACCTTTTCTTGTTTCTATTTTATTTGCACTCAAAAAGCATCTCCAAACAAGGATGTCTGCTTCTTCTTCTTTCATGCAAACAAATACAAAATAAATGAATGAATTTATATAACTTTCAGTTTGTACAGATTTTATTCAGATAAACCGACAAAAACAACTCTGATTCTAAACTCAAAGAAATATATTTAATTCATACACATAGATTTAACCTTTAACCTAACTTTAAGAGAACTTGTTCACCTTTAACCCTCTAATGAATTCAGTAAATTTAATGTAATGAATTCGATTTTCAATGAATCTAATTCTTTAATGAATTAAATGAAACCAACATAACATTTTAATTGTAATTCTATCAAACTTTCTACCAACAGGTGAAATGATTGTGTCATCTACCAAATATCATGTTCAGGAGCTATCGAAATCCATGTACGAGGCTAAAATGACGATGATTGTGCGGAAATTCCAAAAAGACGATGTCGGTTCGTATCGCTGTATTGCCAAAAACTCTCTCGGCGAAGTGGACAGCAGCATTCGACTTTACGGTGAGTTTTGACTATAAATTCATTTGGACAAATTTCAAGGAGATCCATAGAGGTCTCATTTACTTGGGACAGAGAAGTTACATGAATATGAAAGAAATAAGGAAGTTTAATCCCCTTCCTGACCCGACGATCGTATATAGCTGTCATGTCTACCCTATTCTCTCTGTCTTTTCTGTCTGTCAGTTCTTCTTTTCTTACATCTGTTATCCTGATAGTTAGATCATGTGTCACTTCCTACATTTAAGTCAATTTTTTCATTAACATGTCACGAATTATATGACTAAGTTATCAGACAAAAGTAATCTAATACCTTCACATTAACCTTCAAATGTTTAGCGTTTCCTTTGAATTTGCTTTAATAATAATACACACTCAACAAATTTACTTAAGTCATATTTAGTCACTAATTCTTCTCCCTCTCTCTCCCTCTTTCTCTCCCTCTTTCTCTCTCTCTCTCTCACTCGCTTTCTCTTGCAATTGTGTTAACTTTTCACAGAAATACCTGGACCCAATCGTAAAGCACCCTCCATCAAGCACGGCACAAACGACGCCGACACGAACGACATCCTCAAAACGAAGCTGGCCAAAGTGACCTATCAACCCGACGACGAGGATCTGTACGGCTCGGCGGAGGATTACGATGACGGCGATTTGGTGGCTTCGAATGTCAACTACCCGAACGGCAACAAGCCGGCAACGCGGAGGCCTGCATCCGGTCTCGGAGTTGGCGGTGGGCATCCGTATGGAACGGGCACTGGCGGTGGCCTTGCGGAATTCAGTAATTCACCGGGCGGGGTGGCTGGTGGAGCAGTGGGCGGTGGCTTCACCTCCGGTGGCGGAATGACGCGGAAGCCGCCGCATTATGGCAAAACAGAGGTGCGCGGTGCGATGGACAACAACGAGCTGTCGTCGGCCGGAACGAGAGCAGCAGCTGTGCCGCCGTCGCCGCTCTGCTGGTGGCGCAGTCTGACGCTTGACGGACGAGGGCGCTGTCCACACGACGTGGCCAATCAGTGGCAATTCGTTTTGCTGTTGATGTTCTGCACTTCACTGTTTTGGCACTCGTTATAACAGGCGGCGGTTTAACAGCTCCTGCCACAGGAAGGCGATAGCGATGTCGAGGGCGACGATGATGATGATAAAAATGATGATGACGAAGGGAGAGCAGAAAGAACTGAAGGAGTTGTGAGGGCATCAAGAGCTACTTAAGAGTGCTGATAGTGAAAAAAGCTGAATGTCCTGAAAGTGCTGACGAAGTCCGAAATCGCACCGGAAGCGGATACGTTCTCCATCAACGAAATGTTGTAGTTGCAAGTTAAGTTGTTTATATTGAGCTATGTATTTAATTATTGCGTTTAGATTAAAGCGAAATCTACAACGTGGTGGATATAAGACTTAATTAAGAAAGAGAATTCATTCATTCATTCCTTGATTCATTTCGTTCATTTATTCGATAAGACACAAACACACAAAATTAAGGACATTTGTTAAATACTCAAATAGTTGTGTTGAGTTTTCGAATAAATTGTATTGTGTTAAAGATGTACATACATGAATTTTTAGTAGATATAGATTTACAAACATTGTATCATATATAATTTCAATTGTCATTGTATATATAAAAAATAGGGATCTTGTTATCCTATTTTTATTTGTTTGGTTAATTTTTATATATGTACATATATGTTTCTTCAGTTAATCGCATTATACTAGTAATTTATCAGCATTATCGTGATCATCATAACTTTATTTCATCAGATAATCGAAGAAAAATTAATGGCTTTAAAACTGATCTCTTTCTAATAAAAACACTTTTAAACATCAACACTGTTTTCAAAAATTGTAGAAATTGTAAATCTTTTCCGTTAAAAAACCTTCTGTCAAGTCTTCCCTTCTTTCCTTCTTTCTTCCTTAACACAAATAAAATACCTTTTCTTTGAGAACTTTATTCAATTTAAAAACTGAATAATTTGTACTCGTAAATAATCAAAAGAAAACTTATTCAAAACCAGATATTTTTCAAAAAGAACTCTTTTTCTTAATACAATAAGGATTATTAATTAAAATTCATGAAACAGAACTTTGATTTTGACAGTCGATAAAAAAAGGTAAAGAAATCAACATGGAAACCGTGGAATTTTTAATTTGTTTTTTTTTTTCCTTTACTTTTTTTCTGTAGTTCAATTTTAACCTCCGTTTCTAGTTTTTGTCATTTTCCCCTTTCTTCTATATTATTTTCGTTTTTTTTAATCTTTTCTCGAATTCGTACTTTAATCACTTGTTTCACAACTCTTAATTAACTAAAAGCTGTCACTTGTTTTGACATTGACATAACGGAGGGAAATGTTTAGACGTAGAGAGAGAGAGTGAGAGGGAGAGCGATAGAGAGAGATAGAAGGGAAAGAGTTAAAGAGGGAGAGATAGAAAGTGGGGGGAGTTACAGCAAAAGTGTGTAAAAAATGGAGCAAATTAAATTCAATACGAAATTTTATAGAAATAAAACTCTTTTTTATTGAATAAAATCTTCGTTTATAAAATTTAAATGATTTAAATGAATGAATAAATGAATTTTGGATATTTTTGGAAATTAATAATTCGGAACTCAATAATGTAAAAGATAAAAAATATACAAAAAATAAATTTTAAAATATTCTTGGGATTAAAATTTTCCGAAATAACTTTTGGTGATTTTTTTGTTACCTCATTTATGTTTCCCCTCCTTTTTGTTGCCTCTCTTCTGTTAGCCCTTTTTCCTTGCCCCTTTTTACCCTTCTTCTATGATTCAGCTTTATTAAAACTGACTTTTAATAAAGTTTTCGGGTTGTTTTTAATTTTCTTTTTCTGCTTAACTTTTACTTTATATATTCTTTCTTCTTCATGAAGTCTTTAAAACAAATACCACTCTCTCTCTATCTCTTTCTCTTTCGCACTCTTTCTCTCCATTTTTGAATCCTTCACTATGTAAGGTTATATACTATATGTCCATATAATTCAAAGATTTAACCGTTGAACAACTGTTGAAACGTAAAATTTCCAAGGCGATATCTTTTTACAAGCATCGCAGATACAAAATTACGATGTCAAATTTCAATTAAACTTTCGCTAAAGTTCTTCTGCTTTCTTTTTTGCAAAATTATATCCCAAAAAGAGTATCAAACGAAACAGAAAACAAAAGAAAGAAACAAGAAAGAAACGCTGGAGCATATAAAATGCCGCAAGGGTATAAAATAAACATGTTGCCACAGAATTTAAATAGATACAACTTCTTGAGCCGCAAAACAAGTGCTGTTGAAAGTTACGCGTTCCAGGAAACACACACACACACAACACTCCCTCCATCAGGATACCAGATCCATCCAACAACTCATTCTCTCTCTCTCTCTCTCCACGCTCAGTGATATCGCTGAATTTCGGTGAATCAAATGATGGCGATAAAGAAACAAAATTGGGTGGATAGGGAACGGGAGGGATGGTGGGGGCAGGGGGATGGTAAATAACGGCGATGGTGAAGTGTGTCAGCAGGAAAGGAAAAATTAAAAAACAATTTTAAAGTGAGGAACAAAGTAATTAAGAATTTCTTAACAAACATGATGCTCTTTTATTACAACAAGAACAACAGCAGTAACGAAAATCTCAGTAGCAATAATAACAATAAGAAGAAGAAGATAAAGAACAAGACGAACAAGAAGACGACCAAGAAAAACAACAACAACAAGAAAGAAGCCACAATTATAAGGAAAACATAATTTGAGCAACAAATACTTAGCACCACACAACCACATTTAAATATTTACATATGTACAAATACACATACATACTTATAAATGTACAAGTGTTTATATACATACATGTGTATATTGTATATTGTTGCTATACACGCCCACATCAACCGCTTGCAAAAGAGTGTCACAACATGTAATTCGAAACACTTGTGACATCATCTCTTATCAACGGAGCAGCATTCTTTCGCGTTCTTTGTTGTTGCTGTTTTCTTCTTATTCTCGTTGTTGCTGTTATTGTTGTTGTTGTTGTTGGTGCCAGTACTTCATTCATTGTTGAAATGTGTTGCATGTTCAGAAATTTGTGGTGCTGCTGCTTTTGTTGTTGCTTTAGAAACCGCTCCGAAAATAATGCAGATACTAACCATGATGGTGGTGATGATGATGATGATGACGGGGATGATGTTGGTGATGATGTAGGCGATGGTGACAATGATGAAGTTAAAACTTTATTTCATTATGAAGGATGGAAACCGCATTTGAATCTTCTGAACGAACAGACGGGCGGAAGGGCAGATAAACAGATGGATGGAGACAGAGATGGACAGACAGGAAGGACTCTCTCTTCCTCTCTTCCTCTCTCTCCATTATAATTCATAACAAAAAACCATAAACTTGAATGAAACTCGCAAAGCCTGCATTCTCACATGTGTTAGAGTGAGATGGTCATAGCCACAGAAGCTTGCATGTTGATGATGTACTCGAAGAATATCAAACTTGAGTGCATTTAATAAAGTTTTTCTAACCTATTCGCTCTCTCTATATCTCTCTCCCTCCCACTCTCTCTATCTTCCTCTTCCTCCCTCTCTCACCATCTTAATTTCGTTTCGTATTTAATTTTATTTCATCTTGAATTTAAATGAATTTTTAACAACACTTCGACTCTTGAAGATTTCAAAAAATTCCATCCGTATTAAATCAATATAACATCTGAATCATTATTAACATTACATCATCATCATTAAAATAACATCATGATCACAGACATCATAATCTTCTTTTACACTTCATCTGTTGCTTCCATTCCTGAGCGATGGTATTAAAGGAGAATGCACACGTGAATGCATGCTTGCATGAGAGTCCTGCATGGAAGTCCTTATTGACTGACGAACTGGCTGATTGACTGTAAGAGTTCTCCATTCCTCTCTTTTTCTCTCATGCTATCTCTCTCTCTCTCTCTCTCTTCATGCTCTCGATAAGTTTCAAGATAATACAATGAAATGGAACGGAAAATTAAAATTAATAAACGGTATTTAATGGAACCGCATTCTTAGTCGTTCTCTCTCCCTCCCTCTCCCCTCTCACTCTCTCTATATCTGTCTCTCTCCCCTTCCATTTAGCACACGATCTCCATTTGCTCTTTTATCTTATTTATTATACAATACAATACAATATATTGTTTTAATTTGGTGCAAATCTTCGTGCGGCTTTCTTTGTTGTGTCACACGATTATCGAGTTTCCTTTGTTCATTTATTCGTCGTTGTTGAGAAGAGAAGAGATTAATTTTAATTCGTTTTTAATTGATGTTCCCTTGAATGCTCGAAACTGGACTCTATTCAAATATAAAGACGAGTACTTTGCTTAAGTAAGTAATAATGCAAGAGATAGCAAAAGTAGGGGAAGAAGAGGAAGAAGAAGTGAAGGAAGAAGGGAGGAAGAAGGGAAGAAGAAGTGGAAGAAGAAACAGAAGCAGATATTCAGCTCTATCGTATATATTGGGCATAAATTTTCCAAGCACTCTCTCTCTCTCTCTCTCTCCTTCTCTGCCTGTATCTCTCTCTGTCTCTCTCCTCTTCTTGTAATAATTGTAATGTGATGGTTAATGAATTGCTTTATTCTCTGATTTGTTGATTGTCTTCAAAATTATTTCCAAATCAGTTCATTTCCGAATTCATTTCAATTTATTACATTCAAATATTCCCAAGTTTAAAATATATACGAATACATAAATAAATAAACACAAAACCAAAATACACTCTAATAAATTAACAAATTTCAATAAAATTACGAATTTGTAAATAACTCAACTTTATAATTTTTTTTAAAGACATTTTTTTGTGTCTAATTTTAATCCATGTTAATTTTTCGAAGTTTTATTTTGTAGATTCGTTTTTTGTTGTACCTTTTTTATTTTTTATATCTTTAATCTTTCAATATTTAATTATTTTAATCAGAGGTTGAAACTTTTATAACTTTTATCAAAAAAGTCTTTTGAATAACTGTTATCAAAGACTTTTATTTTTAAAAGTCTTTCATACAAGTTATTTTGAGACTTTTATATTTAAAAGTCTTTGAAAAAAGTCTTTTGAAGACTTTTATTTTTAAAAGTCTTTGAAAAAAGTCTTTTGAAGACTTTTATTTTTAAAAGTATTTGAAAAAAGTCTTTTGAAGACTTTTATTTTTAAAAGTCTTTCATAAAAGTTATTTTGTGACTTTTATTTTTAAAAGTCTTGGGAAAAAGTTATTTTGTGACTTTTATTTTTAAAAGTCTTGGGAAAAAGTTATTTTGAGACTTTTATTTTTAAAGGTCTTGGGAAAAAGTCTTTTGAGGACTTTTTCGTCTAACTTTTTTGAAATAAAAGTCTTTTTTAAAAGTCTTTTGAAGACGAAATGCGCTGTGGCGAACGGTGGAGGAACATGAATGAATACATATATCGCTATGAGATGTGGCGAAGTAAAGAATATTTGCTTGAATATTCTTTACTTCGCCACATCTCATAGCGATATATGTATTCATTCATGTTCCTCCACCGTTCGCCACAGCGCATTTCGTCTTCAAAAGACTTTTAAAAAAGACTTTTATTTCAAAAAAGTTAGACGAAAAAGTCCTCAAAAGACTTTTTCCCAAGACTTTTAAAAATAAAAGTCTCAAAATAACTTTTTCCCAAGACTTTTAAAAATAAAAGTCTTCAAAAGACTTTTTTCAAAGACTTTTAAAAATAAAAGTCTTCAAAAGACTTTTACTTTTTTATAAAAGTTAAAAGTTAACTTTTAACTTTTACTTTTAACTTTTAACTTTTAAAATAAAAGTTAAAAGTTGACTTTTTTGCTCAAGGCCATTGCCATAACAGTTATTTTCAGGCTCTGATTTTAATTAATTCATATAGTTTTTTACACATTTGTGATGTTTTAGTATTTCTAGAAATTTTTTTTTATTTTTTTAATTTTATTTTTTTATAAAATCTTTTTTAATAGTTTATTATAACATGTTTATAATTTTCAATCATATCATTCATGTAATACTTTGTATTTCTAATATAAATTAATAAACAATAAACAATAGTGTATAATATTTTTTAATATTTTCCATTTTATGTAAGATATTTTTTCCTTTATCAACAAATAATAATATAAATCTTAAGAATCAAAAGAACTCTTTATATAGGAAATACGATTTCAATTATTAAGTTATGCTAAAAACAACAAAGAAACCAAAAGAGTAGAAGAATAAATTATTAAATTAAAAACGAATTAAATTATACTGAGTGAATTAAATATAAAAGTGAATAAAAGAATTTAATTGTTGCAATTTCATTATTTTATTAAAATATATTGTTTATCTTAAATATCTTAATTAAATCACTTGAAATTAAAACAAAAGAATATTAAGTTTTCAAACGTGAACTCAAAATAAAATTGATAAAGTTATACAATAAAATAATGTGCCGTTATTAGAAGAAAACTTTAGAAAGTAGAAAAGCAAGGAAAAAAAGAGAAAAAATAAAAATCCAAGCAAAAGAAAAATAATCTTAATATAATAAACACACATAAGAAAAGAATAAAGAAAGAAAATGTACAAATAAACAAAAATTACTACAAAAAAAAAAAACAAAACTAATAATAGTACTTCTATTAATAAAAAAACTATAATGAAATCATTGACATAATAAAAACAATGTTTTAATTAAATAAACTTAAAAAAAATTAGTCTCTAAAAAATAAATTTAATTTAATGTTTAGCGTATTCGTTCCACTGTCCTCAACCCGTATTTCATTCATTCACTCATTCAGCAACACTTTAAGCAGTCTTCCAAAACCACTTGCATCATCGTTAATCGTTAAACCAACTGTTAAAATTTACCGTTAACAGCGGATAACGTAATCATCCCATTCAACGCCTTCAACTCAACGCATTCACAATAACTCCACAATTTTTCCGGAAATAATTCCAATGATACAGAAATCATTTCTTTTGCCATCGTTACGTAAATATTTTAATCCATTGTTAATAATAGAATCCAATAACATTTTCTGGGCTTGCGATGCTTTTTAATATATTTACAATAACAACAAGATTAACATTCCAGCTGTAACTCACATTTAAAAGGTTTATTAAACGTTAACACTCTCAATTCTACAAGAATATTAAGGAAATAATGTTATAAAAGTATTAAAGAATTGTTAAAAAACTGTTAATTAAATTAAATTCAAGTTTGAGTTTTAAATGCATACAATTTAAATATAATTTAAGTTTGAGTTTTATATGCATACAATTTAAATATAAATAATAATTTTAAATATTATAATACAAAAATAGTTTAAAATTTTTTTTATTATTTATATTTTAGAAACATTTTATATAAAAATTATTTAATATAGAAAAATCTAAACATTTCATTTCATTTTCTTTCCCTTTTAATTTATATAATTTTATTTTATTTTATTTTATTTTACCTTATTTTATTTTATTTTACTTAATTTTATTTATTTTCAATTCATTTTATTTTATTTTCTTTTTATTTTATTTCATTTCTTTTCTTTTCATTTTATATTATTTTATTTTCATTTTATTTTATTTAATGTTATTTTATTTTATTTTCTTCTTATTTTATTTTATTTAATTTAATTTTACTTGACACTATATCATTGTTTTATTTTTCTTAACGTGTATATAGTAATCTATATTCTTTAATACAAAAGTTTAATATTATAACTTTAATTTATCCACTTTGAACTACGATATTCGTTTAAATAGTCATCTTTATATACTATATTCTCTTGTTCTTAGCAGTTACTTGGAAAAATGTAAAAAATGCAATTAAATTGTTTTGAATAGATATAAACTCGTATATAAAGGAAAGAGTTGTGTGTACTTTACAAGAAAAAAGAAAACAAATTAATAAAAAAAACACACAGAAACCACTATGTACATTTAGTTAATTATATTATATACAATACCAGTACATATGTATGTATATTTAACAAATCAAAATTAAAAGAATAGCAGACGGTATACAAAACGATTACAAATTAACAACAAATAAAGGAATCATATATTTAATAATTTCACCACAAAACAAGCGTTTTTTTATTTGAACACAAGAAGATGACTTCATAAAATCAACGAGTAGCAACAGCGAGTGAATTTCGATTACGTTTGACAGCAGACAAAAATCCTTAACAACAACAAATAAATAAATAATGGCAAATAATAAATAAATTTCTCTACTAAATTAAAATATTCAACTCTACTGTCTAATAAATTAATAGAAGACACAATTAGACATTCTAATGAAAGCTCGTAGAGTTTGCCGCAAAGAGAACCTCAAATTAAAAAGTATAGAAAATAACTTCCGTAGAATTTGGTCCCTGAAATTGACCAAAGGACATTTTCTGAAACTTTTACCAAATTTCTGTTTGCCAGCTAGAATTATTCTATGCATGGGAAAGAGAAATAAATGAAATGTGACAACATGATGACATTTATAGTTATGTATGTATGTATGTTTGTATGTATGTATGTATGTATGTGTGTTTGTATGTATGTATGTGTGTATGTATGGTTGTATGTATGTGTGTATGTATGGTTGTATGTATGTAGATATGTGTGTGTAAGTATATACGAGTATGTATGGTATATAATATTTACCTAATGACAGAGGAATGTCTGTGAATCCATTCGTTTTGTGTTCGTCCATTTGGTTGCTCTTTATTTCTGCTCTTTTGTCGGGTTTGAGGGGAAGAATATCATCGTTTGTAAAAGTTTTGCGGCTACGAATGACACCGAAACCTTCAGCAGAAGAGGAACAACTCGTCAACTCGTCGACGTCCTACTTGATATTTATCCAGCTTGTACTCGTTGTTGTAGTTGTTGATTTCGTTGTTGTGATTGCTACTGTTGTTGTTGTTTTTGTTGTTACTGTAGTTGTTGTTGTTGGATTTCATCCACTCTACAAACAAGCAAACAACTTTGATGCTGTTTATTTTACGAGTTGATGGACGTCGTCGTTCACTTCGACGCTGTTCGGTGCACAGGCGAACTCCTCGTGAATTATAACGGCATTTCTTTCAATTTGGAAGAAAATAAATCAAATTGTGCATGTGTGTGTGTGTGTGTGTGTGAGTGATTTTCATCATGTCCCCCTCCCTGTCTGGTTGACCAACAGCAACTAGTGACCCTGCCAACTAAATTCACAATCCTACTCTCTCAACTCGTGTGTACAACGTTGAGTGGCGTTGTTATCTTGAGATCCAAAATAAAGCTTCCGATGAAAATCAAATGGAAGCAATCGCTAAAGAATTTATAATTAAATACATACACAAAAAGTTAATAAAATTCATGGGCAAACATTTAAAGTGCTGCCCCTAAAATTTTGCCACTCTTGAAACCCACAGAAGAAACATTAATAAATAATTAAATAATCGGAAATTGAATGGATGAATGAATGAGTGAGTGAATGAATGAATGAGTAAATTAGTTTATTTCTCCATAACAGATGCCGTTGTTAAAATGTAACAGTGCGCTGCTGCTGGTTCTGTTATTTTTGTTGTCTGCCTTCTTCTTTAATATGATAGCTAACAACAACAACAACAAAAAGAGCAATCAAACAACAACAAACAAAAGAATGATTTGAGTCAAAACAACAAAAACAATCAACCAAACAACAACAACAGCAGCTTCAGCAAACCAACCCACTCGTCAACATACCGTAATGTTTACAACGAACCGAAGATGGCCCGAAACATGAACGACGGCGTGAGATGGTGATTGTGAATGAAACGAGTGCTGGAACTGATGGACAGACAGTCGGACGGAGGGACGTGGAGAATGTAATTTGTTCAGCAAGCGTTTAATTGAAATTAATAGCGAAAATGTTGGCATTATTTTTGAATTGAATCATTTTATATTTCAATTGTAACCACAAAATGGTGGACGCAAAGCATTTCATCGTGATTTTGGAAAAAAAAATCACAATTTAAAGGCAAACAAAATACTTACAATTGAAATTGAATGTTCTGTTTATTAATTAATTGTTCAATTGTAAAGCGAATCGAGTTGATTACGAAAACATTTAATTTGCATGAAAAGAACAGTGAATAGAATTGCTTGTGGAAATGAAAAAAATTTCAAAGAACAGCATTGAAATTCACCACAGTTGAAGGAGAAGAAGCAACAGTTTAATAATAACATGGAGAAGAAGAAGAGTGTTAAAATTGAAAACTTCGGAAAAAATACAAAAGGACGAAAGAAGAAGAGGAAAGGGATAAAAATAACTTAACCTCTCTTGGCCTCTCCTACATTTTAACCTTTAACTCTGCGCCGTTCGATTGTCTTCTGTCCCGTTATGATATCCTTAGGCCGTGGTTATGCTATCGAGTTTTGCTTGGCAAGTAGGACTTTTTTTTTGTTGTTTTGTGTGTAAAAGAGAGTTTTGTGTGTAAGCAATTCTCTCTTTTACACACAAAACAACAAAAAAAAAGTCCTACTTGCCAAGCAAAACTCGATAGCATAACCACGGCCTTAGAAGTTATGGCGAAGACAGATCATGAGGTGTTCGCCATTACCTCGAAATTTGGCACAATTGTGAAGTTCCAACGACGAAGTTTGCGTAGTTCTCGTCACTGCCAAAATATGGCCTACACTTTGTGTGTTGTGTGTGCTCTTTGACATTCAGTGAACTCTGCAAAAAACAGTCATCGCCAAGCCAAGAAATTAACACCTCACCACCTCCTCGAGCAAGTAATGCGTTTAATTGATCGTTTATTTTGTGGAAAATTTTAAATTGGAGTCTATAAAAAATTTAAAACCAACAAACAACAAAGTAAGAAGAATAACGGCATCAGAAAAGAATGTGGCGAGAAAGAAAGTAAGGTGAGTGTGGGTGGAGGTGGAGATGAGGATAGTAAAGTAGATCTACGATGTGGCTAAACTTAAGCGCCGCTGATAAGAATGAAAAAACAGTGCACTCGTTCTGAAAATTAAATATTCGCAACGAATACAAACGAAGGAAAGGAGGAAACAAAACCCAACATCATTACCTCACGCCGAAGCAGCTTTGTATATATTATGTAAGTACAGAAGCACATTTTCTTTTAAGGATAAAATCATGCATTTCGATTTCAATTCATTTGTATGCGCTCGCAGAAATCTGTGTTGATTTTAAGGGTTCAAAAGTCGCTCAGTTTTGGATCGGCGGCAAGTTGTGGCTGGTTTGGAAGTCTATCGTCGTCCCGGTCTGTTTGCAGACCACACACAATTCAGCTGCAGACTTGTCTTTAGTTCAATTTTAAGTTCTTCTCTGCTTCGCGAATTTTTACAACACGTATTTTAGGGAAATCATAATCATTTTCTTCACTTTCTTCCCGACCCTGCTGCTTGCTTCATCGAGTCTTCGCTTAGTGCTAAATTGAGAAAAGCAAACACATTTTTTAGCACACACAACAACCAACCGAACCACAACCATGCCACCAACTCACCAAGCAACTTATCAACCTCCGAACCAATGAGCTCACCAACAAGCAAACCAACCAACCGGCCAACCTGCGCCGGATTTCATCTGTGGTCTCATATTTTATCTTTAAATGCAACTCGCAGCCACGAAGTTCAACAGAGCTGCAGGAATCTTTGCTAAAATTTTCCCTAAAAATACGAAATATATTCAACATTTTTACGAAGCAGATGTTCTGCAACAGAAGTCGAAGAAGAAGAAGAACAAACGATAGTTGCTCTGCATTGAATCATAACAAAATATGAAAATGTTGAAAAAGTGTTTATTAATTTTTTACATAAACTTTTCATTTTTATTTCCCACTTTTGAAGAAATTTGTTGCTTTTTTGAGTTCTCATTTTGCTCAACAGATAATAGAAATAATTTATATCATCATTAGCATAGAATACACTATAATTAGCATAGAAATCATCATTCGGATATTTTTTACAATATTCAAAAATTTGTAATTTTTATTATGTTCGATTTTTTACACCAAATTGGAAAAAACTCAAAATAGCAAAATAACAGAAACTCAAAATGCTTGGCAACCAGAAAGTTGAACAAAAGTTTAATCAATAAGTATATACATATACAAAATATTTCACATTTTTGACAACATCAAAAAACAAATTCTGTCAACAACATAGAGCAATAATAACTCGGAATTCACAGAAAGGATTAAAAAGAACGAAGAATTCAAAGATTTAGGAACGAAATTTAAGTGGTTTTGATACGAAGTGAACAGAAAACCAGCGCAGGAACGTAGAAACAAACACACTCATAAATACACAACACTATTGATTCATATTTGCAAACAAATAAAAATTAAGTCAACGATCAGAAAGGCAACTGAATTAAAAACCACATCATGGTGAGTATAAAAACAATTCGATTGCAAACTGAAACCATGTTCTCCAACCATCGAAATATTAAGGCAAAAGTCAACTGTTGTTGTTGTTGTTGTTGTTGTCTTGTTTCCTCCTCTTTGGATTTACGATTTTCGAGTTTGTTGTCTCTTTTGATTGGGTTGTTATTGTTTTTCGTTATGTTGTTGTTAATGATTGTTTTGTTGTTGTTGTATTTGTTCATGTTGTTGTTTTTGTTATTGTTGTTGCTGCAGCTGTTGCAGTACGCTTTGGAAACTGGTAACGTTTATCTTCGGCGACAATGCATCATTTCCGCATGCTTGCCACTGCTGCTGCAGCGATAAAACGACCTTCACTGCATTACGTATTGCTTGCAATCACCGCCACTCGCCCTCGAGAAGGGTGGGTAGAAGGGGTGGTAGTCACTGAGATTTCGGAGGAACCAAGTACGAACTGCATCCAGCTTTGCTCCATGCTGCATGCTTTCAGGCGGCTGAAAGTGAGGTATGCAAGCTACGGTGCAGATTAAAAAAACTCTCAAATTTATATACGTACGTATATAATACATAAAAAATTTTATGAAAATCTGGCGAAAACAACGTGAGTGAGAGATGTTTGTGTGTGTATGTAAGTACAACGCTTTGTATTTATGAAAATTCGCGATAAACGACGTCCTGACGCGGCGCAACGCACGGTCCTTTGGCGCCAAAAAGCGTCACCCTGAAATGGGTGAAATTTTTGAATAATTTGCAGCCATAAAATATGCAATAAGCCAACAACAGCTGTTGTGAAACGGTTTCGAAGCCGCGCCATTACATTATTTAAACATACAAAAATGTCCGCTCTCACCAGCACTCCACCCCACCCCCTTCCCACACCCTAGCATCTCAGCACTCTTCTTCTCAACGATCGATGGGATTGACTATTTACCGTATCTGGAATCAGGATAAAAGAGCGCCGCTGTCCATCTCCTGGTATATCGGGTCTGGAATCCATCTCAGATCAAACAAATAAAAAGGCTTCGATTGATTTCATTGTTCCCGTTTTTCTGGCGTTATTTTTGTTCGTTTGTTAATCAATCAATAACAACAACAACAAGAGAGCAGCTTAGCACATATTCAAGCGAATCAACAGCACTCTTGATTCTGCTGAATTTCTTTAAATTTTCTAATTAAAATTAAATTTATTATTAATTTATTCCTAATTTATTATTATATTTATTCTTAATTCACAAAACTGTTTTATATACTTTTTATGTATTTTCTTGCAGCCGCCAAAGAAAGGAGGAAAAGGAAAGGGAAAGAAATCAAAGGTTCCGTGTAAGTATCCTCAAATGTTTTATTTATTACCTTTTACACAGTACACAGCCTCAGAAAAACTCAATTTTACAATCCAAAATGAAATCGTTTTATTAATTTAATTTAAATACAACTCAAGCAGAATCTTGGCCATGAAAAACGACCGAATTCGGTTCAAGGAATTACCTATGAACAAAGAATTAGCTAGAAACTCAAAAATAAAATGTGTTTCTTTTTCTAATGAACACTTTAAAATTCAATACTCACCAACTGAGGTGAGTTTTTTCATAGAAGTTAACAATTCCTACTGAGCACAGCTCGGTTCGAGTTTTTGCTCTCACTTTTCGACTTCGTAAAATATCAATTAGATTATTTTGGCCACCAATTACTCGCAAGGACATTATTTCAATTTTTAATTAGCAGCATTAAACTGTGCCCAAAAGCGGCGGTCGCAGCACATGCAGCACTTTCGGTTGACTTCATTTTCAACCGATGACGACATTCTTTTATCCACTCGCATGTGCATGTGCAGCACTCGGCTAACAGTTTTAATTGTTTCAAACACTCTCGCAATTTACCGTTTACAGAGCGGACGCATTCATTGTTTCATTTATTTTTTGTCTCTTGTTGTGTTCATGCTCACTTGTTGTTGTGTGTTCGTACTCACTTGTTGTTGTAGTTATTGTTGTTTTTTTTCTGATTGTGTTTAATTGTCCCGTAAAATGCTGCTGTTGATAATGAAGCAGATGATGATGATGTCCTTCGCACAGACCGCATAGACGTGCATTCAACTCGTGCACCAACTAACGGAAGTAGAAAACCTTCCGCTTTACATCGTCCTTCGCCTAGTGCGATGTCCTTCCGCTTATATTTGTTGCTGTTTTTTCTTTATTTCGTCTTCTATTAGCACCACACACACAATCAAAAGCTTTCGCATCTGCCTGCACGTATCCTGTTTAAGTGCGTGTTCTACTTCTTTTCTTTTTGGCCAGTTTTGTCCATGGACTTCGGTAGTTTTTACTTTCTATGCACCGCACGCAATAGTCACCAGCTGCAGAAAAACACTTGACTAAGAGTGCGGCTTTCAGAGGCGGAGCTTCTCGAATCTTAGAAACTGGCCCCAAAAAAATAGACACTTTTTTACAACATACTCGCATTTATCCAGACATGGACTGTTCGTCCTTAACAACTGTCAACTGACCCTTGACGACTGTCATCTGTACCTCAGGTTGTGTGTCAAATGGTACATCCGTCATCTGTTTGTACATCCGTGGAGCATCACTTCCTCAACTTCTTCTTCTGGTACTTAAAAATTATTACATTGTACTCGACGGATGTTAACTGGTACTCAATGGCTACGAACTGGACCTTCACAGACGTAATCGAAGTATGCCAACAATCCACTATACATAAACATAAACAGACTTCACTCAACAAACCCTCCACAGGGTTTCGATAGATCGATAGACGAACTAACCATCTAACCGGAATACTGTCATCCGATTTACTCATTATTAACCTTTTATTTACCCATGTATAACTGACTCTCGGCTCGTGGTCACTCCGGTCCTGTTGCTAAAGCACGATATACTTTTACACTACTTTTGTTTCTGGTTGCTTGGACAATAATTATGCCGTCAGTTGGTCGTGAAAATTAAGTGGACTGCGAAGTTACTGAATGCTGCTTGTGTGGGCAGCGAGCACGGATTTTATCTCGGTAATTACGACAGATACGGTACGCTACATAAAGAAAAATAAATGGGAATACACCAGACTGTTTTCATATGTATTCATAACCATGATACAATCAATGGTGTTCTTTTTATATATCTATTAGAATTCTATAGTTTTTTAAGATAGAATAGGGTACATTTTTTTAATAACCTTAAAATGCGATATAACTTTAGTTCATTTCCATCTTTATTTTCTTCTTCTTCTCTTCACTCTTCATTTCTCTCTTCTGTGCTGTGTAGCGTATATGAACAATTAAGTCTGCCAATTAAGTGTACAGTATTTTTCAAGTTTATGTACCGATCTAGTATGTTGTTGCGATGGTCACCGGTAATGCAGTCAGTAACCATAATAAACCAAATGCAATTTAGTCAACTCTCATTTTATTAATTTCTTCATTCCTTCAGTCAGTCGGTTCCTGCGTGCGTGCATAACAGCATTATTGCCCCTGCCGGGACCACGGGACTACGAATCGTCGTCCGTCGCCATTACGGCTTAATTGTTTTCATTTCGTTGGCCTCCGTTGTTAGCCTTAAATATTTACAAAATGGCTTCCTCGTGCTGGCAGCATGATGCTTTTATAATTTCATTACATTCAATTTTGTTGCAACCATGGTTACACACTTGTACACATACATAAACGCACACATTGATAGAGAGGCAGATGAGACAATCAGACAAACATATATGATATTTCGGTGCGTCACTCGTTGCAACTGCTATCGTCGCTCGCCGTGGGTGGGGTCGTGGTAGTACTTCAATAGGACCAGAATTTATTTGCCAACATTCGAAAAATGCTTCTCTGAGAGATGTTGTTCTCTCTCCAACATCTCCAAGAGATGTTACGCACCTTCGCCCAAGCAAACACACACACATACATACTATACACAATTTATGGACCGCGCTCAGCTGCTGAAACGCTTTTCGGTAATTAGGCGAAAATGCATTTTTTAATGACCCATAATAACAATTAATTAGAAATGTTCGGTTCTCCCACAACTCTTAAAAGAAAAAATTTTTCGGAATGGCTTTAAAACACTTTTAAAGTTTAAAAGGGATCCTGTAAATAATTCTCTTAAATAGCTTCAAACCCACGTAAAACCAGACCAATCAGATTAACTTACCAATGTTAATATTACTCGTATATAAAATATAATTTTAATAAATTAATAAACTCTTTTAAGCATCAGAAGTCATTTCTTCTCAGTTTTAAAACATCATCTCATCATCATCAGTTTTAGTTTTGTATTGTCTCTAAAGGTACCGTCAAACAGAACGCGTAAATAATCGCCGCCCCGCATTATTATACGCGGAGGCAGTCAATTCAATTCAATTCAACTTTATTGAGACGATGACAAATTACTTATACAATAAATATATACAACTTAAACTATGCATTTTTACAAGTTTGGCAACTCCCAGGGCTGTAAAGTTTGCCTTGTGCATGATATTTCGTAGTATTTTAACCAATAGTACAATTTCACGAGTTTGTTTATTAATTAAGATATGAGATCTTCTCGTTAAGTTTTATATAAAGATCTTGCTCCCGGAGCTTTGCAAGTGTTCTTATAATTACTGGAAGCTTAATAGCTATTTGACTTAGAATAATAATAAGGTACATCAGGTAATATACTTGAAATAAGACTATTACAGAGGTATATGAGTTTCGTAATATTAGATTAAGTTATTTTGTTTTTGATTAGGCACTTAAAGTCTACAACATTTAATATATTATTTTATATGAAATCACATTACATTACAGTGAAAGGAAAATTATCCTCTATTTTGGCAAGATGAACTATTCTGGTAAAACAGAGGAACTAAAGCAGATTGGTCATTACCTGCTAATATAGAATCTAAGTCAATTGAGTCTATACACAAAGGAGATAAATAATTTTCAGAATTCCAAGGCTCTCTGGATAGAGAAAAAAACGTACTACTTATAAGATCATTATCTATATAGCGTAAATTTGTTACGGATTTTTTCATAGCTCTTAAGGAGTATCTCATTAGGAGTTCAACTCCGGACTTATCGTAGATGTAGCTGTTCGCATATTTTTTGTTAAAAGATTGGAAATGTTTGTTAATACTTAAGCGCAGAATTTATCTTTCAAACACTTCAAGTTCTCTCGCCACCGACGGTGAGAACGAAAACCAGCACGGGAAGGCATAGGTCACAACTGGTCTTATTAGGGTTTTGTAGAACAACAGCTTGGTTTCTCTTGAGAGGCCGCTATTGTATCTAAAATACGGCGCTAGCAATCCTGCAACACGCTTGGCTTTAGTCAATGTAGACCTTGCATGATTATTAAATTTGAAAAGGTTATTGAAATTTATACCTAAGTATTTAATGTGTGTTTTGAATGGGATCCTAGCGCCATCGACGGCAGGATAAAGATTTTTACTGTCCCTCACCACTCCTGGAGGTCCTTTCCCTGATGCATTCCGGAAGCAAATACATTCAGTTTTACCGATGTTAAGGTTTAAACACCATTTTTTATAGAATTCGTTAATTACCTGAATATGAGCAGAGACGGCTGCCAAAGCATCGTTGGGATATCTCGCGTGAGCATATACCATGGTATCGTCAGCATACAAAAGTGCAACTGAGCTTGATGGAAAGTCTGGCACACGCAGGAAGTGAGGAAAATCATATAAAAATATGTTAAAGATAAGAGGGCCCAAGATTGAGCCTTGAGGAACTCCGCGCTCAACTTTCTTTAATGTGGATTTTGATTGGTTGATTTGTGTAAAAAAGGATCGATCGGTAAGAAAACTGTCTAGGAGTTTAAAGATCGTTGGAGAAAGATTGATTTGTATTAGTTTAAAAAGAAGACCATCCCACCAAACACTATCAAACGCCTTTTCAACGTCCAGAGAACAGCTGACAGTACATTTTTTGTTTCTAAGATTTTGAGTTATGTCACTGTGCATTTTCAATAGGGCGTGCACCGTGGAGTGTCCTTTTTTAAACCCAAACTGGTAATCTGAAATAGGATCAATGCCATTGTTTAAAGTATTTTCAATTTTGTTGTAAATTACTCTTTCAAGAATTTTGGAGAGTAAAGCAATAGGGCGGAAGTTTGAAATGTCGATATTATTAGGTTTTTTCCTAATCGGAATTAATTTCGCGATTTTCCAACTTTTAGGAAAGTAACCATTATTCAAACAGTTATTTAAGATAATTGCTAAAAACTCGATAGCAGATTTGGAAAGTTTCTTTAGGAGAAAGTTTGAGAGAGCACCAAGTTTTGACCGGAAGTAGGCCGACTTTTACGAAATATTCTCTCAAAGTAGTTTCCGAAAGTCGAAACAATGACTGGTTCAGTGGAATAAATGGAATTATTGATTTTTAACGACTCACAAGAGGAGCTCTTTTTCCCTATGAGATTGTTAATTTCCTTGAAGGCGGAAGGACCTAGTTTAATTTTAAAGAGTCTCTGCTGAAGTTGTTGATCAAGCCAAATTTTAACTTTCTCTTTAATTATTATTTTTATAATCTCTGGTTATCTCTGGTGTGGACGATGTGCACTCTAGCTTTAGCTTCACGAGTATTGCAAGGATTTAATTTAACTAAATTCTCTACCTGCAGCCCTCATCGATGGCGTTGATTTATCCGCAATGAATGAAGACCAACTTCGAGGATTTGCCTTGAAGTTAAAAAATGCTTTGGATCACGAACGAGAGGAGCGGAATTACTTCCAGCTGGAGAGGGACAAAATTCGAGTATTTTGGGAAGTTACAAGGGGACAACTGGGTGAGTATGATGATCGAATTTCAGTGATGATCAATTGCATTCCTAACAACTCCCTCTTCATCCTCATCTTAATCTATACACAGAGGATGTAAAAAAGGAACTGCATAGCAAAGATAACGAAAAAGAGATGACCCAAGAATTGGCAGACATGGAAAAGACTAACATCACACAGCAGATGAAACATCTGCAATACGAGACCTATACCAAGGTTGCCGAATTACGCGCTGAGGCAATGACTCAACTAAAATTGTCCCAAGAAAATCACGCGGAGCAAGAGCAAGAATTGCAAAAGGATAAACGTGAACTTCGTCGTAGTCTGCGAGAACGCGATCAAAAGTATGAACTGCAGCTACACCAGATGAAGATACGTCACAACGAAGAACTCACGTAAATGCATTTCCTGTTCTTCATATTGTAGGCTCCCACACTGCCTAAATGTTTACTATCTCCTCTTCCGCAGCGACCGTCGCTTCCTGTACGAGAACGAAACCAAAGACATGGCGCTGATGCACGAGCAAAAGATGCAGGTGCTTAAAACCGATATTGAGCTGGTATCCCGCATGGAGATGTTCGAAGTTGAAGAGCGGAAAAACATGCAAATTCAACGCCTCGTCGAGAATCACGAGCAGGCTTTCAACGACATGAAGAACTACTACAACGACATCACACTGAACAACTTGGGCCTGATCAGCAGTCTCAAGGATCAATTGGAGACGCTGCGAAAACAAGCCGAACGCAGCGATCGCATTGCCTTGGAGACATCAGGCGAGAATCGCCGACTGAAGGAACCACTAGATGCGGCCAGAACGGAACTGCACGACTTGCGTCGCAAACTGGAGCACTATAATACCGATCGCATGCAACTGTCGCGCATCAAGCAACGCAACGCAATCATCGAAAAGAAACTAAAGTCACTAAATTGGGAGACGGAAGTGTTGCTGCTGCGCAACGAGACGCTGATCGGTGAACGCGACGAGCTGAAAAAGAAATTCGATGAAGTCTTCGCGGAGCTGCAAAAGAATATCGGCTTGAAGAGTGTGATGCTTCATCGCAAGATCGCGATGTTGGAAAACGATGCTGAAAGTCGCGAAGCATTGTTCACGGACGTGTTGGCCGCTTGTGGGCCAAAAGAGGCCGAGAAGCAGGAGAAGATGGCCAAAGGAGTCGAACATCTGCTGAACAAGAAGAACGCAGAGATAGCGGAACTGCGTTACGAGGTGGCACGTGTCTGTAAAGCGCACGACGATCTGTTGGCCGCCTACGAATCCAAGCTGAAGCAATACGACATTCCGGCGGAGGAGCTGGGCTTCGAGCCGATGCGCTTTTCCGGGAAGGTGTCATTCCTCTGCGGTTCTGCTGGATTGATAACGAAAAATAAATAAAAATCTATTCTATGAATCCAAGGAAGAGGAAATAAAAACAAATATATTTTTGAACATGTTTTGATCCAAACAAAACAGGAGATTGGTTTCATTTTACACGGGTTTTTAGGAAGCGTCTTTGGGGGATAGGAAGGTGATTAAGTCGTGATTAAAGAGGGTCAATATAGGGACATAACGGAGGAAAGTAATATCTTGAAGTACTTCAAATGAAAACGATAGCTCAAACTTAGCTTCAAGAGCCTGAAAATTTATTGGTTTTATTTCAACTTAAGAAACTAATATTTCGAGTTATGTAACTCCTTTTTAACACATATACACATGTGTATACATATATTCGAATACATATAGTATATAAATTATAAAATTTAATTTTACAAAAGTGTATATTTTTTGTTTGCTGAAGCAATTCACTCGTGTCTCGAGACATATTGAGCAAAGAATTAAATTAAATGTACTAACAAAAACAGTTGAACATTATTACTCATAAATTGAAAAACATGCTTACAAATTATAATACGATATAAAGAAAATAATGTATAATTTTTGAATATTTTATTTCATTGAACGCGCTTCAAATTTCACATACAAAAGACAACGTTTCTTAGTTAATAAAACAGAAATAAAAATATGTATACTTATATAAAAACTAAAAATAGTAATAAAATTAAATTTTTAAACTCTTTATTTCGAATTTAAACACTTTATTTGTGAATTTATTTACTTGTAACATTTGAGTATTTAACGTTAAACTTTAACTGAAATTTTTGGTTTGTTTTTCTTTATAAACCGAAGATTTTTGCTTCCTGTTACTGAAAGTGAATCCAGAGTTATTTTCATTTCGTTTCGTTTTTTTGTGTTTATTTATTGGTTGGTTTGTTTAAACTGTTGTTGCCATTTGTATTATCTTTTTCTCTCTGTGCAACTAAATAAAGCGTGGGTTTTCTTTTCTATATTTTTCTAAAAATTTCATTATTGTTGATTTAAACGGTTTCAATCTTTGAGAAGGTACAAAATTGCGCCGGTTTATTTCAAGGTTTTTACTTCATTCAATTTTACGTTTTCTTTCAGTTCATGAATTATTTGTCCACGTATTGTGATGATTATGTTTATGGTTATGATTATGAACAACAGTGTTGGTAACTAAGAAGATAACACATCCTGAAAAGTGTTCTTAACAAGGTAGGTTCTGTTTTTCCGATACGAAATTTTAGTTTAATGATCACAACGGGCTGTTCACAGATAAGTACATTATTTTTGCTATGCTACAATTATATTATAATTTGTCAAAATTATTGCTACAATTATATTATAATTTGTCAAAATTATTTCATTTTTTGTTAATTTATGTATGTATGTATTTATATTTTTAATTATAATTTAATGACTTTAAAATGTAGATTTTTCGTTTCGTTTTCTTTAAAAGAGAAGGCTTCAAAACCACAGAACCACAAAATACAAAATTTAGTCCTAATTCATTGTGTACAAATAATTGTTTATATTGTTTATATTGAAAATAATTCCTGCTGCCTAAACAAAGAACACATAAAACCATTCGTTACTTTTTTTGCATCTAAAAGGCAGTGATGGGCTAATTTAACTACATATTATAATACTATTTTCCTATGTTTATTGTTTATTGAATTCAATTATTTATCAGTAAAACTAGTAAAAGTAAAAAAAAGTAAAACTAAGGAAAAAAGTTATACAATTCAGCGTTGATTCGTTACATGTTGCTAATGCATTAAATAGTGTTAATTCATTACTAAAGTAAAGTGATACAGAAAAATAATCAACATAACAAATCAACTTTATCGATTTTAGCATATAAAGGCTGGCCATTGGCTTGTTTCTTTCTGAATTATTTCATTCATAAAGAAACGAGTCGATGGCCCACCCTATATGAATTTTTTATATTATCGTTATTATTACTTGATTTCAAGTTTTTGAGATTGAAATGCTTCGTTTAAATAACCTATAATAATAATTTCTGTAAATAATAATGTTTACGGTGATTTTTATTAACACAGTTCTGCTGATACTATAAAAAATTTGGATTTATTAATTTTATCTTCATTTCTCTTTTACATTCAAGACACAAATTCGAAGTTTTTTATAAATTTTGAAATGTTTGTGAAATGCATGTATGTATGTATATATGTATGTATATATTTATGTATGTATGTATCCATGTATGTATGTATTTATGTAGGAATATTTATGTATTTTCTCTTTAATAAAAGGCACTTTAATAAAAGTCAGCCATCATCTTGAATCTAGTTGATTTCTGTGTCTGGGAATGACTACAATTGCTAATAATTATAAAATGATCAAGAATTTTTTAATAAAATAATGGATTAATTGCGATTTAATTGAATTATGTTTTTTTAAATTTGGTTATTGTTTTTCATTACATTATAGAAACCACAGTTTTTAAAACTACACACATTAACCACTTGAAAACATTGAATTTTAACAAAATCTAATCACATTCTATTCCAGAATTTAATTCCGATTAAAATATTAAATATATTTCAATTTAGTTTGCAAATTTGTTGTTTTATTCAAATTTATATGTATTATAATAAAGAAAATAATAATAAAGATAATTAATAGAATAAATCCTTTGATTTAGACAAATAAACCCTATAATAAAAAAGTATTTATTTGAACAAAGTATTTATGTAGAAAAGTAAAGTAAAAAAACATTAAGAAAAACTAATAAGAATTTTTTTTAATGATATATTTATCTTTATCTTTAATATATCTTTGAATACATTTCAATTTAATTAATCTTTAATTAATAAAAAAGATTGTTTTTAATATTAAATGAAAATTGAAATTAAATTAAAATATTACAGTTACAAAACGATAATCTAACATTTGGAGAGAAAAAATAAGGAATGATTATTTTGTTATTTGGCAAATTTGTTTAACAAAATTAACATTTATTTCATAACAAGCAGAGAACAAAAGAAATTCAGTGATATTAGTTTCTAAACTAAGTCAAAAAATATTGAAAAATATTAAAAAACATCGTCAACTCGAATTAACATTTTTTTTTTGTTTTAAAAGCTATCACTACTTTGTTTACTATATGTTTTTAATTTCATTAGAAAATTATTAAATTATTTATTAAAATAAGTTCTATTTAAACTATTGAGAGGTTCAATATTTGGTTCAAATTGAATTTTAGCAAATTTTTCCACATTTCTTTGAAATTAATTATAGACATTTAAACTTACAAACATTTTAATTTAGTATTTTTCACAGTCTATAAGATTCCTTTAGGGTTAATTATTCCCAATGGTTTTTGTTTTCATCCTCTTTTAAATAACAAATGTAGGTTTTTTTCTATATTTATAAGTATTTGGCTATGGCTATAATGAAATTTTTGTTCTTTTTTCTTTCCGTATTTAATACAAAATTGTTTACAAATTCGATTTATTGTAATACTGAAAACATGAAAGAATATTTCTTCATAATAATATAGAGTACGACAAAATTTTTATCAGTTAGTTTTGGCGAATTATATGACATTTGAGGCCATTCATTTGAGCGATTTTTGTTATATGCGGTAGGCCATCAGATGGTTTTTTTTTAAATTATTTAATTCAATTCAAATTAATTATTTGATTCAGTTGAAATTTATTATATATTTAATTTAATCATTTATAAATTATTTAATTCGAAAGGATTCTTTATTTTAAAGATTAATTTTTTTTTTAAAAAGATTTGAGATTTAAAAAAGCGATACATTATTTTCCTTTGGATGAAAATAAAATTAAATAATAAAAATAGCTTTTCTTTTTTCGTTTTCGTGCAAGTAAATAAGGTTAAATAAGCTTAAGCTGAATTCAATTTTTATCTTACTAATCATAAGCTAATAACTCATGTATTGTAACACATAATCCATAGTATTTATAGATAACTGAAAAGTACATATATGAAAACTGTATATTTTGAAAACTAAAGAAAGAAATACGTTTGTAGATTTCTACATCTATTCAATTTCTGCACAATTGAAAAGAAATCGATTCAGACATCTGCATACATATAGAGTTACATATATATCTGTACATATATAGATGAAATATATGTATGTGGGTGAATATGTAGTTGGTTAGAAATTACAATTTATGAATTATGTAGTGTGTAACGCGTGAAAAGTTTAGAAAGCTGGATTAAGTGCTAACAATCTCTTGGAAGATTGTTGAAGAGAACTTTTAACGATGGGATTGAAAGGATTGGGAATGAAGAACAAGTCTCAAGCAAAGTTCTATATAACAAAAATCAAAATAAACTCACTAAAAAATAAAGTGAGATATTGATTGACAGAGTTGAGATGGGCGCCAGCTATAAAATGCGCTCAAAATACTGCTTACAATTTAATTATTATGAATGAATTAGTTTTGCTTTCTTTCATTAACATAAACATATACTTCTTTAGTAACAAAATAAAACACTTTCTATCCAAAGTGATTCAATGCAAAGTTATTAATCAGTTCAGTTGTATGCTCATCGAGACCGCAGATTTCCATAATATTCTCAACTCTCGCCCTCGAATATGTCATCGAACGTTTATACTTGCGTAAATTTACGATTACATACCTAAACAATGAATGTGAATAGCAACAAAAAAAACAAAAAGGAAAGAAAATAAATGTTATATATCGTTTTTAAAGTCGCACTAAACCCCATAAAACTTCATTAACACAGCACACACACACGCTCAGAGTGTGTATCTTGTGTTCTTTATACTTACTTTGCGCGCGAATTTTTTGATTCACGATATTTATCCAAAACTTTGCTTAAAAATTCGGACTTTTGTCCTGGATTTCCACGGCCGGCCGAGGGCACAATTGCAAGAAATAAATCGTAAATTTTTGTTTGTGGCAACGCACTAAGCACAGGTAACGCCAGACGTTGTTTATTTTTTTTACTCTAAAAGAAGAACATCCAGTTTAATTCAATAATTATGAGTAATTCTAAAAATAGCAACATTTTTGGTAGCACTCAACTGTACAAATAAACACAAAATTCAATTAAATAAGTTCTTAAATAATATATTGCTTTCTTTCTTTTTTTCCCTCACTTATTGATTTCAAGAATTAGAATTAGAATTATCTTTTATACTAACCTGAATTTTTTCACAACATTCTCTTGCTTCTGTGATCGTCATGTCTTTGTTCCATGGTATTGGAAACAGTTTCGTTTTATTTGCCCAATAAAAAACATCAACATTACACTCTTTTTTGTAGTAACCGAATGCTAGTGCCACAGCAGCATCGATATACGAGAGCCTCTTATAATTATTGAGTAGTTCTAACAATTTGAAGAGAAACATAACATAGAAAGTAACTATTTCATGTCATTCACTTACTGTTAATGTAATTTGTTTGTAAATTTATTATGATACGCATGCGTAGTCCGGTCGCTTGATTGTGACCAAAAGAGTGCACGTAAAGATCTCGCAAATAAGTCATGCGCATGGCTTCCACTTTCTTGGGTTGCAACTGAAATAACATAAACATTTCATTTAATAAATTTCCTAGTTTAATCTGTAATAGTTAAATAGTTAAACATATTACAACCAACCTGTGAAATGTCCTCTCCAAAACCTATATTATCCATTTTCAACAGCAGTACGATTGGATGAATGTTGTGCTTACGCAACATGTTCTTATTGTTCAGAATTGATTGACACAGTGTTAGTATTTGGGGAGTATTGAAGAGATTAAAACGAGCCATGCTACGCCAACACTTGAGCAGTTGCAGATACGACATCGTCGGTATGAGCGCCTCCATGATCGGACCGTGGCACATCAGATGCTTGGGTACCTGGGCATAGTGCAGCTTGTATTTCTTTATGATTTTCAGAGCCTCATATTTATTCTTTGTGGTGCGCAGACGACTCATCGCTATAACAGACGGAGCTATGGGTGTAGAATTTTTCACTGCTTTAGCTTTAGCTGTTGACGGCTCTAAAGATTGGCTAATTGGTTCATTATTCATTTGACTGTGCCTTGATTTCGATAATTTGTTCTGCTTTCTTAAAATCCTTGCACCATTCTTGATTTGACGGTTCTTCTCCATCATAAGCAACTCACTGCACGTTTTAAAAAACGGAGTGACAACACCAGCAGCACCAATGGTACAGTCGCTAACGTGACACATTGTAAGCAGTGCTTTGTGCGTCAGTCCATAAGCGCCACGGTGCAACATCCACATGTCCTGTATAGCTTCCGGTGATTGTAATTCGTACCAAGCTGTGATGGCTCTCCGCATGGTTCTCGAGAATCCCTTGCGCTGGTTAATCGTCTGTATGGAAATGCTATACTTGCAGAAAAGTAGAACATCATCGTCATCGCGTATGCACAATGGAAAAGCAATGCGTACATTTCTCTTCCATTGAACATCCAAATCGGTGGACAAGTAAACAGCATAGACGAAGAGTGCCTATTTTAGTACAGAATTTTCAAGTGTTCATTTTCTTAAATATGTTCTAATGTCGTTCTAGCTCACCTCATCGCGGCGCACTAGTTTCTCTTGATGCAATACCTCGCGGATTACTTGCAAAAACTCTAGGTCGTCCAAAGCATGGCAGGACATCGATAATTCCGGCAAGTAGCGATTGATGTCTATAGGCTGGCGAAGATGGATATAAACGGGGTCCAGAGAACCCAAATAGCAGAAGCGTCGCAACTTAGTTTTGGCATCCAGATCCATGTTTAACCGAACTAAAATCCCCGTTTAATGACGGCCCAAAAAAATTACCAGATAATCGAAGCAACAATAGATGTATCTGCAATTGCAGGGGTTACACACAAGTATGCTTATAAAAAATTCTTAATGCGAAAGATTGAATACGTAAGAATGACAAGTTAGATGTTTCTTTTCGTAACACCTAATGCCTTAAAAAATGAAGGGCCTTATTCAAGGAGTGGACGAAGACTATGTGAAATATAATAAATTAAAGAACAGAATTTTTTTGTCATTCAAGTAAAATCGCTCGGCGTCCAGAAGCCAGATAATTTAGGAAATGGAACAAAAGTTTCAAAAAAGAATAAGAAAAATCATATGGGATTTAGATTGTATTTGTCTTGATTTGGTCGTTCGGAAGTTGGAATTGACAGCAATAGTAAAACATATCCTGTTGAGATTTACATAAGTTAGAATCTCCCTGGGGAGCCGCCGCGTCTTCAAAGGAGAACCGCGATATATTGTAAATATAAGTCTTCTTAAATAGTAATATTCATTCATTTTTCATATTCATTCATATTTCATTCATATTCATTTTTATGGTTTTAAGGAAAGCATTTCTTTTAATTGTGACGTCAAAACAATTCTAAAATTATTTACCCAAACATGCAACCTTGTTTTTATACCCTACACACGAAGTGAATAGGGTATATTCACTTCCTGCTTCCGTTTGTAACGCATTAAAGGAGGCGTGACAGGTATAAAAAAGTATATATATTCTTGATCAGCGTGACCTCCTGAGTCGATTTAGCCATGTCCGTCTGTCTGTCTGTCTGTCTGTGGAAATCACGATTACAAGAGAACGAATAGATATATCTTCATCAAACTTTGCACGAATATTGTATATCACTAGAAACTAATCGCTATTGAAAATGGGCAAAATCGGATAATTACCACGCCTACTTTTTATATTGAATATCAATTCATTCATGCTTATAGCTCAATTTCTCAGCTTGTAGAACGAATTTGCGGTTGAAATTTTGTCCAGAAGTAGACTGTCTCTGACCAAAAAGGATCACCAAAAAGTGGGCGTGGTCCGCCCACTAATTAAATAAAACTCGATTACAGAAGAACGAATAGAGATATTTTCATCAAATTTGGCATGAATATTATCTATCATCAGAAACTCATTGATATTGAAAATGGCCAACATCGGACCATTACCACGCCTACTTTTTATAGTGAATATAAATTCATCCATGCTTATAGCTCAATTTATCAGCTTGTAATATGAATTTGAGGTTGAAATTTTATTCACAAATCAACTGTCTTTGACCAAAACAGACTACCAAAAATGGGCGTGGTCCGCCCACTAATTAAATAAAACTCGATTACAGGAGAACGAATAGAGATATTTTCATCAAATTTGGCACGAGTATTCTCTGTCGTCACAGGCTATTTGAGATTGAAAAGGAAACAAATTAGACAATTGCCACGCCTAATTTTTAAGTAAACGTGTGTAGGGTATATGAACTTCGGCCAGGCCGAAGTTAACACTCTTTCTGGTTTATAATTCTTGGTGTAAAAGCCAACAATTTTTTGACACTTTCCTTTTTACATTTACGTAGAATTGCAATTGCATCTGTCAAAGAGAATTAGCTTTCATTGCAAAAAGTAAACACGTGTTATTCATTCATTTGTTAATTGTTTAATTTGCCCAATAATAATTATAATCAAATGACGGAGGCTAACAAAAAAATTAAGTATTTAGTGGCGGATACAACGGCATTCATCAATGCAGTGCAATTGAATGTAAGCCCTTATATTGAGGACCAAAAATTAGAAAAAATAATCATACCTATTTCCTAACATCAAAGGAATATGCAGAAAATGTTTTGACTGTTCCCGACGTGATGGACGAGGTCAAACATAAACGGCAAATACGCCGCCTTTGTGTGCTGCCCTACGACCTACAGGTGCGTCAGCCACGTCCCGAAAGCGTGAAACATTGCGTGGAATTCGCCAAGAAAACTGGCGATTACGCCAGCTTGTCTGGTATTGATATCAAAGTTATATCGCTGACTTATGAACTTGAGATAGATAATGTGGGAACTGATCATCTGCGCAAAGAGCCTGTAATATCGAAAATTATAGCATCCAGAGACAAGCCTGAAGAGTTTCAAGACAGTACTAAATTAGCTGGCTGGTACAATCCAAAGCCAGGCGAAGAAAGTGAAGATGAAGGCGAACAAAGTGAAGATTATGGGGAAGGTGTAAATGAAGAAGATAAAGACATCAACGTGGATGAATCACCCAGTAAAGATGAGGAGGAAAAGCGTGATATGGTGAAAGAAGCGATTGAAAAACTTATTCTGGAGGAATCTAACTATAACGAAGAGGACGAAGTCTCGCAAGAAGAATTAGAGAAATGTTTTAGACAGCTGAATTGTGAACCTAATGAAAACGATAAAACATGTGAAATACTTGTTCGTACACGTGAACCTGAAGATCAAGATGATTCAGAGCATAGTGATTCTGAGACTTCAGTTTATGATTCGGACAACAATGCACAGGCGAAAGATGAAGCCGACGATATTGATGATAGCGCGTGGATCACACCCTCAAATTTAAAGAAGGTCAAGAAATCGATGGAGGGCAAAGTGGAAGATGACATTGTACCGTTAGTTGCATGCATGTCCACTGATTTTGCACTGCAAAATGTCTTGAAGCAAATGAACCTGAACGTCGCCGCTCTCAATGGACGTATTATCAAAAATATGCGTACTTATATACTGCGCTGTTATGCCTGCTTCAAAACCACCAGCATAATGACCAAAGTATTCTGTCCGAATTGCGGCAATAAAACGTTAAAACGTGTTGCTGTTAGTCTGGATGAAAACGGCAAGCAAGTGGTAAGTAGCACCTTTTCCTTGAGAGCACTATCTTAAATGCACCTTTGAAGTTAAATACAATTTATCTTAAATCCACCTTTAAATTTGAATAGACATTATTAAATTCCAATTGTATTCATTAGATTCACATTAACATACGTCGTCCGCTGACGTCTAAATATAAAAATCAGGCCTTGCCACGCTTTCGAGGTGGGAAACATTCACGTAACCCGATTCTATTCGAAGATCAACCCATTCCCAGGCAGATGCCGTCTCGTGTAGCCAAAACGAAAACAAATGCTTTGGATGAAGACTACATCGCTGGCTACTCGCCATTCATCATGCGCGATGTGGACTCGAAATCGGCCATGCTGCGTTCGAAGGGGAAACTTAAGGAGTGGGCACGCAATAATACATTCGAAGAAGACCGTCGCAAGAAGCACTATAATCGGTTATATAAATAAGTATCATTTACACCATTATAATTGTATAAATTACTCTTGATAACTTTTAGTAAAAAGTACAAAAACATGAATATAACAAATTTTAATGATCTTTATGATGCTTTCAATTTAACGAACAAATCCGAGTCGAGATATTCAGGGAGGCACAGTTTGTATTTATCTGCCAATGTTGGGGGCACAAATCGACCGCCCAAATAATGATATTTGCCTTCAAAATGTTGTGCACATAGTTTTGGCGCAGTTAATGAAATCAACATTTGCGGCTTAATGTTCTCTCCTTCTACTGGTCCTTTTTCCACATCCCAGCCACTAGGTATATCAATACTAAATCAACCTTTATGAAGCATGTGCTACGATTGTAATATTTTAACAGTATAAAAACCTGGCAATTGGTATTTTCACATCCATCATCAATTTCAATATTGGCACGAATGGTAATCGTACAGGCGGCTTAAAACTGAAACCAAACAGAGCATCCACAATCAAATTGTAGTCTTCTTGTGCTTTTGGAGTAGTCGGACAGTCCTCCAAGAAGGGTATATTCATACATTTGGCCTGATGTACTAGGTTCACAAAAGGCGGTTTTGGTACTTGTTTTGGATAGAATATAGTTGGTTTGTAGTTCATAAGTGACAAATGGCGAGCGCAGACAAGTCCGTCTCCACCGTTATTTCCCGGTCCACAACACACCAAGACGCGGCAATGACTAAAATTCAAATCGATATTAGAAAATGCATCTATTTTAATATCTTTTTTCTTGACGCTATCACCTCGATGCAGGGAAACAAGCAGCAATTGCGTGAGCGCAGCTTAAACCAGCCAACTCCATCAATTGGTCAATACTGAAGTTGTACTCGTTAAAGAGCTCCTGGTCGACAAGCATAGCCTCCGTCTGATTCAAAAATTGCATTCTGTTCAAACTCGAGTATTCACGCAGCAGCAACGAATGGATCGATTTTCTTGTAAGTTGATTGCAACTAAAATGAGAATGTTTTTAAACCATTACAAAAAATCAAAACGACGGGAACCTGAGAAAGTGAATTAATTTTATGGATTCGACTTTATGTTGCTGGTTGTTGAAACTAAAATTATTTCTTGGCTCACAGTAATTATACAGTTTATTAATGAATGTATTTGCAGCAACAGATTTTCTTAAATTATGCATATCCGGGCAAGTTCAGGATAACAAACCCAGGTTTTTCTGGTAAGTTCAATATTTGAAACAAAAAAAAAATTACATTCAGATTATATATGTATGTACGTAGTTAAAATAATAACATTATTCTTTTGCTCGTATTACGGATTTTCCTCAGCTTTCAGATTTTTCTATTTGCTACTTCCTCCTTTTCCGATCCCTTTAAAAAAACTATGAAATGTTAATTTTTTTACTTCATTGTTTTTGTTTTGATTTTTCCACTTCATTATTTTACAGAGATGTTACCACATACGAAATATAGTTCAGGGAGTTCCAGTGACTACAATTACTATTTATGACATTATTTTAGTACGAACATCACAAAAGCGCGAAAACAACAAAAAAAGGCATTTTGTACGAAACCCGATTTATTACAATGAAAAAGTAGCCCAATTTTTACAACACTGTCGTAAAAAGGATAATGTTAAAAAGGATACTAGAAATACAATAGATACTAATAAGAATTTTACCAATATTTAAAAATATTGCGAACCTTTTCAAACAAAACATTAGTTAAATATTATTAAAAATGTGTGAAACAGATGTATTGATTAACACTGCAGCAATAATAGCCAAGGATATTATAGCTGATACAGTTAATTCTGCAATTGAACTAAATCCTTGGCAGCAAATTACTGGAGCTCAAATACGTTGCGATGTTCCATCTTTTCCATTGCTGGAGAGTGACAGTGATGATGAAGCTTTTTCTTTTTTTTTAAAGCAACAAAATTTTCTTAATCCTGCAAAGAAAACTTCAATAGAAAAGGTGAACAAAAAACGTACAATACCAAAGCCTCCGAACGAAGTGATCGTGGAGGAGCAGTATCAAAAGCGATCTCACCTCGACGTCATTGAAATACCACGAATAAATCCCATATTGGAGCTCAATCTACTTAATGAATTCGATTCCAGTTCCTTCGAGAGTTACCTACACATGAGCAAAGCTACATTTTTGGTGTGTAGATTGATTTGATTATTTGTACAAAAATGAAAATTCCCCAGACTTTAACTATTTATTGCAGCCAACTAATTCTGTACATTTATATTTTGTTTATACTTTAGAAAATATTCAAAACAATGAGCCACATTCTCACACGTATCACCTTCAGTAATGAGCAAACATTGATTGTGCCACCGCAAACAGTATTCTCTCTTGCCCTCTGGAAACTCACCACCGACGAACACTTTGAGGAAATATCCCGTCGCTTTCATATACCGTTGCATACATGTCACCTAGCGATTCGTAAATTCTGGCGCATTATATCCGAGAACTATGAATGCTTCATAAAGTGGCCGAACTCACATCGTTCTCAAAAGAGCACCCTCAGTAACTTTCGCAACATCCCAGAGCTAAAAGTTTTTCAGCAACTCTTCGGCATAATTGCCACAAAGCAGCTGGATATTTTCCTCGAAAGTGAGGACGAAGAAGTCTCTGTCATACTGCAAATCATCTGTAATGCCCAGGAGAAGATAATTGATTGTTTCGTGGAGTTCTCCAGCGAGTACTCTTTTGATTGCAGTCCCATTGGCCAAACGTTGGACTTAAATTCTCAAACTATACCCGCAGGAAGTTATATCATTGGTGACTGGAGCTTTCCTCTCAGACATTTTCTAATTCGTCCTTTCGAAATAGAATGCTTTCGCCAGGAAACTTCTTTCAATCACATGCTGATGCCCGCCATTGCTTTGGGTGAGCGGGTACTTAACGCAATGTCGGAGCGTTTTCACACGTTATATGCATTGGAAGCGAAGGATATAACCGAGGTGCGCAAAATAATTGAGACCGTAAGTTCGCTGCACAATCTATGCGTTGATCTAGAGGATAAGTATGTATGCAGTGGGGCGCAATCGGCAACTGACAACAGTGCAACAGACTTAAAAACCAAATTAGCTGCATCAGGGTCAAAAGGAAGCGAAAAGAACCAGCAAGGGCTTGAAGCACGGTTGAACCTAATGGAGCGTGTTATGCAGTAGCATCAACAACTCATTTTGATATAATGTTTTAAATTATTTTAATATATTTATTAATTGCAAGATTTAAGAAAAATTATTAAAAACGTATTAAAGAAACATTTTATTGTAAACACATTCGACATTTTAAAATTATAAGTCACACTATTTCACTCATAAACTATAATAAAAATGTCTGGCATCTAAATATAAAGCTATAACAATCCACAGGCTAGTATTCCACACCGCTTCCAGCAACAAAACGAAGTGTGTGTTCATTGCGCCAATTTTCCAGTGCCAAGGCAACATTTTGTGCATCACCGTATGACCAACATAGAGAATTATAGCATTTTTACCCGACTGCTGAAAAGGAAATCCGGTCCACACATGACGAACATCAATTGCAAAGTACAGCAAGCTTAGAAGCAAGAAAGCCAAGGATGCGGTAACAAAAACAAAGGATAATGACCTGACAAAATAGAATTTTGTGTTTATTAACAATCGAAGAGGGCGCATTAAAAATATCTTACCATAAATTCTTGTTAATCGGTATGGGACCCTCTTCTTTTGAAAAAAGACACAGCAAACCTCCCAGTAGTGCTAGAAGCAGTGACCAGGTCAACCATCGTGTTATACGTGATCGCCATTCGTTATGTACCAAGATAATCATCCCAGCAATTAAGCCCAAAAAAACTTGAACTATGGTCAGTAGAGAGCCTTTGCAAGAGAACAAATAAAATTAAAACAGAAGTGTGTACTAAACGAATCAAGTCCGATTAAGATACTCACCGAAAAGCCCTTCCGGATCGAAAGCATTGGAATCGTAGACATATCTTGCCGTTGGATGCTGATAAATGTGCGCATCACCTAGAATCTGCCTATCTATATAACCAGCCGCTCCACCAATGCAATTGGGGTAAGCAGCATTATCGTGCTTTCCGCCGGGACCCAAGTAACCTCTAGACAAATGTCCTGGCTTTATGATTTATCACGATAGCTTTTGTTCGACTTACTTTGGACAACCCTGAACCGGCAGGCCAAATATGACACCCAAGTGGATAATTATCAGGCCTACCATAACGAGCAATTCGAACTTTAACATTATTATCTCATGTATCGCACGTTTCCAGGTTTGCTTTTGGACACAAATAAACAAATGAACAAAACAAACTTAATTATAAAAAACCATATAAAATCATTTTCGGGTTTAATATACCTGCGGCATTACGTAGTCCGTTCGACTAAAACACGTATGCACCACTCCACAGACAAAAAAGGCAACCCCAAACCTTTGCAGAACACCCATTATACGCAACATTTCCAACTGTGGTCCATTAATAGAATTCAAAACGACTCCGATTAGAAACAATTTAAGGGAACGCTAAAGAAAGGCAACAGTTTAAGGTTTAATTAGGAGATTTTAGGTTCCTCTTCATCATTCACCCATATGATTTTCCTATTTATATTCAGTTTTGAACTTCCGCGTGCCAATTGTGACTTCACCGAGATCGGTATGCAAACACCCATGATCCAGAGAAAGGAAGGAAATACAACATCAGCCAGGTGGAGACCATTCCACGATGCGTGTTCAATCCACCAATAGGCACCTCCTCCGCTATTCACGAATATCATGAGAACGATGGCCAAGCTGCAAATATGCAAAACAAAAACAACCTTGCAGCCAAAATCACAGAAAGGAAACCGTAACTATTCTTTGAACTGACGTTCCACTAACCCACGAAAAGTATCCAAACTGCGTAAGCGTTGTTTAGGTATTTCTGTTGTTGTTGTAACAGTTTCAGTCGCAGCCCCGGCCGTGGTTGCCAATTCATCGTAACGATAGGTTATCCAAGCGCACCAGGTTATCCTGATTAAGGATATTATTGAGGCGACCAATAGAATAATCGATAATATGGCTATTGTTATCGATAAAATAAAATAAAAATACTTATAGTGTTTGAAATAAATCGTATCTAAATAAAAGACATTATTAACCATGTATTAAATTGTTATTGATTAACTAATTAATTAGTAATTATCATGAATGAAAGAGATTCATCAAGAATGTTAATATTTAATAATTCTACATATTTTAATATTTATTAGTTGTACCATCATTTTAAAGACAAAAGAAAAGATTGGTATTTAAACCTACAAAAGTTCACGTTGACACCTGGTTTATCGGTGGAAAGGTCACACGTTCCATTGATATTAAGTGTAACGTTATAAACACCAAATTCTTGTAAATCGACTTCATCCAATCCGCAAAGTGCACTTCTATAAAATGTGTTTTACAATTAATTATAAATATAAAATTTCAAATATTTTTACTGATTTTCAAAAGCATAACGTCCAACATCCGTGTCCATTACTTTTAGTTTCAATGTGTGAGCTACATTCAGTGTCAATACATCAATTTTATTATTCATATCCGAATCACCAGATGGTTGCAAGCTACTCAACTTGGTGTACGGACACTTAGAAAAACAAAAGATTTTAAATTAATTTTAGTGTGTTACTATTGCCATATTATCTGGGCAGTTTCGAACTTTTAACTAACCGTGTAGCACTCATCCGATAACATATACAAATATGTTTTTTTCTTGTAGAGGGATTTCAAATACAAATAAGCTTCGTCCACTTTTAGTTCACGCATATTTAGACTACGCCAAATTGGCTCTGTATATTCAACGAATTCGCCCATTTGTCTCAATGGTCTGTCAAATACTGGATAATGTAGTTACTATATAAAAATAAATTACAAATATAAAATCAATTGATAAATTTATACAAACATATACTAAATTTAGGAGCAAGTATATAGAATTCGAATTCTGAAATATATTCTAAAAAAAAATCTACTTGTATGTATATATTATTTAATTTAACATTATTGAAATATACTTATATAGATTTCGATCTCTGTTATTTCAATTCTCGTGTTTTTGAATTATGGCATTATAATGAAAGTTTGAAATTAATGTTGAAATAATCTAAAACATATTTGAAGTTAAGTTGTTCTAAATTTATTTTTCTGTAAATGTAACTTGCTACATTGCAGCTGTTATTTTTAAAGAGTCACTTCTATAATAAAACTGTAACAAATATATTGAAATTAAGTTTCGAACAAGCTTAATTTAATAGGGGGAATTACTCACTTTCGTTCTAACTCGAGTTACGCGGTTTTGGTTTCTGGCCACAGCCGCTGAAAAGTGAAATCAAATGGTTTTTCAACAATAAAAAGAAGTTGAAATGTAAGGGTTTTTTAATTTTTTTTTTTTTTACTCTCTAATCAATGAGGTCAATATCAAATTAATAACAGCTTTAATATTACATTAATTTTTTCTATTTCTGTTCTATCGTTTAACTGATATCGTTTCTGAGAAGTTTTAGAATCTTCATCTTGGAGATTGAGTTGAAAAATAATCAAGAGTTGTTTTTTCTTCTTGCTCTGAATTGTGTTCACTTTCATTACAAAAACTCATTGCTTGCGTTGTTATAACTCAATCTCATGCACTATTCCACTATAACTAATTTTCTTTATTTTCATTTATTTACTCAAGGTATTGAAAAAAAACACTTTGTAGTATATTCAAAACTTTTACTTGCAAAAACCATTTTAATATCTTCTCTTAAAATCAATGTAAACTTTCCAACAATAACGAACGACAGCACCGCAAACAACTCGAATTACACGTCAACTCGTTTGTATTCCTACATATCGTACATACGTTTTGTTTTCATTTTCTTAAAGATCTGGGGGGATTAAGTAACTTTATAGTGCAAACTTCAACAGTGTTATTTATTTCATTATGCTTTTTTGTAGATGAGAACAATCTGTAGATTATTATTATTCCTTGAAATTAGTTTTAAGAATACGATCACTCGCTTGAACTAAACTAAAGCGATTTTGTCATCATTCTACAGAATTCTTATCAAATTTCAAATAAACGTATATTTATTTAATACTAGCTTTGGCCCGGTGTGCTTACCTGCCCCACAAATACATTTAATAACTACAAATATAATAATGTCTGTGCACTTTGTATGGGCGAAAAATATAAATTAAGTTAGAAAGCGAAAAGTATTCATACTCTTGAGGAAGTCTAACATCCAGAAATGGAGATTATCGACATAAAATCATAGAATCGGCGTCGTAGTCATGTTAATTCAATTAACATAAAAATCTTAGGAGATGAGCAATGGTGAGCTATGATGACTAGAACGGTTTTAAAACAACAACTACAAAAAGTATAACTTCAATGTCTTTTATTTTGTTCTAATACAAGATAAGTTACAAAGAATCTTATTAAGAAACATCTCAGAATCTTTTTCATGTACATATAAACATTATTAATCATGTACGAGTATTTATAAGTATGTAATACATATGAGTATAGCAAAAATGTAGACGCTCAAAAAACATCAAATATAATACTTTTTCCAAGTAGAATGATTTATTGTACACAGTTAAATGAAGAACTTTATTTATTATATTAGTTTATGTTATGCTGTCCTTAATTTATGGATTGAATTTATATTCCATATTAACTGATGAAGTGTTCGTATCTAAAGCTACAAAACATTTAACAGAAAATCAGTAGTTTATTCGAAATAAAATTATTGCCTAAACTTAGCGATTTTTCATAAGAAGTTCGCAAACAAATTTGGTAGAAGCTTGAACATTAAATCAACAATGTTCGGTTACTTTATATTCATATAAACATTCAGATATTCACAATTTTCTTAACTAACGTTTTGATTTCAAATGAATACAATTATCTTTATATGTATAATTTAAAATTTGTCTTAAAAAAATATCAGAAATAAAAAAAGTATAGAAAAGAAACACCTTTAAATTATAGAGAAGTGATGGAAAAGTAATTTACGTCGACAGTGTTGACACAGATTTAAATGAAATAAGTAATTAGTACTAAGCTATACTAAATTGCAAATAAAAAATTCTACAAATTTAATAGTTTCACAAAGTGACAGCAGTTGGCTATCTTAACTAAAACTGCAGCAAGAGTTGGTTTTCTTGGCAGTTTTGTAAAAGGCTTTGCTTTGTATAGACAAATTCTCAGATTTAACCACCATCTCATCGAGTTTTTCGCCACGTTCCAGTACAGCTTCGATAGTATTTTTTAGGATTATTTTCGTTTCGTCGAGATCGTTCTGCATTTTTGTCAATGCATCGGCCTCTTTTGGATCCTGATATTTACTCAAATAGGCTGGAAGTACGTTGAAATCGATAGTTGATTCAGTGCCAGTTTCCCAACGATCAGCAGGAACCCTTACTGTGAATTCATCGAGTATTTTTGTGATCAAAGTGTGAGCCACCCGCTGTGGATACTCATGGTCTGCAATGAGCACCCCAGCTAAATTGTCTGCTCTCACGTAAACGTGACACATATAAGCTTCCTGCTTGACAGACTGTCTCATCGCTGGTTGGGTTCGCTCGACTATCGTTTTTGAAGCAAATCTAAAAGAAATAAAAAGGTACAAAAAATTAATGGAGATGGAATGGAGTACAAATATTTGTCACTCACGTCATGAACTCTTGAACAGTAGCACGCTGGAAAAACGAAAATGACTGCAAATCAAACACAGACTTTAGAGGACGAGCTTCCGTGGCACCAACTTTTGCTGCACCCTTATAGAAAACACTGAGCGAGAATAGCTTAACCATTTTAACTGCAACTTGGATTTTACGTATTTCTTTTATTAGATGTATACTTTACTAGATACCAACGTAGAAGTTACGGAGTAGTAAACAACAGTGTATCTTGTAAAGAAGAAAAGCAATTTTATTTTGAATTGAGCCACAAAAATTCGCAACAAAAAATTTCTACTTTCTTCGGACAAGTATGTTGATGTAGTGTGGAACAGCGTTGTCGTTTCTTTTGCGATAGCAGTACTTTACTACTATTAGAGAGCATGTACTATGTTCTTACAGTCAGTACTACTGTTTTACATTGATTGTATTAATAAAAACAAAGAATTCTCACATTCTCACAAAGAATGTCAAATCATTCGTTTTGTAGGTTTTTGTAATTTTTCCAATGTTGTGCATAACATAAAATCCCTTACGGTGTATATTTCATATTGTTTTTGTACGACTCCGTTCAAAAAAGTACCCAACAAACTATTGTTCACGATATGTACCATTTCTCAAATACCTCACCAATAACGCTACAAATGCAAAATGCAACAACAAAACCGCTTTCCCAACGGTAGCTGCGTTCAGCCGCTGAGCACTCAGGCAGTATAAAAATGTTTCGGTAGAAAAAATGGCGACCGCTTCATATAAAATGTAAACATTATACTGTTTTAGACTATTTTCAAAAAAGGCGGCGCTCACTTCGCAGGCCGACATGTTCAACTTAAAATTGAAAATTTTCTAATTTCGAGGATATATAACTCTGAAAATAAAAGATACCTGTAGTAAGTTTTGTTGCTGTTGTAATTACTATAGAAAACAACAACGACGAAACAATTTGGCATTTTGTACGAATGTAAATTTAAACTGGGAAACGCAAGTCTAATGTATCAAAGCAATGTTTTAAATACTATATATATTTTACCACAGACGCGAGTTAGTAGTTATTACACTATTTTTGGCTGATGTACAAATAACAAAACACCAGATTTGACATCTCTGGTTTTATTCCCTTCAATCTATTACAATTTTTTTCAATACATATATTATCTCAACAACGTGCAATAAAACGTCATTAACAGCTGATCTGTACGTCTGCGGAGTGATTACATGTTTTGAAAAAATAGTAAAACCATAAATTAAAATTAATTTAAAACAATGACTACCGCTGGAAAAACAGTAGCCATCGAATCCTTGGATAAGGATCAAATGAAAACCGTGAGTTAAATATTTGCCACAAGGCGACCAAAATCGATTAATATAGTTAATTTTTTTGTGCATTTTTAACATAATTATTTTCGTAACAGTTCTCGGATTTTCTGATGTCATATAATAAATTATCAGAAATGTGTTTCACCGACTGCGTGCGCGACTTCACAAGCCGAACGCTTAAAGAAAATGAGGTAAACAAATCATGTCGGATCATTGGTTTATCTATTTCATTCGTGTTTCTTTTAGGAAATATGCTCCCTTAACTGTATGGAGAAATACTTAAAAATGAACCAACGAATTTCGCAGCGTTTCCAAGAGTTCCAAATGATTGCCAACGAAAATGCGTTGGCTATGGCGCAAAAGACGGGAAAGATTTAATTTGTGATTCTTGCAACGCACTGTTGTATGTTAGTAATAATGAAACATAATGTATTTTAATTGCTACTTTTAAAGAAAAACACTATGTAAAAACGATGTCAATAGTAAAATTCCTATAAATGATAAACTGAAAAATAACCTTTGAACATAGAGTTAATTTTATTAGATACCTAAGAAAAAACGAAGTTAGCAGCCATTTTTAATACTAATTACAAAGATTTTAAGTAAACGGCTTATTATCATTTAAATAAATACGCAACAACAATGTTATTACAGAGAAAGTGAAAGTATTTGATTTCAATGCATAATTTATTTATATAGGCAATAAAATTTCAGAGTAAAGTTCCATTTATTAATATCGATTTTATAATAAATGACTTTTGGTAAGTTAAATAAGATATTTTAAAATCTTTTGAGCAATCTAAACAATTGATGCAACAATTAAAGAGTATATCTTATTTTAAATTCACATTCGCTTATAAAGCCTCGCGAAGATTAAAGAATTAGAAGAAACACTTTTTTAATCCTATCATAAATAAAAGTTTAACTTAAAAAGCACTATTAATTTATAATTTAATTATTCTGAAACATTTATACAATGATCTCGTTTTGTGATTGTATTGCAAAATGTTTGTATAAGCTTAAAAGTAAATATTTTATTTCGAAATACTAGTGACTGACACCGTTATCTGCTTGTATGCCCTCTGATTCGGTTATCAATGCATACTCCAAAATTACACGACCTTCCTTGTATCTGAAAAGAATTCAGAAATAATGACCCGATTGTATTAAAAATAGATTTGAAGCTAAAAATATATGTATTAGTTCTGTAAAGCATTCTAGATTCCATTCTACAATTCGTACATGTAGCAAAGAAAGATAATAACAAATTCACAGATAAAGTGTTAATGATGAAATCAATGACGAAATTTCTTTAATAGCTATCTTGTTTCTTATCCTTCAACACACTCAGTTTATTATTAATGCGCACACTTACTTTTGCGTGTTATCCGTGGCATATTCGTACATCCAGCCAAGTTTGGAACTGCAATTTTTGCACATAACGTCCCGTACCATGTGTCGTCCGGTAAGCATAACACGCTCCTGTACTCCGCTGAAGGTAAGGTTGACGACCCGTTTAAACAGATAGGCTCGACCTTTATATATAAAGATATACATGTTTGGTATATATTTACGTGTATATATAAAGAAAATAGCTGTTTTTAAAAAATTATTCTATGCATATGCTAACCCGTGGCTCCTGTAAAACGCGTACTTATAAGCTGTGATTTGTTGGTCAGATTTGCACTACACTGGGCGCAATTAAAGAGTTTAACGCCGCCAAGATGCTCCAGGAAAATTCGGCCCATATTAGGTCAAAGCTGAATATAAATATCAGCAGGTCGGACAGTTTTCTTGAAATGTTTTATAATTCTCGAATTCCCCAAAATTATTGCCCAAAACAAATTGTGATGTAAAAAATTTTCGTCTACTCCGAATTCTTCTTGTTTTTTCTTCTATTACTTTTATTTCTTTAAATGCAAGAAAAGATTTGCTACGCAATTATTTTAATTTTGTTCACAATTGGCTATAATTTTCGTAAATTTTTTGCTTAACTGAGTGATGGGATTGGAAATTGTGCAAACGCAATGCAACCAAAAGTAAATACACTTGAAGTTAGGCGCGTTGGAGCATACGTTTTTCATATGCTTTAAGGCTTATTCAGAGTTGCATTATCCAGTGTCAGCGGCGCGTTAGCGTCTTCTGCTAAACGCAGCATATTAGCATCGTGTTAAAATATTTTGCAGAGAGGCAGCGTCGAGCTACAGTAACTGCAATGAGTTTTTTCATTATGTACATAGTCTTTTCATTTATACGGAGCGGCATTCGCATTCAAACTCGTTGTTGCACAAATGCATATATTTTTTTACTTCAAATTCCATTCTAAATAAGAATAAGAAAATATATTTATTCCATATTATATGATCATTTGTTTCGGTCGCGGACGCTACACTCACGCTAGAGAGAACGCTATTAAGAAGCGTCGGTAAACGCTAGCACTCTGAATGGTTGTATTAAATTCAAATGGAGTGTGTTATGAAACGATGGTATCGCGACGCTGGCGCTCAAAGATGCCACTCTGAAGAAGGCTTTATGTGGAAGAGCTTCGAGCTGCCAACTCTTTAATACAATTACGTACTCATAATATTTTAATACAAAAGAAGAATTCTTTATAAGGATTTAGGTATTTAATATGAATAGTATTGAGAAAAACTTGATACTGAGGGCTATCACAGAAAAAAATATTAGCGATCTGGGAGAATGTGTTATTCTTTATTTATGACTTTGATTTTTCCCAATTAAATATGTAAAACCTATATTTATTCAACGAAAAAACGTATCGAACCTGCAAATTTTTCAGACAGATTTACAGACCCAATTTTGTAAAAAATATATTAAATATTGTCTTTGTTTTTTTAGAAGCCTTTGATCTGAACTTCAATTTGATTAGCACACAAATCCAAAAAGAGTCAAATTAAATATAGTTTTTATTTATTTATTTTTCAATGTGAATAGTGATTGCTTTGATTTATTTTCTATAACTACAGTGATAAAAGTTAAAAAATACAAATTTCTTTAAAGTCAATTTGTTTGAATAATTTCTCAATACATAAATAAAATGCATACAAAATGTAAGTGTACCTAAGATTGAGGAAGAGCAACGATAAAATATAATGCAATCAAGATGTTAATATCTTGTTATTTATTCTCCTATCTTATCTACGGATTAATTTTCAAGTCAAGCTACTGCAAGTAATATGCACATATAAAGAGATACACGTTCACTTAAAGTCAAATTGATTTAATGTTAATGCAAGGTAATTTTAAGAATTACAATAGATTAATAAGCCTGAGTTGGAATGAATTTGCAGTCTAAAATCATTTAGTAAGTGATTCAACGTGATCCTTTCGGCCATCCACAATGCAGATATAGACCGTAACGTTAATTTATTGTATATGTTCTTAACAGCTCAGTTTTTTTTAGAATTGACATGAAATTATGGCCCTTAAAATATGTACGGGTATATATACATATATGTACGTAAATATGTATCATAGTTAAAAATAATCTAAGCTTAGCATAAAACTTAAGCGAAAGCACAACTTGTTTGCGAAAAAGTTAATTATAATTTATGTATGTATGTATATACATACTTCAGTATTTCCTGGTGCTAATCCTTAAATAATTTTTGTTTTTAAAACATAGTCTTTTTACGCGATTTTTTAAATAACATTTCTTTCCAAATTTTCATTTTCTTGAAGCATATTTGGTTCCTTCCTTAAAACATGTATATTTTCATTGTTTCTCTGTGCTAAATAGCAAGTTATCGCATATTCGATTTACAATATGAATATCTGAGGAGAATATGTATTTGTTTTACATAAACTTCTCTGGCATTTTAGTGTATTTGAGATTAATTTGTAAGCTCTGGGAAAACATTTTAATGATAGCGTATTTATCATTTGAGAACACTTTGAGAAAACTCGGCACATTTTTGTACAGAAGCTCTGAACAAAACTGTGGATATTTGCGATAAGCCGGCTGCATTTCATCCCATATTGTCAATATATCACATTCGTTCCTAAAGAAATAAAAAAATATGAGATGATAAAAATTCATTAATGGTTCATAGTGCTTATTATATATTTACTTTGCTGAATCGACACAATCCGTAAATGATATTATTAAATACTGAATTTTCAATTGAGAACATTGATTATAAATATCCGAAGACTGTTGACGGCTTAAAACTGAGTAAATATGTTCCGTACGATCACTAAAATAGAAATGTAATGATGGTGTTATATATTGTACATAAGATGATCTTATTATTAATAATACTCTAGGTTAAGTTAGATTAAGTGAACAAGCGGACTCTCACGAAATAATTCCATATAGCAACCTCAGGCCAAGAGTTTGCTCGTTGTACGACTCCAAAGAAAATTAAAGAATTGGAAGAGGATGAAGAGTTTCGTACCATCAAGACTGAGGGGTAAATTTGTAGAGCCCAAGCGTTTTTATCTTTACGCCCCGAAGTTGGGTAATTCATACAAATAGTATTTCAAAGTTTCTGGTTCTAAACAGGATCCACAGATATCAGATACAACGCTCCAGAGTTTTTGCAAATTACCTCTGAGCCCTTGCGACAGGGCTCCCTGTCGGAAACCACACCACTAACTCATTTAGCTGTCTCTAACTTCTGAAAGAAATTTGCTTGTTCTGGGCGGCACCTCCCCCCGAGTATCTTTGTTACACTGAGATTTTTAGGCTCGTTCCAGCCAGATCGTTTCCAAGCAAATTTTATAAATCGTCATTTGTTGTTTACCTTATCTGTTGCATATCTAGATGAGCGTGATTAACGATTGGCCTCTTAGTAGCCAAATGCACCGTCCCAATGATATCTATTGGACCTACAAAAGAACGCAAATCATTATTTCTGCTTTAATACCCTCACATCTCAACGTTATCACATCATATAATATCATTGCAACATTAACAACAGACCTCCAAATACTGCATCTCTTTCGGTATTCATATTTATCCACTCTAACATTGATTCCAAAGATTCCGGGTCCCTCTCTGTGGGAAAGTATTCTTCATGAACATTCTGTTGGTAAAGTATTCAATAAATTATTACAAAATTCGAAATGTCATAAAAGCTATACAGGAAAAAAGGTACATACAACAATCCCTGCATCAAGTATACTCGTAACAAAGACAGCCAAAGATATTGTCCAGAATATATGACGTTGTTTCTGATTCCAAAATTTGCAACACACCGTCGGCGCCATAACACAACCTTGAGTATAGCAAAGAAAAAAGAGTTTCTTTATGCTTAAACCTATGACAGCAAAAATGGCCAATTGGCAAACGCTGTATAGATAATGATAACTTAAGAAATCACCACAACCGGTCGTGACTGTTTCTGAGTGTGATTTTTGTTTGTTTGTAGTGCGTGGTTCTGATTTAGAAGAGTCTTCTACATTGTCTTCGGCTTTTGAACTATCTTCAACTTTTCCTGAACTCTTGTCTTCCGCATTTTCACCGGTCGTTTCTTGTGTAATGTCTTCTTTATTGTCTGTATTATCCACTTCAATAATCTTCTCTTCAACGTTTAAAATTTCGGTTTCGGTGAGTGGTTCTTCTTCCTTCTCGGACGGTTTTTGCTTTTCGTTTTCTTCCTTAATTTCTTCGAATGAAAATTTAATATTGTTTGTATTATTTTCTTTATTCTTCTGCTCGTTTATGGCATTGATTTGTTTTTTAAGTCTTTTGATGTCACTAAAAAATTCATCGTGTTGGTTTATTTTGCTTTTCTTAGTTTTACTCTTTTCCAATTTGTATTTCTCATAATCGAAGTTGCATTCCTCGAGAGTTTTCAAACAATCGCCCAGCTCCTTGCCTGTCTCAATGTTATTTATCTCTTGCATAGAGATGTGATTCTCTTCGAGGAAATCCTCGAGCACATATTTCATAGCGCGCTCCACTTGATCCGTATTCGCTGGCAAGGCGTCTTTTTTACGCCATTTGCGAAAAAATTTTGTCAACATTACAACACCATACAAGCAATAAGGTTTGACAAACATAGTCTTCACCAATTGCCACACATCGTTGAGGTCCTTTTGGGCGAAATCCGAACTGCAAGCCAACAGGCTGGTGGTAAAATTCACCTTTCGCTGTAGACCCCAGTGGAGAATCAGATCGCGATACACCGTGTAGGGATTGTCTTCAGCACGTGCATAGCCAGACTTTTCTAGCAAATCAATGATGGTACCCTGCGAACTAACGGCCAATAGAATGCCGAGTGTTATAGATTTCATCGAGGACTCAGAGCGAAATTGTGATTTATAAAGTCCCACCAGGCTGATGAAGAATAACGCAAACGCTGGTCCATTTTGCCAAGCAAAAAAATATTTCTTGTTGCCATAGGAAAAATAGTAAGCGACAATATTGGCGAGAAATTGCGAAATTGAGTAATCCACGGCGAATGTGCTTGATACGAGGCCCAAGCTCCACGGAGTGATCATGATGAGAATTTGTGTGGCGAATATAATGGAAGAAAACTGCCAGCAAAGCAGCGAAATAGAGGTGAGTATGGTAAACTTTAAAATCTGCGGAAAAAAACAAAGGGTTCGTTTTAGACTACATTTAAATTGCAATGAAATTCAATCGTCATTCTGTGATCTTTCTAAAGAAATTCAATTCAGTTTCATATTTTTGAAGCCATGCATAATTACTTACCTCTGTCGGCCGGAAGGATTTCTGTTCTTTCTCACGTCCAGCGCTTTCAATAGTAACACACAAATAAAACATTTGCCAAAATATAAAGGGAAATGCAAAATTCTCACGCGCTACCGGACGTTCGTAAATTTTGGAGGCATTCTTGTGGAACATGATATAGGAAACAACTGTATAAATACCGCCAAAGACATTCTCGCTATAAAAAAGATAATAAATAACATTGTTGATTTCCGCTCTTGGGGGAAAGTAACTAATTCAACTCAGTTTTTATTTTTTGTCTAAAAATGATGATTCTTTCTTTGAGATTAATTTGATGATTCAAGAGTTTATTAAACTTGTTTATTTTACTAATGTTTGAAAGTTTGTTAAAATTACCTCAAAAAAGATCCATACATGTACATAATGAACACCGTAAAGCCGCCAAGAATCCAAACGAATTCCAAGTAGAACTGATGTGGTTCACCAATTCCATCACAAGTTATTTGCGGCTGAGACACCGAACCCTCGTCCAACGTCCAGCATGTCAAAATTGGAATCTCTAATTTGCGACTAATTCGACGCATACTATGATATAAGTAGCTGCAATTAAGTCGAAAAAAAGAGTTTTAGACAAATAAAGTGATTTGATAATGTGTCCACCCGATAATGTGCTAACCCGATAACAAGCTCTGGCAGTACATGAAATCTCTGCATAACATTCACACTGTTCGGATATTCGATATTGGTCATATTTAGAAGTCTTTCATAGCCTTGAACGAAATCTGGCTCGTCCGTGATGGCTTTATAGAATGTAAAGTAGAGCGCATCCTCTTTTCGCAGCAAGGATTCACGTTGCAGTTGCGACAAGGTACTAAAACGTGTTCGCGATTCGAATACGGATCGCACAAAGCAAACGTAGAGAAAGAAAAATCCAGCACCTGAAAAAACAATAATATTCTTTTAGTTTGAGAGGTCCCATGTTTGGAGTTTAATGCTCTTTTGTTCTCACCAATTAGCAAATGTGAAATTACCAGCAGCAAATAATTTCGCTCCTTCATCTTGTTTGACTGGGTCTACCGTTTTCACTTGATTCGCATTCTTATTTTGAGTTAAATAAATGTGTTTGTTGCACAACTAAATATGTACAAATTAATCAAAAGATTTTTGTTTGAGGCTTGTCTGCGAAAAGCCGTGAACTCTGCAAAACAAGAACAGCTGCTGATATTATGAGAAGCAAAATGTCAAAACGTTCTGAAAGATCAATTTGGTTTCAAAGTAGCCGGATGTAAATTAAAATATTAAATAAAACGAGGAATTAACGATTTACAAGATTAAAGAAAATTGGGAATCCGTTTCATGAAATGAAAATAGTTTTGGAACAGATTACTGTCTTCCCGAAAAGGCCCAGCGAATTGTTGTTTTTGTTGTTGTTGTTGTTTATGATGGAGACACCAAAAACAACAAAAACATCTGTCGCTCTCCCCTACTTTCAAAGTTATAGCCCTTTGAAATTTGAAATTAGTAACCCTATATCTTCTAAACTATAGAAGATATCGGGTATAAATATATACCGTTAGAAACGTAAGTTAAATACCTTTCATTTATGTAAAGTAAAATTTTACCGAAAAATTCATATTTTTGGAGGCATCAGCATTTTAGGAGAAAGCTAAGAAAATTAAATATTGTTATGAAAAACACTATTCTGTTGCGTAGCCGGTGTTTGACATACTGAGGGTTATAATCAAAAAGCGCGGCCGTAGGCCGAAGGCCGGAGGACGCATACACGCCCTAAAATAAACCTACTGACCTCTACTTCGTTATTTTCCGAACAATTATGTGGGTTAATGACTTGTTTTACTTTATTAATGGGCCGGAAATAGTACAAATATTAAAATCGCGTTTTCTCCAAAAATATGCATTTGTTTGTAAAATCTTACTTTACATAAATGAAAGGTATTTAACTTACGTTTCTAACGGTATATATCCATACCGGATATCTTCTATAGTTTAGAAGATATAGGGATACTAATTTCAAATTTCAAAGGGCTATAACTTTGAAAGTAGGGGAGAGCGACGGATGTTTTTGTTGTTTTTTGTGTCTCCATCACAAACAACAACAACAACAAAAATAACAATTCGATGGGCCTTTTCGGGAAGACAGTAATCTGTTCCATAGTTTTTTTCCCCTTTAAATAACAACTAAGATACCAGCTATATTAATTTTTTCAATGCCAAATTTTCTGCTATTCCGACCATTTTTGCACAAATTAATGGATTTGTTAATTTTTTGGTTGGTTTTATCTCAAAACCAAACTTGACACGGGTTGATGAAAAATCGTCCCATAATTGTATATTTTTAAATAAGCATAAATAGGTACTCATCAAATACAACAGTACCTAATACATAATATCAAAAAAATTCATAAATTCCTTGCAACCATGGTGCTTAAAGTTTTTTTTTAACTGACATTTTCTTTTATGCATATTCCCTAGTTTATGCACGTGTGTTTATTTTAAACCAAGTCGAATTAGGAAAGATGTCGGTAATTAAGAAAAGAAAATTTTCGAAGAAAAATAAATCTGGTTGGCGTAAAGCAGATATAAAAGATGTAGAAACCTATCTGGAAGACCAACGTCAAGAAGAACGTGTCGGGTAACACATGAAAGAAGCACGACTGCAACAAGAAATTGTATTCACATTTTTTTTACAGAACATTTACGGAGAAAACAAATGAAGATCTCTTCAGATTAGATGTCACGCCCAGTCAGCAAAAAAAACCTAAACTAACAGAGAAACAAAAACGTAAATTAAATGCCCAGAAACCACTGCGTTCCTTGGATATACTTATAAACCGATCCAAAGTGCAGGATCCAATTGCAAAGAGGTTTGTATAAATATAAGTTGCATTGATGACACTAAGGCCCAGTTTTTCAGTGCTCGTTTAAACGGCGTTTAAACGGAGATTAGTTAAACGCCAAACAAAAGTTAACTGAGATTTGAGTTTTACAGTGCCAGTTTAACTTATCTATGTTAAACGTATCTTTTCTATATTTCATACAGAATTTATCTAAATTCAATTAATATTTAGCGTATACCTAAACCTTTTTTGGCAGCACTGGACAATATTTTCATTTTTACAAAGAGAGCAGCTGTTCTGGTGCAAATAAACAAAATTATTAGCATAGTGTTGAACAAAGGTAAATGTCTGTACTCGAAGAAACAGCTGTTTCTTTATCTATTAAAAAGATAAATTTACCGGAGTTTAACTGAGCAATATCGGCCGGTTAACCTCCGTTTAAACGAGCACTGAAAAACACAATGTGTCGTTTAAACTAAGGTTAACTGAGAAACGACGATAACCGAGCACTGAAAAACTGGCCCTAAGCGTATTTATAAAATACTTTGCTTTGGTTTATAGAAACCACGTCAGGCTAAAGAAATCCGGACGTATAATTGAAGAAGAGGTACGCAATCCAAGTAAACCACGTCATCTTCAAGCGAACAGAGATAGGCAACGTTATTACGAAAAATTGGAGAATAAGCAGGAACAGAAGAGCGATGATCATAAGAAATATGCCAAAGACATATGGAAGGAGGAGGATTTTCGTGATAAAATCCCTGGTCTCAAGGATGAAAAAGGTTGGATAAGTCGCGACTTGTCATTGTATATAAGCAAGAATGTGGGCAAACCGGTCATTAAAGTGCACGACAGCATTAGACATCGCACTACAAAAGCCAAGTGAGCGATGTGGTTTCTTTTGTTTTATGTAGTTATTAATCTGTATCTACTTTCAGGAACTTTGAGGCTCCACATCCCGGCATGAGTTACAATCCCTCTTTGGAAGATCATCAAAAACTACTTGGGGCAGTTATCGATCGTGAAGAAAAAATCATAAAAGAGGAAAAGCATCTGAAACGCGTTACAACTGAAATGTTCTCGAAAGTAACACCAGAAGAAAGAGATGAGCGCAAATTGAAAGAAATGCGTTCGGGATTGGATGACGAAGATCAGCAGGAAGATGTAAAGAAAGGCGGCAAAACTGAAGAAACTGATGCAGAAGAAGACACAGTTTTACCTTATAAAACGGTCAATCCACCAGTTGAAATTAAAAAGAAGAGCAGACAAGCGCGTCGCAAGGAATTGCTGCAAAAACAACTGCAGGAAAGACACAAAGCTAAGAAAGCACTTAAGAAACAAACCGCAGATTTGAATAGGTACGAATATAAAATGTAAAGTAAGGGGGGAAAAATAAAAGTAGCAATTTAAAATTTATAGAATTAAATCCATCAAAGCTGAAGTACTCGCCGAAGCAGAGGAATTGAATAAACTGAAAAAACATCGCAAAAACGTGGCATTGAAGAAGAAATTCCAACCAAAACGTTTGGCGCGTCTGAAGTATACAGACCCCGATGTGGACGTCAATATGCCCGAAGATATTGGAGGTAATTTGCGCAACCTTAAACCAGAATCAAGCCTGTTGGTGGACCGCTTCAAAAACCTCCAGAAACGCAACATTCTGCCGACAAGTGTAGCCACTGGCAAACAGAAGGCCAGAAAGATCAAACGTTTCCCCCGTAATTCGCACAAGGATCCTGGTGTTTCATTTCAAATGTTGAAGGAGATGCGGAAAACAGGTGATTTTAGTAAGTTGTAAATTACTTTATTGCTTGCTTTTCATTTTGATAATGGCAACAAGAAATTATATGTGTGAAATTGTAGAATAGACAGACTTTTAATTAAAACTTATTAAACAAGAACATATACTAGTTTCTTAATATTTGGAAAGCAGTTTAAATAAAATATGGCAAGATAATACTTTTTTCTTGTTTTACATAATAAAGGTGGGTAAATTTAGTTACTTTAAAACTTAAGTTAAGGAAGTTTAAAAAGTTTTGAGACATTTCACTTTTGTATGGATGTACTGTATAAACTTAAGTCGATATTATATATACTAAACATTGTTGTTTAAAAAACATTGATGTTCGACAAGTGTCGAGGTTGTGGTTCTTATTTTGTTTTAATTAGTTCTTTGGTAAAATATGCTGAAATGGTGCTGCTGCGTTGGCATAGTGTATATCGTTCCCCTCTGCTTCATCCTCCGTCAAATATAAACTCTTATCACAAACCCACTTTCTCCCAGAATTTGCTCATACGGCTGCCTGTTTCAAAAATGCTTCGCACCATAAATACTTGCAACAATCCCACGACAATCATGGCAACGATTTGGAAGAACGACCAAGTATTCACCTTGAAGAAATTCGCTTCCGCCAAGTTGCGATCTCGTGCCTCGTTCGAACGCAACATATCTTGCAATTGACGCGCTTTCGTCATCAGCATTCGAATGCGTCCAATGTAATCCATGATGTCCTGCACTTTCATCTCGTAGTATTCTTCCGGTGTCAGCCCATCGAGAACATCATTCCACTGATCGTCACCCAAATTCTGCTCCCCTTCCTTTTCGACAATCAATTCGAAAAACACAGTCTTGCGATTGAACGAACTAAACGTGTTATCAAAGCAGAAGCGGTAATCACCCTCTTTTCGCACGTCATAGCGATGTATATTTTCAGGCTTCTTGAAATCACTGACAATAATTAATCCTATGGGATCCGATAATGAAAAACTGATATCTAAATCCCCATGTCCACCATCGATAACTTGATACTCAATGTCAATTGATTCGCCTTCTTTGACATGGTGGAAAAAGCACTCGTTTTTACCCGCATCAACGTGGACAGTCATTTCTTTGTCGTAGCCGAGCGACCGTTTAAAAAGACAGCAAAACCCAACAAGCATTAAAATGCGTATTATTCGATTCTACAAAAGATAATACAAATATATCATTTTATTTACATACATTTGCAAACGCAATTACCATCTCGTCAAGCAGAACAAAATCCAAAGCCTATTACAAATTTGAAGAAGAATACGCAGAACTTGACAACTGCAAGTTTTGACAGCACCCGGCTCAGATAAAACAATTGAAAATCAAAGGGTTGTAAGTGTACTGTAAACTATTTAGTATGAGAGTATGACATACAAGTGTGACATTGGCAAAAAGGGTATCGAGTGTAAAACAATTAATACATAATTATAATATTTAAATTTTTGATTATTGATTATTATTAATTATGATTGCAATTTGTTTATTTTATGGAATTTTTGATTTTGAGAGCTTTGGATTTGAATGAATAAAGTAAACTTTACGCTTGTGGAAACTCTAAAATTTTGTTATTGTTGTTGCTTTACTTTTTAATGCTGATCATAAAAACAACAACAACCTTTGATCTCACTATATCTCCTAAATAGATAAGGATATAGTATAGGATGGGCACCGTTATACATTTTTTTTCTTAGTAAATAATAAATAATTGGGATAAAACAAAATCCATAATTATAAAAAGTAATTTTTCTCAAAAAGTATTGATTTCTTGAAAAATTTGAACAGTTTAGGAGATATATTGTTAAGAATTCCAATTTACGACGGGCTGTAACTCCATAAATGTACGAGAGCAATAGAGTTGTTGTAATGACTACGAAAAACTAAAACAACAACGAAATTGGAGTACTTCCACAACGGTAAAATTAATCCCAAATTTCGTTTAATAGCATTTGCGGTACCGTCATCTAAATAATTAGTTTTCAAACCTTCCCAAATTTGGCACTTTGGTGTGACTTTTTTTACAGCTTGCACTACAAGCAAACATTTTTTTTGTATTACTTTTCTAGTAAACAAATGGAATAATGTCAAAATCAGCTGTTGTAGCTGTTCAAACAGGTTAAGTCCAGGAATGGTTAAATCGACTTAAAACCTCTTCCGCCACGGCACAAGTTGTCTAGAATGTGGAAAAAGGTGACAACAAAAAATACCAACACTTCCCTCGTAAAGCTTCATAAAGAATTCGTGCTTACTGCTTCATTCTTTAATAACGTCGTTAATTCCGAATTAAGCAACACGTCACAGCCGAAATATTTGTTTGATCATATGTTGCGTTGACAGCGGCTTTAGTGGTGCTGCTTTTACACTTATCTTTATAACTTAACGGAAGAAAGTAATTGTGTTGATTGCCTCAGCAGAAAGACGGGGTCAAACGTGGCATTAAGATTTTTTTTTTCGTAGTGCTCAGGGCTTTTATTTTATTTTAATACATTACAAAGTCAGCATGACTTCTAGCTACCGACTACAACTAAGCTGCTTCTTCCTAATAGTGCTGCCCACGCTTTGCTTGGGTCTGCTCGATGGTCTTTACTGTGGAAAGCAAAATTGCTACGATGTGCTCGGAGTGACACGTGCATCAACAAAGTCTGAGATAGGTAAAGCTTATCGTCTCCTTGCGCGCAAATTTCACCCAGACTTACATCGAGGCGAAGAAGCCAAAGCGGAGGCGGAAATAAAATTCAAACTTGTAGCAACCGCTTACGAGATCCTTAAGGATGACGAGCAGCGAACAGATTACGACTACATGCTGGACAATCCGGATGAGTACTACGCTCATTACTATCGTTACTACAGACGACGTGTGGCGCCTAAAGTAGATGTACGCATAGTTATCGTCGTCACTTTGACCATTGTCTCGATCGTACAGTACTATTCTGGTTGGCAACGCTACGACTCTGCCATCAAGTACTTTGCCACGGTGCCCAAATATCGCAATAAGGCCATCGAAATAGCCAAAGATGAAATTAACGAAAAGATGATCAGTAATAAACGGGGGAAACAACGCTTGTCTAAAACGGATCAGAAGGAGGAACTGGAACGCATTATACGGAAGGTTATCGAGGAGAGAATGGATGTGCAAGGTGGCTATGCAAAACCTTCCCTGCTCGACTTGATATGGGTGCAATTGGTCCTTTTCCCCTACACACTGCTCATGTTTATTGTGTGGCATTTACGTTGGTTCTGGCGATTCAATGTTTTAAAACAACCGTACGGCAGGGAAGAGCAACTGTATCTGATACGCCGTTATATGGAGATGGGACAGAACCAATTCAACGCCCAAGAGGATAAACAAATCGAGGAATACTTGAAATTGGAGTTGTGGAAAAAGGAAAACTTTGTGGAGTGGAAGGCAGAACAAGATGAGGAAATGAAGAAAAAAATGGCAGAAAACCCGCGCTATAAAGCATTCAGACGCTACATGAAAAATCATGGACCGGGACGTATAACTTTCGAGGACTAAACATGTTGACACGAAACCAGGATGGACAATAAATGAAACATTTACGTCTCAGTGTGAAATATTTTTTTTAAAACATGTTAAATTTTAATGTAGCTGTGCCAAAAGTTGACATCAAGTTTTATTGATTTCCAATGCATTTCTACAGTACTTTACTAGGATTTATTATTGAAAATTTTTCTACTATTAAATTTGTTCTAATTTCCATTAGACTAAATATTTTGTAATGTAATTTTATGCGATTCTTTGTCCGATGTACTAAATTTTTTCAAATACATAAAGCTTTAGTAAAACAAAAAGAATTTATATCATATAACGTGCTCGTTCAATGAGCTCTGAGTCAGTCTGATTTTAACCTTACTTTGCGCTTTAGTTCATTAAACCAATATATTGATATATGTATATATGTACATATATCATATGTAAACAAACATTCAAGTTCGCTAAGAAATTTTAACTCGACAACAGCATCATTGAAAAAAGGAGAATTATTTATTTTGTTTCATATAACTAAGATATGTATTTTATTTGCACAGTTGCTGTTAATAATGGTATAGTATTTTTAACTTGTATGACTACAAATTGGTAAACATACAAGGTCAAACATGCCGTTGTTTATACAAGTTTTGTACTTTTTGATGGTGTACTTTAATTTTTGTTTACTTTTATGAAAATGGTTACGTTATCTTGTTTTACACAATAGATTATGATTTGCGCCTTTATGCGGTATAGTCAGGACGAAACGAAATCGGTGACTCTCTTTCGTCGATTACAGAGATGTCCACGAGAAGCACAGCATTAAAATGAAATTAAATGCATTCAATGCCACAAAGTATTCAATACCAACAGCGAGTTAAAGAAGCATATGGCTCAATATATTGCTCAGAAAATATTTTCATGTTCGATTTGCAGCAAAACTTTTACCCATCAACCATCATCAATAAATTATACGTAAATATAATAAAAACAAAAAGAAAACATAAAATCAACAGCTCTGTAACATTCCAGATTTATTCACCCTTTTGAATAAATAACAGTTGCATTTTTCTGAAGTTTCCTCAACCGGAATGTTTACAAAATTATAAATTATACTTAATTAAAAACTTACCGCTTGCCGCCAATGCCAACATACAGGTGAACATACATAAATTGGATTTTTCTCGCCTCCATTTTTGTATTGGTTAAAATTATTGAAGATTATTTTGCTTCTGAGAAGGAAGTAAGTATATTTGATATTGCCTTTATTTATTCTTTTCTCTTTGTTTTTTCGTTTGTTGTAATTTTTTTCTATTAAGAAAAATTTTACATATGTATGTATATAATTCGGATCAGTATTTATTTATTCACTAAAAAGTATAGCATTTATACTCTTTCAAACATTAATTATTTAAATATTAAGCTTGGAAACTTACACTACATTGATATTCATAAATTAAACGTTAAATTACAAGAGCATAAAAAGTAAACCATTAGCATCTTTTTATATATGTATGTACGTATGCTTTCTCTTACAAATATTAACATTCATAAATACTACTTTTTCGATTCAGACTTGTACATTGTCCACCATTTACTACGTCTCTTCTTCAGAGTTGCTGTCATCATCTGATTTAACACGTTTCAATAGTGTTAAGCGGGGATAGTTATCGGCTATGGCTTCATCATAGTCATCATCCATGTCATGTTCGTTCGCCTCCAGATGCTCTTCGCTCATATGAATCACCGATGCCGTCTCATCTTCATCATCCTCGATGTACTCTGTCGTGAATATACATTCCTCGAGCGCAACATCTTTTATCGCTTGTAGTTCGCTGCGATCACAATCTTCTGATGTCTGGTCGTACTCGTCAGGCCCACTCATTGCAACGGCACGCATGTGCTGCTCTGTGTGCGTCTCTAGATAGGCTTTCTTGGTGAAACCCTTGCCGCATATACTGCACCTGAATTTTTTTTCGCCGGTATGAGTGCGGATATGCACACTGAGCACGTGAGCGTAGGCGAACGCTTTGCCGCAAGTGGTACAATTGTAAGGACGCTCCCCGGTGTGTGTGCGCTCGTGTTTAATGCGGGATCCGAAATCGGAAAAGCGACGATCACAGTACTGACAGGCGTAAGGCTTGTGACCCGTGTGTACACGCATGTGGCGGCGCAGTTCAACTGCAGATACAAACGCTTTGTCGCAGAACTCGCAATTAAAAGGGCGGTCGTTGTTGTGACGCCTCATGTGAGCGTTGAGTGCGTGTTGGTACTTGTAGCTGTTCCCACAAATTTCACATATTTTCGTCGGCTTAGCATCGGGAGGTAGCGAATTGCTTTTGTGCGTTTTCTGGACAACAGCGATTGGCTTAAGTACGGTCGATGTTGTAACAGAGCTGCTCATGGTCTCATTCTCGTTTTCTTGCTCAGTCTTTTCATTTCCTGTGTCGATCGTCGTCGATACCCTCGATCGGCTACTGATTGACCGTTTGACTGGAGAGCTTTTAAATTTTTTAGGACGTCCGCGTCCACGCTTAGGTACATACTCTGGAATGGGTGGCATGTTCTCCTCGGCAACAAAATCGTCGGAATCTCCTTCTACTTTGACGTCTTCTTTTTAATAATCTTTTTCAATGTTACCAGACTTGTATTTTCCAGCTTTTTTTGGAGCGAAGGATTTCCAAACTGTTTTACCGCAGCTACTTGTTTCTCGACTTTAATTTCCACTGTATTTTCTTCGCTATTGTCGTCTAGAATTTCTTCGGCTTCATAATAATCATCAAGATCTACTTCCTCCAACTGTTGTTCCTCCTCCTCCTCTTCCTTCTCCACCTCTTCCTCATCGTCATCCTTCTCCTCATCTTCCTTTTCTTCCTCTAGCGTTTCCTCCTCTTCCTTTTCTCCTCCTCCTCTTCTGCTGACATTTGTTCCAATTCTTCGTCAACCTCAAGAGGAGAAACAAGAGCTTCATCTCTCTCACTACATACTGGCACTTGTTTTGGCATCTGCTCCAATTGCATGGGCATTAAATAGGTTGTACTTTCTGGCTTTATTCTTTTTATTTTCAGACCAGATGGTATTTTGATTTTTTGCTGTTCCAATTCATATGTAGCTAGAGCATCCTCTTGTTGTTGTATTGTGCGAAATACCGCCATGGCCGCTTCACATTTCTGGAGGAAACGATAAGTCGTTGCTAAATTCCAGCACGCACTTATTACATATTTTGTCCGGCAGTTTCGTGTCCTCACCAATGCTGAGGTCGGAGCACTTCATGATTTTTTCGACGATTTTCATTTCTGTATCGTCATCCCGGTCGAACACGGACATCAGTTCGCCGTCTTGTAAACATATCACACAAACTAGATTCAAATCGATTATAATCGACATTTTTACATGCAAATAATTCCAATTGTTATCGTTCTTTCAATGTAACAATATTTTTGATAAATATATTCCAGATGAATGAACTTATAGAATTTACCGAGAATATACGCTTGGGACAAAACTTTTTTCATTCTCTATTGTCAAATTATTAATTGTGAATGTACGTTAATTTGTGCGCCTGTCAAACATCTGCTATTATTTTCATTACAGCGTTGTTAATTCCGGAATTAAAATTTGAATTACCATAGGTACAGACCTCCAATTTCGTTGTTGTTCTGGTTGTTAATGTAGATTTTGACGCTTTCCTCAACGATAAGAACAATTGTGTGCGGCCTCGTTTGGGGCCGAAGTTACAGCCCTTTAAAGTTTGAAATTTAACCACCGATATCTCTGAAAATATAACAGATTTGCGGATGGTGTTGTGAGCGTTATTAAGGTATTAATAATATCCTTTATTTATGTATAATATATAAATTGGTCGAGAACCCATCGCTATTGGAGATAAACACATTTTAATATTTTTAGTTGCACTGTTGCGTCGGTTGTTTTAATGTTGAAGTTATATTTTATTGGTGATATTGTTATCGGCGTCATGTGCGCGTAACATTCTTAATAAAATTTCGGATGGTGTTCTAAACGAGGACATCATTCTTTTTTTTCGAACATAGAAACTTTTTAGACAATCAATCATTCAAACCACATTAACATAATTCATAACAATTTCAATAAAAACATTTTATTTTATGAAGCTTTGCGCAGCGAAAAACAGTTTTCAAGTTTCCATTAAATATGTTGCGCAATTTTCTTTATTTTTTCACAAATAATTTTCTAATAATTTTTAACCTAACCTTATCGTTGTGAACCCACAACAATTTTGTTGTTGTTGTTGTTTTAGTTTTTTATGCTGATTACAATAACTTTTTTGCTCTCGTATAGCTATAGAGTTATAGCCCGCCGAAAATTAAATTCTTATCATATCTCCTAAACTGTTAAAGGTATCCATATAGGGCTGGTACAGTTACAAAGGAATTTGAAATACCTATATAATAAATATATGAATGCTATAGTTTAGGAAATATAGCAGTTAAATTTAAAATTTCATCCGGCTCTAAATTAGGAACCGGAAGTGAGCGCACATTGCCGTTTTCTTGTTGTAAGCACCGTTAAAAATTACGGTAAACGGAACCAACATTGGAGAAACCACCCGGATCCCGATTTGTTCGGACATTTCAAAACAGCAGTCATTTTTAAAAATCAGCTGACATGAAATGTGAATGTTTCCGAGCAGATATCAACAAACATGAATAACGTATAAAATAGAAACTGAAATTTTAAACGGTTCGAACTTCACAAGTGCTTAAAAACAATGGAAAATCCTCTAAATAATTTCATAACAAATTTCACATCCTTCTTTGTGGGTCGAAATTTCACTGCAAAGGAGTTTAAAAATGCTGCGAAGATATTTAGAATACACAACGAAAAGCTAAAAGATAAGGGCGAAATAAGTTTTTCGATTTCAGCCGGCATATGGGAGAAATATTTTGGGCAAACGATTGATCTGGAGTTGTGTGATAAATTAGAGGATGCCGAAACACAAAGGGAAACTTTACAGCAACTGCTTGAATCAGCATCCCATTGGATGCCGTATCCTGTGCAAGAGCTGATTATAGCGGAAACACGATGCGCGGTTTTTCTAAATCGTTACATTTGCATCGAAGCTTTGATAAAGCAAGTTTTGACGGCCGACAATGAAAATGGACACAACCCGTTCGGTGTGCTAAAGAAGCGCTGTGATCGCAAAATCCAACTAAAAGAAAATGAAACGAGAAGAGATGGTAACAACTTACCAATGTATCGCGCAAGCTTGATACACAGTGTGCTACGTCGCATTTTATTTTATTCCGAATGGATGGAAGTAGATGATAACGCAACGCATGATGAGAACGTTTTGCGACTGCGTGTTATCAGTGTTACTGAGGACATGGATAAAAATGATAAACATTCAGTGTTCATTAAGTGCGGATCAGTCCTGGATCCAACGACTGGAAAGTTGGCAAAATTACAAACGCAGGAATATTTAAAGTAGGTACACTTAAAGTACGTGTTCTCAGAGTTTTAAATGACACTCCTAAGCTGTCTTTAATTGGCTCTTCGCGTAATGAGAACACGGTTTCAAGTTACTATTCTGTTTTGTACTTGGAAAAAAGCTATTCCGTAGCATTGTATTTGTATTGTTATTTGTAGTTTACGTAAAGCAGATATGCGTTTAATGGCCATGCATAAATACGGCATCCGTACCAAAAATGATCAACTTTTCATCGGGCTAATGGAGCGCCTGGGCGAAGCCGCTGTGACTGTCGACTTGCTGGAGGTTAAACATTCCACACCCGTACAGTTAATACGCAATGGACAGGGCAGTACAAAAGGTTTAAATTGAATGAGTATACTTTTACTTTATGATGCTCTACCATGCACAAAATCGATGAAGATTTCTTTACATGCTCTTTATCTTCTTAAGGTGCATCATTTATTCTATACAATTCTGCACGTCTTGAGACTCTGTTGCGTAAATTTGAAAACCTCGTCGCAAACTCTACATATTCCGAACTACCATCGATGGATGATACCAATTTTAAGCTACTCGGCGAGGAGGAAGAATGGCAACTTTGTTTTGGTTATATTTTGCAATTTCCATATCTAATTGAACGCTGTTTGGAACAAATCGAGAGAGGGCTGTGCTCGACACATTTAATTGTACGCTACTTGAGTGGATTTGTAGCAGTATTTAGTATTTACTATCGACGTGTACGAATATTAACGCAAGTATGTTGCATGTATCATTCAATTGGTCCTCAAGCTTTCTTATTAATTGGCTGACATATTTTTTTGTTTCTTAAATTGCTTTTAGGAAACGCGCGCTCATTTGATGCCATACGTTTATGCAAGAATTTATCTCATTAAAGCAGTGCGTGTGGTACTTAATCAAACCCTTGCCTTGCTTGATATCAAGCCCATGGACTTCATGTAGTAGTTCAGTAAGAAGAGACAGAAAAGACAACGAAATTCGTGAAGTTATAAAAACTTTTCGCTTTGTTTGCGTTTTATTTATTTTACTTAAATACAACACTTTTATTTATCACAATAAACTTATGTAATCTAAAATAGTTTACTTAGTAATAAGTATAACTAATAACATTTTATATGGTTACAAACTATAGGAAGGACAACAGGAATTAATGAATATTTAAAATAACGAACATTTTTGGTTTTATTGAAGTAATAATACACGCACACACCTAAATTAGGAATAAAATACAAATTTAATATTCTAAAATAGTGGAATTTTTTTATTTCACTAAAAATTTACATATACTCGTAGCAATTATAAATAATGGTAACAGTTCCTCTTTCAGTTGATAAAACTGCAGACTACAAACATAAATGTATTAAATTTATAATACTATAATTAGAGATTTCAGATTCTAAAATCACGAGCTGATTGATTTTTTTAGCTTAGCTATATTATGGAGGAGAAATTAGAACATTATTAAGGCACCTGCAAAGGACTCTAATAAAATATTTTACATAGCAAAAATATTTTTAAACTGAATTTCAGTAACCTTGTACCTAAATACTATCTTTTTTCCTTCATGCGATTCAACTCCAGAATACAATCCACGTTTTCCTGTCTTCCGTAGAACAGCTCCTCCTCCAGCTCCTGGTTTCTTGCCTACTTTAATGATTTTCTCCAGGAACTTGACATCTTCCAGACCCCAGCCGGTGATGTCCTTGTCGAAGCCGTTTATATCCTCGTCCAAGATATCAGACTTATAAATGGCACAGATGCCAAAGCCGAACTGTCGAAAATAACCAGTTTCATTGTTGATCTCTTCCGCTGGAGTGAAGGGACGACTCTCACTGCCGCCTCCGTTCTGCTGCTGCTGCTTTCGCCTGTGTGGATCATACTGGCTGAAAACTATTGGCAGATAGACTTGTTTTCCCCGCAACGTGTTCATGCGTACGCGCTGCAGTGTCTCCAATTTGAATAACATGCCCATCCTCGATATTTTTTGTAGATCAACAGAAGATCCAGTATTAAATCCTGCCCATGCAGAGCATTGAGACGCGAGTAACCATACAGTAACTCACGGAACTCGATGACACGTCCTCTCTGCCGCGAGTAGTTGTTGACGTTTTCCATAACCTCATTAATCACATCCTCGAGGCCCTCCCGCATGGCTGAGCTGATTTTATGCTTCGGATTTGCATGATCTGTGGTGTAAAGACTGCGTGCTATGAAAGACCATTCGAGCAGATCCGCTGTAGACGTGGGCACGAACTTATTTAGATCCGGACTAATGCCTGGAATGAAAAATGGGTTGTTAGTAACAACAACGAACAAAACTAGTGTACTAACCACAAGTGGGGTTACTAATCTTTATTCTACGCGTGCTTTCACTCTATTCATGCTTTATTATCAAGTATTTAAATAGGTTGAAAAACGTATTGCATATATTTAAATATTTATGTATTAAGTTGTTGAAGGTTGTAACAGAAACTACCGAAAGACCCTCAGGTTTTGTAATCAATCCAGGAAGTGGCGTAGTAACATGTGGTTATTTGCAACCGTTGGGGAAGGGGCTGGGGTTGTGGGTAGATAATAGGCACAACTTTATTTTCTACCCCTCTCTCCCCGCAATCGTAGAAGCTTTTGTAGAACACATGCTGGTAGGGGGATCTGGGATATCTCTGAATTTATAATCAATACATGAGACTAAAGAAAATTCTACTTATAGACCATCAACACTGACTACGAAGTGCTCTAAATTTGGAATGGAAGAAACACATCGAATTTTCTTAATAAAGTAGTTTTTATATTGTATATATCTAGTATATTTCTACCTCTATCTCTAATATGTAAAAGAAATATAGAATGTAGGAGGACATAATATTCTTTTTCTAATTTTTAAACCGTGAAAAATGATTTCTAATTGATCATTTGATGAAGATAAAAAAAGATATTTGGTTTATATTTATTTTAATCTATAAGTTATATAAACATATAAATACAAATCTTCTTAAACTGCAACTAATTTAATCCCAAATAATATCGTGGCAAAAATTATTTCAAATGATATGTGATAATAAAATGAGACAACATTTTAACGTTTGATATTTATTTAAAATAAAATTTTATTTTTCAGTTCAATGCCATTGAAAAAGAAACACACACATACATAAACATACACCAAAAGAGATAAAGAAAAACCTTAAAATAAAAGCTTTGCTTAAATTTTTTATTAAAAAACCATACTCTCTCCAATAAAAAAGAACGTGAGCTTATAAAAGGTGCAAATAAACCACAGATTTATGCAGGTCCCCGTCATTGTCGGTTGTTAGGTGTTGAAACATCAACATTTAATTGTACAAACGAAATAAATAAAATATAAATTAAATACGGTTTTAATTGTTTATGAATTATAACTTTATATTTCTGTATATCTTTGGCGATGGCAGTTTTTTCGTTGGCTTATAATCAAGTAAAATAGAAGAAAATATTTAAAGCCTCAAATTTTTAGAACAATTCATCACAACTGAATCGTGTTTCTGTCACGTTGGACGATTCCGAGTAACAGGAAGGAAAAGAGGAAGAAGCGAACAGTGAAAAAAAAATATTCAAGAGAAGAAACACAAAGTAAAAAATTTAAATCAAAATGTTCAAGTTTCTTTCGATCATCTCGTTATTCTCAGTGCTGTTGAGCTCCACGTTTGCAAGTAAGAAAGAGACAGAGTAACGGAGGAGAAGAGAGTGAGGAAGGGGAAGGGGTGGGGGTGTGGTACTAGATAAGACACTTCATACGCTTAGCACACCCTCTGAAGCTCCTTCCATTCCAAAACATTTATTTTATTTAATTTTTCCCCCCGCCTTCCATTTACAGTTGATCCTTACCACATGCCCACGGGCATGAGCACCATGAGAAGTGGTAATATCGGTAAGGGTTTAGGTGAGGGCAAGTACACGCCGGAGGAGGAGAAGGAGACCAGATTCTGGCTGGATCAGGCTCGCGATGATCTGACCGAGAAGGTGGGACGTCGGCACAACAATCGCAAGGCCAAGAATATTATTATACTTTTGGGTGACGGTATGTCGGTGTCTACGTTGACTGCGGCTAGGATCTTGAAGGGACAACGTTTGGGCAAGACGGGGGAGGAAAGCAAGCTGGCCATCGATAAAATGCCATACGCGGGATTAAGCAAGGTGAGTGGTGAATAAGGACATCGTTCAAGGCCAAGGAAGAAGATCAAGGATAAGTTTATTATAATTTCGCTATACATGAAATTGACTTAATCTTCAACTTGAGAGAATTCCTTTCTTTAATATATCAGTATTTATATAGATTTCTTTTATTCATTGTAATTTATAAATATTTTTTTCTTCTCTCTCTTTCTCTCTCACTCGCTGATGTTCTTTCTTCCTTCTAGACGTATTGTACCAACGGTCAGACGCCCGACTCTGCCTGCACCGCCACCGCTTATTTGTGCGGCGTCAAGACCAACATGTTGATGATCGGCGTCAATGCTCACGTCAATTTCAACAACTGTTCGGCCAGTGCTGATAAAAGAAATCACGTTGATTCGATTGCTACCTGGGCTCAGCTCGCCGGAAAAGCTAGTGGCATCGTAACAACGACCACCGTAACGCATGCCAGTCCTTCGGGCAGTTATGCCCACGTGGCGAATCGTTTGTGGGAAAGCGATGCCGATTTAGCGGAGAGTGGCACCGATCGCAGTGGCGGTTGCGTGGACATCGCCACCCAGCTGATTACGCAAGAGCCGGGCCGCAACTTTGATGTAATACTCGGCGGTGGCATGACGAATTTCTTGCCGAACTCTGAAGTGGATGCATTCGGCACGAGTGGCAGACGTTTGGATGGTGTCAATTTAATTAAAGAATGGCAACAAAACAACCCGGACGGTGAATTTGTCACAACACGCGATGAACTGAAGATGGCGATGCGAAACAGAACCAAGCGACTCTTCGGAACATTTAATAGTGGAAATCTGGAATTCAATATGAATTCGAAAGACAAACGTCCGACGCAACCACGTCTAAAGGACATGGCAGTGGCTGCAATCCGTACGTTGTCTCAGAATCCACGTGGATACTTTTTGTTTATTGAAGGAGGCCGCATCGATCACGGACATCATCAGACGCAAGCTGGCTTAGCGTTGGACGAGATGCTGGAGTTCGACGAAGCATTCGAGGCGGTCACGCGCATAACGAACGAGAAAGATACGTTGGTGGTGGTCACTGCGGACCATTCGCATACCATGTCCATTGCCGGTTATCCAGGCCGTGGAAATCCCATTCTTCAGGTCAACGAATATGACACGGATGTATTTGGAACACCGTATTCCACCCTTAACTATGCTGTAGGTATAGAACAGTATTTGCTAGAGGATGGAAAACGCGAAGATTTGACTGGAAAACTGAATGAACGTAAGTTCCGTTTTATAGTTTTGATAAAGAAGGTAGTCTTTTGGAAGAATTTCACTATAACGTTTGACGGCGATGGGAAGGTTTTAAGAGGACGTCCATTGTGGGTAATGATGTTATGAACGAATCTGGTATCCTTCCCTCATGGAACAAGTGAATCTGCGGACTCTTCTTCCTGATGACACCTTCATGTTTTGTCTATAAAATTGTCTTTTAAATACTTGTTTGTCTTTTAGAATCCTTTACACCGAGTTATATTAAAGGCGTCATGGGTACTCATTCCGGCGAGGATGTAATTGTTGCGGCCCGTGGTCCACATTCCCATCTCTTTAGTGGCGTGATGCAACAGAATCTGATTCCCCACTTAATGGCTTATGCAGCCAAAATTGACAGCGGACTAAAGGGTTAAACAAAATGGTTTTAACCGATTGTGTAACCGACAGTAAAAAAGTTTGTTCCATTAAATCTACATGCCTTATATAACCAAAGAATTCAAAACTTTACTAAAGTATTTAACTTTGTTCTTCAACTAATCTCACACTAAGAACAACATTAAAAGAAACCAATAAATTAACAAGTACTCTTTCTTTATACCGATGAGTACTACTTCACTTCAATGAAACCCTTTTCTGCATTCTTATTTATTTTGTAACGACAATTTAATAAATAAAATTATGTTACATAACAAGGCCAGTTCACGGTACATACACACGGTGCATAACAGGGTCAGTTACAGAACACAAATATCCACTCGTAGTAGCACACGATTGCACCATCGTAACAGCATGCATTTCTGTCTCTTTCTGTTACACGGGTTTGCACAGCGGCGAACACGTGAACATCAGAAACAGACTGAGAACGCGGTGTAAATGAAAGAAGGCCTCACACGCAAAACAGGCATTCGGGTCCGGACCACCAAACTGGGAGCATCAAACTGGTAAGTAACCTCTGTCTAGCAACACCGAGCAGCAAGACAACAGCGACAACGAGGGCAACCGTCAACTTCAGCAGAGCCGCGGTAATACAGTTAAGTGTTTTCTGCCGCGCGGGTTACGATTCCACGAACGCACAGACGCCGCCAAACGCGTCAACCACGCCGGGGTAGACAACCACGCCGCATGTAAGTCAGAGCAAACTACAACATCGCAGTCGACACCCACCGACGACGCCCAAGGGTACCAGCTGGAGTGCCGCTAGGAGTTTAAATCATAAACATATTACTTTCTTTTAAGAACTATTTAATCCTGTAAACCTAAACTTGTAATCTAGAATAACAAAATAAAGGGTAAATCAAGTCAAAATAAAAGTGTGCATTTGGTCCAATAAACAAATAACTGGACGAACCTGGGACTGAGAAATATCCCAGCTATAAGGAAAGGTCGTTACAATTTCGAAATTTATGGTATAGAAAATCCTTTTAAACTTTGTGGTCTCCGATCGATCACACTTACCCAATATATTGTGATCTTCAAAGTGTTGCTTGTCGTTCTCTTTTTTTTGGGATCAGCGAGATACCAGGTACCAGGTACGTGCTATCACTTGATATTTCCAAGAGCTTGGCCATACTTCTTATATCCCGATGCAAAAGTAAAGATTCTTGACGCATTTCATCGGCTTTGAGACCCTTGAGAGGGAGAGAAAGACCAATAATCCTTGACCAATTTCTGGAAAAAAGTACTACCATATATCCTCCCTCACACTTACCTGAATGTAGGAATGTAGACGATACATGAGTGGTCCCTGTTTTATGGGGTGCAATGAAATCGCATTGTGTATTTCTTTTCGCTTTAGTTTGCCCGTGTTCGAGTTACGTCCACTCGAGTTGTGACGCAATATACGAGGGTTGCCTTTTATATTTCGGGATTAGAGAAAAAAAACAAATATTAATCATCGAAAATCACTTTATTGTTTTTCAAAATATTCCCCCTGATGATCTATACACTTTTGCATGAGCATTTCTTTCGAGCAATCGACACGAGCCTTTTTTTGAGCGATTGACCAATTGTGTGGGATCCAACGCGAACAAATTTTTTTGACAGTCAAATGTTTATGCAATATTGAATGTATGCTGGTCCCACTAATGCCTAAGGTTGTCTCAATCTCACGATAGGTCACATAACGATCTTGCAATATCAGTTCGCGCACAGCATCAATAGTTTTCGGAACAACAACTGATTTTGGACGACCTTCACGAAATTCGTCTTGGAGTGAACTACGACCACGACTGAATTCACCATACCATCGATAAACACTGGGCCTTGATGGAGCTGCATCGCCAAAAATTGGATGCTACCAATTTTAAGCTACTCGGCGAGGAGGAAGAATGGCAACTTTTTTTTCGGTTATATTTTGCAATTTCCATATCTAATTGAACGCTGTTTGGAACAAATCGAGAGAGGGCTGTGCTCGACACATTTAATTGTACGCTACTTGAGTGGATTTGTAGCAGTATTTAGTATTTACTATCGACGTGTACGAATATTAACGCAAGTATGTTGCATGTATCATTGAATTGTCCCTCAAGCTTTTTTATTTATTGGCTGACATATTTTTTTGTTTCTTAAATTGCTTTTAGGAAACGCGTGCTCATTTGATGCCATACGTTTATGCAACAATTTATCTCATTAAAGCAGTGCGTGTGGTACTTAAGGCCCAATTGTAATATGGTTACGCTTGCATAAGCAACTCTCAGAAGTGAACGAACTGCATTTCAAATGCAGAAGACTGGCTATAATATGCTTATGTGAACTTTAGTGTTTTGAGCTTAATTAGTTTTCAATTTTTGAAATCAGCTGATTCCGTACGCAATGTGCCATTTGTTTCGCTCCTTGCTTAAGCAAAATATTTAAAAGACACATTTTGAAAAACTTTGCAAAAAAATCCACCAGTAACATCTGGCTCCAGAGCTCATACAAACAAAATAAGATGGCAATATTTTGATATGATGACTTTCATCAAAGACATAAAAGACATTTCGCGTAAAAACATTAAACAAACCTCTCTTCACAATGGCATTTTAACAACTAACCGCTCAGAAATGACGCTCAGTAATAAGCCACTTGCCGCTCCAACTCGCCGCAAAGAGTATAAATAGTAAAGAGATATTATGACTCAAAATTTTCGACTAACGGCAGATTTTCATGTGCCATTATTAGAATGCAGTCGAGAGCGCTGCTACGGCGAATAGCAGCAGAGAAATTCGTGGTGAACTTCGTTTTACTTGGTAAATGATTATGCGTAAGAAGAGTTGATCGATGCAGCAATCGTATGCTAGATGAGGAGTGAGAGAAATAGTTGATGAATTCCAATAACAATTCAGTTGCTTACGTCTGTCGGTCTTTTGATTTACTTCGCTCTTTTGCTTTTGTTTACCATCCTTTGTTTTATTTGCTTCTCATTGCCGTTGCTTTGTTGTTGTATAAATACAAATCGGATTTACTTATTTTCGTTCATAAATGATTATGCGTAAGAAGAGTTGAGCGATGGAATCTTGTATGTCAAAGGAGTTGAAAACGAAACGATCGAATTAAGGGTAACAGCAGGGGTTGAGGGAACAGGGGAATTAGACTTCTTTTTGGTTTCTTTACAATAAAAAATCAAGTGCTTACGTCTGTCGGTCTATCAAGCTTGGATTTTTTTTTCGCTTTATTATTTTTCGTTTATTAAAGGAATTTGGTTTTTTGCAACGTTTTGCCGGCATAATATTATTATTATTAGTATTTTAAATTAGGTTTATTATTAAATTAGGTTATTGTTTATTGTTATTTTATATGTATAAAATTATATTTGTTGTACCAATATGTGTTATTGGTAATTCGATACACTGAGCTCAATGCAGGGTTGATTTCGTTTTATTGCCAGCCCATAGGCAATGCTTCCTTAATATAACTAAAATCATAAACTTTAAAAATTTTAGTCTTTAATTTAATTTTAATAATGGTTTTGGACACTACAATAACATGGTAAATTTATAGACGGTCAGACAGAAGCACTTTGCTAGTGCAAAATAACAAACACAAAGTCGATCTTCCGATTTTAAAATAAAAAATAGAATTCCTACATAATATAAATATTTTCTCTGAAATATTTCCATTCTTTAATTTTTTATTTTTGCTTTCATTAACTTTTAATTTTTACTCGAATAAGGTATTAAATATGACGATATGCCGACTAATTTCTTCTTCTTCTTAAATCTTCTGCCTATACGAATTCTTCAAGAGCACGCTATGCTCGGAACGTAGATCGTGCCAGCGCTTCACAAAGGTTGGACATCGAATAAGAAGCAGAACAAAGCTACAAAAAGCAAAATTTCTTTCAAAAACCATAAAATGCAAAATTTAAAACGATTCCAGACGGACGGACGGCTGCACAGGGTTTGTTATTGTAAGAGAAGCAAAAGAAGACGAATCGCACCGTTCTTCTCATCGCCCGATGTACTCCACAAATTGATCGTTTCTTTCTTTCACACTTTATTAAGCATGCGAGTGATGGATCGATCTCTTCTTACGCATATTCGCTTGAATTGTTAGTGCAAACTAACAAAAGCAAAGTCGATCTTCCGCTCCCTTCATACTCATTAAGAAGATCTTCCGAACCTCTCACTCATTAGGAGATCATTCAATTTTGCTTTGTTACGAGCGCTGAGAAGACCGCTGAGTTGGGCTTTATAACAACAACTATCAAGGAGTTCTGGGCATACAGAAGCATTTTGTTGTACTCTTTTTTGTTACTTTTCTACTAGAACAAAAACAAAGTTGAAGTGCTTCCGCACTTTCCTCCGAAAGCGAAGCAAAAGTTACCAACAATTTATCAATCATAACATGGTGAAAATTATGTTTCACTGTAAATATTGGACCACATTCACCATGCTGCGCTGCCTTCGATAGCGGCAGAGTGGTGTGTATTTTTGTGTAATAATGGCACATGAAATCTTGTTCTTCTTTGAGTCATAATATCTCTTTACTATTTATACTCTTTGCTCGCCGCTCTGCCGCTCACCACTCAGCCGCTCACCACTCAGCCGCTCACCACTTTGCCGCTCATTGCGTGGCCTCGGCCTTCCTCGATATCAAGCCATAGGCTTTCATGTAGAAGTTCAGTAAGAAGATACGGAAAAGACAACGAAATTCTTAAAGTTATAAAAACTTTTCGCTTTGTTGCGTTTTATTTATTTTACTTAAATACAACACTTTTATTTATTATCACAATAAACTTATGTAATCTAAAATAGTTTACTTAGTACTAAGTATAACTAATAACATTTTATATGGTTACAAACTATAGGAAGGACAACAGAAATTAATGAATATTTAAAATAACGAACATTTTTGGTTTTATTGAAGTAATAATACACGCACACACCTAAATTAGGAATAAAATACAAATTGAATATTCTAAAATAGTGGAATTTTTTGTTTCACTAAAAATTTACGTATACTCGTAGCAATTATGTATAAATAATGGTAGAAGTTGTTCATATATGTATTAAATTTATAATACTATAATTTAGAGATTTCAGATTCTAAAATCACGAGCTGATTGTTTTTTTTAGCTTAGCTATATTATGAAGGAGAAATTAGAACATTATAAAGGCACCTGCAAAGGACTCTAATGTAATATTTTACATAGCAAAAATATTTTTAAACCGAATTTCAGTAACGCATTTTCAAGCCTTTAACCGCGATTTTGAAAAGATTTTTTTCCTTGTAAGTAAGTTTTGATTAAATCCAGGAAAGTCTTTAAAATTACCGAAAAAGACGTCAGATTTCCGGCTTTTAGTTGAAAATGAATCGCTATCGCTTTTTGGGGGGTTTAGTCTCACCGTTAATTCATTTACTAGTTTATTCTTGTTTTGCATTCGTTGTTTTGAGTTAGTTATCCCTACTTGCCGACTGACAGCCGATTCGATCACATCGTGTTGTGTTAAATTTTCCTAAGATCCGCCATCTTCCCAATGAAGAAAAAGTGTGATTTTAACTAGTGAATATTCAAAACACATTTTGCAGTCGGGCTGGTGGTTTCCTTTCAGGGTTTTGCTCATTGATCTGTTGCGTGGAAATTGTAAAATTTTGGGGTAAGTTGCACAGGCCACATTACTTATTTGTTATCAAGCAAGGTATCAAATAACACGTGCATACAGCGCACCGAACGGTGTCGCTGCATAAGAAAAAAAAGATGGAAGTTGCCGAGGGGGTGACCCCCCCATCGGACAAATGTGAAACGGAGAACAATCTGACGGAAAATAAAACGCAAAAGCACAACGACCAAATATATTGTTACGACAAAGATGACAAAGTGCCTTTTATTGTTTATATCGAGTGCACCGAACCAAACAAACCTATAAACCCGATCACCCTAACCAAACTTTTGGTTAACCTAAAAATTCATCACATAAAAGAACTGTGTAAAATTAGTTTCAATAGATGTAAAGTTACCTTTCAATGTGCCTCCGCTGCTAATAGTATTACAAAAAACCAAGATCTAATAGAACACAAATACAGAGCGTTGATTTTTCCCCATTTTCTAGAGTCAAAATTTTTTTAAGGGGCTCCAGATACCAAATGAGATCACGTTGTTTCAGTATACAAAAATCAAAGTCACCCACTTTATCCCATTTAGCCAGGGTTACAACTGCTATCGTTTCAACCATTTTGCTCTGCAATGCAAGCAGAAAGTTAGGAACTGCAGTACTTGTTACCAACTCCATGATGACACCACAAAGTGCCCTTCAGTTAGATGCACGAACTGCAGCGGCAACCATCCGCCAACATACAAGAACTGCCCGGCTAGGGAAAGAGCATATGCTCTAAAGAAAATCATGACGTTGGAAAACCTCTCTATCAACGAAGCGAGAACGAAATTCTCAAATATTTGTTCAAACAAGTTCTCCATATTGTCGGATACAGAACATTCAAACCACTTTCCAAGTTTACCGAACAAACCGGAAAAAAGAAAACTTCTCGATAACTCTGTCATGGCGGCAGAGCAAGTTCACTCTATTTTTCCCTTCGCAAAGGTCGTTAAAAGCAATCTCAAACCGCAATCAGATAAAAAATTAGAACACAATTTAACTGAAAGAACAATGCAAAAGTGGAAAGAGACCATTTCGGACACAAACACACAATCCAACAACTTCCTTCACCAAGAGATGTCATCCTCAAACACCATTTCACACACTCCGACAACAAACTTGCAACCAACCATGATTATCAAAGACAACCTTGACCAAACCATTAATAATGTAAATTCAGTTATCTCACAATTGGTCCTTGCAGAATCAAGTGCGAAAGCAATCAGTCCAAAAATCAAAAGAATTCTACAAACGGTTAGAGAACAACTTAACTCGATTTCAACAATCTACGACCTTGATCAAATTAAATTGCATTCATAAATAACCATGACGATTAAAATCCTACAACACAACATTCAGAGTTTGAAAGCGAACAAAAACATGCTTGACATTTTTCTCAATCACAATTCAATTCGAATTGCTATATTAGCAGAAACATTCAACATAGATGACACAAAAGAATATTCGAAAATTCAAAACTACGAACTCATTTTCAAAAACAGACCGGATAGATACGGTGGTGTTGCACTGGCTATCCATGACAGTATCACTTTCAAAAAGATAAACTTCAATACACCTCTGGACATCTTAGTAATTCAAACAACTAACCTGCAACCAAACCTCACTATTGCTTCAGTTTACATTCCACACTCTGCTAAATCGAATACCTTCGTAACAGAGATTACCAAGCACTTCCAATTCCTTGATAACAAAAGAAATGTTTTTATCTGCGGTGATTTCAATGCCAGGCACCAAACCTTTGGTGATTCTGTAACCTCAGCTAGAGGTAAGAAACTAATGAATATTCTTGCATCCTCGAATTTTGTGATCTTAAACAATAAAAAAAACCCACCTTTCAAAAACAGTTATACAATCCAAATAGCCAATCATCAGTGCTTGACCTGTCCTTCTGCAACTCCAATCTCTCAACAAAATGGTCGGTCCTGAGGGACACTCTAGGTGGAAGCCACCACTTCCCCATAATCATGGAAATTAACAGCTCTCAAACCAATACAATAAACTTCCTTTCTAAAAACAAGCTATTAAAGTCCTTAAGCAGGTTTAATCTGTCAAATTCCTTAAGCGAAATCCAATCCGAAATACAAAGCACCATCTCAACCTCCATAGCTAAATTAGACAACAGTAAGATCTCACCAAAAGCTTGGTGGAATGATGATATCAAAAAACTTTTCAGACTGAAAACAGCGGCTCAAAAAAAATATAATAAGACTAAATCCTTTGTTGATGTCATCAATCTAATCAATGCAAAGAAAGACCTTAAAAAAGCAATACAAATTGCCAAAAAATCTGACTTCAATGACAAGATCTCCTCCTTCACAAACAATTCAAACCTGCATCTTTTCCACAGATTCATTAGGGGTTGTAAAAATGCGGGCTTTGAATCCAAGAAAATAGCATGGAATGACGAAAACAACTCTGTATACCTAGACTACCTCAAAAACCAGGTCTCACAAACGAAAATAACTTCCAAATTTCTCACCAAACCAAAAATGTGTCCCAAACCCTTCAGTATGGAAGAACTCGCCAGTTGTCTTGAGTGGCGAAAGGACGGCATCAGCAGGTGGCTATGATGGCGTCACCTACGAGATGATTAAGGCACTTTCAGGCACCTCTCAACAATCCCTACTTCAAGCTTTCAACAAACAATGGGCAATCTGCAAAGTACCATCAGAATGGAGGGACATAAGAATCTGCCCGATTCCCAAACCCAAAAAAGACCTTTCGGAGATTACCAATTTTCGATCCATAGCACTAATCACCGTCTTCCTCAAAACAATAAACCGAATGATTAAAAATAGACTTGTCGAACACATTGAAGAACACAACCATGTTCCAAATAGAACTTTTGCCTACAGGAAAGGGTTGTCAACAAACATTTGTATCAATGAAGTGTTACACAATATTGCAAAACCTAAAGCAAACAATGAAAAAGTAATAATAGCCGTGCTTGACATTTCAAATGCGTACGATTGTGTTGATCTATCAATACTTGACAACCTATTAGCAAAAATAAATCCTCCAGACAACATCCGCCAATGGATCTTTGAATTTCTCCGAAAGAGAACCCTGTGGTTGGGAAAAAATAAGGTAACGATACGTAATGGCCTACCTGAGGGAAGCTCCTTAAGTCCAATCTTATTTAATCTGTACATGATGGACCTCCATCAGATCCAGAGTTCAAACACAATGATCTTCCAATTTGCAGACGACTTCTTAATCCTGACCCATCACAAGGACTATGAATGTGCAGTGGACATTAAGTCCAAACTAAACTCCTTCCAAAAAATCTTAGATACCCTCAACCTATGTTTGAATCTCAAAAAATCGGTAATAAACTACATGGCCAAAGGTGCAAGAAAGACACCCTTCATATCAATAGACAGACAAAGGATACCAAACTGCAAAACCCTAAAATTTTCTTGGAAGACATCAAAAACAGTCTAACCATCATGGAACACTTCAACCATGTCCTAACAGAAACGCACAAGGCAGTGAACACGGTAAAGATGGTCACAACAGTCAAAAATGGTCTCAGCCCAAAACTCGCCTTAAATTTGATAAAATCCCTTGTTTTCTCCAAGATCGAATATGCTCGCACGTCAATGGCCCACATGCCAAAGTACATATCCAATAAAATTACAACGTTTCAAAACGGTCTGCTGAGAAGGTGTTTGGGACTCACGCCCATGGCTCCTGTTCACGCCATTTATGGCCTTTCAGTAACCCTCCCACCCACAGAAAGGTCGGAGTATCTAACAACAAAGGAAATGATCAAACTAAAATTCAACTACCCCAACTTTTTCAATGGTTTTGATTTCCATCACTCTATCAGTTCAAGTTATAATGCTATGTTCCTTAAATACAGTAAAATTATTTATAAACTCAGTCCCCGGTCAATACACACTGCTAGTATACCTTATCCGAAAAACCTTCAAATAATCCTCAAAATCAAAAACATTTCAAAAAGCTCCCCGTCTTACCTAATCAAACAGGAATTTCTAAAACTTTATGCTGACTTCTGTTCAAAGGGTTTCTCCATGTGGGCGACCGACGCCGCAATTTTTGATGACTCGGCGGGTTGTGCGGTGAGCAACATCTCTGACAACCAAAATTTTCTCTTTCGAATTGATGAAAATGTCTCATCCCTTACGGGCGAATTAACTGCCTTAGCAAAGGCATTAAGCATCATAACTGAGGACAACGTATATAAAGCCACTATCTTTACTGACAGCCTTAACGCGTGCAAGCTACTCTCAAAAACAAGTCACGACAATCACATTGTCTCCCAAATCCTTAATCAGGTACTCAACAATCAAAAACTTGATATAAAAATTGTCTGGTGCCCTTCGCATACGGGGTTGTGGTTTAACGAAAGGGCGGACTATTTTGCCAAACATGCCGCCACTTCTGGATGTCTGATCAATATTTCATACACAGTTAAAGAAGCGTGCAGAAAGGTTTACATCCATCTAAACCAGAGTTGGAAGGAAAAGTATAATGCGAAACAAAATAGCAGCGGAGGCACGTATGCCGAAATTTTCCCATCCCTACCTACAAAACTTTGGTTCGCCAAGACTGACCTAGACTGTTACGAGATTAAACTTCTAAACAGACTTTTCTCCGGGTTCACATACAACAAAATCTATCTACATAAAATCAAAGTAATCAACAACAATGTGTGTGACCTGTGCAACATCATTGAAGATACCTCTTATCTTGTTTTCCATTGTAAAAAATATGAAAATATAAGGAAAAAATTCACATTCCACAAAAAACACAGCAACCTAAACTCGATGCTAAAATCCTTTAACCTTACCACTCTCAAAGAGCTCACTAGTTAAGATCACACTTTTTCGATATCCTCTCCCAGTATCCTAAAAGACAAAAACTAAAGCAACACAAAATACAATTCTAAGGAAGCCAAGCTTCCATAATTATTGATGGCATATGGTCAAAAGATCTGCTAAAAAACGTTCCTGCAATCTGGGGAGCGTAACATAAAAAAAAAAAAATCCAGGAAAGTCTTTAAAATTACCGAAAAAGACGTCAGATTTCCGGCTTTTAGTTGAAAATGAATCGCAATCGCTTTCGGGGGTTTAGTCTCACCGTTAATTCATTTACTAGTTTATTCTTGTTTTGCATTCGTTGTTTTGAGTTAGTTATCCCGCTGCTAATACTATAGTATACTTGGACTCACTCTGGAGTACTTGTACCTAAATACTATCTTTTCTCCTTCTTGCGATTCAACTCCAGAATAAAATCCACGTTTTCCTGTCTTCCGTAGAACAGCTCCTCCATTAATCGAGTGCTACCCAGCGAATTGGCTTTGGTGCCCAAGCACATGTTATACTGCGGTGCCTCTAACTTAACGTCACAGCTGATGTCGTGATAGACATGCACCAACGTCGGATCAGGAGCACGGAAAATACTAATGTGTCGCATCCGTTCTGCCGCCGCATTGAAATCCGACGGCACATCGGCTGTGTTGACTAACATCGAGACTGGTTTCTTGCCTACTTTAATGATTTTCTCCAGGAACTTGACATCTTCCAGACCCCAGCCGGTGATGTCCTTGTCGAAGCCGTTTATATCCTCGTCCAAGATATCGGACTTATAAATGGCACAGATGCCAAAGCCGAACTGTCGAAAATAACCAGCTTCATTGTTGATCTCTTCCGCTGGAGTGAAGGGACGACTCTCACTGCCGCCTCCGTTCTGCTGCTGCTGCTTTCGCCTGTGTGGATCATACTGGCTGAAAACTATTGGCAGATAGACTTGTTTTCCCCGCAACGTGTTCATGCGTACGCGTTGCAGTGTCTCCAACTTGAATAACATGTCCACATCAATGAACAAAATGACGTCCTCAGGCTGTATGAAGGAAGACCGTGCTGCTATATCGAGTGCCACTCCTCGCGAGAACTCTTCGTTGCGGTGAATGTAGTTGACTTGTCGATATACATTGCGTCGCCGTAGATCGCTCAGAAGCTGAAGATGCGGAGCTACGGCGCTCTGATTGCCAAAAATGATCGCCAGCAAATCACAGTTCGAATCCTGCTGAATGCCGACCTGTTCATAGTTTTCGATGAAGCGCCTGAAGGTGTCAATACGCCCGGCGATGGGCAGCACAAACACGATCTTCGAGTTTCTGGTCCCCATCGAACCCTCAGTCTGGCTACGAAAACTGGATAAAGTGAAGGTGTTTGCCAGCTTCTCCAGGCCGGTGTTGATAATGTTTTTAAGAAGATCTGCAGGAAAGTCGACGATGTTATAAGTTAATTATTTCAATTTTAGAGCTCGAAATAAGAAAGAATGAAAGGAACTTGAAGAGTGAGGTAACTAGTTTCTTTTTTGGAGGATGTATTTAATTGAAAATAAAAATAACTGCATAATTCAGATCTGCAGATTAAACTCACTTCTCTGCAGGGTTACATTGTAGAAATCCTCTTCGAGCTCCTTAACGAACGTCGCGGTGAAAGCACGCTGCAAATACAGATGTCGCCGCACAGGCACCGTCATTTTTTTGCCTCGATATTTTTTGTAGATCAACAGAAGATCCAATATTAAATCTTGCCCATGCAGAGCATTGAGACGCGAGTAACCATACAGTAACTCACGAAACTCGATGACACGTCCTCTCTGCCGCGAGTAGTTGTTGACGTTTTCCATAACCTCATTAATCACATCCTCGAGGACCTCCCGCATGGCTGAGCTGATTTTATGCTTCGGATTTGCATGATCTGTGGTGTAAAGACTGCGTGCTATAAAAGACCATTCGAGCAGATCCGCTGTAGACGTGGGTACGAACTTATTTAGATCCGGACTAATGCCTGGAAAGAAAAACGGGCTGTTAGTAAAGAAGATGGTATAAACAACGAACAAAACTAGTGTACTAACCACAAGTGGGGTTACTAATCTTTATTCTACTCGTGCTTTCACTTTATTCAGGCTTTATTATCAAGTATTTAAATAGGTTGAAAAACGTATTGCATATATTTAAATATTTATGTATTAACTTGTTGAAGGTTGTAACAGAAACTACCGAAACTATAACCGTCTCAACCATTTTCTCACAGTAAGTGGCTGTATTCATTGGCTTTCAGGCACTGAAGCTTGGCGTTTCATCAACGCACTAAGCCTGGTTTACGAACGGTGCCATATTTTATAGAACACCTTAACAAGCCAATGTATATATACATATATGTACATATATATATATAATATAAGGCCAATTTCAAAATTTCTTTTAAAAAAAATTATAATTGGGTTTTGTATTGATTTTTGATTCATAATTATTTATGACTGTGACTTTTAATATGGCTTAGATCTCACCTCGGCATACTCATCTGCTACACTCGCAGCTAAGAAGTCAATAACAGCGGAGTTAACAGTGCTCTGTTAAAGTTGGCGTATTTAACTTCACGCACTTCAACATTTAATTGCATAAAAAAACGAAATAAATAAAATATAAATTAAATACGGTTTTAATTATTTTACGGTTTAATTTTACGGTTTTATTTTAAATTTACGGTTTAATTTATTTATAGAAATGTGACTTTATATTTTTACTGACGATGGCAGTTTTTTCGTTGTCTTATAATCAAGTAAAATAGAAGAAAATATGTAAAGCCTCAAATTTTTAAAACAAATCATCAGAACTCAATCGTGAGTAACAGGAAGGAAAAGAGGAAGAAGCGAACAGTGGAAAAAAATATTCAAGAGAAGAAAAACAATTTAAAAATTTAAATCAAAATGTTCCAGTTTCTTTCGATCATCTCGTTATTCGTAGTGCTGTTGAGCTCCACGTTTGCAAGTAAGAAAGAGACAGAGTGAAAGAGGAAGGAGGGGGAGGGGGCACACCCTTTGAAGCTTCTTCCGCTCAAGTGCAGTGAAAATATTTATTTTATTTAATTTTTTCCCCCACCTTCAATTTACAGTTGATCCTTACCACATGCCACCGGGAATGATCCACAAAAGAAGTGGCAATATCGGTAAGGGTTTAGGTGAGGGCAAGTACACGCCGGAGGAGGAGAAGGAGACCAGATTCTGGCTGGATCAGGCTCGCGATGATCTGACCGAGAAGAGGAGACGTCGGCTAAACTATCGCAAGGCCAAGAATATTATTTTGCTTTTGGGTGACGGTATGTCGGTGTCTACGTTGACTGCGGCTAGGATCTTGAAGGGACAACGTTTGGGGAAGACGGGGGAGGAGAGCAAGCTGGCCATCGATAAAATGCCATACGCGGGACTAAGCAAGGTGAATGGTGAATAAAGACATCGTCCAAGGTCAAGAAACAAGAACAAGTATAAAGTTCATTATAATTTCGCTATCCATGAAATTGATCGAATCTTCAAATTGACAGATATACTTTCAAATATACTTTCTTTAATATATCAGTATTTATATATGTAGATTTCTTTTCTTTATTGTAATTTATAAATATTTTTTTCTTCTCTCTCTTTCTCTCTCACTCGCTGATGTTCTGTTTCCTTCTAGACGTACTGTACCAACGGTCAGACGCCCGACTCTGCCTGCACCGCCACCGCTTATTTATGTGGCGTCAAGACCAACATGTTGATGATCGGCGTCAATGCTCACGTCAATTTCAACAACTGTTCGGCCAGTGCTGATAAAAGAAATCACGTTGATTCGATTGCTACCTGGGCTCAGCTCTCCGGCAAAGCTAGTGGCATCGTAACAACGACCACCGTAACCAATGCCAGTCCCTCGGGCAGTTATGCCCACGTGGCGAATCGTTTGTGGGAAAGCGATGCCGATTTAGCGGAGAGTGGCACCGATCGCAATGGCGGTTGCGTGGACATCGCCACCCAGCTGATTACGCAAGAGCCGGGCCGCAACTTTGATGTAATACTCGGCGGTGGCATGACGAATTTCTTGCCGAACTCTGAAGTGGATGCATTCGGCACGAGTGGCAGACGTTTGGATGGTGTCAATTTAATTAAAGAATGGCAACAAAACAATCCGGACGGTGAATTTGTCACAACACGCGATGAACTGAAGATGGCGATGCGAAATACAACCAAGCGACTCTTCGGAACATTTAATAGTGGACATCTGGAATTCAATATGAATTCGAAAGACAAACGTCCGACGCAACCCCGTCTAAAGGACATGGCAGTGGCTGCAATCCGTACGTTGTCTCGGAATCCACGTGGATACTTTTTGTTTATTGAAGGAGGCCGCATCGATCACGGACATCATCTGACGAAAGCTGGCCTAGCGTTGGACGAGATGCTGGAGTTCGACGAAGCCATCGAGGCGGTCACGCGTCTAACTAACGAGAAAGATACGTTGGTGGTGGTCACTGCGGACCATTCGCATACCATGTCCATTGCCGGTTATCCAGGCCGTGGAAATCCCATTCTTCAGGTCAACGAATATGACACGGATGTATTTGGAACACCGTATGCCACCCTTAACTATGCTGTAGGTATAGAACAGTATTTGCTAGAGGGTGGAAAACGCGAAAATTTGACTGGAAAACTGAATGAACGTGAGTGCAATTATATAGTTTTGATAAAGAAGGTAGTCGTTTGGAAGAATTTCACTCTAACGTTTGACGGCGATGGGAAGGTTTCAAGAGGACGTCCATTGTGGGTAATGATGTTATAAACGAATCTGGTATCCTTCCCTCATGGAACAAGTGAATCTACGGGTTCTTCTTCCTGATGACACCTTCATGTTTTCTCTATAAAATTGTCTTTTAAATACTTGTTTGTCTTTTAGAATCCTTTACACCGAGTTATATTAAAGGCGTCATGGGTACTCATGCCGGCGAAGATGTAATTGTTGCGGCCCGTGGTCCACATTCCCATCTTTTTAGTGGCGTGATGCAACAGAATCTGATTCCCCACTTAATGGCTTATGCAGCCAAAATTGACAGTGGACTAAAGGGTTAAACAAAATGTTCTTCAACTAATTTCACGCTAATAACAACAACATTAAAAGAAAACAATAAATTAACAAGTACTCCTTCTATATACCGATGAGTACTACTTCACTTCAATGAAACCCTTTTTTTCATTCTTATGTATTTTGAAATTGAAAGTATAGGAAATCCTATCAAGATTTCTGCTCTCAGATCGATTTTACTTACCCAATATATTGTGATCTTCAAAGTGTTGCTTGTCGTTCTCTTTTTTTGGAATCAGCGAGATACCAGGTACCAGGTACGTGCTATCACTTGGTATTTCCAAGAGCTTGGCCATGCGTCTTATATCCCGATGCAAAAGCAAAGATTCTTGACGCATTTCATCGGCTTTGAGACCCTTGTGAGGGAGAGAAAGACCAATAATTCTTGACCAATTTCTGGAAAAAGTATTACTTCCATCTCCTTCACACTTACCTGAATGTAGGAATGTAGACGATACATGAGTGGTCCCTGTTTTATGGGGTGCAATGAAATCGCATTGTGTATTTCTTTTCGCTTTAGTTTGCCCGTGTACGCGTTACGTCCACTCGAGTTGTGACGCAATATATACTGCATCTGAAAAAAAGGTAACAAGTTGCAAGTTGCTTGAGCCTGTTTTGCTAAAAACAAATGTACTGCTTGCAAAAAATACGGTTCCTACTTCGTAGTTCCAGGTGCAGGGGATGCCAGCGAATTTCTGTACACAACGACCCACTTCCACGTCCTCATGAGTGCTGTAGAGATTCTTCAGACAAGTCGGTATATGAGGGGCCACTGTAAAAAGGGGGCGTATACAGAGAGAACGTAGAGAGGGAGAGATAAACTAGATATAATAGGCAAAGAAACAGACAGACAAACAGAAAGACAGACGGACTCTATACTCGATCACTGACTTTGGATGGATCACTAACCTCTTCTTAAGGTTTCACTGCTCAGGATAACACCAGGTCCTCCCATGCAGAAGTTTTCGTCAAACTCCAGCGATAGTAGACCGAATTCCTCAGAGTTTCCTTTACCCGCCTGACCTACAAAAAGACCATTTTACCGCAAATCCATTCATTCCTCATTCATCGATCAATTAGGTCAGCGTTTACCTATAAATTGCGGTTTCGAACTATCAATGGAGCGCAGAAATCGTTCCAACTTCTCGGGTTCCAAGTAGACATCATCATCGGCCCGAATAAACCACTCGAATTTATCCACATAATGTTCATACATGTAGTATAGCATCATGAAGGACTTCTTTTGCGGCGGATATCGATCGTCGACATTCTTCAGACCGATCACCGGCAGCTCACTCGAGAACGAACCCTCTGAACTGAAAAAAGCTATGCGACCGGGTACCTCCTTGCCCCACGTGTCGTAGACGGCCCGGGCTCGACCCTCGATAAAGTCACGTGCTGTCATCACTCCCACGAACACCAGATTTCGCTGTGAGTTCTGGATGTTCTCCTCGGCGCTCAAGCCGATCACCTCGAACGGACTCCGCTGGCCACTTGGCTTCGGGTTGCAGCGCTTCACTATTTCCAGAGCGCGGTAGTTTTTCAGCACGGTTCCAATACAGAGGCCGATGGCGATACCGAAGCAGGCGAATATCAACGTCTTTCGTTTGGTCACCGTGTGTTGCAGCAGCATTTTGTGAGTATTGAGTCGGGGAAGACTGTTGTTGTTGGCGGCGCTGTTGTAGCCGCTACTGCGAGTACTGTGAATGCTGCCAGTTCTGTATAAAAGAGAGGTACAAATCCATGAGTTTATTATTTAAGTCTTAAAATATTTTATTTATTCAATTTGCTTTTATTTGCTTTCAATTATTTTAGTTTAATTTTCCACTTTTAATTTTGAAACCAAAATCAAATAAGATTTCAAATGCATTGAGCTATAAATTAACGAAACAATTAAAACCAAAACATATTTTCTTGAAACTTTAATTTAATTGCAATTTAAATCAATCTCCATACAAGAAAGCATTCAAAAGTCAATGCAAATAAAATCCATGAGTTGTAAAAACTAATTAATTAATTAATTACTAACGAAGAGAAGACTATTTCGAAATGTGTTCATAAAAAAAAACAACAACAAAATCATGCAAGAAAAAATTACAAGTGATCAACGAGAATAAGATTTGTTGTTGGTGCTGCAATTTATCAATGAAAGACATGCATTCATTCATTAGAATATGAAACAAGAAACACATATACACACACATACATACAAATATTTATATGTATGTATATTGATACTTACACTTGTTAATATGGAAAAAACAGCGATGGAGAAAAGTAATAGAAAATGAGGTGATTTTTATGAGGATGAAATTAAGTACATCATAAAAGATCTACGATAAAAAATACATGGATATATATGTATATAAAATAAAAACAATATATTACATATGTACTTATATATAGAATATAATAAAAATAAGCTATAAAAATATTGAAGTAATAAAAATATTACAAATTAAATCCATTTACAAGATGTTTTAGGATAAAAAATATATTTTAAAGGAACATGATTAACAAAAAGAAGTGAATAATATCCAATATCGTTTATATGAACCTCGCTATAATGTATTATTTCAATATATGAACTCACAGTTATAATTACAACCTTATAACTTTGCCGGGGCCAAATGTTTTAAATCTCTTGTTCCCAACATTTTGTCCGCCACTGTAGACACATATTTATGTATGTATATCTCTACCGATAGATACAATTGCTGTCCCACATGTCTGCATGCATTTATAATGTGATGGCGTATAAATCACCCGGAAAGGATTTCAGCAGCCAGGCTGACAGCCTGTCTGAGTAATTTAACAATTCAAGTGCGTTTAAAGATGACAGATGGCGACAGAGGGCGAGAGAGTGAGATAGAGGGCGAGAGGGATAGTGGAGGGAGGGGGGGAGGCTTACTGGCTATGCGGCTGACTGACTGATGTTCTAATTGTTTTTAATTCTGTAAGTCAGCACGCGAGTTTCTCTGTCAGTCTGCATGCGGGCTCGCTCCGTCTGGCTGCCTGTCTGTTTGCAAGTAATTCTCTCTGTCAGCCGGATTTCTCTCTTTTTCTAATGCAGGTGGGATTCTCTCCCTCTCTCTGTTTCTCTGTTGATCAAATTATTGCTTTTCCTACGCTGCTGCCAGCTGTCATGCCAGCAACTCTGGCGATCACTCTGTCTCTCCGCCTGCTCCCATCTCTGTCCAGCAGCACTGTATGTCGCCCCTCTGTTCCCTGTCTGTCTCTCCAAATCTGTATATTTTCATAATTAATAGCTACATAAATATTTTATAGTTTTTGTTTCTTTGTGCTTTTTTCGTTTTCTTTTGATAATATTTTTTAATGGGTCGAGTTTCGCGAGTTTTTGTTTAAAAAGTGATGAAAATTAATAATATTCGTATGCATTTAAATTGCATGGTTTGGAAATAAAATATTGTGTATATTATACTTTGAACTTATAGTTTATAAAATTTATTATTGTTGTCTTTGTTTATTAATAAGCTGCCATTCAAATATGATGATGATTATAATACTTGAAGCAATTAATTCTCAGGTTGCAATCGTTTTTCTTCGATCGTTTGTGTATTATTAAGTGATTTCTTACTATTCTAAGGTTAAAGTGTAAATAATGCTATAAGTAGTCCAAAGTAGTTCGTAGTTCACTCAAGAATGGACCCTCAGGGTTAAATAGATTTAAAGTTATTCTTAAATCTGGAGACCTTCTGATTTAAAGTGATTTTGTGACGAGAAGAATTCGAATTAAAGAATCATCAGACCTCATAGGTAATATATGGGCCATGTATACCATTTATGTATATCTATATTCTAAATACTGGATTCTGAATTCTTAAGAGATCAAGAGGCATCTATGGCTTCTCTGTAGGTAATCTATGAGTGTTTATATACAACAATGACTCATTTTAAAAACTCTAATGGTTGATTCCTTGAGATCTCATAAAGTAACTACTCTATTCGTCATTAATAGAGCTCAAGAGCTCCATTAGTCAGTGAAAATTAAGATATATAACTATAATTTTGAGTATTAAGACGGTTCTATACGAGGGAGGGTTACTTCTCTCTTCTTCTCTTGATAACAAGAGTGATTTATTGACATACGAGTAGATTATTCAAGGACAAATATTATCTTATAAAGGTATTTTAGATAAACATTAAATTTTTCTTCTTCAACTATAAAAAACCACTGTGGAAAACATGAAACGAAAAGAATGACTCACAAAAGGAAAGAACAAAAATACATCAAACAAACATCAATAAATAATTGGCAAAAACCACGAAAAGAAAAAAAAACGAAAGAAAAAGTGGCAAAAAACAACTTCCGTCTACAAGTCCCAAGAATGTTTAAAAAGATGAAAAATCAAAATAAAAGTAAACTAAAAAAACATTCATTGTGTGATCATTGAAAAACAAAGCAATTAGAAACAAAGACAAAAAAAATTCTTCTAAAAGATACTCGTATATGTGTAGATACAGTATACGAAAACAATAATTTTTAGGTGGTGGTCCGCCGATGAAGTCAATTCAGTCATGTGAAAGGAACGTACATGTGAGCTCCTTCACTATAATTTTCACTGGCCAATAGAGATCTTGAGATGTCTGATGACTTTAAGAAAAAGTTGAATCAGTTTTATAAATATTTAGTGTATAAATACTCATAACTGACTTATAAATGACAAATACAGTAGTTCCTTTATGAGTTCTCAAGGAGCCAATCCTCAGAGCTTCTAAAATAAATCATTCTGATATAAATAATCATAGATTATCTACAGATGATCCATAGATGCCTCTTGGTATGTTAAGAATCCAGCATTCACCAGGATTTAGAATATAGATTATCATAAAGGAGGTATACATGGCCCATAAATTAGCTATGAAGGTCTGATGATTTCTTTAGTAAAATTATTCATTAAATTTATTGACTTCGCCGGTAGTCAAGACTTCTAAGGGCTGAAAATTCAAAAGTTGTTGCTAATAGACTCTTAAGTGATTTTTAGCAAATAATAAGGTTTCGTCTTCTTCTTCTTCAGTATTATCGATTCCAACTGAGCAGCTTAGTATAGCTTAGTATACTGCATACGGTATCTTCTGCTCTTCTTATCTCATCTCATCTCATCTCTTCTCATCTCATCACATCACATCACATCTCATCTCATTTCATCTCATTTCTCGCCCTCTTTTAAAACTTTAGTACTTGAGTACTTTAGAACAATAAAACTTATGAATGAAATTTTATAGTCTATCCAGAGTCCAGAGAGTATCGATAGAAGGCTTTTGTAAACAAGTACACAATATGAAGTATGTATGTATGTATGTATTTATGAAGTATGTGAAGTACACACTAAGGTGCCTCTGAGTAAACATTTTAAGTGGATCGGCTTAAGTGGATCCGACCCTCAGTCTGTCTGCGAATGTTTAAACATTAAGTGATCATTTATTTGATCTTTAAACAGATTTACTATCGATTGGTTTGCGGTCTCGTGGTGAGTGCGTGATGACATAACGAAGTGACAAGAAACAAATCATATTCCAACCACATCCATATTATTATCCACTAAATAATTATGATCGTGTTTAAGTTACTATAAAAACAACTTAAGTCTTTATTTTTTTAGACTTCGGATTTCTGATGTCGATGTTTGTCAGTTCTTGCTTTCCTCATTTTCTTGGTATTTCAATTGATTACTGGATTTTTTATTTCCTTTATTTATTGTATACAAAATGATTCTTTCTGAGCCATTAATTAATGCAGTTCAAGTGCAGCAAAAACGATTTATTAGAATCACTGATTTAAGAAATGAGAAAACCTCTAAATAAACAGCAAAGATAAAAAGTAGAAAGTAAATTAAAAGTAAAACGGCGAAGATCAAATCAAAAACAGTTGGCAAGCATCGTGTTTTAGAGATTTTAACACATATTCGATTTGAAGGACAGGCTAAAAATAATCAGACATTTTGGCAATGAATTCAAGTGGTCAAGAGTGGTGCTATCTGGTGGCAAATGCAACAAATAATAGTATGGATTTCAATTAGAATGGATAGCAATTTCAGGGCCCTCCTCAATCTACTCCTCCAGTCTTACGTTGACTCTGATGCTACTCTGACTGTAGTCTGACTCTACTCTGACTCCTCTCTGACTCTACTCTGACTCCACTCTGACTCCACTCTGACTCTACTCTGACTCTACTCTGACTCCACTCTGACTCCACTTTGACTCCACTCTGACTCTACTCTGACTCCACTCTGACTCCACTCTGACTCTACTCTGACTCCACTCTGACTCTACTCTGACTCCACTCTGACTCCACTCTGACTCCACTCTGACTCTACTCTGACTCTACTCTGACTCCACTCTGACTCCACTTTGACTCCACTCTGACTCCACTCTGACTCCACTCTGACTCTACTCTGACTCCACTCTGACTCTACTCTGACTCTGCTCTGACTCCACTTTGACTCCACTCTGACTCCACTTTGACTCCACTCTGACTCTACTCTGACTCCACTCTGACTCTACTCTGACCCTAATTTGATTACTTTCTGATAGACTACGAATCACAGGAGGCTGTCATAGGCATAAAGGGAGTGAAAGAGTGAGTGAGAGAGAACGTTTGATAGTGTTTAGCGACCTTGATAACGGAGTATATCGCTTTACTATTTTGTGTTTGTTTTTCTTTGTTTTGTATTATTATTATTACTATTGTTTGTCTTTACTGACAATTTTAATTAACTTCTAATTACGCAAGTTTTCTCTTTGTTTTTGTGAGTATGTTGTTAGCAAGTCAAAAAAGAAGAAAACAATAAACATTTCTGAGGTTAGATGAGGTCAACTAAATGAATATTCAAATGCTGAGAAGCTACTACGACGTCATTAAGATTTATTCTAGTAGTGAGTGTAATGAATTAGTTTCTATGTACTTCGACTAGTTTTTTCTATGGATTGCCTTTAAATACGAGTACTTATCTTAGTAGGAGTGACTAATTAAAGATAACGTAAATGAAAACTGGTTTTTTGAGGCTGAAATAACGATCTTTTAGTTGGAATGTTGTTTTTTCTTCTGTATTTTAATCTTCTTTTGGATTTTCTTCTCTTTCAATGAGACTTAAGTGCTTATTACTTTGAGTTTATAGATCAGATTTTTTTGTAAATACAAAATGGAAATAATAATCCCATAACGTGGATTAAATGTGGCAAAAATGTGTGGCTTTTGTACAATTTTAATGGATTTTTCGTTGGTTTTATTGGTGGAGAAATCTTAAGAAAAAAATAATAAAAAACTATAATTAAAAGAAAGTCATAAAAACGTCGAAATAATAAAAAGCTGACCAAGTAATTTTTTTTACATAATCGTATTATTCAACGAAGGTAAAATTAGTTAAATTTAAAAAGAAACAACAATAAAAACCAAAAACAATTAAAGACTAACTTTAACAGTACTCGAAACTCTTCAACAAAAGTAACAGTAATAAAAAAATATAACTGAAGTCTTTGTAAATCTGAGCAGCCTCCTTTTCCGTGCTCACTCTTACCAACCTAACCACATTCTCTCTCTCTCTCTCTCTATCTCTCTAGTATACTCTTCATTTATCATTGAGCTCCCTCATCAACCAGCATAAATTGAAGAGATTTCATGAAAAAACTATACAATTTCTCTGCAGAAGTCTCAAAGCAGCGTCGTCGTCGTCTTTTGTCGGCATCGTGTTTTTCATGCTACTCGGATTTTTTTCATAGGATGTTTTTTCCTGCTTTCGAACACTAAAACGATGGCAAGGAAACACGATGCAGATCTAAGCTCGGCTTCAGTCCGCTCCACTCGAACCGACTCGATTCGGCTTGGTCTCTTGTAGAATTGTTGTTGTTCTTGCATGCATGTTGTGTGTTATTTTGTTGTTGTGTAACTCCGAATATTTTCAGGAATCAATGAAGAAAAAAGTTCCTCCGCAATTTTGCATGTTACTCAACGCATACGAAATTTTGACAGATCAACTGCAACAACAACAAAGCACACACGCACAAATGGCATTCGCATACGATCGTTAGACTGCTTTTTTGCTATTTTATTGTCTTTTTAATATGTATTAACTTTAATATACTCGCAATGCAGAAACATTCGAATGGACTTTTACATTGATTTTTTATATACGATATTTTAAAATTCCTTTTGCTATGCTAGCAGTAACTGTAAACTGTGTATAACTCGCTCTAGAGTGGAATCTGTTGGAGTCGGTTTTCTGGAGTCCGGTTGATGTGATTTTTTTCTTACTTGAATTCAGGTAGTTTTGTTGTTCTCGTTACGCAGCGAAAATGTTTTAAATCAACACAACACACACTCAAGCAAACGTGCATTTTAGATACAATACTCTCTCCCTCTCTCTCTCTCCGTGAAACCGCACGCATGCACACCGTCGCAGTCACAACCGGCTCAGCCGATAACGACGAAGACGACGACAACGCCGCCGCCGCTGCTTCCTTAAAAAAACCACAAGTAGAAAAAAAAGCAAGATCCCAGAACGAGAACGAAGAACGAAAAACGAGAACGAAGAACATGCAACGAAGTTTTAAGTGAAAAATTACCGGCATTCGGTGATTCTTGCCATTTCCTGGGCTCGCTGCGGGTTAACTTCTCGGCTCGTTCGCTTCGCCAGCCGCGCGTTTCAAGAACTGAATTTTTTTGTGCGAACTTTTTTCGGAATGCATACAAAATCTCAACTCTTTTTTTTTACTGATTATTTTTAACACAATTTTAATTTAGTTCAGTTGTTTTCAAGTTCTTTCAGTATTCTTCAGATTTCATTATCTACACGCAGGCATCACATCGTATTTTGCGGCAAATAAAACAATTCTTCAGAAGTAGCAAAGAAAAAAAACGAAAACCAAAACAAAAAAAAAAAATGCACACGCACAAACAAACACGACGCACGCAGCGAACTACGTCAGAAATCGCTGAGTTCCTCGCAAGAACTGAGCAGAGTCTGCCGAAGAAAAACTTTCCAACTGATTGTCGAGATACGTGTTGGTTTTAATAGTAGTAGTAGTAGCAGTAGCAGTTGTTGTTGTTGTCGCTGCTGTTACCCGATCCTAGTGAGACGATCGATTCCGATCCATTCGATCGCCTCGGAGAGTGTCTGGTTCGCTGCCACCGAAAAAAAACGAACTCATTTCGCATTCGTTCTCTCACTTCTTCACACGTTCGGCTGCTTGCTTTTGCTGTTGTTGTTGCTACTGTGTTACTGTTGTTGCTTGTGTGCTATTTGGCGAGTCTTAACCCTGTGACACCGGTCGGAGCTTCAAAGACTCATAAGGATTTTACTCAACATTCAATTGTTCGAGATCAAGCTAAATAATACTGATATATTTAACTTTAATATTGAATTGTAATTCCTTTTAAAGCTTTTAAATTCGTTTCCAGTAGAATAAAAATTTTAATTTTTATAAATAAACATGAACATTTAATTATGTAATGTAATAATACGTATATAATTTTAATTTTTTTGTATTTCTGTAAATGTTAACCTGTTTTGATTTTAATTCTTTTAATATATACAACATAACTTTTATATTATATTTTTTATATTCTAATTATTTTTATTAATATATAACTCCAAAATAATTTTAATTCCCGTACAAAGCCGTGGTAAACGCTTTTGACCTTGAAACTTTAATCTTGTGCTGAAATCAATACTGACATCGATGTGTTTGTTTTTATAATTCTTCGTCTATTTGCGTATCTGTGTTAAGACCAGATTAGCGCAAAGAACAGGAAGAAGAAGAAGAGCAAAAGTTCAGATTGAAACCTTGACTTCAGATTTCTCAAGAGTTAAAACCATGTGCGAGGCGGCGGCCAGACATGAAAAATACGCCAGACACCGTTCGTTCGCTGACTCACTCTCCTGCCAGCTCCACTCCCTTCACAATCAATCTTTCATTCCATCAGATACACTCTCTCAATCGCCGTCGCTCTATCCTCCTCTCTCATTCACCCTTTCTTGCTCTCCTTCTCTTTTAATTTCATTCTATGTCACGCTCTTCCTTTCCAATTTATTTTTCCGTCTCTTTTTTCTGTCTCAATTACATACCCAGTGGTAAACATCAGTAAGAGCTCGTCGACGAGCTCCTAATTTGCATTACTAGTGCGCCTTTTTTTTTACCATGGGTGTATATACTGCATACTAACGTAGATGCGTTGAAAATCTTACCAAAAATGGCCGTCATCAATGCTTGGTATATTTTAAGTGGGTGTTTATTGCTGATGCCATCATAGTTGCAATTTAAAATTATATTTTTGTATATATCTTGCATATATCATATATAAGTCCAAAATTTTTCATTCATTTAAAAATTTAGGACATTGGGAAGTTTGCAGACTGGACGACAAACACATATAGTGTAAATACGAACAACGCTAAAAGAGTAAAACAATAATTGTTAATTCACCGTATTCAATTCAATTGTTGTGTGACCTCGCATTAAGGAGTTTTCGAAAAAAGTACGAAATGAAGACATCGTGATGAAATTTTGCCGAAATATTGTTTGTTGTCCGACGACCACGCCTAATTTTTATTAGAAATGTGATATCATCGTTCGTTTTTGAGTCATGACTACAAGATTTCATTCTTGGGTATAGAGTAGTATTATCCGTTTATATGCCAAATATGGGCGTGATGCGCCCACTTTGAGGTTGTAAAAGTGGGTCTTAAATGGTTATATTGTTAAATATATAAGCTTGTTGAATAAAAGTTTTTATAACAACTTATTTTCCAATAAAATATTATAATAGGAAAACTTGACGCGGTCCGTCCACTTTTGCAGTACTTATATAGCATAGCTCATACATAACTCATGCTCAAAACAAATGCATTACCACGTAAATAAAGTTTAGCTGTAGGGTATCTAAGATTCGGCCAAACCGAATATAGCACTCTTACGGGTTATATATTATGTAATGCATATTATTTGTTTCTATATATTTATATAAATAGCCTTTATTTGTAAAGTGCTATGCAAAATGTTCTATAAAATATAGTCCTTTAGAATTTGAATTTATTTGCCGAATATCTCCTTAAGCATATCAGTTCGAAAAACGCTTTTGGTGCTGTCAAAATTAGAATTAACACGACAGCTCCTTACAGATTACGGTAGCATCTTTGAACAGTAGAATGAAAATCAACTTTTTTCTCGTTACCCAAGAAAACCCCCGTAAAAAAGTTTAGTTCAAAAACGAACTTGCTTCTCTCAATGAAAATGAGGAATTAGATTGGATATAAGAAATTATGAAAATGGGAGCAATCTTAGCGAGAGTTAATACTTTTATAGCTTATCCCCTAAAATATTGAATTCATAACATTCAATCCTGAAAAAAGAACTCAAAAGTAACTAACTAAATAGTGGCAACCTGCACATGGAGCGCCATCTATGTTTCCATAGATAAACAAGGAATTAAATCCCGTTACAAATACTCATTTCGTTTGCCGAACAAAACGCGAAAGGAAATTGAGAAATTGAAAAGAAGAGTTGATTTAGTTATTTAAAAAGCGAAGTAATTAAAAAGAATAAATTAATAGTGAAAAAGTGGTTTCCAAAGGAAAAGAAAAAGGACAACGTAGTTAAATTTATTTAAATACAGAAAGGTAAGAGACTCTACCTCTTTTAATAGTGTTATAAGTACATAGATTAATAGCAATAATTTCACAACGAAATCGGAGGTGCATCAGCGTCCGCGATATATGGCAGACAATGATATATATATATGCCCACGGTGTTGTCGTTTTTGCTATTGTTGTTGTTGTTGTTTTTGGCGTTGGCTCCAACGGAACACCGACAAAAGGATCGCTGATGAGGAACGCTGGCATGTTCCGAAATAGCTATACGATCTTGCCAGTCAGGTTTCTAGTTCAAATCCCATTGCAAGTGAAACGCTGGAGCCGGAAAAATATGGGTTGTGTATGTATTTACATCACGCATATAATGTAATAAATATATTCACATTTTCTCAGCGTTTGGAAACGTGCAAATTAAGTAATTAATTTGCATTCAATTCAATACAATAAACAATATTCAAATTATCTTTCATTTGTGTAAGACAAAATGTTATCGAAAAAGTATCCCTTTTTTATAATTTTTTTACATTTATTAATTTGTTACTAAGTAAAATGTGTTATTAGTCTCCTTGTTTTCAGGAGTTTCCAAGTTGTACAAATTAACATGTTGAAAGGGTTGACAGAAAGAGAGCAAGAGGAATTGCAACCTCTTTCTGTATCTTGTTTTTTAGTTATAATTCTATGAAATGTATCCTTACTTTCCAATATCTTTTAGGAATTCATAAATAGGAACAAATTTTTTACCGTTATTTAGGACCGTTATAACTGGAAGTGGCCATGTTTTTTCGGGGCTGGTCAGCCATCTTGGATTTATGACCGTTTGAAGGTCAAATAAATGGTATTAATAAAAGGCACTTATCTCGATAGCTTATCTAAGTGAGCTATCGAAACAAGCGAAGTGCTGTTGGAAAGATATTTTTAATACCTTTCATTTATGTAAGATACATTTTTTTCATAAGATGGCACTTAACGAGTTATATTGATTTTTGGAAAAATGGGACAAATTCACCTTGAAACAAAAATTTTTTTCTTCCAAACGGACACATTTAGGTATAAAACAAATTGCTGTCATGGAAATCTTGTTCCTTTACCTTTTAAATGGTATATAATATGTTATGCTTACTATTGTATTACATTACTTTAGCTTTACTTTTCTGTAAAAACAGAAAGCGGATTTATTGTCCTTCACTTCCGTTCCTGATGATCGCAACTAACGTTAAAAAAAAAATTAACAAAATCTAAGCTTGGCAGCTTTTCTGCATTTATGCCGTAATAATAATAAAAATAAAAATTACATAATGCAATAAAATTTTAAACGAAAACAGTAATGTAAGGAAATTCAAAAAGTCAGCCGAACCGGTTTTTCAAATTAAGAGATTCTACAATATACACTATCTAACAGTTAACCCGCAAACACATGAAAAATGCGTGTAACTATCTACCTATTATATATCATGATAACAATCCCTGTCATGCCCGTGATTGTTGCTAACACTAACGGTGACATGTAGAATACTTACGCTGGACTAGCTAACTATTCCCTTACATCAAAAACCCTAGTGCTGCCTCTTCTAGCTGTGAAAAATATATGTTTGATAATATAATTATAATAGAAGTGATACTAAAAGTATCACAGAACAAAAAAAACCACAAAAAATGAGAAAAACACAAACAAAGCAAAAACGAGAACCATTAAAACAAAAACCAAAAAAACAACAAAAACCTGTTATGAAAGCTTCCAAATAGGACCCTCCCATAACGATTAGAAATTGGCCTTTATGCCCAAACTACTCTACATGCGGCACCCAGAAATGTTTTTCGTCCCCCGCCTGAAAGGGACAAACAACTAATGCGAAGTTAAGAAGAAAATATGGTGTGTGTGGAAGGACTACACACCAAGCTCAATGTGTGAAATGCGCTGCACACATATGCTGCGCATCACACAATGCGCTTCACAAAGTGCTGCCTCATACAGGCGCTGATTTTAAATAACTTATTAATTATATAATATAATATATACGGATTATATAATATGGAAAATATTATATAAATATGCTAAAGTAGGAAAATTGTAAATGTAAATTATAGAACACCGCAAAAACCTCAGCAGTAAATGTATAGTGTGCAGCTAAGTTTCGGTTTTTTAGCATCATCAACGGGATTCCCATAACTTTCAATGAAAAAGAAAGAAAAGACACAAGATGCTCTAAACCTTCTCTTTCACGCCTTTGGATTACTACCGCTGCCACTGCCACTTTTTACTACGACTGCCATCCCATAACTTTCAATGCGATAGAAAGAAAAGACACAAGATGCTCTAAACCTTCTCTTTCCACGTGATATTATAAGCAAAAATAAATAAAATATATTTTCACATATTCAGCGAAGCGCCATCTACACATGAATAATAATAACATTTGCATGAAGTGGACCTTGTCAAACTTGTTGACCAAGATGTTCTTGACCCGGAAGTATGCATCATATATTTTCTAATAATAAAATCATTGCTGATAATTTTTACCAATGAATGATAAATATAAAATTAACACGTTTAAATTTTTGTAATTAAATTATACGATGTTTTTATCGTATACGATGGCAAAAACTATTACTACATGCACATGCATATCTCTACATGAAATTTTGTTGTCATAACTCAAAAACGAACGCTGATATCACATTTCTAATAAAAAATAGGCGTGGTCGTGGACCGATTTTGCCCATTTTCAATACCAACCTGCACACCCTAAGAAACAATATTTCTGTAAAATTACATCACAATATCTTCACCGGTTATCAGACAGACAGACGGACGGACATGGCTAAATCGACTCAGGAATCACGCTGATCAAGAATTTATATACTTTCCTATACCTATGGTCTCTATTTCTATGCGTTACACATTTCGTGACAAAGTGAATATACCTATACCTTAAGGTGTAGGGTATAATTATATCAAAATCTAAAATAATTATTAATTGTAAAATCCTCATATTGTTCATACTACCATATTATTATTAAACATACATAAAACACTCGTATAAATAAATATATGTACATATATATTATTAAATTTGCAAAATTTTATAGATTAAATTACAACGTGTCAATTGGATCATTATTCTGCATAATTAAGTTAAATAAAAATAAAAGGATTAAAATTTATTTATTAAATTTAACACGAGGGTCAAAACTTTTACTGGATGCACATATCTTCATTGCGACAGAGCCATCTACAGGTGAATTACGCCTCTATATAAGCAAATTCAAAATTATTTACAAATGGCAATACAAAAAGAAAACAGCAAATCATCGACGCTGAACGGAATTCATAAGAGAAAAATAAAATTGAAAAATATATAATGAAAAAACAAATGCAAAAAGCAAGTGCAAAATATTAATGAATATTCAAGGAAAAAAAAATCCAAGGAAAAAATTAGTGTAAAAAGAAAAAAAAGTGTGTGATATTATTTAAAAGAAAAGAAGTGACTTTCTTGTTGAAGTGATGAATAAAAGTGTATAAATTTAAAAATAAGTGTTTAATATTATTTAATAAAACAATATTTAATAATATTTGAAGGAAAAAATTTCCTTTTTAAATTAAAAAAATTTAAACTTTGTTTTTTTAAAAAACAAGAAAAAAATTTCCTTTTTAAATTAAAAAAATTTAAGCTTTGTTTTTTTAAAAACCAAAAAAAATTGGTGAGTAAAAAAAAAAAACAATCAATCTTCTTCCTTTTTGCTTTTTTAACAAAGCAAGTTAATTGATGCCACAGAAGAAGGCGGTAAGAAATCTTACCGCTGCAGTCCGAATCTCACAGAAGGCGAATCAGCTGCACAAATGGTAAGTTCTGTGTTAGGTGCACTGGCAATCTACCATTAAATGTACGAGATGTACGGGCCCAAACAGAAGCTTCAAATAAACAGTGGAAGAAATTCTGTGAAGCTACTGGATTAAGCTATAATGAAAAATACGCCACAAAGAATGAATTAAATAAATATAAACTTCAATATGGAAAGATCGTCATCATGACCGATCAGGATGAGGACGGTTCCCATATCAAAGGTTTGATAATAAACTTTATAGAAAAGTTTTGGCCAGAACTTTTGAAAAGGAATTTCTTGGAAGCACTGGAAGCTCCAAACACTAAAAAAATTACCCTCTCCCAAATAGAGGAGTCTTATGCAGATATGAAAAGCGCAGTGTGAAATACACATTTAACAGCAGCGTGGATGGAAAATTTATATTATTGACATTCGAAAAAAAGGAAGTACAAAATCGCAAAAAATGGATAAGCGATTACTTGGAAAATGCCCAGCCAGCATTTCAAACGTTTAATTTTGAAAATGGGCAGAAATGCATAAGTTTTGCAAATTTTTTTAAAATTGAATACATGTCTTACCTTGTAAAAATAGAGAAGAGGCAAGAAATACCTTGCCTAAATGATGGGCTCACACCAGTACACCGAAAAATTCTGTGCACATGCTTCAAAAGCATTGAGCGTGATAGCAATTCACAATGGGACGTGGAATACTTATCCAGCAGTATCATAGAAATTACTCAGCATGGCAGTCTGAAAGGCATAAAAATTAATTAAACAAACTCGAATTAAGGGTGGTAAGGATGCAGCTGCCACCCACTATAATTCAGTAGAGTTGTCGCAGGTAACTCGTTCCCTCTTCCATCTATCTGCTGATATTTTGCTCCACTATAGCGTCAAAGACGACATAGAAAATGCACCAGATTGGTATTTACCAATGATATTGATAAATGGTGCTCATGGACTTACAACTGGGTGGAAAACCGACGTATTAAAATACAAACCTCAAACCATAATAGAGAATCTGAGGCTAATGATTAATGGAAAAGAGTCGGTAGCCATGCATCCTTGATATAAGAATTTCAATGGTACGGTTGAGTTGCTACCCGATGGTTATTATGTTAGTATAGGAAAAATTAATATATTACCAAATGATACCATCGAGGTTGTAGAGCTACCCATGGGAATGTGGACTGAAAACTTTGAAAATGAAGTATTGAAAAAATTCAAAACATGTCAGACAATAAAGCCTATTATTAAGAATTATCAAAATAATTCAACACACAGGACGATATGTTTCCTGATTAAATTTATGCCAGATGCATTTAAGCTCCTGAAGTTAGAGGGCAAAATGCCTTCTATGAATTATTGAAGTTGGCATCCGTGCTGTCAACAAATTAAATGATTGGAATAGACCAGGGAAACTAAATACGATGCTTTAATTCCGTTTAGGATATACTGCGAGAGTTCTTCGCAATACGGATGGAATTGTGTTGTATACCAGAAGGAAGGAGTTTAATATGAGTATAATTTAAGAAATCTTTTAGCACTTTTAAAAGCCTATACTCTGAATTAATTTCCTGAAATGTAACAATACTTGATAAATTCGAAAGCATACGTCTAAGCTTTCAAGGAATGAGTTAAATTTGTATAAAATTTTATCAAAATATATAAAGATACCTTTAATATCAAATTCAGATCGCCCATCCTTCCTTCCTTCATCATTAGCGTCTACAGGAAAAATACCTTATGTTAAAATTTTATTCAAATAACAGATGGCACACTATACATTTACTGCTGTGGTTTTTCCTTTGTTCTATAATTTACATTTACAATTTATCTACTTTAGCATATTTATATTATATTTTTCATATTATATAATCCGTATATATTATATTATATAATTAATAAGTTATTTAAAATCAGCTGTATGAGGCAGCACTTTGTGAAGCGTATTGTGTGATGCGCAGCATTTTTGTTCTGTGATACATTTGGTATCACTTCTATTATAATTATTGTATCAAACATATATTTTTCACAGCTAGAATAGGTAGCACTAGGGTTTTTTATGTAAGGGAATAGTTAGCTAGTCCACCGTAAGTATTCTACATGTCACCGTTAGTGTTAGGAACAATCACGGGCATGACAGGGATTGTTAGGGTAGAACATGATATATAATAGGTAGATAGTTACTCGTATTTTTCATGTGTTTGCGGGTTAATTGTTAGATAGCGTATATTATAGAATCTCTTAATTTGAAAAACCGGTTCGGCTGACTTTTTGAATTTTCTTACATTACTGTTTTCGTTTAAAATTTTAATGCATTATGTAATTTTTATTTTTATTATTATTACGGCATAAACGCAGAAAAGCTGTCAAGCTTAGATTTTGTTAATTTTTTTTTAACATTAGTTGGGATCATCAGGAACGGAAGTGGCTGGTTTTTATCGGGGCTGGTCAGCCATCAAAAAAGTAATGTAATACAATAGTAAGCATAACATATTATATACCATTTAGAAGGTAAAAGAACAAGATTTCCATGACAGCAATTTGTTTTATACCTTAATGTGTAAGAAAAAAATTTTTGTTTCAAGGTGAATTTGTCAAATTTTTCTAAAAATCAATATAACTCGTTAAGTGCCATCTTATGAAAAAAATGTATCTTACATAAATGAAAGGTATTAAAAATATCTTTCCAACACCACTTCGCTTGTTCCGATAGCTCACTTAGTTTATGAGATAAGTGCCTTTTATTAGTACCATTTATTTGACTTTCAAACGGTCATAAATCCAAGATGGTTGACCAGCCCCCGATAAAAACCAGCCACTTCCAGTTAAAACGGTCTCAAATAACGTTAAAAAAATCTGAGCTTGGCAGCATGGCTAAATCGACTCAGGAATCACGCTGATCAAGAGTTTATATACTTTCCTATACCTATGGTCTCTATTTCTATGCGCTACATATTTCGTGACAAAGTGAATATACCCTTAACCTTAAGGTGTAGGGTATAATAAAACTTCAAAAAACTAAAGTTTAATACATTATGTTTGTTTAAAAGTATTATAAATGAACTGAAGTTTATTCTGTGGTATCCATTGAAGCAGCGGTCGAAGCAGCACCAGCAGCGGTCGAAGCAGGACGAGCACCGGTCGAAGCAGCAGCGGCCGCCATTTTTTGCATTTGTTTCTTTTCAACGAAAGTATTCAAATCTAGCATTAATTGCTGTGCTTCGTCCATGTTGAACGACGCCATAATTTTCTTAATTAATTTCTTTCCTAATCCGAACAAAATCCGCTCCTCCTCCTCCCGCTGTTCCTCAAGGCTGCGGCGCTCCCTCCTCTCCTTTTTATCTTTTTCTGCAAAAAACAAAAAACAACATAGTTTCGGACTTGTCTTCATACCGTCGACGGCATTCCGCTCTCTCTCTGCGAATATTGTGTGCTATTTTATCCCTAATCCCTTGGCATTTTGATTTTAAAAAATTTCAAAAAATATTTAATTATTTAACTCGAGAATAAAACTTCGTTCGTCTTCGAACAGTTGCCGACAGAATATTAAGCGGAAGTGGAAATCGTTGATAGAAACTCCCAAATGTTTGCAAATGGATACCAATACCACAAATGCCGTAGTCACACAAGGGGACCAGGGTTCACACAGGGGAACAGGCTGGATTGTGGATCGTAAGACTAGCCACGTATTAACTAATATTTCTCTACATACCATGAACGTAAGTTCGCAAAATGTTTTCCGACTTCCCGCCACGCCGTTTCCATTTGTTGATCTTATACAGCAGCGCCCATACGATAAAGTTTATCGTATAAAAAAAAGTTTATTTTTATAAAATTTGACCGAAACCAATCACATAGTGTAAGGCGCAAATTTATAGCCAGGTCTCTAGAAAATAGTTAATTCATATTTAGACAGTATTTGGATCAGTATTTAGAAAACTATATCCTAGAACCTTCGATCTGCATCAATGTACAATTTTTCTGCCTCCTCATATTCGCCATAGAATGCAGAGATTTCAGCCTTCTGTAGCATTTTCGAAGTCATGTTTCTCAGTCGTTTAACCAGTTTTATACCGTGATAATTCGCGCAGCGTACAAAAGCATTTTACCCAATTCATCTCCTGCCAGCTCCACTCCCTTCACAAGCAATCTTTCATTCCATCAGTTACGCTCTCTCATTCGCCGTCGCTCTATCCTCCTCTTCTTCCTCCTTCTCCTTCAATCTAATTCTATGTCACTCTCTCTTTTCTGTCTCAATTAAAAACTTTCATAAAATATCTGCCCTTTCTTTCTTTGTGTCTGTTTTATTATCTTATTTTTGTTTTCTATTCAATTGAAATAAACAATCTTTAGGTTCGAACAGAACATGTGTTGCAATTAAAGTGTTGCCAGGCACAAAACTTTAAAAAAAACTTAAAAAAACAGAAACAAAGCAAAAACCAACACAACAAAAAGTGAAAAAAATAACTCCGTTGGAAGACTCATCAAAAGCAACATCGAAAATAAACTCGTGAGGAAAACACATGAAATACAAGCTTATAATAAAATGTTAAACACATCTGATAACTCAAAGAAATGCCGATAAATGCAGAGAACGACAGAAATTTAATTAAATTTTCACGTTACATTAAAATGAAGTGCTAAACAGTTAGTTAAACAGTAAACTAAACAGTAAAACCAACATAAAAATCGACAGATCCAAAGAAACAACAACAACAAATAATAACCAATGGCCGATGTCACACTAAGCCTCTTGAGACCACCGCAAAATGCCTCCTCAAGTTGCTCGCTGTCACACTACTAAAAATTGTGTGCGTCTTCAAATTCGAGTGTGTCAATCCTACCTGCATGAATGTTCGCTCCGTGAATCAATCCATCGGAGCGAGTGAGTCCGGCCTCAAGAGGCTTAGTGTGACATCGCCCAATAACAACAAAAACTCTTCTAACTGCCTTCAGACTCGGCATTTCAGACTCTCTCAATCTTTATTGTAGTTGATATCCATCGTTGTTCTCTCTCTCTCTCCCTCTCTTGTTCTTCCTTGATCATCCTCACTTGTCTTTCGACCGATCTCTCTGTCGATCACTTTTCTTTAGTCTAGTGGGTGCATAATTTGAGAATATTCTCTCTTCAAAATATCATTCCACTAGTAGGAATAGTTTAAGAGTTTAGTTAGGAAACACAATAGTTTAGGAATTAGAACTCAATTATGCGATTTTAATTACAGACATCTTATCAGCTGTTTTTCTTCTTCTTCTTCCATCGCAAGAAGAAGAAAAACAGCTGATAAGATGTCTGTAATTAAAATCGCATAATTGAGTATTGAAGATAATTTTTTTTTTGAAGATTAATTAATTAAATTAATTAATTAATTAAAAAGTAACTGTAATTAAAAAAATGGAAAAATGCATAAAATATATAAATTTGAAGAACAACATTAAATTCTTTCTTGCGATTTGAGCCGGCACCATTTTTAGTTATAAAAGAACAACAGCACTTTAACGTATTCGGCCACCAATCTCACATAAAAAAAAAATTTTGGCTGTTTATATTCCGTGAAGGTAAATAAAAATGCACACTTCCAGGCTCACTTCGTAAAGCACACAAAATTTTCGTTCGTACAGTACGCAAAATGATTGTAGTTGATGCAGCAGGCGCAGGAGTACAGTACAAATGATAAGATTGTCAACGGTTTTTTATCACTTTCTTCAAACTTGTATCACTGTACTATGGCTGAGCCTAAAATTATGTGAATATTTTAAGAAAAATCTATAAACTCTGCTTTTCTTGTATTTTCAAATGAACTAAAACGATTGATATCTCGCCAAGGCAATGATAATGATGATAGTTTTGATAATGATGATACGATGTATGCATGTATTTGTAATTTTTCATGAGTAGTTGGCTGGATGTCATGCTTAAAAGGTTATCTAAAAGTTCCTTCAGGATGTTGGATGAGAATATGAATGAATGGAGAATAAAACCTATCAACTTCATTGCCAGGTCGTTCTCAAAAAGTGAGCATTTCTGATGTCAGTTTGTGGTACACAATCACGGGAAGCCTCAGAGATGTTGTGAGCGGGGGATGGCGGGCCAAGCAACACTGTCAAAGAGATGCAGATGACACTCTTTGATAGCCGACACTTTGATGGGTGACACGGGTGACGCTTGAAAACTGATTTGAGCATGGTACATAAAAGTAAAGCAAAAAACACTATCTTCATTAACGTGACAGTGAAAAATGTGAATTATTTTTCAATTAAAATACTTGACACACTGAAATCGAGAATGCGCCATCTTTTAACATCTTCCACGGCATCGCATCGGCATCACATCTCAAGTAAAGTAGTAAAAATTAATAAACGCCAACTTAACGAAATAAAAATGCTAATTTTGCTAGCAATCATAATAATAATAATAGTAATGGTGGTAATAATGATCTGTCAAAATGGCGGTGTTCATTCATCATCATCATTGTCAGCAACGTCACAACAACAACAACAACAACGGTGGCTGTGTTAGCTTTGTTAGCTTTTAAAATTATTGTTGCTGCTGTTGTTGTTGCTATTCTAATGGGTATCTGTTTGTTGTTGTTTCTTTTATTTGCTAACAAAATTAGCATAAATTGTTCAGATTGCATTTCGTTGTAAATTAACAACATGTTTTTGCAGCCAGCTTATTGTGCGTTCATAAATCAAAGAATCAGCAGCCGCAGCAGTAGCAGCCGAAGCCGACGCCGAAGCAATTAAATTGCATGCATTGCAAATGAGTTAGAGTGAGCGGCAAAGCAGAACAACAACAACAACAGCAACAACAACAACAATGACACGAACCAACCAAACGAGCACTATTAATTATGCCAACAACAACAACAAGTGTGTCCGATTTGAGTGTCTGTCGCAATAAAAACAGTTAAATTAGTGAGAATGAGTTTGTTTAACTTCGAAACAATGAACGGTTTGTTTGTTTGTTTTTTTTTTCTATGAAACAATTTTTTGTGTTCCTCCTTTTTTTTCTGATGTCTTATTTGTTGGCGTTCGCGTTCATGTTGTTGTTGCTTTTGTGCTCGTTAACAAAACCATTTCTCAGCTGATTTAAGTTGAGAATTTAAATTTCAATAATAAATGGGATCGTTTAGTGGAACACCGCGTGACACCAAAGCGAACTTGACAGAGTAGCAGCAGAGCAGAGTAGCAGCATAGCCGCAGCAGACCAGAGCAACGGCAGAGTACGGCTTCAGACTAGAGCGGTGCCGCTGTTTCAAGGCGTGGCTGCACATTTTGTCACCTTGTGTGTAAAAGCAATGCGCTCAACATTGCGATCGTTGTAGATATCGACAATTTATACGCTTCGATAGCTTCGAACAAGATTTTTCACTCTCTTCTCTTTCAGAAGTGTGTTTAGAACAGCGATGTCCAAACACACACTATCACATTTTGAGTGTGTATTGGAAATTTTTTCACTTAGCACTGAGAAAAATATATGCGCTGAAACACAAAGAATGAATATTTTTGGATTTTTGTTTGTTTGCACGCTACATATTTGGATTATTGCAGTACATTTCGAATGAAGCATAAGATCGGAAATTAACTTGAAATGAGTAATGTAAATGTAATATTTTATAAAATAGAGTAGTTATGCAATAATATTTTATAATCTAAAGTAGATAATGCAATAATAATTTATAATATGAAGTAAATTGAATAATACAATAATATTTTTTAATATATAGGGAACATTCACATAAACTTTGTCATAAAGACAAACAACAATAATTTTTTGGGTGTAGCAAAATCAAACAAGCGCAGCATACAACCCTACCTCGCCGCTGTCTCGGAAGCTACTGACGAGATTTCGTTAACGCTCTCAATGTATACATATTATGTGAGTCAAAAATTGAGTAGCCGAATGGCTGCTCTTGGGCACCGCTGGTTTAGAATGTTTTTGAAAAAGTAAAAAAAAGTTTCGATTTTTCTCTGCTCTTTTATTTTCCATTTGTTGTTGTTGTTCCAATTCAGCGCTTTGATTAAATTGTTGATTCGCTGCATTTGGTGCAATTTGTCAAGCGTTAAAGCACTGCATTCATTTCCATTGTTGGCCAGGCATTTAAATGTACGGAGCTACACATGAAATACACACACGCACACACACACACACACACACACACACACACACACACACATACAAACACAAGCATTCATACTTACGCTCGGGTGTGTCATTCAATCGTTCTGAATCGCTGGCGCTCGTAATCGTTTCGTCGTCGTAGCTTCGTTTGTTTTCGTCGTGTTGCTTGTTGTTGTCGTGTTGCTTGTTTTTTTTCTCGCGTCGAAAACATACGATGACTGTCGGCGTCGGGTGTCAAGCGTCAGGAGCGGCGGCATTCGGCAAATCTTTCGCTTGATTGATTGTGCGCAAGAGGCTTGGCCCCAGCAGCAGCAGCAACGAAGCAAGTGAAATCAACTCGCTTGGAATGAACTTGGAGATCAGTTCAACCGAGCAACGAATGTTACCCGAGTGCTGTCACGAATTCGCTTCTTGTTCTTGTTGTTGCTTGTGCTCCTGTTGTTCTCTTTGCTGTTTGTTGTTGTAGTATTTTGATAGATTTCATTGCTTTGTTCGTGTTATTGTTCTCATTTTTGTTTTTGGTTTGCTACTCTTGTTGTTGTAATAATTTATCAAATGTCGTGTGCTTGCTGCCTGTCAAATTGTTGTTGCTATTATTCTAATTGTTGTTGTTGTTGTTTTTTTCTGTTGCTGTTCTGTTGTTTTGTTGTCTTAATTTTTTTCTATTATCACTGTACTGTTGTGTTACGTTGTTGTTTGTTGTTGTTGTTGTTTGATTTAGGTCGCTCCCACTCTCCCTCTCAGTTTCTCTCTCACTCTTTTCTGTTAAATTATCTGTTTTTAACTCTAATACATTTATTTAATAATTTCTTTTTTTTACTTCTTCTTTTTTTCTTAATTTCTTGTGTTTGTGTCCTTTATTGTTGATGTTGTTATTATTATTACAGTTTCCGATGTTCTTTTAATCAATTATTTTATTAGCTGTCTGTCTGTCTGCCAGCCTGCCTGCTTGATTGCCAGCCTGCCTTGATTAATGACATTCTGAGGTAATCGATTTGTAATCAACAACTCATTTCATTTGCATGCCAATCGAATTCGACGTCCGCTGCGTCAATTTAACATGTTTTCATTTATCACACGGAATGAATTCCACACGCGAAGGTGTTAAAATTTTACATCATCGATTGTTTTAGAATTACAAGCGAACTGAAACAACAATAAAAACAACAACAACAACAACAGCGACGTCGTATTTGATTTCAATGATAGCGATGCTGCTCGGCTCACTGACGACGACGACTTCAATAAACGAAACGAAACAATAAACGAAACGAAACAATAAACGAAACGAAACAATAAACGAAACCATCAACGAAACGAAACAATAAACGACAGTAAACGAATAGAATTTTTCGGCAATTTGCGATAAAAAAGCAACAGAAGGAGAACAAGAAGGAGAACAAGAAGAAGCACAAGAAGAAGAACAAGATTAATATTCAGTAGTTGAAAATTGTGAAAAATTTATGCAAATATTTAGCATTGTCAAACATATCAATTTTATCGATACTTCAAATTGATAAATTTTCCGATAAAAATGTCAATCATACGCCCCGTTGCGCTGCAAAAACAACAAAACAAACAAACAACAAACAAACACTTCTTGCCTATCAAATCTATTAAAGTTTTTATTGATTAGTTTGCATATTGAACAAAATGACAAATGAACAGAAAGAGACACAAATTAGAGAAACACACGAACAAAGAATAAATACAATAAATCATGTGATAGACAAACACATGCACACACACACACACACACACACACACACTCACTCGCACGTGGAGTGGAGCACTCAAACGTGTAAAATTGTCATTGAGTGGAAAAGGAAAAAACAACAAAAAATAGCAACAAAAACAAGAATGAAATCAATTCCAGGATTGATGACTCTTTTAAACGCACTTGACGCCGAATCACTGGAAGGGTGCCGGGCGTAGGGTCCCGGGTGTGGGTACTCGCGAGTGATCACGACGCCAATAAGAATTCCTACTTTAGTGTTATTGTAAAACTATGCTAATCTATTGAAACAAAAACCAACACCGAACAACAACAATCTTCTTCTGCTTCTTACTTTTATTTTTAGTTCTTCTTTTATTCGCATTTCGCATTCTTACAAATCCATGTGAATAAAATATGCAGAGTGTAAAAATCTACACAAACGCTACACGCAGAGAGTGGCCGGTGTCACACTGGTCATCGCTTGATGCTGGCATCAAAAAGAAACTCCGAAAGTTGCTCGCTGTCACACTTCAAAAAATAATTCATGACTAAATACGTATTGAGAGTATGAACGCTTACATTCTTCCTTCCTTTTAATATTTCCTAAGAAAAACCAAAAAAAAAGTAAATTGAATAACATTGTTTCTTTAAATCAGCAAAAAAATCTGCTGTTCTATTATTATATTTAATGTTATATTATTAAATTTTAAACACAAACAACCCTGAAATACAGCTTTTCCGGTTTTTAAATATATTTTAGAATCCTTCCCGCATGCATGCTCACTTCCACGAAGCGTTTGCTGCGGAAAATCAGACAGCGCGAGTGATGCCGGCATCGCGATGACAAGTGTGGCCACGGCCAATAGTAGAAAAGCAGCCGACCTGCCGAGCAGCAGCCGAAGTAGTGACAAAGAAGCTGCCATTGTGTTGTATTCATTTGTTGTTGTTTTTAATATTTTATCGTCATTCGAACAGAATTATTTAGTGATCACTCCTTGAATCGATCATCACAATGAATAAATTTAATACTGTAATTGAAGTTGAATTAAACATTGAAGTTGAATTAAAAATTGTTACCAATTTTTATCGTTCGCTCAACGAGGCTTCGTTTTTTTGCAGACCGAAAACTCTGCTCGGCAACGAAAGAAAACCAACAACCGACAGACGACACGGCTCACTAACTTACGTGACGTCACAAATGGTGTGTGTTTGCATGCATGCATGCCTCTCTACCTTCATGCATCATGCTGCATGCATGTAAAATCTGGCCAGAGGTCGGTTCATGTTGACACCCGTGTAAACGCTAATTAGCATGGTTGTTGTTGTTCCTCTCCTCGAGTTGTTCGTCCATGCTGCTGGTATACAAGAACAACAACAACAATAACATCATCAGTAACAACAATGAACATAAAAAAAGGAAAGAAGGAAGCAAAAACAAGCAAGCAATCAAGCGAAAAACTCAACGAAAAAAAACCTGGCTGTTTATGGAAATTTCTTGGTCGGTGGATGTTGTTGTTGTAACTAGTGATGTTGTTGTTGTTCTTTAATTAAGTTAAAGCAATTATAAAACATGGCAAAAGAAAAGGCAAAAACAAAAGCAACAACAACAGAAGTCGCCCTGGTTTCTGCTCACTTCTTCACGCTTCCCGGAAGGAGGCTTCATTCCTTCCTTCCTTCCTTCCTTCCTTTCTTCCTTCCTTCCTTCCTTCCTTCCTTCCTTCTTTCCTTCCTTCCTTCCTTCCTTTCTTCCTTCCTTTCTTCCTTCCTTCCTGCCCTCCTTCATTCATTTATTCCCTCATTAATTCATTGAGAATCTCAGAATTAAATGAAACCGTTAAGAAAACTGTAATTAATACTTTATTCCTTCATTAGTGATTAATTGAATCGTGTTCATTTCCTTGATTAACGATTAATTATTTTATTGTTGATTAATTGTTACATCTTTCGAGAGCATTTATTATGCATTCATTTCTAATTCCTGAATAAATAATTAAAAATGTAATCTTAAAAGACGTTTAATCATTAAAACGAATCTAATTCATTTGTCAAATGATGGAAAAATGAATCGTGTAAAATAAAATCACTGATTAATGAAAAGAAATCACGGATTATTATTAATTTTAGTTAAGAAATCGAAGAAATATTTTAAAAAGAAATGAAATTATAAAAAACTCGAATCACGTTTTTAACAATCATGTTTCATTATAAATCAATGCAATAAAATAATGAAATGTTTTTGAATAAGTTTTGTTTAATACTAAATATTATTATAAAGTCAAGTTTTATTTTTCTTTTTACACTGAAACCGATAAAAAATCTTGTTTTTTCACACTGAAAGCGACACGACTCAAGACTCGTGCGCACTCGGTGACATTTCAGGGTGGCCAACGTGGCACAATAATTATCACCACGATCGAATCAACGCAAGGAAAAAAAAGCAAGTTGTCAAAAGCAAGGAAAAAAGAACGGAATAATAATAAAAATAAGAAAATTAACAAGAAAGCAAATAATAAAAAATTGATGAAGTATTGAAAAATTTTGTCATTGAGTGAAGGTGCGAAAGGAGTGAGAGAGGGAGGGAGAAGGAGAGGGAGAGACAGGGTGAGAGATTGATTTGATGAATCTAGCAACTAATCGATTGATCAAACAATTGATAGAATCAACCAATCTTTTGACCAACTGATAGATTTGACTGTTGACACCCCACAAAAAACAACCCACCAAAAATGCAGTCACTAATCAACCAACCGCTCTATCGATGAGCTACTTATTTAGTTAGTTACTTTTACTAACTAACTTGCATTAAATTAACAATGCGAATCATGAATAAAACACGAAATTCAACGGAAAAAAAGACGTGGAAAAAAAAGAGGAAAAAACAATGAAGACAAAAATGTGAAAAATGCAAATTTTGCAGAATGAGCTGAGGTTGTGACTCGTCCCGTCCCGACGCCACTGAAGATCGCTCGTAGCTCAGCTGAAGCTACGACAAGAGGCCGGTCCTGATGGCGCCGCGCCGCCACCGCAGCAGCAGCAGCAGCTGTCATTTTTGTTGACAGTATCTTCATCAGCAGCAACATCATTTATGGCACAACAACAACAGCAACAACAACGACATTGCATTGCATTGTATTGTATTACAATAATATTATTATTATTTTTGTTGTTGTTGTTGTTGTTGATGTTGATGTTGAGCTTCATAACAAGCGAATGTTTTTTTTTTCCAAATTAAAACTCAGCGCCATCAGAATCCGGCAGCTTCTCTCATCTCCTCGCTGACGTCTCTGAAGCCTCTGAACGTTTTTCTTAATTGAGTAACATGCAAAAATAGATTTTGTTGTTTTCGGTTTTGGATTCCTTAGTGTTGCTGTTGTTGTTGTTGTGGTGGTGTTTGTTTTTTCTTCAATAACTTCGAATGCAGCATTCACACCCACGCCTCGTTACATGACACCGCGTGCTGATCGCGTCGCTCTGATTGCATGCCGAAACTACAGAGTATCCGTCCGTCTGTTCAGCGGTCTGTCTCTCCCTCTCCTTCTCTCCGCCTTGTTGTGTGTTGGTTTTCTGGCCTGTCAAACTGTCCAGATGTTATCTCTTCCCGTTCAGCGTGTTTATTTATTGTCTTAAGCCAAGTCAATATTTTCCTCAATGCATTTCAACATCGGATCGATCGATCGATCGCCGATCGGACGGATCGCACTAACTAATGAACGATCGCGCCAACGATTGAATAAACGAAGAATTCATTGACATTTGAATGTTGATGACAACAAAGCCACCTCCTACAATAACAATAACAGCAACAACGAATACAACAACAACAACAAATACAGCAACAGAAATGAGCACACAACACAACAACAACAACTTCAATAATAATAATAATAATAATAATCACAGTAATGAATAATCACAGTCACTCTACAAAACCCACTTGAAATTAATCAATTTTTGTGATTAATCGTTCGTAGTTAATAACTAACAACATAACGTATAATTAAGGAAATCAGGAAACAATTTAATGCGAAATATTATAGAAAAAATCATCGCTGGATTACTTCAGAAAACAAAAACAACGACTATTCGATGCCAAGATCGTGATCGTGAAAAAAGTGATCAGAAAACCCTCAATGAAAATCTCAATAAGATTAAGAAAATGACAAATGAGACAATGAATTGAATTTAAATTCTGTTAAATGAAACATTTAAGTGACATTTTATTCAAAAACAAAAACAAATCAAGGAGAAATCAGAGAAAGATATTCGAAAAGAATCCTAAGAAGTGATAATTTATCCTTAACAACGTGCTACAAATCGAATTTAATATTCAATTTCAAAGGTTTGTTAATGATTTCAAGAAGATTTGTTGAAGTTTGCTGAAGAATTGAAGGAAGGTTGAAGAAGGTTGGGGAAGTGTTTATAAGTTTATGAAATTTGAGGAAGGTTTGGAAAAGATTTGAAGAAGATTCGAAGAAGATTTGAAAAAGTTTTGAAGGTGGTTTGACGAAGATTTCAAGACAGTTTAAAGAATACTTGGGCCAAATTTAAGGAAGTTTTGAGACGGTTTGTAGAAGATTTGAAGAAAGTTTGTGGAGTTTGAAAGGTTAGAAAAGATTGGAGAAGCTTTGTTGATGGTTTGTCGTAATTTTGTAAAAGATTTGTTCAAGTTTGTTTAATGTTTAAGAAAAGTTTGAGGAAGATTTGAAGAAGGTTTGAGGAAGACTTTTGGAATATTTGAAGATTTATTGATGGTTTGATGAGGTTTGAAAAAGTTTTGTTCAACTTTTCAAAGATTCAAAGATTTCAAGAAGATTTCGGTGAAGGTTTCATGTACCTGAATATGAAATCTCAGTTTAAAAATAAAAACCCATGTAATATTTTGGTTTTTTTCTAAATAATTTTCAATTTTATTGTTTTTATTGATTTTGTTTTTAAAGTAGGGTTGTTTTATGGACGATGATGACTAATTTTTTAAATACGATAAATAATTATAGTTATTCAAATTTTCAATCAGGTTTTCTTATTTTTTTTGTATTTCTTGTTGTTGCTTGTTAATAAACAATTATATATAGTACAATATTTATAGTATATAGTATAGACAAAGATAGAAGAAGAAACAAATAAAATAGAAACCAAAATATTAACATTTAAAAGACCAACAACACAGTAATTTAAATATAGTTTGAAACATTTACTTATACACATGTACATATGTATATATTAGAAATAATGTAATAATAGTACATAAGTGTATGTATACATAATGTATAATAAATAAATATTAAAAAGGTTTTTCATAGGTTTTTAATATTGATATGTTTTTAATATTGAAGAATATTCAATTAATTGTGTAAATAAAATATTATTTTAAGCTTTCAAATATTATTACTGCATTAATATATTTATTTGTTAATATTTGTTAATAAATTAATGAAGCAATCGCAATTATTATCAATAATAATAAGAATTATTGTCCAACCGTTCTTTCAGTTGTTCACAATAACCATATTTTTTCTCAAAGAATCATTGTGAATTATTTAATAGTTATTTAAGTGTTATTTAATAGTTAAATTCAAGTTATTATTAAATAATTAATTGTTTGTGTGTTTGGATGTGATAATGTTTATGTTCGTATTGTTGTTGTTGTTGTTGTATTATATGAATGTGTTGTGTGTAGAGACAAAATTAATTGCAGTTTCAGAAATCTTATCTTAAGAAAAGCTCACAGAAATGCAAATAATTTGAAAAAAAACGATGTTATTTTACTTCAATTTTAATTTAATTGATTTATAATTATGTTTACTATTTTCTTCATTTAAAAAGAAATCTCCAACTCAAATCATAATTCATAATTTAATCAAATCCAATCGAAATCAATTCAAATAAATTCCAAATTCAAAATATTTCCAATTTTTAAAAATTTCCAATAAAAAAATCTCGCTTTAAAATTTTAAATTAAATTTTCAATTTATTGTTTATTACGATAATTTATTTAGTTTACATGGTTTTTAAAAAATTGTTCCCATAAAAATTACACTTTAAATAATATTACAAATTTTTTCAATTTTTAAATAAAATTACAAATTTTTCCTGCTTTTAAATAAAATACAAAATGGTTATTTTTTAAATAAAAATGAAATTTTAAATAAAATTAATTTTTTTCTTTTTTTTAAATAATTTCTCTTAAAATTAAAGTTATTCCATGTTTTTTTAAATACAATACAATAGAAAGTACAATGAAGATTATAAATTAAAATTAAAATTAAAAATTATAAATTAAATTTCGACTGTTTTTCTACAAAGTTTTGTTTAATTTTTTTGCTTTTTTTAAAAAGTTTCTACAAATTATCTTAAATTTAAGAATCGAACTGAATTTAAAGTGTTGCCACCACAACAACAACAATCAATTAGTGATGCACGCATGCATGCCATCAATCAATGGAGTGGATGAGTGAATGAGTGAGTGATTGAGTGAGTGAATGAAAAGAATGAGTGACTAAGAAAACAAAAATCATTAAATTACAAAAACAATAAAAGTACTTTTTATGCTTTATGACCTCGCATAGAGCGAAAAAATACTCGAGCCATCGTGAATGTGCAATTTTATTGTTCACAATTGTTGTGGAAAGAAACCGTCGAAAGTAGTTAAGAAGAAGAAGAAGATTAGAGGATGTTTTCTTGTTGTTTTTGCAGGGATCACAATTGCGCTCGTTGTTTTGTCAGTTTTATTGTACAATTTTTTCTTCCTTTCATCACATAACATCGCGCATCACGATGGTGGATATCCCTTTTTTTTTTCTTTAATTACAATTTTTATAGATTTTGAATTTTTTTTAGTTTACAAGATTTTATTACTTCTTTTTGTTGAAAGTTGATTTTTTAACTACGATTTTTTCTACACTCACAGTTTAAGTGACAGTTAAATTGACAGTTTAATTGATGGTTTAATTGACGGTTAAATTGACGGTTAAATTGACAGTTCAAATGACAGTTCAATTGAGTCCATTAACATCACACAGTTAAAGTGATATTTATAAACCTTCAGGAAGTTCCACTCAACTGCACTGAATCAGTAACTGAACTAGTCCCCTGAACTAGCGCTCCTGTACAACTGAACTGGACTCTCTGAAGAGGATCACTTTTTCTCAATTCTCAAATGGAAAAGTCGAGTATTTCTTCATCAGTTCAGTTGTTCATACCTTCTTGAAGCTGAATTCGAAGAGATCTCAACAAAGACTCCGTGGAAGGACTCCACAGAAGTCCTTAAAGAACCAGGTTTTGAGTAGCAGTTGCATTTTCCTCCTGCAAGGATCAAAGTAGATTCTCTCGGTTCGTCTTTAAGGATGAGTGTGTTTTTTCAAACGTTTGTGTGTGTTTATAGTCGTTAATGTGTGTGTGTGTGTGTGTGTCTGTATACAGCTACATATTACATGGGTTTTTTAAAAAAGATTTTTCTTCTTTTCTCTAAAAGATTCCAGTCAAACATGCTTCTTAAACATGTTTGATCTTTATTATTATTTAAACATTAAGCATAATATTAAAAAAAATAAAAATAATAATCATAATGATAATAATAATTATAATAATAACAATCATCATCATTATAATAGAATAATAATAAAGAGTGATTATAATAGACGATTATTATTATGATAAAAGCTTGTGATAAAACTAAAACTTAAAATTAAAAAATAATAAAAAAAATATACAACAATAAAATAGGCGTTAAATTAAAATTTAAATTAAATAGACAAAAAAAGAGCAGAATTCTTTGAAAACTTATTCTAAACCATTCAGTCATTCAGTCGAAACTTTTGGGATGTGTTTCTGTTTAATCGTCATCATCATCACTAGCATTGTCGTCATCATCATCATCGCCATTGTTGTCGTCGTCATCATCGCAGGCATCACTAACATCATCAACAGCATCACCATCACCATCACCAGCATCATCACCATCACCATCTTCAGCAGCATCAGAATAATTATCAATTTAATCATCTTCAATCATCATCGTTAAGCTCATCGTTTGATCATTAAGCTTCGATCATTAGCAGCACGACGACGGCGGTCACCTTGAAAATGTTGCTTTTGTCGGTGTCCCTCTCTCTCTCTCTCTCTCTCGTCCTATCCGCTCTCTTCTAATGATTGTTGAACAGAAAAAGCTTTAAAAACTGAATGAGTTTTTAAACAAGTGTTTTCTTTTAAGTATTTTTAAGTAGACGTTGTTGTTGTTGTTATTCTTGGTTGACGCACAGCACAGCCCTCTCTCTGTCTCTCTCTCTCTCTCTCTATCATTCGCTCTCACTTTCTAGCTGTTTTTCGCTCGCTTTTTCGATCTTTCGGTGAAGCCAAAGAAATAAATTCTTTCGATTTCGTTTCCTTCCTGTTTCTTGTTTCTTATTTTTGTTTTTGCTCTTGTTTTCAGTCTGCACTGCAAAGCAACTGCACTGGTTTTTTTTCGCCCGGTTTCCGGTAGTCGTTTTCCCGTTTCCGGTTGTTTTCTAACCTAACTTATGGTCGATTTTTCTTTACAAATATTAATGAAGCTTTTCAACGGAGTCGCATCTCGCGTTTTTCTATTCACAGCGGATTTGTTTCTCTTGCCGTCTCTCTCTCTCTCTCTCGCCTTCGTGCTTGTTCTCTGCTTCCTTCTCGTTTCTTTGTTCTTTAAAGTTAAGTAGTTTAGTTAAATTGTGGTTGTTGTTGCTGTTGTTGTTGTTTAAGTAGTTGTTGCTCACTAACTTTTTATTGTTGTTGTTATATGTATATGTATATCTATCTCTTTCCCTCTTCTTGCTTTTATTTGCGTTTATTTTTCTTTTCCTTTCTGTGGTTCTTTCTTTCTTTCTTTTTTCTTGTGTTATTTATTTATTGCTTCTCATCTTTTTTCTTGATGCTTGCTTTCTTTGTTTGTTTTATTATTTTTTCTGCTGCTGTTGAATGTGTCGCTGCTGCTGCGTTCTTCAATTCAGCTGCGACTCATGTTAGTCGTTTGTAGTTGTTGTTGGTTATGTTGTCCCTGCTGCTGCTGTTGTTGTTGTTTCTCATCCTGATGATTGCGTTTGTGATGGCGACGCGTGCGTCTGCAGTGCGACGCACAGCACTCGTCGTTGCCCTCCGCAGCGGCGGAGGTGTTGCCAGGTTTTTCGAAAACTTTTCGCTTAGCAGAGACGCGCGTCTGCTGGCACGTGGAACGCGAGCAGCGTTTGCGATCGCAGTTGACTTTCGAGTCCTGTGAAAAACAAAGTAAACAAAAAAAGAAAACAAAATTTAAAAAATGTTATTTAAATAAATGTGCAAATGTTACAAGTCTGTAAATTAATCCAAAATAAGTTATTTTTTCCGTTTCGATTTCTTACCTTGCAGCGACACTTGATGCACTTCTGCTCGCCGTGCGACGCCAGCACCGGATGCCACTCCTGTCCGTTCTCGTAGATGGTGTTCAGCACCTTGCAGCCCCCCTGCGTCAGCAGCTCGTCCGTGTTGCGTCCGCTGGTGCGGTGCTCGCCTTGATCCTGCAGGACGTTCGGGTTCGCCGGGCCCGCGGTCGCCGCCTTGTCGCTGCGCACGCTCATCTTCGCCTCGGGACACACCTTGCAGCAGGCCTTCTTGTCCGGCCGATACGCCAGCTTCTCGGAGCACGTCAGCGGCGGGCAAACCATGCGCGGGCAGCGCACCTGCAGCGTCAACACGTCGCAGCTGCAGGTGGTGCATGTGTCGAAGCCGTTGGGCGGCAGGAACGGATGCCACGTGGCGCCCGCCAGGTGGAACTGCTCGCCCAGCCGACAGCCGCGCTTCGCCTGCTCCGCACTGCTGGCCGTCGCCGCCTCCTTCGCCAGCACCTGCGCCATGCACGTGCTGCAGCATTCGCCCTCGCGCCGCACCAGCTCCTCGTTGTCCTTGCACTGGGCCGCCGGACACTTGATCGCCTCGCAGGTGGCGCGGCCGTGCTGGCAGGCGCACATCTGGCACGTGTCCTGCGTGCTGCGCCACTGCTCGGCCTCGTCGTAGAAGCGGCCCGAGTGGAAGCACTTCGTCTCCGGCGTGATCAGGTGGTTGTCGTTGTGGTCGCCCGGCAGCAGCACGCTGGGCACGTTGTTGTCCGTGTAGAGGGGGAAGCAGTGCGCCGGCACCTTCGTCGACTTCAACTTGCCGCGCAGCAGCAGCTCCTTGGCGTCCTTGCTGTGCACCTCCAGGTAGCAGACGCTGGTCTCCAGCTTCACCAGCTCATTCGCGGGCATGCCGAGCAGGAAGCCTTCCATGTACGAGCTGTTGAACTCCTCGAGCAGTTTGCGCGTCACCGGCGCCCCGATCGCTTCGATGGGCTTCTCCTCCAGATACACCTGCAGGTCCTGCGGCTGCGCCTGGAAGCCGTTCAGCGTCAGCTCGTAGTGCAGGTTGCATTCGTTGTCGATGGCCAGCCACGCCATGCCCATGGCATTCGCCGGCGCGCTGGACGACTCGACGCGCTTCAGTAGGATCGGTTCGCCGGAGTCGCGGGCATCGGCGACGGGGCGTGGCACCAGGCGGCCGCGGATCAGGCTGGCCTCGTGCTCCACTGCAATGTTGACGCCCAAGTCGCCCGCGTACAGGGACTCCAGCACTTTGGGGCCCAGCTTGTCGACGGTGCCCAGCGCCTGATTGAAGTTGAAGCTGTGACTCAAGTCCTCCAGCATGGTCTTGCGCTTGCCCAGATCCTCGATGAGGCTGATCTCGGGGCGGTCCTTGCTGCTGACGCCGTCCGTTTCGATGTTGTACACGAGCGAGCCGTCGTTGTTGAGGAAGACCCACGCCAGGCCGCTGCTCCTGGAGCCAGCACGCGACTCGAGGTTGTGCGGCACGAGCAGCGTCTGGAAGAGTTCGCAGGTGGTGCGGGTGAGGATGTGACCCTGGATGCGCAGCTGCGGGTTGCGCTTCGACTCGATGGTGATCAGCAGCTTGCCGCGCGACATCAGCCGCAGATTCTGGATGGACAGCGGCGACGACAGCTCGAGAATGTTGACCTCCGCGGAGGGCTTTCGCACCTTCTGCACGTCATCGAAAATCACCTCCTTGCGGTCGGCCAGCTCAATTCGCACATTGATCGGTACGTCGGCGTATTCGTCGGCACTGAAAACTCCATTGAAGACCAGCGTCAGATGCATCGACGAGGCGGCGCCGCTGCTGGTCGAGACGATGGCCGTGCCGCCGGCGCCGGACAGCAGATCGGGCTTGACGCCGGCTGCGGGCTCCAGCAGCGAGCTGAAGAGCTCCGATTGCAGGGCGGTGTATTTGGCGACTTTGCCGGCGAGCGCGAGTTCCGCTTGATACTTGTTGCCCCACAGCAGGACGACGTGGAGGCGTTCGTCGCGCAGCAGGCGCTTGTAGTCGCGCGGCACACGTCGCCAGACGCCGCAAATCTTGCCGGTTGTATTCTGATAGGTGCTGAGGGGCGCGGCGAGCGGCGTCTGCAGGTGATGCTCCTCCATAATGGTCCCAGTGTCGTCCACGAACTGAATGGCACGCGGACGCCCGATCTTCGATGAGGTGTAGAACGAGTAGTAAAGGTTTTTCTTGTGGAACAGGAAGCGTCCGGTGGCCACGATGTTGTGTGGATTGTACGTGGTGTACATGGCCTTCATCTCCTCCCCCTTCAGGAAGTACGACGTGCGACCGGTGAGCAGAGCAGCGAAATCTATAAAGAAAACAATCGAAAGAAAGAGAGTGTGAATTATAAGCGCGGTTTTAAAGGTGGTGAAGGCAAAATAATCAAAAAGTTCCTCAATTTGTTTCAAAAACGCAGGAAAAACGATGAATGAGATGAAGATTATTCAGAATTCTCTTCAAATCTCTTTGAAAACCTCTGAAATACCAGAGACTAACCGGCTACAACCGGGAGGAATGCCGGAATATATTGAAACATCTGATTATCTGTTGTTTTTCTTTCATTAATCAGGTGTTGAGCTCGTCTTCAAGCGATTCAAGCGTGATTCAAGCGTGATTCAAATGATTCGAATGATGATTAATAATACACAACTTTTGTCATCATCATCGTCATTATCGTTATCATAAACATAATTAATTTTGATGTACTTACGTTTCATGTTGCGCTCCTCTTCTTCCATGTTGATCGGTGCCGGAACATCGAGAGCCACATCAGTGTCTGTAAAGAGTGAAGCGGAGGGGGGAAAAACACATTAAAACATGACATTAAAAAAGATAAGAAAAATTAAGAACATGACAGCAGTTAAAAGGAATTTAGATATAATAACAAAATACATAATAAAAGTCGGAGGGGCGAAGAAACGACCAGAGAAATTCTTAATCTTTGGGTTTCAAGACGAGAACAGCCACCACTGCCACCGTCGGACAGTAATAGCAACAACAACACCAACAACAACGTGCTAAGCAACAGCTTAAGTTGAATGAGTTGAGAAATTATGAATGAATGAATGAATGAAGCATAATAAATGAGAAAACGTCCCCGTGGTGACATTGTCACCGGGCGGCTTCTAATGCGGAGTACCCCGAGAATCGTCCCGAGCCGGACAACAAGAATGGCGATGATGATGGTGATGATGATCGCTAACCCGAATCACGTACGATTATGGTTTCAAATGGAATTTATTCATCGGCTACAATGGCTTGGACAACGTTTGAGGATTATATATGATGATGATGATGATGGTGATGATGATGATGATCATGATCTCAGGTACAGATGACGATCACATGGAACGACGACAACGATTCGTGAAGGTGATCGTCAGTCACCTAAACGCAACGACCATAAAAGAGACACACAATTTCGATGGAGAGAGAGGGAGGCAGGCAAGAGATTCTACCAAACCTGAAGAAAGCCAGCAGCAAGTCGGCAGTTCTTAGAAATCATTCACAAAACCAATCGTTAAACAAACCTCAACGTTTGACAAAACCTACAAATATTCATACATACAAACATTTATACATGAAACCTCACTTTGGTGTGACACCAGAAACAACAACAACAACAACAACAACAACTGACTGAGCACAAAAACAGGCCGATCGAACGATTTACCAGAAACGGCAACCCGTACAAAAGACCAAAAAAAAATCGGTGTTTATGCAGAAATCTTTAGTGTTGGCCAGCGTTAAAGAGTCGCCTCCTCACTTCGTCACTTCGGTTGCTGGGTGCTTAAATCGTAGTGGCCAATAAGAACAACAAAAACAACAACTACAGCAGCAACAACGAGGAGAATAACAACAACAACAACGAGGAGAATAACAACAACCGCAACAACAGCAGCATCGGAATTTTGAGGTGGCTTTTCAAATCTTTTGAGACAGAGAAACATATCAACAGACAGACATACGAAAAGACAGACAGACATACAAAAAGACATACAAAAAAACAAGACAGACAGACAGACAGACAGTCAGCAACATCGTCGTTTGACCCAAACGATTGCTGCTGGAATGTTGAAGCAAGAAGTAGAAAACACTTTTTTATAGAAATCAGCAACACTTTTTTTGAAAGTTCATTTTTTTTTCTTTTTTCTTTTTTCTGTTCGTCCAACCTGATCATAAACTGTTGATTATGTAGGATCAAGCATAAGAAAAGACACGGCAAAAAGAAGAAAGAAAGAAAAGAAGCCGCAGAGGAATTTTTAAGCCCTCGTTTAATAATAAAGAGCTCCAAGATGTATGCGGCAAAAATCGATCGACGTTCGAATTATGAGCGAATAAAATAAAAAAAAACGATGAATAAAAAGAAGCCCACAAAAAAACATAAAATAAACGATAACCACAAGCAGAGTAAAGAGAAACTTAAAGAAAAGAAAAGCCCTAAAAAATCCCAAAATCGGCAACTTTTTCCCCATTCTTCTCATCGCAATGCTGCTCATCCTGCGACTCCTGCTCCGACTCCTTCCCTCCCTCTTCCTCCACCTCCTCCCCCTCTCCCCCTCCTCCTTCTACACTATAAATTCGCTTTAAAATGAATCGCATCCTGATGATGAGATCTCGGAGCAACCCGTGCGATCGGAGCACCGAAACCGAAACCGATCGTGTTGCTACGCTGGAATGCTTGGAATTAAGCAACGAAATAAGTTACTGCTATTGAAATAATGTTGTTGTTGTTGTTGTTTTAATGCTTATTCTTGTGATATACCACAATCGACAACAAGATCAGTCCCGGAGAGCAGAGAACGAGGAGAACAAGCGTCCGCCGCCAATCGGTTGATCGCCAAGATCACCATCGATCCACACCGCGCCGGGTCGCTGATGCTGATGATGCTGATGATGATGACGCTCGCTGCTGGTGATGGTGATGCTGATGGTGACGGTGCTGCTGTTATAATGAAGGGCGACAAATCTGACACCTTGTATAGCATTTTATTGAATGCATTTTGAATGAAGACAGACAGAGGATCGCTAAAAGAGGAGAGATTAAAGAAAAAAAAAAAGAAAAAAAGAACGAATGCAGCATAAGCAGGCAAATAAAAAAACAGACAGACAGACAGGCAAGCAGACAGACAAACAGACAGACAGACAATCACAAAGACAAAAAAAGCAGAGCAACAAAGACTCTGAAACAGAGATCGAACTGATCGTGGCAGATGAAGTGGGCCCGAAGACACTCCGGCATGCATGCATCCCAGCAAATCTTATCTTTTGATCTTTATGCATTCGCTTTAAGTTGCTTTAGGCTGCTCTGGAATTTTTTCCAACGAATCAAGGCAGGCAGACAGACAGACGGACGCAGAGACGGACAGATAAAAGGCCACATAAAAGCAAGGAGTCGAGGGATCGCGGGCTGGAGTGATCTTTAGTATCTAAACTTAAATGAAGTGACTGCTGATTTGGTTCATTTATAGAATATACGAGTACTCGCAGAGTGACCAGATAAAGGAACCGAAGTGGAGACTCTCTTGACTGCCTCTCTTGACTGACTCTCTTGACTGTCTCTCTTGACTGATTCCCTTTTTTTATTGTCTTTTGACTCTTGAATCTTGACTGTTTTGATTGTCTTGATTCGTTTTCTGTACTCGTTTCAATGTTTTAACTTGATTTGGACTGTATAGTGTCTATTCGATTACTGTTTTTATAAGCGTTTCAATTGTTTGAAAGATTGTTTCGATGATTGTTTGAAAGATTGTTTCGATGATTGTTTGAAAGATTGTTTTGATGACTGTATTGATGACTATTCTAAAGATTTATTGGATTATTTGGATGACTGTATGGATGGATCTATATAGATTATTGTTTTTATGTTTGTTTTGAGTGCTTCAAAGATTATTTGAATGATTGTTTGAAAGATTGTTTCGATGATTGTTTAGAAGATTGTTTCCATTGTTATCTTGGTTTCTATGATTTTTTCGACTATGTTCTTAATTGCTTTGACTATTTATTGATTTCATTAACTTTTTCTTTGGCTTCTCTTGACTCTACATTTCATTGATTTGTTTGCATTGATTTCCTTTGATTCAATTGATTGTTTTCATTAAAAATCAAGCTTATTAAATCGAATTCGAATATAAAACTATTGATGAGAGATAAGCAACGCGATCCTAGTATATCTTTCGATCTTTGAAACCATTACCATCATCATCCATTTTAAATTATGTGGGTTTACTTTCTTCCTTCTCAGATCTCTTCACCGATCCATCGATTCATCCACCGATCTTTTCAAAGGATCTGCCGGGGACTTATTTATAATATTCTTTGTTGTTTTCTTGTTATTTGTGTCTTCTTTTCCGTTTGGCTACCTGCATTTTTTTTGTGTTCTTTGGTTGGTTATTTTGTGGTACCTCGGTACCCACATAAACTGTGTGTTCCTCTCTGCTCGAGTTACTTTTATTGGAATTCGTTTCCGTTGGTTAATTTTTCACCTTTAGTTAAGGGTGCCATGGTTGTTGTTGTTGTTGTTCTTCCTCTTGTTACTGTGATGAAGCCTGAATGAATGAATGAATGAATTTGAGCCGCTGATAAATGAGTTTTCTTTCATACAGCGACTTGTCTGTGAAGAGTTTTCGGAATGTGTTATTAATTTGAACGATCGCTGGGACGCACTCGGAATTAACACCAGCTTTAGCTTGATTGGACCGGACTGGACTGGAGGCGCTCCGTGTTTTTTTTTCTTTTAGTCGACAACAGAGCGGGTGAGAGAGAGAGAGAGAGGGCGAGAGGAGTCGCAGACGGTTGACGAGATGGCGGAGAGGTTGACGAACAGACGCAGAACGAACCCAAACCTTGTGTGTACCACGAACTGTCAACTGATTTATGCTCGAGATGACGATTTTTCAATGTTTTCTATGACGTGATGTTGATCTCGTTGTTGTTGTTGTTGTTGCTGTGGATGATTGCTTTTTTTTCATTGCTTTTTCGGGATTCTTTCGGAATTCTTTTCACTTATTTATTGTTGTCACGTTGATCGGAGATAAAAAGTAAATCAGATCGGCGTTAATTTAGTGATAGGATTAAAAAAAGGAACACCTTAAAAATAATCAAAAAAAAAAAATGCCAGTCGCGGCATTCGACGATAAAAGAGAAGCGATAAAAGCGAAGCGAACCGGAGATAATATTTTTTAAGGGGGTTCTTTTATTTTTTTTTAAATATCAAAGTAAAGCGAGGACAACGATAAACAACAACAACAACAACACAACCACCATTAATTTAGGTAATTTTAATATAATTTTATTTTCGTTTTCGTTGTTGTTGTTGTTTTATTATTATTTTGAATTTTTTTCGCCCAGCCGCGGCACGAATCAAGTAAAAATGAATAACAAAAAAAAAAATTGTAATGCACAAAAAAATTACAAAAAGTAAGTAAATGAATGTAAAAAAAGAAAACCTTTAAAAGTAGTCAAGAAGAAGAGAAAAAAAAAAGATTTTCAAGATTTTAACGATAAGCAGGCCTGTCGAACGAGCGGCCGCCTGCTGAGTCGCCGCCGTCGTCGCCGTCGTCGCAGCTGCTGCGGTGGCCGCTAAAACGCCGGGCAGCGATGTTAAATGAGATAATTTAATAAGCGTTAAAATGCTCGAGTTATGTCATTAAAAAAAATAATGGCGCTGCTGCAAAAGAAGGCGATCGCTGCATAAATTAAGCCAAAAAAAAAAAATAAAAACAGCCAAAGAGTTGGTTGCTAAGCGATGCAGCGCCAGAAAACGCAACGCAATGCGTCTTGAATGCGAGTTGAGTTGAGTTGTTGCAGCGCGTGTTGATGAGTGGAATGATCATAATGATGCTGATGATGATGATGATGGTGATTGTAATGATAATAATAATAGGAGTAATGATGATATTCGTAATGTTGTTGAACGATGTGCATGATGTTGATAAACGATGTTCACAATGTTGATAATCATGTTGACAATGAGGTGGATCATAATGTTTATAAACACTCGGACGGTGTTGTTGTTTATTATAATAACGATAATGATTCTTCTTGTTTGCTAATAATGATGTGCTGCTTGTCTCATTCCAGACGTTGACAATTTTTGTCGTCAGTTACGAGAGTCGTTCAGTTCATCGGTCGTTTAGTCGTTTAGTTCAGTCGCTTGTCGCCGCCCCTCTGGCAGCATGACGCCCGTCAACACGCTACGACCCAAAAATGGTCCCTAACGAAGCAATTTTGTGCCGTTGACGATGATTCTGCTGTCCACTCGCGAGCCGCTCGTGCAGCAGAAGGCGACAGCGTGGAGCAGCGTCTCCTTTCTTGGAGATGGTAAGCGGCATCAGAATATCGGCAGTCGCAGTGGCAGCGGCAGCGACATCAGCATTGGCATGTACGGTGAGCTTATGATGACTTTTAACCAACTTTAGACGGGTAATTTTTGTCTTTTTACCGTCGCTGTTGCTTGCAACATGCAATCGTGCAAAACGGACAAACAAGTTGTTGTTGTTGTTGTTGTTTTACTTGCATAGACGCTTAACGAGAAGCAACTCAAATCAGCATCAACCAAAACAGCAGCGATTTGTTTTTATTATATGAATGTGGCTCCTGCTTATTATGGTAACTATTAAGTGAAGAAGAAGAAGAAGACGAGGGGAAGAAGAAGAAGAAGAAGACGACGAACAAGCATACAAAATAATAGTAGTGGTTGTTGTTGTTGTTGTGTTGTTGCTTGCTGCTTCACTCAAGTAAAAAGTGAAAATGTGCAGCACTTGAGTTTTATTAGCTGTTAAATTGATTGAATGACTGACCAAATGAATGACGGAGTAAATGAATGAATAACTGATGAACTGAGTGAGTAGCTGAAAGAAGACTGACTGAATAACCAATCAAATGAAAGAGTTACTGAATGATTCAGTGACCAGATTGACGAACTACTTCACTGAATGACTGACTGCATGACTGATTGACTGACTGAACAACCGACTGACTGATGAAGTGACTCTTTGACTGTATTGTGCTGTGTTTGTTGTAGTTTTTTTTTACAGTTTAAACTTTAAAACCGCATGCAAAAAAGATTCCACTTTAGCGATGCTTCGAAATGACTGGCAACGCTTTAAAATGTTGAACATAGTAGACAACAGTTTGTTGTGGTTGTTGTAATCATTATTATTATTATTATTATTATTATTTGAAGCTTGAAGTTGCTTTGGCCGCTGCTTGTTTTATTATTGTTATTATTATTTAGTTTATCTGTTTTCCTGATGTTGTTGTTGTTGTTGTTATTGTTGCTGCTTTATTATTGAATGTTATTTAAAGTAAAACAACAACAACAACCAGAACAACAACATCAGGAAAATAAGACAACAACAACAATTTAAGTGCAAAAGCGGCGCAAAAATTTAATGCTAAAGAAATGTTGACCATTTTTGTTCATGTTGTTTCCATGATTGTTGTTGCTATTGTTGTTTAGTTGTTGTTGTTGTTTAGTTGTTTAGCTGTTGTTGTTGTTGTTGTTGTTACTGCCTCAAGCCTTCTTTTGGTCAAAAGCATGCACTCAAAGCGATCGTCGTTCGATCTGTTGTTCGGCGTCGTCAAACGCCTTTAAAAGGATGGCGATTTTTTATATTTTTTTAACATTTTTCTTTTAATTTACTTATTTAATTAATTTTATTATTTTTTCCATAATATTTTAGAGGAATCTGTGTTTCTTCTCTCTCTCTCTCTCTCCCAACTTTTCTGTCTTTCTGTCGCTTCAATAAAATTTACTATAAAATTGCATCAAATATTCAAGAAATAAAAATGCAGTGTTGCCAACTGTGCGAAAAACTATGACAGTGATGGCAGCTGCAACAACAACAATGGCAACAACAACAACAATGGCAACAACAACAACAACAGCAGCAGATGGAAACCCGGCAACAGGACTGGATTTTTTATTTTAGACCTCGTTTAGTAGAGATTTTATTTTATTTTATTTAATTTTTTTAACGATGCCACACAAGGCGACAACAACAACAACAACAATAATAACATTAATAATAATAATAGCAACAACAACATCGGAATTTTGCTGCGCTCATTATAACAGTGTTTGTGACATGAAAAACAACAACAAAAAACGAAAAAAAAACAAAATAAAAAAACAACCAAAAATGTGGCAACTCTGTCTGTCTGTCTGTCTGACGCTTGATGAATCGGTTGCAATGACGTTTGCAAAAGTTGACAACTTTTAATTGATTGCAAGCCGAAGCTGCAGCTGATTGCAGTTGTTGTTGTTGTTGTTGTATAGCGTCTTCTAACTGATGGTTGTTGTTGTTGTGTTGCGTCTTCTTACTGATGGTTGTTGTTGTTGTGTTGCGTCTTCTTACTGATGGTTGTTGTTGCTGTATAGCGTCTTCTAACTGATGGTTGTTGTTGTTGTATTGCGTCCTCTTACTGTTGTTGTTGTTCATAGTTTCGTTGTTGTTGCTGTTGTTGTTGTTGTTGTTGTTGCCTCTCTACCGGAAAATGCAAAAATACACCGAAGAAGATTGATGCATGTGTTGTTGCTGTTGTTGTATTTGTTTCTTTTATTTTCTAATAAAATCACATAAATCAAAACAATTTAGAAAAATCGAGCCAGCAACGATTGCTATTTGACCGAATTTTCTTTCTGTCTCTTTTTGCACGAAGTAGAAATCAAAATAAACAAAAAAAAAAAATAGAAGAGAATAAATGGACACATGGACACATTCGGGAAGTGGACACATTTCATTAAGTTGCTTCATGTTCGTCGTTTCACTCGTGAACATTCAAAATACTCTTTTCTATGAACAACATTTATTTCTAAATATGGACACATTTCTTTCTAAATGGACACATTTTCCTGAAGCAGGGGACACAATTTTTTGAAGCAAGGGGACACATTTAAATTTTGTGATAGCGGCAACACTGAAACAAAATGAATAAAGCAGAAAAAGTAGCCGCTTCCAACATCGCCGTCGTCGTCGCCGTGGTTTTGGCGAAATGAGCAGCGCCTTGTTGTGGGTGACGCTTCTCGATGCGGGTGACGCGTCTCGATGCGGGTGACGTGCCTCAGCGAGGGTGACACGCCCAGAGATCGCCTGCGGTAGCCTTGAACACGATTTCATGTGATTTGGAACGAAAAACAACCGTATTTCTTATTTTATTCTATTTTCATTTGCAATCGCTTTCAAAATCCATGAAATTTTCCATGATATTCTGTAGAAATAAATTTATTAACTGTTTATTATTAAATTTAATTCGATTTAACACTTTATTTAAATTTTTGATTCGCGTTTTGAAGCATTCCAAATAATTTTTGCCGAGTTTTTCGTTTGTTTTTAATTTAAAAAATAAATGAATTTGAATGATTGAATTAATTAGTGACAATTTCTATCATTTAAATAATAATATAAAGAATCGAAGGATGGAAAAACGATCAACCGTTCAGTTTTCCCAAACATCAGCATCAGCAACTCTTTAAAATGGCAAATTTTCGTTGTTTTTTCGAATGTTTCTTAATTTAGTTGACTAGAAGAAAGCAAAAACAAAAGCAAACGCAACGAAAACCCAAACAAAATCAACATGAAAACGTAATTTAAACGAGGCAAGAAAAAAAACAGAAAGAAGCCATGAAAAACTGATCCAAAAAAAACTCTTGAATAAAATTTATTATTAATCTTTTGTTTGTCTGGCAATAAAAATAGACGCGAGTATAAGAAAGCGAGAACAATAATAAAAAAATATGAAAATAGACAAAAATATAAGAAAATTATAATATATTTTAGAATATATTATATTCCGTTATTTTCTTGTATATAATTATACAGAAAAGAAAACAAAAACTTGGAGAGGGGAAAAAATTTGACATGGAAAATTTTGAAAACACTTTCTTTCAAATTTTGTGGGGTTTTCAATTTTCTGTCTACGAATAAAATGCGTCTTTTCGTAAAAAAGAAACACTGTTAAAAATCGATGATTGATCGATGTCGAAACTCACCGTTTTTATCGCCCGGACACGTTTTGCAGCATTTTCCCGGTAGCAGGATCGGATCGTCGCAGAGCGCCGGCGGACACTCTTTCTTGATGTTGCGACACTGAACACGAGCGACGATTCGCCGCTTCTTGGGGACCTAAAAAGGAAGTAAACGAAATAATATATAAGTTAAAATGTAAAAAAGAATAATAAAGCAATTAAATATACTGTGCAAATATGATAAAATAAATATTAGATTACTTAAACTGTAGAAATAAAAAAAGGTTGGAAGGATAAAATGAATAACAGAGTCAGAAAAAGCATTACAGAGCAATAAAGACGCTTTACAGAGTTATGAAAACGATTTACAGAGCTCGGAATGTAAAAATGTACATGAACAGAGTTGAGAGGGGAAACTAACAGAGTTCTGTTGTATAACAGAACAGTATTTAAAGAGAGAAAAAATAGAGAGACAAAATTAAAGGAAAAGAAAGATTTAGAAATTATAAATAACAGAACTCTGTAAACTAACAGGACGTAAACTAACAGAGCTCAGATGAAAACAAGCGTGAATGAATGATTAAGTGAATAATTGATTGAATGAGTGAATGATTGAATTAATGAATGAATGAATGATTGAATGAATGAATGAATGACTGAATAACTGAACTGAATGAATGATTGAATGAATGAATGAATGACTGAATAACTGAACTGAATGAATGATTGAATGAATTAATGAAAGAACGAATGATTGAATGCATGAATGAATGAATAACTGATTTAGTGAATGAATGATAAAACGAATGATTGAATAACTGATTTAGTGAATGAATGAATGACTGAATGACTGAATTAAATGAACATTTTTCTTCAAATGAGCATTTAATTTAAAATTAAATAAAAATTCCATTTAAATTTCAACTTCAATTGAAATCAAGAAAAATTAAAATTTTTATATGAAATGATTTTTTTATTAAATGAATTTTTTTCAAATTTCATTGAGGCTGTCATTTTATTGTTGTCGTTGTTGTTTTTGCGACTGAGATCAATGAAAATCGTTGAGTTGTTGTTGCTGCTGCAGTCGTGCGTTGTTATTCGTTGTTGTTGTTTTAGTTGTTGTTGTCGTTGTTGTTGTTGTGTCTGATGTTTTAATTGAACACGGAGACGTTATTTCAAGCGTTGATGGCGCCAAAAATTCAAAAAAAAATCGCATTCAAAAATAATCGCTGTCATCATTTTCGATGTGAAATGTTTGTGCTTTTTAATTATTATTGTTATTATTATTAGTGTTGTTGTTGTTGTTATAATTGTTGTTGTTGTTGTTGTTCATATTATTATTCAACTCATCCGTTTATTTGTCTCGATTCTTAGATTGTTTTTAGTTAAAATTGAGTAAAAATTCATGCATTCATTTATTTTGTTTTCTTTTGTTTTAATTTTTTGTGGCCCCCTTTTTTTGTACTTCTTTTTTTTTTGCTTTCTTTCATTGCGAATCTCATAAAAAAAGGTTTCGTTTTTTTTTTTTCTTTAATTACGCTTCTCTTCGTTGTTGTTGTTGTTGTTGTTATAAACAATTTTAATTGCTGCTGTCGTCTGTTGTGCTGGTGGCTGGTGGCTGGCGTTGTTGTTGTTGTTGTTGTTCTGATTCAAATCTGGGTCTCGTCGAAGGAGAAACCAACGAGTGCGACAGAGAGCGAGATAGAGTGAAATAATAGCATGTTTCTTTTTTTTTGCATATTTATTAATTTTTTCGGTGTGCAGTATTTTTTTCGCTTACCGATAAATTTTAAAACATGATTTAATTTGACGTTTATAGAGAAAAGCAGCAACAACAACAGTAGCAGTGTTCATGATTCTGTGTGTGTGTGTGTGTGTGTGTGTGGGTGTGTGAGGGGTGGCGTTGGGGGCGGAGGGCTTCATCCGTGTCTCATGAAGCATGAGATTTTCTTTTCTTCTCTTTTTTTTGCGTCTTTCGTGCTATTTTCGTAGTTTAATGAATGTATTAAAGAACAACAACAACAACAACAACAACAACAACAACAACAACAATAATTTAAATTTTCAATATAAAATAAAATTTATTCCATCGCAGGTGCGAAGGTGATGTTTTTTTTTTTTATTTTTTTGCTCTGGTGTCTTTCGTTGTTTTTTTGTGCTTTTTTGCTGTCGCTGTTAACGTCACCGTCAGCGTCGACGCCGGCGTTTGCAGCGCCGTTCATTGAAACACTCAAGAATTCCATGAGTTCTCCTCCAGAACACATTTTTACTCGTTTTCACTGACATTTTTAATGTTTTCTCAATTTACATAAAATTTTCGCATTATTTATTATATTATAATTATTATGAATTATTTATTATTTTGAATATTTATATTTTTTAATTTTTTATAATTCTCATACTTTTAATGAAGTCTTTTTTTTCATTTACTATTTTTATACATTTTTTATGCTTTTATAATAATATATTTTTTTTATATATTCTTTTTTTGTACTATTATTCTAGATTTTTTTTTTATTTTTTTTTTTTTTGTTTTTTTATGTTTATATTTTTAACATTTTTCCTCAGAAAAGTGATAAAAACCGTCGAAAAGCAGTTTTTTTCTTTGTTATTTTTTTATATCGTGTATTTTATTGAGTTTTTCTGTTTTTTCTTTCTTTTTTCAGTGAAAACACTCAAATTTTTCACAAATTTTATTTTTAGTTTTATGATTTTAAAAAAAACGGTTTTTTAAATAATTTTTTCTCTCTTCTTCTCTTCTTCTTATTCGTTGTCTTCTTCTTCGATGATATTATTTTTGCTCTGCGATTGAGTATATTTTTGGCTCAAATTTTTTATGTTTTCATAATTTTTTTGTCCTTCGTCTCGATTATTTTTTGTTTCGATTGTTTTTTGTCTCGATTAATTTTTGCTTCGGTTTTTTTTTTCGATTTAAAAATTAAAATTTATTCATTGTTGTAGGAAAACAAACCGAAAACAACAACAACAACAACAAAATTCACTTTACACTCATTCTTTCTTGAAATATTTACATAATTTTTTGTGTTATACAACAAAATGTTAAAAAAAAAAAATTAAAAATCTAGAAAAATCTGTAGAATTTTTGTAAAAATTTAAAAAACTGAAAAAAACTCACCGCAACGCATTCGCATTTAATGCAGTACATGACACCGAAGGGGGGCCCGAGATCCGCGTACCACGTGGAGCCCAGCTCACGCAACGTTTTGCCGAACTGACACTCGGTCACTGAAAAGAAAGGAAACACAAAGAAATTAAATCAAATGTCAACAGAGAAATAATTTGGAAAAAAATGGGTAAATAAGCAAATACACAGAATTTGTTTAAACTAAATAAATATGAAAATCTGGTAATAAAATGCACAAAAGAAGTGAAAACAAAAGGAAAAGCAATCCATTTAGTCGATAATTTATTGCATTCTCAGCGTTCGATCAACCTACATAATTTTTTTCCGATCAATTAAAAGATCGGCACACAAAAAAAAGGCTTCCATCGCTTTGAATCCCATTCAAAAGCATCGCAAAAGAACCCAAAACAACAAACCGACGTCTGATGAGTGGAATTTATATTTTGTTGGCCTTAATTTATGATAATTTATGGCTTCCTTCGTGTGCAGTTGGCAACGCTTAAATGAGTCCCGGTTGGAGCACTTTTCGGCGCCGGTCAATCATAATAAACAAGCGAAAATAGAAAGCAAATCAAACGGCGAATCGTTCACATTTCGCAGTGCTTCGAAATGCTGACCGCAAGGATTGCAAATCAAGTGAGTTTGATTGCTGTCGTCAATGAGGAGGAGCGGGAGAGGAGTAGGGCCCGGAGGGGGATCGGAGGGGGCCAGAGGGGCCTCCTCAATCAATGAATTGAGATCAAAACTCTGTTGAAACTGTTTAAAAATTAAATTCTTTAAATTGTTTCCTACTTTTTTGCTGTTTGTTATTTTATTTTTCTTTGTTTTTCTTTGTTTTTCCTTGTTTTTCCTTGTTTTTGTTTATTTTTGCTTGTTTTCTATTTCTAAACAATTTTTGTGGAAATTTTGAAATTTTTCTGCCTTACAAACAACGTAAAAACAAACGTTTTCAAGCCACAAAATTCACAAAATTAAATCATGGGGCAAAATAGCTAATTAACGGTAAAATAAAAGCAAACAACAACAAGTAAATTGGGGAAAAACAAAAATAAATACAAAAAAATGTTGAATTTTCATTCAGTCATTCATTCAAATCGGAAATCAAACGAAAATCAACTGAAAATCGAACGAAATTTCGACTGTGATGAAAACGATGGCGAGTGAGGGAGAAGGATAGAGTGAAGGATGGGCGGGGTCGGGGGGGGGGGGGGGGGGGGGATGTAGCGGAGGCGGAATAAGCGGAGAACAAGTGACCCTGAAAATTATTTTCAGAATTTACGCTAAAATCTTAAGTTTTGAACAGAAAAAAGGCCCGAAAAAATGATGAAATTAAATGTGTCCCCTTGATACAGAAAAATGTGTCCCCTGCTACAGGAAAATGTGTCCATTTAGAAAAATGTGTCCATACGTAAAAATGTCCAGCGTTTCAATAACAACAAAAACAACAACAAACAAACTCAGCATTATTATTAACCCAAAAAAAAGCCGAAACATTATCGACAAAATGTTGATAATGTGATTTGTTTTTCACCTTCAGGGATTTTTATTTTTGTGGTGCTGCAGTTGTTGTTGCTGTTGTTTTTTTTTTATCACAGCGCGACAGTTACTCGTTACAAGGCGCCTAACGTAGTAAATGACTAAAAAAAGCGAGATGTTGTTATAATTTTATAGCAGCGGGGAAGACAACAAAAACAATTACAACAACAACAGCTACAAACTAAATACCATTAACAACAACAACATTGATTAAAAAAGTCACCACAATCCGAGCAGAGCCACTGCAGCAGCTACGCAACCGAGCAGACCACAACAACACGGCAAGCAAGAGCGGAAGAGAGACAAGAGAACCAACTGTTGAATTTGGGTACAAAAAACAACAACAACTCGATTAAACTGCTTGTAGTTGCTATTGTGAATTAAATAAACGTCAATAGAATTGAAATCATTGAAAATCATTCTTATAACTGAACTTTATGCAGTTTCTGTGTTTGTTTTGTTTTGTTTTTCTTTGTTTTATTTTTTGTTTGTTTTGTATGAAAAACTTGTAAACTGAGATTTTGTAATAATTTACACAAAAAATCAGATTAATAAAGGTAGAATGTGTTTGTTGTATTCTAGTGATTGTTGTTGTTGGGGTTTTATGTTATTTCTCTCCCTTTTTCCATTCTTTTTCCTTCACTTTACTTCACACTGATTTCGGCTACTTTCTCGTATTTATTAGAAAAAAGCAACAAAAGAAAGCGTTTTAGCGTGTATCGTTTAATCAACTTTAATCGATGATCGTTTATCAAAAAGAATTCTAGAAAACACATCGAAATCTAAACAAAAGACCAGTAAAAAGAATGATGAAAAAAGTACAAACAAAAGAAGGAAGACTTAAAAAGGGAGGGAGAGTGAGAGACACAGAAGATGGTGATGGAGTGGTGAAGAGTGAAAACGTGCTGTGATGAGGGTCAACGAGAAGAAAAGCAATAATAATAACAATAAAAAATAATTAATTGCTTCTTCTAGTAGTGCGTGGAAGGGGGGGGAGGGGAGGGATATGAAGAGAAATGAGAAAAATGAGAAGACTTCAAAGACACGACAGGATATAAACTAAAAAAACAACAACAACAAGACGACCAAGAATACGACAAGAATAAAACACCAAAGACAACAACAACAACAACAACAACTCTTTACACCTCTTCAAGTGGTTGTTGACACATGATGAGATGAGCACAAGCAGCGGTGAGAAGAGAGCAGGCCGGGAAACCGTGTCTTCAAAGTGATAGAAGAAGAAGACGAACCTCACGCTTGGGCGTAAATAAAAACAGTGGGCCATCAACACTAAACGGAGGACAGACAACCGAACGCAGCACAGCAGATGCGTTTCGTGAGGAGGTGTGAAAAACTCTTCTAACACGATAAATAATAATAATAATAATAATAATGAAGCAGTTAAAACGGCGTTGAAAGGCGTTGGCAGAGCAGAGCAGCACAACACAATGAAAAACCGCAACAACAACAACAACAAACACTCTGAAGATTTGAATCAGCAGAGGAGTAAAGAACCGAACCGAGCAGAGACGAGAATGGAGCCAAGTCGCGAGTAGAGCCGAGCTGTAGAAAGAACCAAGCACAACAACAACGATCACAGCGACGACAACGAGTATGACGTCGCTTGTAAGAATTTTGGTGGTGGCCGCTGTCACACGGATCATGAATGATGCCCGCATCGTGATATTTCATCGTGGCTGTTGTTTGTATTTGCAAATCTTGCTATAAAACCATGCTACGCTTTTGCAATGTTTTTTTGTATCACGCATTTTTATATCACGTCTTTAATCACGTCTTTATATCATGCAATATATTTTTATATGGCTGTATTCTGGTGTTTTTATTATTATTAGCAAAATCGTGTTGTTTTTATTATTGTTATTCTTGTTATTGTTATTGTTGTCGTTTTTGTTATTATTATTATTGTTATTCTTTTTGTTGTTGTTGCGAACTTAAGCTGAGTAAGTTTATCAACGAATTGCGTACGCGAGATTTTTGCGTAGGTAAACGTTTTAAGTTCTGTTGTCATTGTTGTTGTCATTGTGGTCATTATCGCTGACGTCATTTTGTCTTCGAAGCGTAGGCAAACCGGGCCTATAAAGGACACACACACACACACAAAACGCATTTCCGGCAGATGTTAAAAACAGCAAAAACCCGCTTTTAATTTGAATTTTACGAGGTTTTTTCGTTACGTTGATTTTAATGCACTTGTGAACAATATTGATTTCTATTTTTTTATTTTTTTCTATTTTTTGCCTTTTTACGTTTTTACTACGGATGTTGTGAGTGTTTGACGTGTGTTTGGGTGTGTGTGTGCCTGTGTTAAGTTTGTATATGTACGTAGTTGTTATTGTGCTTAAATTTGCGCTTGTTTATTATTAAAATTTAGTTTTATTATCATTTTCATTGCTGGCGCCAGTTTTATTTGCGTGCGAAAATTTATTTGATTTGACATTTATTCTTATTATCAGTCATCTTGTTGTTGTTGTTCTTGTTATGTGGATGCATTTAATACGGACACATCCACAGATAAACACACACACACACACACACACACACACACAAATTATTCAACTAATTTGTTGACTTAAATGTCAGTTTTTTAATTTGAGTAGAATTTGTTATTGTTGTTTATTGTTGTTGATGTTGTTGGTGTTTCTATAGTTTTCGTTGTTTTTTTTGGTTTTTCTTATTTTTTTTCTGTTGTTTTTGTTGTTGTTACTGGCACAGTTTCACTTCGTTGACGCTGTGATGACATACAATAGAATAACAACAACAACACAAACAGAAGCAAAACCGAAAAAACAACTCAAATGAAAAGAAATCAAAACATATAAAAATACATACATACATATGTATGTGTATATATTGTATATAATATAATGTGTGTAAAAATATATAAAAAATACGGAGAACAACAACAAACAAAACTTCATTGCTGACATTTAATACGATTTTCGTGATACTCTGATGAGCAACAACAACAATAGCAACAACAACAACAATAGTAACAACAACAACAACATCACTAGCCGCAACAAAAACAACAACAACACTCGAAAGAACCGCACAACAACAATGAGAAAACCAGCAACAAACAAAATTGAATAAAGTAACAAAAAAAAGCAAAGAAAAAAAATAAGAAAAACAATAGTAAAAAAATGAGCAATGAATTTAATAAGTAAAGCAAAATAATTAAGCAAAAGAATAGAATAACAAAAATGCGGCAAAAAAGGAAAAAAAGAAAAACTACGTTTATATAACTTGTATATATAATAATATATAACTATAGTGTACGATTATATAATAAAAATGCCCAAAATTATAGACAAAATATTCGAGTTTAATTTTGAATTTTTCTCAATTTTCAATGGTTTTAAATTCTTTCTTCTATTTTCTCTCTCTTTTTCGCATTTAGTTTTGAAGTCGAATTTTAAGCGTAATTTTAAAATATTTTGTAGTCTTTTTGAGTTGTTTTTTTTTTTTTCGTCCCCCATCAAATCAACTCTGATCTCATTCGGAATTCTTTTCAATTACTTTTCAGTTCATTTTTAATCGAAATTCGTGCGTAATGGAATAAAGTAAGAAATCTCAATTAGAATCTGCTTCTTCTTCTTCTTTCACCCAACAACAATTATTTTGACATAATTTATAGTGTTGCCAGACTTCCTCAACGATTTGCTCCGGAGTGAAACACGAAGCAACACGAACACAAATCGACAAGTCATAGTTTTGTTGTTGTTGTTCCTGTTGTTGTTGTTTTATTATTATTATTAGTTCGTTAGAAGTGTTGTTGTTGTTGTTGTTGTACGATTATTGCCGATGCTGGTGTTGTGATTATTATTATTATTATTATTGCCATTGAATAGCTTCACATAAATTCACTGTTTTATCCGTTAAACGCGTGCTTTTTTCCTGTTCAATTAAAAACATTCCACTAGAAAGCGAAAACGCAATTTTTTTATGCAAATTAGGGAGGGAGGGGGAACAACAACAACAACAACAACAACTACAACAGCTACAATTTATGACTTTGTTTTTGCGTGAATTATTCCAGAATTCTTCTCTCACTCACTCTCTCATTCATTCTCTCTCTCTGTCTCTCTCTCTCTCTCTCTCTCCCTCTCTCTCTCTCCCTCTCTCTCTCATTCTTTATTTATTGCAATATTATTTTTATTATTATTTATCGCAAATATTTGAAATAATTGAAATCGTATGAATAAAGTATTTTCTTAATTAATTGTTTAGTTTTTAAGTGTACGCAAATTGATTTGCTGTTGTTGTTGTTGCTGTTGTTGGTTGTTGGCGCCATTTCATTAATTAGTTTGACGACTGAAGATTACTTTTATTATTATTTCTTGTTGCTTCTGTCGTTGTTGTTGTCGTTCATGCAGTATTCTAGAAAATTTATTGATTGATTGAAATGTTGTGAATGCTGATTGAATGCATGACTGACTTTGATTTGAGTCACTGATTGTTCGATGATGACGCTTGTTGCTTGTTTTAATGATTTTTCTTTAAAACATTTCTAGTAAATTTCATGTAATTTAAATTTAATTTTAATGTGTTTTTTAATATTTCTTGAATAAAATCAACAGATTTGAGGCTGCGGTTGTGTGTGTGTGAGTGAGATAGCGACAGTGTTAGCGAAAAAAATACGTTGATTTTTTTTCAAATGTTGACTGCTTCTTGAATTTCAATACATATTTTGTTGTTTTTAAGAGTTGCTGTTGTTTTCGTTGTTTTATTTTCATTGTGCTTCTTCTTCTTATTTTCTTTATTTTTATGCTTTTGTTTTAGTGTTGTTCTTGTTGTTTGTTACGTTATCCGTTTTTCATTCATCGTCATTCCTCATTCATAATAAATACAATAAATAACTACATTTTTGGGAGCTCATTCTTTTTTCTTTCGCAACAACAAAAGCAACAACAACAACAACAAATCGCATGCATGAGAAGAAACGTCTTCATACACGGTTTACGGTATTTTCGTTGTCTCTTTGTTGTTGTTGTTGTTGTTGTTGTCGTTACTGCATTTCTTGTTATTATATTTTATATGCTTTTCTTGTTGTTGTTGTTGTTTGAGAAGCTCCATTTTGCAGCTTTCATTCAAACTCGCGCAAGTTTTCGGTGGTTGTGGTTTTTTTACGATGGTTATTTTTGTTCTTCTTTGATTTTTGCTACTCTGGCCATTTTTATTGTTTGAATGAATCTATTTTGTAATTTTTACAAAGAATTTTTTAGAATTATAACTAAAACAACAACAACAAGTTTTACGTTCATATATCGTGCTTCGACATGGAATTCTTTGAAATCGTTGGCTTTTTTTTTGTTCGTTTCTTTCAATCGAAGTTGAAGTCGAAGTGCTTGTTGTTGTTGTTGTTGGTGCAGCTCCTGTCATTGTCGTCGTCGTCGTCGTTTGCCACGAAGTGCATCGCATCGAATGCATTGAAATAAAAAAGGCGTGAAAAAGGCGTCGATTTTTTTTGTTCTTTCTTCATTTTTCGCATCTTGTTTCTTGTATTCAATTATTTTGTTTCCTTCCTTTTCTAAGTCTTCTTCTTCTTCTTATTGTTGTTTCTGGTTTTATTTCCTGGTCTTATTTTCAGTATGTTTTTTTTGGTTGAGTTTTCATTTTAAGTTCGTTGTTTAGTTTGCTGACTTCGGGAAGCATGCTGTTGTTGTTGTTGTTGATGTCGACTTGTTATGTTGTATTATTGATGTTTTTGTCATTGTGGTTGTTGTTGTTGTTGTATTCGATGCCCGAAGTACGACGACGAAGTCAGGCTTTTCGACCCTCTTCGGTTTTTTTGTCGTAACACTCGTTTTTTTTCCCTGGATGCTTCAGAAAAGATTTCATGTTGTTCATACAATTGTTGTTGTTGTATTGTTTTGTTATTGTTGTTGTTTATTGTTTCGCTCTTGTTTTTGTTGTTGTTGTTATGAAGACACCGATTGTTATGTCGTGTTCACACGAATCATGTTTACGTCGGTCGTACTTCGTATATTTTTTTGCCCTGTTCACTCTTTTTTTGTTGTTGTTGTCTCTCTCTCTCTCCCTCCCTTCCTTCCACTTTCATGGCACTCTAGCCACCCACTTGGAAAATATCGCTGCCCATTTATTAAGATTATTAATATTTTTCACGCACAGACAATCAACCAAGCAGACAGACAGACATTCGGACAGACAGAAAACTCATTACAATCTTAACAAGTTGCCTCTCGCTGACTGCACATCCTTCACGCCTCCATTCGCTGTGCTTCTTCTTGCTTCAGCCTGCGCTCAGACACTCGAGACTCATCACAACCTCCACGGCTGCTCCTTGGCCATCATAATCATCATCCCAATCATCATCATCATCACCACATTACCACCATCATCACCATCATAATCATCATCATCACCACCATCATTCAGAGAAGAGGCTCGTTTTAAGCCCCTTTAAGTGTCATTTCCGAATCATGACGCTCTGCCTTGCGTCGAAGACACCAACGAGAACCAACAACAACAACAACAACAACCACGCATCCTTTTCTGCTGGGCGTCTGAACGTCGAATGGGCGGCTCAAACTTGTTAATGTTGCTAAACGCATGAGAAGCTTGAAGCTTGGATGAAATACAGCAAAAAACCACAAAAAAAAAGGAAGCGAGGAACAAAGAAATAAGAACCACAAAAGAACGGAGCAAAAAGGGTACGAAAGAACGAAGGATGATGAGAGGGTGCATGGAGAGGAGGTCGAAAGGACAGGAAAGGAAACCAACAACACTTCTTATTTTTGTGCTGAATGTTGATGTTGCTGTGGCTTCGTAGTTGGTGTTGTTTGATTATTAGGCTGATTTTGTTGGTTGTCCGAAAAAAAGAACTACAAAAACAGCGCTTTAATTAAGAAACGAAGAAGAAGAAGAAGACTTCCGCTCCTCCCTTTTTTTACACTTCAACCGAACACACTGCATAAATAGAATAGAAGAGTTTTGATGGGAGGAAGAGGGTAACTACAACAACAACAACTCAAAAGAAGACACCGACTACAAGAAGTTGGCTCAAAGCAACTGCAACCTGTCACCTCCTGCATCGTGAACGCACCCCCTCCACCGCCAAAAGAAGAAGAAGAAGCAAACTCAGTCGACTGCGCTGCGGCTGCGTCCACAGAATCGAAATGGCGGTCAGTGTAAATTTGTTGTTGCTGTTGTTGTTGCTTACAGTAGTTGGTTTAGGTTAGAGGTGGCTGTTGTTGTTATTGTTGTTGTTCGCCGTTTGTCGTTGCTGTTTGTTTGTTGGTTTGTTTGGTTTTTTTTGCCTGTTTAATCCACTGCCGCTGCAGATAAGCTGACATTTTCAATTAATAGTCAATAAATTTATAAGCACTTTGAAAGCAAGTCGGCAAAAACGAGCAGACAGACCGGCAGAGTGAAAGACGAGGGGCAGAGTGTCAGAGAGGGACACCAATCGAAGAACGATGGACAATTTTGACAGCGGGCGAAAAAGACGACAAACAGACACACAGACGAGCAGACTGCTTCGGGGCACAGAAAATGAGGGGTGCCGAGGGTAAACTAGCCACAAAATGACACACACTTCAATTCATTTTCTACGATTTTATATCTTTTTTCACACACAACTGATTCTCATATAAAATATTCTTCGCTGGACCTCGAATTCGCCGTCGGACAGCGCGAACGTATTGAAAATGCGCAAAACGCACACCAGCACGAAGGAGACAACAACAACAACAACAACACTCGCCGTCGGTTGCGGGCGAGTGCGGGCGGGTTGCCAACCTGTCGCAATGCGTCTAGACAACATTTTTTCTTCATTATTGTTTGTGGTTTTCTTTTTAAAAATTATTCAGTTTTTTATATTACTGATGTTGTTGTTACTGTTGTTGTTGTTGTCATTGGTGTTGTTGTTGCGTTAAGCATAAATTATTAGGTCGTGTTGTATAAAAAATTAAAAGAAAAAAACCAAAAAAATGGCAAAATTTCAAAAATAGCCACAAATAAAAATAAAAAACCGAATACAGAAAAAAAAAAATATCAAAAATTAATTCCGAAAAGAAGACCACAAAATGGCGTCCAAAATTAATGGCTGCCAATAAAATTGCAATCAAAGCGAAGGCGAAAGTTTTTCAAAATTCAAAAATTAACCGTTCATTATTTTTTTTTAAATTCAGTTCTCCTCTTTTTTGAGTTAATTTCGTTTCCTTCTTTTTTAGGTTTTCCTCCTTATTTTTGCTCCTTTTTTTGTTCTTCATTTTGGGCCCTTTTTCGGTACGTTTGCCATTCTTACGTTCGTGTAAAAATAAATGATTGCGTTTGCTTTGTCAGAGCTGCCAACTTCGCTTTTCACCGCAGTCTGGCAGATCGACGGAGCAATCGACGGACCGACCGACCAGCCGACCGTCGGATTCGGTGACGTGTTGATGAAAACTGATGAAGTGTGTGACAACGAAATGATGTTGTGTGACAATAAAAACGCAAGAACCGAGAAAAAACATCGACGTGCCCATAAAAATTTGATTTATTGCACTTTTTTAGTACACGTTTTAAAAAATACGCACATAAAAAGTGTTATTATTAGCACACTTGTTGTTGTCGTTGTTGTTGTTGCACTTTTCGCATAGTTTTTTTATGTGGTGTCAACAGCTGTGATGATGAACTGATGAGAAAATTCTGTGGGGTTCTGAATTTTTTCGTCTTTTTACTAAATTTTAAAATCTTAAGTGTTCATTGATGGCTTTTTCGAAGTCCCTTCAAGTCTTCTGAAGTCTTTTGAAGTATTTCTGAAGTTTTTGAAGTCTTTCGAAGTCTTCTGAAGTCTTTCCAAGTATTCTGAATACTTTTGAAGTCTTCTGAAGTCTTTTGAGGTCTTTTAATACCTCTCTAGAGGCTACATATTCACTTTTCAAGTCTTTTGAAACCCTTTCGATATCTCTATGGATCCTTTTGAGCCATTTCGAGAGTCTTCTGATGCCTGTTGTGAGATGATTTCTATAGTAGACCTTTTTTTCATGCATTTTAAAGCCTTTTGATGCCATTTAAGAACTTTCAATACTCTTCGATGGCTTTCTAGAATCTTTTGAATACTTTTCAACTGTCTTAAAGCCTCTTTAAATCCTTTTAATGGATCTATGAAGGTCTTGGCATCTGTTTTTCATCATCTTTTATTCATCGAATGACAGCTTTTTATCTTTTTTTTCAACAAAAAATCTATTGTGAATTCTATCGTTCTTTTCGAAACGGAAAATCTGATGGATTTATTTTATGGTTTTAATTTGTTCACCTAATCTTTGAAAACTTTTCAACTCTTCTCATTTTCTAGCCTATTTTTACAGTTGTTTTGTTCACATTCTTTATATGAACATACACACGATAGTTTTGTGTACAATACTGTGTCCAATACTGTGTATTGTACACTCCTCACTTAATGACTTAGTTATTTGATTGTTGTTGTTGTTTCTTTCTTAAACTTAATGACGTTGGTACAAATTAAATGTGGCATCAAGTGGATCGTACGGACACAGTTACAGCCACAGCCACGGGGCAGATGTGCCGAAGGTGGTGGTGGGCGTCGAGAGGGGGAGGAGGGCGAGTGGGGGCATCGTGAACAGCGGGATTCTTGAAAGCGGGCGGATGGACCGAAAGAGTGTGCAAATTAAAACAAATCTGAGGCTATTTTTAAGTATATTGAATGTAAGACAAAATGTCTACAAACTATGAGCGGATGAGTGCGTGTGTGTGTGTGTGTAAGTGTGTGTGTGTGTGTGTGTGTCTGTGCGAACGAGTGCATTGACTCATGTGGCACACTCTAAAATAAGCACTCGCTTGGAACAAAACTACAACAAAAAGGAGCCGCAAATAATTAGTAATAATTAATAATCATATTAATAACTATTATAATAATAATTATAATAATAATCCTCATAATACAATCAATAATAGTAATAAATTTACTTCTTCTCTTCTCTTTATTATTATTATTATTATTGCTATTATTATTCTATTCACATTGCTTTTAGACGTCTATCATGTGTCATCAGATAATAATGACAACAACAACAACAGGAAAACCTGACGTCTGCGATGCTCGTCTATGATAAAAAAGCGATAAAATCGCAGGCCATCGCATTCACTTTTGACAGCTGCGTTGCGTGAGTGTTGCGCTGTCAGAGTGACGTTTCTCGATGCCCCTTCGATTGTCCCATCATAAATCAACATAAAATCGAACTCGACTTTTGATCAGATACAAAAATTTGTCACTTTTACTATATATAAAGGGCAGGGGTTTTTTCTCCATGTTTAAACAACTTTATTTAAGTTTTATTTGACGTTTATTTGTATTGTTTATTTGACGTTTATTTGACGGTTTATTTGACGTTTATTTTTATGGTTTATATGACGTTAGCTTTTCTTCTCCTCTCTTCAAATATTTAGTGAGTTGACACACACACACACAGTGACCGTATTTTTTTTTTTTTTTTTGTTTATTTTAATTTTATTTCTGGGCTGCGGCGCTACTTGAAAGCAACATCGACAGCATTCCAATGAAACTCGCGCCGTTGCAAGCGTTCATCAATCGAGTGGAGTTAATTGATGGATCAATTGATCGATTGATTGAGTGATGGATCAACGAATGTGACTACTTTACAAAAAATAACCGTTAGAAAGACAAACAACGAAATGAAACAATCTGCTAAAATTTGCTTCTTTTCAATGATCTTTCGATGTTTTTTCAATGCTTTATAATTATACTATAGAAGTGCTGCCAAAAATATGCTCTACACTTTTTGTCCCTCACCCTTTTTCGCGATTTTGTTGTTGTCGTTGTGCTAACGGCGAAAAGGCAACGACTATGAATGATTTTTCCCCTCAGCATATTTTTACAGTAATCTAACAAACAACAACAACGATAAAATATACGGTACTTGCTCACAATCATGTCACTGTGAAAGAGCGAGACAGCGAATAGAAGCAGCGGCAGAGAGCCCAACATCCACAACACCTGCAACCTTTTTCTAATTTTATTAAATAAACAACAACAACCAATAATAATAATAATAGAAACATAGAAAAACAAGAAAACCATAGAAAAAATCACCAAAAATAAAGACAACGAAACTGAAATCAAAGCATCAGTGAATAAAAATTACGCTACGTTCGAGGAAGGGGCTTGTTTAAGACGACAGCAACAACAACAACGAGAAGGAGAACAACAACAGCAACAATAACAGTATCAGCAACAACAATAATAATAAAAACAACAACAAGTAATTTAAATTCACTTACGATTGCGGAAATAATACGGTTGTTTTTGTTGTTGTTGCTGATCTTGTTGTTGCTTTTGTTGTTGTTGTTAATTCGATTACTAGCCATGTTGGCATGTAATACCAACAACACACACAAGGAAATGACGTGAATGGAATCGCAAAAAAATTATAATGAATTCTTTTTTAAATAAGAGAAAAAAAAAGCAATTAAAATATATACGGAAAATATGGAAAAAATTACATTAAAATCAATTTTAACCAAAGAAAAGTATAATAAACCATTTTCAATAAAGAAGTTCAAAAATAAAAATGAAATAATTGTTTAAAAAAAACGAATAATTAAAGAAAAATCAACGGAAAAGAAATTAACTAAAATTTAAAATGAAAATCAAAGAAATTGCATAAAAAATTGAAAATGTTAATTGAAATGAACGTTAAAATTAATTTATTTGAATTATTCAAGCAAATAATAAATGAAATACGATAAATGAACTCAAATAAAAAATAATCAACAAAAAATCACAGCAATAAATAAATCGAGAGTTATTAAAAATTTGAAATCATTTGAATTTGAATCCATTTAAATTGAAATCCGTTTTTCCGGTAAAATAAACAATAAAAGCAAAAATAAAATCAAATCACCATCAAATCCATTCTCAGAAATAGAATTTCATTAAAATTTAATTTGAAATGCAGTCTAAAATCAAATATAAAAAAAAATAAACATTTCAGCAACATTTCAATTCTTTGCAGTTGTCTCTCTCTCTCTTTCTGTTGCTCTCCCTCTCTCTCTCTCAGAGTCTCTCTGTCCGCATTCAGACAGCTGTCAAAATTTCAACTGTCAGCTTGATCAGTCAATCTGTCAAAAAAGCAACAAAAATCTGTCCAAACAAAAAATTTAAATAAATTGAAAAGCAATGAGTTTTGTTTTTTTTTTCTTCGATTGCTGCCAAAAATATGATAGTTTTTTTTTTAATCTAAAAATAGTCGGTCGGTTGGTTGGTCGATCGGTTGGTCGAACGGTTGGTGGATCAGTTGGGCGATCGGTTGGTGGATTGGTTGGTGGATCGGATGGTAGATCAGTTGGTCGGACGGTTGGAGGATCAGTTGGACGATCGGTTGGTCGATCGGTTGGACGATCGGTTGGTCAATCGGTTGGTTTCTTGTAATTGATTTAAAGTGAAGCCATCTAAATTCGCCTCAACTCACTTGGATGTAATTTAGTCCGAGTTTAATTGCTTTAAATTGACTTAAAATGGTCCGAGTTTTTCCGAAATTGATTCAGCGTTGTTTGAGTTTAACTCGGATCGATTTAAAGTGCTTTGAGCTCAATTAAAATGGGTTTAAAGTAGAATGATTAAAGCTCGAAATGATTTAAAGCGAATGCATTCAAAGTCGTCAGAGTTCACGTCACAATCATTGATCACACGTCTTGTGAATCCAATCGAACATCATCTCTGATGTAACGTGATTTGACCAGCCTCCCGCTTGGGGTCGGAGGAGGTCTCAAGGGAGGAGGCGTGACCACGAACGAACGTGACTCCCTTTCGTTGAGTTAATTTTAGTTCTTCACTTCATTTTATTCACTAAATGATTCAATGTTTTTTTTAAGATTTTATAGATTTTTCACCAAAGTCACAAAAGAAAAAACAAAACAAAACCACTAAAAACACAATCAGAATCAATCACGAGACTTTTATTGTTTTTCTTATCGTTGTCGATATTCTTATCGTTGCTGTTGTTGTTGTTGTTGTTAATTGAATTGTTGTTGCTTCGAATCTGTTTTAAATGAACATGTTTTTGCCGGAAAAAAGATTAGAATCGAATTAGTCACAAGTTAAGACGAAGAAGAAGAAGAAGAAGCAACCAGAACCAGAGGCATCTCGAACACACACACACACAAACACAAACATAGACACTCACAGACACTCACTCAGTTGTTCGACTTGCAACTAAAAGTAGATGTGTTAACGCCCACTTTTTCATAAAAATAGTGTGCATTCCAACAACAACAACAACAACAACAACAGCAACGTGACTCAAAATAATCATCATCACATGCTGAAAGTTGAACGAACAACACAGCAAAAACAACAAGTAACAACAACAACACCGAAGTAATAAAAATAAATTGCAAAAAAAAGCATTAAAAAAAAGAGAAACGAAATTCGAATGAAATAAAAATAATAGAAGAACTAAAATCCTAAAAAAACACATGATATTTTATTTATATTGAAAATCTAACGACGAGTTTAATTAAAGGATGAACCACACCCATTAAAACAAGCCTCTTATCGCTCTCTGTTTCTCTTCCTCTCTCGGTCTCACTCTCTCTCTTCTCCTCCTTCACCTCATCTGCTCTCTTCTTTTCTGTTTCTTTTTGCTTCCCATCCTTTCGTTGCTGTTTCCTTATCTTTTAATCTATACAACAACAACACCAACAACAACACCATCCACAATAAAAATAGCAACAACGGCAACACCGACAACAACAACAACAGCAACAGGAAAAACGCCTCGATGCATGAAGCACATTTTTAATGTTTTAATGCGATTTTAATTAAAACAATTTGTTTGGCATGCAAAATAATTAAGCGTGAGCAATAGCAACAACAACAACAACAACAGCAGCAGCAGCAACAACACCACAAAAATAGCAACAACACCAGAAGCTGGCAACAAGTTGTATCAATTTAAGTTTACATTTAATTAAAATACAACAAAGAAGTGGATTTATTAGCCTTTTTCTCCCACGAAACAGAAACGAAACCGATTTCAACCGTAGAGAATGATTTCGTCGGAGGCGATGAATGATGAAACAAGAGAAAATCAACCACAAAATATATTCAAAACTACTCTAAATACATTTGATATTGCAACAAAAGAATGGCGAATGCTTTGAAAAGAGCGCTTAAAGAGCACTTGAACAGCACTTGAGGAGAGCTTAAACAACGATTAAAGAGCTCTTAGAGATCGCTTAAGGAGCACTTAAAGATCGCTTAAGGGACGCTAAAAGAGCACTTAAAGGGCGCTTAAAGGACTCTTAAAAAATGTTTAAAGAACATTTGAAGAGCGCTTAAAGAGCACTTGAAGAGCGTTTAAAGAGCGCTTGAGGCAATTAAAACAATTCTTTATTTTGCCTCAATTTTTTCTACCTTTTCTAGAGATTTTCCGCAATTTTCTTTACCTGTCACGAGATGTGTAAATGCCAAGTGCTGCCAAGTTGATGCGATGATGCACCGAAACGATTGCCAAGATTCGCTTTAAAGTACAATATTCGTAAAAAAAGCAAGGGAAGAAATCGTCGATTCAATTGCATTCGTTGAGATGTTGTTGTTGTTGTTGGTTTCTTTCTCGTTTAACATCCCGATGTGCCGTTATGTCTGAAGATTTCAGATATCATCTAAAAAAAACTCCGGCGAAGCGAATGAAAAACAGCGAAAATTAATTTTTGTAGATTCGCTTCACTTTGATAATTAATGCAGAACAAGAATGCGTCATGCGTCATGCAACAGCAACAACATATCCTCATCAGCATCATCGTCATGATCATCATCAGCATCATCGTCATCATCCTCAGCATCATCGTCATCATCCTCATAAGCATCATCATTGTCTCGCTTTAAATAAAAACAGCAGCAATAAAAACTAATCTAATTTTTTTTAATTTTTCTTTTATACAGGAAACATTTTCAATAGGGACACAAGGAGAGAAAGAGACGGAAAACAGCAACAGCCACAAAAGCAAGAAGAAGAAAAACCACACATACTCATAAACACACACACACACACACATACAACACATACATACATATGAATACATACATTTATTCATTATTATATGAATTATGAATAAAAAAGCCAACATTTTGTTTAAAAAAATATAACGTTGGCAACTCATTTCAGACTTCCTGCAAGCATTCAAAAAACCAACAACAATTTTGACAGCCGGTCGAGCAACTTCGCATACGACGCTCTCGCTTTTGGATAATCGCTAGCAGGTGTCTATTAATAGTGATGGTAGGCGTGGCACTCAGAAGCTTTCTTTTACACTCAAATAAATGATCCATCCATGTGAGTTTTCTTCTTCTTTTCTGGTGGTTTTCCATGCCGCCGGAAATCCAAATCTATTTTTAGGGTTCTCCGAGAGCGAGAAGAAGTTGAGGATGGTTGTTGGCTGGCAGGCTGGCTGACAGGCAGACTGGATGGCAGACTGACTGGTGGACTGTCGCCGTGTCACTTCGCTCGACTTTTTTTCTAGCGAATTCATTTGTTCAACACTCTTCTAAGCTGTGGAGGGGGAGTTGGAGGAACCATGGCGACCATGACGACGTTGACGTCGCTGCCAGCGGAGCCGCATCGAAAACTGCAACAAACCGCTTGCAACAAGTTTTCCAAGCAATTTTTCGATGATTCGATGATGACGATTTTCGAAGTAATACGAAGCAAATGAGAGAAAAAAGTGTTTAGAAACACTTTTGAAGATTTTGATTTGCGAAATTGCTTGTGTGAATGACTAAGAAAACAACAACAACAACAGCTGCTTCCAATAAACCAGAGAGCTGTAAGGACCTTATATAGTATCATCATGGGTAGAGATTTAAAACAACTACAGCAACAACAACAATAGAAATAGAAACAAGAACAGAAATAGAAACAACAACAACAACACAGCCACAGCAACAACAACACAGCCAAAATCGGTATGGAAAAAGCGACGTTTTTTCATGCTATTTTTTTGTATGTCTAGAAAATGATTTGATCAGTAAATTTTGGGAATTTTTTTTTTGCGTTGCTGATGGTTGTTGTCGCTGCTGCAATTTGACACTTTTTTGGGAATTTAATGATTCCTCTGCCCACATAAAATTTCCCAAATCACAGCGCAAAATCCAAAAAAAAAACCCACCACAAGGAAGAAAAAAACCAGACAAATTATGGTATGTGTGAAGATAAAAACAAAAACAAAACGAGGATAAATCATAAAAAGAAGAAGAAGAGGAAGAGTGGGAAGAACAACAACAACAACAAACATCGCTACATTTTTTATATTTTAACTGTTGCAAGTGTGATAAAGCGACCGCCGCCGCCGCCGACGACTTTTTTTATGGCCAAAAATGGCAACAAATTTTAGACGCAAAAAACGAAAGCTTGTTGTTGTTGTTGTTGTTGTTGTTTTGCCGTAGTTGTTGTTGTTCAGTGTTGCTGTTTGATTTATTTGAATTTTGCGTGGTGAAAAACGTCAGCTTAAAGAAACGCGTGGTGAAAAAAGGAGCAAAAGAAAGGCGAAAAAAAAATAGAAAAAGAAAGAATGAGGAAATAAAAAATAGGGGAAGAGAAGGGGGAGAAGGAGGAGAAGAAGGAAAAGAAGACGAAGATAAGCAAGAAGAACTGACAACAACAACATTTTAACACCTTTGAAAGGTCGTCGTCGTTGTTGTTGTTGTTGTTTATAATTACAATATTTTAATCGATGACAAGAAGAATTAATGACATTAATTTCCTTACTCAGTCATTCATTCATTTCTTTACTCATTCATTCATTCATTTCTTGATTCATTGATTCATTCACTTTTTTAATCATTAAAAAGGTGTAAAAAACTAAAATATTTAAATATCTCAGATTATTCAGGTTGTTGTTGTTGTTGTTGTTTCAATCTCCGATTTTTGCTTCTTTTTTCCGCCCATATTCGAGCTTAGATCATCCTGTGTTATGTGTGTGTTTGTGTGTATCTTTTATTTAATTGATCCAGCAAAATCAACAAATTGACGGGTGGAACACAACAACAACAACAACAACAACGAAATCACAAACCCAATGAATTTGAATGCAACCTGTTTTAAAGCGAACCGAACGAAAAACCAACAAAAATATCCCTCTCTCACCCCTTCACACGCCCCTTCTGATTACTTGTTCGATTTTGTGATAATTTGTTTAGTTTTCTTTTCCGTTCTTTTTTCTGCTTTTTTAACCAACTCATTATAATAACAATAAAAATTATGTTAACAATAGCAATAAAATTTTGAACGAAAACAAAAGAAGATCAACGATACAACAACAACAATAAAGGCGAAACATATAATAATAATAATAATAAACAACAATAACAAAAACAATAACTACTGTAATAAAAATAACAACAACAACAACAATCGTTAAATACTATAGAATTAGCATGGAAACCACAATCGTTGATTTCGAAATTAAATCATCAACTTAAATTATTCAACAACTTTATTTTAAGATCAAAACTTTTGATAAGCGAAGGAAAAAAGAAAAGAGTGCAAAAAAGAAACCGCTTCAATTTTTGAGCATAGAGAGAAGTGTGGTTGTTTTTTTCCTTTTTTTTATAGAAGATATGATAACAACCACAACAACAACAACATTCAGATTGGTTTAAAGCTTGTCAATTGATCATTTAAATCACTTTGTAGAAAATCAACTCGTGTTTGTCAAGGATCCACGATCGAGAAACAAGGATTGAGAATCAAGAAACAAGGATCGAGAATCAAGAAACAAGGATCGAGAATCAAAAATCAAGAATCGAGAATCAAAAATCAAGGATCGAGAATCAAAAATGAAGGATCGAGAATCGAGTTGATAATCGATTTGATTATGGAAATGAACGGAATATATTGAATCATGGATGAATCGAGTTATGATCGAGTTATGATCGAAAGATGATCGCAGTGATCGAGATGTGATCGATAATGATTGATTTAATAGAGTTTAATAGTGATATAAGTCGCAATAATCGATGATAATCGACTTGTGATCGTAATGATCGAGACATGATCCATGATCATTGAGGTAATTGAGTTAAAGGAACGATCACAGTGATCATGATGATCGAGCTGTGATCAAGATATGATCGATGATCGCATTGAATTGACTGAGTTAATCGAGTTGTTAGAAAGATGATCGTGATGATCACCAACATGCATTATATTGTACATACATTACTATATACGAGTAAATATATATCAGAGAATACGTATTTATTGTGTTATAAAAAATGAATTAAATTATCGACGAATTGAGATCGTAAAAAGTGAGTAATCATAATAAACGATCGAAGATTTTACGATCGTGAAAGTTTCTCCTTTTGTCACATTAAAAATAATCTCTAAGCTCTTAATAGCTCAGGTCTCTCGGTCTCTCTCTCTCTCTCTCTCTCTCTCTCTCTCTCTCTCTCTCTCACACTTTTTCTCTGTCTGTTTGTCTATCAAATTGTCATTTATTCAGTTTATTAAACTTTGCTGTTGATTCCTACGCATTTATGACATTATTTTATAGTGCAAACTTTCTAAGAAACTCGCAATAAGACTCCAGAAGAAGAAGAAGACTGAAGAAGAAGCTGACTCCAACAGAAGAAGAGGAAGCAACTCGTCGATTTCCATCGTCATGCGATTTGCTGTGGTTAATATTTTTGGTTGTTTTTTGCTGTTGTTGTTGCGTTTTTATTTGCTTTTTCTTCTTCTTTTTTATTCAATAATTTTTAGAAAATTTTTATTTTTCTATCTAATTTTTAATGTGTTGCTGTTTGTTGTTGTTTTTTCTGCTGCTCCTGCTGCTGAAGTGCGTCGGATACAAATTATAGCCACAACCACATGCGTTGTTGTTGTTGTTGTTGTTGTTACTCTTCTTTAGGTGTTTATTTGTTTGAAGAAGAAAAAAAAAAAGAGGAAGAAGAAGCAGCAGCAGACGGAAACAAGTTGGCTCACTGGCAACAACAACAACAATACTAATAATAGTTGCATTTTTTTTTTAGTTACCACAGAATCGATGCGCTGGCGTTGGTGACGATGTACAAACGTTTGTTTGATGGAGAGACCATGATCATGAGTAGGATGATAATAATGATGATGGAGATGATAATGATTGTGATCATATGGATGGTGATGATAATCATGATGATGGTGATGATGTAGTTTCTTTTCGAACACAAAAATAGACATAAAACAAGATCAACCGAGTTTTAAATGGAGAAAGAAACCTTGAGAGAGGGAGGGAGGGGGAGAGGGAACAAGTTGTTGAGTTGTTGTTGGGGGGGAGGGAGGAAGAAGGGGGGGAAGTCAAGCGGTGGCAAGTGTGGGCGCCGTAGAGTGCAAACAAGTGCGAAGATTCAAACGTGACGTGGGCGGGTTTGTTTTCATGAAGATGATGAGGGTATCTCTGAGAAGGGGGGGGGAGGGAGGAGAGGGGCGTACATTTAAAGAAAGACATTTTATGGAAACAAAAACATAGAAGAAACTTAAAAAAGAGATAGAAATTAAATTTAAACGCCGCAAAACTATAAAAAGTATCATAAAAAAACATACAAAAATCGAAACAAAAAACATCAATAGAAAAACAACGACAAGAAAAACGAATTTAATTTAATTTTTAAAAGAATTCAATAAAAATGTGGAAAAGATTGAGAAAACAAAATCGGAAAAAAAGATTAAATTAAAAGAATAAAAATTAAAAAACAGAGAATTAAAAATCCACAAGGATCAAAAATAAAATCAGCAAAACTAACAACAACAACTACTGAATTCAATTCACTCTTCTGGCCCTCACTGCACCCCCTCCCTCCCTCCCTTCCTCCCTCCTTGAATATCTCCTCCTAGCAGATGTGCAACAATCTTTTAAAAAAAGTTCAAAGAAAGAAAAGTAAAGAAAATCTTTTTTGAACCCTCATTAAAAGTGCTAAAAATCCTATCCTCCAGCAGATTAACTGAACTCGGCTCGAAAAAAGAGGGCAACAACAAAAAAACTCTTGCGAATCACAAACAAAGAAAGTGTTTATAATGGAATGGAAGAAAGTACTGAATAGGAAAGAACAACAACAATAAATTGCAAATCTGGCTCAGATCGAAACAAAAGAATAGAAAAGAAAGGAAGCAACAAGATTTAAATCTCTTATCTTCTTCTTACTATGCTTCTTCTTCTTATTCCTCTTTTCTATTTTTATTCCGCTCTCTTTATTCATCTTCTCAGTCTTCTTCCTCGTTGTTTTCTTCTTCTTCTTGGGAACTACGGAGAACTTCTTTAATCTTTTAACAGTTTTTAATTAAAACATCTTTTCATACTTTTTACAAAATTCAAAATTTCCTAAAATCTGAAGTAATTTTTAAGTAATTCTTTTACGAGTGAGTATAATAATAGAATTAACTGTTATTTTAACTAAAATACAATATAATATATCAATTTTTTCACTTACCAGCTGGTCGATTAACCCTTCTGCTCCCCTCCGGCTCCTCAACGATTAACGGTGAGTGACGTCGGCCACTGACACCTGTTGTTGTTGTTGTGAGGCAAATCAATGCAATGAACAACACGACGAATCGATTGAGGAGGCGAAAAGAGTTGTTGTTGTTGTTGTTGTTGTTGTTATGGTTGGCCATATTGCTGGCTTCGTATCGTCGTCGTCGTCTTCGTTGTTGTTGTTGTTGTTGCTTCTATTGTTTTTTCTTTCTTTGTTCTTTCTTTTTTGCGTTATTTTGTTAATAAAGCTGATGATTTATTTATCATGCTTCATTCAGTCAATCGATTGATGTGCTTTCTACGCTTTTTCACTTGTTTTTTGTTCACTTCCTTTTCTAGTTACACTTATGATAAAATATTAACAAATGTAATATTCTAAAAAAACGCGAAATGAAATTCAAACACTTTTCTTCGATTTTGATTTGATTTGATGTGATTTCATTTGATTTTGATTTTGATTTCGATTTATTTTTATTTTCTTTTATTTGATTTTATTTTATGATTTCTTCTTTTGAAATTTTTATCGCTTCGCCGAAGGAAAGCAAAAGCTACGAAAAACCCAAGCGAACGATTAGATAACACTTTCAAACGAACGCTGTTGTTGTTGTTGTTGTTGCTTTTTTTTCTTTAGTTTATTTTTTTAGATACGCGCTCTTTTCAACATTTTGTCGTTTTTTTCGCACTTTTTTTATGTTTCTTCACGATTTCTTTGTTTCTGTTATTTTTCTTTTATTAGTTTCGCTTTTTAAACTAAAGAAATCGTTTTTTCATCCATGAGAAAAGACGCTTTTTTTTAGAATATCATTTTTAGTCTTTTTAAAAGTTGTTTTGATGTTGTTCAGAATGAAGAGACACTTTTTCTGGTTCTGTTCGATTTGGTTGTTGTTTTTATCCCCCCTGTTTTTGTTGTTGTTGTTGTATTTTTTCGCGATCGGTGTTTTTTTTTTTTCCTTCTCTCGCTCAACGCACAAAACGCTCAAAAAGCAGCATGAACAGCGTTTTTATTTATAAATAAATTGTTTGTAAAAATAAACGGATTGTTGTTGTTGTTGTTTGTTGGTTGTTTGGTCGGTCGCTTGGTTGCTTTTCTTGGCTGTTTTATTTTCCGCGAAGCTTTTTTATTTTATTTTTCTATTCGATGCTGCGACGCGGATTTTTTTGCTGCCGATCGGAACGACGAACGCGATGAGAATGGATGCGATTAGATGATCGCTAGATACGTTCTTCTGTGTATCTAGTGTACTCGTAGTTTATTGTAGTAATTTTCGGTGTATTTTGAATTTTCTTTTATTTCGAATTTTCTTTTATTTCGAATTTTCTTTTGTTTTTTATTATAAATTCTTCACACTTTACAACGAGGAGCAACTGAACTGAACTCGCGACGAGGCATGAATGAATGAAAGACTGCGTGAGTGTGCAACAAGCAGCAATTTTTTGCATTTAAATCGAATTTAAACTAAAAACAGTTGCAACGTTCCTCGTCTTCTGCTTCTATTCGCGTTTGGCGATGTTTTTGTTCCGATTTTCGCCGGATTTTCGTTTGAAGTTCCGTTTGCGGTGTCTTTAAAAGTATTGAAAACACTTGAGTAGAGTTTCGAACAGTTGGCTAAAAAGTTTTCTTTGACGTCGTCGTCGTCGTCGTCGGGACGCGTGTTCCTCGGAGAACGTTTCGGAAAATAATGTCCACACAGCGGATCGGTCGTTGAATAAATAAACTAACGAGCGAGCTGCTTTGTTGCTGGCGCGCAGATACAACAGCTAGATACTTAGATACAACACGCTATACACACGCACACAGGCACACCGAACACACCGAACACACACACACACACGCAGGCACTGGCTCTTGCTATTTGTTGTTGCTTTTATTGTGCGCACTCTGCCGCTCTGTTGCGCTGCTGCTGCTGTGGTTGGTGCTCGCTGTTGCAGTTGCTTCGCTGCTCTCGTCGTCGATGGCTTCGGCTTCGTCGTAGTCGTCTTCGTCGTCGGCTTCCTCTTCGTCGTCTTCTTCTCCTTCGCCATCCTCCTCGTGATCGTTGTCAATGTTATTGTTGTTGTCTCCACTGACGTATTGGCATTTTTGCGTTGCGAATGAAAACACAACAACAACAACAACAACAAACGCGCAAATAATATGATGTCGACAACAACAACAATAATGAGCAAACAAAAGAAACAACAACAACAACCAACGATCGCCGTGTGCCAGATACGCTCGCTCTGCTGCTGCTACCTCTGCTACTGCCTCTGCTGCGGCTGCTTTTCGTTGGCTCGGCACTTTCTGTGAGATACGATTTGTGCGAACGAACCAACGAACGATCGAACGAATGATCATCTGTTGGTCGGTCGGTAGGTCGGTCGGTCTGTCAGTCGGTCGGTTGGTTCATCGTCACATCTGTCGATCGGTTGTCGTTGCGACTCGCTTCGGTTCGGTTTCGCTTGGTTTGGTTTGGTTTGGTTTTTGTTGGGTGAGCCAGCGACTGACTGACTGACTGACTTACTTGCTGGCTGGCTGGTTAGCGTGTTTGAAAAGCAGTTTGCGTTATTGGAAGCCGCCGACACGAACTCGCTTCTCTCTGCGTCGAAACCGCTAAAAGTACTCTCGCAATCTCGGAAAATGAGATCCAATGAAGTCGCGCCAGCAACGGAGAGGGTTCTGCTGTTGAAAGACGTCAACAGAGACGGTGGCGCTGGCGTTAACGTTGAGCTGCTGCTCCATTGTTGACTCTCTCTCTCTTTCTCTCTCTCTCTCTCTGTTCGATGAAGCGAGAAGAGCAGGTTGCCATCACGTCGTCGCCGTCGTTCAGTCGATGGGATGCCGGCGGCAGCGGCAACAGCAGCAGCAGCCGCGGCATTTAAAGCAACATTTTGTTGCTGCAACATGTATGAGTGTTGATGAGACAACAACAACCACAACAACAAAAACTACGATTTGTATATAAAATTCTTCGTTTATAAACATTTGTACACAACGATCAAAGCGTATACAATGTTTATAGCAACAAGTTGATAGCAATACAAACATTTCATAGCTGGTTGGTGACGTTGTTGTTACTATTTTCATTATTATTCTCATTACAACAACATCAGGAACCAACCGATTATTTTTTTTTCATTGCAGCAACGCATGCGAAAAATATCCCTATCAACTTGTTGCTGTCAACATTGTACACCCTTTGATCGTTGTATATACTTCAATGCCATTCTTTCTGTCTGTCTGATGGTGTGTGTGTGTATGGTAGAGGAAGGATCTCTGCAAAGGAAGGAAGAAGGTCGGCAGGGACGAAAGACCCGAAGAAAAGCCGACAACAAGAATGGACGGAAGGAAGTACGGCTTTAATGAATTCTCCATGCATTCATGAGACGTGTCGATGAAGGGACACTTTCTTTGTTGTTATTTCTGTGGTCTCACGCTCTCTCTCTCTCTCTCTCTCTCTCTCTCTCTCCCTGTTCTCTTCCTCGCCCCTGACAAATGCGCAAATCCGCCGGATAAACAGATCCCTCCGAGTACGAGAACGTGTACGAGGTGTGAGGAAGGTGTGAAAACATGCCTGCGATCGTTTATCTGAACGAAACAAAAATAAATAGAAAACGTTTCTCTATCTAAACGATCACCTTCAGACAACGGTTTGCCCTTTGTTGTTGTTGTTGTTGTTGGATTTGTTTTGGCCTCACACACTTTATTGGTTATGATTTATTTAACTTAATTGTTGAAAGTGTGAATGCGTGAACGGAGCCACCGTGTCTGTGCATGTGCATGGCTCTCTGTGTTTTTGTTGTTGTTTTTTTTTCTTTTTTTTTTTTTGCTTTCTCTTCCTTTTTTTGTTAATGAAATTTGAGCAGAATGATTATAAGAAAGACGACCCATGAAGCCGGGTCGTATTCGTGGAAGTGACCCGAAATCATGGACGAACATAAGAAGTTCTTGTATACGAATTAAGAAGAAACTGCAACAAATTACGATATAAAAGAATTCTATACTCTTTGTCTTTAGTTGCCCCACATAATTTCGATTAAATTGAGACCGAAATTCAGTTATTTTTGTAAAGTTGAGTTTTGTGAATGTTTTTAATTACTTAAATCAATCGTGAACACGTGAGTTCAATGGGAGTTCCTTCATTACCAAGCGTCGTGGGGTTTTCAAGACCCCCGGCCTCGCTTTTCAGGGAACCCATTGAAGTCTGTAGAGTCTTCGGGTCTCTCGAATGGATTCAATAGAGTCTTCTGAAGCTGAATCAAAGAAATTCAGTAATGAAACTTCTAAAATACAATCTCTCTGAAGCACTTTCAAAGGGTTTTCTGTCACTTTTGAAAACTCATCGAAAACTCTCTGGAATCAAACAAATAATAATAATAATCTAAAGAATAATTCGATCACGAATTCAAAAATACTGAAAGATACACAAAAATACAAAATAATTTCAATGCTTCAGATACAAAATGATGTAAATCATGATTTTATTTGTTTTTTTCGACATTTTCCCACAGAATGATGAAGATTAAATCACCGAAAAGATTTTCAGAGACAATTTCAAGAAAAATATTGGTTTTCAATTCTTAAAAACCGTCTAAAAACCTTCTAAAAGTGTTTTTCATGCATCCAAAATACATATATAATTTAATGCACTGTATATAAAGTGATTTCGAGTATTTCGTTTTATTTAGTTTTTAACATTTTATTAAATTGAACATCTGACTATATTAAAATGTAACTTAAAAACAGGTAGCAAACTTATTAATGGTCTGGAATACCCAGGATAATACCACCTATTAACGGTTTCTACAGATGTGGGAAATCGGAAATTCCGTCCCACACGTTTTACGGGTCGTTTTTTTCGCAGGTATTCGATATCCTGTATACTTGAAGCCCGTTTTTAATTGAAGGAATTTCCATTGATTGTAAATGTTTATTTTTCCGACCAAATGTTGAGTCATTTAGTCAAAAATTACAGCCACGAAAAGCGATTTATTGGCGTAGCGTTTTTCCACCGTTTATCCATCGAGTTCTCTTGAATTCGGTTGTATTTTCAGTTAAGTGGGTTATTTTGGGGTGATTTTCTAATTGATTCCAGTTGGTGATGACTAAATTGTTGATGATTATAATGTTGATGATTAAAATGTCGGTGATTAAAATGTTGATGATTAAAATGTTGATGATTAAAATGTCGGTGATTAAAATGTTGATGCTTAAAATGTTGATGATTAAAAATGTGGATGATTACAAATGTTGATGATTTATTTTAAATATTATAATTTAAAGAATTGGAATTGATTATAAATAATCACAAATATTAGACCACGTAAAGATCACAGTGAAGTAGTGTTTTTTGAGCCATGATTCGAAATTATTTTCTTCTACTCAAATTATATGGAAAAATTCTTGATTTCTAGAAGGTGACAAATTCTTTTTTTTTTTTTTTGACAGGTCTCGGTGTCGGGAAGTTTTTATAACCACGTATTTCCCCAGATCACTCGGTTCGTCGCTGGTGTGTCTCGGGTAGCTAAATCGTTGATTCACGACGGGATTCCCCGGCCTTCGTGTGGCCTTCGCTGAACCTCTTCATTACCTGTTAGTTACTTGTAACTGCGAGGGAGATAATATAACCAACATACTTAGTTACTCGCAGCTCGTAGACTCATAAATAAATAGATGTAGATATGTACATTTATATTTAAATACTTGTACATTATATTGTCTATTAAATCAGCGAAAAATTCTGCTAAAACATCCAGAGTATCAACAGAAGTGAAGCATGAACTTTTAGAGAACTGCATGGACTAAAAATGGGCCAAGAACGAGTACCCTGGGAACCCATTCGAAGGACTGCTGGATTATTATTCATGGAAGAACCTCAGTGCACAAGCATTGGTGACTTCTACCTCAAATTCTACACCGACTACTCTCAAATCGCATCGTGTTGTTGCTCCAGAATCGGATCATCAACGGAATTCTTTGCTTCACGATAGACGATCGTTTGTCGGATACACTGTCATAGACCACATTTTTACAGAGCGAGAGCGGAAGAACACCAACAACAACAACAACTTGAGAGAGCTCAATTTACAAATTTTTATTGTTTACAAATTATTATCTCCGAGTGCGAGTACTCATTAAAGACGAAATGACATTTGAAGCGATCTGGCGTTCTATTTACTGTTCGTCTCTATGAGGGGCCGTTTGTTTGCTTCTTCTTCTTCGTTGCACACTACTTCGAATTTTACTGATCGCGGCGGTTTTTAAGCGCTGATAACTCGATACAACTGTCAATCAAAGGTTTTCCTCAATGAAGAGGCATCAACTCGCAATTCTTTTGTATCATCGGATGATAATCATCCTCATTGTCATCGGTATTTATGGGAATTGTCATTAACCACATTATCAACATCATCCTTAACATCCTTATCATCATCATCCTCATCCTCATCATCCCCATCCTCAACCTCACCCTCAACCCCATCCTCATTCTAATCCTCATCTTCCTCCCCGTCTTCACTCTCTTTGTTATCCTCATCCTCATCCCCATCCCCTTCCTCATCATCTTCCCCATCATCATCCTAACTATAATCATGTCACACTCGATATCATTTTCACAATTCAGTCTCACCTTTCATCTTCTCCCTCACAACAGCATCTCCAACAACAACAACAACAACAAACAACCTCATGATCTGAAACTCAATACAGTGACCGAGTTCAATGAAGCATGCAACAGCACGGTCACCGATGCTGGTAGCCCAACCGAGTGCAGGAGCGAGAAGGACAGAGACAGTTACAACACATTCAGTGATGAAGCGAGCGCGATGTAACACTCATAAATGAGTTGGTTGTCCATGACTGCTGAGCGTCGAAGGTACTCCTAAGAATCTGGGGGCAGACTGCACTCTGCGGTTGGTGGGATCGCGACCCGATCGTGCTCAGTTGGGGGAGGAGAAACGATCTTAAAAAAAACATTCCAGTCATCATCGTCATCATCATCATCATCTTCTTTCTGAAGGCGTTCATTGTAAGGTTTCTTTATTGAAGTGTTTCAGCTGCGAGTAGAGTGAAGCAATGAGTGAAGGAATGAGTGAGTATTTTTATTTGATTTACTTGTGTTGTTGTTTCTTTTAGCTTCTCAACTTTGGAACTGAACTTGATCACAATCATCAGAACAAATGAAGGCTAATAATACAATATTTTGCCCCTCATTTGAATGTTTTATGAGTTGGCATTGAAATGGGACATGGTTGTTGGCGAGATGATCGTCGAATATCGAAGCATATCGGAGATTAATTGGGTGAGAGACGTCCTGAATTCTTCAACCTTTCAAGCAATCGATTTCTAGATCAACCGATGATTTTTGTCGTTAAAAGTCATCACTAAACGATTCCTCTATTAAAAGACATGAATTTATGACAAAAGACAAATTCGAATTCCGTCGATCACTCAGTCGAATGACCCCCCTGCCCCCCTTCCCTCTCCCGCAACCTGTCATCATACTTAAGATAAGTGATACAATAAAGCAATAAAGTGTACAAAATACCAAAATAACAACAACACTGAAGTTGATGTATAAATTCAAGTAGTCTTAAACGCCTGTTAATCAATCGTGTGAGTAGACGATTTACGATTTTACGATCGATCTAACTTCATCGGCGTTTTCAACACATCGTGTGCTTTATTTTTAATTGTGATCTAATGCGTGGTGATTCGATCTAAGGTGATAATTTATAGTCGACCACATTCTTAAGGATCATTTGAGCTTTAATTCGATCGTACCATATAATTAAGTGCTCGATTAAAGCAGCTTCTTTGGCTGGTGCGCAAGAGATTTCGCACCGCTCCACATCGTCACCTCGTCACCACGTCACCACGTCACCGCGCCATCGTGTCACCAACACGAACCTGAGGCAACACGTTAGCACCTTTTTTAAAATTGAAAATAACAATGATTTCATTGCATCTGGTATTCAAATTATAAATCATGAATGTTGCACTTTAATCGATTGCACGACAAGTTTTATTATTTTTTCTTAACACGACCGGCCAACAGCGCTAATGGTCCGGTCTGATGGGCGGGCTGTTTATCCTAGAAAATTAAGAAAAACTACACTCATGTGGCTGTGGTTGGTATAGACGACTGGAGGGATCCACTGAATGGGTGGAGGGTTCGATTGAGTGACGAACTGATAGACGTTTTAATGATTACACTCAATAATTTGGTGATTCTATTGATTCTGGTTCTCTGATTAACCCAGCTGACTGACTACTGGATCATCTGAGTCACTACAGCTGCCTCCGTCCGAAAAAAAATCCTCAATACCCAATCATATCAGTGAAAGTATCATAAGTGTTCCTAATAATAATGAAGATCGATTGGATCTAAGATCTGATAACTCATAATAAAATAACAGATATAATGAAGTACTCCATACACTGGGATAGACGATTGTATAGCATATACAGACAGATGACTGATATAATATCACAGACCGAAAGAAAGTAAAGAAAATTAGAGCTCAAGAAAGCTGACTACTGGCTTGATTTGTCTTCCAAGCAACGTCGAAGTGATCCTGGTAAATCGGGATCTGTTGGGTTGAATGAGATATACGAGTCTCGCTCTGAGATCTACGCGTCCCGATCAGAGGTCTACTTGAAGGAGAATGATTTAGACAGGAGCTTTCAGAAGGAATCGATCTCAATACTGCCGAATGTTTAGCCTTTAAGCTAATAGAGTCTTTAACAAATTTTGAGACGGGTTCAGGGCTCTAGAAGGTTAACAGTGCACCCTCAGTAGCGTCCCCTAAAGTCTTAAGTGACTTCTTAAATAGTCACTTTCAATAGAGGTTTTTATATACATATGTATGTATGTATATATTACATTTAATGTATGTTACTTTTAATAAATGCATTGAGAAAAATCAGTTCAGGCTAATTTAAATATTATAGTTGTAACAGATAATAAAAATAAATTTTAATAACATTTAATTAAAATGACGTCGCTTTTCACAAGTTTACAAGACTTGCTGAAAAGCAAAAAAAATAATGAAAGAACACAACCATATCAAATGGATAAATGGACATGTTGACAGAGATGTTGAAATGTGGACATTAAAATAAAGAGGGGCGGACTGATGTGTTCAACAGACGCAGACATAATGACTGATAGTCGGGGGAAGGGTACACATAGAAGGGGTATAGAAGATATCAATAAAACTAACACAAGCGAAACGTACAGCCAACTGAGATCCATGTAGAAAGAACCGAAATATAAAAGAGACCCATTTGTGTACCGATTATAGACAAATAGATCACTGAATACGGGGACAAATAATCTAATATACACACATACTATAGATAAACAAGTAACTTATTGATGTAAAGAACAAAAACCTATGGGTTTATACCCTACACCCGGAAGAATAGGCTATATTCGCTTTGTACGCTTGTAACACGCCCTACGCTTGTAACGCATTCAAGGAGGCGTGGTCGATATAGAAAGACAGATATATATATATATAGGTATATACATATAGAAAGACAGAACAGTCGTGAGTTACGTAGAATAATTGAATAAGCTTACATCTATGATCAATATTAAAAGACACTCTTCATCTTCACTCATCCAAAAATAGGTGTGGTCCGCCCACTTTTTCATATGTCATACAAATGATGGAGGTGCAGGGTAACTGAGATTCGGCCATGCCGAAAGTAGAACACTCTCTGGTTTTGTTTAGAAATCATATCTTTTATTTTATAACTTTTATTCAACTCAATTTATTGTCAATTGTATGATGTTGTTGTTGTTGTTTTTGTCAGTATTTCTGTTGTTGTCTCTTCTATATCGTTCTTGTATGTATTGTAGTTAAATACACATACATAGTTATACATACATTCACATGTACATACAATATATCGTATATGTTTGTTATAATTTTTGTTGTTGTTCCTTTAGTATTTTATAGAAAATTTCTTTGATTTATTAAGTCAAACGCGCCATCGTTTATTCAGTTGGATCGCGTTCAGACAATTTTTCATTTCTCGCTGTTGTTGTTGTTGTTGTTGTTGCTCTCTTTTATACCACCTCCCCGTCCTCTGTTGTTGTTGCTGTTGTTCTTGCTGTTGGAATTGGAAGTGGTTTGAGTTCTTAGTATTGTTGGCGTTCTTGTTGTTGTTGTTGTTGTTTTATCTTCTATTTCTTCTTCTTTTCGTGCCTGATATCAACACACAATTTCTTTTGTGAAATTTTCTTAGTTGTGGATATTTTTGTGTGAATTTTTTATGGTTGATTTTCCATCTCTCAGTCTTTCATGCCCTCTTTCCCCCTTTTTCCCCCCTTTCCACCTACCACTTTCAATCATATTTTTTGCCATCCAAAACTTCATGATTTAAATTTTATTTTTATAATTTTTTAATTAGTTTTTTGTGGTTATTTTCTTCAACCTACTCGTACCAGAGGCGACGAGCACCTTCTGCTCTCATCGCCACTTTTTATCGAGAGCTTGTGCAAATATAAGAAAAAAGCGGACAGACAAGCAACAAGACGGACGGACGGACGGAGAGATGAACGGATGGATACGGATGAACAGACGGCTAAACGGATGGACCGGACGAACGAATAAACGAAAAAACAAGCGAACCGTAGAGCATACAAACAAACAAACGGATGAACAACAGACGGACGGCCACATGAAGCATGATGAAGTCAATATTAATAACAACAACAACAACAATATGTCGCTGTACAACGGCGCTCACGTATGTATATCAGTCGCAATTAAACGACAACATCAGCAACAACAAAAACAACATCAGTAACAACAACAATGAACATCACGCGGACGACGGCAAATTAGTCTCTCCGACAACATGTTGCATGGCTGGGCTGGACAGCATCTGTTTCTGCTGCTGGTGCCACTGCTGCCAACCGCTCTTATTTTGTTGGTTTGGGTCCTTGTTGTTGTTGTTGTTGTTGTTGTTGTTGTTTTCAATTTGTGTTTACATGCAAATTAATTGGCGGCACAATTAAAAAATGTTCGCGAACCGGCAAGAGTATGAGAGAGAAACACAGAGAGAGAGAGAGAAACAGAGAGAGAGCGAGAGAGAGAGAGCGAGGGACATGGAGACCGAAAAGATGGGCGTAGGGAAACAATCGGTAGAGGGGATGACAGCGAATTAGTGACATCATCAACCGCTCCAGTTTGTCTTGAGCTCGAGTGAATCCGGGTGATCGGGTGATCGGGTAATCGACCGACAGGAAGCGTGTTGGTGTGGTAACTGAAGAGGCAACAACAATCGGTATCAGTATCAGCAGCTTCAGCCTCTGCAACAACACCAATCATTAAGTAGTTTTGCGGAAACTGACTCGCTTTAGACCGGTCTTTTCTAAGTAGTGATTTTTTTAATGATTCATTTATAGTATATAGATTCCTTTAATATGTTTAATTTTTAACTGAACTCCATAAGAACCTGATTTAAATGTAGTTTCTTCTTTAATAGAATCACTACCCTGAAAATCAATCGAAGTTGTACTCTGATTTGATCGACTCCTTCAGTGACACAACACATTCTCTTTAAAAGAATCCGATTTTCTTCTACAAGAACCCAGAAGATTGTCTATAAATTGAATACTGACAATAAATTTAATATGCAATATAATAATAATACAATAAATTGTCTATAAATTGAGTACGTCATTCCATATAGAGTTCTATGGGGTTTTCCGATAAGAGGTGTAATTTTGAATAGCTATGGTCCTGTAAGCGAGGTCGTGGTGGTCATTTGGCTGATGTTGTCTTTCATTATTAACGGCATACCTTCCTCTTTATTACGAAATAAACATGCGATAATTTATCTCCAAAAATTGCCTTTTTCCTTGAATATCAAAATTACACCTCTTATTGGAAAACCCTTTATATGACTTTTAATACTTTATATAGTGTTTATTTTCCCGAAAAAGCTACATCAATTCTCTAACTTGCTCTCTCTCTCTAAAAGTTCTCTTTATAATTTAAAGAGGTTTCCTTCAAGAATCTCTAAAAATTCTCCAGAAAGAGTTTTTCCAAAAGATTTTAAGTTCTTCTGTTCTGTATTTAAAACTTCTGTACAGAACCTAAGATTCTGTATAAACATTAAAATCTTCATTAACATCTCTATTTAACCTCAACTCTGAGTGACATTTAAACGATGTATAAATGGAAAGAAAGAGAGGAGGGGAGAGAGAGAGAGAGAGAGCTGGAGATGGAGTGACAGAAAACAGAGCAACAAAGATTAATTTTAATCACACCAGGAAATTTATTCACGAACTTTAATCACCAAACCAATCCAAGAAAATCCAATCCAAGAAACTCCAATCCAATAAGTAGATTATAGATATATAAATCGAAGATATTCTACTTAATATTCAAGAAGCAAGAATTTTTTACTAACATATGACTCATGATAGCTTCCTTCATTCTCTCGTTGGAAACACGACTTCTCTTCCATGATAGACCACTATAAAGTGGTGGCTCTAACGTACTTCACTTAATCGCTTGCCATCATGGTTTGTGGCTTAATCGCCAGCAGAATCGCTATGAATGTCTGACATTCATACAAGTGGCATGCCTGCCTTCCATCGACGGCGTGGCATGGACGAGGCGCACTACACGAGGTGTCAATCGGAAATTTATAACCAACAATAAAAGTAATGAAACGGATCCACGTAGCGAGGATCAAGAAAGCCACCGAATGGAAGTCAGAAAGAGGCAAGAAAGAGAGGTCGCCACAATCATAAGAGAGAAAGAGAGAGGTATCGAAACAGAGATCAACAGAGAGAGGGAAGTGAGGGAGAGAAGAAAAGACAGTGAGAGATAAGGAGAGAGAGAGAGATAGAGCCAGAGTGTTAGCTTAATTAAGATATAAGCTGCGATTTAGATATTTATATCAATTACTGTCACATTAGCTGCTGCTTAACAACCAGATACTGTTAAATCTAATCGTCATTCATTTCCTCGGTTGAAGCAGTCGACTGCAGATAACTAGTTATCCACAATGACAAGGGGAGGGGGGGAAATAAAGACAGAGAGGATTCATATCAATGTTTGAAGGGGGGCAGACGGTTATAAGGTACGTATATATTTATATAAATAGCCTCGTCACTCGTACAGACAAACGATATGAATTTATCGCCAATCGCGTTAATGTTTAGTGAAGACATGGAGACCCATAGAGGGGGGCCTGGGGGTAGAGGAGAGAAGTGCAACTGACAGAAGTAATATTGACCACAAGTCACGTCCGCTTACAGTCTTCCATCTGACTTCATTCCATCCATCGACGATATTTCGATCGATGGACTGATAACCGTTCAATCAATTTGAGTGCATTGCTGTCAGGAGCTTCTAACATCTAATTTACGAAGGTTCTTTGAAGAGATCCCTAAGCATCATTCATCCTGAACCTAAAGTTAATCATTCAATTAAACTACAGGACCTTTAATAGACCTCTAAAGGCAAAGCTATGAATGAATTATGAAGTTAAGGTAATGAACCTTGATTAATGATGAAATTTTGATGTCTAACCTGGTCCTTGACCCAGAAGGGGAGACAATGAAGGAGATTTCGACAATATTACGAGCTGTACATGAGCTGAAGAAGTATAAAGAACCGCTGATTTCAAAATATACCACAAGCTGTGGATACCTTGGTTTTTCCCATGGATTTATACGGTCCCCAACTTTATTAGAAACTTAGACCCATCTGACTCAACTCATTGAAGCAGATCGAATCGGTATTTGGACTTATTTTCCCATCTACTACTAGTACCGGTACTATTACTATCATTACTGTAATTATTATTATCATTACTGTAATTACTATTATTATCATTACTGTAATTATTATCATTACTGTAATTATTATTGTTATTATTAATATTATTATTCCTGCTTTATTCCATTATATTGTACTACTTTTCTACTACTTTATTTGATTATGATTGGACAGTGTTTGTTTAGCGATTCTATTTATCAACGCCTGAAAGTCATTAAAGAGTAAACGAGTATTTAACAGATAAGAAAAGAATACAAGATAGTGTTAAATAAAGAATGAAGACATGAATGTAAAAAAAAGACACAAAACAGGTAGACGTATTTTATTCCCAACAACATTAAGATTTAAGATACTTTAAGAATTTATTACTTATACTGTAGTTAGCTATTATATTGTATAGTAGATGTAAAATAAAGTAATGAACTTAAATAATTTACAAGATTTTAGGAATTCGCTTAGTCCCGTTATTTCCATTCAAACTCATCATTTCTCCGGAGAAAATTCATGTAAAATAGAAGGAAAAACCGCTTTAATTTTACTTGAAATCAGCTCGTAATTCACATTTAAATCATCATATGATATATTGTAATCATGGATCCATTAGGATTACTTGAGGAGGGAGGAACTGAAGAGGAAGAGGACTGAAGTTGGCACCAAGTAGACGGCGATACAACAGCAAAAACAACAACTACAATATACAAGCATAACTATTAAACATTCATTGATCGGCAGACGGAAAAACCGACCAAGAGTCCAATTAATCAACAGACAATGAATAACAACCGATCGACGAACAGGCCGTCAAATCGTTCTACCAACAGACCATTCAATTGATCGACGAACAGACGGCACAATCATATGATCGACTGATCGTGCGTTTGTCAAATCGTCAAAAAGTTCGACAAACAACCCGTCCAACGATCGACCAACAACCCATCCAACCATTCGATGGTCTGATGGTCAAAAAGATCGACAAACAGACCGACTAATCATAGGATAAATCAATCGACTGATCGTCAAATCGACAAACAAGCCGTCCAGTCTATCGACCCGCAGTTCGAAGCGACTCATCGTTTGACCGACGGACCTACAGACCGACGATCAACTGAACAACAACAACAACTACGATGAACTGATGAACAATTGAGCGATGATGGATGGACGGATCGTTTGAATGTCAACCCGCCGCCACACCTTCACGTGTTTTTCTTTATGATCTTCAATAATAACGATAGTAATGGTGGTGATGATGATGCCGATGATGAGGATAACGATGATAATGATGATGGTGACGATTGTCGATAATTTATTCGCTGTCAATCGCTGTACGTTGACGACGTCATTCTTAACGCGTTCCATTGTGTGAGAAGTCAAGACGAGGCGAGGTCGCTGTGACTACAAATAAAAGGAAGGAAGACGGAATGATGAGGGGAGAGGGGGAGCGGCGGGGAGGCAGGGGCGGGTACGGTGCGATGACGAGACACAAGTCGTTCGTGCCACGCCGCATCGCTTTTTATGCCGCTCGCCGTTCGGAATTCGATTCATCAGATCGTCGTTCAAACAGTGAGCAACGCGTCAGAGAGAATGTGATGATGAGAGGAGGTTCTTTGAGGGGGGTTTTCTTTCCCCCCTCCCCCTATTGTTGTTGTTTTAGGTTTTTTATATGGCGAATGTCTTCAATTGTTTGCAAAGTTGGCACAAAAGACGCCTGCATTTATTAATATGCAGGAATTTCATACGCACATCCGACGATTGCGCGTATTCACGCAGGCATGATGAACTTTTTTATTTATTTTTAATAAATACGAGTACATTTCATATTCGTTTTTAATTTTGATATTTTAGTCTTTTTATTATAGTTTTCCTTTGAATGTTGAAATACTTTCTCTTTGAATTATGTAATAACTTGAAGTCGTTGTTTTATTCTCAACTTATTACATACACTGAAAAAATTCTGAACGAATAAACAAAATAACACACTAAATAAAAATCGCATTCGCATCGAACGAAAACAACAAACAAAAAACGCTTCGTTCAGCTTCTCCGACGTTTCCTCTCTAACACGTTGCGGGCGATGACGTCAAAAGCACCGACCCGACCGGTAACAACGAATACAATAACAACGAGCAACAATCAACGACGACGATGAACAACAACAAAAACAACCACACTGTTTGCTACACACCACAGACAACCAGAAACCAGAAGCAGCGTCGATTCGCGCGGTCGTCGATAAACTGAACTTCGAATGTCGCGTGTCGCCGTCGTCGTGCGATAAACGAACGACCAGAAAATCATATGTTTTGCGGTTTGGCGTCGGCTCCACTCGCTGCGAACAGCAACAGCAACGGAAACAGCAACGACAACAGCAGTTGTTGACTTTTTTTAGCTAAATAAAGTTTGCTGAATAGTTTGTTATTTTTTTTTGTTTTTGCCCGGTGAAGGAGGTGGAAGAGGGGGGAAAATAAGTCGCTATGCCCAGCAACGGTGTGGCGTCTAACGAGATATTTTTGTCATTGCCATTGTTGTTGACTTTGTTGTCCTTACAAACATCCAAATTCGACTGCATTGTGTACTTCTATTTTATGTACGTTTTTCTCCGAATGAGCATTGAAGTCGAGTCGTTAAGAAGCAAGTCATCGATCGACATTCAACGTCACCTCAACGATCACCCACTCCGCCCAACTCAGCTCCATCCAAGCTCACTTCGGTTCAAATCTAAAGCGACCTGCTTTCTCATTCCTTTGTTGTTGTTGTTGTTGTTGTTGTTGTTGTTACTTTGGCCACACTCCACACTCGATTTGTGAAAATTAACTGTGGTGAAGGGTGAAGTGAGGTGAGAATCGGCGGGCAGCACGATCGAATGACGGCACAATCGGCACAACCGTCGCGTTGTTCTGTGAAGTGGAGTCAATTAACAGCACCACAGCACCATTCGGCTCACTTTTTCACCCTCAATGAACAGTGAACGAGGTAACATTTTTTGTTTGTTTGTTGTTGTTTTTGTTGTTGTTGTCCCCGCCTTATTTCAGTCTTAATTGATTTTTAACCGGAACGAAATCGATTCGAGTTTTAAGTGGAAAAACTGATCACGATTGAAATCATTAAACTCAAGCATTAAATTTTAATAAATATAATAAAAAAGAGATAAAAAATTAACAAAAAAATTCGATGTTAGATGTTTTAAAATGTCGTTAAAGTTTTATTAAGCTTACAATTTTTTTTTTTTTTTGGTAAATTTAAAATATCCATAAATTAATATTCAAAAAAAGTCAAGTAGTCAAGTCAATAAAAATTCTGTAAGTACGATAGTATTGTAACCCTTTTTGCCCCCCACACCCTCGTCCCACATTATATACTGAATGACCTCAGCGACCATTTCGACTCCGATCGAAATAACCACAAGATTCGACTAGAAATTCGACCAGTTTTTTAGCTTGGACTCGACGAGTTCTGACTGTAATTTCGCTCACCACGCTTGGGTTCAAACATGCCGAAACCATCATTAATCTTGGTTTTTTCCTCTATTTTTATTTTTATTTTAAATACCTTTTAATTATAGGAAAAATTACACGGTCCAAATGAAGTGACTTTCAATTTAATTACTTGTATAAAATAAAATTACGTGTAGAAGTGGCAGAAAACTTAATCGATGACGTCACTAAAACGATAGTGGAAATCTTTGAAGTCACGAAGGTGACAGAGACAGAGAGAGAGGGAGAGGGGGACAGACTGTCAGAAATCTTAATCCAAAAACAGGCTTAATATATTCTGATTTACTTACTTAAAATTGTATAAAAATAAATCATTTTTTTACGATATTTCATACGATACGATGTGCAGATATTTTTTACGATATTTAATACAATACAATACTCGTGCTTTTATGTATTTTTAATATTCATTTATCGATTCTAATACGAAATTTTATTGATTTTTTATTTTCATTATCTGCTGTTTTCATTTTGCGGCGAATCTTTGAAGTAGCAGAAGATTACTCAATGCAATTTTATTGTGCAATCGATTTTACTATTGATGGTGTAACTGTCCAGATTCACAGCCGTATTTTAGTTAAGTTGCTCATTTTAAATCCAGGGGCGTAGACAATCAAAGTTTAGAAAGAAGTTAAAATCATCAGTTATAATCATGGTTATAAAAACTCTTAGTTATTTTGAATACCTTCGTATCACTTAAAATAACTTCAGGAAAGAATCAAAGGAGATATTTTTGACTACTCCAAAAATACTCTGCTGCTGTCTTATCTGTCTTTTCTTCCGTCTCGTTCTTCTTCTTCTTCATCTTCTTCTTCTTCTCGTATCTTATCGCAACTTGAGCTTTACAACAACAACATCATCACAAAGTGAGAACTTGACAACCTGAAAACATGACAACCTCATCATCAACTTTGAGAATCACTTCTCAATCAATTCAAAAGGTTGGACGATTTAATTAGCTTCGAAGAAGAACAAGCAATAAAATTTCGCGAACAAAAACAATGAAGCATAAAATTAAAGAAACAAGAAAAAAAAAACAAATTGGGTCATGGTCACACGAACCAGAAAAACCAACAACAACAACAAGCGGGGGGAAAAATAAAAATGATAATTTTTTTTTATATAATAATAAAGAAAATGAGAGTCATACAAACCCAGAAAGAGGAAGAAGCAGCGGCGAGATCATCGCTCAAAGAATCGCCGCCAAAACATTAAACACAGGTTTCGTCAATAAAAAGAATAACAACAACAACAACAACAAGAAGAATACAATATTATAATTTTAATGAATGCAAAAACAAAAAACAACAACAACGAATAAAATCTCTCGCGAAATACGAAAGCGATAAAGATAAAAACTTTGAGATAAGCGAATGTTGATGATGAATTATTACGATCCACCAAAGGCAGAATGAAGAAGAAGAAGAAGAAGATGAAGTCGTATACTTAACTATGGCTTACCTACCTACTATTGTATATATTAAAGAATTACTTAGTACATATTTATATAAACTTATAAAAATATAGAATATAACCATATACAGTATGTGGATGTGTAAATGAAGACTCAAGACTGATAACATCAGGAATGCAAAGCATTTGTTACGCGTGAAGACGCGGTGCTTCAAGCTACACGCGAGAAAAAATGTTCGTTGAAGTAATGAAACCCTCTCGAGAAGTCTTCGGACGTCTTTTTATAAACCTCGGACATCATAAATCTTCAACCTCAGACTATCAAAGACCTGTTGACTCCGGGACTGGGACTGGGACTGAGACTGGGACTGGGACTGGAACTGGGACTGGGACTGGGACTGGGACTGGGACTGGGACTGGGACTGGGACTGGGACTGGGACTGGGACTGGGACTGGGACTGGGACTGGGACTGGGACTGGGACTGGGACTGGGACTGGGACTGGGACTGGGACTGGGACTGGGACTGGGACTGGAACTAGGAACTCGTACTAAAGATAGACTGCCTTTTTTTTTGTGTACTACCATTTTTAATCTTTTTTGCATTATCTTACCTTTATTGGTATAAATAGTAAACACGTGAGAAGATCCGAAAATCCTGAAATGCTGATAAATCATAATAAAAATAAGTTTACACAGCAAACAAGCAACAAAAACAACAACAACTAACAAGCAACAAGAGCCGCAAAAGAAGCCGTGTTGCACGTTGCACGTTAAAGAAAAATAGCAATAAATTTTTTCAAAATAACAAAAGAAATTCCAACGATGAGAACGACGCAACTCGCACTCGGCGAATATTTTCCGGCGGTTACTAATCATGTGGAATGGTTACACGATCGGCAGAGTTACTTTCATGTTGTTGTTATTGTTGGTGGTGGTGGTGATGATGGTGGTGGTGGTGATGGTGGTAGTGGTAGCGGTGTTGGTGATCGTGCGAATATCAAAGATAAGAATATTATTAAGAAGAAGCATGATCGGGAAGAAGACAGAACATGAGAGAAGGAGAACCATGCTATAAAAGAACAAGAATCATGCTTTAGGAAGAAGCAGAACCATGATTAGAAGAAGAAGAAGATCAAGCAGAAGAGGAAACACGATCGGTAAGAGTAATAAAAAGATGAAGAAGAAGAAGTATGCTCTGAAAGAATAAAAAATGCGAAGCATAAATCGGCGATGGTCCGTAGAAATGACGGACTGTCTGTCTGACATACATGCATGTACTAATGTAGTAGTACGAATTTCTCATGCATGACATGCTGAATCATTGCAACAACAACAACAACAGCAGTAACAACGCTTGCAACAACAACAACCATTTTAAATGATACATTTTCGCCTCTAAACAAGCAACTCGTTGTTGCTGATGGTTGTTGTGATCATTATTATTATTGTTGTTTTTGTTCTTGTTGTTTTTGTTGATTATAATTGCAACGAAGATGATGACGTTGGTGATGGTGATGGTGGTGCTGCTGTTGTTGTTATTATTTTGTTGCTATTGTCTTTGGCGTTGTTGTGGTTTTTCTCTCCTGTTGTTTCTGGTGTTTTTTTTTTCTCTCTGGTTGTTGTTGTTGTTTTCTTTTTGTGTTGTTTGTTGGCTGTTGTTACAAGTTGTTGTTGTTGTTACAAGTTGTTGTTGTTGTTGCTTATTCTTTTTTATGCCACTATGTACACCATGGAATTCAACTGGACGCATTTCACACACTCGACAGGAGTCGAGTCGAGTCGAGTAACACAACTCGTTGATTTGGAATTCCTACAATTAGGGAGAAACATTGAACAACATTCTAGCAAACAGCAACAACAACAACAACAACAGCAGCGACAACAACAACAATTCTACTCAAGCTAGACAACATACTGTTAATGTTGTTGTTGTTGTTGCTGACCATGCTGACTTTCCGCTGAACACTTCAATGATGGTTGATCAAACATGATCTGCTCTTCGTGTTGTTGTTGTTGTTGTTGCTGTTTGCTATTTTTTTATTAGCTGTTGTTGAATTCCATTAAATTGTAAAATTCTCACATACTTAGATGTCAGTTCTACACGATAACAACATCGAAACAACAACAACAAGATCAACAACAATAGCAACAACAACAAAAACACCAAACAACAACATCGATAGCAAAAACAACATAAACAACAAAGTAGCAACATTTGTTCAATTTTCTTTAGCTTTTTTAAGGGGTTTTTTAGCTGCTTTTTCCTCCTTCTACACATAAACAACATCATCACAACAACAACAACAACAACAATGTTATTCCATGTTATCTTCTCTTTCGTGGTTTTTTTTTTCAAGCTGGATGATCATCGTTCAACATCGCTTTAATTACCGTGATTTCATTATCTGGATCATTTCTTTAATTTGTACATTTTTATTTAACTCATTTATTAGGAATTATTTAGTAAAAACTTATTTAATTTAGAGCAATTCTTAAAAATTCGAACAGAAACTAGTTTTAAAATACATTTTCTATTTATATTTTTTTCTGTAAGAAAAACAATTTCGTTTTTTATTTTTATAATTCGTTTAATAATATCGAATTTTCAACATTTAATACAAATTAAAAAAACCCAAAAAAAATAGTAAAAAGCCCGAAAAAAACGAATTGAAATGTGGACATAAATAAAACGCTTCACAACAACAAAAACAACGCTTCAACAACAAAAACAACACTTCAGCAACAATATAATTTTTATTTCAGAAAAATGCTTCTTCTTCTGCTCTTCTCTTTTTGTTTTTTTTTTTTTTTGATTTTTTTAAATGATGAATAAATTAATGATGACCGACTGGCGCCAAACGATTGGAATTGAAGTGAAGCATTTCAATTAAAAAATCAAAAATAAAAGCGAAAGCGAAACGAACAGAACGAAGTCACAATTTAAACAACTTTGTTCCGAGATAAGAGCAAAAATAAAACGAAAACGAAAGCGAAAGCGAAAACGAAATGCAATTAAAGTGCAACGCTGGCTGCGTTTTGTTTATAAAATAATTGAAGAGCAAAAAAAACGCATTTCAATTAACATAACTAATTTAATACTAAAGACTGGCGGACAGACAGACGGACAGACAGACTGAATAACATACTATACACACTTCAATAAAAGTATGTACGAGTACTTGCTGTTGTTGTTGTTGTTGTTGCTTTAGTGTGATCTTTAAGTGGCTCATAATTAATACAGAATCGCCGTCGAGTTAAAATCTGTGAAGTTGTTGAGAACGGAAAAAGTGACCGCCACACGACGACCGTCACTTGTCTCTGATGTGACGCTGGCTGGCGTCTCGACAGTCTGACTTTTTTTCCTCTATAATATTATTTATAGTGTTGTTAATTCGTTTGAAATTTTTTGTTTACTTGAATTTGTTTCGATCTCTGTTTGGAGTGCTATTTTAATAACCGCTTCACTTGAGTGCACTTAAAGAGCACTTCGCTCTGTGATTGTTGTGTTTATGTTTGGCGACAGTTTATTATTTATACAAAAGATTTGTAATGTTTTAGAAAATTGAAAATAACATGAACACTTTAAAAAAAAACCGCCAGCAATAAAATGAGAAAATCATGCAAAGAAAAGTGAATCACAGTGAACAAAGAAATTAAAAAACGAAAGCAATGAAATTATTTTCAGTACTGATTTTGATAAAATTGTTTATTTTTAAGTCTTTTGAAAGACACACAAAATTAGGAAAAATTAATGCATTAAAGGCATTAAGCTGAAAAAAGTGTGCTATTTAATTTCAATTAACATCAATCAATCGTTCGAAATCTTTTCTAGTATTTCGCTTTTATTTCATTATTTTTCCTTTCCCCTCCGCCCCCTCTCCGCCCCCTGATCGACCCGTTTTATAAGCAGCATTAAAATGAACTCTTAACAACTGAAAGCGTATTTTTTTCGCTTCAACGTAATTCTTTAAATGCGTCAAAGTTGAAATTTTATTAAAATTTATACAGCAACAAAAGGGGTGAAAATAAAGATTAAATAAACCAAATTCAGAAAAAAAGAACACTTTGAAGAACATTTTACAAAAAATACCGAACAATTTTTGAGTTCAACAACAACAACAAAGTTGCTTTAATGTTTATTTTATCCACATGAATTTGAAGATTAAACAAACAAACATTTTGATAAACGTTTAAAGAAAATCAAAAATTACAATTATAAAAATCTTTAACAAAATATCAAATATAAATTATAAACATAAAATATAATAATAGAATAATATATTAAAAAATAGAATAAAAAATAATAATGAATAATATAAAAAAATATTAATAAAAATTATACAATAATTATAATGGTACTAATAATAATAATAATGATTACAATAATAGGAAAAATAATAATAATTATAATAATAATAATAATAATAATAATAATACTAATAATAGGAATTTTTTTATTTTTTTTTTTTTGGAAATTACAATAACAACGATAAACACTAAAAATTCAAGTGTCCAGTGTAATGTTTCAGGTAGCTATTTTTTGGTCAAACAATCGCTATAGTGTCCTGTTCCAAGACATAAGTTCCTGAAGATATTCGATCATAGATGATTCTCCTCTCCACTCCTCTCCACCCTCTTAGTCACCTTTGACGCCCCCCCCCCCCTCCTCTACGCTCAATAAATCAGATCGCTTTTCGTGACCGTGACAAAATGTCTGCAGCAATAAATTCTCAATTCCATTTCAATTAGAAAAACCATCGTGTAGTAATTCTGTTTTTTCTTTTTTGCCATGTTTAGTTTTTTTTTTTTTTTGCTATTTGCTATTCTTCTCACTTTTGAAATGTGATTGATTTCGTTTTGGTTCTTTTTTTTCTGCTTCTTTTCTTTAACAACAACAACAAGCAGAAGAAGGCGAAGAAGCACAACATGAACGTTCCTTTAACACTTAAAATTGAAATATTTAAAGAAAACGATGGATGCCAGACAATAGCAACAACAAGAGACAATACAGTAGGAAATAACAACAACAACAACAACAATAACAGCCCCAGACTAGCAGTACAATAAGGAAGAACAAGAACGCCAGACAACAACAAGAACCCCGGACAACAACCACTGAATACTAGACAGCAACAACAATAAGAACAACAACAATAAGAACAACAACAACGGTGTTCTTGTTTCTGGAAATAATTTACGTGATCCAATCGATTAGCACGTATTTTAGTGTGACATTATTTCAACTTTGCAACATTACTACAGCTTTTTACTATTATTATTATTATTATTATTATTTGTACTTCTCGTTGTTGTTGTTATTGTTATTGTTTCTTAATACCTCTTCGCCTTGCCATTTCTTGTATTTGTTGTTGTTTTTGCAGTATTTCATCCTTGTTGTACAGATTTAATTGTTGCTGTTACTGTTGTTGTTTCTTCTTTGCTACGGCCATTGTTTTTGTTTTTGTTGTTGTTCGTATTGTTTTTCCTACTATTGTTATTATTACACTACGTTCATGGCTCTTCTTTTTTACCGTCGACACAATCGTCTGAGTGCGAAAATAATTGATGTGTCTTGAAGTGAAAAATATTCACTGACTAAATAAGTGATAATTGTTTAAAGCGTTCTGGGAATCGGACAGAGTTTACAGCAAACGTCTTAAAAAAAGCAGAAAGAAAACCGATGATGAAGTTGATGATGATGTCGATGATGGAGCTGATGGTGAAGTTGATGTTGATGATGGAGCTGATGGTGAAGTTGATGTTGATGATGTAGGAATTGAAGTTGATGTTGATGATGATATTGAAATTGAAGTTAGAATTTAAAATTCATGTCTGTGATATATTTTGTAGACGTGATTGTAGTCATTTGGCAGATATCACACAGAATTATCATAGATAATACCTGATAACTCAATACAAAAAGCAGTAAAATTATAAAGAGTATGTTTTTTATTCAAGAAACACTTTCTGTAGTCTATTTTGGATAACACTGTATTAACACCATCGAACACCTTCTCGAATATCAGAAGATTTCGCTTCCTCCCAAAACGTGTCGTCGCATAATAAAGAGGAAGTGTACAACAATACCAACAACACCACAACAACAAGTGTGCAACAACAGCACCACGTAAATCCTCATCAGCACAAAAAGGACTCTGTTTAGATTCACTAATAAGTGTAACTAAACAAAGCATCAGCATCGGCGGCCGAAGCAGAGAAGGACGCTGAGCAACTCTAAGAAGCGATTCCTTAGAATCTCATTCAGCTCATTCTCTCGTCGACTCGCCGTCGTAATCCATCACAGAGGATTTTCCGCATGTCCTCCGCAGTTCGGTTGGTTCACATGTTGCACGAGTGCGTTACACAAAAGCACCTCCGTCATAAAGCACCAGATGACGCAGCGACGGCGCTGCACATGTGTTTTGCGATTGGTTTTTCCCGCACGTTCCGCCGTGAAATCGTACCGAAATCCTGCGACCTGCCAGAGCGCCGGCCGCTACAGCAACAACAGCAGCATCAGCACCAGCAACAGCAGCATCAGAAACTGAGCTGCAACGTGCCTTCATAAAAACAAACAAAAACAAAGAGGAAAGGAAAAAGTAACCAAAATTGTTACAAGTTAAGTTAATCCCCTGCGAAACCTAGAAGAGAGTCAGGCAGCAAGGAGAAGACAGGAAGGAGCAAGCAGATGTCAGGAGGCAACGCAACGGCGACAGGTAGCAGTGCAGCGACTGCGACTGCGACTGCACCAGACTGCTCGGTGCTGCACGAAGAGAAGAGCCATGCAGCAAGAAGCCAATTTAAGTATGAAGGGAAGGGAGATTTTGTGTGGGCAAAAGTAGGGCTTTGTTGTTGTTGTTGTGTTCTTCTTCTTACCGTTGTTGTTGTTGGTGTTTGTGTTTTGTTTAATTTCTGCTATAGAGTTCGTTCTTCCGTTACACGGTTCTATTCTAATTTTGTTTTATGCTTCTGAACTCTTGTTCTTCTTGTGCTCTACTCTACTCTTGTTGACAACTCAGACCATTCGGCGGCGATGCATTTTAGCTTCCTTGCTTCTTCTTCTTCTCGGGTTTTGCTGTCACACTCAAGGTTATCGAGTAGAAGTGCCACTTTTCTCATTTAATTTTTCCTTAAACGAGAAAAATTCCCATCTCAACGCTGTTAAAACGCTGTGAAATCAAATCATGGGGAATTCCAACTTGTTTCGGTAGGAGTTTTACGGATAATCTACATGTTTGGAAGAAGAAGCAGAAGAAGAAAAAGAAAACGACAAAGAAGAAGAAAAAGATTTGAATAACAAGAAGAAGGTTAAAGAAAAGAATAGCTATTTTAATACTTTTACAGGAAACGTTTTCTTTTTCGGTTTTTCGGTTTTCTGTTGTGAAACTTTTATTGACTTTTATTAACGTTACTTAAAAAAAAAGATTCTAAGAAAACTTCTAGATTCAAATGAAACTTTAAATACTTCATGCATACTTTTTTTTTTATTTAAATATGCGTGGATTCCAATGATTTAAGATTTACAAAGGAAAAAGGCATTCTAGAATGTACTGGAATAATTCAATCATCAAGGATTCATTAACGATAATCAAACATTATTGAAACATCATTATTAAATTATAATTAGTAAAGCATCATCATTAAAACATCGTTTAATCTCATCGATTCCAATAGAAGAACTTTGAATGCCGATAAAAGAATACTTTTTGTTTATTGTGAATCTTTGTGTGTAACTTATAACTGAAATGTCATTGTGAATGCTTGAAATGTCTTTCAAGTGTCATTTGACACTTGAATGAAATGAAAGAAAGGCCGCGATCTCTCGTTGACCTTCTTTCTTAAGGATTAATTCAATAATTAATGCAATAAGTGTTGTCCTAAGTGACGATCCTTGAACCCTTGATCGATGGTCAATTGATAATTATGCCAATTAATTCGACTTTATGACGATGAGACGCAAAGATTATAACAATCGATGTAAATTGATGATTTCGAATTGAGCTCTTGAATTGAACAAGAAATGAATCCACACATGAATTAGAAGTACATACAAAGAAAACAACAACAATAACAACGACAAAAATTGAAATAGAAACAACAAAAATAATAGAATAGATTCTCCATTAATGAAAAAAATGGTGCATTGTTGCTTCATGAATTGTGTTTAATTGAAACCAATAAAAGTAGCGAAGATGAGGCACTCACTGCTTTAAAGATGCAAAAACTAATTGAATGCAAGATAAAAAACTATTCAACATTTTAAAAAAATCATAGGAAAAATAAATAGAAAAACTAATTGCTTGAACAACAAGAACAAAAATCACAACAGCTAAATTTAGTGATTGTAAAACTACTAACGCACAAACATCGACCAAGCAGCAAGTAATGAATCAATGAATCATGTGGTGACATTCAGAAAATTAAGTGAATGCGAATGGAATATGAATCCATGTATGAATTGAAGACGAGTTGAGAATGACTTGAATATGATTTGAATATAAGTTGAATATGATTTGAATATAAGTTGAATATGATTTGAATATGAGGTGAAAATTGATGGAATATGAGTTGAATATGAGGCGAAAATGGATGGAATATGAGTTCAATATGAGGTGAAAATGGATGGAATATGAGTTGAATATGAGGTGAATATAATTTTATTTAAATATGAAATGAATCGATTTGAATTGAATATGATTTGAATCTGAGTTGAATATGAATCTAACATTAATCGAATATGCAATTCATTGGAAATTTCGAGTAAATGTTACGCATACGCAACGTATATTTTGTATAGTTTCACTTCAGCTTTTAAATCATCAATATAATTTAATGTCATTAATTTTGTTTAATTATCATTTCATTTTAATATCATTAAATTCGAATGATAAACAGATGATGAGCTAAACCATTTCTATGTGAATAAAACCACTGAAAATAATGATGATGATGTTGTTAATACTATAATGTGTCCATGTGTTCTTCTTCCCTGCTCTTCCTTTATTGTTTTTCGCTAAATGTTTGTGACTTTATTTATTTTCACTGAATCTCAAAAATAATTCCTGTTTCTATGCCAGTGACTGACATTCGTCCGATGTTCGATATCGATCTCTGTGTTCGCCTCGTTTTTATCTGCGCATTCCAATCAGCTTTCAATTAAAGCTCGCCTTATTTGTCTCGCTCTGGCGCATGCTCGTGCATGATGATGGCTTATGTTGTGGCTCTGTTGTCGTTCTTACGTCGCCTGAACATCGTCTTACGTAGTTTAGTAGTTTACGACAGCCACTGAAATGATGTGCAATTTAACTTCTATTAAAGTAAATTGGAAATAAATTAAAACTACTTCCACAACAGCAACAACAACCAACGCTTTTCTATATTTATTTCTGCAATCAATTTACGAACATCGAAATGAACGTCGAATTGAACAAAGAATTGAACAAAAAACACTGAACAAATAAGATATCAAGTAAAATTAAAAGAATGAAGATTTTAAATACGATTTTAAAGCTCATCATAATTATGAATGATCACGGGAACGAGTTGAAATGCTTTAAAGACCTACTGCACCATCTACTGCTCTCCTCTCTCTTCTACACTCCTCTCTCTCTCTCTCTCTCTCTCTCTCTCTCTCTCTCTCTCTCTCTCTCTCTCTCTCTCTCTCTCTCTTCTACACTGTGTTCGTTTATTCGAGTTGTCGTTGAATGCATTCAATTCAATTGCGTTAGAGTTCAGTTCGAGTTTAGTTCGAGTTTAGTTAAGTTTGACCTTTAAATAAAGTATATGAACTCTTTATGAATTTATTTATGATGTTATAATTTATGAAATACATGAATTGAGTGGCACTTATTAGGTTCATACATAATAAAAACTAACTAAAGAAAGAAAGAAAGAGAAGAATGAAATTAACAACAAAGATAGAGAGAATTTTGAAATGGTTTTTCCAATCAACAACATACTCGTACATCAAAAAATACTTTTAAATAATAAATTTTCCAGAATGTATTTAATTATAATAAACTAGTATATAAGCCTGACTTCGCCAGGAAGTTATTATTTTTTATTTATTTCGTAAAAAAAATTGCGAAGTCTTTTGGACTTTCTCACCTTACACTTTTTTAGTTTATTTATTTTGGAGCATCAAAAGTAAAAAATTAATCGCAATTAATATCGATTGTTTGAATATGTTTCAAATATTGCTTGAGAATATTTCTTTAAAAGCAACATTTCACAGCTAATTTTCACAGTCTGCGTGTGTTCTACAATAATCAGGGTGTTTTCCAGGTAGGTCTTCTGCGGCTCCCAAGTAGGCACCCAAAAACACAGATTAAAGCAAACAATTCTCTGGCTTCCCAGCCAGTGTGGCTTCCCAAACAGAATCGTCTTCTAAGATACCCAACTCCTTGCATGCCTCTTTGAATGTGACCTCGTGCACAGTTCTCAAAACTGATATCTCCTGTCACATGTAATAGAAGTAGTCTTAGATGATATCGCCCACCTTCCGATATACTAATGTTCATTTACTAAGCAACTATACCCAACACCGCCAAAAATAGTCACAAACAAAACAAATTCAATGAAATTAAGTTATTATGAAAAATTATTAAATTTTTAATTATTAAATTTTTAAATTATTAAATTTTTAAATTATTAAATTTTTAAATTACAAAATTTTTCATAATAAAATCTGACAAATTAATCACCACAATCTAGGAAAAAAAAAACAAATTTCCTCCCAATCGGATTTTTTGCAAAAAAATGGCGAAGCCGTTTGGATTTTTGAAATTTGAAATTAATCTCATCAACATTAGATGCCCAGGAACATCTGTGAAAAATTTCAGGTTTCTAAGTGATGTGCAAGTCCAAAAAAAGTCACGGACATATTTTGCTAACAGAAACGCATAGGGAATTTTATATACATATATAGATAAAGTAGATAAATAAAACAAACAACCAATAATCAGTAAAAAAATTCAGTACAACTGAAAGAAAACTTAAAATTGCATATGCAATTCTTAACCTGTTGATTATTTTAGCATAAATATACATCTCATTATCGTATTTATTTATATTAAAAACAAATAAAATTGTTTACAATCGAAAATTTCCAATGCAGAATCGTTTTTTCACACATCTCTTTGGACTTTTCAATGTTAAGGATATAAACCATTGTGAATGAGCCAGTAATGAAAGCACCATTGCGTCACAAGTAAGTAATGTAAACTTATTAAAAATGTTAAAAATTACCTGTTAATTGATTTGTTTGTTGTTTTACAAAAAATTTAAATTTAGCTCTCACGAAATTCATTAAACATTACAAATAAACAATAAAAGAATAAATAAACCGAGTCAGAATAACGACACAAGTGACCTGATCACCTGAGGATAAAAAAAAATGTACGCGAGATTTTTTACAAATGTACACAAAATGTACACAATTTGGCACAACAGTAAAGAGAATATAATTAATATTATGGCTATATTAATGAAACAATTGAACATATAATAAAATGCAAAAGTAAATAAGGTAATAAAATTAAATACGAAAATTATATGCATAATTTTTATATGGATCTTTATAATTATCATTTTTTTTAATTCTCAGTAATTTATCATTTATTATGATTTCTCTTTTAATTCAAGAAGACCAACAACAAAAAATAGTCTATTGACTCATAATTACTGAACTTAAGCCACTTGATTTCATCTCATCTGGCGACACAAAGTCTATCGTGTGATGTTTTAGCCTAGCATTCATAATCGAGCGTCAATGGAAAACTTTCCGCCTTTATAACGGACTCAACAACTAAGGCCCGAGTTAATTAAACAACAAGTACGCGTCCAGATGAATTGTAATTCATTACACAGCGTCACATATCATTAAATGATCTTTGATGTAGTTTCCATTATTAATCGACATTTTCTGGTTGTTTGCATTCTGTTCTGATGCAATAAATACTCGTGTGAAATAAATTGGATCCATTATTGAGCTCTCACTATATAATTTGGTGATCGTGTTTTTTGCCCTCCCCTTTTATTCGCATTGTGATGCATTTTAATTCCTTCCATTATTCTTTGTATATATTTAGGAATGACACTATTGATACTCGTCATTATTGTCTCTCAGATCGATTCTTATCTTTCGATCCACTGTTTTTCATTTGATGATTTCATTGGTTTTCATGAATATGAACGTTTTTTTAAATAACTTTTTTTTCCCTTCTTCCAACATATGCATTTATTTATTTAGATTTAAATCTGTCACGTTATGATAATTTATTTCTACCTACGTTCAATTCAGATGTTGTTAGATGATAGAATTTATAAAATCTAGAGAAAAACTTTAACATGAGCTTAACATTATTTACAGAGTATTACTTAAACAGAGTATTAGCAAAAGTTTCACCTATTTTCGGTTTTTTCTTTACGATATGCATATGTATATAAATTACCAATCATAAGAAACTTGATTTCTTTACTTGTATTTACTTAAGTTAAATAATATAATAATCCTTAACTTAATAAGGATTAATTAAGTTAATTAATGATGTATTATTTAATGATTCAGTAATAACACGCTCACAAAATTTAACTTCTTTCCTATTTAAATTGGAGACAAATCATTCTGTCGACAGTTTGATGCTAAAGTATAAGTTACTGGCAAGGTATGCAACGAATTGCGAACGACCATAAAACATATTGCTGCCAGAAAAAGTGGTAAAATTCAGTGCTTTCAATATGACTTCAGTACTTCGAAATCAAAGTATGACGCACTGAATGGGCCAGAGCCTTTAAAAACGTCTCTTAAGTAGAGAAGGTCCTGTTAATCGAAGCAAATCAGCTAACAGAATCACTATTGTGAACATATTATAATTTGTTATTTTGTAATTTTTGACAGCTTTTCTAGAATAGTAGACAGTTATTGACGTATTGGTTGGTTATATGCCGTTCATGCATTAAATACAATTTGTTTACTTATAAATGCATTTCTAAAACGAAACTATTGTACGGTAAAGTATGGAAGCAACTGGTGGTCAGTTGATTTTAGCAACTGGTGGCTACGATCACACCATTAAGCTGTGGCAAGCTCACACTGGCAACTGCATTCGGACGATGCGTTTTGTGGATACGTCGGTAAGCGGTGAATCGTGGCTACGCCTAAGACAACAATACTAATACCATTTCTACTGCAGCAAGTGAATGCACTCGACCGCACCCCGGATAAAACACGTCTTGCTGCCTGCGGTTACCAATGCATCCGTCTCTACGACATGGAATCGAACTGCACGGTTCCAGTCATCAACTTTGAAGGCGTACAAAAGAATGTAACACGTCTGGGCTTCCAGGAAGATGGCAACTGGATGTTCACCGCTGGCGAAGATCACCGCGTTCGCATATGGGACATGCTTTTATCGGCCCCCCACTGTTCTCGTGTCTTAGACTGTCAAGCACCAGTGAATGCCGCTTGTCTGCATCCCAATCAGGTGGAGATCGCTATTGGCTCGTTAAACGGTGGCGTATATTTGTGGGATGTCAAATCGGAGAGCAACGAACAATTGGTACCCGAAGTAGATGCTTCCATACAGGATATCGCCATCTCTCCAGACGGCCAATACATGGCGGCGGTGAATAACAAAGGCAACTGCTACATCTGGTCGCTGAGCTCGTCGCCCAATCAGAAATTAAGCACTTTACAGCCGAAACTGAAGATTGCCGCTCATAAACGTTACGTGTTGCGGTGCAAATTTAGTCCCGATTCGCGATTACTTGTCACTACCTCAGGCGATGGCACTGCGCGCATATGGAAAACCGATGACTTCTCGATGTGGCGCGAGTTGTGCATCGAGAACTACTGGGTGTGGGATGCGGCATTTAGTGCAGATTCCAAGTACCTATTCACAGCTTCATCGGATGGCATCGCGCGTCTTTGGAAACTGCAAACCAAGACGCCAGAACGCAAGTATACCGGGCACACGAAAGCGATAACCGCGCTTTCGTTTAAGGATGAAATTGTGGCCGACTAGACGGCCGTGGTAAGGAAGAACAAGAAAGTTTAGTAAGCTTAATAAGAAAAACTTTGCCACTTTATTTTATGTTTCGAATAATTTACATTGTTTAACAATAATTTAGTACAGTAACAGAAAATAATTGTGCTTAAGATTTTTAGTTTAAGCGTAATTTTGGAAAATAAATAAAAATACACTTTTTGATGTTGTACCAAAGCCAACAGAGATCTTTAACTAAATTTAACAGAAATTCTTTGTTTCTGTTTTTCATGTTGTTATGTTTCAATATAAGAACAAATTAAATAAAGAAAGAATTAAAATCAATACAAAACATGCAACTCTAACCAACGTATGGAATGTCTTTGGCTAAAATTGATTCTTTTATAGCATCCGGATCATCGCCCAACTTGTAGCCCACAATGCAGGTGACATCAACAGCTTTGCCAGTTGGATTCAACAGCAGCATCACTTGATTGATTGGTGTGGGTGGCCGAAACGGTTTACAAGGAAGCATTGATACATCCGTTGGTGGTAACAAGCGGACTTTGCTAGGCTACGAAAACAAGAGACAACAAGTCACGAAACGTAATCGGAAAGACATACTTTCATACCTTTTTAACGCTAGCCTCAAACTGAAAATCGTTGACAGGCAATTTGCTCTTATTAAGTATCGAAATAACCATAACTGAGACTTCCTTGCTAGGACGATCCTCGGTAAAGTTCAAGGTTATTTTGATATCGTCATCATCAAGGAGAACGACCTGCTCTGACGTTGGAACAACGGCGTCCAAGGATATCTCAATATCAGATAAGTGCTTCAGAGGCTGTTTGAATTCTAGAATCTGTGCGGAGGGCTCTGCGTTCGCTGGACCTTCTGAATGCGGCAACGGCTCATCTACCAAAATGGGTACATCATCGAGAGCATCTGTAGCGAAAGATGACGAAGTGATCATCATTTCGTCTGCACTGGACAGCATTGCATCATCTTGTTCGTCCAGCAGAGGCTCTTTAAGTGATGTGGATACTTTATCCACTTGTAGTTGATTTTTATGAACAACATTCTTTAGTTCAGGCGTGTTGGGTGCATTTAAAGGCACAGGAGTAGCTACAAGCAATGTGTTCAGTTTCCCTTTAGCCAAATCATTTAACGTTATCTTCTCGGTTTCTCTGGAACACATAATTTTTCAAAACTTTAATTCAATATAGGTACTTTGATTTAATATATTCTTCTTACTTTTTAAAGCTACCAACTCTATCAACAGTCGGCAGACTTGTCTTAAATAGCGCTTCGCTTAACTCATCGATTTCGCGTAACTCTTTAAATGCACGTTTTTTTGGTTCTTCGTTGCTAGCTGTACTCTGCGTTTCCTTGGCCAAAAGAGTTGCTTTTGTTTCTGCGGCTTGCGATGGCAACAACTTTACTTCGTTAAGTAACTCAATGCTCCCGAGTAATTCATCGGGTGTTGTTTTAGAATCTTCTACAAAACAGTCATTGCTAAAAGATGCCGACAATCCGGCGAATGGATCTTTCATGTTTGACGATGACAAACCATCATCTGTGTTTGTCACATTGGCAGCCAAAGTGCTAGAAGGCAAGTCACTTAGCAAGCCTGTTAAAAGATCTGTATTGTTGGCGGCACTAGGATTAGCATTCCTTCTGGTTGATGGAGGATGCACAATAGTTTGTTTGTAACGTTTCAGCACGGTGTTCAATAAACTAGTGGCTTCTATTGTTTCAACTGCAATAAATGAAAAAATAGAGTACTAGCTACTTAAGGGAGTGGGGATGAAGCTTTACCAACAAGCTCATTGTCCACATTTCCCACCAGCTCTAAAAGACGTGGCAGAATCGGCTTGTGCTTCTTGCACGACAAGTAAAGATCTCGTATCAAATTTACTGTCTCCTCATTAACAGTGCTGCCTTCTGCCTCGTAGGAGTCCAACATCTGGTTAAGCAGCCCCACCGTAGTCTGCACTTCCACCAGTTCACTTTTATGCTGCAACACTAGTTCAGTGAACCGTGTTTCCTTTAGGATAATAGACAAATATTATATATCAAAACATCCGCTTTTTATATAGAACAAAAACGACTAAACTTGACCAACTCGGTGTTGTATCAATAAATTTGCACGTTTGAGATTCTCCGGATCGTTACTGTGTATTAGTTTGGAAAAGAGCTGCTCATCAATTCCCAGCGCACTTTCGCGTTTCTTCTCCGCTGTCGCTGCGGTGGTGTTTCCTTGATCTCTTCCGTTGCCGACTCCTTCTTTGCTAAGCATGTCATAAGCTTCGCGTATCTTCGTTTTTTGTGGAAATTCAGTTGTCCAAAGTAAGAGACACTTCATAATGCGCTGCTTTATTACCGATGGCGTCTGAGCGCCTTTGTACTTCATGGAAACCAAACGAATTAAATCATTTAGAAACCGAAACTTTGCAACTTCGTTTTGGAGGTCACTGCCACATTTTGTCATACACTCCTCCAAAAGCTTCACGGCATATACCATGGGAAGGATACAGAATAGTTAAATCACTCATATTCAATTTCAGTTTTTTATCTCACCGCAATTGCTTTTAGTGACTGTGTTACATTGTAGATGTTGCGTATTTTGGACACAATCATTTCCAGTGCCTTACAAATCAATCCGGCATCCTTCCGGACTTCCATGCAAAACATTTGCACGCCCAGCTCATCGGTTGTTTCTCGGTTCGGATTCGTTGCTCGATCTTAATACCGGCCGATGAAAGGAAGTAAAAATGTCGTGATTTTATTCATATTTACTTATCCAGTTCTTACTTACCCAGCATTTCTTCCAATATGGATTCATCTGTGGTCATGGTTAATCTGTAATCCGATTCATTTGTCATGTTAATGAGGAGTAATTTTGTCCACTTTTTATAAAAAACTTTAGTTTCTGCCAACACTTATCGACAGCGATTTTTTGATTTGGGGAAACACCTCTAAGATTTCCTTAGTTATATTGTGAATGTCGAAAAAAGTTGACCTATTCACGGTTCATGGCCTCTGATCACACTTCGGTAAAATCATCCTTGGAAATGACTGTAAACATAAGCACGCACGTAGATGATGCTTATAGGCATGTACCCAAAGACGTGTGAATAAAATATAATCGAATATTATAATATTCACATGATATGATGATTTATTCCCGGGCTTTAATCCGGGACTGTCCCGAAAATTCGTGACAAATTGTCAACCCATATGTACATATATCATCACAATCGTTGCAGGATTTTAAGAGACATGGGCTTGCAATTTTAAACTTCATGGGTATATAACTTGGAAACCAGATGAGAGAGGCAAATTTAATGACTGGAATTCCATTAAGAAATAACAACAAAATCTAAGTGTATTACGTATGTAAACCGCTGAGTTGTTTGACAACAAGTTTTCGTTGTTCTATTGCGTTTTAATCGATGAATTAATACATGACTGACATATCTAAGACCAACATTCATTAAAAACTATTGCAGAAATATTATTAATGAAATAAAACTGTCTAAAAGGGAAGTTAAAATACAGAAACAAAATTAATAAATGTAAACTCACGCATCTCCGTCTCGATCTCTTTTGAGAACCTTAAAATGGGGGCTTTCAACAGCAGGCAGAATGCTGCCATCGAAGAAGCTGAGCAGATTTCCAGCCACGCCTACAAGTATCCACCGCGATCGGGCAACTTCTTTGGCAGCCACTTCATCATGGGCGGCGAACGTTTCGATACACCTCAGCCGGAAGCATATCTGTTTGGAGAAAATGCAGATTTGAACTTTCTCGGAAATCGACCCACTGCCTTTCCTTATCCACCGCCTCAGGCTAACGAACCAACGAAAACTCTAAAAAGTTTGGTCAACATACGTAAGGAGTCGGTCCGATTTGTGCGCGTGCAAGAAAAGCATAGTGACGTAGATGCAAGTGTCTGCATTGGTGGTAATTTGGGAAGTGTTGGTGAAGGCGGTGGAGGTGATGCTGACGAGAATGGCACTGCGCCCGAACAAACTAAAAGTCAAGCTTATAATGTCGAATTTATATTTGATTCGGACGCTAAGTGCGCCATTACTATTTACTACTTTTGCACTGAGGAAGTGAGTCCCAGCGGAGTTACTCTGGTGCCCCGTGATGGCCTCACCTCGGAGACATATCACTATGAGAAGGGCATGAATCAATACTTCTCTCAGCCAACGCATATTTTCAATTCTAAACTCATACCAGAAGACGATTTCATTTATAATCCGGCTAAGGAACAGTACCCGGTGGCTATTCACTGTGTTGTGGAGGAGGGTAACGAGGAGTGTAGGCAATCGCATACGACTGTTTGTGTTATTGACCACCATTCGGATTGCAGTTTTGTGCTGCGCGCTCTGAAACAGAAGATATTTGTTGATGGCCTGTGCTATTTGCTTCAGGAAATCTACGGAATTGAAAACAAGGTCAATTTTACTAATGTAACAACTTAAAATTGCTCCAAATTAGCCAGCAGCTATGGTATAAACATTTCACTTGTATCTCTCTTAGGCCGTAAATAAGAGCACGTTGGACGAAGACCTCGATGACCATGGCAGCGAATGCGTCATCTGTATGAGCGAGACGCGTGATACTCTTATCTTACCCTGTCGTCATTTGTGCTTGTGTAACTCGTGCGCTGATTCACTTCGCTACCAGGCTAATAATTGCCCCATCTGTCGCGCACCATTCCGCGCTTTGCTGCAAATACGCGCCGTCCAGAAGGGAGTCAGTTCGAATATTTTGCAGCAAAGTGTTCCAGCAGAACCGGTTTGCGATCAACACATACCATCCGGTTACATTCCAGTATCGCTTATTGAGGCTCTAAATGGACCACCACAATATGCTGCTCGAAACAGGTGCTTATGACAAATAATATATGTATTTTATCTTATATCATATTTTTTATTCTTACTGAACAATTGAAATGCTTTAAAGGGATATCACCGATTCCGTAACCACTGCTGGCAACATTGCAATCGATACGGTTAACCACAAAACCACTTCACCTCATAAATCCAACAGTCAACGTCGGTCAAAGAACAAAAAACATGTGACCAGTGTGGTTGCTGTAACCAGTGCCACAGACGCCACACATCACAACAAAAATGAAACATGTCCCAACACGGTGACAGCTAAAAATACACAAAATCATTCACTCACCACAGCAACCACCACAATCACCAACTCTGAAGTGCTCACAACTGTAGCCGAAGGCAATGGAAATGAATACATCCAAAATAAATCCCCAAAATCGGATGGAAAAGTGGAGAGCAATAAATTGAGTTCACGTCACTCTCAAGACAAGCTGCAGATTGTCAATGAACGCAACAGTCTAAAGTTGCCCAAAAATAAACGACAAAGCGGCAGTAATTTAAGTATTAATAACAACAGCTCCACTCCACATGGAGCTGATGACGATAGTGAAAATGAAAAACTGTCTCCTCTTCTTTCACCTCTCACCAGTAAAAATCAAATGCAGTCAACAAAAGTAACAAAATCTAAGACCAATGAAGGTGTTGAAGAATCATCGATGATTGACGATGTTGACTCAAGTGAGGAGGTTGAAAATGACAAGGTTTATGGTACATTACAACAACATAAACGACCAGCTTTGACAAATACAGAAACTTCTGTTGTAGACAAAACTAATCAAGTAGCAATAAATGCAGATGATTCTGACTATTATACACCAGAGGATACACAAAACTCTATCCTGAGTCCTTTGTATCCGGACAGAGCAAAAAGTGCAGGTGATAAACTTGGAGGGAATCCGTCAAAAAGTGGTAATATCAATTTTAAGGGTGCCAACAATTTAGCAATGAAACATTTGCACAAGAAATCCACTTCAGTGGGAAATATTGTTGGTCCTTCAGCTGGAATTGTAAGCGGAAGCGGAAGTGCTGTATCTGAATTAAAAGGAAATGTCAGTTCATTGCCAGGTAATTAAAGAGCTTTATTCCTATATTTTTGATCTAAGATGAACCTAACAATCGGTTCGGTGGAGTTTGGCGAGAGTAGTTTGCGTACTTTAATATTGGCCAGATCATTGTGGAAACCCTTCAGCAATCAAGATTGGCACCAAAGTTCCCTTTAGCACCTTTGAATTTAGTCGTTTATGGCATTTTATTCATTTATTTTTATATTTTATTTTTTACTCTTCTATTCCTCAGACATGTTGGATGTTCCCATTGAAAGTGCTGCTGGTGGAAATTCTGCATCTACGCGCAGTTCTAGCGACAGCTATTCCTCCAGTTCATCAACAAAACAATTACTTAGCTCGAATCCTCCACCATCCGCCGCGGCCAACATTATTGTAGACGATAAAACTGTGGTGCAAAATGCGGTCAACGTTTAATTGGAGCGTATTTACAAAATAATTCAACATATTTCATAATTAATCATTCAAAACGGTGTCGGCTCCAAAATATGAGTATATCTCAAGCTAAATGAATTGTATGAATTAACGTTCGATTATTTATTATATGCAAACAATAAAAAATAAAAATAAAAAATTCAAACTAAAATTAGAGCCCTAAAATGTTGAAAATTATTAAATTACTTAACACATAAGTTTTTAATATCTCTTCTTTTTTAATTAAGAACTCAAAGTGGTTTTGGTTTTCTTTTCGATGGTTGTTTTGTTTTTGTTTTTTTTTTTTTTTGTATATTTTTTATAAATTCCTAAAATTTCAGTTTTCATTTAACTCTATAAATTAAATTCTAAATAATAATAATAATACAAAATATAATACTCTTATCAGTAATACAAGAAACAACTTCCAATTATTACTACATTTTTAATCACACGCCTTTTACGCTGAATTAGCATCGTCTGCATTGTTGTTGCTGTTGTTGTTATTGTTGTTTTCATTGCCGCTGCTGCCGTGGTCGTTAGGATTTCTGGTGGAAGCACCCCCAGGAACTGACGCTGGCGTTGGGATTCGTTCTCGATTCCGTAGCGAATGTATACAGGCGAGCATGCGTATCATAAAAGCTGCAGGCACTGTTATTGTGTCTTTTGTCTGCTCCAACATAATTGCGTTACGTTGCATCAACTAAAATATGAGAGAGAGATCAGAATTCAGATTAAAATTATTGGCCATGGATGAGTAGCAAAAATTGAATTATGTATTTTCTGAAAGTGCAATTTTCTACTTATTAGTACATACATTTTAAATCTCGTTTTACTTTTATATGAATTAGAATTAATCATTTAATCAACTGAATTGAATTATTTAATAAACTTAGAATAAAGTGAGTTTAAGGAAAATAATTTAAATAAATAACATATAAGAATAATAAGAATTCTCTACTGACATTTGAATCATTCAGATCAACTTCAAATTCTGAGAGAACTTAATCGTTTATGTAGTTAGTAAAACTCTCACTTTAACCGAAATGAAATTGGAATGAAAAAATCGTAAAAAATATAGTTAAAAGCTTAAATATGCTATTAAGTGCTGTTAGCTTTAAAAACGTACATCAACCGCTTCAGCTTCATTGAAATTGCTGTTTGGTAGAATAGGCGCCCATATTTTCACGTCATAATCTATACCTGAGCTGGCTAAGTATGGTAGTTCTGGATGCGGTTGTAGACAGTTGACCACATGTTGATCACCTTGCATCAACATCACCAGTTTGCCAGTGCGCCGGTCCCACGTGAAAATATGTCCACAATCCGAGCCACACATTACGTAGTTGTTGCCCCAGAAAGCAGCTTCTTTAATCATGGTTCGCGCATTTCGATGTCCTGTGTATTTCATCAGTAAGAATTCGTAGTTTTCATTTTTCGTATCCATTTCAAGGTCGGCCAGCTCAGCATTCAAAGAAGATGCTTCGTCTTGATATCCTTGACCATCCTGCGACATGTCATCATCATTGTTGTCTTCATTGACAATTTCATCATTATCATTGTGATTATTACTAGTATTGCTGCTACTTCTATTGTTATTATTATTATTAGTATTATTGCTGTTGTTATTTGCACTGATTTGTGATGATATCATATTATAATCGTGATCAAAAGGAACTGCTGACTCCGTCGCCGAAGACGTCGCCGTCGCCGCCAATTGTCGTGCATTGCTTATAGTACGACTTGCCGCATTACGCCAAGCAGACGATGTGGATGGTGTTGATACAGGTGGTGGAGGTGTTGACGCTGCTAGTGCTCCTCCTTCTGCCCCTCCTCCTTCTAGGCCATATTCTCGAGTAGCTGTTGCCAATAGAGTTGCTTGATTCTCACGACTCAGCTCATTCGCCTGCCCCGACAAACCGATGACAGCCGTTGCAAAGAGTGTCGCCTGATTCTCACGACTCAATTCATTCGCCTGACCCGCTAAGCCCATGCGTGTTCGTGAATCATTCAACATGCGCGATATAACTTCGGTCATGCGGCTCATTATGTTGGCTTGCAGCTGTGGGCGCACCTGTCCGATTTCCACCCGCCCCGAAAGATCCCGTTCCGGTCGTGCGTCTGGCCCGGTATCAGACCAATCGCCACGTAGTCTCAATTTACGCGTCACCTGCTCCCCAGCCAAGGACACCGCTTTACCATTTTCATCACTCGGCTTTTTAGCATACAATTCATCCACATTCAGTCCATCACGGCTCAAATCAAACAAATACAAATAATCCGAAGAATAGCTGACCAACAGTTCCGTTTCTTCGGGACTGTATTTAACGGAAGTGACGCGATACGGTCGCTTGATGTTGGTGGGTATTTGATATGCTTTGATGGGTCGGGTGTGGCGTTCAATCGTCGGCACAGAACTGTCGCTGAAATCAACAATTGACAGATAGCGACGATCATATATACGCACTATACTATCAGAGCTGCCAACAGCTATGTAGAAGTTTGTGATCGGTGATAAAGCCATAGCAGTGACTGCAGAGGGACTAAGTATAAGGATATTATCTTTGCAGCAAGTTTTGTGACAACTGAAAATTATAAAAAAAATATATTAATAAACTGTAGAACTGAAAAACGGAAGGTAATTGAGTGTAAAACTGTGGAAATCACTTAAAGTATTTGAATACATTAATCACAATGAGTCGATGAATCAATGAGTGGCTGTGGTGATTAATGCAAAAAATAAACACGTATTCCTCAACACAGATCAATTATTAGTTGAAGGCATCCACTCAAATATTTCCCTATAATTTAGATAGTCCCATAAACAACCCTAACTATCCTACATACTAACTAAGAGAAAATTTTAAATCCTAGTCGTACTTAACCTAGTATAACCTAACCTAATATACAATTTCTTTCACTCTTAAACAAAAGCTGAAAACATTTCAAAAACTCATTGAGAGATGACTGTAAACAAAAATATTTTCTCCATCTTGCTTTTTCTTTTTGAATGATCACTCACTCACCTTGAAATTTGTCTTAAATCGAATAGACGTACGGTCCCATCCTCACCACAACTCATAAACGAACGCGGCTCGGACGGAACGGTAAGCACCTCATATGTTGTTCCACTTTTATGGCAATTAAAAGAATTTATATTCGCTTCCTTGTCTGTGCGTTCGTGTACAGGAATCGAATATGAGGCATCAGTCGACGACAAACCACCTCCTCCTGCCCCTACACCACCTCCTGGTTGTCGTCTTATGTAGGGAGCCAAAAGTTCCGTATGCAAAACGATGCCATCACCGGAACATGACACAATTGAATGGTCATTTGATTGTGGCATAAACCGTGCATTGAAAATATTTGCTCTATGAGCTGTCTTATATTTAAACAGAACCTTCTGATTGTGAGGATTTGTTATGGCGACAAACTGATCATCGGACCCGGAAAGAACATATTCACCAGTTTTATTCCAACACACGGTATTCACGCAGCCCGAATGTATCTGCAGGCGACATTGTATCCCCAGACGTTGTACATAATCCAGGGAATCTAGATGCAGGTAAAGAGAAGAAACGAAACAAAACAACAAATAAATACATAAATATATAGTACGTATAGTATAGAATAAAAAGTTGGCAAACACTTTATTAATAAATCTAATCTTTTCTTTTGTATTTTATAAAAGTACCTTTAGAACTCGCAATTAGATTACGTTGATTTGCATTTGGATTATATAGATCTTGATAGTAGATGCTACGAAAGACACTTGTTGTTGGCGAGGAACGAAAAGACATGGTTCCGAGACTTTTATATGCCTTGACGATTTCTTCTTTACAATTTCAAGAAGTCTTGTTTTCTATTGTAGCTGCTAAAAGCAAAAAATATTGATTACAAAGAAAGATGATAATAAATACTAAATGCTTAATCATTATAATAAATAAAAATACTTATATTAAAGTAGAATATTATTTTTAATTAAGAAAGTACAAAGCGTTGTGGACAAAGAATCAGATTAGATTCGGGGTACACAACACAAGTGAAGTCTATTTATAACTTTTAAAATTATGAACATAAAACTTGTTCCCACACTTTATCGAAACTATTCAAGAAAAGCGGGTGGAGGGGGAGGGAGGGTGGTGTTGGGTGCTCGATATTTTGACAAAGCTTTACACATGAAATTAATCCGATATAATAATGGAAAATTTCTCCTCAAATAACTAAGGTTTAGGTTAGGTTAAGGAAGTATGAGTACGATCTCGTATGAACATAAATAGTGAGATAACTTATATTAATGTCAGGAATCAGAAAAAAAATAATATAGTAACTCGTATATAAACCAAATTGTGACCAAGCAACACCATTTAAAAACAAAAAACAAATCATAATCACAGATTAATTTCATTTAATTCATCACCATTTAAAAACATTTTGTGTTATCCGTGAAATTCATTTGCTGCTCTCACAGATTGGAAAAAGAAAATTTGTCATGTTATTAAACATTTGTCATGTTGATTAAAATTGTGATCTTAATATGAACTTATTTGTTTATTTAGATAATACAATATTATATATTTTCCATGTCAATTTTAATTTTTTATATATGTACTTTACAATTATCAAGACAACGAAATTGTTGATAAAAATAAAACAATAATAAACACATAGAAACAATAATAAATAGAAACTAAATTCCATCTATCATCGCAAAGATAATAAATCGTCGTCAATTTCAGAATACTTGAAATAGTCGAAATTCTTGTAGAGTCCAAACTCGTGTCATTTTGAGGTAACTTTTGTTTGGCTCTTGAGAGGCGACAAGGATTTTAATAATTCGTAATAATATGCATACATATATTATATATAGGTATCCATAATATTCTAATAATGTACAATATAATAATAATGTATAATATAAAAAATATTGTATATTTTATTCTTAGCTCCAATCTGTCCAGGTTAAAGACGTACAAAGCATATCTTAGGACATCAATGTATTGAACCTTGACCTTGGCCTTGAATTTAATTGTTATCCTTTGTCCATGGAAAGGATAGAGGATTTAGTTCTCTCCGAGCAGAAATCGTCGCAAAGAAAACTGATTTAATTTTTGAATCAATCATAATTGATTATACAAACATTCAAAATACCTTTTCTAAACTACACTTCGTATTACCCCAATAACGAATGTGGAATATTCTAAGAACTTGATCTCCATGGATACTCCGTTGATGCACTAATTGGATCAATTTTAGTTGGAAGTCTACAAAAAATCGCAAATTTCATAAAAACACCGAAGCAAAGCATTGTAGAATACGATATATCAACATCAGTTAATTAAAACTACATTTAAATTGAAAATATTAAGGCGTCATAATTGAATTGCGTTCATTTTGCAGAATGTATGAGACGATTGTCTCTCAGAATCTTTTCTTCTTCTTTACTCTACAATTTTTGGAATCACTACAATTTCGTAATTTGTTGAATGGTCAACATATTCAACAAAGTACGCTATAATCTGCTATAATCTTCTATCTGTCTTTCCTACTATAATCGAATGGTTGGTTAGAGTATATAATTATACCAAAATAATTTATTTTCCCACTTACCACCATTTTATAATATTTTATTTTAATTATTAAGGAAACATTTTCAATATTTTCTCAAAAATGCACATAGAATGCACATACTTATAGAAATTTTATCAGTTTTATATCCAAACGGAGAAATGCGTCATATGACGTCAAAGCAAAACCAGCATGCTTGATAACTGGTTAAAAAAATTAAAAATTCAAGTTTTTTGGGATAAGCACATTGGGATAACACATTGAGAATGATCCTTATAATCCTGTGGTTTGTTACGATTATAAAATACACATAAAGATCCAAATATACCTCTTATTAAGGATGAAATAATACTAAAATTTAACCTCAACCTTGGTCTCAGACTGAGACTCTCAGTAACCACTCTGACATCAGTTGGGTACATTTTAAAAAATGGAAGAAATCTTATAATGTCCCTAAAACCTGTATAGAAACCTGGATAAAACCTGGGCAGGTGTCAGTTGTATGGAGAAGACCTGAATCGTTCATTGGGAAGTGTATATTTTTCAAGGTTAGTGTTTCATTATCAATTTGTAATCAGAAAAGGCAACTTCGATTATTAGGCTACTTGATTAAAAAAACTCGTACATTGAAACATAGATGAGGACGTATGTATGTATAAGTATTATGTACTATATAAATGTTCATAACGGCGTTCACCGAACGTGCAGTGAATTCTAAATAATTCTAAATGTATTTTTAATTTCTATGCCAAAAACAAACCGCTGCTGTTCCTTCTCCTTCTTTGACAGCTTTTCGCAGACAACCCACCCTAAAAGTGTGTTGCGATGCAGTTTTACACGTTTCTGTAACCTTGACTGCTTTTTTCGCAATTTGTTCTTTTATTTTCTTAAACCACTCACTACATACGCGAGGTACATGTTTTCCGCTATCTGTACAACAACACAACTAAATATAAATTGTTTACCAAGCAATTATTTCCTATGGAGACGAATTCTCATAGAAAATCACACTTTGTATAAACACACGGATAACCAAAACAAGTGCAATCAAAAAATATAGTACATTAAATACTTTTCTTCGCCCGCTTACTTTGTTCTAATCGTCACAATGCCTTGATTTTATTAAATTTTTATGTATGTATTATGAACAGTAACAAGTTTACAAGTTTATTTTTATGGTCGTTTACGTTGTCCCCGAAGAGAAATTGAATTTGATTCACGAATTGTAAACAAAGGCTTAATATTAACTCGTCGTTGATTTTGAAAATATTAACTGATTCTTCACATTTTAGAATTTGAATTTCTGATTGTATTTAATGATATATAGCTTTCTAACTATGTACTTCGAAATCGATTTGATGATATTTCTTTCAAAGCATGACACTCGAAAAAATAAACTTTTGAAATTCTATGCATTACATACATAGTATAAACGCTGATAATGTAGATTTGCACGACCAGTTAATAGCTAATTGTAATCGCGACTAACGAATAGTTGCGTTGAGCAAGAATAGAATCGAAATTTCCTGGCCACTCTACGGAATCACTGGCAGCCAGCCACTCGCTCGCAAGACGCTCGTAAAATGCTCCAAATGACCATTTATATGTTTATAATCTACTCTTAATTTATTGCTGTATTCATCGCCCTCGGTGCGATTTCACATATACAGAACATATAATTTTAATTTATTTTTCAACTGCCTTTCTTACCCGAAATTTACAATCAACGCCGATTTCGCAGATTTTCTTCAGTTTTCACAATGAGCTTTTATACTTTTAATTTCATATTAGAAAGCCAATGCAGCCAATGCGATAAGTAGCAACATTTTAACAGCTGTTTGATTTTGACAATTCTTTGTTTTCTCTAATATTTAAATTTACTCTCTTCAAATCTACTCTCTTGAATATCTAGTATGTTCGTCAACTGAACTAAATTATATACTACACTCCTACTAAATAATCTGCTACTCTATTACTAAATCATGCGCTATTCTATACTAAATGAATTAGTACTGCACTAATACATTATTAGGACATACTCACTATGCAATTCTCAGGTCAAATGTTACAAAAGAATTCATAAAAAATTTGAAGTATTTAGAGCAAGTTGTATGCAATCAAATCGTATAATGAAAAAAACGATAAATTAAGAAAAATATGAAAAATTCAAGACCTACAAATAAAAACCAACACGTTTCCTTTTAAACACAAATTTTGTATATAATACAAATTCTGCTGCGTTAAGACATCACTTATTTTGTTGCAACAAAAATTTATTCACGATGATTGGAATTTGCAACCCAGCAACCCTGTAACTTTAAATATGTTTAATTGTAGAAATCTTTGTTTTGTATTTTTACAAATGGGCAAATAAAAACAATTACTGAGTGCAAATCCAATTGTATATTGAAGCTTATGAATATTTAAAAGGGGGAACATGTCCTGTAACTACGCCGATGGATTATCTGCTTATCCAAATAAAGGAATAGTTGGAGTTCCTGAGGTAAATTTTACTATAGACAAAATTATGTCGACAGCTGCGAAATAATTGTTTATAAACAAATTTGATTCCCTTAGAAATTCGACCGGGAAGCAGAAATTGAAACAAAATGCGCTAAATTAGCAGAATTAATAAACAAATCTGAACATGTTGTTGTACACACTGGAGCAGGCATAAGTACAAGCGCAGGTATACCGGATTTTCGGTAAACCGTAATTAATTATTCTTAGTAGGTTATATTAAACCTATAAAATATAAAATAGGGGACCCAACGGCGTATGGACTTTAGAGCGAAGTGGTAAGAAGCCAAACATGAATATATCCTTTGAGGATGCAGTACCCACTAAGACACACATGGCGCTAAAAGCGCTAATAGAAGCAGGCTATGTCCGGTATATCATCAGCCAAAATATCGATGGACTCCACATGAAATCTGGCCTACCACGTAAATATGTTGCAGAACTGCATGGCAATATATTCATCGAACAATGTGGCAAATGTCGAAGGTATGCATTTATTTAGTTGATTCTGAAAAGGATGCTCATAACAAAATTAAGTTCAAGTTTCTTTTAACTCTATGCTAGACAATTTATACGTCAGTCGGCGGCCGAAACTGTTGGACAGAAACCGTGTGGTGGCTTCTGCAGAGCAGTCGGAGCAAATGGACGAGCTTGTCGTGGCGGAATTTTGCTAGATAATGTGTTGGATTGGGAACACGATTTACCTGAGCGCGATATGGACATGGCCCTAATGCATTCCACGTACATACATATGAACATATAATTCGCATTTGATTCCTTTACATATTATTATTTGTTTTTAATGCAATTAGTTTGGCTGATCTTAATATAGCCCTTGGTACAACACTTCAAATCATTCCTAGCGGAAATTTGCCTTTAAAAAATAAAAAATACGCAGGAAAATTAGTTATATGCAATCTACAGCCAACGAAGCATGTATGTATCTGTATCTGTATATCATCGCGTACATCTATATACAATATATAATTTATTTATTTCCTTAGGACAAAAAGGCTGATCTAATAATATCTACATATGTTGATGATATATTAAATCGTGTGTGCAAGCGATTAGGTGTTGAAATTCCAGAATATAATCCAAATGAGGATCCTACAAAATCGTCTTCAACATTGAACTTGGAATGGACTCAACCGCTGAAGACAATTAAATTGTTAGAAAAAGTTTTTAATGAAAAATTAAAAGCATCATCACAACAGCGTAAAACGAAAACACTTGATGACACGCTGGCAGCAGTCACTAAAAGCGAGGAATCATCTCATGAAGAATTACCCACAAAAAAGCTTAAAGTTGAGAAGAATGAGAAAATTAAAGAAGAAGAACTCATTCCTGTATAAACTTAATTGCACACAATTCGTATTAGTATTTCTTCTTTCTAACCAAGAATAAGTTATTAAAATTATAAATATTCATTAATTATTAGTAATTATACTTAAAAATTAAATGAGTCTTTGGCTTAAATAACCACATCTGTGGTGTAAGCAACGGACGTTTGTTTCAGCTAATTAAATCGTTTATTTAATAATGAGATATTCTTCCCGTCAATGTGTAACGTTTAGAAATGGAGAAGATGCATTTAGAAGAGTATATACAATATATCTTAGATGATGGTTATATAAAATTTCGGTTTCGGTTTTTTCTTTTAAAAGTCGATTTATTTATATTCCAATGCATTCTTATTACTTTATTGTATTTGCTTATTTTTTATACAGTTATTTAGTAATACACAACATTTGTAGAATTGTTTGATCCATAAAAAAGATGGTATCGAATACGCGTTTTTTTAAATACTAAAAATAGATGATATAATATAATTTATAGAATATCTTTAGTATAATATTTTAAAAAAATACTTAAAGTATGTATATACACACATAAATATAGGACAATTAAGGACACTAAAAGAATTGTTCATTGTTTCCGATATTTTCGCTCGAGTAATATCCGAATTTTTAAAATTGATTTAAGGTTCTGTGTTGCATTCTTTTTTAAAATGTTTCTTTTATATATAACAACTGTGTTAAAAAATAATAATAAAGGAAAGATACAAAACTCGGAACAGATTTTATACTTGGATCATTTAAGTTTTATGTATTTTAGTTTCAAATTCAGATATCGTTGGTTAGTCTTTAAGTAACTAAACTTAAAGATCTTAATCGGTGTTTTTTAACAGTACTGCTAATCCGACTAATCAATGCATATAGTTTTTCAGTATTATGTCTGTGTGTATATTTATCTATTCCATATGTATGTATTTTCATATGTATTCAAAGATTTATCATTTGTTTCATCAGCAAAATTTTAAACTTTTGTTTCTTTTTCCGTTTTTTGCTCCATTCAACTAATGATTTAAATTCGCTACAAATATAAACAAATCGAAACTACTGAATAATTGAGAATTAAACTACAATTAAATTTTGTTTGTTTTTCTATCATAAACTTATGTTTAAATATTACATGAGATTCCATTTCATATCCATTATTTTAATTGACCAACTTTAATGGACTACAAAGAAATATCGGTTTGTTTATTTGTTGCAACAATTACAACACTATTATCATCAGCATCATCATCACCGGTATCAACATCATCATCATCATACCTTCAAGTTATTAATATTATTGCTAAAGATAGTAACGCTAAAAATATGGCAAAACAAATAAAAATGTCTTTTAAGTTAAAAAGTGCAGCAATTTTTATTTCGATTGAATTTATGCGATTTATTAACGATGTCGTAAAACAAGATTGGCCATAATAACAACAACACTTTAAACACCACTTTAATTTAAGGGAGTTGATTCAGTGATTCGCTTCATAGTTTTGCTTATGAAATCAGTCAAGTACTTTTATTTGAGTGTGAGACTTTCTATAATTGTTGAGTCACGAAATCTCAAAACATCCATAAAATGTTTTTTCTTCTTCATCCAAGCACATGTTTCTTATATAAATACTTATTATTTGTTTACAATTGATACAAATTTATTAACGCATTATGAAATAAAATTAATTAATATTCATATACAAGTATCATAGCATTAAAAATTGCTATATATTTGTGGTCGTTCTTATATATTTTTTCTTAAAAAATCACATGTTGTATTCACTAAATTTTAAAAACAATTTTTATTTTCTCCTAATAATTTCGTAATTTTAATAGAGGCCTTTAATTAACAATTTCTATCAAGAAGATTGATTGATTGAGCTTTTTTTCTAAATTTCTAAACCTTCGTATTTTTTTATTTCTAATTGAAAATTATATTTTCACCATTAAAATTAAGAATATTAATAAAACTAAGAAAAAATATAAGCTCAATACATGTGAAATCTGTAGTTATACTTTTTATTACTAGTTAATTGTTTTCTTTTAGTTAATTAATTCAGATTCCCTTTATTTTTTAATTAATTGTTTTCTTTTAGTTAATTTTTAATTTATTTTTAATTTCATTTGTTAAAGATTTTATTTATATTCTTTATTTATTTATTCAAATTTTATTTCATAATTTATTGTTGCAAGCAAATCATAAGTTTAAAATTTGGCAAGATTTGTGCGTGTTTTAACTGTTAATTTGAAGAAGTGAATTGTTTATTTTTCTACCCTTCGCCTGCCGTATAAAAGGGAAAAAATGACGATCTTATAGTTGAAACTCTCCCATCCCTAGCAAGAAGAAACGAATTTCAATTACTTTGACAGCAGACATTTTCAGCGAGTTTCAGCAAATATTCAAACATTTTGGTTTGAATTACTTCACTAAAGTTTTTGTTTTCAAGTATATCAAATATTACAGAAACGTAATAAAACAAAAAAATACACGTATATTATGAAATATTTGAATTTAAAAAATTAAGGAAATGCATAATAAACGAATAAGTATAAAAAAATAGATAAGGAAATCAACAGAAGAAGAAGCCACAACTGAATAGAAAAAAAAACCTATCATTGAGACGAAATAAATAAAATATTTAATTTTGATTTTATTCATTATATTTAATTTAAATAAAAACATTGCTTTGTGTTTACCAATTAGCGATTCATGTACTTTATGTCTTCCAACAGCAAGTTAGCTACTACAATCTAATCTCTAGATATATAGTATATATATATATTATTAGTTTTATTTATAGACTACAATATATAAGAGCACACTGCAATATTTAAAATAGCAGTTATTCCATCATTTATTTGCTAGTATATGTATTATTATTATTATTATTACTAAATTGAACAATTTTCATTTAAATATAATAATTGCAAATATAATTTTTGATTTCTAAAAATGAGAGTTTATATTGTAAAAACTTAACTAGTTTAGTGTATAATATGTATATAATGTGTGTGTGTGTGTGTGTACGTGTTTTTTATTGCTAATATTAAATTGCAACATATATATATTATAATTTAAATTGCAACATACATATATATATTATATATTTTTTGCATATTTAGTTTTTAATATATATTTATAAACAATATAATAAACTTGTTACTGTAGTCCTTAAACTATGTATGTATGTATTCTATATAGAAATAGACATAAATGATAATAATTTTCTTTAAAATGTTAAATGCGAAATATTGTGTTTTTTATAGATATTAGATTTACAAGAGTAGATGATGATTAACAAAAAAATTATAATAGAATGTAAGAATATTAAATTGAATATATAATCATATTTATAATATAGTAAAAAAATCTTAAATATTAATACACAAATTAAACAAATTGAGTAAAATTAAATAATTACAAAATACACATTTGAAAACATTTATTGTTTTTACTTTTATATTTCTACATAATCAAGAAATATTGCTGCATTGCTTTGTATTTATTTGCACAATGGTTAAAGCAAAAACAAAAAATATTTCTAGTAAAATTATAACGAAATTTAAGGAATAATAAGTGGCTATAATAATTTTAATTAATTGGTGGTTTCACAAAATTTTAAGTTTGTCGTTAAACGTTAAACTCAATTATCAGCGCTGATTCCGAAACTGATTCACATACATACACATATCTGTGTGTATTTGATGTATGTATATACTTTTAAAATTGTAATAATATATTTACATATGACATGATGTATGTACTTAAAAACTTAATTGCTTAATAGCAACATACTATGTATTTAGCAGTAATATCCCAAGTAGCAATGTGTTAAGCATTTATGTAGTTTTTATGCAGTTTATGTGTTTGTTTCAATATACATAAGTTATTCATTTGTTTATTTGTATTGTAAAGTGAGCTCAAATAATACAAAAAATTTAAAGTGCACATCATCGAAGATTAAATCAATGCAAATTGCTTCCCATTTTCCCAGAGAGTCTACATTCGAAATAATTTCAAATAATAATTTCGCAATCATTTATGATTTACTGAAACTCAGTAAGTTGTGAAAAATGTAATTAATTGTTGTAGTTGTAATTAGAATTTAAATAAATATACTATATTAACTCACTCACGCCTTTTAAAGGTTGAATTAACGCTTTCTTTGGGATTTTATAAAAGAACGCGCCTCTTTGAGGTTATGTTATGCTAACCACCCTCCTCCCCCTTGTTTTACCATCTTCCGAAACTTTTCCTAACTTTAAACACTTTAGTTTCCAATTCGGGACAAAACAAAATGAAGTTTTTATGCTTAAATTAAGCATAAAAGTTAAGTTTCAAATCTGATTCATTATCATAGTTTAAGTGATGTCTTTTAGCTTAAAAACATTAGTTTTAAAAAGAAGAAAAATCTAGTGTTTTTACAAAAGAAAAAAATAATAACTGAAAATTCTGGGTTTTTAAAATGTTCTTTTAAGGTTTCATGTTGTTGTGCGTTAGTATGTAAAATAAAGTATTGTTGTTGGTCTTTTTCTATATCTATTTATAGAAATCAAGAAAAAACTTGGTGTCTTGGAAAAAACTTCAAAATATGTACGTGGGCGTGGCATTGTATTAAAAATTATATATATGTGTATATAATATTAAAAAGCCACCAGAAATTCGGAAACTTTAAAAATAAATGAATTATAAATGGAATTATTTCTAAGAATTACAGTAAATTTTTACACACAAACTTTGTTATGACCTTTTAATACACTGCTTAGTGTTGTTGCTGCTGATAATTGTTGTTGTTGTTGTTGTTGCAGTGATTGTGGTTTGGGTATCGTAGTCGTTGCTACCGCCGTTGTTGTTGTGTTCATCATCGTTGTACTGTGATAGTTATTATTAGCATTATGATGAAGCGCTGTTGCTATCGAAGTGGCGTTGTTGTTGATGTTGGTATTATTGTTGTGGTTGTTGTTGTTGTTGCCACTATATTTTGCCGTTTTCAAAAAGATAATTTTCTGATTTAAATTCGGTAAATTATTATTAATAGTTGTGAGATGCGTTGTTGTTGTGTTCGATGCCGGTGGTGGTGCTGCTCCTCCTCCTCCCCCTCCTGGTATTGATCCTAATCCTACTTTTATGCCAGCGGCGTGATTATGAATGGTCGTTGCAGTTGCTGCTGGTGATGGTGTTATGGTTACCGTGTTCGGTGCCACAAGTGCTGACATTGCAGCAGTTTGCGATGAAGCTGCAAGTGAAGAAGCTGGCACAATGGTTGTTACTCCGTTCTCATGTTTAATGGTGTTGTTGTTATAGATGGAACGCATATGCATTTTTTGTGATACACCGCTGTTGTGCTGCATAATGTGGTTGTTGTTGTTGCCACCAACAATTTGAGCAATTTTAACACTGCTGGTGCGATTCTACGTAAAGAAAAGAGAGTATTAATAATAATACGAGTTTATTTGTTTATTTTCTTATTCAACTTACATTTCGTTGATGTGATGACGTTGTTGGAATTGTTGTATGTTGTTGTCTATACTGTTGTCTTAATTTGATGGCTTCTTCAATGCCTGGCTGCAGCAACATACTTTGGGCGGGGCAATAAGAATTCACACCGGCTGTTGAGAATATCTTTTTACCATTCGGTATACTGGGACGTGTAAGCATTTTGATTTCAGTGTCTTCTTGCTGAAAAAATAAACCGTGAAAATATGTTAAGTATATTTAAATTCACAGAACATAAATAATTATCATACGAAGAAATAACGAATTCACTATAATAATAGATTATAAAATATTATTAAAATAAATGTAAATTATATTTATTGTTCATTATTATCTACTAACCAATGGACTGACTGACTTTCTGTCTTGTAAATTCTCATCGAAACCCGAGTCCGATGAATTATCGCTGAATTTTGGCGCTAAGGAGGACGTGCAGGTCGGCGACAGCTTAGCAGTGTTCGGGATTGTTCCCTGTTGACTGGGCCCAACAATTGATATGTGATGATGATGACTCACTGGCGGCGGTACAACAACAGGTTGCTGATGTTTATTCAATAAATATGATTTGTCAACGGTCTTGATTATGTGTCGCATGTCATTTAAATCACCGGGCATGAGGCGTACCGCGGTGCTAAGTTTATCCAGTGAATGCTTCGATATTTTGCCCGTGTCCGTTGTTGTTGCTTTAATCTTATGCAGGAAGCTTGTTGATTTGTTGTTAGTATTGGTGTTGGTGTTGCTGTTATTATTGATGTTTAGTTTATTACTTTTATTGATGTTGATGTTGCTGTTGCCCACTATTGTTGTTGTTGTTGTTGTTGAAGGCGTCAATGATATTTTGGCCATTGAATGTCTTGATGTCATTGGAGAGGAGATGATGTTCGTGGTGTTTAGATTTGAAGTTGATATACTTAAATTTGTTGTGGTTGTCAAATCTGCTGACGTTTTAAATGATGATGATGACGGTAACGTTTTTGTTCCTATTGTACTTGTTATTACTGATATTGGTAAATCAGTCTTTGTATCTGGTGCTGTTGTCGTTGTTGATGATGCCGATGTTAATGATGTCGTGATTATTTGATGATTTGCCGTATTGATTGCGCTTAAGTCTGTATGTGGAAAACATTCCGATTGCCTTTTAAAAAATAAATGATGTTTCTTGAGCACTTGATTTGGTTTTGTTGTTGTTTCCGATGACATGTTAGCAATTATTGTCTTTTGTAGCTGCTGCTGCTGATGTTGTTGTTGTTGTTGTTGTTGTTGTTGCTGATGATAATGTTGTGAGTACGATGATGTCATCAGAGTCTGTGGGTTATGAATTGGAGTCGGTTGCAATTCTTTCTTAATGCTTTTGTTTTGATGCTCTGCACATGGTCTATAGAATTCCAAATCTAATATAAGAGCTCCTCCCAACGCACGACATTCATAAACGGGACCACAACATGAGTGACGCTTCTGCCATTCGTTCTCATCAAAAAATTGCACATTGTTCTCAATGATTGCACGATTCAATTTGCGAGGGGGCATGCACTTTCGCCGCAAGCTCCCAACGGCGTGCTTCCTGTGAGCGCTGCTACTGTTCACGCAGCCAGCTGCGGTGAGACTTTTCCGATTGAGCGATCTGTACGCAGAAGCACGTGTCTGCGTTTGGAATTCCACCACGGTTCCAGAATGTCCCGCCATATGACTGTCCTCATAATCGCTATCAAGCGAGTCGGGAGTGCTTGGTAACGACTGTTGATTCGGATGATTTGGATTGTCCCAAGTGTGTGAGGAGGATGAATTCGTGGATTTACGTTTGGAGTTACAGGACGGCGACGTTGATAAGTTTGCCTTTAATTTCTTATTTTTCTTATATATTTTCGAAAATTTCTCGCCAATCAACGATTTTCCATTGTATGTTCCATGAGAATTATTACCACTTGTTCCATTACAATCTGCCATTTCGTCACGCTGTCGCTTGTGTTTCGTAAGTGACTTTGTTCCAGGACCAGCGCGAGCATCGACCACCTAAAATAAAGTAACATTTACCATATGAAATCGTTGATTAATCGGCTCTGTAATGTGTTTTCTAAGAAGAGTGTAATGTGTTGTTATAATAGCAAAAACTTACATGTCCCCAATGACGATTGCTACCAACAGGTAGACGTTTATAACGTTTCACCAGTAGAACGCACGCATTACAGATTTCACCATACCGCGCTTGCTTCAGATCGAAACATTTTACAGAATCATTTTCATACTTTTTCGAATCTGTGAAACGTGAACTGCTCGATTTGGCGCGACAGATGCAACAACCTTCTGTTGAGCGATAAACTCGTGGTTTGTGAAAAGTAAACATTTTATCGTTCTACTTCCCACTCTGGAAAATAAGATTTTATTTTAACTGGCACCGACTTTTGATGCAATTATTTTTGCAGCTGCAGTTTTCTTTAACTTTACAGTTTTTTCGTTTTTTCTAAAAAATGATTTCAAAATTGTAGACAACTTTTCTCAAGGATTCTGCATTTTAATCATCTGAAAATTAAATAAAGATAATGGACTATATTAAGATTATTTATTAAGAATATATTTATTGTGAAAAATTTGCATAAGTTCAAAATAGCGCCTATTCTCAGATTTTATTGCAATTTTAAGTTTGAAATTCGCAGGCCCATATCTCCTAAACAAAACAAGATACTTATATGTTATTGATATCTTTAGAAAGGTATTAAAATTATCTTTTATTTATGTAAACCAACATTCAATCGAAAAACACGTACTTTATAAGAAAAATAAAATTTTATATTTTTAATAACAATTTTTTCCATTAAGGGCCAGATTTTCAATATACGCTCATCGCGATTCTGCGTCGTTCTGTTTTATTATTTTCCCTTTGTTAGTTGCTAAAGGGACAACTACGAAATAAAAGGAGTGGTAAAAATTGTTTTCGTTGCGTTTTCTCGAGAAACAATAACAAACTTAGAGAGTCGATGCTGTGTAGTAAACCTGGTTCGAAGATATATAAATGTATATACTTAATTTGAATGACGTAAAACTTTACACTACACAATTGTAAAATTTTTCTTTTATTGCCACTAATACATCCCTGGTTTCAGAACCACTATAAAAAGAATTCACAATTTTTACCTCATTTACAACAAACGTGTTAGAAAGAAACGAGACTAGTTCTATACATAAAGCTATTACCTTTCTTTTCTTACATAACAGATCCTAGCATGAAATTCTGTTATACATTCAACTGAATAGTACAATTTTACCAAAAAAGAAAAATTTGAATTTTTTTAATAAAACTCCCTCAAGAAGAACAGAGAGCACGAATGAACATCCGTGAGAGTACGAGAGAAAAGTAGTCACCATTTCCCATATTTGTCGATTTTCTACCCCATTACATTTTCAACGGCAAACAAACGTGCATCTGTCAGAACAAAACTCCAGATTACTTTCTTCTATGGCTTTCTTCGTTGTTTGGTGTTTTTACCCGCTTCTTTTTGTTATGATCTTCGTGAATTTCAGCAAGAGCGACATGAGTTCGTGTACAAATACGAAGTGAGAATACAAAGTGAGAAAATAATGAATGTGATGGCGCGCGCATTGCTAATGTGCCGGTCTGGATTGACAAGTATTTTGGTTCAAATCAAATAAGTCTTTCACAAAAATACAATACATAAAATGAAGTTGTTTGACAAGTTTGCTCGAATTAAAACCACTCACTAACTAATTATTTCATTATTATTTTCTTCATTGCTTAGCCGAAATGTGACTGAATTTTGTCTCGCGTACTGGTTTTCAGTTGGTTGCTGTGGTTGTTGGGTGGTTGCATGAAATTTTCTGATAATTTTTTTTTATTGGTTTGCTTTAAATTTAGCGCAACTGCAAAAAATGTTTGGACAGACAGACAGACGCATACACGAAAAATATAAAACAACAGCATGAGCTTGACAACTGGTTTAAATGCTTTAAAACATTGATTCCCACAGAGAATGTACATAAATTTACTTTAGTACACATACAAACAATTTTTACAAATTATACAGGAATTGAATAAATAAATTTTTCTACGTTTGACTTCAGTTTTTGTGCTAAATTATTAATTTGCTATATAAACTTCGATATCAATTGTATATACATATATATATATAAATCTTTTAAATATAATCCTTTTATTTTTTCTTTAAAATCATGTATTTTTTAAAAATACTGTAATTATTTATTCACCAACCTTTAATGATCTTTTCGTCATTTGATGATGTTATTTTTCAAAATGTTTTCAAAGAGTTTGAAGATTCTAAAACAAATATTTTCACAGAGATCACTGAAAAACCACATCCAAGCTCCCGATGCACAGAAGAAAAACTGAGCCGTATCTTCGCATACATAAATGCAAGAAAAATATGCCAAAAAGAAATAAAAACGCACAGGAAAACAGAAAAGAAAATTTGTAACTTTTCTGTATTCGTAGTTGGTCGTGTGTGCTGAGAGTGAGAGAGAAAGAGGACTAGCAAAATCAACAGTGATTCCGAGTGTAATGACGGATGAGGAAAACAACCATACAAGTAACAAAATTAATAAATGAAAACTTGGGAAAGACAAAAGAAAAACAGTGTTGCCACGTTGATTAATGTCATCGTGCTTAGAATTTACACACATCATGATATTTAAGAAACTTGAATTTGTAGCTAATATGCGAATCTCAAATAAATTGAACACTAGTTGAATTTTTTGTGCTAAAAAATTAAGGTAAACTTGTTCAACAGTCCATTGCGAGATCATTCTTCCGAACAGCTGCGTTAAATCTTCATATTGTGATTTTTTTTTTATTCTCCATATTGAAAATATTGTTATTTCAGCCTTTTTTAAATGTAGCCAACTTTACGCCCTTCAAAACAGTCAGAAAGTAAAACGGCTAATTTTGTACGGAAACCAGTATTTGCCATTTGACACTATATTACGTAAGGTTAACTGGATAACCAGGTTATTAAAAAAACGCAGCTAATATTTCATGGAATTTGAGTATTTCTTCCCACAATCTTAATGTATTTTTTTTTTCAGAAATCAATGATGCAAAAATTCCCGTGTGTGAAAGTAGCATATCCGAAATTTTCGCGTGTAAATGCAACACTAATTCGGATAGGAATTCCCATCTGTAGATAAATTTTCTGTCATTATTTCCTCCCTTTCTTGTACTCTCGTTCAAACATAATTTTTTCATGCTATTTGCCGCTCAAACACGGTTAGGCAAATAAATAAGGAAGCAAAATATTTGAGAAAAGAAGCAGCGGAAAAAGCTAAAAACTCTGATAAGCAGCTGTTCTGTTTTAATTAGTTGGAATTGTCCGAATATGTCTTTGGAAACAAAATTAGAAAGCCGCAGACGGACACCTAAAAAATAGACCAGGAAAGAGTAGAGAAAAATAATTTGAACAATCTAATAATGAGATGCATGAAAACTGTGGAGTGGGGCGAAATGTAATCGTTGTATACGTGACGTGATATTGTCAACGTTCAAATGAATTGGAAAAAATATATGAAGCTGAAAACAAAACTCATAAAACAACAACAATGACGGAATAAGAGCACGATTTGGTACACAGAATTTTTGTGTACACGTAATTTAATTCTTTTTGTTTTGAAATTAGAAAATCAGTTCTGTTTGATTGGTCAGTTCCATTGGTTTTAAATATAAACAAAATGTATAGTAATTTTTTTTTATACTTGCTCTGAAGATTATGATGTATTATTGATATGTATACTATTTCCAATACAGGTTTACGTTATGCATACATTACAAACACGTATGTATATTAAACGAATGTAATATATATGTAAGTGTAAATAATGCGTTTCTATTAAAATATTTTAACAGACAATAATCACCTGCTAAATATATTGTATATAAATAAAATATATCTTCATATTACATAGGTTAAAGCTTTGTCAAACTGAAACAAATTTAGGCTTAGGGAAAAAAAAGAAATAACAACCGACAGCAGTTCGAGTTGTTTTATAGAGAAGAAATGTAGTTGTTACTTGTTCAGGGAACTTTTGCTTTTATTCATGTAGTTGGTTGTATATCAATCAAAAAATGTTCTTTTTTAATATGCATTTCATCGGGTTTTGCGAATTCGTTTTGTCTTCCTTTTCTTTTTTGTTTGGATTCTGATATGCAACTAGATATGTAGCTTCTGTAGTGCGAGTGAGTAGGCATGATTCGTTTTATTTTGTTAGCCACATTCCGTTTATTTTGTTTTTCACTTCAATCGGCTGTTTCTTTGTCAGCTTCCTTGTTATACACGTTTTCATTTATTTTTATCAGGCCGTCCGTCTGTCAGTCTGGTCCCGAGTCTCTCTCTTCTCTTTCCATAGTATCTCACTTGACATTTCATTGTGTTGTTATTCTTGGTGCTGCTGCCGCTGTTTCTGTTGCCGCAAATTACTCAGATGCGTGTGTTTGTTTATTTATGTTGTTTGTGAGCTTGTAGTACATACGGTTGGTTGTTCTTGTCGCTTTTACTATCTGAAAACGCAAAACTGTACTTGCTACTCCATTGCGCAGAAGTGTGTAGTAGAAATCGAAGGAAATGAAACAAATAATATTGAAGTTGCGTCGCATAACAAGTGCAAGATGTGGGAGAACAACAATCACAATTTTAAAAAAGGAAGCATAACAGCAAAAAACATTAAAAATTAAGACAAAATTACAAAAAACATTGAAAATAATAAGAAAATGTGAACCAATCCTATCCTCAACATAAATATCCAACCCTCTAGTCACAATACACAAAATTAGCAAAGTGCAAAGAAAATTAAATTTTTAAGAAAAAAGAAACAAAATTGTATTTATGTAATACATTTTCGCCAGATAAGAGAGATCAGAAAAAATAGAAGCATTAGTTACATACATACTGTACTGTATAATTTGCCCGACGAGCGAGCTCGCATCCTCAAATTTACTGCGTTCTCTTTTTTCATATAACCATTCAAACACCGTGTTGTGTTACCTTTCCTATAATATTTATACATTTCAATTCAAAATATAAATGAACGTACAAACACACAAATACATATGTATGTATATATCAACTATGAGCCACTAAAAATTAGCCAAACTGTTCCACGCACAGTAGTTGTGTGACGTTTTCGTGTTATGCTTTATGTATCCATATGAAATCATATTACATGAAAAATTTTATAAAGTAAGGTTATGTAGTTATTATATGGTTTTTCTTCACGCCACAACAGCATATGAAAGCAAATCAGCAAAAAAACGAGAAGATAAACTAACAGGGCTATTCTCGTTGTCAGCTTGACATGAAATTGTCAAGACAAGTTGTCACGGTGCTTGTCAATGCTTTTCAAATTGGTATTCTGGTTGTCAATTGACACAGTGAAAGCTTTAATGCAGTAACATGCTGAAAAGCTTAGTGATACAGAAACCAAAATGTAATTTTTGACAAATGGAACATGAAATGGCAAAGGAAAATACGAACGGACTACGGCAGAGCAGCTGGCGCACTATGTGCAGTTCATGTCCACCATGTGTGGAATGTGCTGAATATCAAAGAATGTGCAATATATATTATTATTTATTTAAATTTTATTATTTAAATTGTTTATTTATTTATTTAATTTGTTATTTAATTTATATATTATTTGTTTAAAACCAGATCCTGAAACCTCTTTCAATGTAAGTAGCACCAAAGAATATGTAATAATATATTTATATTATAAAATATTTTCATTGAAAGTGTTTCAGGACCTGGTTTTAAACAAATAATATATAAATTAAATAACAATTTAAATACATAACAATAAATAAATTAAAAATAAGAAAAAAATTTGCTGTTTCTCTTCTGTTCATTTGCTGTTTTGTTCTGAAAATGTAGTTGTCAACAGCTATTTGGCTCGTGACAAATTTGTAAAGAAAAGAGCTTTTATGTGACAGTCAGAATAGCAATATTGACAACTTGTCAAAAAACATGGTTGTCAACTAAAATATGACAACGAGAATAGCCCTGTAGGGGCCAGATTTTCAATCAACAATCACCGTGATTATCGGTGCTTCTGCTTTATTATTTTCGCCTTCTCGTTACTTAGCGATTTTCAATGAACGAGCAACTCGTTCAATAAAAACACAACAACACTTCCCATACTTCTTACGAGATCACGCTCGTTTCATTGTATTTTGAATCGGTCTTGGAGTGATAAATAAGCGAAATGAAGTGTCATAGGGAACGATAGCTAAAAGGCTGTCGTTACTGCACTCGTTTGGCAAACTAGAGTGAAGTGTTTCTATAAAACATTAAAATAGTTGCATTTATTTATTATTTACTTTATATAAATTTGTATGTGTTACAAAAATGAATTTTGTAACTTTATTTAACACAAAAATTAATAAAATAATAAAAAATATGACAAAATTAAAATCGGTAGATACTTCGGTTCAAAACCATTGCAAATTCCACTCCTAAAAACATGTTCTTCGTTTTGTTTTTATGTATTTATTATTTCACCAATTTACATTCACAGTTTTAAAATGTTCACTTCACAATATTCAGTTTGCCGTCGGCTTCTTAACGCGCTTCATTTGGGCGCTACTTCATCCAGGAGTTTGATGAAATAAGTTTTATTCATCCTAAAATTCTTAATAAATCTAAAATATTTATGAAAAGTTAGAACGTTTATATATAGGTATACATATATAACAGAATTAAATGTAGTTAAGATACAGAAACCCAATGTTGTTGTTGTTTTGTACGGAGATTCCAACAACAACATAATTTCTATCATCTCTCGTCTGGTTTTCGAGTCATAGCCAGAAAGCCCTATGCAAAAAATTAACGAAATGGAAAAGGTAGCAAAAATTGTAAATTGCGTTTTTCTGGCTATAACTCGAAGAGATGATAGAAATTATGTTGTTGTTGGAATCTCCGTACAAAACAACAACAACATTGGGTTTCTGTATCTTAACTAATTTAATCATATATAAAATTCATATATGTATATAATTATTGACTTACTCGTGTTCCGGCATCTCCAAAACATTAGAAGAATTATCTATTTCGGCCCCTGAGGGAATCCATTTCATCTTCCGAATCGCTCTCAAACAACTCCATTGCAAATTCGACTCCTGTTAACATTTTTTTTAAATTTTGTTAAATTTTATTCCAAAAATCAATTTGAAATTTTTCGAATTATATCGCGGCACAATTTTATTCACTTCAAGATTTTACTTGTCAAAACAAATATGTATATGAGAAAATTATAAAGCAATGGGAAGAAAAGAGAAAACCCTATCAGAAACTGATAACAAATATGCAAAGCAATGAAACAATGTGAAGAAAAGAGAAATCCGAGTTTACCATAAAGAAATTAAACAGCGAGTCTAAAATGCGAAGAAGAAGAGAACGAGCAGCTACGTAAGAGTTTAGAAATCGGATTTTTTTATCACGGTGATGAGTAACGAGCTCGCTTCTCAATCACGGTGGCAAGGAACGAGCTCTCGCTTCTCAATCACGGTGATCATTGAAAATCTGGCCCTAAAGTAAAAGCTCGAAACATAAACAATTGATAAAGAGCGCGTTAGAGAGAGGCAGGAATGTCTCAATCAATTCATACTGTGTAGGGTAGCCAACTCTCGGGGAATTTCCAGATTTGCAGGGGATTTTAGCTTAAATGGGGTGGGTTTCTCCATTCAGTAACCTTTGATTTCCAATTTGAAAAAATTGTTATTATTTATAACATTTACTGTTGTCAAAAATAAATTGAAAAAGTTACACAAGTGTGCAAAAATTATATGTATGAGAATTATCAATGTTCAACTGAATTCACAATTTCGTATCTAACGTAGTATTTTATTCTGTTTTCGACGAGTCCAAACTCGAATTTTTCATTGCTTTTGAACTTGAATGTGATTTATGGCTTTAAGAGTATTCTGTTTATTTTCACTGTTTGCAAATTAATGCTTTTGCTTTCACAAATAAAATTAAAAAGAAAAAAGTTCTTACACTATAATACGAAACTATTTTTCTTAAATGAAATAACACGCAAAATAGTGGAATTCCATTGACAAGTTTGGGGAAAACGTACAAATTGGATGGCTACCCTGACGCTGTGGACAATTCAATCATCGTTGAGAGTTGCCGACGTAGCTGTCAAGTTTCGATCGCCTGCCTATTGTAGCCACATAGAAAAAACCTAAAATATTTGTAATGAATTGTTCGCCATTACTTCCATTCCGCATACTGTTTACTCCTTATTTCTTTATTTTTTATGCCATCTTTTTTTGTTGGTGTTTCTTCTTTAAATGAAAAACAAAATTAAACCATATATTCTAATATAACTTTCCTAGGGTATACACAAAACTTCAACATGCTGACCGAAAATATATACAAGCTGCTGAAATCGTACGTGGAAGTTCTTTTTATTTGAAATTTGAAAGTTAAATTAATTCAATGGTATTTGAAATTAATAGAAACTTGTAAATTGGTGAATCTTAATTTTCATTGCTTTGGTGTGAAAGATTATATGCATATGTAAACGAGTAAAAAATGAAAATGAAATCAATGTGATGGGAATTCCCGACACACCACAATAATTTGAATGTCAGCAGAAGATGGCTTGTCTATTCAAGGACTACATTTGAGCACAATTTCAAGTTTCGAAACGGAATCTAAATACCAAAGCAAAGTGGCAGCTACATAGATTTTTACTCCCGTCTTAACACCTTTCATATACATACTCGTATTTATGTACATGTTCATGTTGAGCAACATATACTATAAGGTGTTAACGTCACATAAATTAAGGAATGGCTGATAATGATCGCAAGCAAACAAAATTAAACAATTTATGACAAAACCGTTCAAGTATATGATGTATAATAGTAATCTATAAATTCGTGTTTCTTATGATGAAAACGCATTAATTCTTTTGATTGTACTTCGTTTTCTAGCATCAAGTTGATACGTTATTGAAGATATTCAAAACTAACAACCAATCAGCAATCAAGGGTAACAAATAGACAACGAATTCATGGTGTTACGAACAGCATAACAAACGTTGTGTGATATAACAGAAAAAATGAAAGCACGGAAAAAGCGTTTAATGAGAACGCGCGACGTATGCGCGCCTTGAGAGGCTTGAAGTTCCACTACCTTTTGAAAATCTGGCAAACGTATACAAAACGATTAAACCTTTAGCAATACACAATTTTTTGGGCTAAACTGCCTTTATGTATAACAACGCAAACCTAATTGAATTTACCAAATAAAGTGAATATATCAAAGAAATTGAATTTATGAAATATAATTTATGGAAATTATTTAAACATACCATTTAACTTAGTTTTGTTTTATTTTCGACAGCTTTCGAAATGTAAAATATTTCTTTCTTTTTACTGATTTTCACGCATTCTCACTCAGTCTTTTGCAGCAACATGCCAACTTATTGAGAATAATTGTATTTATTTATTAAATTTCACTTGGTTAATCTCATTTGACATTTGTACAGTTCTTTCTTCAGTTTCACAAAATCACATATGAATGCATTTTTAATTACAAACTATAGAACTTGTAAAAACCACGAAGTTTCAAATCACACACGTCAATTTTGAGTTCAGCTGGAAATCAATTTGAATTTTATTAAAAGAATGATGGTGCCACTGATGGATGGATGTCCTTCCTCCACTTCTTTCTACTTCTTCTCCAACTTCTTTACTAAACCTTTTTGGTTTTGTACCACCAGTGAATACGTTTGTTGCTATTGCGGTGTGCTTTTCTTTTCTCGTTTTCGCCGCATTCGTTCCATATGTATTTGGGTGTTATCACTTTTGCTTACGTTTTTTTGTTGTAATTACTTTGGCATGTGTACACAAATTTTTCCACATTTTTCTTTATGCTTGTTTTTCCATGCGAAAGCGATATAAACAGAGGCTTATTTTGCGAAATGGTACTGGTTTGAGTTTATATTACAATGCTTGATATACCTATTGTTAGAAAAGGATGGTGTGATGTTCGTCAGAAAGTTGTAAGTTCCTTATCCGAGGTCATTTTTCTACCACCTCATTTGTAATATTTATCAAATCCTTTTTGTTGACTATACATTGAATATTTTTATCTACTGCACATTTGGTTTTACAGAACTTATTCGATCTTTTGTTCTTAAATTTGTTTCTATTTTGATGTGATAAGAACGCTCTCTTCCTGTTATGTCCGCCGCTTGACACTATGGTTGTGAGTCCTCACCTGCATTTCTGCTTCGTCGTTATAATTGTGTTCTTTTTATTAATGTTATTATGGCAAGTAGTTGGTTTCTCAAACTCAAATAAAATATTGGGATTGTCAAAGAAGAATGTAGAAGGGATTACGCGTTGAGTAGATCCGTCGTCTTTTTTCGATTGATAATGACGTCGCGCCGGGAATATATTGAGAAATTTTTTAAAATTATGGCTTTGTAGGAGAAGATCGCTGCAAAGTGAAATGTCCGAAAATATATTTTAAAAAACAAAAAAGGAGCAAGTTAAGCGTTCTCCAAACGTACCAATTTTGCTGTAGTTTTCGTTCTTGTTTTTGACGGCAACTCCAAAAGCAACAATCATTTTGGGAACAAATGCAGAACAGCTGCCAAGCTCAGATTTTTTTCCATTTTTTCAACCGTTATTTGAGACCGTTATAATCGGAAGTGGCCATGTTTTTTCATTGGCTGGTCAGCCATCTTGGATTTATGACCGTTTGAAGGACAAATAAATGGTTTAATAAAAGTCACTTATCTCATAAACTAAGTGGGCTAGCGGAACAAACGACGTACTATTGGAAAGGAATTTTAATATCTTTCATTTATGTACTATACATTTTTTGGAACAGATTACTGTCTTCCCGAAAAGACCCATCGAATTGTTGTTTTTGTTGTTGTTGTTGTTTGTGATGAAGACACCAAAAACAACAAAAAGATCCGTCGCTCTCACCTACTTTCAAAGTTATATCCCTTTGAAATTAGTATCCCTATATCTTCTAAACTATAGAAGATATCCGGTATAGATATATACCGTTAGAAATGTAAGTTAAATACCTTTCATTTATGTAAAATGAGATTTTACCGAAAAACGCATATTTTTGGAGAAAACGCGATTTTAATATTTGTACTATTCCGCCCCATGAATAAAGTACAACATGTCATTAACCCACATAATTGTGCGGAAAATAACGAACTAGAGCTCTTTTGAGAGAAAAAAAAAGGTTGTTCCCATAGCGCCGCAGGCGAAAAATTGTTATGAAAAATCGCGCGATTTTTCATAACAATTTTTCATTTTCTTAGTTTTCTCCTAAAATGCTGCACCGATTACGACGAAACAAATAGCTGTGGAAAGCTAATGACCTCTACTTTATATTTCCATAAATTTAATGGGTAAGTTATATGCTTTACTTTATTAATGGGGCGGAAAGTGTACTAAAATTATTAAAATTACATTTACGTTTATGTCTCCAAAAAAAGGAAAGGTATTTAAATTACGTTTCTAACGGTATATATCTATACCGGATATCTTCTATAGTTTAGAAGATATAGGGATACTAATTTCAAATTTCAAAGCGCTATAACTTTGAAAGTAGGGGAGAGCGACGGATGTTTTTGTTGTTTTTGGTGTCTCCATCACAAACAACAACAACAACAGAAACAACAATTCGATGGGCCTTTTCGGGAAGACAGTAATTTAAGCCGAACTTTAACTGCCTACATCTCCTTAACTATAATCGAAAACCTTACAGTTTTTGAGAAAAACGCAATTTAAAATTTGTACTTTCTTTCCCAATTCATTTATTTTTTCCTAAGTAAAATATATAATCACCACATCGATAAAATCTTATAAAACATAAATAGAAAATATTTTTTTAAATGCAAAGATTAGGTTTTCTGTGAGAATCACAAAGAAAGGTCGCTGTGGTGGTGTTGCAACAATCTGGCATTTATAATCTATTATTTGTGTATTCTTTTGGAAATTATTTGTGAATTTATTGCGTGTATATTTTTACAAAGAATTGTAATTAAAATTGTGTAATAACATCGAAATAATATGTTTTTTTTTGGGTGAAACTATTTTTTATTGATTCAAATTACAAAAATGAGTAGAAATAAGAAAAATTTTAGAATCTATTCACTTTAGCTAGATGTGGCCACCTTTTTCCTTGACTATGGCCTTCAAACGGTTAAGAAATGAGTTCCATGCTGCACGAATATGATCTTGCGGTATTTTGGCCTATTCCCATAATTTGGCTTTCTTCTGCGCATACACACTGGCATACTTTTTAGTCCTCACCTTGGTCTTCAAAATGGTCCAGATGGTGCATCAGATTTGCATCTAGCGAATTCGAAAGCCATTGTGTAGACGAAATAAAGTGTGGAACATGGTTTCCTAACCATTCTTGATTCACACGAGCTTTATTAGACGGTGCCGAGTCTTGTTGGAATCTCCATGGTGTACGTCCGAAATGTTTGCATGGCCATGGCTTTAAAGCATTTCCAAAACATTTTCCCGATAATAAGTCGCATTGACTTTGACACCAGGCTCGATAAAAACGATTGGACAGCGTCCATCGGCGGTCACAGCTGCGCATACCATTATATGAGATGGAAAAACACGATCATTTTGAGAGTTTATGAACTGCTCAATGGGGAAATTTTTCTGATCAGAGAACACAATGTTTGGAAATTCGCCACGTTCGTGCAAGCGTAACAACTCCGTTGCTCTTTCGAGTCTTTCTTTTTTTTGCTTTGGTGTTATATTGAGCTGATTTTGGATTATGCGTCGGATGCTTCGCTGAGATATTTTCAGTTCTTTGACCATTTGATTACCACTAAGGCGTGGATTTCATTCAAGTCGAGACTTCACTTTCCGAACCATTCCAGGTGATGTTGCTGTTTTTTGTCGACCACCAGCATAGCGTTTGGCAATGCTGCCTGTATTCTTATAACGATTTATGGTGCGATACACAAACATTTTATTCACTTTGAGATGCCTGAGCTCACGAACAATATCTGGTTGTGATTTTCCACTCAAATGTACGATTGAATTCCATTTCGAAAAAATTTTGTTCTATAAAACCTAGACGCAAATGCTTGTGGTAGCTTATTTATTTTATTTATTAACCGCCGTTTTCTTTAACTTTACTATTGTTTCGTTTTTTGTAATAAATGATTTGAAAATTGTATACTACTTTTCTCAAGGATTCTGCATTTTAGTCATCTAAAATTGAAATAAACATAATGGATTATATTAATATTATATTTTAAGAATATGTTTATTGTGAAAAATAGGCATAAGATTAAAATAGCGCCTATTCTCAGATTTTATTGTAATTCTTTGAAGCTCTTATCTGGTTTCAGAGTTAGAGCTCTTTGAAGTTTGATTGAGGAGATTGAGAAACAATAACAAACTCGTCGCGTCCACGCTGTGTGGTAAATCTGGTCCGAAGATATATATATGTATTTACTTAATTTGAATGACGTAAAACTTTACATTACATAATTGTAAAATTTTTTCTTTTATATGCCACTATATGCCTGGATTCAGAAGTATTTTCAAAAATTCACAATTTTAACCATATTTACTAGAAACTTGTTAGAAAGAAACGAGACTAGTCCTATACACAAATCTATTACCTTTCTTTTTTTACATAACAGAATCTACCATGAAATTCTGTTATACATTCAACTGCATAGTACAATTTTACAAAAAAAGAAAATTTGATTTTTTTTAATACAACTCCCTCAAGAAGAACAGAGAGAACGAATGGCAAAACGAATGGTTACTATGGCTTTTGTCTTTGTTTGGTGTTTTTACCCGGTTCTTTTTGTTATAATCTTCGCGAATTTCAGCAAGAGCGACACGAGTTCGTGTACAAATACGAAAACTATAGAGTGAGAAAATAATGAATGTGATGGCGCGCAAAATATCATAACAGCATGAGCTTGACAACTGGTTTAAATGCTCTAAAACATTGATTACGACAGAAAATGTAAATTTACTTTAGTACACATACAAACATATCAATTTTTACAAATTATAGAGGAATGAATAAATAATTTTTTGTATGTCTGACTTAAATTTTCGTGGTAAATTTTAATTTGGTATACATATAAACTTTGATATCAATTGTATATACATACATATTTTCAAACCTTTTGTTTTTTTTAAATCATGTATTTTTTAAAAATACTGTAATTATTTGTTCACCAACGTTTTATGTTCTTTTCGTCATAGATGTTATTTTTCAAAATGTTTTAAGAGTTTGCAGATTTCTACAGCAGATATTTTCACAGAAATCACTGAAAAAGCACCAAGCTCCCGCTGCAGAAAAACTAGCCGTATCTTCGCATACATATATGCAAAAAAAATATGCCAAAAAGAAATAAAAACGCACAGGAAAACTGAAACGAAAATTGTTAACTTTTCTGTATTCGTAGTTGTTGTGTTTTCAGGGAGTGAGAGAGAAAGAGGAACTTCCAAGTGTAATGACGGATGAGGAGAACAACAAAACACGCAAGACAAAAATAATAAATGAAAACGATGGAGGCAAGCGAAAAACAGTGTTGCCACTTTCAATTGTGTCATCGTGCTTAAAATTTACACTCATCATATTCACATTATGGTATTTGAGAAACTTGAATTTTTATGTAATATGCGAATCTCAAATAAATTGAACTAGAGTTTCGGAACATATCGGGCGCCGTACAACACGCCCAATTTTGTTGTTGTTTTTGGTGCAGACCCCAAAAATAACTTCAAAAAGGGGTGGCTACTTCCGATTCCGGTTTTATAGTCGTTGGAAATTTGAAATTTAACTACCCATATCTTCTAACTATAGCAGATATCCGGTTAGTATGGGTGCCGTTCTAAAGGTACTTTGAGTATCTTCAATTTATGTAATATGATATTTTACCGAAAAGCTTATAGTTCTCGAAAACAGTGCAATTTAAACTATTTTGTACTTTTTTTGTGAATTCAATAATTTTTTTCTAAGTGAAATGTGTAATTAATCATATAATTATATAAATCCTAAGAAATAACAGATCATTAGCTTTCTACAGAAATTTACTTTACCATTATCGGTGTAGGAATTTAGGTCAATATACTGCAGACGTGACATCACTGTCAAACGAAAAAAGATCAACATGCGAAATTGTTCATTGCGAAATCACTGTTGTTGATACACTCAACCACTATTTTATAAGAATGTCAGATTTTTTTGTATATATTGTTGCCAGACAATAATGTGCGGATAGACAGATGAAGATGAGGATGCAAAAATATCTAGAAAAATAAAAAATTTCAGTATATAAATAAAATCATATACCACAGAATAAAGAGTTTGGCTTATCAACACTTTGTTGATGAATAAGATTAAAACTAATAAGAGTTGACAACGGAAGCGCAACGTGAAGCACATTTTTTTAATTTACATCCTTTACTCGCGGCCGGAAATAATAAAGCTATATTTTTAGTATATACGTCAATCGGAAATAGTTTTTGCGCTCTTTTAAACTATTCATGAAATTGCTCAAGCCAAGTTGGGTTAATCACGATGGTAAATTCGAATGCTTACCTTTCACTCAGTTTAAACAAGCATTTGTATTTTTATTGTAGAGAAGCCAATTTTCTCAGTTGACGTTCACCAGGAATGCCTTAAATTCGCCACCGGAGGGCAAGGCTTGGATTCGGGACGAGTTGTTATCTGGAATTTGTTGCCCGTTCTTTCTGAAAAAGCGGATCAGGATGATAGTATCCCAAAAATGCTCTGCCAGATGGACAACCACTTGGCGTGCGTAAACTGTGTGCGCTGGTCGCAAGATGGGCAAACATTGGCCTCGGCTTCAGATGACAAACTAGTAATGATTTGGCGTCAATCAAAGGTTAGCCAAATACCGACTAAACTTATGAAAAGTGAAACGATGTTAAATTTATTTGTATATTAATCAGGGGCCGAGTGGTGTGTTCGGTACTGGCGGAATACAGAAAAATCCTGAGTCCTGGAAATGTGCCGCAACATTACGCGGACATTCTGGCGATGTGCTTGATTTAGCTTGGTCGCCACATGACCGGTGGCTAGCCAGCTGCAGCATTGACAATACGATTATTGTCTGGGACACTCAAGCTTTCCCCAATTTATTGGCTGTACTTAAAGGTCACACGGGTCTGGTCAAGGGTGTGGCCTGGGATCCTGTGGGTAAATTTTTAGCATCGCAAAGTGACGATCGCAGTGTTAAAATATGGAAGACCACCGACTGGACCTGCAGTAATACCATTACAGAACCTTTCGAGGAATGTGGTGGAACAACTCATATACTGCGTCTATCATGGTCGCCGGATGGTCAGTATTTAGTATCAGCGCATGCGATGAATGGCGGCGGCCCGACAGCGCAAATCATTGAACGCGAAGGATGGAAATGCGACAAGGATTTCGTGGGTCATCGCAAAGCAGTCACCTGTGTTCGGTTTCACAGTGCGATATTAAAGCGTAACGCACCCAAGACAAATAAACCGCAGCAGTACTGCTGTCTGGCAGTTGGATCACGTGATCGCTCGCTCTCCGTATGGATGACAGCGCTGCAGCGACCTTTAGTGGTCATTCATGAACTGTTCAACGATAGTATACTCGATTTGTCTTGGGGACCAGATAAATGCATTTTGATGGCGTGCAGCGGTGACGGAACCGTGGCATGCTTGCAGTTCGATGCTCAGGAGTTAGGCACTCCGCTATCAGAAGAAGATAGGGTAAAAACCGATTAAACTATATAGAAAGATATTCATGCGTTAATTTTTTGTTCCTATATTTTTTTCCATTACCAATAGAATTTAATCTATCAACGTATTTATGGAAAAAGTGCTGTTCTCGCGAATGGCAACAATGATGCTGATCTATTGATTGAAAATCCCGAATTACTTGATATATCGCCGGAAAAAATCAAACCCCCAAATTTACTCTTAGGACCAGCAAATCACAACAACACTGCAACGTCGTCTCTGTCAACGAATGGTTTCTCATCTGTGCCATCAACGACAAAAGCTTCATGTTCATCTGAAATAACGATTACTCCTGTTCCTCCACCAACAGCGACATGTCCCCCAGAGATCACTCAATCCAGCGGTTTGTTTGATGCTTCCACTAGTAACTTGGCAGCACCCATGAAAGCAATAAGCAAGCAAACAGAAGTTCGTACAGCAGACGGAAAACGACGTATAACTCCGGTGTTTATCCCACTCAACCAGGACGTTAGGTGGGCTGGCTTGCTTCTTGCTTAACAAAACATATGTACTGAGTTACTTCTGTTTGCAATTTTTTTAGCAATAACTCCACCTCACAATTGAGCAGCTCTTCCCGTCCAATAAACAACACAAGCAACGCCGCAACACTTTTAGCCCCACCTACAAATACGAATACGAGTGTGGAAAGTGAGAGTCCAGCTGTTAGTGCACCAGCTAAACCTCTCATTACGGCCGCTGAAGACGCGTAAATAATTCTAAAATATCTCTGGGTTTTTCCTTTAAATTCCTTTCTCTTTTCTAGACGCTTAGATTCACGTCTTACGATATCGAAAAATTATTTACCGGCGCAGGTTGATGCTGAGGCAATTAAATCATTCCCGACGGCTTTTACAAAGAAGCCATCACCAGCAGCTGCAGCGGCCGCAAACGTTACTGTATCCACGGGGACGCCATATATGGCGTCAACTTCTGGGCCAAAAATGAACATCACCCCAACAACAAAGTGCGAATTTTACAAAGCAGTGCAAGAGTATCGAATACTCGTCCAGAATGGTAATGTGCAAACTGCAGCGGGCATGCTGTGCAAAGTAACGGCGTGGACCTTAAATTCCACGACAAAATTGTGGGATGTTTTTATAGGTGAGTTTAAACTGATTTTTCTTGTATAAATTTAAAACATTTTTATAAAAATTATTTCTCTCTTTTGGCTTTCTTCTTTTGTTTATTGAAAACAACACAAAAAGGCTCACCGGTTGTAAATTTAAATTTATGCTCAAAAAATGTGATTTTATGCAGCTTGGATGGTACGCTACGAATTTTCAATATGGAAACCGGCGCCGCTGTGTTACCAATCATTAGCTTGTCTACAGCTTCCGTGCAGTGTGCATTTGTAAGAATCCGATTTACTCTTGATTTTTTTGATTCTTGAAATTGATTTATATTTCTTGATAGTGCCCTCATGGAAAATATGTTGGTGTCATCACCGAGTGTGGTCTTTTGCGTATTTGGGATACGGAAAAAGTCAGTGCTATTCTCGCCACAGGCTGCTCTGAAGTTTTGGGTAAATTCGGTCAAGTCTTGCACTTTAGCATTACAGAGAAAGGCGTCCCGTTTGTGTTGTTTGCGAATGGAAACTCCTACATGTACTCGCTGCAGATGCAAAGTTGGCTGGTGCTGAACACAAAAGATCCAGTTTTTCGTCATGGTCTACGAACAACGATGCCCAGAGAGTTCAATAAGAATTTCCAAGCTTATCCGTTGTTGTCGGTGCAGGCTTCCATTAATAACTATGCAGCAAGTTTAAATACAATAGACTTGTACGTATTTATTTTATTGCTACAATACTTTGTCATTCTTTTTTTCTTTGACTTGATGTTTGTTTATTTTCATGAAAACCATCAGAAATGATAACGAATGGCAATCGGCATCGAAAATTTACTTTATTGAAAACCAAATCAAATTGTGCGAAGTTGCCAAATCAGAAGATGAACTACGGCACTGGTACGTCATGTTAGCATATCAGCTGGCTGTCAACGGGGACGAGAGACGTTTAAGACTGTTATTGGATGATCTGTTGGGGCCAGCGCATGGTGGTTTATCCAGAGAAGAACTCGAGGAACGAAAAGTTTTGGTAATTAATTAGTATATCGTACTACAAATATGAAATACTGTATATAAACAAAGTATAGTAGTACATGTATACTGCTATTACATAGTCATAATGTATACAGTTATATAGTTCAAATATATTAATTCAATATTTTAAAATTAAAATTAAATAATTTTTCCCTTTCTCTCCTTTAGTCAATTCCAAAATTAAGTTTATTCGAAACAGTTTTGAAGATTTTGAAGGTGCAAGTAAAATGGCAACGACTGTATATGGAATACGAAGATCTATACTCAAATATTAAACCCTCTTCCGCCTCATCCTCTTCGAACAACTGCCCCGTTGATATACAAACGGATAATAAAGAAGCAGAGATTCATTTTGTTTAACACATAAAAAGGTCATCAAAAGTATAGTCTGTTTTAGAAATTACCGCTCTAAGCTACAAAGACGTCGATTAAACTTTGTTAAATAATGTTTACTATTAGCTTTTATATGTATGTTATATTTATTGCCATAAATTTATTATTTATGAAATTATGATCTGTTGTTTTAGATTCCACAGCGTTTTACACCAAACTGCCACACCTATTTCACCCGATCCAAATCCTGTCCCAATTTCATTCAGTTTATAAAATTAAAAAAAAAAAATCATAATAATACTATGTAAATATCAGATATAATTTAATATTAAAAAAGAACTATCAATTAAATTTTTCTGTTAAATGCATTTTATTTTCAAATTGCGAAAATCTATAAATAGCAAATAATATTTGACATAAAAACCATTGTCGATAATGAGACGATCAACTTTCGTGAAGAACATCCTTCAAGCATATACAATAGATATAGAAAATTCATATTAAAAATACCTTTAGTATTAATAAATGAATTCCGTGTTATTTTCTCCACTTAATTACTGCATGTAATGTGGGCCTGGAGTTGGCACATTTTTGAGAGGGGAATCGAAATCGACCTCAGCTGGTTCTGGAACATGACACTCTTGTAGGGAGCTGCCGATGCGTTCTTGCAATGATTCATACAACTTGTGAACAGTTTCATTGTGACCCGTTGTGGGTTGCATAGATTTCATTAGAGTACCCAAACGACCGCTCGGTAATTTACTATGAATATACCTATAAAGAACACAGAAGAATAACCACCATATGAGTTCCTAATTAAAATTTCATTTAAAACTGAAAAGAAATACGAGTGTAATACCACAAAAGCTTCAGCATGTGGCGAGTAACATTATCACGTGTCAGACCAGCGAACAGAAATTCATCGAAGAGAGTGGTGCAGAAATCTTCAGTTGTAAACTCTTCAGACATTGGAATGAGAAGCGCAGTCTACAATGGTTGTTGTATTAAAAATAGTGCATCATTGTAAATAATGTATACATTTTACCAATGAATGCAAGAATGGATCTTCATATGCGCGATCATCTTTGCAAGATGATAAAATAGCTAAAATTCTCAAAATGCCCATTCGATCTTTTTGGCGCGCCGTGTGTAATGTGTAATACATCGCCAAGATGCTAGCCACAGAACTTTCTTGTATGTAAGCCTCTACAGCATCTGGGGCTGGGCCTGAGTGTTCAATGGTTGTAAGTGCAGCCAATCGTTCGTCAGGAGGCAGCTTGGTGTTTAAACTTCGGCACTGATCGTCAACCATCAACGACATAAGAGCGGGCAGGAATTTCGTTACCACTTGGCAATCAAGTTTTGGTTCTTTAAAATCCTGCGAGTCAATCATAACCCAAGCACTAAGGCCGAGAGCTAGCATACGCAGTAAAAGAAGCAGTATAGAGTTCTCACGAGGCAAGCCCTCGGTGTTTATCAAATGTTGAACTATTTTAATAGCCGATGTTGCTAAGAAATTAATTGCGTAAGGATCACACAAGGTCATCGAAAGATCACCAAGTACCTAGTGAGAGATACGATAAGTATATGTATAACATGCTTATATATAAATAAGTATATAATTAACCTGTTCTTGTCCTCTTTTAATATTGTCGAGAAATCCTTGCAACTCACGCGACCGTTTGATATCTACGTTTTTCTCACGGATGCACGCATCCAGACACCAAGTAAACTTGTGGCATGGATCTACAGAGATTATTTCCTGCACCTCCAAATCATGCAGAGCCATTAATAATTCCGCGCGCAAGGTGCAGTAGTGAACATTGCGTGTGCGCAAAAACAGCGTTCGCAAAAATTGCAAAACCATGTCGTAAAGTTTAACGCTTGTGCCGATCATGTTGGCTAATTTCTGCACCACTTCGCCTTGACGTCGCACCTTCGGAGACGGTTGGAAGAACAAATTGTTGAGATTTGTATGATCGAACAGCACGTATTCCTTTTCGCGTATATACTGTGATAGTAACGGCGAGACTTCATCACCGAAAAGCGATTGATTGTCACGCCATATCTGGCGCTTCACTTCAGTGTCTGTGTCCGAGTAAAGCTCACGATCACGCACAAGTATTCGAAGATACTTGTCGTCAATATGCTGAGTATTGCGCAATATAGCCATTATAACTGGCCGCAGTGCTTTCACTCTCACAACCGGAAAACTTTTCACCAGCAGTTCTTTTAGTTTTTTATCACGCTCCCGTGGATCTTTTTGTCCCAATTCATTGATGTGTGTAATGAGTTTGTCGCGTAATTCCTGATTATAAAGGGTTAAATTATTTAACATTTATTTTTAGATTATTGTTTTAACAACCTCCATCAAGGACGTGTGAAAATCCAAACGTCTGACTCCATGCAAATCAAGCAACGGTAACATGGGCCGCAATGATGGTAACAGAACTCCATTTTCCAACTGTCGAAATTACATATCACATTTTCTTGTATAAAATTATTTGGATGTTCCTTAAAAGTTCTACCAACCTGAAAACTTTCGATGGCTTTAAGTGGGTCTGTGCAGGACGTGAGCGCTTCCCTCAAATATGCTTGGCCGGGTATATTGACATCTTCTAATCCAGTACCCGTAAATTTAGGAGTCGCTGACATTTATGGCTCTTCTTTTTATTCAATAACAAAATTAATTCAAGTAAAGTGGAGAGCCACCAATAAAATTGTTTGGCATTCGTAATGTAAATAAAAGGTGAGATTTCTTCAGACGTGATGAATAAATAATGCTGCCACACTAGAGCAAAACGGTTTGAAAATTAAAAACAAAAAATATAGAATGAGAGCCAAAATAGTATAACAATAATAGTACGCAGTAAAATAGTATTTTTAAGCAAAATGTTTGAAGGTTAGATTTTAGGGGGTAGGGCGGTGGCTGCTCCATCCACCAATTTATGTATTTAGTTTATTTATGTATTTATTTTATTTTTTTTTTTATTTTCATTAGAAGTACGCAAAAGGTCGTTTAGCCTTAAGTCAATTGTAAAAGTAAAGAGATATGATATACAATATTGCGATATGATAACTAAGTACTAAGGAAAGCCATGAAAACCAGTATACTATATAAAATACAATATCAATTTATACCAATAATTCCTTAACCATTAAGCATTTATACATTTATACAACAGAATTATCCCCAGTTATTACACTTTTGAATCAGCAACTCTAAACTTGAAGTTGGCTATTTTCCGCCAAAAAATGGCTGCCACTTCGAGCCAAATTAAACCTTCGGCATCGATTGCAAAACTAACACAACAATAACAAAATTGGAGTCAGTTTCTAACGCTAAAGGTAAACCAACGTTTTATTTTTCAACCGTGCTTTAATCTGGATTTGATAATTCAACTCATTTATTTAATGGAGTTTTGAGAAAATTGGCACCACTTCACGAATGCATTTGCATCATTGCTGTCAAACTGAAAACTGCATTATATGCACCCGAGTAGACACAATTCGTTAGCCAGCCAGTAAACAGAGATAATAAAATTATCTCTGCCAGTAACTTTTAGGTGGCTCGCATACCACTCGAATAGCAATTTTACTGGCCGGCCAGTCGGCTGATAAGTAACTAATTCGCTCTCGCACCTTCGATTGTGCAAACGGCGCAAGTAACTAGCAAAAACAGCAAATAGTGACCAGGAACGAGTAGCAGCAAGCATCGAGTTTTTCGCTCAACTTTCGACGAAGTCGAGTAACCAAAATAATGCAAACGCCAAGTGAGTTAAACGTTACTAATTTTGTATTTCGAAATTAATTCCGAACAATCACAACCAATCATAACAACATCTAGAACGCAAACGATATCAAAAGGATGCAGCGCCATCAGATGATATCATCACGTTAATTCAATTGGTCCGACAGAATCCAGCGTTGTACAACTACAAATTGCAGCCTAATCAGAGAAGACGGAGCGACATCCTTAATGGTTGGTCTCAAATTGCAATGCAAATTGGAAGTAAGTTTTATATAGAAAATAGATACAAATTTAAATCTACAAAAAATAAAAAAAAATTAAATTGGAAGCTCAAGACACCTTGTCTTCTTCCAGCAGCTTGTACATTTTTTCTTACATTATTTCTTTCAAGATTTCTAATGACAGTTTAAGACCTAAGTTCCCTTGGCGGGAAACCAATTCTAATCTCATTATTTTACCTAACCTTTACTTGTGGCTCTTCCGCTTTGCTAGATAAATATACCGTCGAAGAATGTCGTCGTAAGTGGAAGAACCTCCGCGATACCTATCATCAGTATCGACTGCGGAAGTCCAAGGTTGGCGATGGCCTGTCTAAGTGGCGCTACGCCAAGGAGTTGGATTTTCTTTCGAATGTGTACCAACCAAAACTAAAATCACATCGCATTAAATACGATCAGGATTATGGAGTGGTAAATACTCCAGAATTGCATGACACTCGTAACGACTCCAACAGAGAAGGTCACAATCACCATGACGACGACGACGATGATAGCATGGTGCATCATTCAAATATAACATTGGTGAGCGATGGTGCGGAAACCTTTATACTACAGGCTTATGAGGAAAGCGTTAACGACGATGTTGGGGCGATCGATAGTGTCGGAGAGGAACCTGCTAGCATAGCGCACATTGAATTGACTCCCGAAGATAATGTTGAGGATGTGGTGGAAATTGTCAAACATGAACATCACGGGACGTCGTCATTGGACGAAGACGGTGCTACGGGGGCCGAAGTGGATTACGAAGAGGTTTGCCTCTACGAAGAGGCGGGAAATACGCCCAGCGTGGATTGTGAGACAATTATAGGAGGCGGCGGTGGTGGTTCATCGTGTGTCCCCGGTGGCAGTAGTTCGCCTAACGATTCGAAAGCATTTCAATACATAAACACCACAGAGTTCTGCATAGAGCCAGTATCAATAACGCATGCGAATATAGTGAATGCTGCTGCGTTAAGCTGCAGCGCAAAACCCAATTTGTTTAAAACCATTTCAGTGCTCGCTTCTCCCAGTGCTACGTCGTCAACGGCGCTTACAACAGCAGCGCCAACAACCAGTAGCAGCAGCACCACTTCCCATGCTGCTTCTGCATTCCTTAGCGCTTCAAATAACATTGGTGGAGGTGGCTTCGTTCAGCTGCAAACGCAGTCTCAACAAATATCTACACACAGAAGAGATGAACTGGACTTGTTTTTTGAGTTCCTTAAAAACAAAATGCAACGTCTGCCACAGGTCGACATCACGGGTATTCAAATTGAGTTCCTGAATTGTGTGTTGCGACGAGAAGCGGAAAGTGTTCACAAATAAACCCAATTTGGGTATAAAGTAGTAGGTATTTTAGTAGTATGAGTACTTTATTTAGTGTTTTTGCATTTACACGCTTTTGTTTTGTTTTTTTTTTTTTGTAATATTACAGTTGAAAATTGTGTAAAGATGTGTAATGAATGAATAATAAAATTAGACAATTTGAATACATTTTCTTAAATTGTGTTTGCTTCTTTTTTTCTTCTTATTTGTGCTAAACTCTAAGTTTTAGATGGAATGGTATAAAAAAACACGTTCACGGTAAAATATAGATCTCGATTAGTCTTTTTGATCTGAAGTTCAATTCTTGAGTAAATTACTAATTGTGCGACGATAAAAGAAAAACACTTTTCAAAAATTGTCAATTTATAGTTTTATTTTTTTCACGGGTCTGTTTTTTGAAAGTTTTTAAATCTGATCAGTTTTTGGTGAGCAAAAGTTGCTCTAAATTTGAAATTAGTACGATAGTGCACTCGATTTACTCGATCAACAATTCTTAGTTTGGTGCACTTTTTTAGTACAATCGTTTGTTCATCAAATCTATCGTTTTACATGGATTGAATTATTTACCGTTATATAATAAAAAATATTTCATTATTTCGATAATTATGTAAAGCGATTATTAATATTAACTGACATAATTATTGAATACAAATTGAGTATTTTTATTTTTTAAGAAAAAAAATAAAATTTAATTTTTAGTTTTGTAAAAAAACATGCTACCACAATCAACACACTTAAGCTTATAAACTAAACTTGCGTTCCAAATAAGACAACTAAAAGCAAATTATAATTTAAATGATACTTCTTTTTTTGTTAAGAATGAAAATATTTGCACTCAACTGCGTGAATATGAATGAAACTATTTACAACATGGACAACACGCAATTCTTTTTCAATTTGTACATTTCTTAATGTAGTCTGTGTTGAAGTAAACAACGGTGATTGTTATATCGTCTCGATACAGACGCACCACATCCTGTGGCAACGTGAGGTAGTATGATATTTTCGAGTGTTCAATGCCATAGTCTGTGCCTCCCAAAGCGTAACGTATTAGATGAGTGGCGCCATTTTGATCTAAAACCTTACGAGATCGTCCATCTCTGTATTGTAAATTGAAAATAAATCATTACGTTCTGAATAGCCATCACCATTTCAACTTACTTCCGTTTTCCTAACATATTTGATATTTTCTCCAGACTAACATCTTCTGTCTGAGGCAACTTCAACGGTTCAAGTGTTTTTTTCGATGCTAAGTGTTCTCCCACCAAACTTACGACTTGTAATGGCGACAGAAAATCCCACAAACCATCACTGGCAATAACCATAAATTTATCATTGGGTCCCAGCAGGTGGTGTTGCACTTCGGGCAGGGCTGTTAAATAGGGCGGCGTATAGTAGTGCGGCGGGACGGCGTGCTCGCCAAAGTTGGGAACAACATATTTTTTCATAATCTCAGCCGTCCACTTGTAGCGGAAGTCACCGAGAGCCCGCAGTGGCGCCAACTGACCCATGAGACGTTCATTACGGATCACGGTATCATGTTCCTTTTCAGGATGTTGGTCGAATATGCGTTTCAATTCGTTCGGATTGTCGCTGTTGTGTTCGTTGGTCAGTTTTTTTAGCTGCCACTGACCCGATTCGGGACACAGACTACCCAATACAGCCGAACAGTCGCCAGTGCTGGCAACATGAACGTCCAGGTTTTCGATGTGAGCAACACAAGCTACAGCTCCTAGAAATAAAGAAAAAAAATATAAAATAAATTAATTATGATAATATATTTCGTACCCGACATGGCAACGGACATGGTACGCATATTTTTGTTATGTTCCAAGGCCTCTCGTGACAAATCCTCATCTAAACATAGAAATGCATTCTCAACAGCGGCAACATGATCGACATGTGTTTGACTAGAAATTTTTTGTGCAAATTGACTAAAACTATGCTCATAAATCTCTTTGACCTCCTTGACGAAGTCTACCTGCAAAATATTTTGATTAATCAAGGAATTTCAAACAGATGACGAATCTTTATAATCCTTTATTCATCGATAAATAAAAGCTGGATGATCAGCTGGATTAATTTCGTTCTTCTCCAATTGTTTATAAATACCTTGTCGTTATGACATTTAAGAAATGATTGGCTCGTACATCCTGTAGCTAATGAGTCTCTCAGAATTTGGCGGTCAATGACTGAGGCGGCAATGTAGCGTAGCAAACGCTTCGATATAACTTGTGAACAAGCTGGGCCAGCATGACCATCGTAGATGCCACACAAGAAACCTTTAAATCAGTGGATAAAAATCATCAATAAAAGCCATAACATTTTACTTCATATTAATTCATTTACCATTTTTGTGTATGAAATTAGCTTCTGTTCGTGTATCTTCGCACGGTTTATTCGAACCCAACTGATTAGATTCATAACTAAATATTGGGCTATCGTTTTCTAAGAAAACGTGCTCATATTCATTTTCACGCAGTATTAAGTTCACCTAGAAAAGTAATAAACAACTTTAAAGTACAAAATATGATTCTTTGCGATTAATTATAATAATGAATAAAATAAATAATTAGCTGCGTTAATCGCACGAATGCTTTTTGCCGGCACATATACTTACATCATATGGCGATAATTGAGGCAACTGCGACTGACGGCACGTGGATCCAGATACCAGCTGGTGTCGTACGTACGGGATGATCGAGTTGCGAAGCAGTATTGTGAACATCTATTCCTTTTTTGTTTACTTATTATGCAATTCTATAAATAAATTATAAATGAAAATTTCCATAGACAAATGTGCGAATGAGTTTATCATGCTTTTAACCTACAAACAGAATAATATATATACGTTTTTATGCCCGTGTTTTCACTTTATTACTATAGTTTTTAAATACAATAAACCGTGGAATAATATTAAAAGTTATTCCTTATGATTTCCTGATATTCAATGTTATAAAATCAGATAAGTAATGCGATCTTTAAACAATCTTAATTTTCGCTACATAACTGACACTAGTAGAAAATCTTATTGGAATTCTGACAACTTCAATGCAATTTATAAAATAACAATCTTCATAGCGAGTGGAATTGTCAAACGCCAACGGTTATTAATGTCATGGCGTCGTTTATACCAAAGATGGGCGGAAATTATTAACTAGTTACTAAATATATTCGCAAAAAGGGTTATCTTAAAATTTTTCCCTGAGTAAGTGTCAGTTGTATAGCGAAGATCTATACAGTTCATTAAAACAACGAGGCTTTTGTTCGATTTCGTGTTTTATTTATATTATTGGCATAAATGCAGAATAGCTGCAGCGCTCAGATTTTGTAAATCTTTTTTTTTAATGTTAGTTGGGAGGCTGGTTTATTATTACCGTTTGAAGGTCAAATAAATGGTTTAATAAAAGGAGAAGGTTGTATAAAAGAAAACTACAGTTATGGAAAGCTTTTTCTTTTAACTTTAAAATGGTATATAATGTTGGCTTAAATAGGTTTTACAAGACAATGACCCTCGGTGTTTTCGGTTTTGCTATTGTTGTTGCTTTTGGTGCTGACTCAACCGACAACACCAAAAAGGGGTGGAAACCTCCGGTTTTACAGCTCTCGGAAATCTGAAATTCAACTGCCTATATCTCCTAAACTATAGCAGACATCGAATTGGCATAGGTACCGTTAGAATGCTATTAAGAATGCCTTCTCTTTATATTCTACAAGATTTCGTCGACATCCTTATAGTTTCTGACAAAAACGAAATTTAAAATTTTTAGTACTTTTGTTCCCAACTCCTTAATTTTTTTTCTAAATAAAATGCCTTATTAACATATATAATTGTTCAAATAATAAAAAACAGGGATCCTTAGCTATCTTTTGAAAATCTTGATAGTCATAAAATCATAAGAGGAAAGTAGAAATTCGAGTGCAAAGACAAGAACAACAACAACTTGATACCTCTCATATAGTTATCAAGATAAAATTAAAACTCTTAATTCGTTAAAACGATTGTTTATGTAACATAAAAAACTGTCGAAAAGCCATTAATTCTGGAGAAAAACGACTTTTTATAATTTTAGTACTTTTTTTTCTATTTACTAATTTTTTCCTAAGAAAAATTATAATTTTCTTAATTTTAAAGGAGCAGAGGCTATCTTTGCATTTTTCCATAGGAACATCACAATCCTCTGCGACGTCGATGCGTTGTGGGTAGATAGTAAGATTTAAAATTATGTATATATATTTGACGTTCTTATAACGTCGTATATTTATACGGCGTATATTTAAAACGTTTTTAATGTTAAAGTAATCTACTAGATGCACTTCATTACTTATCTTATGAAAAATCGATTTGGAAAAAACGTTTTTGTTTTTATGTAGGGATATATGAGAATGTTTATATTTGTAACTTAAGATCTACTAAACTGAACTTAAATTATATGCCAAATCCACTAAATCATAAACCTGTACAACGGAACCTCCATACCGATTTCTTTCTCAAGCTCATCGAAAAATGCCATCAACTGAACGAATAATGTAATAGATTTAATCGTACAAAATAAATGTACACCTGTTTCTGTCATAAATTTTTTCGAGGGTGTTTATATTTTTTCCACTGAAAAGGTGAAATTTTTCAGTTCTATAAAATAATAGTCAATTTTCTTTAAAAATATCAAAGTTAAAAAAATACATATATATGGTATAAGAAATTCTGATAGATAAGTGGATAACTGAATGTTAAACTTTGAAAAGAATTGTGGAGAAAATGTTCATTGCAAGTGCAGTTGAAGAATGCGTTTGGTATGAATGAAACATAACAAAAACCATTATTTTATGTGAAATTGTACAAAACTAAATCTAATATTCTATTAGATCATAATTGCATTGATAAGCATAGAAAACATAGAACATACGAGTATAATCGGAGAAAGGAATTAATAAAAGAAGAAATGTATGTCTATCTATAAAATGTATAATATGTGCTGTATCGAAATGAAACAGCCAGGATATGTGGAGTATGAAGTGTTAAGGTAAATAACTTTAGCTGGTCGAAAGTTTAGTTATTCACTTTAAATACATATAATAAAAAAGTTTTCAGTATCTTTTATTTAGTGTTATGGAACCTGAATTTAACTGGTGTGTACATGTACATATGTAATTGGTGAAAGCTGGCGAACGGAAGAAAGCCCCTTCCAAATCATACTCATAATGCACTCACAACCCCTCTTCTTCTTTCTTCTTCTCTTCCTCTTGGTTAATGGTTACATATGCCGTTTCCATATATTATGCCGTTACATATATGTATGTATGTTCATCATACTCCCCCTTATTTTGTTTTACTTCGCACCGCATTGCGTTGCTCCGTTTTGCGGTTTTCAATACAGTACGCCAGCTCCAAATCATGGGAATTACTATCTGCACTCTCTTATTTTGTTTTTTTTTTTTTGGTTTCCACCAATAGTTATTAAAAATATGATATCGCTTAAATTTATATAAAATTTACTGAAATTATCGTAGGAATATTGCTAAGAATATACACCGCCGCCCATAAGTTTCCATAAAGGAAGAGAGTTTACGTTTGGTGGTCAGCTGAAGAAAAGATGCAGTCCAGATATGTGGTTCCAACAGTACCGCGAAGACTGGCGTTTCATACAAGTTTTTGAAAACACTATACAGTCGCCTTGGGATTGCGATTAATAGGGCCTGGATTCATATTGCTGTTAGATAATTATCCGAAACAATCGTTCAAGCTCTGGCGAGGATATCTAGACCAAGAAGAATAACAGGGAACTTTAAAAAATATGAAGTGGCCGGCCCACTCACCTGACCTCAATCCCATCGAGCTGCTTTGGGCATTAAATACAAGCAATATGCGCACAATATGATATAAAAAAAATCATACATGAAATGTGCCCATATACGCATACAATTTCCTTTACGAAGTTATAAAAAATATTTAACAATTTTTTATATTATTTTTATTAATAATTTTTTACTGGTTTAAGTAGTAAGTAGTTCGTTAACAGCACCCTCATAAGAAGATCCCGCTTTTTTCCGTACTGGGAAAGGAAAGGTTTCACTTCCTTTTATAGTTTTGATTTCGAAACACAATCTACGAGGAGCTAATGGCACACATATACCTACATGCATATATACATATGTATAGGTGTATTTTCCGTCTTAGAACTCACTGTAACTTTATACCCTGTAACAGCGTTTCAATGAAACTTCTACAGTTTCGTTTGAAAAAAAAATTGGTATGAGAAAAAACGAGCTTCTGTTCGTTCTCTTCTTCTGTCTATTTTTTTAACAAAAATTTCAATTCTTTTGCATTTTCTACTCTTTCTTTTTCCTCCCTCCCTCCCTCCCTCCCTCCCCCACCCTCGCTTATGCATTTCAATATAAAGTCAAAAACAATGGAAAAAAATCTCAATTTCGGTTACAATAAGCAAAAAAACAACAAACATGCTAAATTATTCATAGAATTCACATGTCTTGTTCTCAGAAGGAAGTGGACAATGATTTCTTCACCTTCTTTGATGAATTGAATTGATTTGTTTTTTGTGATTTCTTTTCAATGAAAAGCTTGCCAAATAAATACAATTGAACCCTGATTATCCGGACGTCCATCAACTGGGTACATCTTTGATCCGGTATGCTGAGAGTTGACTTTATAATTCTAGTAACCGTAATTTCGCTCTATTACCCGCAAAGTACGTGTATGCATGTGTTCGTTTCATATAAAGAACAAAGAAGAAGAAAGAAATAATTTCTTACATATAAGCAGGATTTTCGATTTTCCGGATTGAGGCCAGTTCCGAGAAATCCGGATAATCGAAATTCAGCTTTATAAGAATATATGGAAGTCAGTGTAGCCAAAGAAGCAAATTTTAAATAAATTTCTGCCAAGTCTACTTACGCGATATTGCTTTGTGAACTACATACATATGTACGAGTATGTTGCCAATATTGTTCGCCCTCACAACGATATGTTGTTCATTCATTTCACTAAATCGAAATAAGGTCAGCAGTATACGAATCTGCAATATTGAAATCGTAACAGACATACATATGTATGTAGGTATGTAAATATGTATGTATTTTGCTCTGAAATAAAACGCTCTTGAAACTGAAATAGATACAAATTGTATGTCACATTTCATTTCCAGATTTGTAAAATCGAAAACTTAAAATAAATTAGACCAGTAAAAGTGTTCACTTCGGCATGGCCGAAGATCATATACGCTACCCCCGAAAGATCAATTTATAGTTCAATTTAGTGGGTAGATCACGACCATTTTTAGTGGGCCGATTTCCCTTGATACATTAAGTTCGGAAATAGGTTTTCACGTTTAGATCTGGACTCTCCTGGACGGGATTCAGCTCTCGTAGGCGTGATAGCAATCCGATTTTCTCCATTTGCGATATCAAAGAGAGATTATTCGTAAATGCTGGTTCGATGCTTCTACTCGTTCTTCTGTAATCGTGGTTCTTTGTAAACAGTGGATGGATCATGCCAAAATGCACTCCAAAAGTAGAGCAATTTAGATATAAGTACGAATTCATAACCGCTATAAAATGTAGGGTTGGCACTGGTCCAATTTTCCCCATTTTCCATGCCAGACAGTCTACGATGACACAGAATATCGCACCAAATTTCGTAATCGTAATTTCCACAGACGGACAGATAGACAGATAGATGGATGGACTGGGCTAAACGAATTTAGCAGATGACGCTGATCAAGAATATATACATATACTTTTTTGCCGAGCCAAACTTCACAAAGTTGAGGTTATAAAAAGAAATCCCAACTGAAAAGTCGTTTATTTATTATTTGAATTATTACTCGGTTTATTTATTGCTTTGATTGTATTACATGTGTTATATGTTTGGATGACTCTCTGCTTACCTTATTATATACATAAGTCAAGACTATTTTTGGACATTGCCTTCTTTTTCTCTTCTTTTTGTTATCATCGTCGTCTTCTGCCACAGTCACCACCACCGTACATCGACGCCTTCCGCTATTTGTGTCAACGTTTATTCACCTCTCAGTTTAATTAGTTTACACATGGTGTTTATTTATTTTTGTAACCTTTGTTAATATGTATTTCTTTCTTAGCGAAATTCTTATCACTTGAAATGCTTTGTTGGATTAAACTGTGAATGTAATACATAAAATTAAATATGAATGTTATTAAAAAAAATATCAGTGTTCCTTTTAAACTGTCTGTCTGTCAGTCAGTCAGGTTGTCGTCTGTCATTCTTCCTCCCGCCCATTCGATCGATACGCCGCCAACTATTATTTCTTTATCACGTTACTGTCTTTCCACCTCCTCATTTCTTTTTGTTTTATATGAACAATGTTGGTTGTTGTTGTTTTTGTTATTTTTTGGCGTGACGTCTCTGCGCAGAGCAGGAAAACCCTCTTTTTTTATCCAAACAACTGGATATTTACTAAAAGTTTTACATTTCTTTGGGGAGGCAGCAGCGGCAGCAACAACAAGAACAATAATAATAATAACAACAATAACAGAAGTGGATTCATGGGCTGTAGGTTACTGGAGTAAGGAACCGTTTTGCTGCTGTTTTTATTGTTGTTGTTGATCGGTGAGTGTTGTATGTTGTGGGTTGATAATTTATCTAAGCTGCGGCTTGTTATTTGTTTTTGATTCTCGGTGGGTTATCCGTGTTGTTACTCTAGAAATGTGCCCTTAACGACTGTCATCGTTGTTGTGGTTGTTGTGTAACGGTTTTCAATGAGTATGTCAAGGTTATTTGTTTTTATTGTACATGTTTTCAAAGAGTCGATAACTAGTTCATATAGTATAATATTTGCAGGTACACAAATCATATCATGTACACATATCAAATGTACGTAAAGACTATATTTAGGTTAGGTTAAGTTAGGTAACGTTTAATTGATTGATTGATTAATTGATAAGCAAAAGGGTGGAATTAACTGGATAGCATGAACTGTGACTCTGAAAGAATACATGAATCTGTATAGATGATAGTTAAAAATTATAAGAGAATAATTTATTAAATAGAATTTCTGACTTCTTGAAGGATTCTATAAGGACTCCACGAAACTCTTCTCTTTCCAAAGTCATCGTTATTAAAAGATTTCCACATCTGCATAATAAAAATTACTCAATTGTGAAGTATTTAATATTTTCTCAATGTTTTCTTTGGTAGTTTCTCTCATACTGTCTCTGAATATATTCTTTCTTGTTAATGTACTGTTATTTTGTTTTGCCTATAGTATTTTCATGCTTTTTAAAAGTGAGATTAGTTATTTGCTCTCATTTACAACCAAGTTATAAATATTTTCATGTACAATTTTGTATTCATGTATTTTCAGATGTTAAAAGTGCACTCTCTCTCATCCTTCTCTCCGCGTGAGAAGCGATGAATGTCCTTGTGTGCTACTTACTTATGAATGCATTTAAATGAAGAAACTATTTTGAAGGACCTTGCTACTTCTCAATACAACATCTAAACATGTGTTCATGAAATCTCAAATGGTGGATATTTAGACATACCTCAAGAGCGAAGTAAAGATAGAAAATAGAGATCAGAAAGTTGGCGAAAACTTAAAAAAGCAGTTCTTATAATAAGAAGATTGCTTCGATTACATTTGTATCCCTCGCTCTCTCATTATTAACTCTCCGTACTCATACATTCGCACTCACCATTAGAGCCATAGCACCATATCTACCGCAATGGGTGCTACAACGTCAACTGGCGGCTACCCTATGGTTGCCTCAGCAGGCGGTAGTGGCTCTGGTCTCTTGTTACCTTCTTCCGCAGCTATGACTGGTGGTATTTCTGGCGCTAGTGGCGGAGGATCTGCTGGTGGTGGAGGCGGTCCGCATTTTCGAGAGCAACGTCGCAAGCGCGTTACTGGATTTGCAACGTTGAAGCGTAAATTCATTCGTCGAAGACGTTCATCAAAGGCCTGTGATCATGCGCGTATCCTGCGCGATTTCGTCTCAGATTGGACGCCGCTCGAGTTGGCCGCACTCTGCGAGGAATACGAAGCACTCGCTGCACTGCGAGATTTATCAGTAGGTTTTCTCTTCGAGTCCTTAATTATTCTCACGCTCTCCTTAATCGCTCTGCTTTATTTAGGTTCAAGCAGAGTTGGCGCGACCACCCGCGACCACTTTCAAGCAAGATCTCGCTGCGTTGTACGACATGAAGACCTGCACCGATTGCGATCTGGTATTTCGCGGCTCTATTTTTCCTGTTCACCGTTCAATACTCTCATCACGTTGCTCGTATTTTCGTGATTTACTCGCCGGTTGTCCGGGTCTCGGTGCACGCATCTGCCTGGAGCTGCCCTCGTCGCCAATCGATGTGCAGATGTTCTCCTCGCTTCTGCGGTACCTTTACACCGGTGATCTGTGCCCGCACGATCCCAGTATAGATATCAGTTTGTTGCGTCAGTTAGGCGATGATTTCGGCACCCCGAATCCTTTGGAGCACGACTTGCGATACTTACTCGAGACCGGTGACTATGCCGATGCCGCCCTTGTCTTCACAGCCGAGGGCAATGATTTCCATCGTCCGGACTCGGGCAGTTCGGAGTATGGATTTCGCCCCAAATTGGAACTGCCATGCCACAAAGCGATTCTTAGCGCTCGTTCGACTTTCTTTAGGAATCTCATAGCGCGACGCACTCGCAACATCGACGAATATGCCGAACGCGCGTTGCACGTACCGACACGAATCGTTCTGGACGAGACCGTGATACCCAAGCGTTATGCTCGCGTCTTGCTGCACGCCATCTACTTGGATACCGTGGACTTGACGCTGATATTGCGCGGTGCTGGGTCGGGCAACTCGGCGGGCTCGCTGGGCGAAGTGCATGCGCTTACGAATACAGGGCGAGCGCGACCTACACCGCTGGAGGAGGCCATGGAGTTGTATCAAATCGGTAGGTTTCTTGAATTGGACATTCTAGCGCAGGGTTGCGAGGATTTGATACTAGAGTGGCTCTCGCTGGATACACTGCCGACGGTGCTGAAGTGGGGATCGCAGGTGAGCATACAATACACACATTTATCGTCAGTTATTGAAAACTTATTAACGCTGAATGTGTTCTCATATTTCGCAGGCTCACGGTTCCGCTTGGGTATTTCGGCAAGCTTGCCAATATTTGCGTGAGGAGTTCTCTGCCGTAACAGCTTCGCCCGTGTTGCATCAACTCGACAAAACTCAGCTGATACATGTGCTTCAGAGTAATTTTCTGCAGGCCTCAGAATTGGAGGTGCTCCAGGCTGTGCTTAAATGGGGTGAACAGGAACTCATCCGTCGCATGGAGGATCGGGAGCCGAACTTGCTCTCCTACACGGCTCATTCGGTGACCCGCAAAGGCGTCAAGAAGCGCGATCTCAGCGATGTTGAGTTGCGCGAGATACTCTCCGAGCTGCTGCCATTGGTGCGCATGGATCACGTTCTGCCCCCGCATAGCGAAATACTTAGCCAGGCCATACGACGCGGCTTGGTGAGTACGCCACCCTCGCATATGATTGGCGATGAACGTGAAAACTTACGTGTTAACGCCTGGATTAGGGGCGGCAAGAATCAGGGTCTGTTTGTACGACCGCGACTCTTCATGCCGTACTTTGAGGAAGTCAAAGCGTTGCTAGAAGATCGCATGGCTTCGGCACACCATCAAGTGGAACTCATGCGCATGCGTCGCTCACGCCATTTGCCCGACATACCCGACACGCTTTACATGGTATCGCGCATGAATGCTGCAGCAGGCAGCGGCGTTGATGCAGGCGGTGTGTGCGGCGGTGCTGAAAGCGTGGATGTGCTGGCCGCTGCGGCAGCAATACCACCACCCGATACGCAAACCATAGCCGCCATGCTTAAGCGAGAAATCAAACTGCGTCAATCACCCATGTGCCAGCGAGCAATTTCGCTGCCGCTCTCGTCGCGACACGAAATTAATCGACAGATCCGGCTGCGAGTTGTGCGCGAATTTAATATGCCAGATGCGGTCTCCGATTTGCTCGATAGCTCGCTGTTGAGCGGTCAAAGTGGGGCCACGCTGGACGATGCGGGTGTGGCAACTACTACGCAGACGGACGACTGCATCCTAGAGGATGATGACCAGAGTCCTCCGCCTTCGCCAGCGGCGACCACCGGATCGTCAGCGTCACGTCACGCCACCACAACGACATCGTCGCCATTTTTCAGCAGTGCGGTCGGCGTCATTTCCTGTGGCATCGGCGGCGTTGGCGAAATCAATGCACCACCCTGTTATAGTCGGAATTTAACATTTCCACGGCACAACAATGGTGTGGCGGCGTCAGGGGCTGGTATGATTGGCGTCGGTGCTTTAGGCGGAGTCGGCGCGATGCATACGAATTATGCGCGTCTTTCGGCGGCTGCACATCATCGCAGCGATCTGCCTGCCTTGATTACCGAGGGTGACTATCGTTTCCCGCACGGTGGAGTCTTGGGTGTGGATGTAGGAGCTGAGGGCGGCGGTGCTGTAGGCTGCGGGGCCGATGGTGGAGCAGGTCTTCTGTCGGATATGATGCCAGACGTGGCCATGGCAACGGCGTCACTCGGCCAACTGCATTTAGCAGGTGGAAACGCAGGTGTCGGAGGTGGTGTTGGTGTTGGTGGAATGGTTAACGGCGGTGGTGGTGGTGGCGGAGGTGGCGGTGGAGAGATGGCGGAAAGCTTGCAGTTAGATTTGGGTGATGGGCCAAGTCATAGTATGGGTGGAGCAGGAGGAGCATCAGGCACTGCTGGACCAATTGGATTACGTGGATTGCAGGTAAATCAACAGAGATTGCTTTTTTTTAGAAGATTTTCTGTAACTGCGATTATATCGATCTCAGTCATGTGCTTAATGTAAACTATACAGTGCTCATTGTTAATTATTCTTTATAAAATTGTCTTTTATAAAATTGCAGCATCAACTGCCACCAAGTAACTTTCATCATTTTATGCAGCGTTCGAATTCACCTTTTGATATGCTTCGGCAGGGCCAACATTCGCCGGCGCCGCCCCATCCTCCGCCTGGGACGTATAACCCCGGACCCCCCAGATTCTTATAGAGTTTGCGAGTGGCCCCCGATGAGGGCCTTTATTTTAGCATGCCTTTTTGAAATTATACCCCCGACCCTTAAAGCAAAGGTTGGTAAAGTTATTAAAAACGCGCTAAATAAATAAATTTTTGTTTTTAAATTTGTCCCCCACTCAAAATTCCAAATCAAGCTAAAATAAGGCGAAAAATGTAGTGATGCATAGAAAATCGAATATAATTGAATGGAAAAAGATATCTAAACTATTTTAGAGTTTACTGAAAAGATAATATAAATATTATCTTGTGAATTATAAGGCAACCAACAAATTAATGCTACAGTAATTACAATTCTATATAATTTTTTTGAAAAAAACGGAAAAACATATAAAGAAAAATTTTTTAAATTCAAAATGGAAAACAAACAAAAATATCAAAATGCGATAATATTTAAAAATAAGTATGTTAAATGCATTATTTAATTATAACAAAGAAAAATTATTAAATAGAAATGTATTTATTATTAATTACAAAAAAAAGCCAGACAAATTACAATTTCAAAAATAAACAGCAGAATATTTCAATATACATACATACATACATCCAGAAAGAAAGGAAAGTAAAAAAAAAAATAGTTATATAATTTCTAGTGGTTCGTAATTCATTTCAAAAGTGTTCCTGATCTCTTTCAAATAAAAGGTTTCTGTGAAAATTGAAATGTTTCTAAACTTCTATTTAATTATTTTCAATTCTCTGTTGATAATTTTTCTAATTGAATCATTGAAATTAAAGATTCTTTGCTTTCTGTGAGAAAAGAATATCTTCAAAAAGAGTTTGTCCAGCATCTTGTGATTTGTAATTATTTGGTTATTTGTTGCATTCAAATTTCTAAATTAAAATGTTTTAACATGTTTTCATTGAGTTCATGTTAACATTCAGTTATTCAATTCTTTTTTACGTTTCCTGTTTCAATACGAATAAAGTAAAATTGTTAAAGTGATTGTAAAAAACCTTTTCAGAAAATTAAATTAATTTTTTTGAAAAGAAGACCAAATGAATTACTTTCAAATTAAATCAATAAAAGACGCTGCAAATATTAGTACCGTGAACGGTAATAAAATCGCTGATTACGATTCGTTCTCGCCGTATAAAATATTTAATTTTTTATTTATCTTAATGTTTAATGCCAACAAAAGATTGGATTTATGAACAATCCAATCCAACCAATGGACTGTATAAAATATTTATTTTTTTCATCTTTTAGTTTACGTTAATGTAATTTTTGTAATTAGTGTTACTGATGAATTCCTTACATTTTTGTAGTTCTAGTTTTAGAAAGAATTATAGACTTATTTTTCGTTCTTATATCAACTTGTTCATATAATAATATAATTTACTCACTCACGCATCAATATAATTAGTTTTCTCCTCATCACCAAATAAACCAATAACAACAACTATTTATTATAAATATTATTGCCTACATTTTGTAACATACAAATTACTACATACTTAACTATGAAATACTAGCCGAATATAAATACGAGTACACATACATTAAAAGAAATTTAGTTGTACATTTTCACCATACCTAATAATTGTAATTAATGAATTCTAATTATAATAAATAATTTAAATATATTTATTTATACTGCTTTAAGATTATTCTTATTCTCAAATGATATTAATAGTTGTATTATAAATTACTAAAACAGAAAATAAAACGCCAGAAATAGAAACACTAAAATGTTTATATATTAAATTATACAAAAGTAATAAAATATTTGTCAAAACAAAAACAAAAAGAAAAAAAAAACAAACAAAAACAAAAGCACGGAAAAAGCGAAAAGATGCAAAGTTTATTCAATTGTATAATAAACAAAACAACATAATTAATAAATAAATTTAAAAAAATCTAAAAAAACAATTTACCATTTAAAAGAACAAAATTAAGTAAATACAAATGAACAGAGATAAAAACAAAGTTTCAAAGTGTTGTATTTAAAGATTAAATAAAATAAAAGAATATGAAATGTTTGAATGTGGTTTTAAATTTTACGAAACATCAAGATGGGTGGGTGACAATTAGGGTAAACCTAAAATCACAGGGCTAAATGGGCTATAGCCCCGGACGCAAGCCGTTTTGAGATTTCTCCGGTTTTGGAAATAGAGTTCACTTCACGCATTCAAAAAACGTCAAAAAATAAAACTGAAAAGCAATTTTGCATAGAGTTCACCTGTAAGTTCATTAAAAAAGGCGATTAATATTACGCTACGTAATTTAACCATCTTAGGCACAAATCTTAGACTCTATCACTGTAGTCTTTTGATTGACAAGATTTGACCCATTTTTTGGGACGTATGTTTTCTGTTGGGTTTGCGTTGAACTCGCTAAATATTTGCATAATGGAATCAACATACCTACCACCGATATCAGTAAAAATAGTTGTATTTAAAATAATAATAATCCAAATATCAATTATAATAAAATATAGAGTAGTAAAAGGTATGTATTTAAATATTAAATTCGCTTAATTTATTTCGATTTTACGAACGTCAAATAATAATGCATTTTAAATGGTTCAGGTACAGTACTAAGCAAATGCTTGAGATTTCGTTATTCGATTTCTTTATTCTTGAATTTCCAATCTAATTAATATTATTTATTATATTAGTTATTATAATATTACCAAACCTCCCAATTATTATTAATAATGTCATAAACAATTAAAAAATTAAATAATTTGTATTTATATGTAAACATACTGTTTTATAGAACTGTTGTATAAAACAGTTAGATTTTCTTAGATAATGTTAGATAAACAGAAGGAATTAAATAAATTAATTACGTAAATTTATTTAATCATGGCGTTTTCATTTGTATTATATTTTATTTGTAAAAATACGAATTTCTATAATATTTGGTTCAAACTTCTAAGTTGAGTTTCAAACCAAATGAATTTGGTTTCAATCGTTTTGGCTGTCGTCAAATAAAATTAATCTACATTCTATCAGAATTTAGAGAAATGAGAACGTATAAAAAAATATGTGTTCAAATCAAATTTTTTTAAAAAACAATTTTTATTGTAAGTTTAATTTTTATTTCTAATTCCATTTTATTTTTTCAAAAACTGAATTTTATAAATTTGGGAATTATAAATATAAATCATTGAAACTAGGTTTTATAATGAACAGTTGATATTGAAAATTATTATAAAAGATTATATAATTTTTAGTACTATGTAGTCAAGAATTTCTGATATTTAAGATTAAAGTTTTTCTTTTATTTATCTATTGAAATTTTTTATAATTTTTTAACCGCTGTTAACAATTTTTACATCTTGGTGGTCAAAAATAAAGCTTAGTTACTTCACTAATCTGGAATAAATCTATAAACTGTTGACAACTCTGTCCAATAACCGAATTTATATAGCTTATTTCCAATATATATAAAAAAGTATTTCCAAAGAGTAGTTACAAAAAAGAAAACGTGATTTTTTCTCGGTTTAACAATTCATTCGAAGCTCGAAATGGAAAAGTAAACTTTGCAGAGTAAAAGAAAGACATGCATTCATAGATACCTAAGATATGTATGGACATGCAACTGTTTGCATAAATACGTTTGTATAACAAATTAAAATATAATCAAAACCTAACACATCTCTGAAAATAGTATTGTTGTCAATAGACTTCCATTAAAAGTGAATTAAAAAACAAAAATCAAGAAAGCACAGACGCCAAATAGACACAAACACACGTCAAATGGATGGACGGAGGCAAGATTGAACCTATTTGAAGCTGCGCACATGTTTATGTCGAAGCTGTTGCAGTGTCAAGGTTGACGACAATAAAGCGTTTGCTGTAAACAAATGTAAACAAATGCAATTGAGCTGCAGAGACGATGTAATGTTGAAGTCAACAAAGCTAAACACACACACACAACAAACACAAAACTACAACAATAAACACTCTAAAATAATCATATTTTCTGTTTAATTAATTAAAATTCGTAGCAACGAAACAGCAAAGGCATTGAAAACCCAATCAAATTAAAAGAAAAGAAAAAAAGAAATATAAAAAAAGAAACCGTTATTAACATGTTGCTGCTACATGTTTAAACTCTACTAATTTCAAAACATTCGAAAACATTTAAAACATCAAAACATTCCAAACAGTTATGAAAACGTGGGTTTGCAATTCATTCATATTGCAGAGTGAGCTGCCAACAATTAAAAACATGTATTAATATATTGCAAATATCACCAGAAACATCACCAGCACACCAGAAACGTTAAGACCACCGCCGTCTCTAAACTAACGACAATAATAACAACAACAACTCTATCACATTTCGCGGGAAGTTAGCATTGACAGACGCTGCTGCCGCACTTGAATCCAAGTCAAGTCAATGCTTAAACTGATCGCCGTTTCCAGCTCAAGCTGCAGTTCGATTTAAATGCTGAAGGCGTTCGGTTTGGTGCAAATAAAGTAACGCGTGATAATAACAACAACAAAAACAGAAATCACTGCTAATAAATACAAATATTTCTATGGTTTATAAATATAATAAATAAAAATAAGAAAGAAAAAAAGGAATTCTGAATATTGTGCAAATGTAATCGATGCAGTATAAAATAAAGGAAAAAAAAAACGTTTGTTAGTTAATAAAGTTAACTATCTAGTTAGCTATGAATTCAAGTTTAGATGTTTTTTTCTTTAGAGCTAACATAATCCGCTTTAATCGCTGAAGATCGTTCTGTAGATTTGTGCATTTTTCATTAATAATATAATCGTTGTTATAAACTTTTGTACTTTTCAAAAATTACCCATATTATTAAAGTTGGGCATAAAATATGTTATATGAAATGCATAAATTGTTGTTGCCATTACTAATGCTGGCAGCATATGTTGCTGGCTCTGTTGTACGCGATCCTGCTTTTTCTGCATCTTCTTATCATCCTCCTTCTTCCTTGGCAAAGAATTCTATTGTGAATGATGAATTCGTGAGAAACAATAGATTTCCTGTCCTCACAAGAAGCGAATTCGATTTGTTTAGCAGCAGCATCGCTGAGGTGAAGAATGAAAACTGCGCCCAGGATTTAAACTCGACACTGTGGGGAATACTGAATGGTTATCGATGGGCCATTGCAAGTAAGAGTTTTTATTTAAATAAAATAAGTATTTTAAAAAAATAATAACTTAATAACTTTTAAGAGATTGCATCGATTGTGAAATCTATTTATTATACTTAGAGGAGATAAAAAAACTTTTAAAAAAAGTTAAGCCAGAATTATATATGTACATAAAAACATTAGAAATAACAGAAAATATTCCAAGAATGACTAATAATATTATGTAAATATAATGACAAAGAAAATATTGACATTTCTCTGCAGTATGTAACATGTTAGAGTCATGTTGGAGTTTAATATTACCAAGTGAGAGTGTTAACTTCGGCCTGGTCGAAGCTTATACACTCTACATCTGTGGGATAAATTTATAGTTGAATTCAGTGGCTGATCATGCCCATTTGGTTCCGATTTGTGGACCTATTTTCCCCTTATATATTAAATCTGAGAATAGAATTTAAATTTTACCTGGGAAATTCTGCTATCAACTCGGATGCAATAATATTGAACGAAAAGGAAAGGATATTAAAATAAGATATTAATTTCGAAATCTTTTTTGAATGTTCAACACTCTCAACGTTTTATGAACGTCTTCAAAAAGACTCAAAAATAAAATGATTGTGTACATCCATAAATATACACATTGCATTCATTACATATTCATATGTATTCATACAAAAGCAACAGTTATTTGAAATATCGTATAAGTTGTGAAAGAAAGTGCGAAAATAGCTGTTTGATTTTTTTTTCGAAATGATTTCGATTTCTCACATCATAAAAGATCTCCGACCAACTGACCTTGGGTCTAGTTTTTTATAGACTACCTGTATTAAGCCTACTGACCTGTTTCTGTCACTTATTCTGTCATTTATTTAGTTTTTGTTTGGACCCTTTTCTGGGTTTTTGTGTGTGTGTTTTTAATAAGCCGCTAAGAAATACTGTGATTCGACTGAATCATTATTGTTGTTGTTATAAACTACTTTTATAGTCATGTTAATAAGTTGAAATTTTAAAGAAAATAAAGACAAACACAGAGCCAAAGTCGTAGACATAATAAAACCTAACGTAACATACTAGTACGTAAGTATGTACGTATGTTTGTTGTGGCCAAAAGTAAAGGCAGACAACGTTTAAAAAGCCCTCTTTTATGGTAGACGGCGTTTAAAGGTCAATTATTCAATATTTTAACCCAATCATTTTATGTCTGTTTTTATAAGATATAAAATTCATGTATGTATGTGAATATTGTTATATGAATACGAAGAAGTTAAAGAAAGATAAATACAAATTTCCTTAATACAATATTTTGTAATAAGTTTGAAAACTAGTTTTAAATATGTTTGTATTTTTTTTTTCGTTGGTATGACAAACGATTTTGTCAACCACTTTCATTAGTGTCTTTAGGAGTGACTTTATCAATGACGTAAAGTTTTATGTAAATATTTACGTACTCTTTTATACTCGCACTAAGCGATATTTTTTTTATAACTTGTTTATTGATTATGATGATGCTTATAATGATGCTTATGATGATGCTTATAATGATGCTTATGATGATGCTTATAATGATGCTTATGTTTATGGTTATGATGATCGTTTTGATGATGATTATGATGATACTTATGATAGTGCTTATAATGATGCTTATGATGATGCTTATAATTATGGTTATAATAGTGCTTTTATGATGTTGTTTTTGTTTTATATTGTATATTATGCTGTAGCGTATAATTTGAATTAATATCTACTACAAAGTTAGACTGAATCTAATACACGCAGTATATTCTCTATAATATCTATAATATCACCAAATAATGGGGGTGGTACTCCTACTTGAATATATCCTGCCCTGTTTTAGGTCCCATGCTACTGATGCGTTAGTTTAGTTTTTCTCTCTAAAGGCTGCAAGATGCTATAAGCATCGTTCACCAGAGTTTATAAGATTGTAGGGATTCTGTTGGCAAGGCTTTAATACTCTAAGCCTTTTGACATTTGTGACAGCTGCTTTTCTTCCTGACGCTCTTGCTTTTGTATTCTTCTATTGATTAGAAGGATTAATAAAACCCCGTGTACTAAAATACTAAATATATTATATTATATCGAGTCTTCATATGTTTGAACCGATATGAAAAGCTTTTTGTGTGATTGCACGGGATCATAGTTTCTGATGTATTTTAATTATTATTACTTATTTCCATTCTTATACGTATAATTAATATAATATAGTTCATTGTAATGAGTTACAATCGTAACTCGTGAGATCGTAATAACAAACTAGTTTTTGTATAAAACAGACTCGTATTCGCACTCATCTATGTATGTATGTCTAATATATGTAGGTAAATAAGTATATAATATATATGCTTGTACATATGTATATCTAAAAAATATGCACATAATTTAATAATTTGATAAATAATGCCAACTTAAGTTGAGGTAACAGAACTTTACAGACACTCGTATCGCATTCGAGGTTGTTGTTTACATTCCAGTGATTGAATCTATAATTTAATCAATTATTTTATATATTGTATAAAAAAATAGTCACTAATTGTTTAGAAAACAATAAACTTTGATTGTATTTTGATAGATTGAATATCTTTGATGATATTTAAACACCAATCTGATGTAATTTAAACGTCAATCGGATGGTATTTAAGCGTCAATAGATATGATGGAACTTCATGTATTCTACTTTAAATGAATTTAATTCATTTTTATGGAGGAATTTTTCTGATTTTTCTTTTGAAAATATATTATAAATATTTGAAAAATTTCCTGTTTAAAAAGTTTCTTGTTTAATTAGTTTTTTCCCCTCTTTTTTTAGCATTATTTTCTTCAAATATCATTTGTTACTCGCTGTTGTTGTTTACGTACATATTATTCTGTACTGTCGTTTACTGTTACAATATCTTGTAAGGTTTGTAATAGATTCGATTTTGTTAAATTTAAATAGCTAACTAAGTATATTGACACTTCACTATAACAGTTTTCTAGATCAAATGATGGCCACTTAGAAGTACATTTATTTGAGTATATTTATTTTACTTTAGTAACAGTTTAATTTAGTTCAAAATACATATTTAAAGTATCCAAATATTAAGTATGTATTACTTAAGTGAATATATGTATTATATTATATGTGTGATGTATTTGTTCGGCTCAGCATTTCATTTGCAACAGGATTTGAACTAACAACTTGACTGGCAGATCGTATAGCTATTTCTATATTACTTAAGTATAATATTAGTCTAACTTTCAAAGCTCAAAAGGATTTCTTGGATGAAGTCACTTGAAAATTATTAGACTTTTTATAAACTTTTATAATTTTAGACTATTTATAATTGATGTGAACAGCCGTCATCATCATTTCGATATTCATCAAGATTTAAATTACTTTCTTCGATTCGTAGCTAACAGAACAAAGATTAGCAGAAAAAGAAAGCCTAGCCTCAACGCTAACCAATGAATCAATCTAATATTTTGTATAGCGTTCTTTGATAGTTCTCTATAATAATAATATAATAATGACATCGTAGTAGCTTAATTATGCTAAATTCATTACTTTAAATGCACGTCGTTACCAAAAGAATAGATTTATGGTTATTAATCTCATACAAATTTAGACTAAATAGAGATAAATTTATCACACATCCCTCCCATCCATTCCTTTTGATAAAGTCTAATAATATTTACGTTGATTTAAGAATATGACAAAAACATGTGCTAACAGTTTTTTAATTAAAAAAAATCAAATTGAAAATATTATTGGTTATATAGTTTATATATTTATTTCCATACAGTTAATCTTTTCTAAGAATTTACATTTATTAATGTAATTAATTATGCCATAAAGTTTTTAATTTAATTAATTTAAATATAATAAATGAAATTTATTGTGAAATTTTCCACGTGAAATAAACAATAACTATAAATTAAAAAAAATCCGTTATAAACGTTATAAAATTAAGTGCTATAAATCCGTTAGCTATGCTAATTAAGACTAATTTTAAAGCACATGCTTTTTTTCTGCGAACTTTAACTAAGTGTCTATTAATAATGAGATAACAAAAATCCGCTTTAATTTGATGGCAACTCAAATTCATTGCATTTTAACCTGTTTGATTTAATAAATTCTAATAAATATTGTAGATAAAGTCGTTGGTGTCATATTATTATTATACGAGTATAATATCGGTATGATTATGTAGTTTTATATAAGTTTTATTTTCTAATTAAAGTTTTAGAAGCTTAAGCTATAGTTTTATAAGTTGAGGAGTATATTAACTTTGCCATTTCAATATTTTGAATGGTGTATGACGTAATGTTTAAGAATGCGAAGAGGGGAAAATTGGTCAACAGATTTTATCTAAAAACAGCTAAAACTAAAGCGATACATGTTCTGGAAATATATCAGAATAAGAAAGCCTTCAAGTAGCTTATGAACTTCCACATGATTGTTGAAATGATTCATGTGATTTCTTTAATATACAGAAATACATCTACATACATATTTAATAGAAACTACTACTGAAAACTGTCAAGAATTAGAAAATGTATACATTATTATTTATGTATTATTATTATTATTCCTTTATAAATATATTATTATTATGTATACTAATTAGTATGAATTATAAAACTGATTATAATCAGTAACACAAAAAAAAACGATTCTTTTCATAAAAGTTATTTTCCAAAACGTTAGAAATTCTTCATCGCTCATAATAAAAAATAATAGTTAAAATAATACTAATGAAAAAAAGCAACTAATAATAAATCAAAAAATTAACGAATAAAGATTTAAGAAGCACAAAAACAAAACTGTATAAAATAATAGCGAATTTGGTAAAAGAATGAAATATTTGCATCACGTAGCATATAAATTAGGAGAACTGTCCGATAGACATACCGACAGTCTGTCTGAGTGTCTGTATATACTCTCTGTCTAGTGGACATTTGCAATTAAATGGATTATATCCTCCTCGAGCTACAAAAAATCAAATTATTCCATCGATCTTAAATCTAAATCTTAAATAAGAAGTGTTGTATAATTTAAACAATCAAATGAAAGAAGGAACGCATAAATAAAAAATAAAATAAACAATAAATGCGAATGCAATAAAAAAGGAATCTTATAGAAAAAGTAATGGATTTCACAGTTAAAATATATTAATATAAAATGTAGCTGAAAAAATTAAGTATAAACTGCGATTTGTGATGTGTCAACAGTGAGTTATTAAATGTCATTTGTATTCATTCTGTCTTGATATATGTTTGTATATATGCATGTACATTATTGTATTATATTGTGCAATAATATATTTTAGCGAAAAATATCCATTAATTTGTCATTCTATCTAAAAGATTGTTGTTGTGAATTAAATTGATTCATATGATTCAAGTTCTTTGAATGATTCAAATGTTTCAAGTGAGACCTACAAAATATTCAACATACAACGTTGTTTGAAGGGATGGAAATTATTTAAATTCATTAAAATAATTCATGTAAGTTTAATAATAACTGATTCAAGCAATTTAAATGTTTCAAATGATTCAAGTGTTTAAAGTTGTCATTGAAATGATTAATTTCATTCATTAATTCATTGTTTGATTCAGTTCGTTGAAATTGATTCAAATGTTTGAAATCAGTTCGTTCAATGATTAAATTCAATCAAATTATTAATGTAATCGAATTGTTTCAATTGATTCAAGCCACTGAAATGATTCATATGATTCAAATGCTTCATTCGATTTGTGTTGCAAGACCTTGAAATGATTACTTAACTTTAATTCAAGTGGTTTAATGTTTTTCCAAATTCCAAGTTCAGTTAATTGTAATTCCGTCATTACATAATCAATCTCTGTCTAATCAACTCAGTAGCGTTCACATTAAAATTACTTCCCTTTCAGGCTTCGATGGGAATAATGATAGTTTTCTTTTTTGAAAACTTCTCAAATTACTTAATTGTTTTTGAGGTCATGATTTGAAACTGGTTTCATCCATTTACTTACATACGCTTAGTTAGTTAATCAAAAGAGTGTATTAAATCATTAAAATAATTTGGCTCATGGTCGATCTGCACATTTGTAAATACGCATTATTTTGTAATCGTTAAAAGAAGTGGTTTTCTTGTATGATCGACAATCAACAGAGGAAATAAAAAGCCAAACAAATTGCAAATCTTTTGTTGACGGAAATTATTATCATCAGACGAGTTGTCTCATTATCGTAACATGTCATATAACAACTTTCTTAAAAGCCTCAATCAATGGATTGTCGATATTTTAAGGTGCGTTACTCTGCTTTAATTGGAAGTCAATGTTTAATGAGTGACACATTAACCTGGATGTTACAATAATCTATGCAGTGTCTATTATGAATTACATTACATAACATAAGAGTAACACAACACAACACAACTTAGATACGGTTTATACAGTAAATAGTTCAGATTTTCCTGTGAATATTTTTTTAAGTTTCTTTTTACAGATAAGTAAATTGAAATATTCGTAGAAACGGAAAGAGAAGAGACGACTAATGGTCCATTATTGACTTACCGTAATCGTTGCTAAACTGCAACGGAGAAAAGAAAACAGATCACAAAGAAAGAAAAGTTAAACAAAAAAATATGTACTCTTATTTATTTGTTCTGTAATTTAGATCTAAACGGTTTGTTTTTTTAGTCTACGTTTATTATTATTATTATTACTATATTTTGAAGTGTTTACAGAGATTAATACAAATATTGTATGATAATGTTTAGTACAATATTACAATATTATTTGTGAAAATAGCTTTGTTTACTGAAATACATACAAAATGTGACATTTCAACAGATGATAAATAAATAATCAATTTCTAGACCACTTCTTATCGGTTTAAAGTAGATCATCTTTGAATCTTAGAAGAGTTAAGAACGTAATTCGAAGGGAAAAGGACTTCGATATGAAGAATTCGAAGGATTTGTTTGATTTTTCGAAAGATGTTGAAATATCAATATTACGTCGTTTCATAATAGTTTTGATGATTTAAATTGGATGATATTTAATAGAATTATAATGCTGGTAGCTAATATTTAAGTTTTGTAATTTTGTAAAAATATTTCCAGTGTACGATGCAACTGTTAAATCAGCTGTTGGCATTGAAAGTGGTATGAGACATCAATTCGGCCACTACGATGAGTGTTTAAGCCAGAAGAAATACCAAAACGAATACGAAAATTACAGTCTAGATGACAGCTCTACGAAGAAGTCAGTACGTGCTCAATACTGCTTGATAAACGTGACCTTGGATGGGTTGTCAACGCACGGTATAGCTTCCAGGAAGAAACAAGTTAGTACACATGTACATATGCATGCATTTATAGAGCGGAAGAAGATTCGTCATATATAAAAACTATTTTAATATATCTTTTATTATATTAAATGATTACAAGTTATTACATTTAGTTATTAGTCTAGTAAACTAACTAAACACCAGTGACAAGTAACAACAGATTAGCTACAAAACATCAACAAGAATTATGTATATTTTAGAGAATTAATTATCGTTGTTAGCATTTATTGTAATCTCTATATAGATCTCGATCTAGTTGAATCTTTAATGTTTGTATTGTAGTAATGTCATGAGTAATCATTGAAATCGGTAGATCTTTTCTTTGGATGTTAAGGATAAAAGATCTGATCCGTTGTCACTCTTCCATTTGACATTTCGCTACGGTTCATTGTCCATTATCTATCTCATAAGTTAATGAATTGAAATTCGTTTAAAACCATTTATTCGTACTGATATCTGATATCTACGATTGATAGACTTGATTGACCAGACAGACTTCAATCAGACCAGAGAGACTTTATATATAACGCTAGATCGTATATAAAAAAAAACCCCCATTAATTCCATAAAACGATGTGGCATTAGAAGTCTATGGACATATTTATAGGTGCTTCTATTCGATATAATTCCATATATGATATATATATTTATATTTCTAATGTACATACATATGTAAATAATAATTACTTTATATTTTAAGCGTAACGGAGTAATTTGAATACGAGGATTGACTACTGATATCATAATATTATTCAAATAGTTTGCGAAGAATTTATTTTTTATATTTTTTCCGGAATGGTTCATTGAACGACTGACTGAGTGACTGACTGTAATGTGTAATCTGGCGAATGTGTGTGTGGAATGAACAATCAATATACGGATATGTATTAAATTACAATATAGCCAAGATCAAAATTAAATATCAATTAATTATTTATTTAACTGAGCTATCATTTAACTATTGTATATAGTATGTAAATGTACTTACATATATACGAGAATATGTATATTATGATTTAAAATAAATTTGAAATAATGTATTTAATGTATGTAGAAATACATATATGTATACATATACATATATGTATACATATACATATATGTAGTGCGACACTCATATATGTGCGACTGTAGTGTACACTCGCATATACATATAAGTGCGAGTGTATCGATTGGTTTTATTTGAATTCTTCTTTTTGCGTCTACACAGCTAACTAATCAAACGATTGCTTACTGGGGCGCTTGTATTCCGGCCAGCTGCAGCGCCAACGATGTTGCAATATTTATGAGGAATTTTCTGCAGCGACCTGTCGCCGTCGATTCGGCGAACTGTGACATATACATGACACAGCTACATGTCACAAATGATATGTTTAACTATGCGTAAGTATGATCGGACTCTCTTTCATTCTATCGATTTATGATTATCAAGATTATTATGATGATCATAAAGGTCATGACAATAATATATAATATCAATTGTGATATAATACCTAGGAGATCATTAAATCGAAATTAAATTAAATGAATTCATTAGTGAAACCTTAGAATTTCGATAGTATAGAGTGTTTTTCATGTTCCATGTCTTTGGTTTTGTTTTCACTACGTAAAAATAATATATTCTAATAATAATAATTCTATCTATTAATTATCTGGTCAGTTTGGTGATATGTTTCTTTGTGTTCCTGGCTGTAATGAGTACCGCGTACCACGCCTATCTTCTCTACACTCGTGACGAAGAGACAACTAAGCCGAACGCTATCCTGAACAACGAAATCTTGAATATGGCTTTGATATCCTTTTCGATTATAGGTACGACATTCAAACATATCTATGATCGTTTAAAATTGCATATATTCCCGGTATATTCCCATTTGCAGAAAATACAAAAAAGCTATTTCAAGCTAGTAAAGATCAACTGGGTCTCAACTCGATCAATGGAATCAAAGCGATCGCCATGATTCTCATACTGGCCGGTCATGCGCTATCATTTATCTATGGTGGACCTGTTTACAATGCAGAATTCATAGACGAGGTAAATATGCGATCTATACAAGATTGTTGTTGTTGTTGTTGCTTTTGTATTTCTTGATATGATGCAACAAGAACATGTTGCTTAATTATTTCAATAAATTTCGATTTCCTAACATTTTTGGTAGTTAATTTAGTTGTTTTTTTTTCTCTCGCCAGCAAATCAAGCTACCGTTTTTCGGTTTCCTAACCAATTCTTTGCTATTTGTGGATACTTTTTTGTTATTAAGCGGTTTCTTGTTTTGCCGCATTCTGTTGATCGCCTTGGAACGTCGACGCGGCAAAATAAACGTTCTAGTCTTATATGCGGCTCGCTATATTCGCCTCACACCAGCCTACATGGCAGTCATTGGCTTCTATATGACGTGGTTTCCTCATGCCGGTGACGGTCCAATCTGGCGACAGCGTATCGAACGAGAGCAAGAACGCTGCTCGGCTTCATGGTGGCTAAATATATTGTACATCAACAATTATATTCAGACAGATAAATTGGTAAGTACGAGTAGCAAGGATGCTATGGGAATAAATTGATTGAACTATGTATTTCTCGATTATGATCCATCTTTTCAGTGCATGTTTCAATCTTGGTACCTGTCGGTGGACTCACAGTTATTCTTCGTAGCGCCGCTGGTGATATTTTTCCTATACAAATCGCGAAAACATGGACTCCGCTTTTTGGTAGCGTTGGTAGCTTTAGCAGCGATGATACCGTTCTTAGCTACATATATAAACAAATTTGATCCGACGTTATTGGTTTATGCAGAGTAAGGAACTGAAATCTTTCTTCTTTCTCATTCTTTTGCATATCTGTCATTTATTCTTATGATTCTGTGCAACAGTGAAATAAACGATTTGGGCAGCAACACTTTCTACATTGATTCCTACATAAAGACACACATGAGAGCATCTGCCTATGTTGTGGGTCTCCTAACCGGTTACCTGGTCCATGTTATGCAAGAGAGAGGGTATATTTGTTGCTGTTATTCTGCTTCTTATTCGTATTCTAAATCATTATCTTTTAATTGTTTCCCAAAATAGCACAAAACTATCAAGTTTCGTTGTTCGTCTCACATGGTTAACTTCTAGTGCAGTGGGTGTGACTTCAATGTTTTCGATCTGCCATTTCTATGCACACCCCTTTAATAATCTGGAGAGTACCTTGTATGCCGGCTTCCATAAATTGTGCTGGAACGTCTCAGTAGCGTGGCTGGTTGTGGCCGCTACAACCGGGCATGCGGGTTGGCTGCAGCGTGTTCTTAGCAGTCGCCTCTTCGCCCCCATCAGTCGACTCACCTATTGCGCCTACCTGTGTAATGGCCTGGTAGAGTTGTACCACTCGTCGCGGATTCGAACGCATAGCTTTTTGGGCTACACAAATCTGGTGAGTGTGACTGGAGTGAAGTAATCTGTCAAGTCCTCTAATATCTATCAACACTTGTGCTTCAGATAAATGACGTCCTCAGCCATATTTTGGACACGTTCGCATTAGCTTTTGTCGTCTGTCTGCTTTTCGAGTCGCCCATTCATGCACTGGAGCGAATTCTACTGCGAAATGTTGGTCATGGTCAACAGCAGGAGCGGAAGAGAGCGAAGGAGGGGGCCGAACACGACACCTCGAGCCACACACCCAGTACTTCCGAAGAGCAGATGGCGTAGAGTCAACGAGTCCCACCCGGATCGGAATCGCGTTGGTTCTTACCGAACCCTCTTTTCCCCTCCTTCTCTTCCCATTATCCTCACTCCCTGTACATCACTTGTGATACCCTTAAAGTTAAGATGAAGTAAGTAACGAATAACGTGGTTGGTTTAAAAAAGAAATGGAAAACTTGCCATGCTTTTGTTTTGTGTTTTTTCAATTCGTATTTTATTCGTAGGTTTATGTTTAGTTATCGTTTTCTCATAAACTTGTCAAATTATCAGCGCATTAACTTAAATAATAATCAAAATGTATTCTATATATAGGTATTAATTTAATATAAAACCTGGAACTAAATTATTTTAAATTAAATCAAAGGAAAGTAATTATTAAAGTTTTGTCAAAATTGTGTTGTTTAAGATCAATTATTTAGAATTTATGTACATCAATGAAACATTAAGTAAGATAATATAAATATGTGAAAAAATAAATTATGAATTATAAAGTAAATGTGCTAAGAAAAACCATGTCTTTTCAATAAAATCCTGTCTGTCTGATCTGCTCTCTTCAGTTACTTTCAGTCCGTTCTCACTTCGAATGTTTTCCTATATCTCTCTCTCCAGCTCTGTTTGTTCTTCTCTTACAGTTCAACTGATTTGCTAATTTAGTTAGCTTAACTAACTCCATCTCTTTCTTTCAGAGCAGATTTATGTTTGATAACGTACGAGTATAGTATAGTTTAGTTGATTTTTTGGGTTTGGTCTCAATACCTTCTCCGGTTTCTCCCTCTTTAGTTTTCACCACTGGTTGGTCTCCGTCTACGTGTAACAGTTGATCTTGACACTTGTTCGTTTTCTTGGGAGGTCGCTAATGGTGCTGGTTCTGGTTGTGGTAGTGGTATAGATGTTGTAATCGAAGCGGGAGAGTCGGGCCTTCGTTTGATTTCTTCGTTCTCATCAATGTCATCCTCTTCATCATCTTCTTCAACAGATTTTTCTAAATCTTCTTCAGGAGTTTTAATTTCTTCAACTTCTTCTTGTTGTGGTGCTTCGTTTTCACTGTCTTTTAACGCTTCAATTTCTTCTACTTCTTCAATCACTTCTTCAACTTCCTCCACCTCTTCAACCTCTTCAACCTCCTCCACCTCTTCAACCTCCTCCACCTCATCAACTTCCCCCTCTACACATGCTTTTTTGCCTTCTTGACTTACGCTCCGCTTGTGTCTCAAAATCGATCTCGCTTCTTCTTCTTCCTCGGGATCTGTTGTCCAAATTGAATCCGGTTGCTCTCGCGTGTCACAAGCAACATTTTCACCACGTTCTTCCGAAATATCGCCTTCGGATTGTTCAGTGCCTGAAAGTGTAACCTCCTCATCATCCTGCACTACCTGAGACACCCGTTCCGCAAAGATACGTTCCACCAGCAGACGTCGTATATTTTGGGCTGGTACATCAATGAGAAAAGCCAAAACGGTACCAGCGATAATAATCCAAATGATTTCATAAACATCAAACTGCAATTAAAAGGATGAGTTTATAAGAGAGAGGATGAGGATAATATAACATCGACAACAACTTACCAGATTACTAAAGTGGTACCTGCTGGCTTCTCGAACCGTCGCCGTGTTGTAGAGGACCACAACGTATGCGGCCAACTGAGTGGGAAACGAGATGCGCGACAGAAACACAACCAGACGCGCAGAGCTGAGTTTGTGCAGCAACGACTGATCATCACGGGGATACATAAGAACCACCCAAGCCAAGGATAAACCTAGCAACAAAGGACTCCAGGAAGAGTAGACTGCAGCTTCGTTGGCCGAATAGATGTAATCTGTGCGCGCTCCCCCAGATGGAGCCCAAAAACACCAGATGATGCTGGCCACGGAGAGCAGCCAACCAAAGGGCTCAAGTTTCGAAGAGATGCCCAACTCGCCCGCTTGTGTGCGCTGCAGGATACCAGCGCCAATACCCAGAAGATAGGGTGTGGCACGACTGATGGGCGAGGAATAGAGTACGTTGGCTGTGCGATAGAATTTGCTAATGCTGCGGTAGGAAGAAAGCGAGAGAGGGAGAGGAGAGAAAACATAAAATAAGCAGTATCAAGATGATGTCAATACCGACTTCATTCCATGAAACCAGGTAACTGAGAGATGTTCACGAGTGGTACGCGAGAATCTGGCCGCAACCGACATGGCATGAATGCCGCCGTAGATGAAGAATCCTGCATCGGAATCGGTGTAGTAGAGCCATACTATGAGAGGTCCCAAAATATACAGTTGCATTTCCAAAGCCAACTGAAGGGTCATGGGAGAGCACTGCAAAGAAAAGGGAAGAATAGAGAGAGAGAGAGAGAGAGAGGTAGAGAGAGAGAGAGGGTGAAAGGGAAGAGTTACATATTAAACAACTTTTATAGGGTTTAAAGATATATAGATGAAAGTTAGAAAGTGGAAGATGAAGTCATTGTTTTCAGTTTCCATTTGAAACGCTAAATAGAACAACAAATTACCGTTTCCTCAACATTAATAGCATTTTGGACGCTGAATACATTCCGCCACATTTGTGCCTCACAGAGATGGGCTTGTTGACCTATTATTTTGTGCCACAATGGGCCGGTTCCAAGATGTGGCAGTAGCCATGTTTGAAACAGTAAAACAAGATAAACCGTGGGCAGATATCTAGAAAAAAAGAATGAAGACAGATTAGATCAGCAACTTACAGACTCTAAAAGAAGAAGTGGAACAACAGTTAAGTTTGCAATCAATTACCGCATTATTTTCGCTGCAAATCGCTTGAGAACATGTATGAAAGTGCGTTGTTCAATTTCCTCGGTCAGCTGAGAAGCTGAGAGGAAACCACTGACCATCAGCAAAATGTCGCTGTAGATCATCGGCGATCGGAAAAGTATGCTTAAGGGATGGCGGACAGAGTGAACAAGTCGGTCGCGATTTGTGATTGGCAGGTGACCAATCATCAGGTACTTGAGACACATGTAAAGCATTAGGGTGGCGCTGAGCTTGAGCAGGTGGACGACTGGGAACTGCAAGTCGTGGCGTTCCGATGATAACAATTCGCATAGAGTACGACGTGGAGAGAAGGATCTGAAGAGCTCACTTAACAGATACTTCAAAGAGGTTGGATCTAAAATTTTAAATTGTTTAGAAAGAGAGAGAGAGAGACAGAGCGTAGACAGATAGTGTACCAGTTGAGGTCTCACAATCCCCAGATTCTGGAGACTCTTCGTTTTCCGGTGTTTCCTGTTCTTGTTCCAGCTCCTGATCACTTTTACTTTGTGCTTCTGTCGAGTCTCCATCCTCTTCTGTTTTTGCTACGAATAAATTTTGTATAAAGCTCCAGAGACCCGTCCAGTAATCCGCCAACAACGAAGCCGCCAGAAGAAATAAAAGACCTCCAATCCAGAGACTACATAAATTATACAAAATAGTATACCTTCAGTTTTCTTTTCTTCTCACTCACATGGTCACTCTAATCATTTTGTTGTCTTCGGCTTTGAGCAGCTTGACGAAGCTGCTTCGTTTACTCTGCCTCGTATAGCAGTCGTTATCGTTGACCTCGATGCGGAATTCGACTCCGGTTACATTGTAGGGCCTCAGATCATTTTCGATCATCTCCTGCACCACGCTGCCCGTGCACAGGTTCGGAATACAGATGCCCCAATTGGCGACCGTATAACGGGGCACGAAGTGGCTTGGCTACGGCATCGAAAGATAAATATACATCATGTGAGAGCAGTAAAATGGGAATCGATAGTTACGTTTCCCAGATGACTGTTCCAGAGAGCCCTTCCTTGAGCCATGTATAGCGGCACTTTAAGCTCCGGCGACGCGGTCTGCGCTTCGATGTGTGCCATGCAGTATTTGCCTCGGATGCGCACCGACACCTCTGGCGTAACTTTGACCACAGTCTTCACCTGAGTGCAGAGGTCAAAGTCACCGAATTGATTGATGTTGCCGCGCAGGAGACCCGAAGAAATTTTCCCCGTAGCATCGAGCACTGAAAAAGGACAGAGGTCAGGAGGAAAGTGCTTTTAGATTTACATATTAAAAAGAGCAACAAGAATGTGTAGAATAAGGTGCGTATGAAAAACCTACTCTGCAGCGTCCATAATTTGTTGCCTCTCAGTTGACGGTGAAATATTTGCATCTGCCGCTTGCATTCGATGTCACTGACATGTGAGGCGTTCACGACGAACCCCGGCAGCGTGTGCAGCAGTGATTCGAAGTGACTCTGGCTGATCGGTTCCGCAGCAGCTGCAGAGCCGCAAGTCGCATCGGTGCCAGTATCACCGCCGCGACTTTTCGCCGTACGACGCGGCTTGTCTGATGGTTTCAATGAGTTGTCAAAAGGGAAAAAACTGTTGAAAGGCCAACGATTCAGGTAGGACAACCAGCCGTCAGTCGGTGGCGGTGATGTTGATGGTGCTGATGAAGATGAAGGTTTGGAGGCGGCGCCAATTTTGCCAGTCTTCTCGCCCAACCATTTGAGCCAATCAATTATGCCATTCGTATTGGCGACTTCTTTAAGGGCATCAGCATCATTATCATCCTTTTCATCATTATCGTAATTTTTCTTATTATCATTATTTTTATCGTTTTTAATAGACATTTTTTCTTTGTCTTCTTCGTCTGCACCAAACTTAAATAAGCTACTAAAACTGCTAAAAACTGTGCCAAAAAGTGTGTCTTCCTCTGCTTTGCTTGCATCTTTTGCTTGAATCTTTTTTCTTGATTTCCCAGCATGCATGATTATATCAGCTTTATTGTTGTCTCTCTGCGCTCGATGCACGCGTTCAAATTCAAACTCTTCATCTTCATTTGTGGTGCTGCTGATAGCAGCGCGGCGTGCATGACGTTTGGCTGCAACAACCTCGTCATTGTCGTCGTCATGATCAACAATAACAGTCTTCTTACTTTTGCTGTTGTTATTATTTGTAGTGCTCTTTTTATTGTTGTGATCTTGCTCATCATCTTCATTGCCATCATCGTCATTATTATTATTATTACTTTTATTTTCCTCTTCTTCTTCTTCATCTTCTACAGAGATGCGTTCAATTCTGTGAAATTTAAATTTCTTTTCTGCTAATCCACGTGATCTTTTCCTTATGGCTGCCGTCTCCTTTTCACCACTGCCGCCAAGGAAACTTAGTTCGAGTGAGGCGTGCGGAAAAGAGAGCAAAACCATGAGCACAGCAAACACCAGACATTTTCTATTAGCTGTTGTCGTCATCATAGCAGCTGTGATGTTGTGTTTTATTTTTTAACAAAAGTTAGCACATGCCAAATTCTTGTTGATGTTGTTGTTCGTACAGAAATATTTTATGCAATTCTGTTCAGTTGTTGTTGTTGTCGTCGCGTTATTTTTCTAGTGTTGTCTGAATTGTTTTGGTTGATTTTTTATTTCAAAACCATTTATTTCTGATTTATTTTCATGTGATTTCTTTTAATACTCATATTAATATTGAATTAAATTCATAAATATTATAATTAACACTGAAATTCATGTATTAAGTTATTTAAGATTTATTTGTTTTCATTTTGATGCGGGCATTTTTTGTAAAAATGGCTTTTCTTTAATTTGAATTTGATTCGTTTTATTTTAATAATCTTTTTAAATTAAAATTACACAATTTTCTTTTAAATATTATTCCTGAAATTCATTCATTTGGAAAATATTATCTTTTTTAGTAGTAATTTAAAAATTTTTATCATTTTGCTTGCAACTTTTTTAAAATTTTCCTCTTCTTCTAATATTTATTTTTAAACTAATTTTGTTTCCACATATAAACTGTTCTAATTTTTAAATTCGTCTCTTTAGGCTTTTATAACAATTATTAGTATTAATATTGCATTTTATTTACTTTCTTCGTCACGCTCATTTTAAGTTATTCCGCAATTAATTTCTTTAGATTTTCTGTTTTTTTAATTGAATTAAAATTTCTAAAAATATTCGCTAAAATTCTATATACAATTCTATATACAATCGAGCTCTCTGAAGCGCACAAACGGTTTTTTTCTTAGCTGCCTTGTCGACTCTCCCGTGATTACTAAATGCAGCATTTGTACAATTTTCATAAATTTCCTCAAAAATTTGAAGATTTTTTGTGCTCTCAAACGATTGACTTTCGGGGAAATTATTTTTAGAAAATTATGCTCGAATCGCCTAAATTTATTCAGCGAATGAATGAATGGGTTCGATCGAACTCATTCCAGACCTGGGTCACTGGAAAAACTATTGCGAAATTTATAAAACATCCATAATCCATGCAATGTGTGTTTTTATTAAAAATTCATACATTAAAAAACACAAAACTCATTCCATAAATATTTCAGACAAAGCAAACGAAAAGAAATGAAAAAAACGCAATACACATAAAGAAATGTTATGCTCACTGCTTCGATGATATCGATCAGTTTGAGGGCGATCAAGATCAGTACAATGATAAAAAGATACAAATTCAATTTGCACGAAAAAACATTTATAATGAATAAAGGATATGTTGAAGAAAGCTGCCAACAATTCAGTTGGCTTCATTAAAGTTTGGTGAAGACTTCATTTTGGATGATTCGAATTTTCCACAAAGCTGATCTGCATCAACTGTTGTCGTTTTTGGCTTCAACCCGCCATCAGACGCTTCTGCTGCTGCTGATGCGATTGATGCTATTGATGCTGACAAAGTGCAGTGTGGTTGTTGCTGTTGCCGTTGTTTTATTTGTACGGGTTTTTCTTGATCTTTGCTTTTAGTTTCATACTGCCGCTGTGGTTGTTTGATTGACACCGAATACGGATAACACGAGACCCAAATCGGCGGAATCATAATGCGCTGTGCAGGATGATAGTATTGAGTGCTGCCGAATATCACATGACTGAGTATGTTACTCTCGACGAAACGCGACTGGGTCAAAGCAATCGGCAGCAATTTCAACGTAATATACGAAAGTCCCTCGAAGCCGTTAGCGAATGATGAGATCGGAAATGCTGTGTACGGGCGAGTTGGTAGCATGCTGTTGGTGCCCGTCGATACAAAACAGAGGGCCAGTACAATTTGTGTGTCATTGAGATCATACTTAAGCGGTGCTTTGTTGCGGTACTTCGGCATTATTGTGCCGAAAATACGATTGGTCAAGGTGACCCAGCTCTGGAGATAAGTGCAGACAGTATGAGCGCGAAAGGATTCCTGATAAGCTTTGATTAGCATATCCTCGTTGGCGTTGGCAAGCAGAGTTACGCCCCAAGTAAGATCAATGATTTCATTCAAATCGAAATACATATCCGTCGGCACCCCACAAGAAGCGATGAATTCAACAAAATTATAATTGTTCACAATTATGCCAACTGCAAGAAGAGAAGTTATATTTTAATTGTATCTAAAGCGCTGGAGTCTCTCAAATGTCAACCTACTTAAGTGAGCGCTGTCCCTCTGCACATGAAAAACGTAATTGCAGTCCGGAAACGAGCCGATGGCCTCGATCAGCACGCAAACAACTTCACACATGCGTGAATGAATGTCAACCAATTCATGAGGTTGCATGATGAGATACACCGCGTGCATTACGTTGTTGGCATTACGCAGCGCCACAGCGCCATACTGCAAGCCTTCTCTTTCGTAGTGGGTGCCAAAGAGTACCACTGGCAGCATCCACTCATTTGCTATACACTTCAGGCGCAATACAGCGTCGAAATCTGTATTACGCATGCGATGTAGAGATTGTCTGTGAAGAGATTAAAAAAACGAAGCTAGTGTTAATAACAGAAAACCCCTTCAAATAGACTCCATTACTGTTCCGATGGTTTGGCCCACTCCAAGTCCAACCGATGACCACGTAGTATAGAGCCCTGCAATTGTTGCAGGCAAAATTCTGCAGCTTCACGTGTTGTAAAGTCGAAAAATGCTGTCGTGCGAACCTTCGAGATCTTGCGTATAGTAGTGCGTGGCACGTATTGAGTAAGTACATCGATGATATCACGATTGTTTACAGAGAGATCGACATTACGCACAAACAAAGTTTTAGTCTGAAGCAGCACCAAATATAAAGAGGAAAATTCAAAGACCTATAAGCAATTTGCAAATAACACTCACCGCTTTTGACATATCAGCATCACGTTCCGTATTGGCCCAGACGACTTTGAGATCGCGTCCCCACATGCGAATCAAACCGGGCGAGGTGCGTTTCTTCGCCTCCAAAGCATGCGCGTGAGAAAGAAAATGTATGAAAACATGTCCTCGATTGGCCAAGCCAGTGTCAACAACTCCCGATTCCGTCTGAGTGCAGTCGTCTTGTTCAGTATTCTGATTTTCTGGCGAATTGCACGAGGCGCCACTGCTGCCACCGCCGCCACCACCACGCGTAAAGACGCGTTGCATAGTGGGAAAAACAACGCGCATCTTCTCTTCGATCTCTGCCTCCGTCAAGTGCCGCGGAATGTTGTTCACAAATAAGCGACATTTTTCGTACGAGTGTAGAATCTCCAGTTTACGCTGTGGCCGTATATAGTAATGGCTAAGCACTTCCATGGCACATGCGGCGTCATCCTCATTAGTGTATTTAATGTAAGCATATCCGCGATTAGCTTGATTAAAATCCATAGGCAGCCGGATTTCGTAAATTTGTCCGAAACGAAGAAAGGGCTCCATAAGTTTTTGTCCATCCAGATCTTTTGGTATGCGCCGGATGAACAATTCACATGCGCTTGTTGGTGGTGAGCCCAACCAATCTTCTGGAGGGTTCAAAACTTGGCGTCCATTCATTTGCATGAGCGTGAGATTCCGCAGTTGTTGGTGCATTGAATCCATATTCGGAGAGAATGACGCAGTTTCTTCTTTCTTTCCATGACCGTTGAATGTGTTTGGCACGCTGATTGACGAACCTCTTGCAACTTTAATAAATTGGTGGCAATCTATACCCTTTAGCTCATAATCCATATTTAATCAAACTTGCATTACAGGTTTTTTGAAGAATAAGATTACTTAAACTGCTAGTAAAGTTTAAATTAAGCAATTCACAAATATTCTTACCAATTGGGAAAAAATTCAGTAATTTATAGGAAATTAGTGCCAGCTCGCCAATTTTGCCAACTTAAACGACCAACAAAGAATTTTCGTTTCTTACTGGATGAAATTTGAAAATTTCTGTTTTGTAATAGATTTTTCTAGCACTTCACACCTTACCAAAGCATATTATGAGCTACCTGATTATCAAGTACCATATTCTACAAAATGTTGTTCTATATGAATAAAAGATAACCTGGATATTTTTCCACCGATACCAATTATATATAGCTATGTGGTTGAGGAGGTATAGAACCGAAATTTAATTGAGCTATAACTCGGAAACCATTTACAATCGAGAATAGAATAGAAAAAGTTCAGCAATTTTATATAGTTAAGCAGCCTAACTAGTTTTAACTGAAAGGGTCAATGTTTTGGTGAAGTCGTCTAACTTTCATGTTTGCAAACAAGCTCATTTCTGAAATGCCCAGCATAAAGTTTGTACTGTTGGTTTCAGTTGGTACTTCTGCAATGCAGAATTGTTGTTGCTATGCATGCTATGTTGTTGTTCCTGCTTTTGGATATGACCCCAATAACAACCCCAAAAAGAGGTGGCACTTCCGGTTCCGGTTTTATAGCTCTTTGAACTATGAAATTTAAAACTATATCTCCTAAACAGCACATGTCGAATAACGACCTAGACTTCGTTAGAAAGGGATTAAGAATACCCTCCATTTATGTAATATAAAAGTTTTGTCGAAAACATAATAGTTTTCGAATACAGCGCAATTTAAGATTTTTAGTACTTTTTTTTCAATTCATTAATTTTTTCTAAGTAAAATGCATAATTAAAGCATGTAATTATCCCAATAATAAGAAAGTAGATATCCTTCGCATTTTCCTAAAGATGAAAAATTTTTAAGAAAAATCGCCTTTTTGTGGTTGCTGTTGATGGGGTCAGTGCCAAAAGCAACAAGAACAACAACAACATAGGGCATTGTGTCGCAAATCCTATAACAGATAGGCCAAAACAAGGATCGGAGCGTTTTAGTAACGGCGAACCTGTTTCCTGATATTCAATAGCGATATTCAATAGATATTCAGGGCAATGTTATTTAATTAAACAAAACAGGATTTTGAAAAAAACAGAATGAGAAAGTTTTCTTTTTGAGAAAAGAAAACTCTATTAGAAATAGTGTAGCATATGGGAAGCATTATTTACAGTGCTACCAAAGTAGTACAACAATAATTTCTTAATTATTCCAGTGATATTCCATGAGAACCGTCCTAAAAGGCGCAAGCTTTTGCAATTTTCTGACGGAATTCTTGCGTCGTTTTTTTATGAATTCATTTTTAACATAAAATAATTTTAAAACAACAAATTTTTCATTTTACATAAATGAAAGTTACTTCTACATCTCGAATGGTACTTATATTATAGATAGATATCTGTTACAGTTTCAGAGATAACGGCGGTAAAATTTTAAATGGTTGTGGTTGGCGCCAAAATCTACAACTACAACAACAATAAAATTAGAGCCACGTTGTTATCGCAATTGTTAATTTTTAAATTCTTAGCTTCTGGTTTATTCGTAAAAGGTTATAAATCATCTATTATTATTTAAATTTGATACATTTGGCTTAAGGACAGGCTGAATCAGCCTGTGTATTTATACAGAAACTCATCATACGGTGGAAGGCATTGTAATAGAATGTTAAATTCAAAATCATTTCGGAGAATTCGTATAGGAAAGCACCACGATGTAATAACGATATTATTTATAGGGTTTTGTAGAGCTAGAATATTTATTTACTCGAATTACTAAAAATTACTCAATATTTGTTTTGTTGTAAATCAATAGAAACACGTATTCTTGATGAATGGCGCATTTACGTATGATCGGTTTAGTGGAAAACAATTTTGATGGAAGCAATTTGAGTGACAGCAACAGTTCCCGCGCCTTGAACGGTTCAAACTCCAGAAAAAGCGGCAGCAGCAGCAGTAGCATCCAGAACGCCAAACCTGATGTTTACACTCAAGAAGCGGCTGTGGCTGCCGCGGCTTCGATGCCCAAGATACTTGGAAGCGGGCGTAAAGTTTTTGGACCACCCCCAGGTTGGAACACATCAACGCCATCGTTCATTTGCGAAATATTTTTGGCGCACGTTCCACAGGGCATCGAAGAGTTGTTGTTCTCGGGATGGCTTCATCGCTTCGGCACCATTTACGAATTCCGTTTGATGACGGATGCTCGACAAGGCAATCGTGGTTACGGATTTTTACGCTTCTCTAAAGAATCGGAAGCTTTGGCTGCCTACGAACTGCTTAATTTCCGTTATCACGGCGCTGATCGTCTAGTTGTTTTCCGTTCAATGGGAAAGAATCGTTTTCATATCAGCAATATACCGAAGGAGTTGCCAGTTGATGTTGTAAAAGCGGGACTAAAGAAAAGATTTCCACAGTCGATGGACGTCTTGGCGTACGAATCGAAACAGAAAGAACTTGTGGGAAAACTTGTCAGAAATCGCGGATACGCATTCATTGAATTCTGCAATCATGAAGATGCTGCGGAAGCAAAGAATAGCTTCCTATCGGGGCAAGGAGGATTCATGTGGAATGTGGATTTAAAGATGCAGTGGGCCAAACCAGTGTCAAGGAGATGCACCGAAGGGAACGGGACAATGAACGGACCGGTGCAAAGAGGGGTGAGTCGGAGAAAAGTGATGTACAGCAGTGAAGAAGAACAAGAAGAGTTCACAGGCATGAAAACCATACTTGGCGGTCTCTTTTTACAGGTATCTAAATGGCGAAGGTATCATGTGCTCTCCGACTTCAACGCCAAGTTGCGGTTGCTATGTTTGGCCAACGATTGGAACATTCCAGTTGTACTCTACGGAAGGAACTTTCCGCAGTATGGCATTCAATACGGTGCTGTAAGTACATACATATGTATATGCGAGTTGCGAAAGTAACTTAAAAGAAAATTTAAATTGTGGCAGATCTTATTGAAGAGGGACCTTAGTGGCGAGTCTTGCTGCATCATTATGGAAGTTGCGGTGGAAAGGGTCCACGATATACATGTGCTTATGAGCGAAGTCGCTGTCTTGATTATAGAAAAGGAAGCCGGCTTCCCACATGCTAATTACGTACTAAGAGTGCAGCACAATCACGCAGAATTAGGTTCCAGGAAAATGAATAGACTAATTATCGGGTTTTTGCTCAATATAATTTTATTCCATTTCAGTGGTTCGATATTCTTCGTTTCATGTTACTAACTCGGGTGGTTCACGTTTAAGCGTAACTAATTATTATTTTCGTCATAGCAATTCGATTCTGGAGCTCGCCGAATCTCTTCAAATGCTTGCCATGTACTCGAGCCATGAGCTTTTGAGTCGCTACAAACGCAGCTTCTTGACCTCAACTCCCAACGCTGCCCCTTCTCTAAACTTCAATGATCAACAACATTTTCCATACAGAATTCATGCAATTTTGCCTAAATTTCGCAACAATCCGCCGTTGAATGGACACCTAAACGATGCGGAGATCAACTTAATACTAGATGCTGGCCAAGTAAACAACGTAAAAAACGATTACACTCATGTATTCATGTATTCGCAGGTTTTACCTCTGAGGTCGCAGCGCTCCTCTAACTTTTATGAGTTACGTTATGTCGGCTTGCAACAAGGTATTCAATTCTATCATCCACTACAGCGAATAAATACGCCACCGATTTGGATTGCCGGACATACATACAAGGAGTCTCTTTATAATTGAGTTTAACTTGCATTATTTTTCAAGGATTTTTTGATGTGACATGATTTTTTTCAACGTTAAGTTTAAAGTGTATTGATTCGTATTTAATGTTTTAGAATTGAAATCAATTTTTGTAAATTCAGTTTTCAGTTAAATCCAAATTTTGTAAATTCAGTAAATTCAGTTGAGCGAAGTTTTGATGCTTTTAATTTTGTTAAACATTATATAAAAATTACTAATCGAATGAAATAATCTGTGAAATTTCGACGTCATCACGTACTCGTATAAATATGTGTTCATGTATTGTTTCTAAACATTAAGAATGTAATTGAAACATGTTTTATGTTTACCTAATACATTATGACAGAAAGTGTATACTTTGAGAGGCGCATTTATATGAATGCATTAAAGTGCTAATTACCTTGTATCAAGAGTATGCGAATTTTCTTTAAGGAAACTAACAATAAAAATCAATATTAAGAATGTAATTTCCACCAATTATCTCTAAATGAAAAAGTGAAATAAAGCATACATTTCTATGGAACGCATTGGAAATTGTGAAATGTAAAAAACGCATTAAGAAATACTACGCATGAAATTTTGACCTTCCGAGAGATCGTAAAAAATTATACTTCGGTGCAGGGAAGCAAAAATTTCACAGAAACCACTCCACTGGTTGGTCAAAGGAAGCTTGAGTGATCCTAGGGTCCTGAGGATCTTCTTGGGAGAAATTTGTGAATGTAGAAGGGTCTAAGCGAGGTCTTTGAACACCGTTCATTGAGAGAACATGGAGAGTAATGAAGCTGAAAGCATTCTCTCTTGAACTCTACTTGTTCTTGTAAATACGTAAATTAATGAGGAAAAAACTGTTTATTTTCAATGCTGCATTATTTATTATTATTCTTAATAATGTTCTTTTATTTTGTTGACATTTTTAACATTATGAACCTTAATTCAACCTCTTTTATTGCGTCCACATATTCCTAGGGTCGGAATAAGTTTGCAGAGTGCCTCCTGCTGTTTCATTGATTGTTTGAGAACTCGTCCCAGATCAACACCTTCATCGGCGACAGGACCTGGAGCTGGAACCGGAGCCGGCTCAGCAGCGATGCCAGTAACAGCAACGAAAGCGATCAAAGCCAGTACGATTATGAAACGCATTTTTAGTCTAACTTCAAAACTGTTGTTCTAAATTCAAGAGCTTGAAACTATTTAAATAAATCAGTAAAAAGACTCTTCTTTTTATATTATTCTAAAATCGGTTTGTCCCTCAAAAGAATTGAAATGGTTTCCATTACTTTTCGATAATTAGTTTAATTAAATTTTAGTTGACGATAACAGGAACTCGTTAGTGAAATAATAACAAGAAAGATAGTGATGGTGGATAATATTTAAAATTTCAATTTTACGCAAACACGAATATTGATTAAATTTAATTTTCAAAAGAAACGTGAGAACCGCCAAAAAATGCATTAATTTTTAATACGATTTTTACTTTGCTATTAAAAATCGTTTTCTTATCAGAAAATAAAAACAATTAAAAGACAATATAATTATTTTGATACTGAAGAATGAGTAGAGTCCAAGAATACTTCATCCAAGAATACTTTACGAAGTAGATAACCATATTGGTGAACAATAACTGGCGAATGTCTTTGATGACGACGCAGTACGACAAAGCATCGAAGTCCTGCAAACCAGAGATAATTATAATAATTATAATAATTATAATTATATATATAATTGTCTCTGCTGCAAACTTCGAAAAATGTGATTTCGCCCATATAAAGTGCACAGAAGTTTTATTAATGGTTAAATTTATCTTTTGGAAACTAAGCGGCGACCGCGGCAAACCTAGTTTATATTAAATGCTATACAAACAATTCGGCTTCTTCGGGACTTTCGCAAACAATAAAATCCTACCAACAAAACAAACTGTCAAAAAACACGACGCCATCGTTTTTGGATTTCGGATGAAATCAGCGCACAACTAAATTTATGCTCGTTCATTTATTGTCGCCTGATCTTCCTCTGTTGTTCATAACTTTTATTAATGTTAAAAAACATACTTTTCAAAACATTCATACATTGTTTTCTGATAAGAAAACGATTTTTAAAAGCAAAGTAAAAATCGTGTTAAAAATTAATTCGTTTTTTGACGATTCTCACGTTTCTTTTGCAATTAAATTTAATCAATATTCGTGTTTGGGTAAAATTAATATTTTAAATATTATCCACCATCACTATCTGTGTTATTATTATTTCACTAACGAGTTCCTGTTATCGTCAACTAAAATTTAATTAAACTAACTATCGAAAAGTAATGGAAACCATTTCAATTCTGTTGAGGGACAAACCGATTTTAGAATAGTATAAAAAGAAGAGTCTTTTTACTGATTTATTTAAATAGTTTCAAGCTCTTGAATTTAGAACAACAGTTTTGAAGTTAGACTAAACATGCGTTTCATAATCGTACTGGCTTTGATCGCTTTCGTTGCTGTTACTGGCATCGCTGCTGAGCCGGCTCCGGTTCCAGCTCCAGGTCCTGTCGCCGATGAAGGTGTTGATCTGGGACGAGCCCCCCCCAAACAAACAATGAAACAGCGGGCACTCTGCCAACTTATTCCGACCCTAGGAATATGTGGACGCAATAAAAGAGGTTAAATAAAGGTTAATAATGTTAAAAATGTCACCAAAATAAAAGAACATTATTAAGAATAATAATAAATAATGCAGCATTGAAAATAAACCGTTTTTTCATTATTGAGTTACGTATTTACAAGTACAAGTAGATTTCAAGAGATCTTCCAGCTTCTTTTTTCCCATGTTCCATTCCCAAATTTCTCCCAAGATCTCCCACAACCCTGAGATCATTCAGGGGTCGTCTTTCTTCCTCTCCTTCTTTCACGCGTAAAAGACTTCCAGTATCGAGTATTGAAAATAAAACACTTGCATTTTCTTTGATTGAATTTTTTAATAAGTTGGTTTTGTTAATTTATTGATTTTTTTCTATAGATTTCAAAAAATGTTATGATTATTATTTTAAATTTAATTAAAAATTCTTTGTTGCTGTCTATTTACAATGCAGATTTAGTAAACAAGAATGGAGTAAATATGATTTCGATTTAAATTTATAATTTATAAATATTTTTCAGAGTTTCCCATGTTCTCTTGTTTTCTAATTTAAAGATTTAATTTTAATTACAATACGTATACAGAAAATAAGAGGAGACTCAATTAAATTCATATTAAAATACTAATTCATAAATACTATTCATAAATTATTAGCGAACTATTTAAATACATAATTATTTATGGTTAATAATACAACACATATTTATAGTGCTTAAATTCTATTCATATAGTATAAATAATATAATTAATGAAGTATTTGTACATAAATAAAGAAATCAATAGTGATATTTTTAAATTTAAGGATTTATTTAGTAATTTTAAATATTTAAAGTATTTATTTTAGTCACGCTGTGCATGTAGCTTTAATTCGATAATTTAATTCAATAGATTTAATTCGTTAAATTTAATTGTGAGTCTCTTTAATTGCCTCAAAATATTGCGTTGAAAATTAATTTAAATGTATGTGTGGAGAATAAATAGAATACGCTCAGACACACGCACACACACACACACACACACACACACACACATACATGTATAGGAGTTATATATGTATATCTAAAGTTGTTGTTGTAATCTTTACATTGAATCAAATTCCTCAGTGCTTGCAGTGCAAAAAATAGTTTCTTAATTTTTGTTGTATTGGTTTTTCTTTCATAATTCTTATAATTCTTTTCGTATTCTTATTCTTATAATTCCTTTCTTCTTTAAATTTATATTTAAATTGATTGAAAAAGTTTTCCTTAATCGCAAAAGATTGGATTTTCTTTGTTCTTTACTTCGGTTTCAAGTTTTTAGACATTTTTTTGTTGTTTGCTTTTATTTACAGTTGAGATGATTACAGTTGTTGTTTTTTTTTTTCAGTGTACTTAGTAAACTCTAATCAAGTGTTTAGTTACTTAAATAAGAAGATCAGTTTAAGTAATCAATTAATTAAACGTTCTTTATTTTAATTTCTATGTATTTCTTAACAGAAGTCAGACTTTGAAGTAAAAGTTCATTTATTTAGTTTTCAATTTAGTTAAAAAAGCCGAAATTTGGTTTCTTTATTAATGTTTATAAAAACTAAAGAAATGTTTAGGAAAACGATTTATGGAAAAGCTTTGAATAAATGAAATTAAATCGAAATTCAATTGAAATTAAATTGAAATGAAATTAACGTGAAATTGAAATTATATAATCCAGTATTGAATGATAATAATTGATTTAATTGATAATGATTTAATTGATAATGAATGATAATAATTGATTTAATTTATTGAAAACGTGATAATTTTGCTTCAATAAAAACAGAATTTAAATACATGTAAATACTTAAGTTTAAAATGTTGATTAATTGATCGATTTATTGATAACTTTATTGATTATATTATAACTAAATATCAATGGCGATTATATTAAATTTAATTGAAAATAAACTTATTATTTATAAACAACAATATAATAAATAAAAATGAATTCATTTAACTTTTATAAATACTTTATTTCACAATGAAATTTAAATTGAAATAAATATCAAATTTACGAGTATGTTTATTTTAATAATAATCTTAATTAATAATGTTTTTTAGTCTAAATTTAATGAGTATAGTAAATATAAAAAATTTAGTTTATTTATTTAATTTGAAAATAGAAATCAATGTCGATTTTGTGGAAATAGTAATTCTATCGATATTTAAAGTTAAATAAAACTAAGTACGTGTATTTAAAAATAAATCGTATTTAATAATTTATAATTAATATTCAATAATAATAGAAATTTAATAATAACTTAATTGATTTGCAATTTTTTTATATAATGAATATATTTAATAATTCGAATGTTTATTGATTAATTAATATAATTGTACAATATTTAGTTTTGCTTTTGTTGTTGATGATGATGATGTTGTTGTTGTTGTTGTTGTTGTTGTGTGTGTATTTTTATTTCAATACATTTTTCAATAATTTACTCATTTCTACAATTACAACAAATGCTTAAATATCTATCTATCAATCATAAGACTTTCGTTTCAAGGTAAGAATTTTATAAAAAAGAATTACTTTCTTTAGTTTAGTGTTTAGTTGGAGTTTTAATTTAGTTGTGAGTTCGATTTTTTAATGAACCACAACAAGTCGTAGTGACATTAATAATAGTAGTTGTTGTTGTGGTATTACTAGTTGTTTTTGTTGTTGTTGTTCGCGTTGTTCATTTTTAGTGTTGCTAAGTAGAAATTTTTCTCTGTTTATTCTGAATTTTTTAAAGTGGTTTCTTATCTCTTTTCTCAAATTTTTATATTTTATTTTATATATTATTTAAATTTATTTACTTTATTCATCATAATTTCACAGATTTTTCACAAAAATCGTTTCAAAAAGAATACTAAATAGAAATACGATTTTCTTTCATTATTTTTATAAAAAAGGATTGGAAAAGACTCATTTTAAAGTAATCAAAAATAAAGAAATCTATTTTTTAATTGTATTTGTTTTTTATAATGATTTCCAATGATTTTTTAGTATTTTTTAAATGTGTTTTTTTTTAATTGAAATCCTTTAATAATGTACTTAATGAACCTTAAAATTGAATTTTGTTTATATAAGGAGCTTTTTTAAAAATACGTACTGAAGATTCAAATTTAATATTTTTATTATAGTAAATTGTTGAAGTATTTTTTAAAATAATTTCTCTTTTACTTTGTTTATGTTGTTTTGTTTTGTTACTGTTTTCTTTGTTACTCTTTTTCTTAGTACTTTCTTCTTTATTATTTTTTTCTTTAGTACTCTTTTCTTTACTAAATTCTTTCTCTAGTGCTTTTTTCCTCACTTCTCTTTTCTTTACTACTTCTTTCTTTACTATTTTCTTTCCTTAATTTTTTCTTTACTGCTTTTTTCTTTAATAGTTTCTTTCTTCCTTCTTTTCTTGCATAATTTTCCTTCACTCCCTTTTTGTGGAGAAAGTAGTACACTAAAAAAGTAGTGATATGTTCGTCTTTCCTTTTTATCTTTACCAATTGTGTCACTACACTCTTCCCCCCCCCCCCTCCCTCCCACCCCCCTCTCACAATCTGTTTTCTACCACGATTTTTCTTTTATTATTTACTGTATTAATTAACTTTATTTACATTCTACTTATCTACTACTTTTTTTCTTAAATTATTTCTAATTTTTTCGAAAAATCATTTTTTTGTTTTTATTTGAATTTTCATCGAGTGCACTTAAATTGTTGATTAATTTTGTTTTGTTTTAAAAGTTTTACGAAAAAATGTTGTTTTGAAAATGAAATGTTTTCGTACAAATTTTTTCGTGATTGTGTGACATTTTATAGCAAATATTTTAAAAAGAATTTCACTTTATCTGTAATATACAATTAATTTTTCTTTTGTATACTTAAAGTTAAAAGTTTGAGTTTTTTAAGTGTTTAATTTAAGAGTTTAATTTTTAAGTTTTTAAAGTTTTTAAGGTTTTACATTTCATTCTTTAATTGTTTAAGTTTTTTTAGTTTACAAAGTTTGTTGTTGTTGTAGTATAGTTGTTGTTGTTGTTGTTCTAGTATAGTTATAGTTGTTGTAGTATATTTGTTGTTGTTGTTTTTCTAATGTCTAAGGATTGCTTGATGTTGAGTTTCATTCTTTAGTGTTTTGAATTCTTTCAAAGTTTCTCTTGGACCCGGTTTCACTCCGAACAGAACAGTTTTTTCTCTCCTCTCTGTCGCTCTCCACTGTTTCTCTTCCTCTTCTTCTTTTGTCCTCCTCTTCTTCCCTCCTCTTCTTCTTCTCTCCTCCTCACTTTCTTCGATATTTACAAATGTACAGTTGTTTGTCTTTAAATCAGAATCTTTTTTATTAGTTGCCAGTCATTCTTAAAAATATTTACAAGGATTTCTTTCTTGTTTAATTCATTGAAATTTCGTTAATTTTTGTTGGATCTCCGATTTTTAAGGATTCTTCGGGTTTTTCTCACAATTTTTTTTAGGAAAAAACATGCCTTGAAAATTTAAACGAAAGGAATAATGAAAAATATTAATTTTTAGAAACAAAAAAAAAATATCCTAACTTTATGAGTTTATTATTTAATAATAGATATTCTAAAAATTCAGATTTTTCTAAAAATTAGATTATTATATTAAAAAATTTAAATTGTTTTTGTTTCTTAGAAACTTTTATTTTCTTTGTTATGATTTTATATTCTCTTCTTTATGATTTTCTTTTCTTTTCTTGAAGATTTTCGTTTCTTTTCTTAAAGAATTTCTTTTGTTTTCTTTAAGATTTAAAGATAATAATTTCAACTGAACTGAAAATCAGTTGAGTTGAAAACTTTTGTTTTGTTTTGTTTTTAGTTTAATTAATCTCAGCACTTAAGTTTATAACTATATTTAATAAGATTGTCAACGATTGCATTTTTCTAAATATAAATTTTTAAGATGTTTTTATTATTTGTTAATTTTTTCTTTAAAGTTTTAAGATTTGATTCTTTAGTTAGTGAAAATTTTCTTTATTTATTTTTTTTTTCTGTGTTCAAAATTTATTGTAAAAATTTAGCTTTATATGATTTTTAATGTTAAACTTTAAAACTTTTTATTTATTGAAAGAAAAAAAATTAAAATTTGTAACTCTTTTTAAGTAAAATTTTGCGTTACAAATTTTATACTTTTTGATAATGTTTCATAATTTGTTTTAATCATTTCCTTCATCACGTTTTATACCAAGATAAAAAATGTATTTGCTTTACCTTCTTTTTTTTAAACTTATGTTGTTTTTGTTTTTTTGTAGAAATGCTGACAATTTTTTGCAAATTCAGGGGCAACAAAAATGCAAAAAACTGTTGCATTAAACTGAGTTGAGTTGCGATGAATAATTTTTGTTTTCTAGCGAAATCCATTTAAAACATTTAATTTAAAAAATGTTTGTTTACTTAATTCAATTAAATTATATTTGATTTCAATATTAATTCAATTAAATATAAGTTTTTAATAGATTTTAGTTTATTTTTAAATTTGATTGCATTTTTTTTAACTTAATTTTTAATGATTTTTATGGAATCTTTTCATTTTATGGAAAGATTTGAAATTTTTTATTTACTATAAAAAAAATTCTTATTCAGGTTTTTTAAATTGAAATTTTATTTGCAGTTGTGATGTTTTTTTAATTAAGTTTATTTTCAATTTATTTGCAATTTAATTTTCATTAGTTTTCAATTTAAGAATGCTTTCGATTTAAATTTTTTATAAATTTATTGGTTTTTTTTTTTAATTTGAGAAATTCATAAAGTAATCATAATTTAAGATATTTTGCCATTATTATAATATAAATTTTATTAAACTGATAAACTTTTAAATTAATTCATTTCTTTGTTCTTTTTAACTAGCAAACATTTTTTATACTTTTTATATAATGATTTCTTTAGGTTTTCATTTAATTATTTCATTATTTTTACCATTTCAAGTTTCTAATAGATTTATAAATATTAATTGACATTTTAGGTTGCTCCTTTTCTTGTTCTTCTTTTTCTCCCCCTCCTCCCGCTGTGACTCTTTCCGTTTTCTTAGTTTTCGTCCTGTATTTCGTATCTTCATTCTTTTTGAAAGCCTTCTTTGAAAGATTATCTTAAGTTAATTATTTTTCTTATAGAATTCTTGGTGTTTTATTATTTAAAGAGAGAATCAAATGTTAATAAAACTATTTTTCAATTTATGATGAATTTATTTGGGTTTTTCTTTAATTTATTATAATTAATTAAGTATTAAATTTGTGTCAGACTGATTTTTTGGATTTAATTCAATATTAATTAAAGTTGTTTAAGTGTCATTTAAAGTTGTAATAATTTATTTTACTTACGTTTATTAATTTAGTTTATTTTTTTAAATGTTTTCAGCTTTTCTTCGCTGTTTTAGTTGCTTAGTTTTCTTTATTGAGTTTTTAAATATTAATTTTTAGTTTTACTCATTTTAGTGAATAAAATTGAAGTGCATTTCAATTTTAATAGTGAGAAAAGTTGTATTAACTTCGTTGAGTATCGAGTTCGGGTTTTAATTAAATCATGTGAGTTTAATTACAAAATATGTACATATATTATGTTATGGTTTAGGTATATACATTTGTAGTCTATGTATATGCATCTGTATAAATAGTATATATGTACATTTGTACCGTTAGTACATTTACATTACATACACTTTTTCATGTTTTTATGTTTATGTTTCATGTTTATTATAAATAAATTAAAAATCAACGCAACAAATATTATTAATTTTATTATTCTTATGGTTATTATTATTGCTATTATTATTATAATTGTTATTATTATTATTATTACAGTTATTATTATAATTTTTAATATTGCTATTTTTATTATTATTATTATAATTGCTATTTTTATTATTATTACAGTTGTTATTATGGTTATTATAATTTTTATTATTGCTATTTTTATTATTATTTTTTTAGTTTAGATTTTCTATCGTCTATCGTATATTTTAATTAATTATAAATTAAATGAGCTTAAAGTTTAGGAGTTGCGGTGTTGTTTTTTTTTCTTCACTTGCTTGAAAAGTCCTCTTGGCAGCTGCTGATATTTTTAACATTATTTGTGAACAGTTATTTTATGAAAGAAGCACCATAAAACTAGCAGCGCAGCGTTCATTCATTTATTCAAATGAGCTCGTTGCTTGACTACTTAATTACAGTTACTCATACGTCATGCTGCACCATCGTGAGCTCTCTTTTTGCGCTATGAGTGATTGTCGGATGTGCGAAAGAGAGAGAGAAATAGAATAGAATAGTGAGACACTGCGATAAAATTATCTACACTTCTCTGTTCTCTTGAGTGCAGATAATTTTGTGCAATTGTTTTCTCAAGCAGCAAAGGAACATGAAATGAAGCCGCCGCAAATGCGGTGTTGATGTGGAATTTTTTAAAGAAGCGCAGCAGCAGTAGAAGAAGAAGAAGAAAAAAATTAACAAATAAGAAAAAATTTAAATTATTAATAATAAATATAAATATTATAATAAAGATAATTAATAATAAATATACAATATAATAAATATAAATAATAAAGACTTTGATTTTAATTAATTATAAATACAAAAATAATAAAATTATAAAAACTAGACTGTGCTTTATTTTAATATTAAACGTTAACGATTTAAAACTTTAATTTAATTATAAAAATATTACAAAAAATATATGAAAATGTATTAAAACATAAAAATATTGGAAATATTTACCACATAATTTTGAAGAATTATAATATTTGTTTAGCGTTCTTTTTTCTACTGTTATCACAATATATAGAGTTGTTCTCTGGAGATATTATTTTTGTTTATAATAGATTTTATTTATTAATTACATTATTATATTATATTTAATAAATAGTTATTTTATTTATTTGATCTTTATAGATGCTTCTTTTTTTCTTATAATGTTTATTATATTTCTTTTTATTATGATATTTATTGAAATGAAATCTTTAGTGTTTATATTCGAATATATGTATATGTATTGTATATGAGTATATACTCGTCTTTAGTATGGTATATACTCGTCTTTAGCATGGTATATACTTGTATTTAGTATTTATTATTAGATTGCTATCGATTAAAATAAAAATCTTCCTTTTTTCGGTTCTTATATATATTTAAACATGTTCTTCTTTATTTTATTTAAATTACTATTAATTTTAAGGGTTTTTTAAATTGAATCTTTACTCGTTAAATCGTTGCCAGTACATCCAAGTGCAGAAATCGTTCTTGACCTTGAATTGAGTGGGTTTACAAGAGTGTGGAATGTTTTTGTTCACAATTTTTGAAAAAGGATACATTTTTTGTATGTTTGTATACGATAATCATAAGTATTTAATTAATAAATTAAGTTTCGAAGTTAAGTGAAGTCATTGAAGTTAATTAAATTTATAATTCGTTTTTTTATTATTTTTATTCCAGTGCGATTGCGTGTGTTTTTTGTTTTGTTTTTTGTTCGTAATTGTTTCGTGCCAAAATGAAAAGAGACAAATGAGAAAGTTAAAAAGTTAATTATTTTTGTTTGCTTTAACGAATTCGAAGTGGATTCCTAATAATAAGCTTTTCAAAACTACGACGAATAAAACTACAATCAATGATGGAAAAATTTAAGAAGATGCGGGATGAAATTCTTTGTTTTTCTTTTTCTATATTTTTCATGTTTCTGTGTCTTTTTTATGATTTTTGTTTCTTTTTCTGTTTTGTTATTCTTTCTTTGTTTTTTTTGGTTCTTTCGTTTTGTTGCTTAACTGTTGTGAGACATGAACAAACACTCTCTCTCACAAACAACTCACACTCACAGAGATTCTTTTGCATACGAAGTCACACACACACACACACACACACACACACACACACACACTTATATGTATATAAATATTGTATACTACAGATTTACATTTCTTACAGCGCCTTACTTTTAATAGTCACATTATTCGAGTTTTACAAAAATTACAACAACACACACAAGTGACAGATCGTGGACAAACATAAAGCATCGCAACGGTTGATGTACATATTCGATGATGTTGATGTTGATGATGGCTTTAACATGATGATGGCGACTTTAACAACAACAATAAATAGAATCATCGACATCGATAATCGAGAGCAAGCGACAGCACTACAATACAATTCAAGTGTGGTTTTGAGAGCATTTCTAGCGGTTCATTCTTAAGAGAGCAGTTGGCAGCAGTGCCATCATACGGTGAAGGATGAGGGAAGGAGGACGGGGGGGGGGGGGGGGGGGGGAAGGGGTGGCGTGCGGTGTAGACGGTATTTTATTGCTGTTCATTGCTTACTCTCCAAATAAGTAGCAATTTCGTTGGCATTTCGATTGAAAGCCACCATCATCGGTGTGTTTCCCGCAAAGTCGCGTGCTTCCAGATTGGCTCCCGCAGCGACCAGGATGACGCTGATGTCGCGGTTCTTTTGCTCGGCCGCAATGTGTAAAGCCGTCTGTCCTCTAATAGAGAAAAAGAGAACGAAGAAAAGAACAGAAAAAGAAAGATTAAATGAGAAAGTAGCAAAAATGAACAGCGGCTGAGATGAACAGCGAATGAAATGAACACCGAATAAGGTGAATACTCGGTGCAATGTTTTAGAATTCACCTCTTTGGTGTGTTTCTCTCACCTCTCGTTGTCCGCCATGTTGATCAGGCGTCGCGAGGCACACGAAATGACGTATCTAACGATGTCCTTATGATTATATTTGCAAGCGAAATGTAAGGCTGTCTGTCCGATTTTATTTACTGATTGCAGTGAGTATCCTTGTTCATGTAGTGCACGTAACTGTTGGAAAAGCCAACGTAAAGTAGAACGGAAACGAGAGAGAAAAAGAGGGAAGAGAAAATGATTATATTGTGTCATTTTAATTCTTTTTTTATTAATAGCAACAAAGCATATTTTAAAATATTTTTAGAGAAATTTCATACAACAACAACAACATTATACAACAACAAGTTAATAGTTTACAAGTACACGATTTCAACAACAAAAGTTAATCGAGTTCCACATCGTCACAGTTACCATCGTATGACTTCGATTTTCACACATTTTTAATCGTTTACTAAACAAAAACAAAAAGCAACACTTGCAGTTTTACCGGCATCTCAGCCGACATCTCTGACATCGTGTAGCATAAAACGAACGACTAACGAACCGATTCGTTTCGTGATATGTACGTAGCAATGTGGTTTTTGTTGTTTCTCTTAAAATATGTTTGTTATTCAACAGTGTTGCCGCTTTTCATGTGTCCAAATTGAAACATTTTCTGCACATGGACACATCGTTCTGGAATAGAACACATTTTATTAAGAGCTGCTAGTCGTTTGTTATGTGAAATACTTGCTTTTACAAATTTTTGTGTTCCTTGTCTACAAATAAACGCTAAAAATAACCTTATTCGTGAACACATTTATTTCTAAATGGACACATTTTTCTGAACCAGAGGGCACATTTAATTTTATGTTCACGGCAACACTGTTAGTGCAGCACATGTTGGTTTGTAAATCATGCACTGGTAACTGTTTTTGATTTAAGCAAATTTCATTCAACAACAACAAACGCCATGTTTTCTTTTCTCTCCTCGTTGTTGTTGCTGCTGATGTTGCAAAAACACTAAGGAATTGTAATGTTTACACATGTACATGCATTGAACTCCTTTTCGCGAACACATGACATCGTTTATTTAGAAAAACACAATCACACTTCGTGATGCAGTCGGTAGAATTTTTAGTTTTTTTACTTGTTGCATGTTGATATTGTTGGCCGATGTCACACTTGTCATCATGATGCGTGCGTCACTCATGTTGATTGCTTGATCGTACAATGTGACGTGGAGAAATCAGAGTGACTGATGCACGCATCGTGATGACATGACAGTGTGACATAAGCCGTTGATATGCGACATTTCTTCTCTGTTAAGAGACTTTAAAAGTATAGAACAACACAATTAGAATAAAAATAACAACAAAATAACTACAAAAATAACGACAGCAACTGGAAACAATAACAGCAAATAATACGATTACAGACAACTGTTTGATGTTAGTGGTTAAACAAAAACGACGATTACAACAATAAATCAGAAACGGAAAGAGCTTTAAAAGTGAACAGATTTTAGTACTGAAAGTGAAATATTCTAAACATGGCTAAGTACCAAATTCAAGTCGCCTTGCTGAGCCGCTAGTAGTACGGCATCGGAAGTTTGTTCCAAAATAGAGCTAAAAATAGAATAGATTCGTTGTTCCAATTGGTTAAAAGTTTTTTTTTTGATAAAAAGTTTAGTAAAAAGTGAATAAAGAGTAGAATAAAAGAGTAGAAAATGTCAAGTGTGAAAAGTATGTAGTGGAAAAGAAATGTGAAGAAAAATTTCGTAAATGTTTAAAAATAACAAACAATTGAAAATGAAAAAAACTTAAAAATAAATTCATTTTTAATAAAATAAAATAATAAACTAACTTCATTTGTATAATATTATAATTTAATTTATATAATATAATAATTTAATTTATATAATAAAATAATTTGTAGTTAACATTTCTAGAAATTAAAAACAAATAGAATAGAAAACTGAACAACTTTCCACTTTCAGAAAAGAATCGATGAATTCAGGATTCGTACCTGAATCCGGTGCCAAAGACATCTTCGTTGAAACTGAACAATCGGTCTTTATTGCTGCATGCATTGTTTAAAGTTAAGAAAAAAAAACATTGCATATAAGTATTAAATATAAATTATAAAAAATAAATACAAAAAGTAACAAATTCACAATACATACTATAAACAAATTAATGTTGCAAAAACTACAAATTTAAAGAAGTTCAATTTAAAGAAATACATTTAAAATAGTTTAAATATAGAAACATTTTGGTTATTTTTTAGTTATTAATATCATAGTTATTTGAAATTTAAATATTTTTAAAAGTTTCTTAAAGATAATCATGAGCTTTGGTGAAAAACAACCAGAAAAAGAAAAGATTCAAAATATTTACAATATTATTATGAATTGTGATGGTGAATTTTGAATTGAATTTAATATTATTGCGAGTGAAAATTAGTTCGGTCCATTTTTTCATGCTCAGAAAGGAATTTAATGCATTTAAAGTATGGTCCATCACTGAGTACCAATTTTTCTTCATATCTCGGTAGTTTTCGAACTCCAACGCGAATAAATGTCTCGTCTTTGGAGGCGATCCAATTTCAGAGACAATTTTCAGTTTCTGCGAAAGAAGGGACCCGGTGACCAGTCAAATCATGCTGCATAGAACAACTAGTAATCGGAAGGAGCAATGTTGGGAAAATGTACGGCAGATGAGGTAAAACATCCCACTTGAGGGTTTCCAAATACTTTTTACGACTTTAGCGACATCGTCCTCATGTAAAAGAATCACTTTATCATGTTTTTGCTCGTATTCCATCCGTTTTTCTCTCGCATGATGAGACCGCTCTGAAACCGTCAAAATCAGCTGTTACTATGAACCATTCACAATAGCTGGAGCAATCTTTGGGGAAACGGCCCAAACTAATCTGTACTCCCAATATATGTAAATAATAATAATTATAATAATAATAGTTAGAGATTAAACTGAAATTAAAGGTAAAAAAATTTTTACAAACTACTTAAAAGGAAATACTTAAAGGATTTTCAAAAACTTCAAATGTTCTTAAAAATACATCGAAAATTTTCGAAATTCTATTAAAAAATTTTATCTAAAAAAAGCTACTAAATATTTTATGTGCCAAAAAGAGTTACGAGAAAATTCTACGCAGCGAAAATGTGTGTAGAAAAAACGAGAGGGGGAAAAAGAGGGGACATGTTTTTTTTTTACAAAATTTCAAGAGAATGAATTGATTAAAAATTCTAATTTAATGAATGAAAGATTGAAATCACTACGAAAAACTACTCAACTATCTCTCTCTCTCTCTTTCTCTCTGTGTCGCTCACTCTTTTTACCTCTTCCACTTCGTCACCCGAATAGCTTTCGAGCCGATGCGCAGATCGTCGTCTTCAGCGAAGTTTTTTATTGTTTTTAATGAAGAGAATATTTTACAAAATTTAGTATACTTTATAAACATGAATAAATTAAGTGAAAAAATTATTAAGCAGTATTTAAGTTCGTTTAAAGAGAAAAGAAAAATTTTAAGAATAGAAGAAGAATATAGAAATATTTTTGGGGAAAATTCTTGATCTCAAAAAGAAAATCGAAACAAAAATAAAGAAAAATTAGATTGAATATAAATTCAAATAAAATTAAAATTAAATTGAAATTATTTTGAAATTAAAATTAAATTATTCTGAAATTAAAACTCGATTAAAATTAAATTGAAATGAAATTAGAATTAAATTAAAATTAAAAACTTCTCACACGGCTCCAGCGTGCTTTTGGGAGCTCGGAATACTTTGTTTAGTCTTTGCTGTCGTTTTCGGTGTTGTAAGTGTTAATTGACTGCGAAGAAATGTTCAAAGTATTTTCGCTCAATGATATTGCGCAGTGTTTTTGCGCAATATATTGATTCAATAGTTAATAAAATGTTTTACTTACATTGCAGACGTCGGCAAAAACTAAGCTGTATTCAACTGAAAGAGCAACGTTTTCTTTTTTCTTGTACCAAATGCTTTAAGTTTGCTTTTTTCTCAACTCGAATAATAAAGTAATAATTAAAGTAATTGAATAAAAGTAAATTAAAATTACAGAAAACAAAGATTTTAATAAAAGAAGAACATTTTATCATTTTAATAGGAAATATTTACTTTAATTTAATTTAATTCCAGTTAATTAATATTAATACTAATGTTAATCTATTGAAAATAATTCTAAATACATTTATTTGTTATTATTTTGAGATCTTAAATTATGTCTAATTTTTAGGATTTATTTAAAAAAAAAAAAAAATGTTAAAAATGTTTGATAGAAAAAACATTTGACAAGAAAAGGTTAAGAAAATTAAGTTTAGTTTAATTTTAAAGTGCATGCAGTTAAAAATGAATCACAGAAACAAAATGAATCGCAATGAATCACTTGAATGTATAGAAGTGAATCAATTGCAAGCTCAGATGAATTTTTGTTCATTGATTAAATTGAAATCAGTTGAGTTCCTTAAACTGTGTGACTTAAAAATAAGTATCACCACCTCCTCTTTCACCCCCTCTACCCCCCACCACGCCCTTATAACCGATTAACACTTTCTACAAAGAAAACACAAAACAAATTCGTTTTCTCATTTCCCAGGAAGAAGCGAGAGAATAGAAACCGGGGGAAAAACAAACAACGAGAGAGAACAAAAAATGAAGCCTAATCGCATTACAACTCAAACGCTTTCTTCTTAAAGTGAAAGTGACAAAACATGCGTCTATCTACGAAGGGCGGGGCATGCGTACCAGTGCTGCCAGGTCGGCCGGTCTGGTCGAGGTTGCGGCGCTCGTGCTGCGCCTGGCGCTGTGAATAAGCCGAAAAGGAGCGCTCCTGGTCGGGTGTCTGGGGCATCGTCGCCGCCTCGTGGTCCAGGATGTACAACTCGTCGATGGCGATGTCGCAGATGTAGTGCAGGTGCTCCTGGGCGCGATCGATCCGGAAATAATGCTCGGCAGTGCAGGCTGCAGGGGGGAAAGGGAGAGAAAAGAGAGAGAAAAAATGCATGCAAAATGAATTAGATAATGGTCAGAAATATCATATCATAATCATCATAAATCAGAAATTTCGTTAAGTTTCAAAATTTTCGTTAAGATTTGAAAAGTTTGTTCGATTTAAAGATTCGTTAAGTTTTGAAAATGTCGTTCAGTTTCGAAAGCTTTGTTAAATTTTGAAAGTTTCGTTAAGTTTCGAATATTTTTACAATTTTTTAAAGTTTCGTCAAGTTTTGTTTAAATGTTCGTCAGGTTTCGGTCTCGTCTCGTTCAGTTTCAGAATTTTCGTTACGTAGTATAAGTTTTGTATGAGTTTTTCTCTCTTTCTATCTCACTCTCTCACTGCTATGTGAGTAACTGCGTCTCTATACTCACAATCAATGAAGCACCAATCCTGCGAGACCTTCGGATACGAAATGGACTCCTCGAACTTGGCATTGAGCATGTTTCGCACCTGCTCCAGATCGCACTGTGACTCGATCTCGCAGCGGCCCAACTTGTTGGCCAGCTTGCGTAGCATTTCCTTGTCATAGTGATGTTGTTCGTATTGCTGCATTGTGATGCGAAGGATCACCAGGTGTAGCTTCTCCAAAGGATTCACTCTGTAGGAGGAAAGAAAGAAAATGGAGAAGAATAATAATAATACGAAGAAGAAACGGTTTGCAACAAATTTAAGAGGAATTTCTGTGCATAAACAAAATAATTCCAATTAAACAATCCATTTCTATGACCTCCCTACACTAGACCCCGTTTAAATCGTCTGTTTTTTTTTTAATTAATGTAACTCATCCGCTCTGTTGTTCATGTTGTCAACAAACGACAAGAAACGAACGAAATTTATTAGAAAATCGTCCTATTTTGAGAATTTATAGCTTCCTAGAAACAACAACAGAACAATAATTGAACAACTAAAATTAATGAGCAAAATTTATGACTCTCTCGAGAGAGAGAAAACTCAGAGAGAGATGGAGACGCTGTTTCTTCGATATCTTCGAAGAAAAACATCTCAAGAAAAGTAATCAAGAAATGAGACATCGCAAATATACAACGATGTACACACACACACATATACACACACATACACACACACACTCGCTCAGCACATCTGAGTTGATGGAAGTTGCTTTGTTTTAATTAACTCTGAAGCGTCTTCTGGGATGACCACAGTGACGACAAAAACAGTAACAGCAACAACAAGAACCCCAGATGAATAACAACTGTGAAAACAAGAAGAAATTCCAACAACAACGACAACAACACTTACTGTACATCGCCACGTCCATGCTTCCGCTTGGCCAACATAACAGCCTTGTTTAACAGCTCCATTTCAATAATTGATGGCTTGACACGACACGCCTCCCCATCGACCTGCATCGGGATGGTCTTCGTGGTGACGATTCGCACCGAGCGGCACTGACAAATGCAGGTGCCATGCAGACCCGCCTGCAGCATGGGCAGCTGATACGTCGTCAGGCCGACGACTTCGATGAGGCCATCGTCGATGGTTGGCTTCGACTGCCCGAAGGAGTCATTCCAAGGATGTGTACCGCCACCGTAACTACAGGAAAGAGAAAACAGAAGAACAAAGAGGAAGAGAGTGAGAGAGAACACTCAATGAATTCAATATAAATTGGATTTGATTACGAATGAGAGAATCTATTGTTCGGTATCTCGGAGTTTTTATTTCATGTCCTCCCTTCTTACCTGGGAATGTTCAGAAAGAGTACCGCATGACAGCCGGCATCCTTGAGTTTGCCCGTGTAGTCGGTGCCGTCGCACTCCATCGTCACCCACTGCGAGAGGTTGCGATACTGACGCAATATCAGATCCTTTCCGCCCATTTGACCGTAGTACATCTTATTGCGGAGCCGCGAGTTGAAGCGTTCCGGATGAGCTTCGCGTGCCTCGTGAAACTCCAGAGCGATGTGAGCGTCGACACCGAACGAGAAGTAGTTATTGATCACGTTCAACGGTACATTATCCTTGCTGCGTTCGACGCGATCGTCTTCGGCGTCGTTGTTGGGCGTTACTTTTAGACGCCAGCGATCCATCAGCACGCACTGCGACATGCCGATCTCACGCAGAATCTTACCAATCGGCTCGTCAGTGTAGCCCTGCAGGGGGGAGAAGGAGGGGAAGAGTAGGTGGGAAAAAGAAAACGAATATTGATCAGATCAGATGATGCTTTCTCGGGACTTCGTTACTTACGCCGCCCCAACCCAGAGCTCTGGCGAGATCATTTCCCGTGCCGAGTGGCAGCACGCCCACCGCTGGAGCCGGCTGGATGGGTGGGTTCAACAAGTCGAGGATGGAGAGCACCCAGCCGACGGTGCCGTCACCACCACAGGCTAGAATCCGTAGATTCGGTGCCTTTCGAAACATTTCCAGCCTGTAAAAAAGAAACAAGAAGAATAAAGAAAGGATTCGGTTAATTCTCTCTCTCTCTCTCTCTCTCGCTGTCTCCCTCTCTCCTTCTTCTTTCTTTCTAAACGCACCCCATTTTCGGTCCTCCTTGCGTCAGATCGAAAACCTGCCGCGGATTGAGTAGATGCTGAAACTTTCCCAACAGCTTCACGCCTTGATTGCCGCCCGACTTTGGGTTGATGAACACGATGACGGGGATGACTTCGGGTGATGGAATCGGCTTGATGATGAAGGCGCGCGGCTCCTTCTTCTCCTCCTTCTGCTTGTTTCGCTTGCTCTGTTGTCGCTTCTTGTTGCCCGCTTGCGTGGTGAGGATGAGGTTGCTTTTGTTGGCGTTGTTGTGACTGTTGGCTCGTATGGAGGACTTGAAGTTGCCCTTCGTCGGCAGTTTAACGATCCAAGATGGCGGCACAATGATTGGGGCGTAGTTACCTAATAAATGTGGGATGAGAAGGAGGAAATAATGCAACAAAAAACATTAATTAAACGCAATTACTTGGAGATATAAGAAAATTGATGAAATGAATAAAAAACCATTGATTATTAAAATTTCAATTAAACTAATTCACATATAAGCACAAACACATCCATGCACAATCATCACATAAATCACTCATGATTAACACACGCGTAAACTTAGACAGTAATTTTTATATTTTAAACTGGTATCAATTTTCTAAGCTTCTTCAAAATTTCCATGTCACATTATTAGTTATTAATTATTCAGCGAGTTGTGAATGAGTGAAGATGTGAGTGTGTTTGCCAGAGTACTTGTATGTGTGCGTGTGTGTGTGTTCCATTTCATTCTACACCAACATTTCTGCAACAGCTGCTTGAAACCACTTTATTAGTTGCAGCTGCTGTCAATTTCACTTCCACGTTTTACAACAAAAATAATCAATAATAATAACAGGAAGATGAAGTTAAGAGTTGCGCGGAGAGAATTTATTAAATTTAATAGAAAGCATGAAAAAATTCAAAATTATTTTTGGTAAAGAAGCATTAGAAATAAAGAACCAAGAGTCTTTAATTATCAGGGGGGAAAAAATGCTGCCAATGAACAGAACAGCGTCTAACGACAGCGATTACCGGCATCGTGTTTGTTGTATTTTACTCACTAAAAAACGAAGACGAACCTATGCGAACACGATGTCTAACGATCGTATGCCAGGGTATAAAGTGACAATTCCAAAGGTTCCATTACGGGAACGTGATGGTTGATAGCGTCACGTCACGTCTAGAGTAATGGAACCTTGAGTTGTTTTGCAACAGTAATACCAACAACAACAACAACAACAACATGATAATCTAGGGGGCTCCTTTCGTTTTCAACGAGTAAAAAATAACAAATTTGTCAATTTGTGAACTCGTTCAGCTGAATGCAAAATGAAAATCAAATCTCTCATTAATCACCGTTAACCAAAAAGGGGAAAACATGTGAATTATCAGGTTCACATGTACATATGTCAAGAGGAATGTGTATCCTTCAGAAGAATTTTTTAAATTTTTTCAAAACGGTTGCTCTTAAAAAAATAATTAATACAGACAACTGTATTTTTTATGAAATTCATATTTTAATTGTATACTGTATTGAAAAAAAGTTATTCTTGCTCTCAACTGACAGAAAAATTAAGCTTTCATTAATAATGTCGTAAATAATACATCAATTTATATACACTACAGATAATAAAATCGAAATTAAAAGGAATCAAATACAAAAGAGAACAAATAAATCGTAAATAAAAGTTTTACAATTCAAATGAAATGCAAAATTGATTCTACTATACGCTTGTCTCTTTCTCTCTCTCAGTATTTTTACGCTTTCACTCTTCTTCATCGTTGGTGTTGAGTACAGCGTCGATATAAAATATAAATTAATTAAAAAGCCATTTTTCAACAGCACTCGTGTTGCCAATGAAAAGCCGCTTTTTTTTTTTAATCCGATACCATAAACAATAGAAAGAAAAAAGAAATCATCAAAGAAAAACAGCAACAACGATTAAACAGCTTGAAGCGATTCAGGAAATGAGAAATTATTTTATTACATGGATTTTGTGTTGAATAACAGAAACAAAATTAAACCAAATTGGGGGAAAAATTAAATAAATTTAAATAATAATAGAGAATGAAAATAATAATAATAAAAAATTAAAATAATAATAGTAAAAACATCAAAAATAAATAAAACTTAAGATTTGTATTAAAAATAATTCTTTTGAATACTCACCCAGACTGCATTCTTCTCCAATCTTCGCTTGATTAAAACAGGATTCCTTATTGTGGTATACCTCATGGCACCAGGCACAGGATAATGCCACGATCTCCTTGGATCCAAATAATTTTCCTTGCACAGCCTGCAAAAGAGAAGAGTAAATGTTAAAAATGTCAACTAAGCTCAAAAAAAAAGATTATGAATTATATTTCAAAAGAGTGAAGAAAAATTGCATTAAAACTCCTGTTTTGAAAGACTTAATATTTATTTAAGAATGGGTCACAGAATGATTCAGAGAATGTTACGTAGAATGGTTCAGTGGATGATTCAAAGGATGGTCCAGGGAATATTCAGAGTATGATCCAAATAATGCTTCATTGAACGGTCAAAAGAATGGCTCACAGAACGACAGAAATTTAATTAAAAGATCTTGAAATCGAAATCGAATTCAAATTCAAAAACAACTCAAATGCAAACGCTACCGAAAAAAGTTTTAAAAAACGAGCTCAAAGTAGTTTTCAATCAAGCAAGAGCAAAAAATTGCGTGCGAAGAATAAAATTCGGACGCGAATGAAAACGTTAATCGAATTGTCAACAGCAGGAGAGGTCGACTATGACAAAAAACAGGAATAACAATAAAAAAAAAAACAACAACAACAACCAACAAACATTAAAACCAAAAAACGGCAATAAAACTCAACTGAATCCCGATAAAATCCCAAAGCAAAATAAACAAACTCACAGATGCTTGTATACTAGGGTGGTCCTTAATTTTCAAAATCAAATTTTTTTTTGGTCTTACCCTCTTAAAATGTAATAGTTGGTCAGGAAATGATATGTGCGATATGTGCAAAAAAAAAAAAAATAAAAAAAAATAAAATTTAGGATTGTACTGAAATTTGAAAACTTCTTGATGCGACACGGGTTTCCGTTGTCCGATCTCGCTGAAATTTCGCACATATCATTTCCTGACCTACAATTATATTTTACGAGGGTAAGACAAAGAAAAACTCAACAAAATTTTCGGACCCTATAGCTAAGGACCAGCCTATTGTATACGTATACGTATGTATGTATGTATGTGTGTGTTTCTGTGTGTGTGTGTGTGTGTTTGCATGTGTGTGTGTGTGTGCGTTTGTGTGTTATTCCCTTAGATAAAATTGTATGTAGGCCATGATTTAAACAAATTTTGAATGGAATAAAAGAAAAACTTATTACGAATTCTAAGCAGAATTCTAAAATTTAAAAGAAAGAGAAAAAATGCGTTTACTCATCGACAGAGATGAAAGTTTATTTTATTGTTAATGAAAGCGAGTGAATTATTTAAGTAAATCGAATCGAAAAGAGATCCTCCTAAAAAAAGAGGAAGAGGATGCGGACGTGGTAGAAGATGTGTATAGGGAAGAGGATTCAAGATGCAGGATCAGGACTGAGGATGCGGATGAGGACTGAGGATGTGTGTGGGGATGTGGATAAGAATGGCAGGATAAGAATGAAGAGTGGAATAAGGATAAGGCTTAGAATAAGAATGAGAATAACGATAACGATTAGAATAACAGTAAGGAAAAGGATACGGAGCATCTGGATAAAAGATAAGATGAAGATGAGAATGAGCGGATAAGGATTCAGGATGATGAGGATGATAACAAAAACGAAGAAAAACGAGATAACATGACAGCGTAATCAGAATGAGTGAACTGTGAGCGATTCTGAAACACTTGAGGACAGAGGAAGATGACGTCGATGGTGTTGATGTTGATGATGTTTCTGTTGTTCCTTTTTTTTTGGAATCGTCTTCTTCTTCACCAACATTAAACGTGTCGGACGTGCTTGACTTGCAAATTCCCATCTCGCCAGAAGAGAGCAGGACTCTCTTGCGCTCCTGCGATATCAAATCTTTTAATTAATTCCTTGAGAAATACTTCAACGCTTCTGCGATATATTTTCTCAACAACCCATGGACTATGAATTGAAGCAGTTGTTGCTCAACCAGTGTAACGCAGGATCGCCGGAAGGGGGAGGGAGGGGGTGGGGGGGGGGGAGGAAGGGGACGGGATGATGCTGCTTCCGTTTGCGGTTGGAAACAAATTTATTCGGTTGGTTTAACGCTGGATACTTTAACGTTGCGTTCTTGTACTTTCTTCTATTTTTGTTTATTTATTTGTATTTCAGTTACGTTTGTTTGTGCCTCAGTTGATGCTGCTGATGTTGCAACCTTGTTTGTTACACGATTGTTGTTGTTGCTGCTTTTGAAACTAATCAGCTGATAAGTGGTTTTTCCCGTCTTCGTCTTCGTTACATCTTCGTTGAAATGAATCGTTCGTTCCATTGAAACGTTTTTTGTTTTTTTCGTTCATTTTCAAAGTCGGTGTAGCTGCTGCCACCAATGATAATCCTGATGGTTTTTGTTGTTCTTGTTGTTGTTGTTTTTCTATCATCAACTTAACAAATCTATCAACATAAACTGCAACACGATCTCGAGCTCCCTCTTTCCCTCTCCCTCCCTCCCTCTTCTCCCCTCTTTCTCGCCGTGTCTCTCTCTCTCTCTCTCTCTCCTTCGCACAGCTTCTCATCAAAGACGTGACTTCCATGTCCACTTATTTACGTATACACGGCAACACCTTCTTCATTCAAAAGAAGAAGGAGAAGAAGAAAACTGAGAAAAATACAAAACTTTGAACAGATAAAAACGCAAAAAAAAAAAAAAATAAACGAAAGGTGTTTATAATATGTCCGTAAATCAATAAAACAGTGTTTAGTAAAAACAAGGAAATTGAAAAAGTTTAAATTAATTGAAATTGATTATGATTTCGTTTTCAGATGATTCAAATATGATAATCAATTAATGATGCGGAATGGTGGTGATGGAGAATGCGAAACATGGTTAAAATACAGTGATTTGTTTTGTAATTTTTTAAAAATAGAACAAAATAAAAGTATTTAAAAAAATATAATATTTAAATTTATTCAGTGTTTAAGTTTTATATTTATAAGTTTGTACGTTTTTTGAAAAAAGAATATTTTTACATTTTATACTTTATTAATATATTTGATTTTAAATTTTATTTTTTTTTATACCTTTAAAAACTGAAAAAACTTTGAATACAGTGTAATAAAATTAAATAAAAAGTTTGTCTTGGCCCATGGGGGGATCGAACCCACGACCTTCGCGTTATTAGCACGACGCTCTAACCAACTGAGCTAATGGGCCACATGAATTATAGAGCAAAAAATCTGTTCTAACGCTACGACGTAATTCGAAAGCAGCGTCAACAGCAAAACGTCGCGACAGAAAATGAAACCAACTCAGTTTGTTTTTTTAGAATTCTTCCACAAGGCGGGAGAATATTAGAGAAATAAATATTACTTTTACGTTGAGATGAAGAATTCTTGTTTTTGTTGTTGTTTAAAGGTAAACAGAATTCGAAAGTTTTAACATAAATAATGACGTTAAAGAAGTAGTAATGAAGTAACCGAAACTAGTATAAATAATAAATGCATTGTTTTCTTACCTTTCCGCATTGTTTGCATTTTCCTTTCTCCATTTTGCGATGTACCCAGTGATGATGGGTGGTCGTTTGTTCGCGATATTGACGGATACCAACATCGCGATACGTCGGCTTACAAGCTAATTGAGTCTTTTCGTTGACCAGAGGAATGCAATTCTGATGGGCGATGAGTTGGCAGGCGGAACACTTCATCCGTTGACCACTTTTCTACACCGAGAAATGGCGGAGACAAGAAAGAGAGAGAGAGAGATAGAAAATAAGAAAAAAGAAGTTAAAGAACTTACAACTGATGATAATAGTTCACAAAAGTGTAATGGGCAATTAAAATAACAATTTTTTTTTTTTCCTAAATAGTAACAATTAAAAGAACAATTTTTTTTTCTAAATAGTAACAAAAAAGAAAACAATTTTTTTGTAGTTGGTTTCATATCTTTTTCCGAGTGGGTTAAGTGATATACTCAATAGAGAATTTTGGTTCTCTTGCCATTATTTCTTTTTAATCTCTAAAAATTTCAAGAGTAGGATAACGGGCTGGAACCAAACCACGCCGTTCTAATTCCTACTGTTCACAAACCTTACTTGTATAACGAAATAAATGACTTGGGATCGTGTGCAAAAATAACAGGACACTTCCAATGTTTCTGAATTAGAAAAGAGGAGACCGACTGAATAAACGGGGAGTTGGTTTGCAAACACTACCGAGATCGGACGCTAATAATTTTTACGCAATAAGTACAGTCTAATTAAGTGTCCTAAATTAATAAGATAATTTAACCATAAAGTACAGCCATAAGTGATCAAAACATGAATATGAATTACCGAACTTAATTTAATAAATCTTCAGAAGAAATTAGGTTTAAAAAGGGAACCAAAAACCCGTATAAAAATGTTGGTACAATTTGTGTAAATCAATGAATGATATTATAACTTTCAATAATCGAGCTGTTGTTAATAAAAGCTTTTCCTGTTAGCTTTTAAGTATGATATAAGTTGTGGAAAAAAAAAAGGGGAATAAAACGAAAAATTAAACAATTTATACATACTTCGGAGCATAAGTGGAGAAGAAATATAAATTTGTAGAAAAGCATTTAAAAAGAAGAACCTTTTTTACGCTCTCCGTGCAGTAAAACAACCTCTAAAACCTATATACATGAAATAAAGTCAACACAAGTAGACAATTGATACTCCTTTGATTAAATCATAATCTTCATCTGAAATACTTACGACAAATAGTGCTCATTTAACTTTACGCAACGTGAAAAGAAGTTTAAATTTCTCAAAATAGAATATTAAAATAGTTCCGCAACATAAAAATAGTAGTTTAATTGGTCGTAACCTCCATCCAAGACAATTGAAACCAAAGCATGACAGTCCTCATAAGAAATAAAACGAAATAAAATAAAACGTTAATTGAACATATGTGTGAATCTCTCGTGAACTATTTCGTGACAATTTCACGGTTTTTGTTTAATTGCATAGTGTTCGCCTTACCATTTTTGTGTGTAACTGGTAATCTTTAAAAAAAAGAATTAGAAAAAAAAGAAAGACACAAACCCTCATTATATTCTGTGCAACCAAAACAATTAGAAAGAAAAAAAAAAGGATTAAACGAACGAATCAAAAACATTTGAAAGAAAAAAAAAATATTTAAATATTAAAATGAATATTAATTATGAAAGATTAATAACGAAGCAACAATTTTCGAATAATTCGTCTGCGAAGCGCCAGCGCCACCGAGGGACATCGAGGGATTGCCTTAAGAGAAGTCTCCCATCAACACTATTTTATTAAGTTTTTTTTGAAAAATGTTGTAAAGTCAAACTGAATTGATATTTGGGTTTTTTATATAGCGTGTATTAACATACTATATTTAACTTTATAACTGTATTTTTATATTTACGTATCTTTATCTACATATATTGTCTCACGGGAAAATGTCTCATTTCATAACCCATATTGTAGTAAACATACTTATATAATTTGATAGTAATTATTATAGATTATTATAAGTAGGTTGGCTGAAGAAGAAAATATAAGCCATGTTTTTATTTTCCGCAAAGAAAGAAAAAATGAATTCAAAAGAAAAGATAAACATAATTCAATAAAGAAAAAAGAAAGAAATAGAAAACCAGCTTCTGAAGATATTATTATTTTTTTTTTGAGAAATGTATCTAATTAAATAGAAAAATTTGGTTCCCGTAGGGGTAGCGGCCGCGACATTCTGCGTTGAGTTAATATAATGGGAGCCTGTTCAATAAAAGTTCAAATTGACACTTGTGGAGATCTTCGAGAACAGGCTCAGGTTGGGAAGGGCATAGGTGGCATCTCCATCAGTCACCAACTCGCTGTAGCGTGAGGCAGGTGTGAATTTCTCCTTTTCCGTTTTCCTTCTTTGCTTCTCTCCTTCTTTCTCCCTTCTGACTTTTCCTTCATGAGCTAACTACGCCCCTACAATCTTTTTTTTTGGCAAGTGCATGCAAATTTTTTTCTTGATGAATGAACGAAAGACCACTATTCCTCAGAAGAGCACACATCCACCCCGCCACTGATCGCTAGCCGAACAATTCAAATCATGCACACCGCTCTTCTGGAAATGGTAAGGAACAAATAAAGTGGAGTTGATAGGTATATACCATCTGTGTATGGATATACCTACATGATCACGTGGAAGAAAATTCAGTTCATTACAGAAAATGGCGCCCAACGTGGGGCCACGTTAGCACTTACTTTTGATTATTTTTATGTAAAACTATTTGTTTATTAACTGTTCTCGTTCTATACCTTTACCGCCGATCTGAATAAAATTACTAATACACTCAGACTGTCAGCATTTGATACTCGGAAGAATAGGTACACAGTGTGTATATTCCGCTTTAGTTGTGAATATCATTTCTTTTCAATTGATTTGTCTTCGTAGTAGTCTGGAAGACAGCGCTAGTTGTCCTAACTGCCGAAGTCTGCACTCATTAGAAAGGAATCACTGTGAAGCACAACAACGTGATTGCGAATACAAGAATGATCCAATCACGAGCATTGCGAAGAACAATATCTAGTGAAATGTCTCCTTTACTCAGAATTACGGATAATATTCCGTTAGAGGAATGACAAACGTATTAGTTACGTAGACTTGAAAATTCGTAGATCGAATCGTAGAGTGGAAGGCATCGTAGATCGAATAGTTAACCACAGAAATTCCTCCAAGCTAAAAAGATATCTAAGAGAAGAGGTTTTGCGACTACTTATTATCTTAAAATCTTTGAACCATCTAGTGCTTCTTCTGTTTCGAATTGAGTATCCATTGCATTTAAATTATAGTACATGGTGCGCAGCATGTTTATAGTTCCTGCAAGGGAGTATGGAATAACAAGTACTGAGCTGTTATAGCCGTATATTTGTCCTACAAAATTGAAACAGAAAAAGAGGAACAAGTGGATGGAAGAGGGGGAAAGGAAAAATGAATCACCAATCATTAAATTTTCTTTATTCTAGTTTTTGTGGAAAAACAATTTTTTTTTCTTTTCTCTCGTCTCTGGAGGGGAAAAGAAGAATGTTATAGTTTTCATTTCTACTATTCTTCACTTAATTTTTATTTTTATTCTTTCCTGACTTCTATCCTACCTTCTTTCGTATTCTTTACTTGTATATTACTATCTTTTTTCTTTCTTCTTAAAACTCTACTAATCACACTTTTGTCTCGGGATACAGCGGGTTTTCCGCAGAATGGTTGTTCACGCTGCTACCTGGGAACTTAACAAAATATATTATTGAATTTTTTTTTGATATCTAACTTACATTTTTGAACTTAAATATAAATTTGCCATCTTATTATTACATTTGAATATTATTTTTTTTATACGATTACATCCAGATCCATTTTTGGATTGCACTTTAAATTCATAATTATATTGCGCTTTGGTCCTTCCTGTATTATATAATAACAAATAAATCAAGAAGGAAATTAAAACAAGGGAAAAGGTATTATTTTTGCACACTCCCTATTCATTTCCCTTTAGTTGTCACCCCACAATATCGGTTTTTTTCAATAAGGTTGCCTTCCTACAATGGCAGTACGTCATAGTGGAGGCGGTTTGCCTCATGATTCGCAAGCAGAGTCGTGCAAAATTTGCAACAAATCATATGATAACACTTGGGAGGCTTTGGTTACTAAATGTAAACATCAATTCCATGCAGCATGTTTGATGGATTGGATGGGGAAAAATGAGCAGTGTCCACAATGTGGAGAGTGTTTGAGTCCAAGACCGGAACCTTCGGAGAAGGTAGGAGTAGGCCACAATCAAAATTTATCGCTTGTAGTACCGACTTCGCAAACTGGCACAATACCAAAGCCAATCAAGACTCGATCACAAACTCTTCGGGAAAAAACGACTATAACCCAGAATCCTTTAGATTGGTCTTTACCAAACTCTCCTCATAATTTTCAACCAAATATAAACCCCGCTAGCTTAAAATCTAGAACACAAAGTCGCGCTACTGTCCAGATACCGAAACAAAACAAAAAGGGATATAAGGGAGGCAACGAAAATATTGACATGACTTCGTTGGTTGCGACACTATCCGAGATGATTCAGGTTCGTCTAGAAGTAGGGTTAGCAGAGATAGAGAAAAAAATTGACCAAACAAAATCGATCCAACAGAATAGGTTTCCTCAAGAGGAACCTATATGGCCAACCGCGATGCCATTTGACAATACACCGTCACGTCCCCAACAACGGCATTCACAATTCTCACTGCCAATTAACAGAATTAACGAGAATCCGGACAACTCTAGAGTCTCCAGTATTTCACTATATCCAGGAAAGGTAGCTAGCTTAATACAAGGTTGGAATATTCAGTTTGATGGAACTTTATCTGGACCAACCGTGGAAAAATTCTTATACCAAATATCGGCTCTGACGAACGACTGCCTACAAGGGAACTTTCAAGCTGTTTGTGACAACAGTTATTTATTGTTCGCTGGACAGGCAAGAGATTGGTATTGGAGGTATAGAAGATGTGTGGAGAGGATACGTTGGGATGGGTTGTGTGAAGCTTTACGATACCATTTTAAAGACCCTCGCAATGATACAGATATTCGAGAATTAATTCGGGATAGAAAACAGAGAGAGGGAGAAACTTTTGAAGTATTTTATAACGCCATACTTAAACTGACCGATCGCCTGCACATGCAGATTTCAGAAGCTGAGTTAGTTGAAATACTGCAGCGCAACCTAAGACAGGAATTAAGGCAACAACTCTTTATGATCCCAATTAACAATGTTTCCCATTTGAGATCCTTATGCCTACGAAGCGAAGCAATCTTTCCGAATTCCGTCGGAAATAGAATGTCCGCGCGGCGGAACCCCCTTACTCGACAGGTGAACGAAGTTGCTAAAGAATTTTCGAATTCTCAGGTAGAATCAGAAAGTGTTTGTGCGGTAGGTGAAAATAATTTAGTCTGTTGGAATTGCAGAAAACCAGGGCACCGCTATCACGACTGTATAGAGGAACGTTCAATTTTTTGTTACGGGTGTGGTGTTCAAAATACATACAAGCCGTCTTGTGAGAGATGTAGCCAGTCGGAAAACCAAAGACGGAGCGAGAACAAAAACGCCAGTTCTCGCTCTTAATCAACGACTCGATAGCAATACCATGTAAAACTCAGGGGCTGGTGAATAATAAACCTAAAATAAATATTCTTAGATCAACCAAAATAGCGAAGAACCCTGACTCAATATTACGCGAACCCTTTGACGTACGGCTGCAAAGGTATAATAAGTTAAGAGATACCATCTTTAAAGAGCCACCAGTATCAGAGGTTACAACAAAAATAGTTTCGGCCAGAGCCCCAAAAAGGTCAACAGTACGCATGCACAACTTTTGGCGATTCGTCTATAGGCAGCGCAAAGAACTGCATAATACTGTATCTGAGTTACTAAACAGAAAAGAGGATGTCCGTCCGTATGCCAATGTAACTATTTTAGGGAAAACATACTTAGGATTACTTGATAGCGGAGCATCGGTCACTTGTGCAGGTGGAAACGCCGCAAAAGATTTTCTGTTGCAGGGAAATTTCAAAAAAATTAATTTAGCCGTGCGAACTGCCGATGGGAAAGTGCAGGAAGTTATTGGGATGATTGAACCGGAAATTGTTTATGGCACCAAGAAGAAAAAAATTCCAATCTATATTGTACCAAAGTTAAATCAAGATTTGTATTTGGGTTACAATTTCTGGTTGGCTATGGATATAAAAATAGTGCAAGAGCCAGGTAGGGTGTGCGGAGTTAATATTAATAATGAGGAAGAAGATAGGAAATTACACCAGTTAAGTCCAAGTGAGCAAAAGAGATTAGAGACTGTAGTAAATTTATTTCCTTCATACTCCAAAGAAGGGTTGGGTAAAACATCTCTAATAGAACACGTAATCGAGTTGAAGGACGGAACCCGTCCTATAAAACAAAGATATTTCCCAGTGTCGCCTGCGGTAGAAAAGTTGATGCACAAAGAAATCCAGAAAATGCTTGAAATGGGGGTCATTGAAGAGTCGAACAGTCCGTGGAGTAGTCCAGTGGTGTTGGTACGGAAAGAGGAAGGGGTAAGGCTTTGCTTAGATTCGAGAAAACTGAATAACGTTACGCTGAGGGATGCTTATCCCATCCCAATTATCGAAGGTATTCTCAGTCGACTGCCAAAAGCACGGTTCATTTCGGCACTCGATCTGAAAAAAGCGTTTTGGCAAATAAATTTAGAAAAGAATTCGCGAGCGGGCACAGCTTTTACAGTTCCGAACTGCCCCTTATACCAATACACCGTCATGCCGTTCGGTCTGTGTAACGCTCCACAGACTATGTGCCGACTCATGGACAAGGTCATCCCGGCGCAACTACGCAGTAGGGTATTTGTTTATATCGACGACCTTCTGGTACTTACAGAAGATTTTGAAAGCCATTTACAGCTACTTACTGAAGTTTCTTATCACATTCGGAAAGCTGGTCTTACGCTTAATATTGAGAAAAGTAAATTTTGTTTAAAGGAAGTGAAATATTTGGGATATATTGTGGGAGACGGTATAATAAAAACGGACCCAGATAAGGTATCAGCGATAACGTCCTATCCGTCGCCAACTTCTGTACGCCAGGTTAGACGATTTTTGGGAATGGCTGGCTGGTACCGTCGGTTTATTGCAAATTTTGCGAGCCTGACTACACCGATAACAGATCTCTTGAAAAAAGGACGTTCGTTCCATTGGACAGATGAAGCTCAGACAGCCTTTGATTTTCTCAAAAACAAACTAACATCCGCTCCGATTCTTATAACTCCAGACTTTTCCAAACCCTTTTGTATTCAATGTGACGCGTCTTCATCAGGTGTAGGAGGCGTGCTAACGCAAATCAGTGATCAGGGAATTGAGCTTCCTGTAGCATTCGTATCTCAAAAACTGAATCCTGCGCAACGAAAATACAGTGTGACTGAGCAGGAATGTCTGGCAGCACTTATTTGCTTAAAGAAATTTCGTCCTTATGTCGAGGGCCAAGAATTTAAAATAATAACCGACCACGCCAGTCTTAAGTGGCTCATGCACCAAACAGACCTTTCGGGACGACTGGCTCGGTGGTCTCTAAAAATGCAGGGATACTCATTTACCATAGAACACAGAAAGGGTTCTGAAAATTTAGTTCCCGACGCACTCTCACGCATTGAATCAAATGATTCAATTGAGGAAGTAGATGACATCGGTCCCAATATAGATTTAGATTCCCCCCACTTCCACTCAGAAGAATACCTTGCTTTAAAACAACACATTGCTAAAAATCAAAACAAACTCCCAAATGTAAAAATTGTTGATGATATCATTTATCGTCGTACGGAGTCCTCAACAGAGGGTGGGACCCAAGAAGGGCATAGTTGGAAGATTTGGGTGCCTAAGCTTTTACAAGCGTCGGTCCTGGCAAACGCTCACAATACTCCAGAGGTAGCACATGGAGGTATTGCGAAGACATTGGAAAGGCTTAGAAGAAATGTCTACTGGCCAAAAATGTACAAGGACGTTCGAAACTTTATAGATAGGTGCGAGATATGTAAGGAAATCAAGCCAAGTAATATTGTGCAAAGACCACCGATGGGAGAACAGGCGAAGTCCAGTAGGCCATTTCAAAGGTTATACTTGGATATCTTAGGACCATATCCACGGTCAAAAAGTGGAAATATAGGCATTTTAATAGTGGTAGATCACTTTAGCAAATTTCCGTTGTTACAATCATTGAAAAAATTTACTTCCGAAAGAATTACTGACTTTCTTGAAAAACAAGTGTTTACTACTTTCGGTGTACCAGAACAAATAATAAGTGACAACGGCTCACAATTTAAGTCCTCACAATTCAACAACTTTTTAAATCAATACGGTGTTAATCACACCTACACCGCGTTGTACTCCCCACAAGCAAACGCCTCAGAAAGGGTAAATCGTTCAATAATTTGCGGAATAAGAGCATTCCTTAAAGAAGACCAACGCCACTGGGATGTTAACCTGCATAAAGTTGCGATGTCTATTCGATCCTCTTATCACCAAACCATAGGTAGATCTCCTTATTTTGTCTTATTTGGACAACAAATGGCAACGCATGGAAAGTCGTATGAGTTATTCCGTAAATTAAATTCATTAGAGGGGGGAGAAGAGATTCAGCCGGAGGACAAACTGTTGCAAATCCGTGAAAAGGTAAAGATATGTATCGACAAAGCGTATGCAACAAATAGTAAAACGTATAATCTTCGGAGCAACCCGGAAGCCACCTATTCACCGGGCCAGGAAGTCTTTCGCAAAAATTTTGCACAAAGCGATAAGTCCAAAAATTTCAATGCAAAATTGGCTAAACAATACCTAAAAGCTAGAGTCGTTCAAAAACTTGGCAACTGCTATTACCAGTTATGTGATATGAAAGGAAAGGAAATCGGAATCTTCCATGCAAAAGATATGCGCTTGTGAATTCAACATTAATTAACCCAGCTTGTTCGTCTTTCATAGAATATCTATATACATACGAACAACCTGCTTTGTAATGGGCAATTAAAATAACAATTTTTTTTTTTTCCTAAATAGTAACAATTAAAAGAACAATTTTTTTTTCTAAATAGTAACAAAAAAGAAAACAATTTTTTTGTAGTTGGTTTCATATCTTTTTCCGAGTGGGTTAAGTGATATACTCAATAGAGAATTTTGGTTCTCTTGCCATTATTTCTTTTTAATCTCTAAAAATTTCAAGAGTAGGATAACGGGCTGGAACCAAACCACGCCGTTCTAATTCCTACTGTTCACAAACCTTACTTGTATAACGAAATAAATGACTTGGGATCGTGTGCAAAAATAACAGGACACTTCCAATGTTTCTGAATTAGAAAAGAGGAGACCGACTGAATAAACGGGGAGTTGGTTTGCAAACACTACCGAGATCGGACGCTAATAATTTTTACGCAATAAGTACAGTCTAATTAAGTGTCCTAAATTAATAAGATAATTTAACCATAAAGTACAGCCATAAGTGATCAAAACATGAATATGAATTACCGAACTTAATTTAATAAATCTTCAGAAGAAATTAGGTTTAAAAAGGGAACCAAAAACCCGTATAAAAATGTTGGTACAATTTGTGTAAATCAATGAATGATATTATAACTTTCAATAATCGAGCTGTTGTTAATAAAAGCTTTTCCTGTTAGCTTTTAAGTATGATATAAGTTGTGGAAAAAAAAAAGGGGAATAAAACGAAAAATTAAACAATTTATACATACTTCGGAGCATAAGTGGAGAAGAAATATAAATTTGTAGAAAAGCATTTAAAAAGAAGAACCTTTTTTACGCTCTCCGTGCAGTAAAACAACCTCTAAAACCTATATACATGAAATAAAGTCAACACAAGTAGACAATTGATACTCCTTTGATTAAATCATAATCTTCATCTGAAATACTTACGACAAATAGTGCTCATTTAACTTTACGCAACGTGAAAAGAAGTTTAAATTTCTCAAAATAGAATATTAAAATAGTTCCGCAACATAAAAATAGTAGTTTAATTGGTCGTAACCTCCATCCAAGACAATTGAAACCAAAGCATGACAGTCCTCATAAGAAATAAAACGAAATAAAATAAAACGTTAATTGAACATATGTGTGAATCTCTCGTGAACTATTTCGTGACAATTTCACGGTTTTTGTTTAATTGCATAGTGTTCGCCTTACCATTTTTGTGTGTAACTGGTAATCTTTAAAAAAAAGAATTAGAAAAAAAAGAAAGACACAAACCCTCATTATATTCTGTGCAACCAAAACAATTAGAAAGAAAAAAAAAAGGATTAAACGAACGAATCAAAAACATTTGAAAGAAAAAAAAAATATTTAAATATTAAAATGAATATTAATTATGAAAGATTAATAACGAAGCAACAATTTTCGAATAATTCGTCTGCGAAGCGCCAGCGCCACCGAGGGACATCGAGGGATTGCCTTAAGAGAAGTCTCCCATCAACACTATTTTATTAAGTTTTTTTTGAAAAATGTTGTAAAGTCAAACTGAATTGATATTTGGGTTTTTTATATAGCGTGTATTAACATACTATATTTAACTTTATAACTGTATTTTTATATTTACGTATCTTTATCTACATATATTGTCTCACGGGAAAATGTCTCATTTCATAACCCATATTGTAGTAAACATACTTATATAATTTGATAGTAATTATTATAGATTATTATAAGTAGGTTGGCTGAAGAAGAAAATATAAGCCATGTTTTTATTTTCCGCAAAGAAAGAAAAAATGAATTCAAAAGAAAAGATAAACATAATTCAATAAAGAAAAAAGAAAGAAATAGAAAACCAGCTTCTGAAGATATTATTATTTTTTTTTTGAGAAATGTATCTAATTAAATAGAAAAATTTGGTTCCCGTAGGGGTAGCGGCCGCGACATTCTGCGTTGAGTTAATATAATGGGAGCCTGTTCAATAAAAGTTCAAATTGACACTTGTGGAGATCTTCGAGAACAGGCTCAGGTTGGGAAGGGCATAGGTGGCATCTCCATCAGTCACCAACTCGCTGTAGCGTGAGGCAGGTGTGAATTTCTCCTTTTCCGTTTTCCTTCTTTGCTTCTCTCCTTCTTTCTCCCTTCTGACTTTTCCTTCATGAGCTAACTACGCCCCTACAATCTTTTTTTTTGGCAAGTGCATGCAAATTTTTTTCTTGATGAATGAACGAAAGACCACTATTCCTCAGAAGAGCACACATCCACCCCGCCACTGATCGCTAGCCGAACAATTCAAATCATGCACACCGCTCTTCTGGAAATGGTAAGGAACAAATAAAGTGGAGTTGATAGGTATATACCATCTGTGTATGGATATACCTACATGATCACGTGGAAGAAAATTCAGTTCATTACAAAAGTGACAATCTTCAAGTTTTCTTCATCCTACCCTATACACTTCAAAGCATTTCAAGGTGATTGATCAATTTTTTGTCGGTCCGGGATTACAAGCGCACGTGGTCGGGGCGCAGTGGGTCGGGGGCGCAGTGGGTCGGGGGCGCAGTGGGTCGGGGGCGCAGTGGGTCGGGGGCGCAGTGGATCGGGGGAGCGGAGGGTAGGTTTAAACAGAAGAAGAAGATTAAATTTAATGCATCATCTGCGATCAAGCATGAAATTTGAAATTCTTGAAGCGTACGCGGAAGATTTCTCTGCCGAATGTTGATTTATGTATGTATGTGTACCGACATAAGTGGTGTATGTGTGTATGTGTGATTATGTGTCACATGACTGAGGTTGTTTTCTTTATTAATTTTTTTCGGGTTGACTTTTTTCGAGTTTTCGCATCATTTATTATTCATTACCCAAAATTATGTGATACAACAAAGAAATCCACTTCAAACCGTAAGCCAACATCAACAAATCAAACAAAAGGGTGGATGGGAGGGAAAGAGGGTGAGTGCGATGGCGGCGGGGGTGGGGGGAAGGGGTTTCGGGTCGTGAACAGAAAAATGATAGCCCGGGTTAGTTGTCAAGTTAACAGGTCATCGTCAATTCCTTGGAGATGAGCTGAGGTTTTTAAGAAGCAGGTACAAAATATTCAGTGCCCGAAAACAGGGCACTCAGGGGAGTGGGGAGAACGGAAGAAGGTCTGAATTTTGTTTTTTTTGAGAAATTGAAATTTTCTGAAAATTGTTTTCGTTTCAGTTGAGTTGACTTGAGTAGGCTCGATTGGAAGCAGATGTTTGAACACAGAATTGAAAATGAATCCTAAAAGAGACCCTTCGAAAAACATCACGATAAGGATTCACTCTCGACAGGAACAAAGAAATTTAAAGGACATGAAAAAATTAATAGAAGGAAAAGAAGAAGAAAAAAAGCAGGTTTTTTCAAATATTAATATATAAATAATTTATATTAATATTTAAACACTAAACATATTTAAAAAAGCTTTAAAAACTAGTTTTTTCTTTCTTTTACTCTTCGCGTTCCTTCTACCACCTCCTCTTCGCTTCCCTACTCTTCTCTTCTTGATAATCTATTCTCTCTCCTCGATCTTCAATCTTCTGTCTTCTATCTTCAATCTTCTGTCTTCTATCTTCAATCTTCTGTCTTCTATCTTCTATCTTCTATCTTCTATCTTCTATCTTCTATCTTCTATCTTCTATCTTCTATCTTCTATCTTCTATCTTCTATCTTCTATCTTCTATCTTCTATCTTCTATCTTCTATCTTCTATCTTCTATCTTCTAACTTCTATCTTCTATCTTCTATCTTCTATCTTCTATCTTCAATCCTCTCTTCTCTTCTCTTACTTACTATGCACTCCTCGTTCAGGCAGCACAAATCACCCGATGCCGATGTCGGCTTCCAATAGTGTTCACCCTGTATCGCATTCTCTGTCCAGTCAGGAACGATGCGAATCGGACGACGCGCATTGCTACTCGCCGCTCTTCTGTAAGAAGAAAAAAGAAGAAAAAAATTATGAATTAATAATGAGTTAACTGAAAATTTATTATGAGAACCACAACAGATGTTTTTCATTTATTTTTCATTGCTTTATTTAATTTTTTATTATAATTTTTCAAGCGGAAACGGAAATGTAATCAATTCGCTTCGAGGCAGTTACAACGATGTATCTCATGATGTTGTAATTATAACGGTGAAAATAAAAAAAATCAAAATAAGTAAAAAAAAAAAACAATTGTGGATTGTATAATTTTTTCATTGTGAGCCACTCATACTCATACTTACACAACAGAAGCAAGTGTAGGCTGCACTCACACTTGTTCATTGAGTATATGAGGGGAAGAGAGCTTCTAATATTCTCAGGATGCTACTAAAAGAAGCATCTCAAAGAGTGAATGAGGGCCATCTTCGTGCTGGCAGATCGAAAGACTCTTGTTTGATATCAGGGTCGTGAGGATCTTCTTGGGAAAAAACTTATGAATGTAGAAGGGTCTAAGCGGGGTCTCTAGACACCGTTCATTGAGAGAAAATGGAAAAAAAGAAGCTTTCTCTCTTGAACTCTACTTGTACTTGTAAATAAGTAACTCAATAATGAAAAAACTGTTTATTTTCAATGATGCATTATTTATTATTATTCTTAATAATGTTTTTTTATTTTGGTGACATTTTTAACATTATTAACCTTTATTTAACCTCTTTTATTACGTCCACATATTCTAAGGGTTGGAATAAGTTGGCAGAGTGCCCGCTGTTTCATTGTTTGTTTGGGGGGGGCTCGTCCCAGATCAACACCTTCATCGGCGACAGGACCTGGAGCTGGAACCGGAGCCGGCTCAGCAGCGATGCAAGTAACAGTAACGAAAGCGATCAAAGCCAGTACGATTATGAAACGCATTTTTAGTTTAACTTCAAAACTGTTGTTCTAAATTCAAGAGCTTGAAACTATTTAAATAAATCATTAAAGACCCCCCTTTTATACTATTCTAAAATCGGTTTCTGCCCCAACAGAATTGAAATGGTTTCCATTGCTTTTCGATAGTTAGTTTACTTAAATTTTAGTTGACGATAACATGAACTCGTTAGTGAAATAATAATAACACAGATAGTGATGGTGGATAATATTTAAAATTTCAATTTTACCCAAGCACGAATATTGTTTAAATTTAATTTTCAAAAGAAACGTGAGAATCGTCAAAAAACGCATTAATTTTTAACACGATTTTTACTTTGCTTTTAGAAATCGTTTTCTTATCAGAAAACAATAACAACGACTTGTTATTTTTAATTCCTCCAAAAGCATCCCCATAGTTCCATAGAAAACACCATATATCTATCAATAATAGTTTAAGATTTATGGCCGATTTTCATATTTCAACTTGTGAAGTTAGTACCCCAAATTTTGAAATTACTTTTTTTTGCTCAATTCGCCAGAATTATTTCCGAAACTGGTAGAGAACTCCAAAACTATTTGGGGTGCAATCAGAACTCAAAAAAAAAGTGAACTTTTTAAAAAATGAGGTGCCAACTGCACAGACATACATAATTAAAGCCGCTTCTTTAAGCCAAGTTATTAAAAATGTGTTAATTTAGTTGTTAAGAACAAATTTTTTTATTATCGCTGTTTAAATATGAAGTACTGTTTGTAGTAAAAACAACAACAACAACTTGATGATCCTCATCAGTGCATTAAACAGTCATCGTCATCGTCATTGTTCGCAGTTTCATTGTTCATGGCATCATATAGCCTCACATCGCAGCCACACACACACACATACAGACACACACAGCAAGACACTGTAGCCTCTATAGACGTCAATATTATCAGCAACAGCAGCCGTTGACAGCAGATTTTGGATAATAGAGAGTTTGGCAACCATGTATTGTTTATCAGAGAGAGAGAAAGATAGAAAGAGAGTGTGTGAGAGAGAGAAAAAGAATTACAGAGAGAGAGAGAGAGAGAGAAAGAGAAAGAGAATGAGAATGAGGGAGAGAAAGAGAGAAGATATCTCACGATATCAATGAAAATGATGACAGCGCTTCTGATTCTGAATGATGAGATGCTTGGCATGCTTGGGTACAGACAAAGCAACAACAACAGTAACAACACCTTCAATAACTACAACAACAATAGTAATAACAATAACAAATGTAATGAACTTGCATGTACAGAACTCGACATGAATAAACCTGTAGAAGTTTGTGGATGTCATTGCTCCCCTCTCACACTTGATATGTCAGGAGCACTTTAAATTTTATTGACAGGGGAAGAGGCAGAAAGAGTGGAAGGAAGGAAGGGAGAAAGCAACATTGATTGGTAAAATAAGGTAAAATAATTTTCCTCTCTCGGCTACGTTTTCCCTGTCCTTCTCATTCGCCTCTCCTAACGCACCTCTTGTCTTCTATCTCCTCTACACACTCTTTTTTCTCCTCCCTCCCATCTCCTGTATACACCCTTCGCTCTCATCTCTCCCCTCTCCTGACTTCTCTTTCCAATCTAGTGTCTCCTTTTTACTCTCTCCACCCCTCTAATTTCATCTCTTCTCCCTGGTTTGATAATAAATTATGCCTTCTATTCTCTTCTCCTTTCTTGTACACTCCACTCTTTTCTTCCCACCTATACTCCTATCGTATCCTATCAACCATTTCTTTCCTTTCTTTCCTTTTTTGTCTGTCTTCCTCTTGTTTTTCTATTACATTTCTTATCTTTATCGTATCCTTATCATTATTTTATCTTATCTTACGTTTTTTAGCTCCTCTTCATACAAAATCAAGTAAAAAAAGTCACGTACGATGGAAATAAAAATACATTGTATTTTTTAACTACATTGCGGTCCTTTCAGAAAATCAATTCAACAAAAGCTCCTCATTCTGCTTCTCCTGGCAGATGTGTCATCTGCGGAGAATAATAACAAAAATAATAACAACAACAATAATATTAACAACAACAATAACAACAACCAGAAGAACAATTTTTCATCTTGACACAAAGAATTAATTTTTATACTCATTTTTGAAGTAAGGTTTACGTTATTCAAACAGATGATGGCGATGATAATGAAGAGGATGATAATGTAGTGATAATAATTATGTGCAATAATAATTATGCAATAAAACGAATGAAGAAGAATGAAAGCCTAAAAAAGAATCTTCAAGAAAAGCTTCGAAAAAATTTAAGATTAAATTCGATTAAGTGAATGACCACTTTCACCTCCCCGCTCCCCTTCAGAGGGTTTGTGAGACCCAAAATCAGGGTTTCTCTCTCTTTCAATAAACAATTTTTAAATACGAGTATGAAATGAATCAAGTGATGCTTTTTTATCGCCTTTGATTTTGGTTTAGTTTTGCTTGTTATGTCCACAAACTCACCTCTTGCGACGCCACGCCCCCACCGAATCTAATTTTCGTTTCCGGAACGCTGCTTTCCGTTGCATTCCGATGGATGAGCGGCGAAATCTTTGTACCAACAGAGTGTTGCTGAGGCCGTCCACCAGCGGAACGGAGTCGGAGTCAGTACATGCATCAGTATCGTCATCGTCGTCATCGTCATCGTCGTCGGCGTCGCCGTTGTCAGTCACATTGACGGCGACGTTGTCCTTCACATTATCATCGTAGTCCTGCTGGAAGTCGTGGGCTTTATAAGGAGGCGGGGACACGAATTCGCCTTCCTCCTGGACAGCTTGCAAAAGTTTTTCCAATGACGACGACATGATGATGATGCCGTTGTTATTCTTACTGTTGCAGTGTTGTTCCTAAAGATGCTGTATTTGTTGTTGCTGTTGTCAGGATCACGAAAGCCCCTGCTCTGGTTTTTGATGTCGCTGCTCTTCTTTTTGATGCCCCCGTCGATGCTCTTGCAGTTTCTGGGACCGTTATTATATTTGGTCCAGTTTAAGTTCGAGATAAGCATTTGATTTGTTGCTCTTTTTGTTGTTGGTTTTTCATTTCTTACTTCTTTTTTTTTTTAGAATTTCCCCGTTTTTTTCGGGAACACTTAAAATTTTTTATACGTCTTGTAAAATCATGATTTTTGCTTCGTTTTTGTTTTGATTTTAATTTTTTTATATTATTTGTTTTGTCATATCATTTTGAGTAATTGTTTTTTTTTTTTATTATTTTAGAGTTAAACTGTCACATTTTTATATTTATTTTTTTTTGTTGTTTTCAATTATTTTTCAATTTCAATTTCAGTTTTACTGACACTGAGTGAGTGAATATCTGTGTATCTGTCAGACAGATAGACATACAAATTTGTGTTTGCTGCATAATAAATTTTATTAAAATACATTTTCTTAAAATGAATGATAAAAATTACTGGAGTTATTAAAGTGTATTCAGAGAAAATGTGAGGTAAGTTGAACTCTTTTTCTCTCTCTTTCTCTGTCTCTCTCAACCTACAACAACAACAAACAGAATAACCAAAAGAAACCAGCTACAAAAAAGAAATAATTTAGCACACAACAAAACATTTTAACCTGTCTCAAAATCAACTGAAAATAAAAATAAATGATAGATATAAATAACAAACATCACAAAAATAACAAAAGGTAACCCCAACAACAATCAGGGAAAAAAAAGATTTTCTCTTATTTTCATCTTTTCTGGCTCATTGAACTTTTTGAATTACTGAGTGAGTGAATCTGTTTTGAGGATGTTCGAATGACGACGACGAATGAATTGAAAGAAAAACAGCAAAAAAATCACCAAGAAACCCACAACAAAGAATCCACCAACATAATAAAAGGAAAATAATAATAATAACTATTTTCATTTCCTAGAAATTATGAAGTTATTTTCTTTTATTTACCGTAATATATTTTTTATAGCGTATAACAGAGATTATGACCCCTCTACAAAACAAAGAATGAGAGAGATGGAGCGGGGCAGCGAGGGAGCTGGGAGGATAGCAGGACGAAGGAAACGATTTCAATGAATGATTTGTAACACTCAGCTTCGTTTTTGTTGTTGTTTTTGTGTGCTGTTGCTGAGGTTTCTGACGGAAATTTGATTGCAACCAATGCTGCTGCTCTCAACATGTTGCCTCAACATTAAAATGAGTGAGCAGAAAGTCGGCCTTGAAAGTCGTCTGAACTCAAGAGCACTTTTCTATTCTTACAGACTACTTTCGATATACTAATTAAAGTGCAGCAGCAGCTTCACTCTTCGGTTGCGTTGTTTTTTAAGTTGTTCAAATTATACAAAAACAACAATTACAAAAACAGCCTAATGAGCTCATTATCAAGAAGAGGATCAGAAGGAATGAGGACGAGCGCAAGGAATGAGGACGAGTGCAAGGAATGAGGAATATTTATGGAATAACAACAATGAAAACAGAAAAGAAAAACAGAAATAAGATAAAATAACAACAACATCGTCACAGAAAAGTAACTGCGTAGTACGAACACAAAATAAGTTCGGCCGAGTGCTTTTCTGTGTTTCATAACGGTTGTTGCTGTTGTTGTTGCTACTGTTGTTGTTCTTGTGTTTCTTCGTTACGCTTTTTTGGTTTTCTTATTGTTATTGTTGTTTTTAGGCTTTTTTCATGATTTATTGCTCTTGCTGTTTTTGTAGTTGTTTTAATGTTGTTGTTGTTGTCATTGTAGGCTGCCGACCGACCACCCTTTCAGCTAAAAATGGTCTCCAACCCCTCAGCTGCTTACCTAGCAATGTGTCATGAGGACAGACATGCCAGAGAAGGAGAAAGTGGGGAGTACAACGGGGAGCATCTTCCTTATTCCTTTAGTTACTCTTCTTCGGGGGAAGCGCGGGTTGGGGGCGGTCGCAAAATTTTCCCTTCTCCTTTCTCTCGTTTATTTATTCATTTATTAATAGTTGTTTTATTTTTTTTTACGAATTCAAGAAGACGATTTTGTCATTTACTCGTATTTCAGGTTTTCTTTGAAATCACATTAATATTGATAGTAACTGAGATTTAATGGATGTGAGGGGGGAGGGGATGCTTTCAAAAGGGACGAGATTTCAAGAGATTTCCAGACTTTCAGATCTGTTTTTCAGAAAGCTTTGAATGGTGGGAGGCACGTCGCAGCGAAGGGGGGGGGGGGGGGGGGAGGGGAGAACCCAATCGTTTAGCGAGGATTTTAAGTGGGGCGAAAAGCGATTCACAGCAGAAACTGATATACTATATGTATGCAAAAAGAAAAGGGTCTAAAATGGTTTTTGCGAAGCTTGATGAAGGGGAGCAGGGAAGGGGACGAGAATGGTTAGTAGAATAGGTATATAAGAGGAATAACGATGTAGGAGGAAGAGTAGAGTAAAGACAAACTTCAAAGAAACCTTTAAATGTCTCTGTCATTGAAATGTCATTATCTTTGAATTAATGGAAGATTTTTGAATAACCTGAGTCATTTGCTTGTCCTCTCTTCGTCCTTCGTTTCCTTACTTACTCTCATCCTTCTACTTGCTTTTAATTTCTAATCTTAAGTTAAGAATTTTCTTATCAATGATTTAGTAGTAGAAAAGTCGAGGGTTTAAATGAAGAAGTAGCTAAAGGTTGTTATTTGTTTTTTGTACTAGATCCAGGTAAATTAACTACAGACAGTTTTAGATAACAAGTAAACAGCATAGTTTCAAAAGCTCAAACATATTTCTAGAAATAATCTTCAAGATAATGCAAAAAATACTTTATATATATACCTTAATATATCTTCAGAGACAGTTTCATATACAGTTAGCTGCAAGCTATCAAGAAGCTATACCATCATAGATAGTTCCATAGGTTGCTCCAAAAAATGCTCTGAAGGACTTCGGGTTTTCTTCACAGAGAAGTCAAGTGAGGTTCGTAGTTGGCTTTTAGCTTAATTTAATATTCGATTATCGCATCCTAAAAGTGTGCTATGGTTTTGAAGTTTCGTTGCGATATCGAATATTTATTATAAGTGTTTCCAGGTTTAAATACTTCCGAAAACTATACTAAAAATTTATCGACTTGGCTAACGACCAATTAGAGAGTTAAAACTTTTGAGAAACTTGTTATCTGAAACTTTCTGTTTATGGATAAAAAAAAAATGATGTTGTGTATAATAGCTTTGCATATCATGTCGTGTATTCCTAAGAGATTTCGAAAATTATTTAATTGGCTCCGTTTTGGGGCAGCTGCGAACAACGAGTACCCCAAAACAATAGATATAAAACACAAACAACAGCAGAATCTACAAGAGTTTCATTTTAGTAGACGGAGGAGAGTAGAACAGGAAGGAAACAGAGAAGAACAGGAAGGAAAGAACACGCAACAGAACAGAAGACACGAAAATTCTTCCTTTAAAACTTTCTAGACAAACAGAAAGTGTTTAAGAAACGATTTGGAGCAACGATTACAACAACAATAGTGGTGGTAGAGTACATAAATACAACAACAATAAGAATGGCGTTGAAGAAAAGTTAAAGAAACAAGAAACATTTTAAACAGAAAAGCGAAGGAAGTACCTGGAGGAGAGTGAAAGATATGATTTGATATATTAATTTAATTAAATATTTGAAAAAGTTTGTTGGATGGGGATGAAATTAAATGCTAATATAGATGCATTGGTTAATGTTGGAAAATACAAAGGACGACAAAGATAATGTTAAAGACAATATAAAGGTTAAAATAAGACAAAAGGTAGAAAACATTGTGTTGTGTTGTTGGCAGGTACTTCGGAGGACCGTCATGTAAACTTGAGTTAATCGAGATGCTGAGAATTTAATTGAATTTCTTGCTAAGAATATGAAACAGCAGATGAAGACATTAAAACAAAGATGCCTGGAACAGTCATGTTTAAGCCTTTAGGCCCAAAAATAAGGACAAAATAATAAATTTATAAAACGTATTATGAATTCGGAACAGGGGCACAACTGAGCAGGGCACAAACTGAGACCAAGATCCCAGACGGACGACCCAAGGCTTAAGACCCAAGACCCAAGACCGAAGACCCAAGATTGAAGACCCAATACCAAAGATTGAAGATCCAAGACCGAAAATCCAAGACCCAAGAACCAACACCAAGACTAAGACTAGAAAAAGACAAGACAAGTCCAAAGTCGTAACACAGAAAAACAAGTGAGACAAGTTTCGAGAAATTACTACGAACGAGTTCATAAATAAGAGTTAAAATACTGATATTAATAATTCTTTTTATCAGTAAAAGTTTCTAGAATGTAAACAGAGAAATAAAAAAATACGATGAACACGAGACGAGATCAGATACATCAAGAAAAAACGAATTCGAAGATAAAAGAGATAACAAAACAAAAACTTACACTACGAGAAACGAGTTGAATGAGAAAATAGTTATTCGCAACAATAAAAGATATCGTTCGATAACACAGAAAGATAAAGCGGGCATCTTTCTGTGATAAACAAATATGATAAATTTTAAATATCAAAAAAATCTACTTTGTTGCATACATTGTTTTGAAAGTTTTTGTTTTTGCACTACAAATCATTTATATTATTATATTATTGTTATTATTATTATTTACCAATATAATAGTATTTATACATATGTATTTATAGTTATTAATTGGTTTTTCTAATTTTATTATATTTATTAAAATGAGTACGATAAACAACAACGAATTCTCAGTTATTAATTCATTCAACAAATAACATAATAAATTTAATATGAGTGCCTAATTTAAAGTGTTTAATTTTTGCGAAATATTTTTAGAATATGGCAGCGGCCGGCGTTTAAAATATTTGACAGATTTCGATAATTCATTGAGTTGCTTGGAGCAAATTTTAAGAATTTGTTGGTTGGTGAACATCGAAAGACACAAAAAAAAAGACACACACACGCACAAAAATCACACAGAAACACAAAGTACACAACTCAGGGCAATTGTCATTAATTATAATTATTAATATTTAAAAACCTAATAATAATTCAAATTGTTCTAAATATAAATCTAATAGTTATTTGTTTTTGTATTCAAAATATATTTCACGAAATTTGATGAAATAAAAATGTTTCAAAAATGTGTTGACCTGAATGATATTTTTTGGCTAGTTTTTATTTTGGCAACAGCCAAATAATTTTGTAGTGATTTTAGTTTTATTTAATCATTTATTTCGTGGGCGTTACGGGCCTCTACACACGACATGCATGGACACGTTTGAGTCAAGTATCAAAGAGCTGAGTACTGAGTCCACCACAGGAACCCGTACGTGTATATGGACCACAAAATTCTGTGGATTGTGTGGGTTATGAAACTGAAATCGATGTCGCTGAGCCTCTATGAGTAGATGCATGAGTAGAATGAAGCACTATTGAACCACCTCTCAGTGAGAATGCTGGAGAGTTAATTCTAATATACTACTTTATCCTCAAGTTAATTCCAATATACTACTTATTGTATAAATGGAAGATGGACTCCGATATTCGGGGGACTTGGGGAACTGAAATGACCAGACCTTTAAACTGTCACGTACAATACAACGGTATCAAACTACGAAAGGGAACCAACCAAATACACAAAAAAGACTGGGATTCCACAGGAGTCAGTCTGGAACCCGCTAAGAAGCTAGAAAGTAACAAGGACACTTGAGGAATAAAAGACTAAACGAAATCAGTGGGATTCAGTCTAAGAATACCGGTAGATATCAGTAAACATCTACAAAATTTCTCAACTGGACTGGACTCCGAAATGAGCCGAGAGTGTTTAGAGAAACGAGAACTTCTCTGTAAATCTAGTTGTGTAGCTTAGTTTTAGACTTCAATCCATAGAGACTTCAAGAATGAAAACCATAGCGAAATCTAATTTTTTTTATTAGATTTCATGTGGTGTTTTGAGATCTGTGTGGCCCATAAGCCCTATATTGACTCTATGTTGAACATGATCGTAATTCTTATTAACAGAAAATGCATTGGGAAGTGATAAGAACATCGAGTAAAGCGAAACATCATAGACAAAGAGATTATTTAATTAAAGCCAATTATCGTGTATGCCATTCTCTCTTTTAGACACAAAACAAAAACAAAAACAGTGGGAGAGTACGAGAGAGAGAGAGAGAGAGAGAGAGAGTAAAATTCCCACCGAGTTTGTACGGTTATCTTAATTGGGTCATCTTAAACTCATTCTTTTTTTTTTCTTATTATTAACAGGATAACAGAGATGAAGCTAAACATATTATAAAATTCAGGGATATTTTAATTGCTTCTGTTTTCTTTAATTTTAGTTAAGTAACTAAAGAATTAATTAATAATTTATAATTTGCACTTATTTTTAAGTACTTTTATTTAAAATTTATGATAACTTTTAGTGTTGTTGATCGTTTTATGTTTAGCAAATTTCATAAACACTTTGATTTTTGTTGTTGTTGTTGTTGGTTTTGCCACTAAAATGCAACAAACAGAGAAAAATCAAGATAAAAATAATAACAAAAATAAAAACAACGCCGAAGGTAACAAAAGCAAAAAATTAAAACTTGTTGATCAACTTTTTTTGCGTTCGTTTTGCTCTTGCATTCATTCGCATTCTTTTGTTCTTTTCTTTGTATCTATTATTTTTTGCATTTCCATTTTTATCTTTTCACCTTCTTCTTCATCATCATCAACATCATTATCACCATAATTATCATTAGCGAGATGCAGAACCTGCGCAGAGAAGAGAAGGAGAACCGAGTACGATTCACGATAAACTGAGTTTTAAGCCGTGCCACGCTTGAACTATTTTATCTGTATTAAGTATTGTTTTTTTATCTATTTTTTTATCTATTGTTTTTATCTGTGGTATTCTATATTTTCTTTCTTCTTCGTGGAGAGGAAAAAACGCGCGCGTACTCTTTTATATTCAGCTCAACACTGATGCGGCGGCGGCGACAACGACGACTTTTCTTTGTATCTGCGACACTTCAGATACAATTGTATCTATAAATGCTGTATCTATTGAATACACAGCCACGGAGCACGATCGCTGAACGAACTGTCCAACGGCAGCCAGACAGACACGCAGGCAGTCACAAAGACGGGCGTCTCATTTGATGGTTTTTTTTTCACCACAGCGTGCAGTCGGCAGCCAGAACGCGTTGGGTGTGAATGCCAGCAATAAAAAAACAACAACAACAACAAGAATAACAACAAAAACAACGACCGAGAAGGTGTGTATAACAGGGTTCGTAAATGCTCGCTCCGGCTCGCTCGCACTCCCGAGCAGGAGCAACAGAAAAAATTTTCAGTGAGCAGCTCCGTGCTCACTGCTCGCAACTGATCGGAGCAGTGAGCACGGAGCTGCTCACTGATGTTGCTCTTTTGAGCGAGTCGGAGCGAGCAGGAGCAAAAAAGAGCGCTCGAGAGTGAGCATTTACGAACCCTGGTGTATAAAAAAATCATTGTTGTTGTTGTTGTTGTTGTTGTTGTTATTCTTTCTCTGACGCATTAGAACGTTTCATCGAAGTATGCAGCTGGCTGTTTTTCACTTCATTCTTATACTTTTTCTTCTTTCTTTTTTTTTCATCTTCCTTCTTTTTCTCCTTCCCTTCTGCTCACTCTTTCTCTTTCTCTTTCTCCTTCTTCGCCATCCTTTTTCTTTCCGTTTCCTTCTCGTGCTCCTGCTCCTTCTCTTTCTCTTTTTCCTTCTCCTTGTCTTCCTCCTTCTCCTTCTATTCCCGGAAATCAGAGAGCAAGAGGAACAAATATCGTTTGGAATGAGTTTAGTATTGTCGATTCTATGCCACATTTTATCTGAAGTACTGTAATAAAACTAATCGATTAGCTAGATTATGTTTCCTCATATTTCGCAGTAGAACAAATTCCAAGATAAGATTGAACTATATACTGTAGTTGACATTCCACGCCATTCAGAGGCTGGTTAAACTCCAGAACCTTCAACTTTTACTGCAGTTCAACGTTTTCGATAAAATATTTCCGGATGATAGGGTTAGTGACGCGATTGATTGCTGAAGTTCGGAGAACTGTTGCGATGTCCGAATAAGCTGGTAAGTCTAGATCTGTGATAAGAACCTGATTAGCCAAATAGTTGGTGTGAATACTATCAGAGTCTAGTAGTCCGAAGTGGTATAAAATACGTCGAAGCAAGACCAACATCATCCAGTAATTCGTGAAACTTGCACAGAAATGAAGACTATTCTAGTACTTGCTTTATTGGCAGCCGCTGTCAACTGGACGCATTGCATGTCCTTGCGTATTGTGTCCGGTCAGGAGGCCGAAGTGGGCGAAGCACCTTTCATTGTCCTGTTCAACAATGGTAGTCTCTACTGTGCCGGTTCTATCATTCATCCCAACTGGGTCGTAACCGCTGCCCACTGCTTAGTGGAAGAGGATGTCACTCTCTACGCGGGTCTACACTCACGGGAAGCCTTCGACGAACCACAAGTTCAGAAACGCAGGGTCGCAAGCAAGACGTCTTTCGTAGTCCACGAACTCTACTCGGATGAACTCAATTCTGTCGACATCGGTCTCGTTTACATCAGTGAACCATTTGATCTGGAAGCATCGCCGCGTGTGAAGAGTATCTCGCTGCCCAACGAAGACTTGGAGCACAATCGCGAGGTGAAAGTCTACGGCTGGGGAATAACGTCCGACTACTCCGTAGCGACCAACCTGCAAGTTTTCAAGGACAACTACATCACCTATGAAGAGTGCAAACCGCTGTACTCTGAAATAGTAGAACTTCAGCCGTTTCATATATGCACCAAAAATATGGGCGGTGCATGTCTTCACGATTCCGGCGGTCCGATGGTACGTCAAACTTCAGAGGGCGTTGAATTAGCTGGCATTGTTAACTGGGGCAAATCTCCATGCCAGCAAAGAGACTTACCACCGGTCTATCTCAACATTGATGACCTCAAAAAGTGGATCGAGTATTCTATGTACAAATATAGTCCCGTTCCGGAGGAAGAGTAACGCAATCCCACGAAACTGTAGACATAATAAACGAAAGTGTAACATATGAAGAGTTAAGAAAATAAATATTTATTAAACCATGAAATACTCGTAGTATTTAATGCTTAATTCTTTTTCCTTCTATTTTTCGTATTCTTCATTTGCACATTCTTATTCAAAGTGGGCTCTCTTCTATTCCGTTTCTCTAAATTCGTGTTCTGACCTCTTCTTCTCCTTATTCCTCTCGTTCTTCTTCTCCTTGTAATTCCTTCTCCACCTTATTGTAGCTATAATGGGTGTGGTTTAGCCCACTTTTATTATACTCTTCAAACCTTTTTGAACACTGCCAGTTCGAGTATCTGTCACATGAGGCCATGAAGGTGTAGAAAATCTGTATAAATGACCAGACAGGGAGACGATGGGTAGGAGGAGGAGAGAAAGAGTGGGGCCGGTGTTGCTGGATTCGGATGACATCTGTCGTTGTCAGCTGTTGTTACCATTCTTTTTTCTATTTTCGTACTTCATCTTCTTAGTTTTTTTTTTCTTTTCTTCATCATCACCAGCATCATCATTATCGTCTTCTTCTTATCTTGCAGAATTGGCATATGTGCCAACAACGATGTCATAATTATTATTATTGAGTACGTCAATCAAGGTTTCAGTTCTACTGTTCAATTATTATTATTATTATTATTTTGCTTATTACCAGTATTTTGCCTGAATTATTGAATTTTATTTTCGGAATATATTTAAAAGAAAGAACAATACAAAAATTTTTTTATTTTATAATTTTATAAACAACAATGAGTTCCATATGAAGATGTATTTTTTTTGCATTTAAGTGCTTTTCCCCCGTTGAAGCACGTTTCTACGTACGAATATTTTAAAAACGAATAATTTTTTTACTCAGTGACGTCAAATGATTTTGACCGGAGATGACGTCATCATCGTTCTCTGCATTTGTCGTCTCTGTTCTTCTTCTGCTTTTGATATTTTTTACTTGACTGATGATAGATTTAAAGTGAAGTCAAGAACACACACACACGCACACGCTATTTTATTTTTAATAATTTGTAGCATTAACAATTTTTTTGTTTCTTTTTTTTACTAGATGGAAATTTCAACGTATTTTTTGAACATATAGTAAGTATGATCAGTACACCCATGAGTCATATATGAACATTTGGTTTTTCTATTTATTTTTGAATTTATTTCTGCATTTTTTCTCCAGATAACTCTTGATTTAAGATTAAATTCTTCATTTTAATAACACGATAATTAGTAAGTATGAACTGTTGATTTATATCATGATCTTTAAAATTGAACTCTTTCCCTATATCGAGATCTTGTTGTTTATATTCTGTATAATCAAGATTTTGAACTTCGAACTCTTGATATTCTTGATTGCAATAAAATATTATATAATAAAATTTTATTTGTTACAGTCACGTATTCGGTTGATTGATTATCGCATGAAAGAATTTTATAACATGCAAGAATTTAATTCGAGGTCTTTTCTCATAATTTCTGTAGCATGCTATCACTCATTCTCACACACTCTCGATTGTCTCTAGCTCTCACTCTCACTCTCACTCTCTCTGAACGGTTCTCTTTTGTTCATTCTGTTGTGCAGTTTGAGGTTGCAAAGTATAATAATAAATGTTGATTTTAAACCGTGAGTCGTGGGTGGATGCAATAACAGCAATATTTATTGTTGGCGGATTTATTGTTCGGGAAAATGAATTTCCGAAAATGAAAATGAATGAATAGAGGAAAAGCGAAGGGGCGTACCCCTCCTCAAAAGGAGGAAAGAGAGACAGAGAGAACGATAGCGAGAAGAAGATAGCTGTTCTTGCATAATATTTAGAGATTTCACGATTGATGACCCAACATTAATTCAATCCATGTTCGCTCCTTGATAACACCTGGACACCTCCAATAATCCATACATTCAATCATTCCAGTACCAGTACCACTCTCCTTATCTTTCTCTCTGTCCATCTCCCTGTTCCGCTCTTGCTCTCTCTCTCACGCTACCTGACCATCCATCAAACTCACTTCATTGTTCATTCGTTCCTCCTTTTGTTATCTGTGATGAATTCCGAAATTCATCATAAAAAATGTATTTATTCCATTTTTTTTGTGGCAATAATGTGGCAACTCTGCAGATAAAAGTACCGTAAATAAGTACGATATGTGATTTCTGTGTTGTTTTTTTGTATTTCTTTCGCTTTGTTATTTTTATTAGATTCCTTTTATTAGCGAAAAGCGAATGATTTCGTGAGAGAAGAAGATGAAAAAATTAAATAAAAATAAAAATAAAATAAAAATAAAATTACCAAAGTCCTGTTATTCGTGCTGATGTATATTTATGAGCGTCTAAATACATGAATGAAGAAATGGATCAGTGAATGATTGAATGAATGACATGCACGTATGTTTGTCTGAGTGTGTATTAAAATAGATAAACACAGAGATAAACCTGTATTAAATATACAATACAAACAAAGAAATTTAGCGAAGTGACGAAGTGTTTTATTGTCTTTATATTTTTCTTATTTTTGTTTTTAAAAAATATTAAAATATATTAGTTATTACTTTTTAAAGATCAATTTCAATTTTTATTTCTTTTCTGCTTAAATAAAATCAGATAGAAAAATAAATTAGAAAAACTTTCTGTAAAATCAACTTTATTCAAGTTTCAAAGTGTACTCATGCATGTCGTTCATTTCATGCATGTCACTCATGTTGTTGCAGTATCAACAGAAAACATTAACACTCTTTAAACTAATAAAATATAGGTTAATGTGTTGTTCTCATTTCGAAGTATGAGAGAGAGAGAGTGAGAAAGCGACTGAATAACTGTAACTGTGTCAGTTGGGTGCGTTTTGTACTCGTACACGTCAAACAAACACTTCAACTGCGTTCGGGAGCTCATTCAGCTTCATTGCTGCTTGCCAACTCAATCTTCAGAGCTCTCGCTTGTTCATCCATCCCTCTCACTGCCCCTCCCCTCCTTTCTTTCTTCAGGAGGGAAGCATATAAATCTTTTATAAAAAATAATAACATCTCATGTTTAAAACTCGTAAATCAAACATTTTTTACGATTCACGTGATGTGCATCAAAACTTACGTCATTCAGTTCAGAATGATGTAGTTTTAAAGAGAGAGCGAGAAAGACAGGGAGAGAGAGATTAAGAGATGCAGAGTAAAAGAGGGTGTAGAAAGGATCTCATTTAACATAAATATACTCGTAAAGAACTTTTAAAATTTTCGCTGAGATGAAACATTTTAAAAAGATGAAGAAGAAGAAGAAATAAAAGACGAGAGACGATATTCAACAGTTATAGAGAAAGAGTGGTATAGAGACATAAAGAGTCGTAGAGGGGGATAACTTCGCGTTGTTGGGGAAAACATAAAAAATAGAAAATTAAAGTATATTCTTTAATTAGAAAAACTTAGAAAGAAAAGGCGAGAGCTTTCTTCTCTAATCTCGAATCTTTAATATCCGTTTGCTATTCTGTCTTCTCCAATCTATCTTGTCTCCTTTCTAATCTCTCTTCTCTCCCATCGTCTCTCTCTTTTTTTTTCCTATCATCTCACGATTCTCTCAACTTTGCTCTCTTTTCTCCCCTCTCTAATCTAAGATCTAATCTGCAGTAAGACGTGATTCAATTTTAAGATGACTTCAATTATGTTGGATTCCTCGAGCCAATTCAAGGTCACATGCTAAAATATAAGGTAGATAATAAATATAAATTACACATATATGCATATAAATTACACACTCTCATACATTTAACTCTCATACAAATAACAGATGTAAGTTCAGACATAAATCGCGAAGTACGTGTTGCTCGTTGTAATTTGCGAAACCGAATCAAACCAATCGTTGTTCGTACGTATCTCAAAGCACCCTCAGGGAGTGCTACCGAATGCTACGAGTACCTCAGGGCACAGTTTACAGTCACATCCAACGCACCCGAGACAACATGACAGACGTGCAAATTTGAATGGAGACGTGCTCCACCAACGAGAACTGAATTTAAGTATCCTCAAAGAGCGAAATACTAAATCAGCAAACATATGTACGTTAGGTGAACATTGTTACAATATTATTATAAATATATACGAGTATATGCGAGTATAATGTCCTAAAAGATGGTTTCCTTTTTATTGTATTCGTATATTTTATAATATTCTTAGTTCTATACTTACAAAGATAGAACCAATTTTAATAATAATTGTTTATTTGGAATAAAATATCGATTTATAAGTTGAAAATGACTTCGAATCAACTTAATGATTAAATTAAAAGGAGATATTTTTAACAAAGTGAACGATATCGCACTATTCCAGTTTCCAAGTCAGATTTGGAGAACAGGTTCGCGCTTATTAGACAAAATCCCAGAATCCCTGGGCTATTGTTAGTTATTGTATAGTTTATATTTTATAGTATATATAAGATAAGAAGATAATAAGAATACATAAGAGTGCATTATAGAATTTCTATTCTATGTATTTTTATATAAATAATGTTATAACTTATCATTAAATACTTATCGTGTTCATAGGGTTCTTTTTTTTAAATAAATAACATCTGTTTGGCAAGAGTCTCATAATTTTCAAAAAGATTTTAATACGATATTCAATACATACCTAGAAAGAGAAGAGAAGAGCGAGATAACAAATTAATACAAGATAAATCAATATGTTTCTATATGCAATAAGTTTCATCATCACTCAAGTTAGTCAAACTCAAAGTTGTTAATAAAAGTATTAAATTTAAAGTAACATAAAAAAAAACTTAAAAATATGATATAAATGTTATAAATGTAAAATAATCGAAAACTTAATTGAAAACCTTTAATGGTCGGTTCTTTACTCATTAATACAGTCAATGTTTGTAGTCAACGCCCAAGAATAAAGTTTACATGACATGTATACATTGTAAGTGACACTTTTTTGTGTGCTAAAGTATACACACACACACACACACACCCATTCATACGTACGTATATTCACCTATATAGTTACATAAGCTAGTCTGCTCTACTTTACTTCACGTACCTTTATAATTACATTTTAAGATTCATAAATATTCAAATATGTAGTCTCGATGAAGAAATTTTAAGGTTGTTATTTTGTATAACAACAACAACAAAAACAAAGTCAGCAACAAAGTGTAAAAACACATGATGTTCTTACTCTAAATTTCTATTCCAACATTTCTATTTTAATAAAAACACAAGTTGACTATGAAGATTATTAAACTTATATTAACGAAAAGAAAACTCTTTAAATTAAAAATGTAAAGAAATTAAAGCACACGTAAAAATATTTAAATTCCATTTATTCATCATTAATCATTTAATTAAAAATTATTTAGTTGATGATTTAATTTAACATAATTTAATTAATTTAAAAGAATTTTCCCTCAAATGAAACTCGGGTGGAAAAAATATCGCAGCATAGTTTTAGGCACGCATACAAATTGTCATAAATTCAAATGTCTGCCTACGTTGTTGTTGTATTCATTATTGTTGTTGTTGTGTTTTGTTGTACAACCTTCTTTTCTTCCTGTAGTATTGTTGTTGTTGTTTCTTTTCACTAGAATTTAATTAGTCTGTCTCATTTCCGGATTTAATTCTGTTTTCGTTTCCGTTGAAATTAAATAAACGCTTTTCATAAACAAAAGCATAGAACAAAAGCCAAGCAAAATAGTTACGTAAAATTAGAAGAGTTTCTTTTGTTGGTCATTTGAATGGCTGTAAAAACGTATTCCAAATACTTAAATTTGTTTTACACAACAGAGATTTCTATTGTTTAAAAAAAATAATAAAACGCTTA